>OZ029918.1:12176854-13519354 GCA_964023275.1 Norana najaformis
TCCTCGTTCTGCCTATATCCTCGTCATTCTCCTTCCTGGCCTCGTCCTTATCCTCCTTATCCTCTTCATCCTCCATCTTCTCGTCCTTCTCCTTGGCCCCATCCTTCTCACCCCTCTCGCTGTCCTTCTCCTACATGTCTGTCTTTCTTCCTGTCCTCATGCTTCTCCATGTCCTCGTCCTTCTCCACCTTGTGCTGGTCCTCTCCCTATCACCGTCCTTCCCCTGTCCTTGTACATCTCCTTCCCGTCCTCTTTTTGCTCCTGTTGCTGCTGCTGCTGCTGCTGCTGCTGCTGCTGCTGCTGCTGCTGCTGGATAACTGGTGGATATTAGGCGCAATCAGCATCTCGTCGTTGCAGACCGAATGGCGTCTCCGGTGCCATCTATCAGTCGCTGAACCAAGGCAACTGATGCTTATCATGGTTCCTTCCCCTCTCCCCTCCCTTGCACTCCGACAAGGCTATTAGACCACTTTCCCTCCATCCCTTCTTCTCCCCCGCTCTTTCACGGCCACATATCTGATATGTATATGTGTTTAGGGAGTGGTTTTAATATTCTTAACGATATATAGCATAGCTATACAATGCATATATGTGTACGCATATGTACATGTTTATGCATGTGTTCACGTGTATGTTTATGAAGTCTTTATATTTGTATGTATGTATGTATGTATGTGTATGTAGTATGTATGTATGTATGTATGTGTATGTAATATGTATGTATGTATGTACGTAAATAAGTAAGTAAGGCATTTGTTGACACGCCATGACAATGCTTAGATCACTAGAAAAGTCGTACACTTGCACAGCGCAGCCAATAGTTTCCCATCCAGACTTGACAGTTGCCATCTTGTTCAGAGATCCTCCATGGATCGCACTGCATCGAGGATGAGGAACGACGACAGCCGATGAAGACCACAGCAGACGACTAATTCACCGTCTGCAGCAGCCATTCGGAGATGGAAGAAGACGCAGCGCTGGATATCTCTTGGTCCACTGGGTCCAGGCCTACTGTCTGTAGAACGTCTCCGTGATTGACCGTCGAAGCCACTCCAAAACTACCCAAGCTCAGACTCGACATGTAGGCCTACTGCCCAACTTACAACTTTCTCAACCCCCTTCCCCGAATAAGCACATGGTTGGGTTTTTGATAACATGCCACGAAAAAACCGTACAAAACTACAGGAAATTCGGCAAAATATAGAAATATTTCTCTGCGGACACGCATAGCCTCGATGTATATTTAGACAGCAGGATATCAATAGCCAGTAATCTTTATAGGCTTAATAGATATTGCCTTGATTGATTGATTGATTGATTGAGTGAGTGAGTGAGTGATCGCTTGCATGTTGATTGGTTGACTGATTGATTCGTTCGTTCATTCATTCACTCGCTGATTCAATCATTCATTTCGACGACTACGACAACGACAATGACGATGATGGGATGCAAAGGTAAGTTGAGTAATACACTTTCCAAAGTCCATCGTCAAGGTATTTGTCCGCATCTGTCGAAGATGTATGCAATAATGAAACGACTGCTTTCCGTGTGTTCTGCTGTTTGGAAATGAGATACATTACGTGAATTTACGTCACATGACCTCACATCACCTCATCTCACCGCCTTCCCTCCACCTCATCTCTCAAGTGATAGTAGAAGGCTTCGTTTCAGTAGGCGTAACATCAGCTGCCAGAGCCTGGACTTATGTCTGCTGACATTGTTTATGCCAATGCCAATACAATTATACGCCTTGCCCATAATTGCCGTTCATAAACGCCACAGATATTTTCAAGGCGTAATTACTCTTGATTTACCTGCGTCAGTTCGAATCTGCAGGCAGCACAGCTAAGAATACCGATAGGGTATTGGCCCCCGCCCTATACATGTACTTTCTTTGGGACACACGCACAAACAAGGTGGGCCACGGGGTCACTTCAGCGGCATCGAAACCACCGGAATGATAATTACATGCTTGTAACGCATTAGAGTGGGAGGGAACACCTTCACTTAGATTCTGAAGGCACGGGAGGCACTTGAGTCCTACTTGAAGAGTTTGATATCGTCCCTTCACTGATGTCCCGTATACGCTGTAAAACTTAGATGATGATAATGCTGATGATGCTGATGATGATAATAGTAATAATAAAAATAATAATTATAATAACGTCTCCCTAGATACAAAAGAGACCACACATCTTTTCAACGCTTGGCATTGACCATTCACCGCTACAATGCAGTTGCTTTCCACAGCAGATTTCCTATGCCAGAACTTGACGAGTGTAGTTGCCGTTCCAGATGCTGTTCCTCGTCTCCAGTAAATTTCTAAATCCCGAGGGATAATATGTACCGCGGGGAAAATAATATTAATAAGCCAATCGTCTCAACTGCTGCGTTGTGCACTGGGCAAAGTTGGCTGTCTCGTGGCAAAGCCCACTCTGTTGACTGCACGGCTATTGCCCTCCAGGTTACATCATACCGTGCCTGTCTTGATCACGACGCCACACAAGTGGCAGTGGATCTTAGCTTTACAAATGCCGCCCTCACAAATAGATGCGGAGTGCAGCTGATACAGAGTGACACACTGGGTTTGTCTGCAAACGGGCACACTAAGGGTGATCAATGCGCCCCCACGTCATAAATGACGTCCTTTGGCGTTCACTGCAAAGGGCATACGTCCTAAAAAGGCCTTCAGAACAAAACAGTCTTTCGTAAACAGATGGCAAGCGACTTGACAGTCTCTTGGACGTGCGGTAAATACTTGACCTGAGCTGTCACATTGGTCCATGCAATTCAGAAGGATTCTTATCTGTGAGAGACAGCAGTTTGAGCAGGATTCACCACTGAGCAGACTGGGACACACGAGTCTGCTACAAATGCGGGCTGCATGCAACCCACTTGATAACCAAATTGCAATCTGACTGTTGGCTCTACTGGTACCGAGGGAGCGCTGTTTATCTCAGCGCAAGGCCGATGGTGCTCTGCTGTCTTAGATGACCGAGCACAGGTTCAGTTGCTTTCCAACGCTTCTCAGTTCCATTGCCTTCAGAAGCACGTCCCGATTCGAGGTCTGACTGCTGCAGGCATCCGGTCTCTCCAATCCGCCATGCTCAGCAATGTGCAAACGAACGAAGACGCACACTTTGAAGCCAATTCTGCAGCACTGGTGCGAAGAGAGTAGAATATTGAACCCAGGCTGGAGTTTCGCCGATAAGTAGGCCTAATCCTTGCAGGGCACTTGTGACGGCGACTGTAAAACATGGCCTTTCTAATGGTTTGGTTCTGGTAGTATCGTCCAGCATACCCTCTTAATTCTTAAATGATCTAATCTGTCGAAGCTGTGGTCGTCCGGGTTTTCCCTGCAATCAAAGGACCTATCTAGAACTGACGGCAAAAGACCCGACGGCTTTCACTCATTCATGGCACAGTGATCGCAGTTTGATTTGGGCTGCTACTTTTAGCCGACACCGTTGCCGCTTCGTACTTGGCTGCTACTTCTGTTCTGGCCGGTGGGGCTGCGGAATTAGCGGAATCCAAGAAAAAATATAAAAATACAATACACTCAGTGGGGTAGCAAGCCTTCCGAGGGCCCTTGTGCAAACTGAACTTTGGCTACTTTGGTCTAAGTAATTGAGTAACCGGGCCTTGGCCCCTTGGGGACCCAGGCGGCCCCTGGCCTCGTGGGCCCTTGAGCTTTGCACAACCTGCACAATCTATTGCTACGCCACTGAATACACTCCTGCCACAGTATCATTTTGTTCCGCTGGTCTTCGAAACCCTGGGCCCTATTAACAAAGCTGGGCTTACTTTTAACACGGTGCTTGGGCGCTCTCTAAAGTTAGCATCTGAAGACTCAAGAGAAACATGCCATATTTCCAGCGCTTATCAGTTGCCATCCAACGCTTTAAATGCTGTCACCTTCCGCAGCACTTTCTCACTGCCGGAACTTGACGAGAGTTAGCCAACTGAGACATTTTTTTGTTCCACTGTTTAACGACAGCTTATGGCATCAAAGGCCGTTGCCGTCGCCCTCCTCCTTTATCCAGGCTTGGGACTGGCACTACCCCCAAACAAGGCAGTGGCGGAATTCACACATTTTATATCTCCGCTACCTTCTATATTAAGGTCCCGAGTAATCATATGTGCCGAGAGCAAAAACCTATTAATAGAAATAATGACTGAGGCACTGGTGTAATAAAATTTGCTATTTATCAATGTTAATAAATAAATAAATAAATAAATAAATAATAATAATAATAATAATAATAATAATAATAATAATAATAATAATAATAATAATAATAATAATAATAATAATAATAATAATCTCAAAAGACTCGCGGTGCGATTTAATGTGTTGATTTACACAGCGTAGACCTGGATATATGAATATATAGGCAACGCATTGAGATTGCCAACTACGTCATCACGCTACACTGCGCGCCGAACAATTATAGAAGACGCCATTTTGTTGCGCTCCGTATGCGCGATGTATGTTTTACTGTTGACGCACGTAATTGTTTGCGTCCCAGCGGTGTCATTAAACTCATGATTTATAATTAGTCTGTTGCCGAAACAATTTACTCTGTCGTCTGCTTTTGAAAACCCGCGCGGCAGATCCGCGCAGACGGCAGACGTGCCGTGGTAGGCGGGGTTAAGAGGGCAACGAGGCGACTGCGCACACGTACCGCCATCACTCTGATAACGCCGCTCGTTGGCAAACAATAATTATATGTTATAGGCGGAAAATGATAATAAAATACTTGCCAAATTACTGCCGGTAGCAATTATGACGATAGAACGCCGTTTGCTCTTGTCGGTCAACCCAGTTAGCCGCTCGGGGCATCGGTTTGCTCCTCATCCCAGGCAGCGGGCGGATGACAGATTGTCCGGAGTTGGGAATTGATTCTAAATGATATTGATTTCCCCGGCTCGCCATAAATCGCCGAAACAACAATTTAACTTAAAATCAAGCCACTGCGGAAATGGTGATAGGGGAGCGATGTTGATTTTTCATGTTGTAAAATTTAAGTTGATTAGACCGTTTATATATTTACATGCACACTGAGTGCGACGTATTTATGAATAAATGCCTTTCTGTATTTAGATATGGTTGTTTATTTAGGCCTATGATTTAGTTTCGCATTTTAGCCCGCAAAATAAAATCATGAAAACTCTTAATCGGATTTGAGTTCCGTTATCGTGAAGCCGATGTTTTACAAAAGTGTAAGCGACAGTGTTAGTCTACCGAGGGCTCACTTTCTAGAAAAGAGACTTTATCTACAACTGTTTCACAGCGTCTCAAAGAGAGGCTCATAGAATGTACCTCGCCCCCAATGCAATATACGGTGTATATATATATATATATATATATATATATATATATATATATATATATATATATATATATATATATATATATATATATATATATATATATATATATATATATATATATATATATATATATATATATATATATATATATATATATATATATATATATATATATATATATATATATATATATATATATATATATATATATATATATATATATATATATATATATATATATATACACCCTGAACCACTTCCTGAGATCGCAAACAACAGCCACTTCATTTTAGAATGCAAGTCTTTAACCGATGAACGCAATACCAATTGAAAGGCGCCATCCAGGCCCCGGCGTTGATCCTAGATGTTAGGACCCCTTGTCCTGCAGGCCATAATGAAAACGAGTTGAATGCCGAAAGCTTTAATCGCTTGCAGGTAAAATTCTGAGTGCAACAGTTTAGAAATCAAAGGATGCATTTCATTATAGCAGTTCAACTGATCAGCACCACAGTATTTATAATACTAGTATTATATTATTCAACAATTTTTATATTTATTTAGTGAAAATGGTTGAATACCTATCTAGTGCTCGAAAGTCTTTGAATCTCTCAGCCAATGCTGACGATTTCAATGAAGGAAGGAATGGAGTTATCAGGGACGCATTGCAATTCCTTCGCCCTCTCCTTTACTCGCTTCAATCTCTTTACCCATCTTCACCTGCCTTACCCTACCTCACCCTATCTATTCCAAATCCTGTCCACCCTATTCTTCTTCCACACTTCTTTTTCACCCTTTTTACTTCCTTCGAACGCTCAGGGTTCGTGCTTTCATGCGCCTCGGAAAATGTCTAATATACAAAAGAGTATGCTTTATTTCATTCTTCCCTCCAGTAGCGGAGCCACAAATTTAGACGCGGAAGCTAAGCAAGCAATGTTGTACTTAACTTCGCCAATTTTATGTTGGGGAAATTTTTTATGATCTTGTTTAGTTTTCTGTTTAGCTTTTTCGTTTCCATAAATTTTTATGATCTTTTTAATTTTCCTGTTTCGGAATGATTTTGTTTAGTTTCCCAGGAATTTTGATGACTTTTCTAAGGCTCCACTGACTCAGGTTTTCGTAACCTTTTTAGTTTAACAGGTTTTCACAGATTTTACCGACTGGTTTTAGTTTTAATTTGGGGGAGTAAACTCAGTGGCGTGCCCCAATTCTAATGAATCATCCATTGCTTTCTTTCTCTACAAAATCATTATTAGACCAGTCAACACCCGGATTCGGGTTTCAGTTATACTGCTGTTTTAAAAGAAATCTTATTGTGGGCCATAAGGGTAACAGCACTGATTCGAAATCTTCAACGACTATCAACGCTAGTTGCTGCTTGGATCGCAAACACGTGAAACTGCGGTGAACCCGCTATTTGTTACACTACAGTTACAGGTTCGTCAACAAAGGTTATCAGCAGTATCTCTTTTTCAACCGCTTACCCATCATGCACCGCCACAAGAACGTCATGACTTACAAGATATGTGTACCCCTTGAATAACAGTTGTTAATAAGTCAGTAACTTTTAACCACTTATATCGACAAGAACCATCTGCACTATTTAACAACAAAACATGTCACAGTTCCAAATATTGCAGCCGAATTTAAATGCGATGTCAGACTACATTTACTGTGTTGAAAAATAAACAGTCGAGTTGCAAACATGCGTAGGTATTTATGCGCTTATAGCTCTTCTTGCATATGTAATGTTCATGCTAAAACACGTCGTGGAGAATTCCAATAAAACTGCGTGCTTAAAACCTGCTGACTCAACATCGAAAAGATTACGTTTACAATAATAACAATAATAATCAGAATAAAAATATTTTTAAGAAATAATAATACTTTAGTAGTAGTAGTAGTAGTAGTAGTAGTAGTAGTAGTAGTAGTAGTAGTAGTGGTAGTAGTGGTAGTAGTAGTGGTAGTAGTAGTAGTAGTAGTAGTAGTAATAATAATAATATTAATAATAATAATAATAAGAAGAAGAAGAAGAAGAAGAAGATGATGATGATGATGATGATGATGATGAATAAAATGAAGAAGAAGAAGAGGAGGAGAAGGAAAAGGAGGAGGAGCAGAAGGAGAAGAAGAACGAGAGAAGAAGAGCAACAGCAACAACACAATAATGACGTCATACATCTTGGCCAGTAACGACGTCACAGCTGCAGCCATCAATTAACTTGGTTTTCAACTCCGTGGCGACGGTACCAGCAGCGATTAACATCCCTGAAAATCCTCCTACTATCGTGCAGCTTGCGAGGTGATAACATGAATTGCTGTGGGCTGGGAATCACATGCAGGGGCTCTAGCTTTCCCGCCCTGGGGCGTCACAAAAGAACATCTGCTATCCTAATTGACCGCCACATCCTATTATACGCGACCAGCCCATGATGAGGTTGATCGGACTGCATCTAAAAGGCACTCATCCGTGAAGGTGCTTAACCTATGTCCCGATTCAAAGGAAACCAGCGCCTGACAGACGGACTGACTGAAAGGTCCCTTCTGCAGACTGCAGGACAAGACCGGCTATAAGACCTGCTTAGTTGGTAAGCAGGACGAGTATACGCAGACACTTAATATAGCGCATTTTAAGTTCCTCACGCCGGTAGACGAGAATAAGGGCGGATGCGGATGGAGTTAATCTCGTCATACTTCCATTTATTCGTGTGACCACTTATTTGAAGCGGCCTCGAAAGTGTTTGGCGAGGATAATGTGATCAAATCCGCATTTAGTTCATTTATGAACATTTGTAACAAAGTTATTATGATTTAATGATTTAATGAACATTTGTAGCAAAGTTATTAAGATTTAACGATTTAATGATTTAATGATTTAATGACCAATGATTTAATGAACATTTGTAGCAAAGATTTTATTACAACGTGTCAAACGAAGACTCAAAATGAATCAAAGGTCCGTTTTGGAATAATTAAAATCTGGAAAAATGAAAATCTGTGTAATTAATGGAAAAGTGACGGAGTTCCTGGGAAAGTCATAAAAATCTTCAGCATTTTGACGACAGAAATCAGAAATGGTCATCAAAAGTCGCGATGAACATGAAGCTCTCAGAATGTTTGGTGACGTTCCGTTCGGCCTTGCTTTTTTGGCCTTCCCTTTGTACATTTCTAGATAGGTCAGTTGTCTGTAAAAGTAAAAGCAAAAGGAACAGAGTTAATGAAATGGGCTTACTGTTAATGAACACACGCTTTGAAATGCAGTTGAAATTTCTGTTCAAATCTAGGGAAGCCACTGTTTTTTGAATGTTAGATTCTCAACAATTGCATTATGACGCCATTGTTTCAAATTTGGACATATATATATATATATATATATATATATATATATATATATATATATATATATATATATATATATATATATATATATATATATATATATATATATATATATATATATATATATATATATATATATATATATATATATATATAAAATGTGCATGTATATGTGTACACACATACACACACACATATATATATATAAAGAGAGGGAGGGAGAGCAATGGTAGGCTTAATGCTGTCGTGGCGGCTTTATTTTCTTGGCCTCGGCTATAACACTGATCACGGGACGTATTAACCCTAAGTCACGACCACTCCTCTTGATTTCCGTCTTATCTTCGGCTTGCATTTAGAATTGATCTGCCCTGCATAATCTTTTTAATTACAAGGGCCTACGTTACAAGCTGCGGGATGACAAGTGGAATAATTCAGTTTGTAGGGGCCTGATGTTTAGAAATCATTATGGAAACCCGGAAATTAGCCAACTTAATGCCACATATACTTATTACTGTGTCTATCTTTAATCGCTTTCTGCAAAAATTTCGAAAAGCCTCAATTTATTTAATGATAATTGCCTGCCAATCACACTAATAGTGCTTGCCCAGTCCATACAGACCGACATATGATTGTAACAAAGACGGCAAAACTGACGTCACGCGTCCTTCTATTATTATGCCCCAGGTCCTTGAAGCGCTCTCCTACACAATTAATAGTTCGGTGGCGGCCATTTTGTTTGCCCAATCCGATCGGTAGGTGAAAAGGATGTTGCTTTGTTTTCGTCAAAATTTTCGCTAAAATATTTAACCTCCAGCGGTATAACCACGAGTCTCGTGAACTACATGCATATATTCGACTTCAAGTTTAGACTGATGTTACATATAATAGTGATAATGATAATTATAGGGGAATGGTAGTTACTATAATTACTGCACTAGCGTTGTTTAATGATAATTCATGCTACTGCATGAATTAGATGCTCCGCAAAGAATTAACCCACGCGTTTTCTTGTTTTCACGTTACTACTGTGCCAAGTTTCTATGATCTGATGGACTTTTCTATGTTCTAAAATCCAAATTCACACCTGTATTCTCTTTCAGCGCCACTTAGCTTATATGAAAAAGATAAAAAGGTAAAGGCAAACGCTTTTGTTTAAACGCATTTACAGAAACTTCTCAGACGTTGATAATTTTACTGAAAATTTTGACGGAAACAGGCAGGCAATCTACAGGCTGTACTGATTTAAACTTATCATAGCATTTTTACACACATTTTTTCATTTTTAACAGTTAAATTATCGATTTGTTCGTCAAATTTTTTCTGGCTATTTTTCTGTTTTGTTCTTCTGCTTCTGAGATTAGTTTAAATTATTTATGTCTTCTTTCTGTTGATTTGCGTGGCGTTCGTGCACGTGACGTCGGCTGACTTGCGCTTTCTGTGCTTCATGAATTGGATGGGCACAGGAAGCCTCCTCCAAATTCTTTTAATGTTACGGTGTTTAGGTCCACACTAATATGGCTGGCATACTTTTAGTACATCTGCGTTCATGAGTCGCTAATAAACTGAAGATTTGTTCTTTTCTCTTTAAGTCACGCCTTTTTTACTTGCTGTGCCTCTGTTCCGTATGTTTTAATTTCTGTCACTTTGATTATAGCTGCTCCATGTTGCTTGATTTTATATTGTATACTGTTCTTATTTCAGCTCCTTCCCAAATCTGGTGGAGACAGGTTTGTTACAGGATTTGCACTTAAATCACTGCAGTCTAATCTATTTCTTTAAACTTGACTCAAGTCCATTCATTTAAATTGGCTCGAGCCCATTTATTTTGCCTGGTTCCTGGTGCTCCTTTTTCAATTCAGCCATATTTGATACTGCTGACACCTCTAACATTACTTTACATTCTAAATTGAATGTAAATTCGTTGAGAACATCTTCGACTGCCCATCATGGACTCTCCTTGTATCTGCTTCTATTGCTTCTTTTCATCATCATCAGTGGCATGCTCCTACCTGGAGTGTTGCCGTTTCCACTACGCGCAACCAGCCGTCTCCATTCTGGGCTCGTCTCCTGGCCGTATGTCACCCGAAGCTTTCTTTTGGCTGGCGATATTAAAATAAAATCTGGACCAGTGACACTTCAATGTGTGGATATTGGTCAATTAAACATTTGCTCTCTTCAAAATAAAGCCGCAGTCCTACATAATTTTATTTGTGAGTAATCCTTACATAAAGTTCCTCTTAATGACATTTGGTTTCAGCATTCATTTCTTATCTCAATCTGCCAACCTTCTCTATCCTAAATGAACCCTGGTGTAGCGGTAAAGGTGGGGAGCTTGCTTCTCTCCAACTGCACAGATTCATTTTGCATAATCCAGCTTCCAGTCATTTAAGATCCTGGCTGCTACTTTCATTTCTGGCAAGAAACAAGTATTGCTTGTGAATGTTTATCATCCACCATTTCTCTCTTCGACTGAGACTTTTTAGAGAATTTCAGTCACTACTTAAATACTTGATTTTCGGCCCTTTTTAAATAGTTATTATGGGTGACTTTAATATTCGTCTTGAGTATGCAGCCACTCATTGCTATTCAGCATTTCTTGACACCTCGGAGGGTTTGACACGAAACAGCACCATACCTTTCCTACACTCAACAAAGGTCATACCTTGGACATCTTGGTAATTAGTTGTGATTCACATTCATTTAATTCCGTTACTCATGTTGAATCTATCTTTCAGATTATGTTGCCATATTCTCTACTTTTGACTTCCCATTTAAACCGTCTCCACTTCTTAAATAATTTTTTTCAAATGTTCTTAACTGCTATAACATTAGACGATCACGCAAGCGGCGAATTGTCCTTTGGCTGGAGCGTGTTGTAGGCAAAAATTAAAATCAGTGAACTGGAAAACTGCTACTCAGGGGTAAAGAATTGCGTGCTTCTCGCTGACGAATTTTCAATTTAATACGAGACACGGAGAATCGAACTTCCGATCTAGTGCTGGTAATCCGACACGCTGCCAGTCAGCGAGCCAGAGCATGAATCAAGATTGTAAGATAATTTCTTTTCAAGGCGACTTCTATACACCTATTTACCTAGCGCCAGTAGAATTCTGATTTCAGTCTATGATGTCTTGGTCGATAACACGTGAATGAAAATAGACCGGTCGTTTCAGAAAGCGTATTTATCTAGCGCCAACTGGGCTCTGATTTCATTTGAAAAGATCGACAAAAGCAAAAGATCAAAAAGACGATACACGACGGAGTTGAGTCGAACATAGGATTATTAAGAATGAGATTTTGTATAGGCCTATGCGTATATGTACATATATATATATACATACATATGTGTACATGTATGCATATCTACACAGATAAGTACACTTGCGCTGACATGTCCAATATGTGGCGTGGAAGAGCATTAAATTTCAGGTATAACAAAAGCACCTGTATATAGAACCATTGGAGACGGCTCCTTATTTACTGATGCTACCTTCTTTTTCAGCACCGACTGTCCAGAGATCAGTCGCTGGTTTTATAACCAGCAGAGATTGGACAACTGCACGGGTATACATCGTGAAAAGAGTGCGGCGTGTTTGTTTGTGAATGTGTTAAACGGTCACTTCGGATTGGTCAGTTTGAATTCTTGTAAATGGTGACGTCATGAGCACCTCTTACGTATTGTAAGGGCACACAAGATTTTGTTTCAGCCAAGGAGTTTAGGTGACAGCTTGAAACCGCGGCGGCCACATTTGGTAGGCATAAAACATCTAGCCATCTCTTAATAGGTGGCGCCATATGCGTGTTTACACCCAACCACGGCTGTCTCCTGCGATTTTTGACAGTTCAATGTAAAATTTCAAATATGCTTGAACAACAGGCCTATAGTAGCCTATATTTTACATGCCGTTATTATATGAATTTACGAATGAAGTGTTTCAAAAATAACACCTATACTGAAAATACTATATATGCAGTAAAATTGGAGAAACATGTTAGTGTTATAACACAGGCTGAAAGTGCAAATCGAGGGGATTAGCAACCAGGATTCACAGCATACAGAAGAAACTACCTATCAAAGGCCAATCACTTTGTCTATAAGGCAAGAGACAACAGAGCTAACATGTTTACAATTGATCTGCTGATATCAAAAAGCGTGTGACTCAAATGACATCATATGACCAGCATAGTACGATTACACGATTTACTGAGGTCTTGCGTAGTGTATGCAAACGGTCAGAAGCCTCTGCAGTGTTTATATAGGCCAGAAATGGTTCGAAATAAAAAAGATCAGCATAACAAGGAGAACTAGTATAAGTATATCGTTGTCCACATATATCCGCATTTTGCTGTGCATGACTGCAGGAAAAAGAAAGCAAATGTCACAACAGGGACATTTGACCCAACTATAGCGCGCAGATACTCGGCATGGTGCTATCATTATCAAACAGTAAAGTTTTGATGCTAATATCTTTCCTACATTTGCTACTACTTTTCTTTTCCTACTTTTCCTACTTTCTTCCGTGTCCAAGTGTCACAAACATAGACAACCGTGTCTATTAAGTAATTATGTTTAGTGTTTTTCAAGTTTTAACATAAAAGTTAATTTTATGTTTCTCTAAATCCCTGCGTGATACAGTCAATATGAAATTATAGTTGTGTTCAGCTTGAAGCTGTCTAACGTAATCACCAAAAGTTTTTCAGGAAGCAAAAAAAATTTAAAATTCGTTGTCCATTGTAATACTAATGCTATTACCAATATTCCAGGTCGTCGGAACAGAGGGGCCAAAGGCATGACCCCCACTCGAAATGAGCATAGATGCTTTTGTCCTCATTTTTGACCGTTAAGGAAAAATGTTTGCGCTTAATTTCGAGTCAGGCTGATGTCGTGGGAGGTCGTAAAAATACAGTACGATCGTCCTTACTTGCCCTCCCTCTTTTCAGATATCTGGCGCCACTTCCCCCAGTCTCCAGACCGTGCCGACGCCCTTCTTAATACTAATATTAGTATAAGTACTACCAGTAGTAATAATACAATAGGCCTACCGTTATATCTATAATAATAACTTATAATAATAATAATTGTTATCTGCAGAGTTAAGGTAAACTTTATCTGCGACGATTTATTATATGCAGTCAGAATGCTAATACTCCTTTCGCTAATTAGCCTATATCACTATATAATAAATACAGAGGGCATAGATAAAGCAAGTAGAGTTACTGCTGCAGAGACTTGAGAGCAAAGTTTGTCTGAAGAGCAGAGATGGAAAATCCTGGAACGAGTTTGCCGAACAAATATTAGAGTCATCATTAATTTCCAGTAGTGTATAATTACCTTTGCAGTGCTGCGCATCCTTACTTAAAGTGCTTGATAAAGGTTTACCCAGCAGTATTCAGTATTAGTCTTAGCTGTCATAAACATAATTGCATACCGTATTTTGGGTTAAGTTCAGCTCTTTAGCACTGCATGCCCTTCGTGTCTTCTAAACAATGATTGCTACTGTTATTAACTACATTAAATTGCTGCTCTAATTATATAGTTGGACGGATTCATTTGTGTGTGCTGGTCCTAGAGGCTTGTTCCCGGGTTTATCCGGTGGCCACGTCAGTCGTTCTGATTCGATTATGCTGTATGGGCGGTTAAACAAGTTCATTCTACAATTTTCTCTGTCATGGGTTCAAACCTGACTGTAGACGAGTGACTAAGCAAGTTCGTTCTATAAATTAGTCTCAGCCATGGGTTCAGATATGGTGATAGCTTTGTTATTATTGACTTCGTGCGTTCCTGCACAAACAACTGATCCAAACTATTACCTGAGACCTCTTGCGCGGCTTGGTGAACCAAACTCAAAGCAAATAAACACCCATAACCAGACATTTATAATATGTACATAAATGAAGCACTTCAAGATGCTGTCCTCTCTAGTGTTTCTTCTGCAGTCCTCAACAACAGCAATTATCTACAACTGGACGACTTTACTGCACGGTTACCATGCACCAGCTATGTTACTGCACCGACATCAGGACACTGTATGCATTTATGTATATATGTTTGTATACGAGTATACGCGATATATATACACGCGACACTTCTGCTTCCACGATAACCGTATGTACAAGAACCTATCAAAAATGGATGACTCAAAATGGCAGAGCTGGCCAGTCTCTTTTCATTGTCGGCTGCCGCTTTGTCGACGTCAGATTCGTATATATATATATATATATATATATATATATATATATATATATATATATATATATATATATATATATATTACTGATATTTACATACGGGGCGTTGAAACCGCGACCAGCTGGTGACGTTTACACCAAACGAACTGTCGTCTGCTCGGACACGCGATCAATCGTATCGCGTTTCGCGCCTATTATGATTTGAGGGTCTTGTGTCGATGGTTCCGATTCGTCCGCCCGGTCAATAACGCACAGTGGCGCCCCCCGACGGACGCTCTCCGATCGAGGTGAAGCGTGGCACAGACGTCTATGCTGGTCCAATTGAACGAAAACATCCGTTTATAACGTTTGTGTGCACGGTATAACCTCCTATATTTATTTATTTACATTGGTTAAAATTTTTAATGTAATAACAGATTTCTGTAGCGCCTCTTCAAAGGAGACTCCTCAGAGGTGCTTCTGACTTTACAGCATAAACCACAATCAAAGAGAATTGTTTTTAGTACCTCCTTATGTGCCTGACAATCCTACTGAGACTACCTTTCGTTCAGAACTGACAGCTTACCTCTTCCAGTCTGTTGATGGTTGGTGATGTTTCCTGTTGCCCGTCTTCAATGCGCACTTCTGAGCCGTTGTAGGGAGTGGCATTATTAAATTTCAGTTGTATTGTATTGCATTGTATCATTTGGACGATCGATGGCCTTCGTCCGGTTGATACAATGCAGCTTTATTTAATAGAATTTTAGACATTGATGCCTCTGACGATTAATGAACGAGAGACTCAGTGGCTGTCTCGATGTATCAGTGGAGAGTTTCCGGAAGGCAGTCGGCTATAGGCTTTGGTGCGCCAGATGTTCCGGTCATTAGGTGCTAGCGCAATACAAGTCATAGACAGGATGAGACTATAACATGCTTCGGTCAACCATTTATATAGCGTCTTTAGGACTCAACGTTGTACGCATGTATACCTGTGTGTATGAATGTGTGGTTGCATTATGAGATTGGTCTATAAAAAAGTAAGTCCTCATAACGTTTTCCGTCTCTATTCTCCATATATTATACTCTTACGTTCCTGAATAGGCTGCCAGCCGTGCTGCTACTGAGGTATGCGTTGCGCAGCGAGGTTCGCATCCAGTTGCCAGCGAACAGCGGTCCTGGGATGAGTGTGGACGCCAGCAGCAGCCGCGGTTGGTTAGGACAATGCGTGTCAGTGTTCTGTATCTACATGGACAGACCGGGCGTTCCCTAACCGGAAGCCGATTCCGAAAGGGGTGGACGGGGTGGTCGGGGATGGGAAGAGAAGGGAGCTGATCGGTCTGATTTCGTTTGAACATTCCTGTCTGTCGTTTGACTTCATCGCACGCATTCAGACGAGGCTGGCATTTGGGTAAAAACGGGTATACTAGAAAAGCAAACGGGTAGAGGTAAAAATAATAGGGGTATCATTATAAGGGTCGTAGCTTACCTCTACGGTTACCTTGCCTCATCTCGCCTCTCTTTATTTTACCTTCTGTAACCTTATCTTTACCCGCCAGGGCAGAAAAAGATGATTCGAGATTTTTGCTCCAATTGGGACCCTGAGCTAAGTAAGTTATAAAATGAGTTCGTCGACCGTACACTGCCGGTGGGAAGATCAGACGGCGATGGAGAAGACTGATCACCCATCCACCCTCAGATGCCAAGGCTAAGAAAGTGAAGTCGTTAACTCTACTTATACCCATGGTTGTCTCTCAGGGGTAGCTTAACCGACTGCTTCTCTTCTTCACAGTTTATCTGTTCTATGCATAGGCTAAGTGTGTGTGTGTCTGTGTGTGTGTCTGTATGTGTGTGTGGATGTGTGGTTATGTGGATGTGGGTGTTTGTGTGTTTCTCTGTGTTTATGTGTCTCTGTGTGTGTCTCTGTGTGTGTGTGTTTGACTGGGTGGCTGAGGTAGGTCGGCCTCTATATGTACGTATCATGCGTATGTATATATGTATGTATGCATGTATGCATGTATGTATGAATGTAGGTAAGTATGTATTTATGTATCTAGGTATGTATGTGTGTGTGAAAACTTATATTATAGCGGCTTTGAAGTACAGCAAAAAGGCGCTGGTGGAAGTCTTTCTAGAGTTGTTGGTTCCTGAGCCCCAGATAAAATCTTGGTTTCCTCATGTGTAAAGTTTGTTGTGAATCGGTATACTCTATAATAGACCTAACATAGGCCTACATAATTAATGTATGTAATGTTCGTCTGTGATGTCTGACAGTTTGACGCAGAAAGACAAATTAAGGTAGGGCCTACTGATGAGCTAATCTTGGCATGCTGGTCATCTTGATTATTATATTATTAAAAATAATGTCAAAGCAAGTGCAAGCTTACCACCTGCATGCATCGATTATTTCGACTCTTATCTCTCGTTCACGTTGACTTACACTTTTCCTTCGAAGCGAGTCGCCTCGCTTACACTTTTCTTTACGAGTCGCTGTTTATCAAGAGCTTTTTTTGCCTCGTTTCCACGCAACGATGGACGAAGAGAAAGTGGCTGTCAAGGGACGAAGGCAATTACTTTGGCCTTGCATGCTGGCCCGGCGACTGTTTTAACTCTTTTATAGTCGGGCGTATTCGTAATGAATATGGGTTGACTTGGTGAAGCAAGTAATTAAATACCTTGGCCATTTCACTCTTCTAAGTCAGGCTGTGCTTTTTGCCTTGTGTACATGCAAGGCTGAAGCATAGTTTATACAGAGATACTCGATTATATAAACATATGGATGCATACAGTATACATATATTCTTACTTATTTACTTACTTAAGTGCTTACTTACTTACCTACCGACGTACTTACCTACCTGCGTATACCTAAGTATGCCTACCTATATTTACTTACGTATTACTTGCCTGCCTGCTTGCTTGCGTGCTTACTTACTACACATGTTCTATAATTTTCTTATGCTCATACGTCTATCGTGTCCCAGTCTGCCTTCCAAAGTTATTTCATGAGTCAAGAGCGGATTTAGGAGAGTATTTGGGCGTACATCACCGAAGACAGACCACTGTTCTGAAATGGTCTACCATTTCATTTCCTTCAGAACAGTCTCGAACACCAGAGGGCCCTCGTGTAGGCCTAATGGATTTTGGGATGAACTGCTATCGCAAGTGATGGCCTTAGAGGTTATATGCTCATTTCGACGATGCGATCTTTGTCGATTTCACGCGGCGAGACCGGGACTCGAGCCCAAGTCGCAGAGGCAAATATCCGCCATCTCCTCACCAGACTAAACATACGCCCTCTGCAACCGGGAATTCTCGAATTTGGCGATGAAATGGGTCTTTGAAGAGGTGTCGACCGTCTACCAATGAGAGGTTATGCGAGCAACAGGTCGGCCACTGAAGAATGGCTGCTCTGCACAGATATCCGGACGCGGAATCTTTTACTATCACCGAGAGAGTACCAGCTGGTGGGCGCAACCGTGTGTTGCTAACATTACATTCGGCTTCCATTCATCATCATCAGTGCAAAACTCCTAACACGGTGCCAACTGTCAACTCCGAATGGGGCTCCGTTGGTTGTGTTCTGTACGTGTGTGCGAGAATCCACCAGTGCTGACTTTTCCAGCCACTCGAGCATCATTTGTTGCTTATATTTAGCTCTAATCTAACATCATTTAGACAAGCGACGAGTGCCTTCTAGAGATTTTTTGATGGCGCTATAAAAAGGCTTATTTACATAATTACATTTACATTGCATCAGTTACATTGCATTGTGTAACATTACAGTAAGTGTATTTCTATAGTGCCCATCCATCCATTCATCCATCCACCCACCCTCCCACCCATCCATATATTCATCCATTCATCCATCCATTCCTGCATACATATATACATACGTACATAAATACATAAATACATGCATGCATACATACATACATAAATACACAAATAGACAACATTTTATCGTTGTAGCCTAGTGTATGTATAGCCAATTTATGTATGCATACATACATTATGCAAAATCAGAGTTTATGTTTTAAATTTTCAGTGACATATTTAGGGATCTTGCACATGAATGATTTTCACTTTCCTTCTAAACACATTAATATTGAACCGGACAACAGAAGCACAATTACATCCATATACAGCTATATGTATATACGCCTACATTTACTCATATATACTGTAACAGCCAAGGTTTAGGTAAATACTTTAATAGATTAATACATACACACGCTTATGTGATGAAACAATGACAAATGTAAACATACATACAGTGCATATGTATATAATGTGAGGCATAGTGCATAGGTCATAACCATTACTTCGTTGGTTCTTAATTGCATGAATTTTATAAGGTAATGTTTGCAATGACATCATCAACTATGTAGGTTTTTATATCGCATTTATTAAAACGGAACAAGTGCGAAGAATAAAGCCACAGTATCCATAATAGTAGGTCCGGTCAGAGACAAATAGTTGTACGGTTTATATATCCTATAGTCCTTCAAGTACAACGACAATAAAGAATACGAAGACGATGACAATGACGACGACGACGACGATGATGATGACGATGACAACGAATATGATGGTAGTGGTGGTGATTAGCATCATGATGATGATGATGACGATGATGATGATGACGATAATGATGATGACGATGACGACGACGACGACGATGATGATGATGACGATGTCGATGACAACGAATATGATGGTAGTGGTGGTGATTAGCATGATGATGATGATGATGATGATGACGATAATGATGATGACGACGACGACGACGATGATGATTATAACTCTATACATGACCTATAATAGTGCCATAGCGGTTATGCAACGGGTCTCATAATAACGTTATTCTGTCTTTTAAGAAGTTCTCAAAATGTTCTCGACGAGAGTTGGTCTGCACTTTTAGGTGTCCAGCTGACTTCTTCACTCGGTGCTGAACTGGATATTTGAAATGAAGTCTTTCTTTAAGATGTCTTCTTTAAACCTAGTTGACCTGAACGGAAACCGTATGCTAGTAAAGCACAATCGATGAACTATATATATAACTATATATATATATATATAACTAGGTAGATGTTGGTCTACCGTGGCATATAAACAGAATATATTTGTACGTGCCATGGCGCCGTTGTTCGTTTCAACTGCAAAACTACACCAGCAACTGACTGGCACAAAGTGTCTTGACTGTAGGCCACGCTGACTGTGCTGCACCACATACATACACGCATGTATGCATATGTGTGTGTATGCATATGTGTATATATGCACGTGTGTATGAATGCATGTGTGCATGTACGTGTATGTGTATATATAGTAAACATCGGTAGTTACACTGTGTCCCTCCCTCGCCTCCTTAGACCAAGACAACGATCCCAGTGCCATGACTGTCCATGACCCTCGAAGTTGCTCCACTGACCCCGCAGTTGCCGTGGGTCAAAGCAGCCATAGAGGAATGGCATCGACCGGCGCCATTTTGAGCCGACAGGGCAGGGCGCGACTGGCCGTTGATGGCAGCGACGGAGCAGGAGGAGGACGAGGAGGAGGACGAGGATAAGGAGGAGGTGGAGGTGGTGGTGGTGGTGTGCTGCGTTTCAACATGGCGCCGAAGGTCGACCTTGCGCTGGAAGGCGCGAGGACAGACGTCGCAGGCAAACGGCTTGAAGCCAGTGTGCTTCCGGCTGTGGGTGATGAGGTTCGACGATTGGCTGAACGCCTTTCCACACTGACGGCACTGGTACGGCTTCTCACCTATCAGACAGATAAGAAAGCATCATCTCCATCATCATCATCTTCTTCTTCCTCTTCTTCTTCTTTCGTCATCATCGCCATTATCATCATCATAATCATCAGCAGCAGCATCATTATCATCCTCATCCTCATCATCATCACCATCATCTTCTTCTTTTGTCATCATCGTCATCATCATCAGCAGCAGCATCATCTTCATCATCATTATCATCACCATCATCTTTTATTGTCACCATTGTCGTCATAAGGCTTGCGTCAATTACATTGTCAGCCCTGTTCAATGAAAACGCTGTATCAAATGACTAGTGGAAATTTGAACGCGCGTAAAACTCAAGCGTGCATTCATGGACATGCGCAGCATAAAGTACTTTGCCTCGGACGACTGCCTGGACATGTTCAGGCAGGCAGTGAGGTATATGTAGGCCTACATATGTTCCGTCTGTCTATGGACTCAATGGAGTTTGAATGATCACATGTTCATAAATGGAGTTGAAATTTATACTTTGGAGAAACTGTGCAGATTTATATGATTAAAACATCGACAAGAGAAAATCAACACAAATCATGAAGAAAAGAAACATTCATAGGCCACAATATTTCGTATAAGATGTTATAAGTAGGGCTTCAGACAGAACTAAGACAGAACCGTCGAGTTAAGGAGTTAGGGAGGAATGACATACATCATCAGAAACTCGATTGAATTATTATTTTGTTTCTCGTCAATTACTGTTACAATTACACCTCTTTCAGCCTTGGTCAATTAAATTACAATTACTTTAGGGTCTATTACAATTACACTATTTTAGTGACGTCATAAGTTCATGAGTCCATCAGCGCTTATATATTCCTTCCTTCAAACAGCAAAAGGACAGCATCAAGTCTATAAGGAGTTTCTCTTGAAATGTCGCTATACAAATTCATGATTACTAATCAAGATCAAGGGCGGATTCAGGAGGGTAATCGGACCATGATTTCATTTGAGTATAGGGGCTACGCCACTGAGTTAGCCCCAAAACGGTATCGGTGATGTCTGTCCACGGAAGTGAGGACGCTATAAGCAAACAATTGCGCTAAAGATTCACTGAAGATCGTGACACAGTAACCGTCTAAGCTGAGATACAGATAGACAGACAGACAGACAGAGATAGAGGAAGACAGAGACAGACAGAGACAGAGAGAGGTTCAAACCCGAATTTTTCCCATTACAGAGCGAGGGCTCAACCAATCGGCGACTGTTAAATTTTCCACCCATGTCCGTTAATCTGGTTTTCAGAAGTTTTAAAACGGACAGTCAGTTGATGTTGAATGTCGTTCCTCAATCGACCACCTCCAAAGTACAAGCCGCCGACCGAATGAGTCTGACTCACAAAATGGCGCTATGTAAATGTTGCATTACCAACGATTTCCGGTGACCGAAAGCATTCCTCTCCAAAATGGCGGCTAAGCGGTGACGTCCAATCAAGTTACACGTAAAACGTATCTTCGGGCCGATTATAATTAGCTTGTCCGCAAATTACTCGAAATCGCTGAAGAGCTTTTGTGTGTTGACCGACCGCCCTAAATGTTTACCGTCTGTACCGCTGACACCGGTTGCTAACCATCACTTGGAAGAAACCTCCATCCGGCGGGCAAATCCCGCTGACGTCGCTACGCGTTGGACGTGCGTGCACGCCGGCCGTGGCAGTTGTTCGCGTGGGCAGAGGCATCTGTTTGAGAGGCAGCACAGGTGACTGTTAGACTAATTACCATCATCCGCTGCCTGTAGATTCTGTCATTCGAGCGAGTGCTTGGGTATTGTCTGCTTGCGTTCCCTGCGTCGAAGTGAATGGGTAGAGGGGATGGTCAGTTTCGACCAAGTTCAGAGGTCGGTGAAGAATGGGTTTTAATCAGTATCTACAGGCGTTATACTAACGTAAACGTCATCATCATCATCATCATCATCATCATCATCATCATCATCATCATCATCATCATCATCGTCATCGTCATGGTCATCGTCATCATCATCATCTGCATCTGCATCATTTGCATCATCATTATCGTTGTTGTTGGTGTTGTTTTCTTGTTGTTTTTCTTGTCAGCAACATTCCTTGTTGCTCATCAAAATTTGTGCAGAAGATACAAAACATAAAAACGAGACACAGTCGCTGGCGTGATGTGGGCCATAGATGTTCAGATGTGAATTCCAGGAGGGGTAAGAACCCCATTTTGCCCCTACTTTCCGGCGCCCATGCATGGTCATACTGTTGTTGCAGTTGACGCAGTTGAGATCATTAGTGTTGTTGCAGCAGCAGTTCTTTGCACTATTTTGTTGTTGTTACTTCTGTTAGCTGACGATAAACGTTGCTGTTGCTTCTGAGTAGAGTTCTGTTTGTTTGCAGATACCGAGTCAAGCAAATGAGCGCCAACGCCAGCTGTTCTGGCGTTGAGTCGTTGGGCGCTGTGGTCGAGTTTGTGATTAAGTAGAAAAATTCTTCGAACCTTAGACAACGCTTCTGGTGGGTTTCTATAGGGTCTGTAAGCAAACAGCGATGCTTCCTTTGCTTTTCCCTTTACCTGTTCATAGTAGATTATGAAACTGTGCTTCAAGAGAGACAAGATGTCAGGCGTCGCCGATTTCCCCCGCGAATGCTAGAAGCGCTCAGATAAAGGAGCGCGTTTTAGAGCTGCTGAGCGAAATGCTAATTAGGTCAATTATTATAGGTCGAATAGACCGGGTGCCGAGGTTAAAGCACCTGCATGAACAACTACTCACATACCAGGATGCGGACTTCATCGGTTTCTTACGTCACGGGTCACCGTCACCTTGGCAGCTGCGCCCTGGTGACCGAAGAGGGTAATTTGAAGGCATAGGAAAGGATGGCAAGTTACGAACAATGCCGCATTTTAGCTCTGAACTTGATATTTTACTCTTATCATCGCGCCATCATCATCAGCAGCAGCAGCATTGGCTTCTTACCTGGGCACCTGGAGTTTACCTAACATCTGATGCATCGTTAAAAGTGGTTGTTCATTGGTTTACTAAGCTTGGCAGCCCATTGGAGTCGGTCCGTTCCGCGCTTTCTCCCCGGCGGCCACGGACCGCCCCTCGGGAGCAATAAATCACTGAAAATCCTAACTGTCGTCTTTTAAAAGTTTCCTAAAAGGCGCTGTATAAATGTCCAATTACATACAGACAGATTTGCAAGGTGACGAAATTAATCAGCATGCTTTTGTGCTCTTTTTTGTGGTTGTAATTGATGCGCACAAACAAGGACGAAAGAATATAGTCTTTTAGGCGTCTGCATACATCTTCTTGACCCATGACCTAATAATGAAACACCTGATTACCTGACGTGTTATGTGTGATTACTATGGCTTAGGCATGTTCTAAGCGTTCAGCCGAACAGCCAATTCAACCAGGTTTAGGGCCACCGAATTCCTGCCGCGATTTTTGTTATTAAACTGACATTGGCGGGAATGTCGACCGGGCCCATCTGAGTCCATAACCCACTGCTTAGAGGGGGCCATTAAAGCCCCCACCGATAACTAGAAAGTAACGCTTATAGCGCAACTTAGTAATCCTGAGGCTCAGCGCTTAATGGGGTCGAAATTACACCTGTTTACATACTTTCTATTTTGGTCAATTGACATGAGTGACATACCCCTAATGAAAAGGAGATTAAGGGAAGGGAAGAGAGGGAGGGGAAAGAAGGAAGAGATAGGGTCGCCAAGTTAGGGTGGAATTGGGCCACGGGAAGGCTATAGCGGGTCTTGGTGCTGTGTGTTTGTGTGTGTGCATGTGTGTGTATGTATGTATGTGTGTGTGACTGTGTACAGACGCACAACTGAATGTTTTACCAGTGTGAATGTAGGTGTGTTTCTTCATATCGGACTTCTGGTGGAAGCGCTTTCCGCAGTACTGGCACGGATAAGGTCTCGTGTCGCTGTGGATGAGCAGGTGCGTGGACAGGGTCGACGATCGCTTGAACTGCTTGCCACAGAGGTTGCACTGGAAGCATCTCTCCTGCCGGTGGACCGTGACGCGATGCTGGTTCATTGCGATGCTGCTGCTGAACGACTTGGCGCAGAAACCGCACTGCAGAGGACTCGTCGCCTCGAGGCGTCTGGCCTGCGATAATCCGGAGGAGCACCATGCAGGGTGGGCCCGTCGCAGGAACAGGTCCCTGACGCTGCTCGGCGGACCTCCCTTGAACAGGTGGTTGCAGTCGAATAGATGCGCGCCTGCAGCAGGATAACTAGCGATGGAGTGTCCGTCACCTGACGGTTCGTCTTCGCTCTTCAGACCGACCCTCCGTTCGCGCTCCATGTTCTGGCGCTCGGCATCCGATGCAGGGCTCCAGATGCCCGTCTTGTTCAAGGGAGGTTCTTCGTCCTCTTCCGGCTTCAAGTGCATCGGCTTCCGGTCGACGATGGCACTCGATGGACTGTCTGGATGGACGTTCGGAGGATAGCAGGAGGAAGGACTACAACGGGGCCGCGTCTGGGTGAAGCCAACTGCTGCTACTGCTGCGAATGTCTTATACCAGTCAGCGTAGCATCTCAGACGCATCAGGTTCTGAAGCTGCCAATCTAAAGCAAGCAGACACCGCGATTTAACAATACTACTAAGACAATTTCACCACTTGGATCGCTCTGTACAAAGTTACCACATATTTTATCTTACATGGTATAATGACTTATATTTCTGTGCAACAATCTCCATTTTACAGTACGTCATATCATAATTCATAGTAACGACAGCATACAACACTTTAATTGACATTAACATAATGCTATACACTACATATATAATAACACACTATATTAGCACGGCATTTCTAAGTAACAGTGAAGTCTTCGTCATGACCTGACCTGACCTGACCTGACCTGACCTTCCCAATTCAAACAGTGCCGCCATCGTCATAACTCGACCCCATCTGACCCTTGGATTGGCCCATTGCTATCCATCATAAAGCCGCAGTAATCTAGTCATCTGCGGGGGGGGGCGACCTACCTCTGGCCAGCTTATGAACCTGGATCGCGTGCATCTCTTTGTCGATGACCTGATCGAACTGTGGGAGACTGGGACCATCCTTGGCCGTGTCAGCCCCTGACCTTGGTTCTGACTCCGCAGCAACCTCAGATGACGACGACGACGACGACGAGGAGGAGGAGGAAGTTAAGTAATGGCTTGGCGACAGGCGACAGTGCAAGAATATTTGCTCCACTGCTTCGTCGAGCGCTACATAAATGAGGAAATAAAAATACTAAAAATTCTGATATTTGCCTCTCATTGCAGTTCATTAATGTGTTATGATATGCATAAGTCACACATTTCGTTCACTCATTCATTCAACAGCACGAACCAAATGCTCATGATGTTGCATACAACTGAACCTCCTGATGTCATCTACACTTTCATCATAAATGTCTGCTCATGTGGGGAGGCGTATAGTGTCTGCCGCGCAGGCAACGTTCCTTAAAGTACTTCTTAGTAACGTGTTATACAAGCAGACACTAATGTGACAAGAACACTAGATGATATTACTATCTATACCTATATGCATGCATGCATTCATGCATGCATGCATGCAAGTATGTATGCATGTATGTATGTATGTATGTATGTATGTATGAAGATACATAATATAGCGTCTTTTAAGTGCCTCTCAAAAGCGATGCACTCATGACTATCTATAAACGATCTATATATATATATATATATATTATATATATATATATATATATATATATCCATCATCCATTCCAACAGCATATTTCTTGGTCTTCCTGGAACTTTCTTTCCTTCAATTCTTCCTTCAATAAGTCTCCTCAGGAGAGAATTTCCAAAGTACAGTTCTTGTCTCTTTCCTCGCCTAATACGGCATTCCAGTCTCCCATCAACACCAAATATTCAGTGCCTCAACTTCCTCCTCTTCGTTTAAGGTTGTGGGCATATACACGCCTGTATTATGACAATGTTAGTCGGTTCTGCTTGAACTCTTACAACCATAATTCTGTCTCCATGTTTTTCAATACTGATGACACAATCTGCAACTGTCCTCTCCAGCAGCAGTGCAACCCCTCTTTGGTACTTTCTCCCTCCTGAGTAGATAACTCTTACTCCGTCAGTAGTGAAATCTCCATCATCTCTCTGTCTTACCTCCGCCAACTCCATGATATGAATTCTTGCCTTTCTCATTTCACCGCTTACATTTGCCAGTTTCCCAACTCTGCATTGTTCGAATGTTCCAAGTGCCTATCCTCAGAGATGACTTTGCTATATTCTTTGGGCAGAGGTTTCTCTGGTTGACGATCGAAGAGGCCCTGTTCCCTCTCCTGCCGAAAGCGACACTCCCCAGGATAGTCTGAGGAGTCCCGTTACCGTTGTTATCTTCATTCTTTTTTTTCGTCGTTTTCATCATGCTTGGGATAAGCAGAGAGGTGGTTTCCCGACGTTGCTTTCCTCCGGGTGTTTTTAACGAGACACCATCTCAGAAGCGTCGAAGGTCTCCATCGTCCGTCCTTCTGGCTCTTCACCACTGGGCATCGTCCGTCCTTCTGGCTCTTCACCACTGGGCATCGTCCGTCCTTCTGGCTCTTCACCACTGGGCATCGTCCGTCCTTCTGGCTCTTCACCACTGGGCATCGTCCGTCCTTCTGGCTCTTCACCACTGGGCATCGTCCGTCCTTCTGGCTCTTCACCACTGGGCATCGTCCGTCCTTCTGGCTCTTCACCACTGGGCATCGTCCGTCCTTCTGGCTCTTCACCACTGGGCATCGTCCGTCCTTCTGGCTCTTCACCACTGGGCATCGTCCGTCCTTCTGGCTCTTCACCACTGGGCATCGTCCGTCCTTCTGGCTCTTCACCACTGGGCATCGTCCGTCCTTCTGGCTCTTCACCACTGGGCATCGTCCGTCCTTCTGGCTCTTCACCACTGGGCACTTGCATACACCGCGAAGGACTCGTTCGCCCACCGCACACTTTGCTTCAACAGGAGGACCATGTGTATGTAGGTGGAATGGTGGACGTTTGGGCATCAGAGGCTTTAACAGGCGCTTGATGTCCCATTTCCTTCCCATGGAAGAACAGAACAGAAGTTGTACAGAACCCTGTGGTACACCGAAAGAAAATGGTGTCCAAGCAGTACAGTCTGAGCCCGTGGTCAGTATCATCGTTCGCTCATTCTGCAGGAAGGACTTAAGCCGGTCAAACAGTCCAGCGGTCGACCACGGATTCCGTGTGAGATGCTGAGGCGCGTGATTACTATATCATGATCGACTATGTCGAACGCCACACTTACATCAAGGAGATCAGGCAACATGACACTCCAGAATCAATGGCGTTGCAGATGTCCGACGTCAGTCTAAGCAAGACGGTCTTCGTAAAAGGTCCCTTCCTGCAGCTTCAGCGTAGTTACTTGAGTCAAGGTAATACACCGTTTGCTGAACGACTAATCGTCTCAGTATGCTTGGATAGCAATGAATGAACATAAAGCTCCCTCATGCATACACATCACAGCAGGAAAATGTTGAATGTGATTCGTGATGCGACAGGAAGCCAGTGCAGTGTTTCTCGCATGCATTCAGAAACGTGCGTCATATAGAGTCGTGCTGTGTTCTTCGACCAGCGTTGGACAGCGAAAGGTTCGGTTGTTCAACTGCTGTCTTTATCTCTGCTGTAGCAAAGGATCTAACGAGCGCACACACGTTCCTTCTACGAGCAAAACAACGACTGTGGGTAACAAAAGGACCGTTAACAGTCACCTTACCTTACCTTATTATACCTTTCCTTACTATATCTTGCCTTACCTTACCTTAGCTTACCGTATCTTACTCACATTACCGTAGCTTAATTTACTTTAACTTGCCTGCTATACCTTACGTGACCTTGCCTGAACTGACCTGACCTGACCTTTGCTTTCGTTAAAAATGAATCTCACCGGAAATGCATACTTACCTAACGCAAACCCTCACTTATCCGCCCATGCATGCAGGCTGTATGTGCCCCTCTATTATACCCGCCACAATTAACTGACTACATATGTGCTCCAAAGTTTTATATTCTGTATTATAACTGTATTCTTTCGAATTTTCTGGAATAATTATCTTGCAAATTATTTTCATTCTAAAGGAGCATCGCACAAGTTTCATTTTGTTATCGCTTCGCTTTCCATTTTGGAAATACGAAACTGAAATGTTTTTGAGCTGTATTTTCTTTTCACCTACGCCCACGGCCGATTTTTGAAAATTCTAAATGCTGTGTTTATTCTCCTGACTCGAAAGCATGTTGCAATTATTTTTACGGAGCATCATGGTTGTCGTTTTGTACTTTCGTTCCTTAACTATAAGAGAAGGCGATCTCAGGTTTTTTGCGTCGGGGAAATCGGTTTCACTCTGAGTGAATCAGCAGGGTCTCGACAATTACAATTAGTCGATCTCTGAAATTAATTCGAAATCAGCCGTCCTTTCGTTTCGATTCTCTCTTATCTGCCGGTTAATACGCAACGGCTGATAGGCAAATATCTTTTAATAGGTGTATCTGTGTATCGTGCTTAAACATCAGCCTATGTATACAGGTTGGCTTTCGAATACGGGCCTATGTATGTATAGGTCTGTGAATAGGCTGACACTTAGGCTTTTAACCCTCATATACGGGCCAGCGTACTGGTTAAGGAGTGAAGACTTGTCACAAACGAGGACAAAAACCCCATAGGCCAAGGCGAAGAAGGATGAGGAATAATAAAATGAAGACCTTGAGGAGGATAATCTGCAGTACCACAGGAGAAAAGCTGAGGAACAAGGAGAATACAATACAATTGCATACAAGAATATAACATATAAAATATAAGAGAATATGGTAGCCGAGTGGATAGAGCGCTCGGCTTGTAACGCGGAGAGTACGGGTTCAAGCCGACCCTTAGTCGGTTACTGTGTAGAGACCTTGAATAAGTCCTTTACGCCTATTTACAATTGCTTCGCGCCTCGGATTCAGAGTTGCTGACCTTGCGCGAGTAATAAATTAATAATAATAATAATAATAACAATAATAATAATAATAATAATGGAGAATGAAGCGGAGGAGGAAGAGGAGGTGGAGGAGGTGGAGGAGGAGGAGGTAAATCAGAAGGTGGAGCAGACTGAAGATAGAGACGGCGATCCGCTGTATACAACTAGAATGAGAAGCTTATATGAAGAGGGAAGCATATGACAGGAACATAGAGGAGGAACAGGAGGAGCAGGAGGAGGAGGAAGAAGAGGAGGAGAAAGAAGAGGAGGAGATAGAAGAGGAAGAGGAGACGAAGAGATTGCAAAAAGTAGAAGCAGGAGGTAAATGTGCAAGAGGTTGAAGATAAAGAGGAGTTGGCTGCACATGTGACTATATTGCACGAGTAATAAATAAGTCTGTCTTCTGTCTGTCTGTGTGCATGCTTGTGTGTGTCTGTCTATATAATAGATACATATACAGATATACAGCATAAATATATGTATATATATTGTGTGTGTATTAAACCAATCTCATCTCGCAATATAGTCTAACGCAAATAAAACCCATGTATACAACTGCATGGATGATGCCATGATGGCGCGTGTTTGCCCATATATTCTGCCGCTACATATATGGAGTAATCTCTATCTGAGTCTATACTGGCCAACAGGGCGTACTCGACAATATAGGCCTACTGCAGTAGATCTAGAGTGATGCACACAACAGATGAAGAGGAGAAAGCGACAGGCAGACATACAGAGACAGTGACAGAAACAGCCGCAGACAGACGGAGCGCGCGCGGTAGAAGTACGTATCATGGGCGAAATTAAAGCCTTATTTACCGAGCGATCTTCTTTCATCGATTTCCAGAGTCTAAGATTTGCCTCGACCCGCGGCCTAGTGTCCCTCCCTGCCTGCCTGCCTGTCTCTCATCGTCCCTGGCGTTCACCGAGGGGGGACGCAGCCCTCCACGCGGCTACGACCGTCCGATGCAAAGGACGACGACATTCGGTCATAAAACGCCGCCTGGTTGCATGCTTGGCTCTCTTAAACGGACGAATATGTAGCTACAAACAAAATCTTGGCCCATCTTCGCCTGATCTATTCGTCTCGGTGGACGCCTTCAATCTGGTGTCCGTCTGCGCCCCGTCTCCCACGGGGGTAGTCAACCAGTCTAAGGCCGCTGATGACGACAGCAATGACGACGATGTCGACGTCATTTGATGACCACGACGATCAGATTTCTGATTGCAATCTGTCCATATATGCGACCCACGTGTATTATTTTGCAGCCTATATATATATATACTTATATATTGTATATATCTATATATGAGACGTATTTAAAAGCCTATTGTGTATATAATTATATATACATGAGCTTGGAGTCGAAGTGCAGAAATTGGTCCTTTCCGTCTTGTTTAACGAACCACGAGAGGTTTGTTTCACTGGATATATTTTATTTGCAAGATATATTCCTGAAATATAGGCGAATAAATCCATCTTAATTGGTAGACCTTTCATGGGAAGCATAGACGGCTGTAGCCTCTATATCAGCCCATCGAAACAAGGTTCAAAGAGTTCCGGCATCGAAAACAATTGAAATTCTATCTATTATGTAATTCTTAGTATACTTGCACTGACAATTGCCATTATAAAGCACCGTCTATAAGTAAACAATGCCTCGATACTGGCGATGCTGTACCAACTGTCATCATTACACTACATTACATGCAAATTACTATTTTTCTGTATGAGTTACAAAAGTCCTCTGCGCCGGCTCGATATTTATATGCCGCCACTTGCTGTCCGAATCTTCGGTTCTGCTGTGTCTACAATCCAGTAGAATCTGTTGGTCGAGCAACTGCAGCGGCCTTCATACAGGTTGTTCTGTGGCTGGACCTAACCATGTGCCGCAAGTGTTCATCCCTGCCTACATGTACACTTGAGTAGTGAGTGCCCCTGGGTATAACTTCTTTCGAAAGAAGTTCTATATAAATTGACAAATGCAATGCAAAAACAATACAATACCTACAGCGTATACAAAGTCTAGTCAAAAGATTCGTCGCTGGCTATAGCTCGGCCTGCTAACTTTCATTCCCACGACGAATCACTCAGCCGTGACCCGCTCACATTCATGGTCGACGAACGGTGAACTTATGCCATTGACTCATAATGAACAGCGCAGTGCCAAGGAATATAGTAGCATCGATCTCCAAACGCAGAGTGGAATTTCCCGTGGTTGGGCTTCACGTGCCAATTTTATGTGCTGAACGGGACATTTCAACCCTTCAACGCTTTCCTCGGTTACGAATTAACAGTGCACTCAATAACACATTACCACCATGTATATAACACGTGTTAGAACCGCAGTTGTGGGACCATATCCAAGTTTACATACTTAAGTACATACATACATACATACATACATACAGACAGACCCACATACATACATGCATACATAGATACATATATACATACATACATACATGTGGACATACATACATACATACAGACAGACACACATACATACATGCATACATACATACATACATAGATACATACATACATAGATACATACATACATACTTACATACATACAGACATACATACATACATAAAGACCCACATACATACATACGTTCATCCGCACGAACATACATACGTACATGCATACAAGCTGCATGGGGAATGTTTCGTCTATTCCGATGCTTGTGCCTTATTTCCTATTACTGGTTGATTGTAAAAACCATTGACTGTTAGTCAAATAATCATTTCATTAAATGCGTGCTCCCGGTTGCGCATTCATGACGGAGCTTATGATTAAAAATTGTTTTAAAATTATATCAGTATGCAGTCGGTCTGTATAGGGGCTTGTATATTAGGCTATATTTTGTAGGTCTACACTGTCCAGTGTGAGTACTGTATATTTAAACTGTATATTTAAACTGTATATTTAAACTGTATATTTAAACTGTATATTTAAACTGTATATTTAAACTGTATATTTAGACTTGATTCGAGATGTCGTTCCCCGCTCCGTTTATAGATGTATACAGGCTACAGGCTAATTAAAAGCTTTGAGATAAAACGGCACATGTTTGACTGTGTGAACAAAAGCACGTGCCAGGTCGAACGCCTCAGACCACATGCATCTGCAGATAGGCCAAGAGCACCGCATATATAAACATATAAGCAATATACAGGCTTATGTATGGAGTGGTATGGAAAAACAGTCACACGATGTCTACCTATATACATATATATATATATACATATACGTATATACGTATACATATACAGAGACAGTAGCATTTAAAGACGGCTTCTTATCTGCTGCAAAGCAATCGCAAACGCACACAAGGATTTTATGATTTTATGTCTTTACACTTCGATTGCGGCGAGACTTTTATCAGTATCTGCAGCTTGTGTACGTGTACAACATTTTGTGTGCACAATGTAATACGTCCATATAGATCTAGAAATAGAGAGTGGCAGCTTTGTAAAAATAGTGTAGAGAATCGATCTACAAGTGTAGACTTCTATGCAACACTTAATGTTGAGGTCTGGCTCATCGGCAATGTGTGGAGACCTCTATGCAACACTTTTTGTAGACGAGCCGGCAGTCTACACTAGTGTAGACACAAATTGCAACACTTTTGTGGAGAACAAGGTCTACATCGATGTTGCATTTTGGCTACATTTAGGCCCAGGCAGAAAGAAAAAGTCATCCATGTCGTGCATGTTTATGTAATAAAGGATTATATATGTCTGCATTGATTGAATTGTTTGAACTCTCATCGAATAGTTTTCATGCATAAAATGCAATACAATGCAACACAGAAAAATACATGCAATACAAAACCAAAAGACGACGACGTTCTTGTCTGTCTGTCTGTCTGTCTGTCTGTCTGTCTGTCTGTCTGTCTGTCTGTCTGTCTGTCTGTCTGTCTGTCTGTCTGTCTGTCGTTTTTAACTCTCGTGCCTTTCCCTAGCTGGAGGACAATACTGGGCACTAGGGCTCACTTGGCCATGGTTTTGGAATTCAATGCCCAGTTCAGTGCGTTCTGTCTTTTCCCTACCGCCATTCAGGTTAAGATACATCTGTCTCCATTTGCTTATCCACCATATATCCATATATCCCGACTTCCGCCTCCCCTGATCCATCAGATTTCGACAGAATTGACTCCCAACAGATTAGGATTTTTATGAGAGTTTCGCTTGAAGCGACGACCATCGATCGATCGATGTGCAGACTGTGCATTATGATAAGGGCGCTATAGAAGTCTCTCGGTTGCTTTAGTCGCTGAATTCTTACGTCGCTTGGATACGTGAACACTTAATAATGAAAACGTTACCATCGGTGTCTAAGCTGCTTCAATAACATCACTATCATCATCGTTGTCGTCATCGTCGTCGTCGCTACTGTCGTCGCCGTCGTAGCTGTATACACTATACAGTCGCCGTTGTCATCATCATCAGCAGCAGCAGGTATGTATGTTCATGTCTATTTATATAGCACCTTTGAAGAACCGCATAAATGCGTTAAATCATGACTATCTAACAGATTTTAAACGATGTAATTACGTAGTATGCGCTATATAAATCGACAAATACAATACAATCATCATCATCGTCGTCGTCCTGAACTTACTTTCAGGTTTCATCTGAAAGGCTGCTGCGGCGGCGGAGTTTCCGTTCAGTCCGAACTTCCTGAGGTCGCGCGTTTCCGGTGATTTTTCTCCCGCCATCGGCGACGCACTCGTTACTTCCGCTAGTACGGCGTCATTACCCACATCGTCCCTCCTCTGAAGCAGAAAGGCGCGAGGCATCTCAACAAAACTCTTCGCAAAAGACGTCCAAGAGCAACGACCAGATGTCGCTCCACGCTCTGACATAAAACGGCTTCTTGAACAGTTTACTGTTGATCGCGAATTCCTATTCTTTTACAGGACTTTGCGTCAGTCGTTTCAAACGAATATAAGACTCTGCAAAATCCTTACAAACTGATTCGTATAAAGTGTCTGAAATGACTACCTGACTTTCATCCACAAGGTGAACATCCTTGAGCGTTTAAAACACGGCAATCTCTGTTTCGCTGGCGAAAATTCCAAAGTCATCGATGTTTACAAATAGACAAGTTCGCAGTCATACTTAACTTCGTTATTGGCATTACTAAAGGCTTAATCACCTGCCCTGAGGCTAGGAAACCCCCGCCTTCTGGAACAAAGTTGACCACGTCGATCGACCCAGCTGAAAATCTATTCTGTCTTGGATTTGGCCGAATGTTGACTGGATCAATTAATGCGGAATTTCCAAGGTTTTAATCGCGACTTCTGTTGCCTCATCAGCGGTTGCTGAGGCGAGAGAGCCGGGAGGACGAGCTTAGTGGATGATGGACATTGACAATTGGACGTATCGCGTGACCAATGCTTTCTAACTGGCTGGTACAATGGCTGGAGGCGGGGCTTGGCGATGCGTAGGTGCGAACCGCGATGCCAGTCGCTCGATGCCTGAACGTTGTAGAGCCGAGCAGGTCCTTAATTGAGATGAACAATAGACTTTTGAAGTGTGAAAAAGGGAGAAGGATGCGGCGAGGCTGGTCGATGTAGGGGGAGAAGGCAGTGGAATGCTGGGCGGATAATAACGAAATATCAAACTAATTTCAAAAGAGGAAGCAAAAAACTGGCCTGTGGTAAGCTGCATTGGTTACCGAGTAGCCGAACACACGTCAAGGCGTCTCTGAGCGTGAGGATGCCGGTTCGTGTCCCGGTCTTGGCTTATTTCAGAGATTTAAATCTCGGGCTAGCACGATCCGTGCACGGGGACCTTAAATGGCGTCGTGCCCATTCAAACGGGCAGCTGTGATGAAGGATCTCACCCGATAAATTAATTGAAAAATAAGCTGGGTCGCTATGGCCTACATTCGCATTTAAGAAGAACATTGGAAAGACTGGAAACAGCGAAGGTTAACAAAGGGGTGAAGCAGGAAGAAAGGAGGCCTATTAGAAAGCAGTAAAGGTGGGTGAACAATGAAGCAGAAAGAGAGAATGCAGCGAATGTGTAACTGTAAATGCAAGATACTATAAACCATAAACGCGCAAGTATACACAAACTGATCAGGACTGTACTTCTTATAATATCGATCTCATTTAATCTGCAGAATATAGATTATCTCTTAGATGCTTATGAGGTTTATATCGTTAAAAATAATCACCGTTCATTTAACGATCGGGTGGTTGTGAGCTTTCTGACGTCATATGTGAGGGGAGAAGTTACAAAATCCCCCGGTCTGCGATGTCCAAAATTATAAAGAAGTGCTCTGCTGTCAATGCAGATATTACTGCAAAATTTCTTTATATTTCTCTAGATTATTTTAATTGAACTCGAGACAGCAAGCGAATATTTCTGAAAAACCGCGAGTTAAATGAATTAATGAATGTGAATTAGATGTCTGTTGTAAATTAAGTGGGGGTTTTATGCTAAATTATAGTTATTAAATAATTATAAATTCTAGCTACAAATTTCATAGCCTGAAGTTAAACTTAGAATCGTTTGATTGATATATTTGGCCCTTTGGTAAATTGTGCACAGAACTCTTTCGTGCATATATGTTTTTATGTATGGCTTTTCTATAGCATTTCTATAAGGCATATTGATTATTCCGACTTAAGCCGGGTTTTCTCACTCATGATCACAATTCTGTTGTTGAAAAGTTTTTTAAGATAAGGCATATAAGACACCAGATGGATCTTGCCTACGGCGCGAAACACCCTGGCGCCGGCTCTGGACGAAGGAGAACTATAGAACGAGAAAGAGAAAACGAAAACGAACAAGAACAAGTGGATAGCACTATGGCCGAGCAGCTAACATGTCAACTTTTCACCTCTTCATTCAACCCGGTTCGAATCCCGGATACGTCTAATGAAATCAACACAGATATATGAGGCCGTCATCTTCGATATCAGTGCCTCCTTAAATCCAAAACATACATGAGGACAAAGCAAAGAAGAACCGCTAGCCATAATTTCCTGCGTTTGCCCCATTGCTCCCCTTCTTATAAACGGCGGCACGGGGTCATCGGACGCTGGTGCCCTGTTGATAGGGGCGGTGACGTAACATACGTCTGCCGCCTGGCACGTGCTCAGGTCTGCGCCGCAGGTGCCTTTAATCTCGACATCCCACATAATCGGCCTAATTACCAGGTCCCGCATGCAGCTGCAAATTGAGGCGTGACGGTCTAAGTCCTTGTTTGTGGACATGCATGGTTGGACGGTGGGCCATTGTACGTGGGCGGTGCAGGGTTTTTACAGTGATGCCTATTTGGGAAGGGGAGTTGTGAATCGCAAATTTGTATAGCGCTACTTAAAGAGAGAGAGAGAGAGAGAGAGAGAGAGAGAGAGAGAGAGAGAGAGAGAGAGAGAGAGAGAGAGAGAGAGAGAGACTCATTAAAGGGGTTCTCGACCTGACAGCATAAAACCACAATCGAACAGAATGGTTTCCAAGCGTTCTTACATTTCTTGCATTTAAGTAAGTAAGTAATGCATTTGTTAAAATGCAAAAAAGGACAAACAGCTCGTGTTGCAGATTTTTCCAGCTTATTCTAGGAGATGAGACGACCACAGCGACGCTTCTATCATATATTTGTTTGTTTGTTTTTTGTTTATTAATCCCAAAAAAGAAATTGACAACACAGATACAAGTTAAGCTGAAGAACACAGGTTATTAGGGTACAAACTGCAGACCCAAAGGGGTCAGAGCCCCGCTTAATTAGGGCCGACTGTTTCCAAACAGTGCAGAAGGCGACAAAGAACTTCAGCGAATATTTAATGTTATCTGGAATATTTGGGTGAACTTTCGGGAAATGCTGATGGTGAGCTGTTTTTGATTGGCTCCAGACGAGTTTTTCTACACAGAAGGATGAATTGAGGCGGAATTTCAGATGAAAGATACGCATCGATATCGGAGTGCCATCGAAAGAAACTTTATCATCGTGATACCTACGTTAAAAAGTGATTAGGTTGTTATCATGATTGCGTTGGAGAATATTGATTTTGTAATTTCTATTTGGCTCAAGATGTAGGTTATCTGTAGTAGTCTGTGAAACTGTCGTTCGTGGCGCTTTGTGGTATTCTAGGAAGTAATTGTTCTATGCGCAAAGCGTCGATTCGAGAATTGGAGAAGCGTTTAATTCGTGTTCGAAGAACCTTGAACATGATTGATAATTTATGTTGCGCCAATTTATGGTTCGCTGATAGTTCCGCCAATTCTGTAGCGCTCGCTGATCCGCGAGATCTCGTCGAGCGAATCTCGCCAGATGCCACCGCAATAATGATGCGTTCCATTGAGACTTCCGCTAAAGCATGCATGCACATACATGCTACACTCTGGGCCTTGAAATTAATGTCTCCTAAACTAATGCCGCAACACCTAATGTCGCTTACATACAGATAGATTATGCTTCGTATTATTACAGACCATCTGTCTGTCTGTCTGTCTGTCTGTCTGTCTGTCTGTCTGTCTGTCTGTCTGTCTATGTCTGTCCACCCGTATGCAAAAGTGACTAGCTGTGCCTGTGAATAAGTTGGTCCCCGTGACATGGATTTCGTTGGGCGCTGCAGAAATCTCGGGATTACAACAGTTTATCTGAGCTTGCTTTAGGCCAGCTTAGAGTAGGCTGTCACGATAGACAAGACCAACAGCAGTTGAAAGCGTTAGACTATGAGATGTGATCGACAGGCTTTTCACCGCTGTGTCCATGGTGTAGGTCCTATTCTGCTCACACCGAAAGCAGGCACTAAAGTGTCTAGAATGCTCAACAAATATTGTTTGGTTATTGTGTTATATATGTCGGATAAATGTAGAAGGCCACTGCAATTGTACATGCGTCGATGCCAAACTTTATATTAGGCCTAAATATTACTTAACCTTTAAAACTATAATTGCTGGGAGGCCACATTAGAGTCCGATGCATACCAGACATTTATTTTGACTGTGTACAAACTTTAATGAGCATAATAAATTCGTATGTTTAACGAGCCGTTTATTGTAATTTTGTTGCTGTAGGACCCTAACCGCAAATGTGATCCAGGCCTCAAGTGCCTAACTGTGGGTGAGGCTATCAAGCAGACCTGTTATATGCGACTTTCCTAACTCCATTACATATGCCATGTATAATTAGGGACTAGGACCCAAAATATTTAAATGGTCTCAGAATCTCTACAAGGGCCTGTTTGCTTTTTAGCAACGCTCTTGTACGTCTATTAGTCTGCTACTTTTCGCTGCTTTCCATCTATTTACTTTCTTCGGAGTTCCAATGGAAGGCAGCAGAAGCTACTCCATTGGCAGCTCAGCCTATCGGTCTTGGTTGGCAGACGCTGAGAGGTCCCTCAGCGGCTAAGATCCACGCGCTGCGATAAGTCGGAGATTGCGATTACAGGCGCCATCTGCCGGCAGCGAGAGAACTAGGAATATCAAGGTCCGCTTGTAGGGCCACGTGACGATCGACAGAGGTCGCCGCGATATCTGGCTGCACGCAACATTTGATTAGAAATCTACACATTCAGCTTCGCTTGGCTCGATGTTGGCGCATCAGCTACGCATGAATATATGGCCAGTATACAGGCAAACATCTGCTTACAGCTCTCCGTCCGTCCGTCCGTCCGTCCGTCCGTCCGTCCATCGGTCAGTCAGTCAGTCAGTCAGTCAGTCAGTCAGTCAGTCAGTCAGTCAGTCAGTCAGTCAGTCAGTCAGTCAGTCAGTCAGTCAGTCCGTCTGTCTGTCTGTATGTATGTATGTTTCTGTCAGTCTGCATGTTTGTTTTTGAAGGTGGAGGGGTCTGTCTGTTTGTCTATATGTACTCATGTACATATGTATGTATGTATGTATGTCTCTGTCTGTCTGCCTTTAGTCTAGAGCGGTTGGTAAGTCCGTCTGTGTGTCTCTGCCTGTCTGTTTCAGTCTGTCTCACTCGCTCAGTTTGCTTCGTAGTGAATTGGACTAGGCTGAGTTCAACTCCAACAGATTCACTTTCTCCCGTTGCTTAATTTTCCTTTTTGCTATTTTCTATAACCTCATAATTGTTATTGGACAAAACATCGAAACAACCTGTAGCTCTTGCGGGTGTTTTGATTAAACGCTGGTGAGTAAGTAGCCTGTCTGGCAAGGCGTCTGTGGAGGTGAGATCTGTAAGAGGTTACATTATGTTGTTACATTACGTTACAGATGTAGTGCGGCAAAGGAGCAAATTCTGCGGTTAGGAGGTTGGCGAGCACAGTGAAGCTAGAACCTAAGTAACGCCTGGTAAGTAGACGGCTGGACAGATTAACAGAAAGACGAGCTGTCATTTCCTGCCTCGACTACCGTCGTTGTAGCCCGTTGGAATAAATTTACCAGGCAGCCTCATCGACATTCGCTAGGTGTCACTGTGCTTATACTTTGCGTCGACTATATAACATTGTTTTGAGGTGATGTATTTATTCTCTGAATCTCAAGAACAGTAAGAAACGACGCGTGTAAAATGGCGGGCTCATAATGCAGTAGCAATGTTGTATTGCCAGAGACTGTGTGTTGATGACCACGTGCTTGAGGGGAATTCGGGATAAGACGCTTTGATAGGCTACAACGTCCACCCCCGCATTGAAGCAAGTTCTGCGTCAGTATAAACTTTTCAAAACATAATTAAATATGCTAACTAGGCTACCGTCGTGCATATTGATTAGTCTTGTGTAAATCAATGGCGCGTTGATGTAGCCTAGTGGTCGAGTGTTCGGCTTGTAATGCGGAGAGTACGGGTTCAAGCCTCTCCTGAGACAGTCGCTGTAAAGGGACCTTAAGCAAGTCCTTCACTCACAACTGCCCAGCGCCATCGGTTGATGCTTAGTCATTAGATAGTGGCGTTTAATATATGCAGGAATGATGATGATGATGATGATGATGATGATGATGATGATGATGATGATGATGATGATGATGATGATGATGATGATATATTAAATCTGTCATCTCTGACATATTGCAGGAACGAAAGCGAATGCCAGAAGATGAAGCAACAAAATATGACAGCTGTGCATAACATTTATGGGTTGAGTTTTGCTTTTGCGGCGACCAGACCCGCTGCAAGTCCTAATCTGGACTGGATCAGAGAGCAGGGGTCCTTCGGGACACACGGACTCTTCGGTCGGGTGCCTGGCTCCCTAGGCGGTCGCCAGATAACCATCGCAACGGAATTAATTCCAGTGGAGCTCGGATGTTGTATACGGATTATCGCACTATAATCCCAAAGACTTGGACGAAACATATGCACGCGAAAATATACGGACGCATCGATGGTTTCAAACACGATTCCCAACGGACACAGACGCAGGCATACTCCAAGAGATACACAGAAAGACACAAAAATATTATATGCAGGCTGGCGGAAAAGGCTAGCGGGGCAAGAGAAGCAGTGGCTTAGCTACAGTATGACCGCGCAGACCCACAACGGCGAGGGACTCAAATCTGTCAAATTTGTGCCCCCGTTTAGTATATTCTTGTATGTACAGAATTAACAATAACGTTGCGCTGTTAAATGTTGAAGAAGAATGAATGAGACAAAAGTATCTAAGTTAATGACAACGGGTAAACAATCTTAATCCAATACAAAACATACACATCTATGTGCAAATTACAAGGTAATAACAACAATAATAAATGAATGCTAAGGTTAAGAACTAATCCAACGGGTCAATGTTATCGCTTTCCGAGGTCAATTCGAGGAGCCCGACATCTGCAAAGAATTTAGCCATTCCAGAAATGCACCCTCCCTTCCGTAGAACAGTTTCCCACTTCCTCTGGATCTTATTCATTTAGATATAGGCTAAATGTAGGCCTAATAATAATAATACTATTACTAATAATAATAATACTAATACTACTTCTACTACTTCTATTTTACTACTTCTACTACAACTGCTACTACCACAACTACTACTACTACCACTTCTAATACTACCAGAACAACAACAACAGCAACTACTACTACTACTACTACTACTACTACTACTACTACTACTAATAATAATAATAATAATAATAATAATGATAAATAATAGTAATAACAATAACTAATAATAAATTAGTAATATGAGTAAGAACTATTAAACACTTATCAAGTTTATATGAATAAGTTTCCAAGAGGTCCTACACTGAGCTATTAAGTAGCCTACCGCCGAAACTTGTTCTAGCAGGGTCTCGTCGTAGATAAATGGCGTCGACCGATCGAAGACGACGAGCCGGGGGTCAAATGAATCGTCCTCCAGTGACCTCTAGACTGTACAGGGTCAGTAGGCCTAAACGATGGACGACCTTTTATAGGCGGCGCGTCTCTTGTGTACGTCGTAGAACTTCTTGTGCTGCTTCTTCATCTCCTCTCGCGTTAGGACGACACTGACCTCCTTCTTGTCGTATTCAAAATCTGCAGCAGACGACACTCATCACGTGACGATCTAAGCCTTAATAAGCCTATAACCTAAGACTTAATGAACATTAAACCTAAGCATTACGTGGCCTTTAACCTAAGTCGTACCTGTAAAAACTGAAATCGCCGTCTTTCTTACGCACATTGCAACATATTATCATTTTTATCAGTTACATGCAAACGACAAGCGGTCACAATACGTTTCATCTTAACCCTTAAACTATATTCATATTTATCCGTTGAGATCACACGCATGATTTCTGTGCTAACCATTCTGCCGAAAGAGGTCATTGCATTCTATCATTTGTATTAATAAGTAAGCAAGTAATACACTTGTTAACACGCCATATGTCCATAGTAATAGCTGTTAATGTAAAAAAACTTCACAGTTTGAAAGTGTTAATGGCAATACATTCCAAATGACATGTGTAAAGCGGCACACAATTTATTAAGCGCCAATATTTTTCAAACCTTGCAGTTGACCAGTAGTAAGGTTTGAAAGTCATGTAGCTTAATATTTACCGTTTTGCATGCGTCATAAACTCATTTTATTGTATTGAGATTACATGAAACTGTGAAGGAGAGAAATGGGAAGACTGATTTGTTTGACTCGGTTCTTCCGCGAACAAAATCAAAGCGCTTTTATCTGGAATAGGCCTACCAAAACTCGTTGGGAGATTTTAAACGGCTCCTGTCTTTGACTGCTGCGGACGTGCTTGGGCTTCAGTAGAAAGATCCTAGGGACTTCTGCATTAAAGTTTCAATAAAGCCGTGTAGGCCTAAGCAATTTTGTTTCCTTTTCTTCGACGCTCTGTAAACGGAAATTGCATGTTTGGCATACCGTGTAGGCCTTCGGTGTCTTTTCTCGGCACTAGTTTGGTTCCAGCCGGGATAAGGAGCTCCAGACGATCGTCCACCATCTCCCCGAAGAGCAGACAATCAGTAAGGTCTTCCACTCGACCAGTCTTGTCTGACGCATCCAACTGGCTGAGCAGCGAGGTCAATACCCGTCGACAAGAATACAACCGATCCGATATGGAGGACACGGTTGCGTCTCGGTGACCGAGGAACAAGGCATCGTCCACGCTGGTCACTCCTTGCTGCTGGCTCTGAGAGATACCGGATGATGTAAGACACGGGAGGAAAAGTTATAGGGTTGGGCCTAGACCGCATGGTTAACTCATTTAGCATCCAGGTAGGGGCTCAAAATCATCCCTTACAGCTTGGTAACAATGCTCCCTGATCTGTTAAAATTAAACTTCCATTTCTAGAAGATCATGAGTTTGGACTGCGGTTTCTCTTCCCGGAGATAATAATTTTACATTTCGTGTAAGACAAGTATGAGTCCAATTGCCATAGCACTACAGAAGTCTGCTTAGAATGTATACTGTTATATATGGTACAGGCTAAGAAAAGTCAAGAACAAGCAAACTATATTGAAATAATAATTTATCAAGAAAACTTAACAGCCTACAGGAACAGTGGGCCAAACAGTAGCTGAATAAAAATTAAGTATTCAAATTGCATTAGGCTAACCTAAAGAAGAAGAAGAAGCAGGGCAATGCAGCGCTTTCGTGAGGTACCTAACAGGCGCTGTATAAATGTTTCTAAACATACAAACATACGTGCATACATACATAAATACATACGTACACACGTACGTACCGTATATACATACAAACATATATATATGTACATACATACATAACATTAGAATATCAGAAGAACTGTTTGCATGAGTTTTATTATATCTGATTAGGTCTAGAGGCGTTAACCAATGTCATTCCAACATGGAGTTTGCAAGAGAATACAGAGCTGAAGAGCGTCCAGGTGAGAAATTTGGCTACTCACAGACAAGAGCTTTTCAAAGATGGAAGTCACTCCTTTCTCGACTTGAAACAGAATGTCACCACGAGACTTCAGAACAACCGACTTCCGATCAAGCGCTTTTTCCTCCTCCACGATTCGCTGGCTCATCTCATCCACTAGCTTCCTTCCTCTTCAACATTGTATGCATGCATGCGTATGTATGTATGTATGCATGCATGTGTATGTATGTATGTATGTATGTATGTATGCATGCGTGTGTATGTATGTATGTATGCATGCATGCATGTATGTATGTATGTATGCATGTATGTATGTATGTATGCATGTATGTATGTATGCATGCATGTGTATGTATGTATGTATGTATGTATGTATGTATGTATGTATGCATGCATGTATGTATGTATGCATGCATGTATGCATGCATGCATGTGTATGTATGCATGCATGTGTATGTATGTATGTATGTATGTATGCATGCATGTATATATGTATGTATGTATGTACGTATGTGTATGTATGTATGCAAGATTTGCATGCGTGGTAGACCTATATATGTATGGATCAGAACATTTCACAAGAGTAAACAAGTACCTCTGTAATTAATGTAATAACACGAATGACGAACTTAAGATGTTGAGATGTTGCATCTTAACTTCTATTTTGTAATACATTATATCTTAGTAAATGTGTTGCATGCAGCTGCTTTCTCAATTTACTTTTCTCTTACAACTTGGGCCTACATATCAGATTAAATACTATTAACAAAGATCTTAGTGTAAATTACGATACGACAATCCCTACGTTCGCTGTGTATCTCGCGTATGTGGTGGTCAACAAAGTAAAACTGACGCGCCACCTAGTGGAAGGTGTGATAAAAGTCAGGGTCAGAAGATACAACCACGATCATTGGGCCCTTGTTAAAAATACGACCTCTCTGGTTGAGTCCGCAATTTCGTCGACTGCTGCGCCACCATGCGGTTGGCATTTTATAAGGTATGGGCCTTGGGCATTAGGATACATTGAGTCTCATATTGTGAACGTAATTATTCTGCTGATGATTCTGCACGTTTTAAGCGCGCATTTGTATCAAAAGTTTACAAAACATAATGTCAATGATTCATCAGGTTGTTGACTTGTTGAGTACCTTTGTGTCAAATGCAATCAGTTGCTGGTTGCGCATAATATCTGCCACGTATCGACCACGTGCATGCAGTTACTGGGTGCATCTATTTGCCATGCATCAAACGCGATCTGGAGATTGGTGAAATTGGCTGGCATTTTAGGCGCTAGCGCGGAAAACTTCGGACTTACATAACAGGAATGTCAAGACTTGTCAACTGATGAGGCCAGAAAAGCCTATGCAAAGCGGTTACAAGTGCATTATTAAGGAAGCGCGAAATGTTCTTGTGGCGCGTCTGTCATGTGCTCAGTTGATACTTTGAGTCATTAACGTCGCTGATAAATTCATAGGGAACTTGTAAGTATGCGATTGAGCTTTTCTTTAAGTAATTATACATAAGAAAATCAAAGATTGTGTGTTTTCCTCTAGTTAACGCTACGCTACAAATCCGGCGAGTTTACGGTTCGAAGCCCGATCGATTCGAGACTTCGTAAGGTCGTCTTCACACATTTTAGTTTACTCTAAGATCTTTGCTACTAATGAAAATCCATTCTTTTGCATCAGTTATACCTGGAGATGACATTTTGTTCGTCAAACATCCTCCTCTGCCTGTCCTCCTTCATTCTTTCCAGTTCTTCCCCCAGACGCTTCCGTTCTGCTTCCTTCTGTCTTTTCAGCTCCGTCACTTCGTCGTGCACGACGCTCTGCTTGACAAACGCCTCCAGAATCGCCTGTATTACGACGACACATCCGCCAATCACTAGAGAGCGCCACTTATTATATCTGAACATTCGTGTAGCGCCTTTCCCGAATCTCTCAAAGACAGTACAGATCTCTACGCAGCTAGTAGGCTTGGCAGTCTATGTTTATGTGCTGCTCTGTGACGAACTGTGCATATGAACATCTTATATATATATATATATATATATATATATATATATATATATATATATATATATATATATATATATATATATATATATATATATATATATATATATATATATATATATATATATATATATATATATATATATATATATATATATATATATATATATATATATATATATATATATATATATATATATATATATATATATATATATATATATATATATATATATATATATATATATATATATATATATATATATATATATAGGCTTACCTATGCTCAGCCAATTCACGTTACCCCGTTCTATATTTTATGCCATTGGTCACCCATATCTACCCGTCTCATCTGTACACCCAGTATGGCCTAAGCCAATTCATATGCCATCAAAATTGTGCCCATATTATCCAAAAGCTACCCGATCTCTTCCCTATGCCCAAGTCATCCAAAGATAGGCCTACTCAATCCGTCATCCAAAGATAGGCCTACCCAATCCATCACAAAAGCACATCATACCCACATATAGAAAAGCCCATATATATTAGCTTTTATTGAGGCCCATAAACCATTCGTAAACCATAAAAATTTTGCCCATTATAGGCCCATCACATACAGCCCCGTCCCACAGTCAGTCACACCCTACTCCATCCTATACACACGTAGTCTCATTTCGACCTATAATCGACCGATGCATCTTATATGTGATCCGTTGGCTTACGTTTGTGTCTGAGGCACTCGTCAGGCTCCTGATCGTGTCAAAGTCGAGCTGGTACTGGAGCATCTGCGTCGTATAGTCCTCCTTTTGCATCTCTTCGTCGCCTCCTGCGATGCCTTCGCCTTCAGCTCCGATCCTTTCTGTCTTCCGTCGCGATCTCGACAGAAGCTTCTCGACCCGCAGGTCCCTCTCCTCCTTGCGAGTGGCTGCCTCGATGTCCTTGCGTTCGGCGCTCGCTTTCTGGACGGCATTCTCGGTTCTTCGCAGGTGATGCTGCACGTCACATAACAAACAAACACAAACACCTTGAAATCAATACCAGTGTAGCCTAGAGTAAAATACCCATTTGCTGTAATGCTACAGTGTATGTCAAAACGCAAGGGCGCATTTGGGGGAGGGGCAATCCGGCGATGACCTCAGTCGATTTAAGAGTCACGCCATTGAGTTGACCCCGTAACCTTGAATGACCGAATAAATCTAATTAATGTCTTGCATTGTACTGACTGCTTGGGGGGGTGGGCGAACGCACGGACGAAAGAGACGTCACCAAGTAAATGAAATAGAAGGAAATCTGTGATCATATATAGGCTATACATACTGTATATATCACAACGAGAAAGCCTACTGAGCAAATTGATACTAGTTAACCAACTGAACAAATTGATGCTAATTAGCCTATTGAACAAATTGATGCTAATTAGCCTATCGAACAAATTGACGCTAATTAGCACATTGAACAAATTGACGCTAATTAGCCTATTGAAAAAATTGACGCTAATTAGTCTATTGAAAAAATTGACGCTAATTAGCCTATTGAACAAATTGATGTTAATAAGCCTATTGAACAAATTGATGCTAATTAGTATATACTGGACAAATTGCGCATTTTCGGACCTGTGCGCTCTCGAGGGTGACTTCGATCTCTGCCTTCATTTCCAGCAGATCCCTCAGTTCCGCCTGATGCATCTGCAAAGCCTTTTCCATGGCTTCCAGACGATTGCTCAAGTGAAGCGACTCCTGTGGCAACGAAGCATGTGAATGCAGCCGAATGTCGTCTAAGGTAAGGCAATGCTTTGCAATGTTAACATCGTCTTTATTTTAGGCACGAAGAATGCGTTCGGCTCTTAAAAGTACTGCTTGTCAACAAATAACCCTGCAGAGAATGTATATCTCGAAGGCCTATAGACCTACTGTGTGGTTTGGAAAACGAGGAAAACAATTGTGGCCTACAGCCAGTCAGTTAGCGAGAGGCAATTCATGTTTAACAAACTATAGACTCGGTGTGAACATTTGTTATCACATGCATACAGGCTTCGCTCCTAGTCTGCGTATTCTAACCATCTAACAGCCTGTCACATCTCTAAAAATATTATAATGATGACCCTTCTTCGTCAAGCCTGGTAGTTTAATGGAGAGGAGTTGTTTGAGACAGCGTACATGGATACTAGCTAAAGATATCACAATAACCCCTATTCAAACTGCTGGCGTTCCCAACCTAAATATTAGGTGAATATCTCTCTCCCTCTCAATGAGATTGAAAAAATATTTTTGAATATCGTTTATTAGTAATTATTTATTTATTATTATTAATTTTGTTTTTACCCCAAAAAACATATGATCCCTCAGGAGTACAACAAATTTGAAGAGGCATTAATTTCAGGGATGGCTAGTCTTCATTGATGTCATGCTTGGTGGCAGAGGTGCTGTGGTGAACAATGGCATTGGAGCACTGTTATTGGTATTGTTATTACTACTATTACTATTATCATTATCTGTCCTTAGATACTGCCATATTATTTTTTTTCTTGTTAAGCATTTTCCACTGTATTGAATCCTTCGATGGACCGTGACCGGTGCGGATCGGACGAACATCCTGCTCCTCCGACTCCCTCCTCTTCGTCGTCGCCGTCGTCTGCTTCGATGGCGGCTGCGTCGTGGGTTTCGCTGGTCCGAGAGTCGGCGTCTCCTCGACCTTGACTCGCCGGCTGACCTAGATCAGGCGTTGCGGCTCCTTGATCTTGAGGACCGGTTGGGACCCGTCGGCAGGGTCTCGTCGAACAGCTCAAGGCTCGCTCCGTTTCTTTAATCTTGGTTACAGGCGCCGCCTTCTCTCCTTCTTTAATTTCGGCTGTAGGCGCCTTCTTCTTCATTTTATCACCTGCGGGGTTCTGGTCACGGCGGACAGTTCTCACGGTCTAGCCTGCCCTTTGGGCCCCGGGAGAACAGCAAGACACGCCTGGATCAATGACATCGTCTGGCGCCCTTGCGAAGGCTGGCTTTCCATCAACTAAAGAACCAGCAGGATTGGTTAGGTCCGACGGCCGGCGACCTGTTGGAGCAACCCTCATTCCTTGGGAGTGGGGTAAATGCTTGACCTGGGACGTTACAATAATTGACACTCTGGCAGACTCGTACCGATCCAGAACAGCCATGGTTGCAGGTGCTGCTGCGGAGATTGCAGCAGAACGAAACATTGCAAAATACTCCGATGTTCTCTCGACAGACTGCTTTGTCCCTCTGGCCTTCGAGACTCTCGGCCCCACAAATCAGGAAGGCATTAGCCTCATAAAAATCTTGGTCGTTACTCTTCGCTTCCTTGTCATCTCCCTTGTCTTCTGCCTGACCTAGAACAGGTGTCTCCGCGTGACTTCCATCGGTGGAAGAAGAAGCGATTGACTTCAGTCAGGACGAAGCATTAACAAAGGTTAACAGTAGAAAACACGGACGAGACCTGAAAGACTTAGTTCAGAAGAGGCAGTCAGACGAATTCACGATCTCAGAACTAGCACTCAATGCAACGAGCGAGCGTATCCATTATCATTATTATTATTATTTTATTATTATTATTACAATTATTATTATTATCATCATCATCATCATTGCTGCAATAATTTTTAGAGCCTATATTTAAATAAGTAAATTTGATAAAAAGATCAGAAGCATTGGGGAACTAACCAATGGCGTCCTTAACCAAACATTGAGTGGTAGCCTGTAGCGTCATAGGTAACATTGAAGATAAGACGAGAATCTGACAACATTCCCGTATGGGCTTCATATGTCCTACATAAGGGCCACTATGTAAGACTGTGTAAGACATATGGAGCCCATATGTGGAATATGTGCCCCTGATCTTCAACATATGACGGTGGTGTTGGGGCTCTGTTCTATAGGGTTCGACACAGCTGGCATTCCGTACATTGAGATATTACACGTGGAAACACTACTAACATTAACACAAAAATAATATTGAAAAATGACAGGCTCAAGGCGTCTCATTTCACTGCACTTCAATCTCTGACCGTCCGCCATATGTTTACATTACTGTAGCTACTTCAATCATGTTACTTACCTCATTCATTTTACTTACAACTATACTAGTAGTTTAAGATATACTGATAGTAATACCAAGAGGTCGCAGAGGTAAGTAGATTGCTTGGAACAAACCTCGTGGTATCTGTCAAGTATGTTCTGGTAAGATGTGTTTAGATGTTGTGCCGTTTCGTACTTGACCTTCAGTTTAGTGATATTGTTTTCGTATCGTCTTACAGTCTGTTTAAAAAAACCATTTTAATTTAAGTATTCAGTCAGATAAACTTGCAACCAAGTGTTGCACTCAACTTTTAAATCATCAACACAATTAGCTATACGCCTACTGCCTACTGGCTAACTAAAATGATCTTTCCCTTTGTCTGCCTGTCTGCTTATGTCTCTCAAAGCATCTTTCATTTTACCTGTTAGCCTGACGATTAGTGTCCTTACCATCTTTCATCCGTCCGTCCGTCCGTCCGTCCGTCCGTCCGTCCGTCCGTCCGTCCGTCCGTCCGTCCGTCCGTCCGTCCGTCCGTCCGACAGTGTACAGTTTCGAGTGATAAACCATTTTTTTGGTTCTGCCTCTGTATCGGCCTCTGTGTCTGCCTTAACATACTCTTCTTTCTTCTGCCACTGAATCCTGTCCTGATGGTCTGTCTTTGAATACCTTTCTGACGTTCTCTTCATCGACAGTTGACGATATCTGGTCGAGAAACTCGATTTCTTTCATCTTCTGCTTGTAGAACTTCTCTCTCTTCGTCTGACAACTTCGAACCAGATTCAGTACGTTCTTATGGAAGGAAAACCACTCGTCCAACGCCAGCATCGCTCCCTACAACAGCACCAGACAAAGCAACGTAATAATACTTCACGCTGCAGGTTAAAATGTGTAATTGTAACTCTGTAATCGCGCAATTTGTATAGAGCCTCTTCAAAGGCGCTCAGAGGTAGCTCATACGTTAAGGTAAGCAAGGTAAGGCAGGGTTAGACATGCTTCGTATGCTGCTACTGGGTGACTTTTCTAGTTTATTCTCTAACAGGCGCTTTATAAATCTTAATTTACAATTACAATTACAATTTCTAGATATGTGAGCATTGTTTGCTCGACGCTGCATTTTCTGTCCTTAATGAACTTCCAACACCATTTGGGCTGGCGTCTGCACCGCTTGTGCGAAGCACCTGAGAAGCGATAGAATAAATGTCTAGATCACTAAGTAATTTACCCACTAACTAACTTACTATCAATATATTTTAAGCGAATAACATTTGGACAATTGCACCATAGAGTGGCTACCGACCTGTATGTCACAGTTTCTCAGTTGTAATCTCGGTCGCCTGTCATCCTTCAAGACGTTCGACACAACCTGTTGCTCGAACTGAAAAATGTTCGTCAAATAATGGAAGCGGATGAAAGGATGGACAAACTGGTGCATTGAAGGATGGACGGACGGACGGACGGACGAATGATGGACTAACACAGGAAAGGACAGATGGATGGACGGACGAACGGACGGATGGAGGAAAAGACGGAGAATCAGATGAATGGTGAACAAACAGAAGGATAGATCATTTATATGTAAGTATATATGTATGTATGTAAGCATGCGTGTATGTATATATGTCTGCATGTATGTGGAGATATAGAGTCAAATAAATGGGAAACACTCAGAGATACAGACAAACAAACAGTCAGACAGACAAAAAGGCGTACTTTTCCTGCTTTAATGATAATGGTCTCCTTGATTTTGATCTCCCTACGCAGCAGGGCAATGACCTTCTCCTGGAGTTCATATTCTTCGCGGCTCACCTGTTGTAGCCTTTCCATCCTCGCCTCTAAAAACATCAAGAGATCCTTCACCGTATTTCAATAACCCTGGTTAAATTCGTAAATGATGCTCACCTATCAGTCACACAGTTCTATCACAAGCTTCTGTAACGGGCTAGCACGGTCCGTACACGGGGACCTTAGATGGTGTGGCGCCAAATCAAACTGGCTGCGGTGGTGAAGAATCTCACCCGATGAATTCGTTGAAAAATGAACAGATCGAAACCATACGGTCGCTGTAGAAAACCGTACACATTTACATTTACATATTAAAATGCTCGAAAGTGCGGGGTTTCGACATCTAGCGATTCCATTGTGTGTGTGTGTATGTATATGTGTATATATATATATATATATATATATATATATATATATATATATATATATATATATATATATATATATATATATATATATATATATATATATATATAGGCATATATTAGATGAGAGAAGCGACATCTGGTTAATGGATTGATAAATGCAACTGAGGTTGATAAATGTTTAAAATTTATTAATTTATTCTTAAATTAACAATTCCTGCTTGCGTTTGATCGTTAGGTTAATTATCAATGCCACAGTTGAGTGAGATAAGGCGAAGGCCAACAGTTAGAATACAGGCGCGGTCTCTATTTCAGGCCTCCAACCATGAGGAAGTGGAGAGCCAGACCTGTCCTCAATCACTGTTTTATCGTAATCGTAAGCGCATATTTATGTAGCGCCTCTTCAAAGCTCCTCAAAGATGCACCTCCTACCTGACAACGCAAGACCACGATGAGAGGGAATGGGTTTCAGCGAAACAGAGACGAAAAAGAATTCAGGCACTGGCTTTCAGGACTTCAGCTGCGGATCTCTTACCTTTGACCTTCATGATATCCCTCATCTCCTTGAGTCTTTCCAGCAGAGTGTATCCAAACAGTTCCATTCCCTTTCTGCGTTCCTTAGGCATGGCCATCCGATCCACAAACGACATATTGGCTCCAGGTGACGTCGAAGACGACTGCGGCATGATGACTGTCCTTGTTTTTACAATCAAATACCAAATGTTCAGAACCTAAACCTACAGACCTCCGAAGGCCGACAGGGCAAGATTTTCGACAATTAACTTGTCAGGCCTCTATCCGAATGCAGCCTAATAATCCGAGGAAAATCCATAAACGCTAGACGACGAAATCGTATTCAGGTCATTGTATAGTTCTAGGTTATCGACAACATCACCAGCTGATAAATGCTCAAATGAATTTTTGCAAATGTGGTCCCTTGAATAAGGTTTAAAACGCACAAAACGGTTAAACCGTAGAGCCTGGACGGAGTACGCATCTAGCGATAAACATTTCGACTTTCAAAGTCTTCCAACTGTACTCTTACGTCACGAAACTCTCATGACGTCACGCGAGCCTAAGGACTTCAATTCCTTTGCACGAACGACGTCTCATATGGCTTTGCACCAGGAATCTCTATTTTCAGGTAACTATCGCAATGGTAATCTTGAAAACTTCTAAAGCGCCATATACTTTAAAGCTAAGAGCAACTAAACACAACTGCTACTGGTTACAAATTAGCAAATGTTGCTATTTACAATTTAACTCTTGGGTAATAGCGCAGTCTGTTTAAGTGATAGACTTCAATTTTGTCTACAAGTGTGGATTTGGAGTTTGGTTTCCTCAAACGACGATCCATCCCTAATACGTTCACAGAATCGCCTCAAAATCTGCCTATCGTTTGATCTGTGCAGCGTATTCTGTTGCACTCCGTAGTTTACTTGTAACTTCTTCAAGTTGAAATTCTCCACACATATGGCGACTGTGGCTTTGATGCTGCAAGGACAACCATCAAATACCAACGTTTTCAACAAATTTTCGCTAGCCTCAGCATTTTAATAGCTCTCAAGGCAGCTCAGTATCAAGGAAAAACGGGTGTGTGCGTGATTTTTCCAATGATGATTCAGCATGTTTAAGCTCGTTTGTATTGGAAGCTTCCGTGACGTCATGTCGATAAGCCATTGACTTGCTTGCAATTGTTTGGCGAGCGCGCCATAGACTTGTCCACGATCGCGCAATTTATCAAGCGAGCAATCACGCGGGAAAACGTCAACACTACGTTGTGATGAGTCAGCGAGTTTTTAAAAAGCAACCCATGATTGCGGGAGGCCGATCTAAGCCAGCCTTAACTAGTCTGGTGTCGTGGCGGGAAACAGCCTATGTAAGCGGTCGCAAATGCATTGTTAGAGAGCGCAAAGATTTTGTAGCCCTTATCTGTCGTGTGCTAGGCCTAAGTTGAAAGTTTGAGTTATAAATGTCGTTGAAAGATGCGTGCGTTTAGAAACAGTGACGATTCAAGTACTGTCGTGATTGAACTGTTTATAATTACAGTACGAAACTCAAAGACAGTGTGTACTCTAGTTAACGCTATGCGACGAATCGGGCAAGTCGCCGGTTCGAAACCCAATTAGTTGACAATTACGAAAGATTTGCTTAATGTTTAGCCTCTTCTGCAGATACAGCCGGCTTTGATACCCAGCTCTACCTAACATGGGCTGCATAGCCATGGACTTCACGTGTACATATAAATGTAAATGTACACGTTAGAGTCGTCTGGTTTATGTAAAATTATGTCTACTGTCGGCCCAAATGTTTATGGAACATTTGATTTTAAGTATTTGCTGTTTAAACGAGGCCCATACAATACAAACTTGTTGCTGTTTTAAAGCAGGCCTAGTTAATACAAGATTTCAGATCTAATGGCCCACTCCGTGCAGCTGATCCATTGAAGGACACCGACATGTAGGCCGCCTGCACATAGGGACAAAATGAGCGCATACCCCTTCTCGAATTCAAATCTGAATGTTGTCAGGCTAACATTAGGCTGGGACTACGTTCCCTTTTAATGTTTCCACTTCTGCCAAAAATTCTGTGTCCATTTTAGGAAACTCTACAGTTCACTCGATCTCGGTTAATAAGTGAAGCCTCGACCCTTCTCATTTTTTGCACTGAATTTATCTGGTGAGATCCTTCTCACTAAAGACACGTCTCTTTCAACTCGCTTACCCATCGTAGGCTGGTTCTGGTTTCTCTGACCCATCCGAATTCGACCCGGCTTCTCCAATGGCATATGATTTTTGACTGCGACTTTGACTTGAAGCGACCATCGCTTGATACCTTGAGCATTATTACAACGGCGCTATGGCAGTCATTAGATTAGTGGTTACAGTGTTGGCCTGTCAACCGAGAGGTCGGAGGTTCAAATCCCCGCCGCCAGAGTGAAAAGACGCTTCGAATTTCTGCTCTGCTGGCTCCCTCTGGCAAACTTATCTATGAAATGAGTACATTGACTGCGCACTGTCTCTCGGGTTAAGGGATCTCGACTGGTTCTGTCCTAGAGGGAATGCGGTTTTGCTCAGAAGCAACAATCGAATGACGCCTTGTGCATTATGATCACGCCGCTATAGTAGTTTACAGATGAGACTAGATACTGTCGGTGGGAAGATCAGGTGGCGAGGGACATGACTGGCCACCTGCCCTCGGCTGCCGAGACTAAGAAACTGAAGTCGTTAATGCTTCATAACCATGGCTGCCTCTCCGGATCCATGAGGCTTAAGAAACTGATCTTCGTCATCTACGTTCGCTCAACTGGAAACAAAAAGACCCCATCATCGACAGGTAAATTGACCAGGAATTTATATAGCGCCTTTCAATAGCCTCTCCCAAGTGCTGTACACCTTTGTCACAGCCACAAACAAATCAGACATGCCTTCAATGTACTCCAGAACAATCAAGATACCTTTAACTCCACTTACTTACGATTCCTCACCATGGAATTTGCTTGGACAATGATTTTGCTTAGCAGCAACCATCGACTGATGCCTTGAGCATTATTACAGTGGTGCTATAGAAGTTCTTAGATTAGATCAGATTAGATTAGCTCAAGCATATACCGACACACATACACAGACATTTATTCTCGTACAAGACATATATTTACATAGATATGCATGGTAACCGACTACATAACATTTATGTAATCGGTGAATATAAATTGCAGTCTAAATACTTTCGTAAACAGGCAGCGTTTTCAACAAATGCAAACGTGTAATCGTAATGTATATAAATATTTAAGATAACATGTTCACATAGTCATATGCTATAAGATTAGGCTGTTATTTAGGCTTTAAAAATTGCAGCTGTGTAACGCCTGCGTTTTTCTGTCCGTTATAAAAAGAGAAATCAGGAAGTGCATCAGAAACAAGCTGCACTTTGTGTACTAAATGCCAGTCACTTTATATCCTGTCTCAAAGTTCTCCAAAAATTTGCACATCCTACATGATGCAGAAAACTTACTTTTGTATTCCCTGTTGGTTTCTTATAAGCAGAGCTTCAACATTTTATAAACAAACGTATACTTATTTGGTTGAGAAAAAGGAAAACTCCAAAAAACAGCCATCTTAGCCCTATTTACGGAGTTTCTTACAAATATGTAGCATTAACACTCAATGACAAGGCATCGATCGATGGTGCTTTGAAACAGTTCTTTGAGGACATGTTCTCAAGGTTCCCACACTGTAATCCTCTCAGCATTACATTACAAAGCCTCTACATTACAAAGCAAGATATGTACCATTACCCTCCAACCCTGACACTAATTCCAACCCTAACCAATGTACCATTTGTCACTCCTTCCCAAAAAAGAATACTGGTTCTTAGACAAAGAAAAAATCTTGACACATCTAGCAGACTGATCAAAACAAATGATCAAATAACTGCATCAAGTGATCGAATGTAGTCCACACCACATGATCCATATCAGTGTAAGTTACAAAACAAAATCACGAGGGCCTAAGACTCTTCATCTCCAGTCTCCCGTTCCTACCATTTACTTAAGCCTTCCTGAAACAGTTCACCATCAAAGCCTCATACTAAGCTGAAAATGCTGAAAAGCTTTTTTGCCACATTAGCATTACTTTTTTGCAGGCAACACTGTTTGGAGTATTTTTTAGCTGTTTGAGCACCATTTGCCAAAAAACGAACTTGTCATTCACAGCAAACTCTAACATCATTTAGGTTAGTGACTTCAAGGAACCTTTCTGGATACGCACAAATGCTTACATACATTTAAACTTGTTAGGCTGAAATGCTCAATATTACCAATGTAATCTATATAATGGCTTTCTGATTAAACTGCATTACACATGGAAAGGCTTGCTTTCCTGTGTAACTGCTGAAACCAGAAATTCTTTATTTAACCAATTAAGTCTCAACCAACTCCAATTGTTAATGAATAGCAGTGTGAAATCAAACTTTAAAAACTACAACACCATATGTTTGATTAAGTTTTCACCAAAATCACAGCCACCACAGACAGAGACAAACAGATGACGACAGTGGGTCAAAAATTAGGGCATCTATCACACATTCAAACAATGTTTCATATAAACAGACAAAAATTTGAGTGCAAAGTGCTAATGTAAGCAAATGCCATCTCTCAATCTAAAAAAGACAAAAATCTGTGCTCAGTTACATGCTCACTGCCTTGGTCAAAGAAAAGAAGTCAGTCTTTATTATTATTGCAGATATCTGTTAACATGTACAAAGACACACAACAGCGTCAAACACAGACAAGCCTACAAAAAGTCACCAGATGTGGTTACTGAACTGATTTGGCTAAAGATTCCAGAGTTCTCGATTCCAATTTTCCATTGAAAAGGATTCAGAATTGTCAACACAACACATTTCTCAGCTCAACCGAGTACCACAAATTCCTGAGGAATAAGATAAACGAACTCAAAAAATAAAATGCCTTCTAGATAAAATCTTTGATGACAAGCTAATCAGAAACCTCACACAACACAAAATGGAATTTTCTAAAGTCATGCAACGTCTGGACCACATCCACATTTCAGGTCCCTGGACTTAGAAACCTGGACCCTGGGAAAAGACTGAAGTTTGGAAACAAGACTGTAATTAATATAAAATCAGAAAGACATTTGCTACAAATACTTAATGTCAATGAATGAAAGCCATGGAAAATTATTTTTACAAATAACACAAAGTACGAAAAAGTGGCCAAGAGGATCCATCACAGAACACATGGCCTCCTCAGTTGCCCACCTACTCTCTGACTGAGTCTCAACAATAAGAAGAACACTGCCTTAGGTGAGGGCCAGCCAAGGAACAAGCGAAGAACTGTTGTTACCACGCTAAATAATAACAGCTTTTTTACAATCAAACACAATGATATGCACTATCTGAACTGCACAACTTTAAAGGAGAGGCAAAGCCATTGGTATTTCATTATATCTTAGGAGAATTTCAGACCTTGACAGCCATTGCTCATCCTTTAAGGGAAGAAAACTTCAAAACTGTTGTCCCAAAAGACTCCATTTAAAAACTCTCTCACTCTCCTTCTGGCTGGAATTAATCCCACAAGAATCCTTCTTTTCCATTTGTTTCTATCTCCAGTATCTTCTTTCTTCAGTCTGCAGAGCTTTAGGTCTTGCTGAATCATGTCTCCACATCTCTTGGGGAGCCATGATTCACCAAGACTCCATCAAAAGACTCCAACTAAAAACAACCGAAGCCAAACATCGATTTCATTGGTTACTTACACCTTTTCAGTTACGGAAAAGCACAGATTAATGCAATTATCAAACTAAACTCCTGTTACTAATCATAAGGGCCTCTAACTGGCCACAGTGCCACCATCATCCCAAGTTCTAACAATTATTGTACTTACAACACAAGGCTATAAAAGCAAACCTCCAATTATCAGCAACGATGTGTAAACATGAACTACTGACACTGTAACTATGAAATACTCATGAAACAGTAATATAATTAACCATTTATGAGTAACCAATGGCCCTACATGAGTTTAACTGAATACAAATGAACCCCACTAATATTTCTAAGTACTGCCTTTCAAATACTGATTGACATACTTCTGCACCACAGACAAGGACTACCAGCTAAGAACTAAGGATTTACAAGTAAAGCAATTCAGTAATTGAAGGTCCACTTTTTATGGTCACAGTGTGAACAACAGAGATCCAAGTCATAAATTTCTAGGAATGCATACTGCCATTCTGAAATGCCACAACCAGACATAAAATGAAGGAAAATCAGATGTCAATGACAAAGACCATGCTCAGCCTTAAACCTGCTGCTGGCTAGTATACTGTAGCCACTTAAAAAACCAAAATCAATTAAATAGATTATTGCCTGTAAACAAGTTCTCTGTACATAAGTAGAATTCTAGCTAACTAAAGCCTCTAAGTACAAAGCACTCCACACCTGATACTGTCTACCCTATATATATAATATATATATACACACACATATATATATATATGAATATATACATGTTTACCCTGACTATTCGTTGGTTGAGCCACATCAATAGACAGGCTCACCAACAGCTGGTAAAACTATTAATACAGCATTGCAACAAACCATTAAAACTCAAAACCTTTGATACCTTGGCACCTTTGTATTTGGTAAGCCCCACACTTTTAAACCTCAACACCTTTTTGTATGATGTTAAAGCCTATTAACCTCTGAAACTTTTGAATTTCATTAGTATGATGGTTAAAGCCTATTAACCCCTGAAACGTTTGAATTTCATTAGTATGATGGTTAAAGCTTATTAACCCCTGAAACGTTTGAATTTCATTAGTATGATGGTTAAAGCCTATTAACCCCTGAAACGTTTGAATTTCATTAGTATGATGGTTAAAGCCTATTAACCCCTGAAACGTTTGAATTTCATTAGTATGATGGTTAAAGCCTATTAACCCCTGAAACATTTGAATTTCATTAGTATGATGGTTAAAGCCTATTAACCCCTGAAACATTTGAATTTCATTAGTATGATGGTTAAAGCCTATTAACCCCTGAAACGTTTGAATTTCATTAGTATGATGGTTAAAGCTTATTAACCCCTGAAACGTTTGAATTTCATTAGTATGATGGTTAAAGCCTATTAACCCCTGAAACGTTTGAATTTCATTAGTATGATGGTTAAAGCCTATTAACCCCTGAAACATTTGAATTTCATTAGTATGATGGTTAAAGCTTATTAACCCCTGAAACGTTTGAATTTCATTAGTATGATGGTTAAAGCCTATTAACCCCTGAAACGTTTGAATTTCATTAGTATGATGGTTAAAGCCTATTAACCCCTGAAACGTTTGAATTTCATTAGTATGATGGTTAAAGCCTATTAACCCCTGAAACATTTGAATTTCATTAGTATGATGGTTAAAGCCTATTAACCCCTGAAACATTTGAATTTCATTAGTATGATGGTTAAAGCTTATTAACCCCTGAAACGTTTGAATTTCATTAGTATGATGGTTAAAGCCTATTAACCCCTGAAACATTTGAATTTCATTAGTATGATGGTTAAAGCTTATTAACCCCTGAAACGTTTGAATTTCATTAGTATGATGGTTAAAGCCTATTAACCCCTGAAACGTTTCAATTTCATTAGTATGATGGTTAAAGCCTATTAACCCCTGAAACGTTTGAATTTCATTAGTATGATGGTTAAAGCCTATTAACCCCTGAAACGTTTGAATTTCATTAACCCTTTGAACACTTCAAAACCTTTGATGGCTCTACATCAGTGTACAAAGTACACCATGCTTCACACCTACTTCAAATGCTGAAAGCAAGCAAGCCTAACTAAGCAGAGCCAACAGTTTTACAGCAAGTAATGTAAACACAAATTCATATAGTGACACAAAATGGAAACTATGCAGGAGGCATGTGCATACAGGGTCACTCTTAATAAAAACTATAATAAAATAATAAAAATAATAATACAGCTAATACATTATGTTTGTAATGTAACAATGTACACACACATTTAATTATAAATGTACATTTAGAACATGATACATTTTATTCATGCTGTCATAAAATTAATTACAAGACTATTATTTCTATACGATCATCCAGTCAGACAAACTTTGTATAAGCAGCAATAGTCGGTAAATAAAAAAATCCAAAAAATAACTTGAGCAAACTAAATATAAAAGAATCCATTGTACGATAAAAACAGAATATCATTACAACATGAAGCACTCCATCCCTGCTCTCACAAACACCTTTAAAAATGTCTGTCCTTCCACGTGTCTAATAAACGTAAAACATCAAGATTAGAATTTATCAGTTAAACAGCATCCACTAGTGTACACACACACACACACCAACACGCTCACATACATGCACAATCACACACATACACAAAATTTTAAACAAACTGTTGCTAGAAATAATCTGGTAATAGCAGACACCAGCATGAGCAGAATAATACTCTGCACAAATTGTCTGGCATCAAAGGACAATAAAAGTGGCCCACAAAGTGGCTTGGAGTGTAAATGCGAGCTTCTATGCCAACTGTAAAGAAGTACCAGGTTAGGCCACTCTTAAGGTTTATTCTATATGACAATTTTATGTCTGAAGTATTCTGCCACACTACTTTCCTCATCACAGAGACATAAAAGTGACCCAATCAAGAAACTAAAGCCCTGCAGCCCATCAGGGACACTACTCCCATAATTAATTTGTGATGCACATTCTACCTATGAAACGTGTTACCCACTGCCGTTACAAACACAGTGCTACGGAAATCAAGCTTGGCCTGCAAGAGCCCATCAGTCGTGTCCTGTTAAAGAAAAACTACACTACATAAAAACTACACTACATTACAAACCTGTAACATCACATGCACTTGGTTGAGGGGCCAAAGTAATCATGACAACTTAGACAAGTCACAGAAGTCCTAGACTTGCAAACACCACAATAGAATACAGTGTATATGTAATACAAGTTTGTTCTCTTCTGACAACAGAAGATGTGTATGCATGTAGACATATATGTAAGTATATACAATAGGTGTGGTAACACGTGGATGACAAGATTCAATATGTCAAAACCGCGTGATGATGGTACATGTGCTACTGCAATACACCAACAAATCTCAGTCTGTATTTAACATATTCCTATATAGGTCTGTTTTTTCTAATATGTATTTACTGCATCCTTCCTATTGTTCTGTTCTCAGCCTTCCTCGTTCCGAGATTCGGCCGCATCATGCACAATGTTCCTCCAGTGTCCTCTGTCTTCCACCAGCCTGAGCATCTCCTCCATTGTTAGCCCAGTCCATGCCCTGATGTTGCCCAACCAGTTTATTCTCGGTCTTCCTCTTTTCCGTCCTCCCGGTATTGTGCCCTGTATTATCTCCTTCTCGATGCATGTTCCCTCCTTCCTCATGATGTGGCCAAAATAGATCAATTTCCTTTTCCTTACTGTCTTCAAAAGATTCCTCTCTACTCCAGCCGCTTCCAGTACCCATTCATTTGACCGCATTTCCATCCACGATATTTGCATGATCATTCTTAGACATTTCATCTCGAATGCTTCTATCCTCCTCTCTTCCTCCTTCCTCAAAGTCCAACTCTCACATCCGTACAGTGCCACCGGCCATACTAATGTCATCAAGAGCCTCATCTTTGTTACCAGTGATATGCCATGGCTTTTCCATATTTTTTTAAGATTTGTAGCCATTGCATATCCCTTTGCAAGTCGTACCCTTATCTCTGCTCCACAATCGCTGTCCCTGTCGATCCTCGAGCCCAAGTACATGAAAGTATTCACCTGCTCCACTGTTTCCTGACCTATGCTGATCTGACACCTGGTTTCTGCTGTTGTCATGACCTTTGTTTTATCCGTGTTAATCCGCATTCCATATTTCCTTCCTGCTCTGTCTAATCTTTCAACCAGTGTTTGTAATTCCTTCTCAGATTCTGTTATTAGTACTATGTCGTCTGCGTATCTTAAGTTTGTCAACCGCCTTCCCCCCTATCTGCACTCCTCCTTCCTATTGACTTCATTTAAAAAAAAAATAGAAATAGAAATGTGCATATAATAAAAACGCTAAATGTACAGCAAATCATTAAAACTGTTTAAAGGGCATAAAAATTAAGCTAAAAGAGACATTAAAACTACTGTTTTAATAGAAAATTTTCAAGTAAGATTAAAACAACAGTGCATGATTTATTAGCAAAGGCTGTATATCATGTACTAAGAGCCTACATTTATTTCAAGCTGCCTCAAATGACTCGTTTGCGATGACATAGTAGTTCTTCTATCACCTTCTTGCGTACAACATCACTAAATGTTGATGCCATTCAATAAGTCATCTTCTGCTAAAATTACTAAATTTCCGAATGTTTTTACAACATTTTTAATAATTCGTAGTGTTACTTTTTGCCTCTCCTTGGCAAACTACATGCATGTGGCTTTTTCCGCATCTGGATTTGCAGAATAGCTCTTCACGTCTTGCCTTAGCCCCTCATTAGAATCTAAACTTCATAAAATTATTTGTAGTTTAGCCTAGCTGTTTACCCAACAGAAATAACCTTAGAGAAATGTTACAGGAGGTTTTTCTTCCATGAAGATGACACTTGATGCTTTCCTTTGCCATTGTGATATTAGGCCTAATCAGAAATTATCTAAGGCTCTAATACTTTCCAATATGTCTTGTATACATATATATGTGTGTCTATACATACTTATGTGTACATGAAATAGCGATAGTGTGACTGTACAAATATATGTGATACATTTCACCAATATCAGTGTTCAGGGAAAAAAAGGAAATGCCTGTACAGTACATTACTGCACGTACACGTAGCGCCGTTTGCTACTCATACATGCCAGCCTAAGTGCAGTGCTAGTCTATGTACCATATGCTAATGAATTTTACGTTTTATTTTGGCATCGCCAGGAGACAATGTTGCTGTGCGTTAACCAAATTTGTGCGTTAGTGGAAGGTGCGTTACTGAATATGCATATAATTTGTTGGGTAAATAGGGTAATAGTGCCCAAACTTAATCAGTTCACTTCCATGACATCAGTGTCCAACCACACAGACATCATATCCAGCATATTCACCTTAACACAATGTACAAATACCAGATATGCAACCATATCTCTTAGATTACATATGTACATGAATTTTCACTAATTTGATTTAAATGAAATAATGGTACATACAATATAAACTACATGTACATGTGTATATATATATACATGTATATATATATGTATATATAAAGTATTATCTCACAGATATTTAAGCAACATTTTACACACATACACACAAGCGTACAATACTTCTGATTAAGGGTCTTAGGTGGAGCTGTGCAAATGTTCTGTTACAATACACATGTATTTTACATACTTAAAAAATGCACGTAGATACCAAGACCGGATCTAGGCCACAGAATGAGCGTCAGCCTGTGCTCTATAAATAGAATGAGTATGACATGATCAAGATAAATGACTAAGCAACCAACAGCAGCACAGAAACTCAGCATGGTTATTGTACAGAAAAGCAGAAGAAATCATCTGACACTATACAAATGCCACTCTCCACTCATTCATATGCAAAGAAACACCTCACACATGCCTACTGTGCATACACACACAGACACACATATAAAAAATCAAGGGATTATTGCCATTAGCCAGCTTATGCCAAGACTGGCTGACATGCACGGAATTGAACAAATGCTCGAGCAAAACATGATCAAGATGAGTGACTAAGCAACCATATATGAATTTACATACATACACGTATGTGTGGCAATGTAATGTAATCAGCCAAACACAACAGTAGATATATAATGCAAGTAACAGTTTATGATAAGATGTAAGTGAGGGAAGGCTGAGCACAGACAAAGACCTTTCCTGCACTGATTAAAATTACCACCTTCTCAGCTCAGTTTTAACTGGATATAACAACGTCTTATGCCCCATGAAAACAATTCTAAAATATCACACTGGACAGTGCACAGAGAATTATCATTGTTATTATCATTATTGTTATTATTATCATTACAAGAAGATTTATAAAGCAGACTAAATACACTGTAAAAGTGCTAAAGCACTGCCAATTATACACACACAGAACCGTACGTACACAAAACCCAAGCATAAACATGTATACAGAAAACACATACACATGGAGACAAAAAGCAAATAAAAACATACACACAGACATGCCAGAATACCCAAAAACATGCACTCAGTCCACCCAAGAAACAATCTGTAAGCAAACCCCCTCTCCCCATCCCAAAAATACAAGTCACCCTTTGAAATATAAGCTGCTTAAATATCATCTGCACTCTTGTGTATTTACACTTGTGGCCAAATTGAAAGAAGCAGCTAGCAGAAATGGTTTTTAGTAAGCCTACACACAACGCTAACCACACATCAGTAAAAACCACGGGAATGAACATCATGTTTTTCAACACAAAGCATATATATATATATATATACATAGAGAGATCTATATGCATACATACTACATACATACAGACAGTTGGCTGATATATTGTGAGCATACTTCTTATTACAATCACAGACTACTTATTCAGTTAGAATCCTGGCTTCCATCAATCTCAGTTTGCTAGGTCAAGACCACATTTTCTACAGAATATCAACTCCTTAACGCTTTTTGTTTCAAGTCAGTAAAATTCAGTTGCCTTTCAAAGGCCAGGAACTTTTTAAAGTTTGCAATGTAGGATTTTAATATTCTGCCTTAGCAATGCAGGATTGAATTATAAAAGCCACCAGGATTCTCAAAGACAGCAATAGCTCAGCTGTGGGCTAAACAGCAAACACTATTGTCCACGTCTTCAATGAAAAATGCACTTATTGCACTTTTTGTGCTCACTAGAAGTTTAGATTCAAAGCATGCAATCGGTCACAGTTAGCATGAGAAATCAGATGCTACTTTAGCAAAGGTGTAATGTTCTTGTTTAGATAGTGGTGTCATAAAAATGTCCTATTATGTTACATTACAAACAACCTTAGGCAAGCTAAGTGAAACATGGTGACAGTGAAACATTTTTGCTGCCACAAACACTTAAAACATTCTTATCCGACTACAGGGGTGGCTGAATATTTCCTAAGGTTTCACAGATCATGACACAGCTGATCACACATGACAAAATCACGATCCTCAAATCATGTCCGCTCTAGATCGGCTCTTTTATGACACTGCATTTAAAGCCTCCACAGCCAATTAGGAATGTCAGCTGTCAACGCCCATCATCAAAGATTCCTGCAAGTCAAGCACGTAACCTGACCTAATTGACCCCTGATGCTAAGCAAACCCATAAACACTACTGCCTTCTGTTTACCCCTTGAAAAAATCCACTCTCTCTGCTTTGTAAATCAATTACTGACATAAAGAAAAGCAAAATGGAAAAAAAATAATTTCTATAGCTCTTAGACCAGTTTTACAACCATAAAATTACAACCATTGTTTAACACAGAGCTGTTACGGAAATGTTGAGAAACCAAGTCTGAGTTTAAGCGCATGATCAGAACACAGTTTTTTCATTAAAAGCCCAATAGGTTCATTAGTGCACTGCTTGTTTGAATGGCTAGTTCCCATGCTTGCCCCGCTTATCACTATTTTATTACACCATCTTGTAAATTTATATTGTATGTATACAGAAATTATGACGTCAATAAAATACGAAGCTTTGATATTGTTCTTGTTGCAAGTGCACAGAATCCATGTTAAAAACTAAACCATGGACAGCAATGATGCACTTCAAGAAGGTGGCTCTGAAGCATGAAGTTCAAAAAATACCTCTGCTGCTGTATGTGTCTACTTCAGATAATCACAACTCCAGCAACTTAAGAACGACTCAACACTGAGACCTGGGCTGCTCCTATCTAATGTGACACTGTTTGTAAAACTAAAAAGGTTCATTCATCACAGACTCATGTCAACTGTAGACATCGCTCACGCTCAGTGCACAAGACAGACTGTGTTGTGACTTGCTGCTCCGAGTGGCTCGGACTGCACCAGTCGTTCGGATCCTGCCGATTCCATCCGGCCGTAGTTGCGCTCCTTAATGCGAGCCCACTGTCGCTCGAGTGAGCTGAATTGGTTTCGCTTCTGCTTCGCCCTCTTGGGATCGATGTGAAAGACCTGGATTGAAAACAAGTCGTTTGTAATGCACAGGGTCATCCAGTGCAACAATATCTTTCACCTTTTGAAAATCAATGTGACAACCATTTGTTCTTTGTAAATTACAACCCTGTTAAGCATCTAGATCAAGAACCAACACATGCATAACCTTATCCGTTAAGCCTTGACTTTTAGCACACCTCTGAGAGCTTTTAAAGAACTGAATGGCTGAACATGGACTGGAATGATGCTGGATAGGCTTGTCTACAGCCATTTACTCAGTTGTCAGTGTTGAATCAAGTCTAACTCTGACAATAAAGTTTTTAGATGTCACATAACCAGTGAATAATCCAACACAAGGTAACTTTTGACTATTCTAGCCAGGGAATCTGGTAAGGAAAAGAAAGGTAACGTAAGGAAAGATAAGGTAAATAAATGCTCACTTACTGCATCCTTATTAAAGTCAGTACTCAGAGGCTAAAGGCTCTTTCAGTGCAAGTGTAACATGGCAACAGAAATCGCCATCAACTCTATACATGCACAACCTTGAATTTGTGCAAATCCTCTGGGTGACCCTGGCAATGGCTGGAGTCCACCAGATCCTAGCAACACCTGACTGTCTATATCACTGGTGTTAAGAGTCTGGTCCAACAGTGAATATACCAGAAAGGTTCAGATAATCAAGCAGACTCGTGCAACAACAATGACACAAAGGTAAATGTCCTAGCTAGAGATAAGGAACAGTCTCTAGAGACACTGAAGATAAGAAGCTATTGTTACTGAAATAACTTCATTCTTTAGCGTTTCATGTTGGCTAATCAGCATAAGAAACCATTCTGTTTGTTAAAGTTTTTGTATTATGAGTTCAGGAGCTATAATGAGCAGAGCTGCCTCAGAGTCCAGTTGCCCACACATACATGCCTAACTGTATATATATATATATATATATATATATATATATATATATATATATATATATATATATATATATATATATATATATATATATATATATATATATATATATATATACATATACATACACACACACACACACTAAACTATCACTTAATTTTACATTACTTTAGCACCCAACAGCAAAGAAATATGCAGTTACTTATAGCTAAAATTAATGTTGGATATAGACAGCAGTGCAAAGAAAACACGATAAGTCCAGTAACAAATGGATGACAGACAATGAACAACATGTTATACTCAAATATGTTAAAAATCTCAAAATCTGTACATTATATGTTCATACATAGTCTGTTTTTCCTTACATGCATTTAATGCATCCTTTATTTACACCTACTGGCTTCATTTTTTAAAATATAAATAGAAATGTGCATATAATAAAAATGCTAAATAAAAAGTCATTAAACAGTTTAAAAAGTATATATTAAGGCTATAAAAGACATTAAAACCACTTGTCTTAAAGTCAATTTCAAGTCAGATTAAAACAACAATGCATAGTTTATTTGCAAAGGCTATATATCATGTATCAAGAGCTACAGTGATATAAAGCTGCTTCATATGATACAGGTATGCAATAAATTCATAAGTGAATGTGTGATTACTTTACCTAATTTACTTTCGGTTTAATAGTTTACCGGCCAAACTACTGTCTGCCAAATGAGGGTACATAACAGGCAGTTACTCTGCAACTAGATATTACTTTCTTAGAGCAGTCCATACACCATACCTAATACCCCTTTAAAACTGAGATACCTGTTGCATAAGTGTTCAAATAAATTGAATCATTGAGCATACAGAACAAATGAATAAATTTGCAAGTGCGGCCGTACCTGAACAAAGAATATGATAAGTCCAATGACAAGTGCCACTGCTGGCCAAATGATGGCGTTGGCCGTTGTCGACAGGAGCACAATGTCCAGGACAGCGAATGTTGGGTCATTTGGGTCATAATAGCATGAGAATGGGGCACTCACGAGGTCGTACTTCACAGCGAAATTGTTCACCGCCTGAATGTTGTCACTTTGAATTCGACTGCACTTATGATATGAACACTACAACAAGAAAAACTTCTGCAAAAGACTGATTGCTACAGATGAGTAACTACAGTGCATTTGTTGGAAGACAAAGTCACAGGGACTGCGTTTTAATAAACTGGGGGTTAAGGGGGCCTTGCTGAAATACAGTAATGTATAATTTATGTCAGTCTTAATGTGGCTAGAAAGCTCAAATACATAGGCTGTCTGAGTGAAGGCACTTGCACTGTAGTCTGCCATCACACGATTTTGTCCACATACTCTGAAAGGCTACTCTGCTGTCTTGCTATGGGCAGAAATTATTGATTTAACCTGATTTTGCTCAAATTTTTATTCCAGCTTCATATTATTAGCCTGTGCAGACACGTATAGATTTTTTTAAAATTCTGCCATGTAGCCTTACACAGCAAGTTCCAACATCATGTCTTAAAATGTCTCTTGTGTTAAATAGGCAGCAATGGAAGCCATGCCACAGCTGCATGTTAAGCAGATTTGCACGTAAAAAAGTTGTCTAAATGGGAATTCACTTAACACTATTGGCAGATCAGCCTATCATAAACATCGGCTCTTGGGGTTTTTATTTTGGTGGATCACGCAAATCTCAGTCAATTCTTAACCAAGCTAATCTACGGAGAATAGTAGGCAAGTAAATAGGTGACCTTCACTTGCAAGTACATATGTATTGCATGGTAGAGAATGGTTACGACAATTGTTACAATCATGACCAAAAACAAGTTAACACAATCATTTGTGAAAACCAAATTCAAGTATTGCAAACAAGACATAGGGCTGTTGGGTTGCTGCATTTGTGTTTCCAGTTCATCCTCTTTCAATCCAGGCCTCAAATTATAGAAGCTTTCAACTCAGCAGACAAATGCTGACAGAGCATAAAAATGAGCAATTGCCTACCCTACTTCTATTTAAACTGCAAAAAGAAGAAAACAAGTGAACAAGTGAAAACAAGTAAACGATACTACACTGACAGAAGATGGTCAGATAGGAGAAACATGAAAATACGGGTAACAGTTAAAATCACAGCATGGAAGAGAATGAGAATGTAAAGTAACTGCTCAGTTATTACGCTACCAAGTGTCAAATTGAATACGGCTGGGTAACAGTTGGTAAACGTCAGTATGGCGATCTCTCAGCGAATTCCAATCATAGAGCTTATGTCATTACACTTAAACTGGCTGTTCAGTGCATTGGCTACACAATATAAGTAATTCTCTTACACATGGTCATTTGGGGCTTAGAGCTACAATGCCCCCTTAACCATTCAGTTCTCATGTCACCCTGCCTGATCAAGCTTATTGTCTGCTTCCACTGGCCATCCACCTAGCCACCACAAGAAAGACTAGTCATTTAAGTGCCTTTCGACATACTGATCAATCACCACCATCACATAACCAAGGACTCAACTGTTTCTCTGTAGAGATGACCTCAATGAATCACACAACATTAAATCTATGACTAACAATAAAAATAATAATTACACACAACCGAAAATGTAATTGGTGACATTAAGAAATGTTGCTGTCCATCATTCCACTGTTATATCAAAGAGGCAACGTTCCCGGAAGTGTTTAGTTACTACTGTCACCTGTGTGTGTGTGTGTGTGCGTGCGTGTGCGTGACGACTGGGCCAAGAATAGCACGTAGATTATTAGAGAATAACCCGTCCTAGATAAAAAATCGCCAGTTCCCAGAGTGATCTCAGCCAAGTCTAACAGACAATAAGAGCCCTTACAGCTGCACTGCATATCAAGTGCTGGTTTACCGGGTCGATTGTGCATTCAGCTGTAGGAACATCAGCCCACCAGAGGTCACATGGGTCACAAAGCATTATGTCACCCAACAGACGGCTTAGACATGACAGCCCTAGTCACTGGATTCCTGTATAACAGTAACTGAGCAGAAAGGGAATGTTGCTCTCTGAAGACAAGTAAACTGGTCTAGATGACCTAGTTCATTCTTCCAATGCAGTTTCAACTATACATTTGCTTGCATCAAGAAGTACTTGCCACTGTGGTACATTAGGTAAGCAATTAGACCTAGAAAGTCAGCAAAATCAATAAAGTGGGTGTAGCTGTGCAAGCGATCAATCAGTCAAATGCTTCAACAACCTAATATAACATCCAAACAAGCAACCAGCCCAGGGTCGTCATAACGGGACCATCCAGTCACCAGGCAAACACTTCTGAATCCTATTTCTGCACGGCTCCCAATTCACTAAGGTGCTTAGTCACAGGCCTCCACTGTTCACCTCTGGGTGGCATCAGTAGGACACAGAAATGCATGGAAGTATGTTTCCTTATCACTCCCTAGTTCATTCCAAATCAGTAAGACACCTAATTGACATTAATCAATGTACAAATGGTATGAACATAAAGATATGCATACACACATTACATTGACATACACTACACTACACACACGACCTGATCTGCTCTTAAAAGGTGCTGTTGAAATTCATACTTACTTTACTGGGATTTAACACACAACTGTTCAGCAATTTACAAATCAAGTTTTCTTTCTGGTCTGTTTCTACCTAGCAAAAGGCCTTATTAGAGATTATTTAATTTAATTTTAAAAAAAAATTTCAGGTACTGAGTCTGAGGCATCAGTGAATGCTTACCACGTTTTTCAAAATTATATTAATAATAATCTTCCACTTAACCAACTTGGTTGAAAAGCAATCCTCCGCACTATGTTTCTAGCGAGTAAACTCAATGTATGCTAAGCAATTCCCCATTGTTGCACCATGCCTCTGTCTTTAGCCATCCTCCATTCGGTGTTCAGTTCAAAGGTTACTTGGTTCCAGTTCCTTCTGGTCCACGTGGCTCTAGGTCCTACAATCTACCTACTAACATTCATTCAGCTTCACTTAATATGAACAGCTCTTCAATTTCAGAAGATCTGAACACTCACAATTTCCATCTGACGACTGTACATGTATAGGGGCTTCTGACAGGTTATTAAGAGCTGTTGCACAAAATTTCTATTACAGTTGGAAAACTAAATGTCAATACAAAGGAGAATTAAATATTAAAATTTAGAATTTCATACCCACCAGCAGTAATTAATACACAAATCAGATTCACAAAAGTAAAATGACTCCGAGGACAATATAAGATCACTTTTTTAAGCCAATCCAAACTGGGCAACCTTAGGCATAAATATATATAGCCTTTCCATAAGATGACAGACAATCCTCCCCTTCCTAGCCACCAGATTTCACCAATACCCTTAAATGCACTGGCCTCATTTTATAGGTCATATGTTGAGACAGAACATGTACTAGCAGCACAAGAAACCTGCAATATATTTCTGCCCTGGCATAAAATCTCCACACCTTCTGAAAGGCAGTAACCATACCACCACTACATGACACATGTACTGTACCACAACAACATGAATGTTAATAAGAGAACATGAATGTTAATAAGAGAACATGAATGTTAATAAGAGAACATGAATGTTAATAAGAGAACATGAATGTTAATAAGAGAACATGAATGTTAATAAGAGAACATGAATGTTAATAAGAGAACATGAATGTTAATAAGAGAACATGAATGTTAATAAGAGAACATGAATGTTAATAAGAGAACATGAATGTTAATAAGAGAACATGAATGTTAATAAGAGAACATGAATGTTAATAAGAGAACATGAATGTTAATAAGAGAACATGAATGTTAATAAGAGAACATGAATGTTAATAAGAGAACATGAATGTTAATAAGAGAAATACTGTGAGCACCTGCAAGGCAGATTGCTGGATGTGGAATGTCTCATAGCTGTCATACAGCGTGGCGTTTTCCACAAAGACGCCATCGACCTGGGTGTAGTTCACCCAGACTTTGACACACGGATATTGAGAAACACAAGTCGAACTGCCATCTGCAGCGCACTGACACGTGACGAGCGTTCGCATCGAGTGATCTTGAGACACGGTGGTACAGACCGTCTCTTTGTACGTTCGTACGCTGATGTAAGGCTTAACGTACAGGAAGCCAAATGCAACCAACAGAGACGCACTGACCAACGCCAACACGATTCCAATACCAAGAACGTAGTTTAGTCTCATGTTGGTGGAGGTGGAGTGGCAAGTGGTAAGGCTCCACCTGAAACAATAACACAATAATAATAATAATAATAATAAATGTAATAGTAGTAGTAATACTAGTACTACACAAATGTGCCTGATGGCAAACTTGAGTCATAGGGAAATCACACCATAAAGCAAATAAATCTGCTTAGAATACATGGCACTTAGCTGATTAAACAATAACCACATGTACAGTATTATGACTGCTTAGTCATATAATAAGAACATTAGAAGTTATAATAAATAAATTAAATGCTCATCACTTCATAAAACTGATTTAGACTAGCAATTCTAAATACCAATAAACAAGTTTTATTGGTCTAAAAAAATAACGCAGCTAACCAGTAATTTAGAAAGTGAAAGCATAAAATCTGCAAAGCCCAAGAATCTGCCTTTGCTACTATGATTCAGAGATCTCACCGTCATGTCATTACAAAAGCCAATTATTAAATAGTCAAACGTTTCTAATTATTATGAGCCATTACTCTAAAATTTAACAAAGTCAACAGTAGGAAGAACAGTAAGATCAGTCCCTTAAGCTAGCCTGAGAGGCACCCAAGGGTATGAAGTGCTATGGCCTCATTTTTCTTAGCCTTGGCATATTACTGTGGGTGGCCAGTCCTCTCCCTCGCCTCCTGATCTTCCCATCGACAGTTTACGGTCGGTGTACACATTATATAGTTGAGTTTGCTACAGGGTCAATTGAAGCAGATATTTTGAAAATTCTTGAGCCCTAAAACGGACTGACATCTTGGCTGACAGTCCAGCAAGGTAACCAAATGCTAGACTATCGGACATATGTAGAAACAGGCTTGAAAACTGCAAATAAATGCTTAAGAACTTACAAGCCAGCCAACATGCTGCTTATTAACCACATAAAGGGCAGCTTGTTAGCTTTCCCAAAAGAATTTAATGTAACTGAATGTTTGTTTAGGACCTTCTAAGTACCTGCAGAAAGGTTGGTTTGACACTTGGAAACCACACTGTTCAACTATGTTCAGTCTGGTTTTGGACTGTCAATGTTCAGTCCTCCTCTGACTTCTTACTGAAGTGCCTATACATTATGTATCATTACATATTTATATATATATATATATATATATATATTTGTTATGACTCCTCAAGCACTCACTTTCTCATAACACCTAAATAAAAAATTTATGAACAGAATCTGTGCTACAGGTTCTGTCCTATGTCAGAATCTGTGCTGTGTCAGAATCCACTTCATAATAGCCTGTGTTCCAAACGAATGCATCCATGGTTCTCAACAAACCTACGCTTCGACAGAATCTACAATTTATCAGACCAATGCCATACCAGAATTCCAAATGCAAGGTTTCAAAACATCGATTTCCCTGATTTAACCCTTTGCATGCCAGAGGTGCAAAACTGCAACATTCAAAAACTTCCCATACGTGAAACAGGTGCAAATTTGCAACATTATATCGGCACTCACTAAAGCAGTTGGAAGCTAGGAAACCAGCATTTGTCCTACACAAAAATAAGTTAACCAATAATTAGGGCAAAATATAGGCTACCATTTTCACACTGACCATTTATAAACATGCGGAACTGTTGCAAAGATGTCAGACCTGAAAGTAGGAAATTCCTTTTGTTTTGCTTTTGCATTTTACGATTACGACTGAAAACGAAACCTGGTGCATTATTTTCGGTAATTCAGAGTAAGATGAAGAGTTAGTTTTTAAGGATTTCACACATTTACAGGTAGCGGGACCATCAGCACTGTTAGTAGAATTCATACTAACGATATTTTGTACAAATTTTCACACGAAGATGAAAGCAGATAACAGCAGAAATGGCAGGCAATGCAGCATCACCTAGACTAGGGTTTTTGCCAGTCTCTAATAAAAGCTAGTTGAAACTACTACAAAAAGGGTTGACCTGCTTCCTGATACGATGGATTCATGATCAGTTTGACATATTTTTGTAGTTTTATAACATGAATTGCTGGTCAAAATTGCCCCAGAAGGTAATGGAAAACTAATCATTGCCTAGCAACCAAGAACTAAGCTGTCAATGCCTAGATGTAAACAAAGTGACCATACCAGGTAAATTTCTAACTTTTCTCCAGCACTATAGATTTGTAATAATGCCTAATTTGTAATAATAGTTAGGCCTGCTGGATGATAAAACACTACCTGGAGATGCCTGGCTTTAGATCTACCACCACACAGACCTAGAAATAATTTTTGAAATTTTTTCACCCAAATGGTAATTACTTCTCTGCCCTTCCACAACATAACTGTATGCAAAGTCCAACCACTCCAATTAATATCATTTACTGTTGGAGATATTTATACCATCCAGATTGTGAACTACTCTTTGAAGAAAGCAGTGGCAAATTCAAACAACCAAACCAGCCATGACAAAGATAGCTCCCTAAACTCTAGTTCAAACTCTAACCTAATAATAACTGAAGAAACACTATATATAATAGTAAGTATCAGTAAGATATTTGTTTAAAACTTCAGCGTAATGTAAACAGACAGCAAAGAAGAAATACATCCCACATCATCACATTTAACTTGTCATATCTAAGAAATACAAGCACATACAAACAATTAAATGACATAGGCTTGTTCAAAATTTATTTCTAAACAAATTTCACCTTCACGCTTTAACTCAATCTTCAGTGGTCGATGAGATGCAACATTTTTAACCATAAGTGGTGAGATGGACCAAAACCCTCAAAAATATTTGGCCGAGTCAGAACAGGGGTGAAAAGTATCTGGCATGCATAGGGTTGTGTGTATGTGTGTGCATGAGTGGGCATCTTACAAGGTTTCACTGTATCATCGTCATCATCTTCAGTTCCCGATGCCAGCCAACTGGTGGCGATTGGCGGACATAAATGACCTCCACTCCTTGGACATTTGTTTAACTGTATACCAGTTTGTTAAAGTTGACAGAGAGATGTATTTTCATGTTATCACGGTTGTACAGAACTCTTTGTATAATGAGAAATTTTAATCTTCAAACTGTAATAACACCCACATGCCTGCCACAGCCAAATGAAAAAAAGATCACAACTGATTAGGACAAAAGGTATATAAGCGAATATATTTTTCAACTAATCACAACATGTCTGTTATGCTGTAAATTCATAAAATTAACTTTGTTGGATTGCAAATAATAGACTATAGTATGGTATGGACTCAAAGTAAGTAAAGGATCCCAAGGTGTGTGCAAACAACTTGCCCCTGTGCCTAAATCTCTGCACTGGCTTCCTGTTCAGCGATTTGTTTCAAATTGGGGCTCATAAACAATAAACTTTGACCAACCACAATAATTAAAAATTGGTCCTCATTCCCCACACTTGTCATTTTTCAACCAGGTCATACCCAGGACTAGGACTGTTCTTGGTGAACGTACTTTTTCATTGGCTGAACTTAGATTTTGGAACTCTCTTCCTGTATCTGTTCATTCTGCTCAGTTGCTTGTGTCATTTCGGTCTTAACTTACCACTTACCTTTTTCAAACTGCTTATCCACCATAGGCTGGCTCTGTGTCTTAGTGGACTGACCTGCTGGATACTGACCTGATTGGGGCTTGGCTTTGGTGTGCCATCGGTTGATGCCTAATGCATTAGATACTGGTGCGATAGTAGTTAATTATAAATGAAAACAATAATAATTATGCACTAAGTAGGCCTAACAACTGTCCCTTGCAACACTTCTGGTGTTGTAAAACCTTTTTACAAACATTTTAAATGTGTCAGTAGAAAAAAATTGGTAGTGATGGCCGGCAGATCATAAATGGAATGAATCGCCAACGAGTTATCTTCATCAATTAAACTCTGTAGTATCATACAATGGTGAAACACACAAACAGAATAACGAGAACCTGTACATGCAAGCAGAGTGAAAACCAAGACACTTTGGTAGTAGTTCGACAGCATTCTGCCGATCCTGTCACATTAAATGAATTTACACAACACAGTCAGTTGCAACCTGGAAACATGGTTGTGATCATTTTTACATTTAACGAGACTTGCTTCTAACAATATTTCACAGACGTCTTTATAATTTTTCATTCAACTGCCTTTCAAGGCCGTTTGATAACAAATCTGGGCACAGACATGTAATCACAAATGAGCCTATTGAATACACGATTCATAATAAAAAACACGTTTTATGTATAAATGTCATTACACCAAAACCCAATGTTACCTGCAAATGTCTATATGAAATATCTCTGTACACTATTAATTACACAATCGTCTGAAAACAAGTATGCAAGCCCAAAGCACACCTTGGTTAAAATTTTTAACCAAGATCAATATATGCACTCGTTAGTCTGAATCGAGTCTGACAATCGTTATCGATCGACGAAACACTGGTCATAAACCCGAAAGCCACCTCTTTTCTGACTGGCTCGCTGACTCAATAAATCCAAAATGTTGCAGCATTGATGAATGCGGCATGCAGCATTAAAGCAATTAATTATTATAATAAATAACTACGCGAATATTAGTCACATCGTTCGGCAAAAGCCATACCTTTCCCAGTCGATTGAAGCAGCAGCGGGCTTTAAGATATGCAAATTACAGTATCCCCGTTATCACTGGGTAGATAATCCGTGAGAACACTCCTCCTCTAAGCTACTATAAAAATCCACAAAAGGTCGCCATAAAATAAAAGGACACCACAACATTTCGGTCTCTTCCTGTGATTCTCGGAAGACAAGTCGCTAGAAACCAATGACAGTTTTAAAATTTGCCTTGCACCGAAAACGTCACTGTTCTAAATTCTGTTTAGCGCCATCTAGCCGTTACATTTAACAAATTCACCTGACAAAGACCAATAATGCATCATTTTAAAAGTAGCATTTATCTTTAAAGAATCGATACACACAAAAATCTAAATAACAATTCGCTATCCTATAGCTATCACGATGACACTTGCTCAAAGTAAAATAGTTAATATGATGACGTGATATAGGTAGCATTCGCCAGTCGGATCAATTGCGTCATTGTGTGAAATGTCTAGTGCAGTGCATTTGTACTCCCAAACAGCCGATCGGACGTGACCTTGTCAATGCCATGTAATTTTCTAGCGCTTTTCTGGCCACGCTTAGGGATTGGATAAGTTTACCTGCCACGTTCTTCTATTACCTCGTTGTCTGCCACGGTGCCAACTCTATGACTTGTGTTCAACTCATGGGGACGTAATGGTAATCTCGAGATTTTTTGCAGCGCCTAACGAAAGCTAAGTCGCGGGAACCAGCTTATTCACATGCGCTCAGTCAAAACAAAATCGATAGGCAAGGTGGGTTCGGTTCCGGGTCAAGATCCAAGAGTCAGGCAGGCGGGCAGTCAGACGGCCACGGTGGGTGGTGTTTGGAATCGGATCTGCAGGATAGATAATGGAAAGAATCAGAATCAGAATAGGATCTGGGAAACAGAAGTGTTTTAAGTTTTGAGTGAAATCGTAATCGTAATCTCGAGATTTCTACTGCGCCCAACGAAAGCTAAGTCGCGGGAACCAGCTTATTCACAGGCGCTCAGTCAAAACAAAATCGATAGGCAAAAGGGTTCGGTTCCAGGTCAAGATCCAGGAGTCAGGCAGTCAGACAGTCGGAAGGCTAAAGTGGATGGTGTTTGAAATTGAAGCGAGAAGAGAGATAAGGAGAAAGAGGAAGAATCAGGATAAGATTTTTGGAAAAGAAGCGTTTTCCGTCTTGGGTGAAAGACCTGCGCAGAAACTGAAAGAGGTGAAGTGTGAGTTCGTATGATTGACCAGACAACTGTCGCAATTCTGGCGGGAGTTTATTCCAAAGGGGTGGAGCAGCTATGGCTATGGAGCGATTTCCAAATTTTAAGGACGAGGTGACGGGAGGATGGAGAAGTGTTAGGACAGATGAGGAGCGAGTTGAACGGAGTGGTTGGATAGTAAATAATTGACGAATATAGGACGGTTGGGAGGAAGTGTGTTATAGGTTAGTGATAGGACGTTGTACTGTATTGTTTCAGGTATTTTAAGCCAGTGAAATGATTTGAGGAGTGATGGGATTTTGTTCGAAAGATTTGGTGACAGCACGAGCGAGAACATTCTGGATTGCTTGAAGGCGGTTTATCTGGTTTTTGTGTAGGCCTATATTCAGGAATTAGTGAATTACGGTAATCAAGGTTTGCATGGACTATGGATGTGACAATGGTAGATGTAGTTCTGTAGTCAAGCATATGACGGATTCTGCGAAAGTCACGGATAAGCATGAAGCAAGAGCGGGAAAGATACGTGATAATTATGATAAGAAAAGGTGAGGTTTTTGTCAAACATAACAATAAATTGCGAACAGGGGAGTTAGTATTAAATGTGTTGGTGCAAGCAGAGTCCAGGTTGAGGGAGACAGAGGGGTTAGGAATTTTCTTCAGCTGGTCACGTAGGCATTAAGTATGAATTCCATCTTATGTTCAGGCACAAAAGATTAGATGTCATCCTGGAGGCGATTTGTTTAACCACACGAAGAAGATGATCTATAGAATCGTTGAAACAATTCGGAGAGAAAGAGATGAACAGTTGGATGTCATCATCCCAGAGGTGATGGCCACTTGCGATGCTTTAATAAGTGAACTGAGTGGGGTAGAATAGAGAATAAACAGAAGAGGTCCTAGAACAGAGCTTTGTGGAACTTCACAAGTGAGAGAACATGACTCTTTTTCAAACATTCTGTTGTTACCCCACTTCTCAAGAAACCATCACTTGACAAAGAAATCCTTTCGAACTACCCACCTGTTTCTGACCTGTCTTTCATCTCCAAATTAACTGAACGGATTGTACTCTCTCGGATCAATGACTATTTAGCTTGCAACGCACTCCTTAACCCATATTAGTCTGTTTTCACTAAACGCTACTCAACTGAAACCCTTCTCACTTCTCTATGTAACAAGCTTGTTTCAACCATCTATCATCAACAAGTTTCTTGTCTCTGCCTCCTTTATATTTCAGCAGCCTTCGATATTATTGATCACAACATCTTACTCCAAAGATTTTCAACCTGGTTTGGTTTTACTGATTATTGCCTATGCGTTTTATAAGAACAAAATGAATCTTACAAAATCATGTTCGGTTCCGTTGTCGCCTTATTTTTTAATAGTCTACTTTCACACTGTTGCTTATTTTTCCAAGGTTCAACTTCACCAATTATGTTGGAAGAGGTTGATGATTTGCAAGGGCAAGGTGTACTGTAACGTTGGTAGCCAGGAAGCATACAGCCTTGATATTCAGCAAGAGTTGTGTTTGATTGAGCCAGGTTTCAGATGAAGCAAATATGTCAGATGGGTGAGAGAAGAGGGCTATATCATTAATTTCTTGGGAGTGTGCAGGATGCAGAAATGAATGAATATTTAGCATGAAAATTAAGAAGCAGTTATTATCTAAATTTAGAGTATTGTTCATGATGCTGAAGGGTGAATTTAGAGGAGGAGATTTATCACATCATCACTCTCCAGCCTATCACCTGATATATCTCTCTTTTGATACACCATCCGATCATTACCCCATTTTCACACGCCGTAACATTCTATCTACTCCACGTCCTGATCCTGTCTTTCATTCTTTTCGTCGCATTAGTTCAATTGAAATTGAAGCCTTCATACAAGATATGTCCTCCTCAGACCTTGTTTTATTTCCATCTTCCCTTGATGACCTTCTCTCTTCCTACAACGCCACTCTTAACTCGACCCTTGACAAGCATGCTCCTATTATTACCAAATCCTGCTCTCACTCTAGCCATTCTTATCTCCAGGCCTTCAAATCTTTCCGGTGACGCCTTGAGCACTCTCCTTTCCACTGCCGCCAGTACTCCACATGAATGCGACTTTAATATACCTGTCGATAATCCCTCCGATACATTTGCTTCAAATTTCCTTACCCTCAACTTAGTTCATATTACGCGCTTTCGTGCAAGACTAGTTTTGTTTAAGCGCGCTATAAATGCTAGCTTACTTACTACTTACACATACTTAACATGTACATCAACCAATCAAATTCCCCACCCACATTCACATTCTTGACCTCATTATCACATCATCACTCTCCAGCCTATCATCTGACGTCAAGTGTAGCCGAAACAGATCGAATTCTCAAACCGTGCGATACCTCGGTGGCTATAACCCTAGAACTGCTTTCGACTACCACCTGCCACTATAGCACTCAAGATTTTCTTATGCTAGGAAGTCGTCCACCCGCTGAAACCCTTCCAATATCCTGCCAGTGGCCCACCTTCTTTTTAAAGCTTGGTCTGGTGTTTTGCGCTTCCGGGTCAATTATAGTGCATCGGTAACCTCTCCAAAATTTGACCTATGCCTCACATCACTGACTATTCTTGCTTGTCGTCTTTAGATTGTTTCAGTACCTGTCGTTAATCAGCCACTAGCGCTCCTTTATTCTTCTCACCGTTTCAAAATCATAAAGATGCCGTTCCCTTCTGCGGTGTTCCCTCTCCTCGGTTACTGTTCTTGACCAGACTGACCCTCAGCCAAGAATGGACTGCTCCGGCATGGAAAATAGCAGGTTCTAGGGCAATTTGGAGCCGGACAATTCGGCGTGGACATTTCAGAGCGGGAGAATGTTTTACTTGCGAACATAGAATTAACATTTTAATTAAATTTAATCATGTTATACCAGGATAATATCAAAGTTACAAAGTGCAGCTTGCAACCATGCAATCTTATCAAAATACTATGCTAACTAAACAAACACAACATCTCCATATCTCCTTCTGTTCAGTTTTCTTTTCCACGTGATGAAGGTAACCTTGGTAGGTTAGCATTCTTTTACCTTTCTCAGACTCCAAAAATTCTACATCCATTTATATGGTCTACACTTAGTACTACTATGTCGACTTTTTGAAAAAAGAAAAAAAATTACGGCTACCTTACAAAATAGACATTGCAGTTGCTACTATATTAACTTGTTACAGATTAACTAATATGTAATATAGACAAATTACACGCGGACGTCGTTGAGCGATGATTTTTGTTTTTTTCACGTGATCCACATATCCCAATCACGTGACTTATCTGCTCCTACATTACGTACCAATTTCTGTATTAACTATTTTTTGCTTTTTCACTCCGAATTGTCCGCGCCGAATTGTACGCTTTTTTACTCCGATTTGTCCGCGCCGAATTGTCCTACTCCGAATTGTACGCTTTTTTACTCCGATTTGTCCGCGCCGAATTGTCCTACTCCGAATTGTACGCTTTTTTACTCCGATCTGTCCGCGCCGAATTGTCCTACTCCGAATTGTCCGGTTACCAAATAGCACCATCTAAAAACGACATTGGAAAACCAACACACAAAACATACGACCACATTCGCGACATCCGAAGGATTAAATACCACATTCCTTTTCTTGGTTGTATTGTGGATGCAGCACATCCATTGTGGCCAATATCTGGATACCTTTTCGTTTTTTTTTTCCAAAAGCAACAATAACAGACTGCAGGGCTACTCCAAACTTTAACATAGTGGGAATGCAACACCAGTATCAACAACGCATTCATGAGGTACTTTAAATTGGGACGTTGCTAGGGTCCTCAAGGTGGTCGCCTAAACAGGAATATTGGGTGCCTCAATGTAAATGTGAAAATGAACTTAATTCTTTGGGAATACCGTATGAGTCAGAATCTAACCCTAATCCTAGACTTAATCGTAACCCTAACCCATTCCACAGTTGATATTTCACATCCTGTGCAACCACATTCACAAACATTTACAGCTGGTCAAAGTCAGCAAAAGGACAGTTTGCATCTATTAGTTTATAACCAAACAAAATGACACTGTTCTTACGCTTTCTTTGCAGTTTGTAACTCTTTAATTTAAAAAAACTTCAATCCAACAGAAAACACAGATTCTACATCCGCAGCCATTTATTGTGACTGTTTACAACAGCCACACTAGAGTCTGTGAGATCTCGTGCACTTGAGCCTCCCTAGTATGCACAATTACAGGGCCTCCTTGAGGTCTCCTATTGTAGTTTCTTCATTTAAATTAAGGCACTAAGTTAAGTTGTCTTCACACATACATACAACACAAATCCACACTAGGCGCCAAGTTTGGTCACCGTGCATGAACACAACGTAACAGGTGGTGGCTACGTATTGTTAATAGGCGGTATCGATTCAAGCACCAGTTGCAAATCTCTCTGCAAGAGCTGGGCATTGCCATATGGATGGTTAAAGGTGCAAATTAATAAACTGCATGCTGGTATGCGATGCAGTAGCCAGCACAACATGGAGAGGTTGTTCCAGAATCACAAACCAAATAAGACAGATATTTTAGCCAGTTTTTGACAACCATATTCTCCACACTTAATTTATCAATATGTAATTATTACATGAATCATGAATTTTAAACATACAGTATAAACATACATAATAAGTGTTTGTATGCATGACAAAGCATACTTCATAATTATGAATTTAAACAAATATTTTACAAATACAGAATTATATATATATATATCCAACAAAGTATTTCCCAAATAATTCAGCAAATATATTCAGCACACATTTACATAAGGCACAATATACAGACGCACAGAAGTGCCTGAACAGAAAAACTTAAATGCAGATACTTTGCAGAACAGCCGACCTAACCGTAAATCGGTCCATAACTGCCATTTCACGCAGACACATTTAAGGCCTAGCTTAACATCCAATGGATGTCTGAGATTGTCATCTTCAAGAGGAAGAACCACATATACATGTCGTTGCAGCATCTGTTTCTGGCTTCAAAGTGTACTTCTGAACTTTGTAAGGAGGGCATTACTAAATTATAGCTGTATTGTACTGTATATTGCAACATAGTTCAATGCATCCGTAACATCTATACATTACTTGGCTGACCAAGAGCATCTCAAAAACATTTTTATTATTCCTGCATTTATTAAGAGCCATTGTCTAACAACAATCGATGGTGCTGACCAATTTGTTTGTGATAGACTTGCTTATGGCTCCTACACAGCAACCATCTCTGCAGAAGTTTGAATTGCACTCTGTGTTACAAGGCAACAGCTTACCGGCCTCGTTAGCTACATTGGTAAAAGCGCACGTCAAGGTGCCTCTTTGCATGAGGATGCTGATTCAAACACCAATAGTAGCAATATTTCAGACATTTTAATCTCGGGCTATCATGGTCCATACATGGGATGTTAAATGGTGTGGGGCCCAGCCAAACGAGCAGCCAGATCTTGCCAGTGAAAATTCACTGAAAAATGAGCAGGGTTGAGGCCATACGGTCACTATAGAAAATCGTTTACATTTACATTTAATAGTAACTGCCCACCAAGTCACACAATTCAGCATTCATAATCTCCAAATTAAAGAAAACTTTGAGTCTGCTGTGTAGGCAAATCAAACTACAGCAATGTAGAAAGCCTCTATTGGCCTGCACTTGCAGACACACAGCTGACCGTTTAATCTGGTCTGCACAAATGCAACATGCCTATATGCACTCCCAATAAGTCATAACGTTCAAACATGTTCGACTGCACACAAGACAATTCTAAAAAAGGTGGAACAACAGGAAGTGAAGCAAGGATTGTGGCAATGACGGTATTTCTCAGTCAAAATACATGCACTGCCAAAACTTAAAATACATCAGCTATGTTGGATTACGGCATTTTCCAAGAAACTGCAGCCTGTACGTTACTGCAGAATTTGGTGCAGCAGGCAAGTGACATGCAGCAACATGTGGATTTCTACTGTACATTGCATAATTTCTGCCACATAAGGAAAATTGGAATACAGGCTAAAGAAATTAAAACTTATCCTAAATAATGAACCATATATAAAGTGGCCAGAATATAACATGCATACACCTTAACTGGTCAAGCATCAGCATGCAATTTACAGAGGAAGGGCAGGTAGCTTCCCCTCACTGGTCCAAAACATCAATTTTTCCCATTCATTCCTCTCCTACTCACCAGTCTTTCCAACCACTACTTCCAACCTCAGATTATAGCCTGATGAGTGCTATTTCTTCATGGATATGATTGTAGTACAATATAATAAGTACAGTATAACAAATTAAATAAGAGGAAGACCATAAAAATCGTATCATTCGAGAAAGAACTGCCACAGAATTTCAGTGTTAGTCTTGAAACTGCAAATCAACTTATTAGCTTGCAAACCATACCAACCATTACTTTGAAGCAAAGAAATTTGCAGTTATTATATCATGCCTGATGTTTTATTTGGGCACAAAGTTCACAGAAACAGACATGCACAAAGTAGCCGCAGGACAACTTACTGTTTCCAAATTTACAAGAAAAACTAAACTAGCTACTGAAAAATATATATACCTGTAGATATGCACATGTCTAGCACTGGCATACAAATAAAATGCTAAACTGATGTTTATAACTTTCTTCTGAGTATTTGAAACACTCTTCAACACCACCACAATTAGTCTACATTCCATTGCCCTTATATTAGTCGTCAACTGAATAACTAAACCCGCCTAATAAGTTAGTTAGTAAGCACATCCACCCAGATTATCCGTTCTTGGCAGTATGTATGTATGCGTAACAAGGTATTGTCTATGTGCGTTTTTATATAGTGCATTTGCTGCAGAGTATTTATACAGAGTCTAACCATATCAAGTTGACATCATAACCTAAGACGATAACAACTGCAACTTCTCATTAATTATTTCCACACATACGTAACTTGAATCCTACATTTATATCAGCAACAAACACAGTTTTAAAAGTTCAAATTCCCATAAGGAAAAAGAAATACAGCAAATCTGAATACATAATTGTACCCACAGGTTACCACTTTTAAGAACTACCAGTATGTAAAACTTTTTATACTCATTTTTCAGACATTGAAAATGATATAAAGAATATCATCAGAAACAGAAGAATGAAATGGATGGGACATGTAATTCGGATGGACAGAGACAGGAGAGCCAGCCAATCAAGCAATGAATTGGATTCCTGAAGGGAAACGGAGGAGGGGAAGACCAAGGAAGAACTGGCCGGACGCCATCAGAGACGACCTTGGGTGTTTGGAGATGTCGTGGAATGAGGCAGGAAAACTGGCGGTTGACAGAGATGAATGGAGAAGCTGCATTTCCTGATGTGCAGACCGGCACAGGAAGGACTAAGTACTAAATAAGATGAACTTCAGAGGCCAAAATATCCTAACTGGTGCAAAACCCGTGAAGCCTTAGAAAACTGTGTTCTTAAGTCTTGGAAAGAGTTTCATTAAAGATCTGGCTGAGACAGTGCTAGGACAATTTTCTACATGCAGGAAATAGCTGTCTTTTCCTTATTCCCACTTTTCTAATACCTGCATAAAGTATTCAAGTGAAAGGTACAATCTCCATATTAGAGTACTGCCCATTCCAAATTGTTGTGGAGAAAAATTCCAGACATCATTTGAATTACAGGGAGTGACTTTCAAGTAACTTGAGCCACACAAGAAAATAAATTCACCACAAAAACAATATATGGCATGGCTACAAAAGTTATTACTACCGATGTTTCCGTGCATAGATTCATAAATACCCGACTACAGATCATGCAGAAATCCACGCAGTCGTCGGCTTTGAGCAAACCCACAAATCAAACAGTTTAAAAGAATGAACTGGATTGACTTAGTCAGGCATCACAGAACTACTTTCTATACACACTGAACAGCATTTGCAAATCACTTATTGCAGCCTTTTGTGGTTAAACAAAGGAATGTACAACCACATGTTAAAGTCAACAGCAAAAATCAACTGTCGGCAAGGAAGTTACGTACAATTTGACACGGGTATGTACCAGAATGTGTATGCACACCCACATATTTATGCTTCCAATAAACATCCAGGTATTTATTAGATGCTACGAAATCTATTACTGATGGGCAGCAATCAGCAATAATCAAGCATGCCAAAATGCAAATTCCAGGTAATGCCAGTTTGTATCCTGTAGAAGTACCATGAGTATAACATGGTTGTAAGGATGGTCCAGTGCAGCTGGTACCCCACTTTACCCCTTGAGGTCAGTTGACCACTTGAAGCCCTTTTCATGCCATTTTGAGTTGGGGTAATCAAATCAACTCCAGATGTCTGTGTCATATGTGGTCCAGTTTGCCGGGGGTGACAGATAAACCCTCTGTCCACGGAACATAAAGCTGACGATTCCTTTGTACCCTGAGCGTGGAACTCCAGCCTAGGAAAAAGAAATCATTTATGAGAAAAATGTATAGAGTTCAGCTAATGCAACAGCCAAATTTATTAACGTGTATACTGGTAAGTTGAAATTCAATGCAATTGCATAGCAGCTAAGCTCTTCTATCTTTGCTTTAATAGATGCGATTACCGTACACACTCATGTAAAAGTTGACCCCACATATATTGAAAAGGGGAAAAATTCTATGACCTGTGTATAATCTACGACCCACTCTAGACTCTCTGCCCTGCCAGCATTTATTAGCATCTGCTAATACTCCTCTCCCTTGGTGTAGAGTACTAACAGCTGTTGATGTAAAAAAAACTAATTTTTCAACTGCATTTTTTGATGGAAGGCATCGTGGAAGCAAAATGATATTAGTATCATATTAAAGTACTCTTCAAGCCCTTTCAAATGGTGGGCAATACATTACTGTGCTACCTATCCCACATGACCATATTTCCACCAAAAGATGACCTATCTTCTACTTTGTGCAGTGTTTAAGGGAGTGTAGCACATTCAGTTATTAGTTAAAAAACCTCAGAATGCATCAGATTATTCATCAAATAGCCCATAGGGACTTTAAATTTAACACAAGCCAACCAGCGCTGGTTCAATCTGGACTGGGCTAATGGGTATAAACCAAACTGCACAGTTTTACATGGTTAGAATCTACTCAGAGAGCCGATAGTTTGGTGAAAATTTGACAGCTGTATCTAACATAATTCCTGAGTTATTTGCAATGAAAAATGCCCCAGAATTAAGTCATTCACAAGCTGTCACTACCCCCCCCCCCCCCCCCCCGGTATAAAACTGGTCATATCTTGAACATCATGCAACATTAAGAGCATTTTGCATGGCCTCCTAACACATGATGATGTACAAACTGACGTATCATCGAATTCTGACATGGTGTGGTGGGGATCATTGGTTGATTTGACATGGAATGATCCAAATGTAAAGTACTTAAGCCCTGCTCATGTACACCAGCCCTGGAGTTTTCTAGAAACATTGGTAGATATCTGCCATTTTCCGACATTAGTTTTAAGAAAGATGGCCTGGAGCCATTCAACTTTGTGTACTCTGCATAAGTTCCAAATGTTTTCTTGCTGTGTCATCAACATAGGTACCATGTTTATCTCAGGCGAAGAAATACTGCGGTTTCATCAAAATGTAATGTAAAGTAACAGAGGTTAGCTAGGACAGCACCCTGTAAATACAGCTACTCAAGATTACACAGCAGCTAGCATTCAAAATTAAAGTACTTTACTCTGATTTCACAAATGAAGCCTGTACTTATAATAACTTAATATGAACAACATTTCTGAGGCTTAATGGTAGTTACCTTGAAGTCGTCCATGATGCCAAGCCGCTTAGCCTGCATTTTGAAGCTGTCTTTGTCATTGTATTGAATTCGTACAGCAGGCTGGTTTGAGTGAGTTTCACCCAGCAAGTTGTCTAACGTCATGAGAGGAGAGTCATAGACACCCTTTAGAAACATCCTGTCGTAGTTGTCCTACATTGAGACAACAATCGCTTAAGTCAGTTGATTCATCAGGAAAATGCTTCAAGATGTATCGTGGTACTGAGGAAATTTCCTTGAAGTGGTGCTAAACAAGTGTTCAATATTTAATAAGTTGTCATATAATAAGTTGGTCAATATTTTATAACACATGCCATTTGAACCTGGACTCCAACTTTATGATAAAAAACTGGTCGTTTAGGAGAAGAAAAGCAATGTAGTCAATGGTTAGCTTCATCCACAGCATAAGTAAGCACCCAGACATCCTGCAGGCGTCATCTGCAGCCAAGCCCATTCAGATGACAAACCCATTCAAAGAGGTTCTTATCCACTGGCATTCTATGAATTCGTTGGAGAGAAGAGACTCAAGAAACTGGGGACTTCTGTAAGCATTGCATGCAACTGTTAATCCTGGGATGATTGGCTGCTGACCGCTACACGTGTGTGGTGCAAGCTCTACTTTCAGCTCAGTGTCACTCTTCATCTTTGGTGCAATCTGGACCAGGAACTCTTCATAAGCATCCACTTCCAATAGTGGTAAGGGAATTTGTTCATTGGTTTCAACATGTCTGTCACCCATTCTTCCTAGGCTGACAAAGGATAACATGTCCAAGTGGTTGGCGAACTACTGAGCTCCGGTGTGTGCTGACTTGTGCAGAAATCCTACAATGCCTACCCTGGACTTAGCACTGTAACCTTACTCTGTGACTCCTAGTTTAAAACTTGCTCAAAATTCGCCCTAATTCACTACTGAAAGCAAGTTCTCTACTCTCCCCTTTAATGTCAAAATCAAACTTTACTTAATTAATTAACAGCACGAAGATTTTTCACATCTACAGACAGTTACAGTAAAACGATAATTTCACACATTAAGTACTTCTCACAATCAACCTCATGGACTTCATTCAAATCTCAGGCTTTTTGTCTAGATACCTCTGCTAATGTACACCTTAAACTAATACAACAATCAATACAGTTCACTAAAATGCAAGGAATAAGACACAAAAAACAGCTGCCTCCGTTTGTGCGCTACACAGGTGTCAGCCAATCAAGAAGGGAGCTGTAAACCAGCTCTACCCCTCCCCAAATTTAACAGATGCACGTTCAGGCGTTAGCCCACACCTAGGCCAGCATCAAATAATATAATTAATACCTGCCTAGCGAGCAGCTGTACACACGCACACACAAACACCCCTCACGTGCCACTAAGTATGCAAATGCAAACCAACCAAGCATGACCGAACAATGGAGCTGACAATGTCTGTGCCAGACCGCCAATGGAGATCCTCTGCAGCTACATGAGCATCATTCAAACAGATGGACTTGTTCTTTTAGAACTCCAACATCAGTAAGAAGCACTTTTGAAAGATTCTTAAAAGGTGCAGTATAAATGCTAAGTAACGTAAGCACATACATAGAAGAAAGGAAGAACAATGGAAGAAGGATGGTATGCCCTGGGCTGCATGGTACAGGTCTAAGTAGTAGTAGTGTGTGTGTGTGTGTGTGTGTTTATTGCTCCAGATTCAGAATAAACATTGCAAGTGTAAAAAAAATAAATGCTTAAGTAGATGCAAAGGTCTACCCAAAAGACAAGACAAGGAATTAACAGATCATCCACAACTCAGAAGAACAAAGAGAATCAAATCAAGATAGCTAAAGAAAGCTAAAGTTGCTGCTCATTTACCACATGCCTCTATCAACAATACCCATCCTAATAGTCTGCAGAGACATGATGCTACGGAGATTAAGCGTAAAAAAACAACAGCAACAATTAAACAACATTTATTTTCGTACAGGCTACATGGCCTGACAACCAACTGTCAATTTCCACACAAAACACCAGAATCTGAAATTTGGAAGCAGATGTGAAAGGCAAGCACATTAGCAATCTGCCACCTAAGTAAGTAACACAGAAATATATGTATGTACTGCAGTGCTTATGAGAGGTATTTAAAAGGTGCTTTATAAAGTGTCTCCATACATACTTGCTGAAACATACATATATAAACATACCTGTGTACACATAGGTAACAAAAGACTTACAACAAAGGCAGCAAGCAGGCTGCTCATGATTTTGTTAGTCAAAAAATCAGTCAATGAGTCAGATGTCCAAACAAAAATCAAATAAAGGCTGAAGCGACAGAAATCTTTACCGACATAAATAATATGGCAGAGCTCATAAAACATCAAATAACAGAAAATAACTTGCAGTAATGTTTCTAATTACCTTTAAAAGGTAGGAAAGGTCTCGTTTGGTAAAAGGCACAAACTTTTCATTATGCCGAATGAACTTGAGGTGCTTATCAAAATATTGACCCCTGTGAAAAACACACTTCAGAGGGTCAAAATCAAAATACATCTTTGCAAACTTCCCATAAAAAGCATACTCCTGTCAAAATTCTATTTGTGTTTGTCACACTAATAAAATATCAAAAATCCATTGCTGAATTATTTTAGTGGGAACACATGTATATTTGTGACACAGGGATATCAATATTCTTAGTTACAAAACAGGAAAAAATTTTAAAATCACTATGCATCATACACAAATAAAATGTGGAAGAACCACACAGATTTTTAAAACAGTTATCAGGGTTTAATGGTGATTAACATTCAAGGAAAGGTTCTTTGATTGCTGGATTGCTATTATAGTACCTGACCATAAGTTCAAAGGTTCCCTTTTGGTTATGACAGATTACAAGGCTGCATAGATGCAATACCTTTTAGGCAATGGTTAGCTCTGGCACTGAGGATATAATACCCATAACACAATACTAATCTCTGTCACTGAGGTGTTACCTGCTCACACCCAGTCTGCCAAATGTACTCGTTCGTGGAATTTCTGGTCGAATGCATGCACGGTCGTGGCGCTGGTCTGGATGTCGCATCCAATCATCCCAAAACCTTTTCCATACAAAATAAAACAGAGTTCAATCAGCACCAATTAATTGGTCACGTAGCATAAAAGCAAAAAATACTACCAAATATTAATTAAAGTCAGTCAAACAGCAGTTCAACATAACAAATCCCAACTAACAAAGTACTGGGACCAGCCAGCCAGCCACACGGCCAACCAACTAAGAAAGGAAAGACAGTGATTCAGGTAATTGGATCACTTGTGACGTAAGATTTTTAAATGCAAAGACAGCATTGCAGAGAACTACTACTGTCTGTAGATAGAGACACATAATAACTGAGCAGTAAGATTTTACCTTACCTTACTTTATGGGCACCTGCATTACTCACTAATTCTAGGAAAAATTAAAATTGCCTACATGCATGAATTGACAAATGTTTTGCATTTTTCCTTATAAGTAATCTTTTACTAACGTGCTCGGCCATTTTCCTTCCAACTCTAACCACGTCGTTTTCTCCAGCATCCAGCCAAGTCCAGGGAAAAAGTCACTTCTGTACAGCAGCTCTGCTGAATAAAGAAATGTGTAACCATTCAGAAGTTTACATGTTGCAACAAAACAGACAGAAAAGGAACCCACAAGGAAAAAGAAATCCACAGAGGACATGAATACTGGGAATTAGCAGACAGTCACCAAGACCAAAGTTTGAAAAGCGAAACTCCAGGCTGATTTTTGGAAAATTTCAGAAATGCAAGTTAACCGAAGTACTCAAAGCAACACATGCACAGACAATCACTGAAAAAAAAAGATTATATCAGGACAAAACAAGCAACTAGGTTTTAAAGGAAGTTTACATCATAGTATATATATAACAACTGCTAATACACAAGTACCTTATCTATACCTGGTCTAAAGATGGTGCCACCTGACGAAATGATACTAATCAGACAATTGGCCAGCTGATTGTTAAATATACATATGCACATATATATTTATATATATATATATATGTATATATATACAGAGATAGAGGACAGAGACGGAGGGAGAGACAGTGACAGAGAAGCATAGCCAATGGGAAGCAACAGGGTTTTCCCAGAAAGGAAACTTTACTGAAAAAGCTTGCAGATTCTCAGCACAGGATAGGCTAGGATTCTAAGTATGAGTCAGTTCTCATAAGACGCAATCAAATCCTACCAGCATCATCTGAGACAAGACTCATTTTGCCATTATCATTCCACGCTGACACACACCATAGCGTTGGGTCGGCAACAAGAACTGAATAGGTGGCACTAAAGTATTCAAAGAAATCTGGTGATATGTCAAGGTCGTCTGGAAAAAACAAAAATATCAGATGTTTTATAAAACTAAATAGACTTCATGGACTAAATGATGTCGTTGCAGATGCACTATGCCTGTAGTTTACTTTTCATGAAAATGACTGAATCACTGAAAGGATTTCTCCCCTCTAGTTTACACACATTTTATTATCAGTATGAATGGGAATGGCTTTCCTCCATATAAACTACATTTCAATTGCTACATGTCTACCAGTATGTTAAACTAGAGTAAACTCAAGTACCTGTGCCTAGTCATCTATTCACTTTGGCCTCATCTAATTAAAACTACCAGTCCTTTTGCAACAAGACTTGGCTCTTCTCTTGCTCTAACTGCCTCTATACCTTCAGTGTTTAGTTAACTGTCTGTATACCTTCAGTGTTAAGTTAACTGCCTGTATACCTTCAGCGTTAACTGTCTGTATACCTTCATCTATGCCTCATCCACTCCACGCGGCTCTCCAAGTACTACAGCGTTAAGTCCCAGTATCATTCTGATTGTTTACGTTACCAGCACCCACCTGCAGCTTCATATAAGTAGGTGCTTGCAGGTCCATGCGGCAAGCTCTGAATAACCTTGACTGCAGCAAATTATGATAAATATCATCAAGGTAGGTCTGTAATTGAGCCAAATGACACTTTACCTTCAACAATAAGTATTCAACAGCAGATCGTTTACCTTCTACTATGATTGCCGCAGTGTAATTGAACCGATGGAAGACTTGACTGAGTGCCCACTTGTAATGGCGAGCAATCTTGTAGTAGCCTTTGAACTTCTCCTCTTTCTTTGTAAGCACAATATCACTCAAGTCGGGATGCTTAACGGAATACAAAGAAACCACATTCACACAAATACAAATACAACTCAAACTGCCCAGTGTGCAGTGCAGATTTATTTCGTGACTAGATGCTACAATTTGTCAATTCTTAGAAAGAATGACTGACCTTCCTTTTAAATAAAACTGGAATAACTGCCAACATAATCCTAAATCAGGTCTTTAAGTATTATTACAAGCAGTCGCAACAAAACCAAGTTTATATTGTATTTATAATGTTGTAGTTTAAATAACTGCATTTATGAAGACTTTCACTGTGTTAACAAATATGTAGGTCATGCTGTCATACAATGCAACTGACCTCACCTGAATATGTGTGACCTGGTCGACATATGACTTGATCACGTTGGCTGTTGCTTCATGCCCGCAGTCCTGTGACACAATGATAGGAAACTTTTCGGGTGAAGGTCGATGTCTGTGGAAAGAAGCATAAAAACTGTAGGAAAATGCCATACAGGCACCTGATGCCATTTTGAACAGCTACCCAGGTACTCTACAGTCAATAAATATATTAATGCTCAAATATAATATCATTCAGTAAGCTTGTGCACTGCATGCACTGTGACACCTCAACCAAAAGGCCATGCTGCAAGCCTCTGTAGTGCTAAGAAGGCAACTGTATCATGTAACCTGTACCATTCAGACAGCTGCACCAACATCGTAATAGATCCTCTACTCACACACCTCCCACCAACCCCTTGCGCAACGACAAGTGCGCAAATGCATAATGACAAATACAGACTGCTAGAATCTGACATCATTAAGCTCCAGTATACAGACCTGAGCAAAGATTTCTAGTATATAAGGAACTAGGCTCGAGTCCCACACCAAGATTTGTTGCTAACTTACTTGATAAGCTGATCAAGGTTACGGTTCACTGAAGGACGGTTACAGGCCATGACAACGACAACAAGCTGAATGTTTGGGTCACTACTAAGCACGATGTTAGCCCTTTGCTCAAGCGTTGATCGCTCTGAAGAAATAAGAAAAATTCATCATGACAGAATGACTAACTCACTGACCAAATGAGGCATGTGAAGACAAGTTGCAAGACATGTCATGATTCTGACAAGAACGACATGTGAAGACATGCAAGATGTCATGATTGTTAAAAAATGTCAACAAGTCAACAAGACTGTTGCAAGACATGTCATGATTTTGAAAACAATGACACACACCAAGACTTTCTAAATGGTAAAAAAACATGTGTTACGACTGAGGGGAAATGATGCATGTCAACATATGCTGTAAGACACATCACAATCAAGAACAATGCAAGGCAGCACAAAGTGCAAGACACTGGCGAGGCACCTAGAAAAGAAAACAATGCAGACAAAAGTAACAATGTTAATGAAGAGAATGGTGCATCAGTTGTGATAAGGTCAATGCTTCAACTTTTACATGTGCCTCTGACAGTAATAAGATCAATGTGTCAGATGTGAAGTAGCTCATTACACTGACAACCTGGGAAAGGCAAAACACTCCATCTATCTGCAAATCCATGTAAATCATTCCCTGACACTTGCTGCGAGAAGCGAGAGTTCAAGAATCATGTTAATCTCATATGCAAGGGCAAATGATGCTTGCAGAGCTCAAGGTCTCCAGATACAAGCATTTGTACTGGCAGGATGTTGACCAGTGGAAGCAGAGAATAAAAGCACATGATGATGATTAAGACTTATGGCAACCACAGTTTCAAAGCTGATGATCATGATAATGATGAAGATGATAATAGCACTGATAATGTCTAAAATGGCAGCAGTGATGTTGCTAAATTGCTTAAAATGGAAATGAAGACAATAAGTGACGATCATGATGATGATAAAAATAGTGCTTTTGATTATGCTGATGGCATCATGCGAAACGATAATGATGATGATGTGTAATAATAATGCTGTGATTCAAATGACAACTGAACATACCGTTATCAGATGTTCGTTTCATCAGCATTAGATTCTTTTTTGCCTCATTCAGTGCTTGGAGGATGGCATCGTGATCAGCCGCCTGCCTCTGCAACTCCTGCCTGAAGTCATCAAACTTAAGTTGCCAAAGCTGCTTTTCATCTGCATCCTGAAAAAAAATGCAAAACAAGCACTCAGAAGTCTCAATCAGTAAATCAACAAAGTGTATCAGCATATTTAAAAAACTCCCAACAACCTGAGGAATAAATGAACTTACATATTATACAGATCTGTGCAGTCAAGCTTCCACCGCATATGAAGCTACTGTACAATGCTTCACATCTGGTACATAAATCTTATTATGTATGGAAGCATGTGCTGATTATTTATGTAGCACCTTTGAGAAACTCTCAGTGGTATGAAACCCAGTTATCAGACACGTCTATAACGGTGCAACTCAAAATATTACAAACAATTTGTGTTTCAAGCTGTTTATGCAGAACTGTTAAGATTACCAAAAAACGATGATCCAAAAGGATGGCCCAATGTATGCACAAGGGGCTCTGTATCTGAGTGCTTTGTTTAGAAATGTGGGCTAAAGCACTGAACAGGCTGCTAAGCACAGTGATTGTAATTCTGGCCTGTTCAAAACAGAAACAGAATGTATTTTGGAACGGCTACATCAACTACCAAGGCTTCCCAAGTAGGAGGATCTTGAAAGTAATCTCCTAGACCAGGAGCCAGTGCAATGTCTCTCACAAATAGTTACATACCAGAATTTAGGCAGGTCTCTCACAACTTGGGCAGCACAGTTGAGCACATACTGTAGCTAAGGACAGTGCTGAATGTAGCTAAGAACAGTGCTGAATGCACCTAAGGACAGTGCTGAATGTAGCTAAGAACAGTGCTGAACATAGCTAAGGACAATGTTGAAAAATGGATGCAAGCCACAGGAGTATCAAACAGTAATTAAAGGTACCTTATGTTCCTAATCTGGCGCATGTGGTAAAAGCTGATAAAGACAGTGCAAATCAATGGAGGAAGCTGACAGTCCGACATGGATATATCAATTCGAATTCATCCTAACTTGTACTTCCATCACAGTAGAATTTGATACACAAGGAAGTCAGATATGGGACATAAGCACAGCTGAACATTATCATTATATTGCTGGATCAATAGTAGTTATGATCTGGGTCATATGTAATTGCAGAAGCAGGACAAAACCAATTACCACCATCATCGTCTCATACAGGCATGAGTAGATTCAGTCCAAAGGTTGCCTGACAAATCCACTGGATGTACGTGTTACAGGTTAGCAAGACATTATATCCTAACATGTTGAATGCTGGATTTGATGTAGCATTAAGAACAGTAAGCAGCATCACAAGTCCAGAATCAGCCGTGTCAAACAGTGCAAAACAAGGATGCAAAGTCATCACTGTGGTTGAATCGCCTTTGCTGAAACGGGATAGTAACTCTGCCATGTGTTTGCACAAATTCAGGCAACACAGCATTCACCGAACCACTACCATGCTTTCTAAATGAACTTTGAGAGGAATATGAAGTTATACAGTAGATAGGTTAGCAGTTGCTGATGTCATTCAAATTCATACAAGGGCTATAAATATCTGGCAAGTAAAGGGTTAACAGAATAAGTTAACGTGGCTTTTAAATCATGAACAGGATGGCTGATGGTTTTAATTTTTTATATAACCTATAGTCAGAAAAGACAGCTGATGGGCCAATTCAAAAGTTAGAAATTGGTCTTCATTGAGTCATATCAAACTAAATCAAATCAAGCCTTCACAGGTCCCTACTATGTTGGCCCTGCTTCTATCAAATGCATCAGAATAGGATATCTGGTTAAATGCATCGATTTTTTCATGACTCAGGTCCACATTTTCATCGCAACGCGTTTGGACCGCTGCAATAATGTCCATGTAGGCTTGCCGAAACTCAAAAAAATCTACCACCACTCGCTGTACCAGCCACAAAACTCACAACAGTTTCAGCCTGCCAAAACTCTAAACATCTACCACCACTCACTCACACAACTCGTCACAGTTTTGGCAGGCCTGCAAAACTCTGAACATCCACCATCACTCACTGTACCATCCACACAACTCATAACATCATAAAGTTCCACTGCTACTGCCATTATCACCATCTCTGCCATTATTCTCCTACCACTTTTATTTTAACTTCAAAACAGTTTACCTTGTCTGGTTGCCTTGAAGCCAATAGTAAGTAAGTAAACAAGTTCCAAAGAAGAAAGAGAAGAACAATGATCAGCATTAACGATCGCCGCTTCATCATTGGTTCTCAGAGTGGGAACAACAACAGAGCAGCTGGGTTAGTGTCATTCCTAAAACAGGAACGACAACGCAGGAAAATAAAATCAACTGAAATGAAGATGAAGAAAACAAAGTGGCTGAATGAATATCAGTTCTAAAACACAGAAGCCAGATGAAACAGGTATGACATGTTATTCATCTGTGAGTCATTCCGAAAACAGGAATCACAAAGCAGCAGAATGAAAGTTATTCCTGCAATAAATGCAACACAACATACAGATGAATTTCACACTGATCTATTCTCATCTAATCTAATGACTTCTTTATTGCAATTACCACAGTGCACAAGGCATCAACTGATGTTCGCTTCAAGTAAGACTGTAGTCAAAATCATACTCCATTGGAGAAGCTTGGTCAAAGTCCAATATATCAAGGAAATCAGAAGTTTATTCCAGAATAAACAAATGAATTCTAATCCCAAAACAGACATCACAGCCTTCCAGTGATTCATCAAATGACCCATTCTTTCACGAATAGATCAGCTTAGTTCAGCATCCGTCCGTCCATCCTCCATCCGCGAGTCTTTCCACGTCTGATGCAATTTTTAGTTTTCGCTATATTTATTTTACCTACAAGTGTGTCTTGCAAAGATCACCACTGAATAGGATGATGTACCTAATCAACCTACCTGCCTGCCTATCTATCTGCTCACTGTGTGCAAATGCGATCATCTGACCATCCAACTCTATCCATCTGTTAATAATTTCAAAGAAACTAAAGAACTGGGTTAAATGTAAACCGCCTTCAAGCTATCCAGAATGCTCTAGCTCGTGCTGTCACCAAAATTCCCAAACACCACCATATCACCACTGTTCTCAAATCACTTCATTGGCTTAAAATACCAGAACAAATAGAGTTCAAAGTCTTATCCCTTACCTACAACACACTTCAATCCTCCCAACCCTCCTATCTTCATCAATTATTTACAATAAAACCCCTCCGTTCAACCCGGTCCTCGTCTGTCCTAACACTTCTTCGCCCTCCCGACACCTCATCCTTAAAATTTGGCAATCGCTCCATATACATAGCAGCCCCGGTACGAGTTGGTAGCTACCTACCAGCTCCGATTCGGATGATATTATACCTGATGATAGTTCTCAACATGAGTATTCAAACGCGCTATGCATTGCTGCGTGTGACCTCCGGCTAGAGATCAACACTCCGGGATTACGCATGGCGGATGTCGATTTTTGTGCACGAAATCATATACTTTTTAAAAAATCGTAGAAAATCGCCAGATTGTTTGCAGAAGAAGGGAATAGGCGCATTTGAATACTCATGTCGAGTACTATCATCAGGTATAATATCATCCAAATCGGAGCTGGTAAGTAGCCACCGATTTGTACCGCAGTCCCACCCCTCTGGAATAAACTCCCACCAGTATTACAACAATTATCTCATCCATCATACGAACTCACCAACATTTCACCTTTTTCAGTTTCTGCACTGGTCTTTCACTCAAGACTGAAAACATTTCTTTTCCAAAAATCTTATTCTGATTCTTCTTCTTCCCCTTATCTCTCTTCTCGGTTCAGTTTCAAACACCATCCACCGTAGCTGTCCGACTGTCCGACTGCCTGACTCCTGGATCTTGACCTGGAACCGAACCCTTTTGCCTATCGATTTTGTTTTGACTGATCGCCTGTGAATGATCTGGTTCCCGCGACTTAGCTTTCGTTGGGCACTGTAGAAATCTCGAGATTACGATTACGAACGTGAAGGTAACAGGAAACAACTTATCCGCCATATAGGTGTGAACCTGCCAAAATAAAGGTTTATTTGGAAATACCGTACTGCATATGAAAACCACAGCAAAGCAAAATCAAAAAACTCATTCTAAACTAGCGCTACAAAACTTACGGCGGCAGATGTCTAACTATAACGTACCAATCACACAAACGGCGACAACGATCGATTTCATCAGTCTGATTCAATCTACAAACTACAGCCGAACATAGATCGATACGTCCGCCCTAAATCTTTCATCCTTAACAAAAACAATGAAAAACAAATAATCGATCAACTATTAACTAATGTCACAACATTTAGAAACTGCCACGAGCCATGACGGACGACCCAGACTATAGTTCGGATTCCGTATTCGATGACATAGTTCAGCCACCATCAAGGATCCGTGAATGCAAAATGTTATGATCAGTGTCGTTTACATGTTGTACTAAATTGTTATACGTATTATATAAATGCACAAAACTAAAACCCTGCAATTAGTTTTACACATTTTCGCTCTGGTCTCCCGGTGGCAGTTTTTCACTTCCTACAGTTTCTCTGGACAAACCATTTGACTTGATACAGCACTCGTGAATAATTTAAAAAGGTACCAAACGCAACAGCTTTTGAATGCTTCAGAAATTCATAATTTACCTTTACGGTTATTGCTAGATACTAGTAAAATCGTCATGTGCGCGTTAAGAGTGTTGATTCTTTACAAAAATACGTAGTCCATGGCTAGAAACAAATTGACGCGTGTATAGGATCAGTCACCCTCCAACCACAATCGAACACGGAAAGCATGATATCGCGCCAGTTTTGTTCAATGTTTTGGTCAAGCTTATGCACTATAGCGGCATTTGCGACACAGCATAATGAAGTAACGTAATAAACTGTGTACACTTATTTCTCCAGTAGTGAAAAAATGCTTTTCAGTTTTGTGCATTTAAAGAATAGACCTACGTATAAAACCTAGTAACATATTTTAACACACTGATTAGTGTAGATGCAATCTATATTCAACCAAGGGCGGATCTAGGGAGCCGAAGTCCATGGCTCGCCGTCGTCCTCGGTGTTGGAATGGAAGACCCAAACTAGGACTAGCCTATAACACGAAACCCGTAAAATAATGCAAGAAAAATACCACAAAATATTTATTTCATTTTATTACATTCATTCTAACTTCCTGTTAACCTCGGATTCCAGAACCCTAAAGACCCCAGTATAAACAAAAGAGCAGAATTGCAGATGGTTTGTGTCTACTAAATTGGAGTGATGAGTGATGACGATCGAGGCCAGTGTAAGCGTGTTCCCTCTTATGTAGACATATCAATTGTCCACAGATGTGTTGCTCCGTGTATATAAACATTCTTATTTATGAGTAGCTTCTATAGACAAGCCTTGTGGCCTGTCCACCATATATCAGGCTACCCTGTTGTTCTTGTAGGGCTACCTGTGATACGGGGTGGGGTACTTTGATACTGCCGCGTCCAGCAAAGGGGCTCTTATTAGATCCAAGCCACAGTACAGACTGCTATCAGAATGAAGTTGGTGTTTATAAGACAGTGGCTGTACTAACATGCCAAATTTTGATGCGGACATCCTCATTGGGTATAACCCCTCCCCTTGTCAGCACTGAGTGACTCTCCTTCCCCCTCTGCGGATGTCCTTAATGGACAACCCCATGTAATTAGTTTAACTAGTATCTGCTGCAGTTCACCAGCACTGCCATCTGCCCCTGCTAATGATTCCGATGACACTCAGTATTTGTTTCGATCTGAACGGTTTCCCAAACTGTTGATGAAAGAGAGAAGAGCAGCCGTCAGTTGAATCCGGAGAAAAAGCCACGTGTACAATTGGAAGTGTTTGCAACTTTTTCATTGCCTTGGAATGAGGGTTGGTGGCCAGTTCTATCCCTTGCTGCCTGGTCTTCCAACCGACAGTGTATGAGTGATGTCACTTTATGGCTAATTTCACTTGGGGAACTCAAGGGCCACAATGCATACAGTAGACTGACCTTTGGTAAACTATAGTGCAACAGAAATTTGAAGCATCCTTTTGTCCCGACTTCTAGATTGAAAGTCCATCGTGCTAAGCACAAGAATATCCAGACCTGATATTCTTTCTTTGGCCTCTCGAATCTCAGGGGATGACCTCTAATTGAAATCGTAATCCCGAGATTTCTACAGCGCCCAACGAAAGCCATGTCACGGGGATCAGGTTATTTTCAGATGCTCAGTCAAAACAAAATCGATAGGCAAAAGGGTTTGGTTTCAGGTCAAGATCCAAAAGGCAGGTAGAGAGACTGCGTGGCAGCTATGGTGGGTAATGTCTGAGATTGGAATGGAGAGATAAGATTGGGAAGAAGGAGAATCAGGATAGGATCTGTGAAAGAGGAATGTTTTTTTCAGTTTTGAGTGAAAGTTCAATGCAGAAATTGCAAGCAGTAGACCATAGAATAGAGTTTGTATGATGGGTCAGATAGTTCTGGGGGGGGAGTTTAATCCAGTCTCATGTGCTTAACATTCAAGCCTCACACCAATCTAAATAAGCAGCACTGAACGAGGTTATTTGCCAGGTGCTCTACGGGAAGCATAACCTCACTTAAATCATGTAGACATCAAATGTACCGGTTTATCTGTCTACCAATTAAATCTATAGAAGCGTATGTAAATACGCATAAGTGCAAATAAAATCATAAACAAATCCACTGTAATTAAATTCAGTACATTAAGAGGTGAAAGTCAAAATTCAAAACAAGTAAATTCGCAAAATGTATTAATTATTCTGGTGGTGCAATCCATACAATAATATACATAAATTATTTGAACAAATGCAGATAAAAATTCCACTGAAAGAATTTTAAATAACGAGCACTGAAAAAGTTTCCAATGCTCTCTGGAGAGCACAACCTCGCTTAAATCATGTAGACATCAAATGTACCCGTATGCAGAAGTCGTCATTTAAGTGATGAATATTCATTGTGGTATGAATATTCATTATTGATATATGCTACCCATATATCGGTCTACCAATTAAAATCTATAAAAGTGTATGTAAATGTGCACTGGACAACTAACCTTGTTCAATGCTCCTTATTTAAACTTCTGTTTATTGGCCAATGCAATCAATTTGGAAATTCATGATAGGCCTACTTCTATCCCTCTCAACCTTGAACTCTGACCACACAAGTAATATGAATTCTCCAGTCACCAACTTGTATGCGACTTTTGACTTCAGCTTCTTTCATATCATGATCCAAGTGACCCAGCTAAACCAATCTTGCTGCCATTAACCTCTGCAAAATTCGTATTGTTTTTGTTACCACCCACACCAAAACTATATTTCCTTATTTCATTCTAAGTTTGATTATTGGAAAGCATTAATTTTAAACATCAACTTCATCTACCCAAATCAACCGTTTCCAGTACATTTAGAATTTCCCAGAGCTTACCTCTAGTTCTCGAGTTTACAGTTGAGTCAAGGGATAAATACATGTACACTGATAGATTTCTCCTGTGGAAACCCAATAACTGAATATCATAACCTAATGTGAAAATTTCTTGGAATACCACTAGCACAGTAGATGACATCACTCCCTGCAGATCTCGATATCAGATATATCTGTAAACTAATTAAAAATCTCTGGCAGTATTTTAAAATTAAATTGTGCTTTTTTGTCAAAAGTTGCTCTATGTCCTAATGAAGAATAGTATTAAGGCGGTAAATGCACTAAGAAGCTCAAGAACAAATTCCCAGGCCTTGAACACTTCCTTCTGCCCACTTTAACCAACGTGGCAATGAATTCCACAAAAAAGCATTCCAGGTAATCTAAATCTAATCTTATGACTTCTAGAGCGCCGTTATAAAAATGCACAATGCACTGATCGATGACACAAAATGCCTATCTGCAAATCAGGTCAAATCCTAAAGTTCGGTTCATTAAGGCTGCGCTTAAGGGGACTGGAACAGGGATGCATCTGAAGACAGGAACAAGGACTGAACACAGCAGGTACCTGACTAAGCAAATGCACTCCTGCTGATGCTTGGCCCATCTGTCTGGCCCAGAAGATTTTTATCTTACATCATAACCAGAGAACAGCAATTCGAAGGCCTTACTACATAACAATATCATTACCAATGTGTCTAAGGAGTAAGCATTGTTGTAAGTACCGTGGCTGACCAGAATGCAGGGCCATGTAAGAGTAAATTGAACAAAATCTTTATCACATATAAAACCATGATGTTGCAACACGTGTATAATAGGGCTTGTTTTGTATAATATATTAGCTTTCATTGTTTGGTATACTGCAAATAATACAGTTGCTTTTATGTACATGGGGTCGGTGTTTCTTGTGCTAATCTTGATCAGAGTGGAATTATTCAGCTGCTGTTCTTTCTGGCACAACGAGCAGAAGCTTTTGAACGAACAAATTAAATTCATCTGAAACATGACAAGACAACCAATGCAAAATGAAAGACAAGTAATGAATGAAACAAACAAAACAGTCAAAACTTTTCTAACATATTCACAATCTCATGATTTCTTCCGCCCCTAGAAGCTAACTTGCAGGAACCTACTTATTCACAGGTGCTCCATCAAAACAAAATTGATAGGCAAGTTAAGGTCAGATTCGGTTCAAGTTTGATATTCACGGGTCTGGCAGGTAGACCCTTGGATCTACCTGCCAGACCGTTATAATGTATTATGCATAAGAAAGTATAATGCTCCAACCCCAGGCACCACCATTGTGGTTTGTTGTGCTAAGGATATGTTATACAAACAAATTCAACAGCAAAAAGCTGAGCATAGATGCAGGACTTGAGATACATGGCCTACAATAAAAGACAAAGCATGAAAGACCAGAGTACCACACAACTGTGTTGAGCAGGTCTGGAAGTTCTATACATGTCCAGAAACATTAAAAAATACATTAACATTCTGAAAATATCATTAGATATTTACAGGAAGTATCTGCATTGCACTATGTTATGCAACATTTGTCACGTGCAAATATGCCACATTTAATGGCATTCACAAAATTACATCACATTGTACTAAGTACCATAACTTACATTACTTAACAACAAATTTCACAGCGTTGCACAGCTCACTGCTCTAGATTTTCTTCGAAGCTAAATAAATGTCCCAATACATTACATTAAAATACATTACAAGCAAAGCTAATGAGCCTAACCAAACAGAAGTAAACTATTTTCAATTACATAATGATAAATGAATATAAACTTACCAATTTACTGGGTTTAATACATAGACAAGAAAAGGATAATGTTCTACATAATTTTATATCGAAATAAAAAATTATCGAGCTATCAACCTTGGTAATGTCCCTGACAGCCATATTTATTGGCTCACACTAGGCCTGCTGTAGCTGCCCAAGTAGTTCCACCCATGGCACAATGTGGGCCAACGAAAGTGGCTATCAGGGATATTCATGAAATGTGCAGGTCCACGCCAAACCCATAAGTCAATTACTTCATACTGGTTTTGGTCAAGACCCTCAAACACAACTGCTTAGTGCCACTGACTGATGCATTGTATGTAAATGTATGTGTATCTTTGTGTGTATGCATTCAAAATACAGCAACTCTAAGAACCTCTCAAAAGTGCTGTACACATGACCATCCACCTAATACAAACCAGTGCAACTGACGATAGGTCGAAATATTACATTGTGCATAACTGCCTCACTGATTTTATTTTTGACTAAGTGCCTGTGAATAAGCTGGTTCCCACAAATTAGTTTTTTTTTGGGTGCTGAAGAAATCTGGAAATTGTCATTCCTAGCATGGGCTTTGTACAATAACAGTGGTGCTATATAACTTGACAAGCATAATATTGGTGCAATATAAATTGACAAATATAAAGACTGACTAGTCACAGCACTCCTGTAAATATACCTATAAATCTGCTGAAGGTTTTTGGTTTGGATTTCCATTTAACACACAGAAGATAGACAGGAATTCCAGTGGCGATGATTACGCAGCCAAGTCCTGCAAGTAGGCAAATGAAAAAGAAAGCTGCTTCATACTAATTAAACAAGGAACAGACACAATAATTAAGTTTAATTAATTAATTTTAATTAATTAATTTTTTAGTTAATTAATTTAAAAAAATTAAGTTTAAACTTGTTCTATAACAAAGTAAAATAAACAGATTCAGGATCAAAAGTAAAAAGTACTAGATTGTTATTGTAACTGCATCTCAACTAAAACCTACATAACCTAATATCAATAAATAACAAGAATTAATGCATAACAAATAAATAAATAAAGCTTAATTAACAACTGTCCTTGCAATATGAAGAAAACTGACACTTCTATATTTAGTCTGATAAAACTATTCACAGCCTACAAAAGTCTGTAAAATAACCTTTCTAATTATAAAATTCCACCCTGATCAGTCTTCCCATTTCTCTCAGCTTAAACACAACCCACCCTAGCCTCCTCTCCCCTCCTCTCTTTGGTCTCCTGGCAACTGGACTTGGTTCTTCACATGGCCTCTATGGATAATGGACAACCCCACGGACTTGACGCATCAGTTGTGAATAAGCTGGCGCTCTGTGCTGCACTTTTAAGTAGTGCTTTAAAATTTTTGAGTTCACGATTACGATAAAAATTATTTAATGATACCTTTGTATCTAAGACTCAGGCATAAGAATTTGTCTGTGACCTCAGGCTCTTGTCAGACACTTGTGCAGTTATCATAAAAAGTTACAGTTCTACTACAAGAAACGGTAACACTGCAGGCAGACAATTAAATCAGGCTACATCACTGTCTGCTCGAACAGTACCATTACTTTCACTGTACTAATAGTTATTTTAAATGACTGTTCTACTTTATTTTATATTTATTTTATGGTGATTATTGAAGAAACCACATAATTATGTATCAAGACATTTATATAGCACCTTTGTACAAATTCTTAAATCACAAATATTAGTTGTGTTTACCTGTTTCTACCGGATTAGTATACAGAGGAATCAGAACGAGAAAAATTGAAACAGCCACATACAATATCGGCCACACTAGCGCCACCTATGAATCAACAGTTATTCAGATATTATTATGGTAACTTAATAGTATAGTAAACTGTACAAAATCAAAACATGTAACCAAGACAGGGGAAGGGAGTAAACCCATCTCTGCTGCACGAGCATTGAAAAATTGTACCTCCAGCCTCCCCACAATGGTTTTATGGTTGGGTAGCCAGTCATCAGCTTACCTGTCTTTGACCCCTTAGTTCTTTAAACCTAGCACACATTGGTCTAAGCACTCTGTTTTGTAATGACACCAATCATCTTGATATGACAGCATCATTAAATAAACATGATAAAATCAAAGGCTGAATATGAAGCAATTAACAAATACGATCAGCTGTATTTCAGCTGTTTTATCTACCAGGGAAACAGCTGAGCTAGACGAAACAGAACTTCAAGAACAGAGTTCAGTGCACATCTAGTGATGTTCTACTGGAACATTCCACCTTCAATGGCAGACCATTCCGCCAATAACTAGTGTAACAATCCTGCTTTTGAACAGTGGGCCATTCCACCCATAAATGGTACAACATTCCACGTTTGCAATGGTGGACTATTCTACCACCTGCAGTTGGTGGCTTGGCTCCAATCAACTGATGGAATGTTCCACCAGTTACTGGTTGACCTTTCCAAGGAGTTTTTTTACTGAGTACTAAGAATCTCTGATTCACAGGCAAACGGGTTGATGGGTTAACAATTTAGCCACCAAGAACGCGTCACTGTTAAATGGTAACTGGTCACCTTAATTGGCCTCTTCATGTATGGTCTTTTCCAGCGGAAATACAGGAGTGCCACAACAGAGAGCCCAATCGCCAGCCAGTTGACAAAGGACAGGTAGTTGATTAGTACGTAAACATCAGTGGAGCACAGGTAGAGCAATGACGTCATGCCCTGGATACACAAAAACAAAAATATGTCCACAATTTCTGTGCAGTAGATAAACTACAGTTTTACTGTTACACAGTCACTTTAATTTTATGGCCCTTGTAACAGCCTGGGGTTAAGAGCTTGCTCAGTCACATGGTTGTGACCAAAGAAACATAGCATTCTAAATTTTTCTTTGTTTTTTATATGGATAACTTATATAGCATTTCTTACAGAACAAACTACTCAGAGGCGCTTCCAGCATGAGAACCCCAGGGAAATAAAAAATTCTTTAAACAATGAGCTGACTGAGCTCACCAACCCTGTAAGAAACGATAGCAGAAGTCCATTCACTGAGATGGGCCAACAACAGCAAAATCCCTCTGCTACGCAAGTGAGGACTTAACATGAGAAACAACTAGATCCAGAGACGACCTAGGGAATGCAGAGGACGGGATGAGGTACTGAAGTGTGAAGGCCAAATAAGATCACAATGATATTTTGGAGCCTTGCCCATGCGAGCTCTAAGTACCAAAGACAATAGTTTAAACTGAATACAAGAAAGGAGAGGGAACCAAAGTCAAATACAGTCACCAACGAACCACGCAGCAATTAGACTCTGCCTGGATTTGAAGAACCGCAGAGGAAATATCTTATCCAAAAGATCAGTCATATTAGTCGAGTATAAGTTGAATAGCTCATTGATGGACAAGATATCGTGTACGGGAATCAGCACAAATTATAAACCAAATGGCAAATAATCTCTAATTTAACCTCACCATGAATATAACTGCAGGTGCCGGAGTCAATCGACTGACTTGGATGAAGGACAGGATCTGTGGCATGTGACCCTCACGGGAACCAACAAAAAACAATCTGATAGCAAGTAAAATAAAACAGCATAAGTGGAAATATAACACACAACACCTTTTAAGCACCTCTCAAATGTCCTAACATGCCTGCCAGGAGATGATATATGTGACTTAATATCGTTTGAAAACATGTTGAGTTGTTGGCCTATCTATTGAAACAACACAACTGTGCAGTGGAAGACTATTACAGAACTACAACCGATGTATAATATTCTACTCACATGCTACCATATACATAAGGAGGTATACCTATGCTGTCAAGCTGAATACTTCCTGTCAAGCTAAAGTATCACATGACTAACTCTGAGCTCATGACACAGGTGCTAAAGAACACGATGACGGTTTTCACCAAAAGCCTATTTCTCCTAGCTTTCTCGTACGATCTTTATTTGGGTCCACTGAGGCAATACTATCACCTGAGCCAATCCAGACAATTGAACTGCCTCAATGGATGCAACCAAGCTTCTAAATTCTACTACTTGTGACAGAATTTTTTTATCACTGACTCCTCTTAAATAATACATGTAAAACTCTTTTCCTCTGATACTGTAGATATGATAAAATCACTGACAACGTGAATATAGATTAAAAACCTTGAGGTGGTGAACAGACAACCATTGACACCTCCAAATGTAGAAAGTGCAACAAAGACTGGCATCATCCAAGCCATAACACCAAACACTCGCTTGGCAAACAGCTAATGGAACATAAAAAACAGACATCTAATCTAACGGCATCTAACCTATGCAAAGTTTCCCATATCCTGTAGCAGGATCTCGTGGAGGAGCTCATCTCTTTTCATGGCTCCTGAGCTTTATTTGGGTTTGGGTGGACAAACCCAAAGTCCTGGATCTGAAACCAGTGCACAGGTTGATGCCTGGTGATTGATTATATGGTGCTGCAGAAGTTAGAAATTTAGATTCGATTGGTACATTACATTACAGAACTTGCCATTTTCTTTGTAATCAATGTATACGTACTTGGTGATAAAGGCAGTCAAGCAGGTTCAGCTTCCCAAAAGTCTATTATGTGTGTATCAATACACTTAAAAATTATAACAACCGGTTTTTCATCACTAATAAGTGAGAAAAAGTGATAAATGAAAGCGACAATAACTTACACAAGCAGTGGCTGAAGACTCAATCATTTCAGCTGGTGAAACAGTTGTGAAGTAGGCAATATTCACCAAGACGTACACAACGGTCACAAGAATGCATGAGATCCACGATGCAAGTGGAAGATTCCTAAAACAATGCACAAACAACTTAGCAAGACAATGTTAACTATTGGTAATGCGATAATGCAGTATCAATGCCTCAGAATTTAAAACAAGCAGAGATTGTAATGTGATATAATGTTTTGTAACAGACATTTAAAAAGTGCCTTTCAAGCACCTTCCAAAAGCGCTAGAGATTATATATGAAATTTAGAAAATCTGGTGGAGAGGAAATTATAATTATTTATCCATGTAGATTAGGTCTATCAGCATTTTAGAATATTATGGGAGCAATGTTTGAAAGGCTATTTATGTACTCATGTATCTGGACCTTCAAATGTGCTCCCTATTAGTCTAAATGATGTTAAAGTTTGCTAAGAATGGGTACACCTCCCTATTGCCTAAGAAGCTGTAGAAAGACACACCATGACACATAACAGAGTCTATTCCAGTGTTGACAGGTGATGTGACCATTATTACCACCACTGCCAATTCTGCCAGTACTGCCACCACAATCACAACCATGACTACAGCCACGACCACCATGACCACCACCACCAAATGATGAGATGCTTAGCAGCCTTTATTCAGCTGTGTATAGGGAAAGAGAAATTACAGAGGAATTTGCAAAATATTTGCTGTTGGTTTGCATTTGTTGTACACCTGTTATGGATTGTGGTCCGATCCAAACACATACCTGCATACACACCTCAAAACACGTACAAGCATACCGATCATGGCTTCTTTAAGAGATTTGAAAATCAAGCTAGCATGGTCCATACACAGGGACCTTAATTGGTGTGGCATCCATTCAAACAGGAAGCAGTGGTGAAGGATCTCACCTGATAAATTCATCGCAAAATGAGAAGGGTTGAGGCCATATGGTTGCTATGTAAATCGTGTACATTTACATTTACAAACATCCTCTGATTTGCAAAAATGCAACAACTTCACACCCAGTTAGTCAACAATCAGATACTGAAAATAGCTGTCAAAGAATAAAAAAACAATGACCATATAATTAACGGTAATTAATTAAATGACTATTTGGATGTACTCACCTAGATGGGTTCTTGAGCTCTTCAATCACATAGTTCAGATAATTCCTGATAAACAGGCATACCATCAGTAAGGTACTTGCTGTATTTATGTACTTAATTAACTACATTCCTTGTTGTCTGCAAATATTAATTAAACAGAGATATTTCAAGAATACTGGTACTTCTGTTTTGTCTTTTAATATGGCACACTGACTGTGGCCTGCAAAAGAACAGCACATAAATAATTGCTTAATTTGTGGTTGCGGCAATACAGCTGTGTAGCGCTACATGGCAGAAATTTTGTAAAATCAATAAATAACACACTGCACCTACTAATATTCAGTCTCACGGTCATTAATTGAGACGCCTTATTGTCTGTAAGGGCTGCCGGAACGAGCAGTATCAGTTGCTGGCTGCAGCTGGCTTTTAGCCCTGCAGAGGGCAGTACAGTTCCAAAACAGGTGAACTTAATCTTCTTCTTGTGGTTCTCTGCCCTCTAGGCAGGTTCATAAGTCCAGTGGCGCCATTCTTCACGGTGCTGAGCATCTCTTTTCAGTCCGCTGTATCCATCCGTGATCATCCAGTCCAGCAACATCTGTCTAGGTCTTCCTCTTGTTTTTCGTCCCTCCATTCTTCGCTCGATAATAGTTCTTACGAGTGAGTCCCCTCTCATTATGTGGCCAATCCATTTCCTCTGTCGACTTCTAATTGTTCCCACCAAAGATCTTTCTTCGTCCACTCTTTGCAGTATCTCCTCATTTGTAATATGCTCCGTCCAGCTGACTCTCTCCATCCTGCGCCATATCCACATCTCAAATGTTTCCAATCTTCTGATGTCTTCCTTTCTCAGAGTCCATGTTTCTGATCCATACAGAACCACGCTCCAAACCAAGGTTTTCACCAGTCGTTTCTTCAGGTTCCGATTTAGTGTCCCTCTCATTAGTTCCCTCCTTTTACAGAATGCGTCCTTTCCCATAGCTATTCTTCTTTTTATTTCAGCATGGCATTTCGCATCTTGTGTAACCACACTTCCCAGGTAGCAGAATTCCCCGACCTGTTCTATTTCTTCACCATTTATAATGATCCTGACTGTCGTTACCTCTTTTTTACTTATCTTCATAACCTTTGTCTTTTTGATGTTTATTTTCATTTCATATTCTGTCGAGTGAACTTAATATAGCTGCACATATCTCTATCCCTCAGACGGATGAAGGGACAACACCTTGTAGCAGCTAAGCCGAGTTAAACTATGGTACCATTTCAAAGATAACAGTTTTATCAAAACTATTAGAGAAAAGTGTATCTGACAGATTTATTAATTATCTTAATGACAATTCCCTTCTACCTCCTAATCAAACTGCCTATGGGTCATACCATTCCACAGAAGCTACTATCCTTCATGTTCTGACTGACCTATTAAACACAGCTGCTGATACTGGTCACTTTACTCTCATTAGCTTTCTTGGCCTAAGTTCTACATCTGACATGGCTGATCACAGTATTCTTCTTGTAAGATTAGCCACTAGCTCTGGACTAACCGGTCAAGTCCTTGCCTAGATGACCAAGTATCTGTTAGATCGATCACACAACATTAATTTCATGGCCTAACCTCTTCTCCAGCATTCATATCTGGTGTTCCTCAAGGTTCTGTGCTAGGTCCCTTACTATTTCTCCTGTTTTTGGCTCCTGTGTTTTCCCTCATATCTTCATTTAATCGCCATGGTCATTCATACGCTGATGACCACCAAATACCGGTAAATTCATTTTGTCTTCTTTACTCACCTATTGGACTAGCTTCAAATATGTCTAAATTTTCTGCAGTACATGACTGGGTGTCTCAAAAACGACTGTATTTTAACATGAAAATATTAAGTCGCAATGGTAATGTACTCTGGCCTTTCACTGCTGGTTTTGGGATCATTTGCGGTTACAAGTAACTTATCAAGTCCTGCAAAGGCAATCTAATTTGGTTGTTGGATTTCCTTCAGCCTGTAACTCAAGCATGACCAACCTCCAAGAGCTAAAGCTGACTTAAGGCACCCAATAAATGTGTATAAACCTGACATTATCATAAGCGGAACCTTATCAAGACTGACAAGAACAATAAAAATTGCTGCAGAATTGTTACAACATATGCTAGAAGTTGAAACCTAGTTTATGTTCAAGAGGTTGTGGCGACCTACCATCCGTTATAAGCAAAAAGCCCCTGGTAAAAGGCAATAGCCAAGGAACCAGGATCCACTTTGCTGCCTTTGAAAGGCTGGCTAAAGTATTCCACCTCCCCTAAACATAACAAACATATTTCACACGTCTATTAAGCAGATTCCATTATGGTAAGATATTATTTATTACATGTATTATATCTCACATAATTTCGTATCACTCCCATGGGATATATTCCTTTAAGATGAGAAAATTATTTCGTTCTTACTGTTATTATTATTATTTTACTTGAGGTCGTACTGATAATAGGTTCTCAGATAATAGTTAGGCAGAGCACTGGTGTCTGGCTATGTGCCTTATTGTTTTAACTGCTGCCACTGCTACTACTTCAACTACTACTATTATTATTACTAAGTTTTAAAGGGTATAAGCAGTAGCAACTTTGACTCGAACATGACCAGGTCTGTTTAGAGAAGTAAGTATAAGACCAGTATCAACCAGTAGGCCTGCCATACAGTTTCAACCACACTGGACCACAGCTAAAAACAGACCTCGTTATAACCTAGTTTATGTTCAAGAGGTTGTGGCGACCTACCATCCATTATAAGCAAAAAGCTCCAGAGTAACGACCTGCTACACAAATCCCTCATGATGACAAATTAACTGAGATTTATGAATGAACTTTTTGTATAGGACTGACATTTTCAGGTATGTATAGCCATGTAACATTGGCTACGCACATTGCAGGGGCCTATTATTGAAAATTTCTTGAATTAAATTAAGAGTTCTGCGATGTTCTAACTTCATATTGGGAATCTGGCAACAGCCTCATGCAGCCTAGAGCAAAAGAGGCAAAGGAGGCATGCATCCAGCTGAGCGTGTGATCAAAGTTCCTTCAGAGCATCCTTTGGACTTGCTCTACATCTGCTGAAGGGGACAGTAAACACATCAACCTCTCTGCATAATAATTGTTCAGTCGTAAGGTTAGAAGACGCATCAGTGCTCAGAGATCAAGGTCTTGCACCTTATTCATGAACCTCCTGAACCCATTTAAGTAAACTTGATCAAATCTGTAGCAAGGCCATGAGTTGCAATAGCATGAGAGGGCCTAAAATTGTGGAAAACCCACGTCTCCTAGAGTGACCCCTCCCTGATAACCCCCTTCCAATTATGGCAGATCCATTCAGAAACTGCCTAAATGGACGGAGTCAGACCTTCATCACTAAAACTTGCCATCATGTCACTGGTTGGCAAATGCATATGGATAACGCATCTGTCTCCTTCCAAGTGTCCAGAGTTTAAATCCTTGCATGTCATGTGAGATTGATAATTCATGGTCATGGTATGTGTTTCAACCAAAATATTCTTACAGTCCAAGATCAGGCTTCTGTGGACTGCTGTGGATGGAGGATTGCAATAAATGCGCACTTGTCGTACATTGACTGAACAGGCATGTGGCAATCAAAGACTGACCACTTAAGACTGACAACCTAAAGGTGACAGTGGAAGACAGACAATCAAAGACTGAAAATGGAAGAATGACAACCTAAGACTGACAACTTAACACTGACAATCCAAGAATGGCAACCTAAAACCGACAACTGAGGACTGACAAACCAGGTCTGACAATCTCAGACTGACAAGCTAAGCCTGACAGCCTTACCAACACAATCACACACAAGGCCTACTCCTAAGCCCTGAACATACAATTTTTCAAGATGTGTAATAATTTTATTTTGTTAGCAGCAGAAGACCATTCTCTTTATGGTTGGTTAGTGTAGGCAGCCTAATTTGGAATCAGGGCCTTCTGCTGTATTCCCCATAAAGCGAAATGAATTTGCAAGAACGAATGCAGTTATCACCAGCCTAATTTACAAGCAACTAATCTCCATCCCTCTGTACTGTATGTACAAAAACCCACAAAGTTGTGTCTAGGAAGTTTCCATTGATCTGGTGCTATATAAATATTTCAATTACATTATTTTAAATTGGCTGAGTCTGTACCTACCCTTGGCAAGTTGTACTGTGCCAGCTCCAATGATTAGGACCAGGGCGAGGAGCTTTGCATAGGTAAAGACATTCTGTACTTTCATTGACCAACCTACGTCCCACGCGTTCACAACTGTCAGAATCACTACAATACCAAGAGATAATGAAAAAACATTCAACATGTATTAATGAGGCAAAAGAATAATTAATAATTAGGAATTAATAATCAGCAATAATTGGTAACTTTTAATATGCCAGTGTCTAATGCACAAGGCATCAACTTGATGACACACCAAAGCCAAGCTGCAATCAGGTCAACATCCAGAAGAGAAGGCAATATGCATATAATGCTCAATTCATCATCAAATGTAATTACTGAATAAGATTTTTTGCATAATTTATATGTGAAGCCTCATAAAGAATTTATTTTTCTTTATCAGTAGCAACAAGCAAAAATAAAAATTCTGGGGTAAATCAAGACAGGGAAGCAGTACGAAAACTTTTAGAATGACTCCCAGATCTCAGCTGCATTGTCTCATATGTAACTGAAGTAACCAATAAGATGATTTATGATATTACAATAAGTAAGTAAGTAAGTAAGTATATTCTTTATTAATCAATAGCTAATCGCACATCGGTTTACAAGTATTTAAGAACACAAGAAAACTTAATATTCATACAACATCCTAACAATAAAACATTTACGCGTTAAATTGTCAGCAGGAGGAATAATACGATCATGGGTGTGGGGCCGTAGGGAATAACTGAGGGTTTTAATTGGTGGGAGTAGCTGATGTAAGACATGATTTAGGTTGTTCAAGATTGCTTTAAAGAGACGAGCATCAGCTGTGCCACAGAGTTCATCGAACGTTGGGGAGTTCCCAGGAAGATAGCGGAGACTCATAAGTCTCCGCATCAAAGCCTGAAGCCGAGCTCTAGCCTGTGCCCCAGCATAGCCCCACCACACGGGAGAGGCGTACAGCATCCTGGCCAGTGTTGTGGCTCGGACAACATCGTAAGATAAGTCAAAATAAATTATAAGCTTATTTTAAGATAAATTACGACGAGATAACGTTTGAGAAAATAACTGAATCAATTTAGATCAGATAAATTAGTAAATGCACAGATTTTAGTTCATCATCACCTAACAACGGTCTGCATCGGTCTTACCGATGCACAGTGCAGCCAGGAGCCTCAGCACAATGGCCGGGGGTTCACAGGAAGGAAACAGAGGTTCCACTGCATAGTTGGCAAAGGTCAGGGCCACAATGGCTGTTGAGCAAGGTCGAACGATCATACTCTCCACCCAGAGTCTCAGGAAGGCTAGGAACGGTCCAAAGGCCTCGAAAATGTAGGCATAGTCCGCTCCCGATCGGACAATAGCCGTTCCCAACTCGGTGTAGCAGTAGGCGCCGATCATGGAGAAGATGCCGCAGAGCAGCCATATCAGAAGGGCCAGTCCGATCGACCCGGTCTCCTGAATCACCCCCTTTGGGCTGACAAAGATTCCCGACGCGATTATACTCCCAACGATGACCGTGATGCCACTGACGAGGGTTATTTTTGGCTTCAGTCGGATTGGCTCATCGTTAATCTCCATCGTCACACCGTCCCCGTTTTCGCGCCCCATCATGGGGGTGTATGCGATGTTCCTCGATCGGGGGTTTACCCTTGGAAAGCAAAGCCGACCTCAGCGCACGCATGCGACAAACGAACCGTCTGGCTTCATCTCAATGCTCAGAATACAAGCTAATACAAGACAAAAAGTAATAGCGCAGGTTAGTCAGGCACCGGTCTTGTAAAGTAAACTTTGAACTTGTGAAGCACAGCTATCAGCCTAACTGGTTTTGTGTCTCTTAAAATAGCGGCCAGCAGGCGACAGAGCAGTCAGTTTTATCGCGGTCATGGATTCCAATGTTCAGGTTAACCACATCTTATGGCATCAAAGGCCGATGACGTTGACAGGATAAATCTGAGCAATTATCAACGTTGGTCAGCTTCTGTCGTGATGTCTCTTTGCCTGACTTGGATCTTGACCTGGAACCGAACTATTTTGCCTGTCGATTTTGTTTTGACTGAGCGCCTGTAAATAAGCTGGTCCCGTGACGTGGCTTTTGTTGGAGGCTGTAAAATTCTCGGGATTACGATTATGATAGCTCATTTTGTCAATGTTGTATTTCTAAGACAAACCAATTTTTTTCGGCTTGCATCATCTTAGTATGAACACAATACAAATATTAACTTTATAATGATGTACTAGGTGTGATGGAATATCTTATCAGTCTGTTTGAAATAGTAATTAAATATCGTAATTCAAAACTTAACTGATTTTGTTTCATCTACTTACTTACGAACAGTTGCTGCAGCGCCGTGCCATAGATAGCTACACCGGAATTTCCGCCGGAGGACTGCATGATTAGGCATTATTGTTTGGTCTGCGTATACAGTTACAGTTATTAAAAGAGCTAATTGTTACGTTTTACAGCTTGCTCGCTGTAACGTTAAAAGCAGAGAAAATGAGGCTGAACATAACGTCGGCAGGTTGGTAAAATAGTGTCAGGTTTTTGCTTTCTTTGTCCTCTCTATCAGAGTCATGGGGTTGAGGGATATATTGTTGAAGCAGCAGTCCCTGCTCGCCTTTTCTACACTTTTCGCAGTTTTGTTCGCCATAAATCTTGTGTGAATTGAATTGATTTGCCATTTATCGAATCACCAACAAGAACAGTACATACCACAAGGGAACATTGTAAGTTTAACATTTGACGCCAGTGTTCGACAGGTCACCCAAACGGGACAAGTCGTGCTACAAACTGGATCACCCTATTACCATAAGCATATTTCAGGCGGTTCAGTATTTGTATAAGTTATACAAATATTAACTTAATAATCATTATAAATATTATTATAAGTTATAACATATTTTTGAAAGTGTTGCCAGTGCAAAAGTGCTTGAGAAAAAAATGCTGTAGTTACTGAGCATTTAAGAGATGGTATTTCAGGTCTTTTAAAATTCAGATGGAGGACTATTGCATAATGTTGGTATGCATGATAACTGATAACTGCTTCACCTTCAAGCGAACTGTCATTTTGATAGTTTTTCAAAACTGTAATATAATCTCTATACACAGTAGTTCCCTGATAAAAATAATTATTAAATGGTACAGGTAAAATTCTACTATGAAAGTAATACAAGAACAGACACATTTGGGAATTTGCTTTCCAATTTGTTTTCCAATCTTAACATATTAAAAGTAAAAGGCTGGTCAAGTGCTATCCTTCAAGTGCAACATGTGAACTGCTTGGTTGCATGTTTCTGAAGAGTTACCAGACATTTCAGGCAAAAAGCATTGTTAGAAACCCAAGAAATACTGCAGTAGGATAAATCAGGAAGCATTAAGGAGTAGTGTAGATTTAGCAGGATGTGTTAAGTAAACAATGTCTACTAGGAAATGATATACTGATGTTCTTGGCAAGTTTTATTAAATGTAAGCATAGTGTTTCTTCCGTGTGTGATTCTGATTTAAATAAATGCCAAAAAATTTATGTATTATAACTTGAGTAATCATTATACCATCAAATAGCAATTTTCATATCAAATGTAGAAGAAGCTATCTAGTGTGAGCAGAACAGTATAAAACTAGTCTTGTGTGAAATTTTAGCTTCTCCAGAGAAGAAACATTAATCAAAATATGGAGTATACTGAACATAGTGCTTTGCTAACTTTTTGATAGCACCTGCAATTACTATTTGGGCCATTTGGCAGGACTAGATTTTACAGTTTTGATTTGTTTTAAAGCAAATAGATCACTATAGAAGAATCCAGGAAATTTAATGAATGAGATGGATGTACAATGAAAGTTTGTCACAATGCAGACCTTCAAAGCTGCATCAAAGACCACAAAGTAATGTCTGCCATCATACGCATACTGATGTCCAATGATGGAAAAATCAAAGTGAAATCCATTTCTTGCTAAAAATCTGTGTTAGAACAATGTATGCTAACATGTGAAGGCATAATTTTACTGCTGACAACTGGGAGTGTATGTATGTATGTATGTCCTGTTGCATGCTTGTAATCTGTTCATGTTTGGTGTGCAAGGAGAACAACTCGGGTTGAGAAATGCAAATGTAGTCATGCATGATCAGGAGATATTCAAAGGAGAATGTTGTTTTTTTCAGCTGGTATTATTTCGCTGTTGGATGAGCCAGAGCTTGAAGTCAAGGTTTGTTGGCCAACAGAAATTTCATATCTGTTATTATGTTGTTTTTATTATTTATTTATGTAAGTAGTAGTAAAGGTGCACTATATAGATTGATCCATGTTTATTATATATTTGTATAACATGTTTATGTAGATTTATTTATTTCAGCAATAGTTCTTCTTGAAGGTGCCCAATATAAATTGAACTGTTTCACCATGTTGGATGTGGAAGGCCTGGCTGAGATTTTGATGTCACAAATCTGCTTATGTGTTTTCGATGGTCAATTTCAATAGTCATTGTGTGATTGTCATGCAACAACATGAACTTGACGCTTTCTTCCTGAAATGGGAGACAATGAAATGATGGGGAAATGCATCATTGGCCTGGTGGGAGATAGACACCCCTGTAAATATGAGAAGTAAAATAGGAGGAACATGAACACAAGATGCAAGAAGAATTATAATGAGATGTGTGTGTGTATGTGTATGCGTGTGTCAAAGTGATAGTTTACATATAATATTTTCTTCTCTTGCAGCTTTTTGCTCTCAACAAACTTAATGAACTCGTAGATGTGTTCTGGCATGAGATATCTGAATCTGTTGGCAAGATGTAAGCAAATCAGATTATATTTTGTATTAAAATAATTTTGATAACAGTTAATTTACAGTAAAACAATCAAAGCAGTTAGATATGAATAAGTACTTGATTACATATATGGACTTCATCAAAGTGTACATATTAATGCCTGCAGGTATCTTAAATCATGAAAAAGTAGGATTGAGCTGTGTTACTGACATTTCTAGCTCAGCCATGTTTCTTGTGTGTAGGGTTAAAGTTGTAGTAGTTTACTGTAGTCTTCTTTATTGGACTTCTGTAGTGAGGTGATGTTTGAGGACAGCAGTTTCAAGCATCGAGATCTGGCTGCTCTAGTTGCTTCTAAGGTGCGTGAATATTTTTTTTATTTAACAGACTTATCCTCTTCAGACTGCTTATCTGTCTCTGTGAACTGACCTGATCTTTACAGAGATTTAAGGTTAGGTAAGGTTAGGGTGAGGCAATGTTACAGTTTACTTATGAAATGCCTGTCAGTAGCAACAGTCCTGTAAGATATGGTTCTCTGGTTGAAGAATCTTGGCTGAAGTGCAAACAGAATGACAGCATTGTAACAACAGGACAATCTTCCCTACTTGGTTAAATAATAAGTGGTCAGTTTCGGTTGATGGGCAGGATTTGAAAAATTAACATTGAAGTGAAAGAAGGACAGGGTAGTTATCAGCCTTTGCTCAGCATTTCTGCATAAACTTTAAATAGTAATTTGATGCTTTCTACATTAGAGCTGGTAACCAGCAATGAATTGATCCAAAAACTAAAAAAGTTTTTTTAACTGAAGCAGTCCTAAGCATTTCTTCCATTTGAATATGTTACTGCCATTCTGTACCAGTTTTTTCATAATGTGGAGCTGAGTTCAATTCTTACAGTTGCAGTCTTTTGGAATGTAATATCAGTAAGTTAAAATTGAGCTGGGTATTGTTGTTGTAGGTATATTACAACCTTGGAGCTTATGAGGACTCGGTGGCCTATGCACTAGGAGCTGGAAATCTCTTTAACGTCAATAGCACAAGCGAATATGTTGAAACGATTGTGTGTTAGTACTTGCTATGATGTCATCATTTGGGCTGATGTTTTTTGTTATAGGAAGGATTAGACAGGCATTCAAGATAACACTGATACTTGTAACCTAATCCTAAGGCCTCATACTGAATTTTTAATTTGTTGAAATTTGTTGAAAGATGGCTTCCAGCCTAATTTGGGATTAGACTCACTGGGGAAATCATTTTGGTTGTTGCAAGGAATTCGTAGTAGAAAATATTGATATTAATAACAATAACTACTTAACTACTTCAGCAATGTTTCATATAGTTATTCGTTTGAAATTTAATCTAACTAGCCAAACTAAACCAAAACTAAACTATCCCAAACAGAACATCTGTGCTGTAGTTTGGCAGATGTTCCTTAAGAGAAAATCCTCAGTAGCTTCCTGTTGGTTAGTGGGTCATGAGAGCCATTGCTGTCCCAAAACTGTTCCAATTTTGAGAACTTTACCCCAGCATATTTCTGACATAAGAACAATGAACATTTTACTATAAAACTAATCTAGTCATTTACAAGTGATCATAAATTTCTGTATACACACAATTTTCGATCTTCTAATCTGGTGATACAGTAGTTAGGGAATCAAATGGTCTTACTCGTGAGACCTACATGAAGTCAACCATGACTACAACTGGTTTTGATAAGTTAAGACAAATTTCTCAAAAGTCTGACCTTGTGACTTGTTGATGGTTTTTGGTGATGGCTTTCATGACCTCTAACCAAAAGGGATCTCCCAAGGATTTTCTGCTTCCCCTAACAAAAACATCAACCTAAACGATGACGTAATAGTGGATGTTTTGCTCGCTTCATTCTTCTCACATTCCCATCACAATTCATCTTGAAGCAGTAACAACAGCAATATTTTGCAGCTACAACAATGCAACAGCAGCAGCTACAACAACTTGTACATGTTACATTTCCTAGCTTACATTTCGTTTAAAGTCTACGCTTTGACATCACATGAGCATAAACTGTTAAATTGTTAAGACTTAGTTATTATTATAAATGTTTAGTTACTAAGTAAATTCATATTTTATTTACTGTTTCAGTTGTGTCTGTTGTGTTTGTTTATCTAGCAAAGTGCATAGATCTCTACATCAAGCAGAGTGTTCAGAATGCAACAGCGTCACCAGAAGATGTTAAGCAAATTGATTCGAATTTGGAGGAAGTTGTTAATCGTATGTTCCAGAGGTGTTTTGATGACAGACAATTCAAACAGGTAATGTTTTGACAGTACCTGGTTTTGGCTACTAAGTTAGTTAATTGTTAAATAAGAATAGATTGGTGTATTTTGCATCTCTTTAGAACTGACTTCAGTTCTTCTACAGTAGCTGTGTTTTCTGGCTCTTTGGAATCTTCTGTTCTTCACTTTATTCCTAATTGTCTCAGGTTTGTTTGCAGCCACCTTGCATCACATCTTCATGATTTGTTCTGGGCTTTCTCACTACCCTCTTGATCCAGAGTGTAAGATTGTTTTTCATTCTCAGAAGTCTACAGTGATGTTTTAGTCTGACCAATTTATTAGTAGCTCAGACAGTCAAGGCTTCTGCTGAGTCTCATCAACTGTTTTGGGATGGATGAAGGTAAGCAACCAAAGGCAGTTATATCATTTGACTTAAATGTTGTCCTATGCTTAGTTTTGATTTTGAAATGTGCAGTTGTATGTGGTTTTGATTGCAGGCCGTTGGCATCGCGCTGGAAACCCATCGCATGGATATCTTTGAGAAAGCTATTCATCAATCAGTTAGTATTCTGTATCATTCTAATACTTTTCTCATGATTTCTCTGCACAGGCTATTGCAAAGGTATTTTGTCATGGCCCTCTCACGGGTCGTTCGTAAAGAACTTTTGCAAAAAGTGACCTCCTTTGGACCCTAGCTCCCCTTTTTTGTATTTGACATTAACCTCCCTTCTTCGCTTTGTGGACATCCACACTCCAATGGAGTATGAAGGTCTGGATTAGGCTACCCTGTTGATCTGGCAGGGCTAAGGTGTTGTGAAGTGGGATACTCCAATACTAAATACTAGGTACTGATGTGAGATTCCACACAGTAAGATCAACTTCAGTCAGACAGCTGTCTGCTTGATGCCTGACTGAAGTTGATGTTCAAGGCACACACTGTACTGAAGTAACTGTACCAAATTTAGATATGGACATCTGCATTGGGTATAACTCCACTTTCCATATCTGAATTTTGCCTTAGTGAACAGTTGATTTATGCACAAATGTGAGTGTATGCCTCCCAAAATGCCTTACTGAAACTACTCTGTGGAAGCTTTGACCTTTCTTGCATTCCAAAATTTTTTTGTATTCTCTTTGATGTTTTGATTTTGTTTTGAAAGTTTGTCAATGTGTGGTTTCTGTTGCATCAGTTTTGGGATTTTATTTTTCAGGATGATACTCCTGGAATGCTGAACTACGCTTTCAAGGTTGGACTTTCGTTGATCCAGAACAGAAAGTTTCGTATGGAGGTCCTGAAGAAACTCGTCGAGCTTTACAGGAGTCTGCCCATGCCAGACTACATCAGTGTGTGCCAGGTGAGGGAGAAAGGAAGGCTGAAGTCATGCTCATAATCCATGCTAGATGCTTGGAGGGTGGCACATACATCAGCATGCTGTGTGAACTCAGTTCTTCATTCTCCTAGATGTAGAACACTATATCATCAAATATCTTGATCATTTCTGCTTTAATCCCTTCCCTGGACATGACGTATATATGCATCATAGAATAAGTTTAATGCGTAGGATATTCCCCAGGGAAAGGTTAAATTTCTTGATCACAATATATGTATAAAATGATGGCACTGTTTGCAAACCTGCTTCTTTTATTCCTCGTCAGTTTTATCAACCCCAACAACAACATCATTTGGCAGGACATATGAAGCCCGTATGGGAATATTGTCATATGGACTTCATATGTTCTACATACGATGTTGCTATTGGAGAAGTGGCTTTGTTGCTAATCTTGCAAACTCAGTTTGTCCATTTTTGTAATGGCTGTGCATCTGCCAATGCATAACTCAAACATATGCCGTTTTAGCAACTATATCTTCTTGAAATCTGAAGTCCAAGTGATTGCAGACTTATTCAGTTAACCAGACTACAGCAGCTGTGTTAATAGCTTCATATTTGCATAAAACCTTTTTTTGTCATCATCAATCCAGTATTGGCATTCTCATAGGTACTACAAGTACATTTTGGCGATGTTTGTTTTTCACTAACTGATGTATTTTAACCATGGTCAAACAACTTTTCTGGAAAATTTCACAGAGGTCTACTACCTCCTCAAAAACAACAGCTGTGGGATTATGACTGAGGACTGCTGATGAAGAAGGTTGTTATAATTAATTGAAGGATTTTCTGTACCATCTCTTCAGTCTGCCACTCTTTGCACTGATGCATTGCAACACTTGTGAATTTTCAAGAGAATAGTTTGATAAAATATTGAATAATTCATCTGTTGCTTCTGTTCTTTACTTTAATTCCAGTCAAATGTTTTTGCACAGGTTGAAAATGTTACTGGAGCAGGATTAGTTGTTGCCAATCTTTTAACAAATTTTTTTTACTCTTTCTGTTGTAGTGCTTGATATTTCTAGATGAGCCACAAGCAGTGGCAGAGATTTTGGAGCGACTCATAAGAAAATCTGAGGTAAGTGGCATAGAAATTATGTACAGACATATTTTTGCATTAGGATAAAGTTCTGTTACCAGAATTATTTTCTGTTAGATGGTCAGTTAAAGTTTTATTTGTTGATTGGTTGATTTAGTTGTTCTGTTCCTTTGGAGATTGTGTGGTCAGATGATTGCTTAGTCACTTTATTGATTGATTTATTTATTTCTTTGTTTAGGACACTGTGCTGATGGCTTACCAGATCGGCTTTGATCTCTATGAAAGTGCCACTCAACAATTCTTGCAGCGAGTACAAGCAGCACTGCGACAAACAGCACCAATGCCTATTCAAGCTCCTTCTTCCAAGTCTGCCACCTCTGATGTGGAGGGCAGTGAAAGGTAAGCCTGCTTTGAGGTTGGCTTTCATTCTGTATTTTTGTGACCTTACTATTTCGGTTGAATATTTGTACAAAGACAACTTTTGTTAAAGGCAGTGTATAAATTATGAGTCAACTTTATGCTGTAATCATTCCAGACCATTTAGTGGTCCTCAAGCAGCTCTGTCTTAAAGAAAGTGAAATGCTGTGCAGTGGAAGTAACAGATTTTTGTTTCAACATGAATCTGAATAAAAGTGTGGTTAAAAAGATTTCAGGATGTGTTTAGAGCCAATAGTTCAATTTTTTTGATTATTTTTAATATTTGGTTAATGCTTTTGATGTTCTTGACAGTTCAATGGAAGTAGATGAGCAGAAGCCAATTCCTGAAGCACCTGCTGCTGCTGCTGCTACAGCACCTCTGGTCAGTATTTGTAAATAAGTCCTCACTTGACTGTGATAAGTTATTCATGTTTACAAAGTAACGTAGGAGTAGTCCTTTATCTCTTTGCCCACCAGAGGTGCAAAATTGCAACATCAGAAAACTTTCTGCGCATGCCGTAGGCGCAGATTTGTGACAATAAAGGTGTTTACTAAAGCAGTTGGAATTTATAGAACCAGCAGTCATCCTATGTAAATAAGTGCATCGTTAATTAGGACGATAAATGTGCTACAAGTTTTCCATTGGTTATTTATACACACTTGAGATGGTTGCAAAGATATTAAATGGTTAAAATTTAATGTTGATCAAGTGTGGAATTCTGTTTGCAGAGTGAAGCTGATAAAGTGTTGCAGGATCGTATTACTAAGCTACACACGATCCTTGGAGGTGACACAACGATCGCTCTTCATCTGCAGTTTCTCATTCGCACAAATAAAACTGATCTTCTGATTCTGAAGAACACTAAGGTAAGCACCCCAGAAGTAACTCACTACTTATGAGGGACAAATTGTCATTTTTACTATTACAGTTAATGGTTGTGATTGGTTTCTAAGAACACCACTGTGCTGCTTAGAATGGTCAAGAACTTCAGAACCCCTAAGAACATACTAATTATGCTGAATCTTCAGTATATCACTTAAGTTGGTTGGTATACTTTAATCAAGTTTAATGTAATATGGTTTATGTGTATTGTCACTTGAAAAATTCCTCATCGCTGCTTCTAACTTGACAAGTCTAAACCACAAGGTAGTCTTAGAATCACTGAATGCAGGAAATGAGAGAAGTTGTTGCCTTAAATTAAATTACGTCTTCACAAGTTTATGTTCAGAAATGCATTGGAATTGATCACCACCTGTCTTTTAACTCTGTGCCAGTTAATTATTTTTACTGGAAACAGCAGATTCCCACAAAGGTGCCAGGCTGTCTTGGATGGTGGCTTGGCACAGCTGATGTTTTGCTGGCAGGTGCAGTGAAGTTATAGAGCACTGAGCCCAGTTTGTACTTTGTTGGGCGACCATTCATGGAATACCAGGCAAGTTGGGAGCTTAAGAATTGTCCAGCTGTTGGATTGCTGAAGCCATGTTGGTGCCTCAGCTGAATGATCGTTAGAACTTCTAAGAAATTTCAATGGAGTAGTTTAATTACAGAGGCATTGTGTAAATTTTCTTTTAAAGTTGTTGCTGCTACTACTCAGTTGAGACTTGATATTAGTATTTCATTCATAATACCCTAAATTGTACTAGATTTGCCACTAATACTAATTGGCTCTGTACTGGTGATATTTGATTTTGTAGGATGCTGTCAGGAACTCAATGTGTCACAATGCAACTGTCATTGCAAACTCCTTCATGCACTGTGGAACAACATCTGACGTCTTTCTCAGGTACCACCAGATGTATTATCTTTCTGTCTGTAAGGAGCTTAATGTTTTTACGTAATGTTATTTCTGTAGTAAATACAAACAGAACCTCATTTTTTTAATGCTGTCTTTGGTAACCATATATCAAGAGCCTACTTGTAGTGAGGTTATCTTATAAAGAGTTCCTTTTTAAAAGCCAAACTAAATTTGAGATCCAAGTTCTCTACCACGCTATATCAGAATTCATGTTATAATGAAATGTGTTGTATGAAAGCTCCTGTGTACTTTACTCCTTTGAAGGCTTTCAATCTCAGTAGTCAGAACACTAGGGCTACAGAATAGAAGGTTTTTAAATTAAGCAGATTTGAACCTGATGCTTAATGCAGTGAAGTTAACCACTGTTACAGGCAGTACTGAATGATATAAATCTAATGCTTAGTGCCAAAGTCTGGTCTGTTTGAAATTTTAATTTATTCTAAGTATTGTGCATTCCACTAGCTTTTGGTTTTTCATGGTTTCCAATGGCAGTACAAAAGGTTTTATGCAATTTTTCGACCTGATTAAGAAAACAACAGAAAGAATGTTAAAAGTATTATATAATTAGGTTTAACCTCACATTGTATAAGTGAGAAGTGAGGAAGACCACTAATTAATAATGGAGTAGTGGTAAGGTAGTGTAGTTCCTCATTTATTGCATGTCTTTTTAAGGTATGGTCCAAGGATTGAAAAGTCTAGTTTTTGCTAGAGGAAATATCAGAGCAGTGTGGCACTTTGAATCTTGCCATTAAAACCTTGCCAATTTGCAAAAGCATTGAAAACTTTATGTCAAATGTCGTAGGTGCATGATTGTTGACAGCACAGTCTGATCTCTGCATCCAGGGTTCAGATGTCAGGCTGACAAAGAAAACATGTGGACAGTTTCTGACAGCTTCTAAGCAATTATTCTTGTGTGGTTTGATTGCATTTGTCCTATCCATGCTTCTGGGATATTGTTGAATGAGAGGCTTCATTAATGTGCTGTTGCTTCATCTTACCTGAGATGACGTTGACAGTAAATTGACCAGTTACTTCACTTTTGCTCCCATTTGATGTATATTCACATGGTAACATTTGCTGTGAATTTTGGCAAACTAAAAACTGGAAATTTACTAGTAATGGAAAACAAAACTTTTCTTGTAGGGACAACTTGGAGTGGCTTGCGCGTGCAACAAATTGGGCAAAGTTTACAGCAACTGCAAGTTTAGGAGTAATCCATAAGGTAATTACCATGAGTCATATTTGCTTCTAGAAATCCTTCTTCAAGAAACGCTTCTGAGTCACTGAACATGAATTTACATGTATTGATCCAATTCAGTTAACGTTCAGTTGACCTTCTTGTCTGAAGAGTACATTATTTTATCAGATTTTTAGGCTGCAATTATGATTATTATTAGCAATATTAGTATTGTAAATATTAATTTTAATATCAGTGATATTGTAGCACAGATGTGAATGGACTGCAGTGTTAAGAGATCCTTCAGAAGAGTATCCCGGAGAACAGTGGATGAAAGAGAATTGCAATAATTGGGTGATTGCTTTACTTGTCTCGTTTTACGGCTGAACACGTTTTCAGTTTGCTGATGAAGTTGTTAGCTGTTATTTGGTTCTCTTAACAGGGTCATGAGAAGGAGGCTTTACATCTGATGTCTACGTACCTGCCAAAGGACTCAGGACCAGGTTCAGCCTACTCTGAAGGTGGTGGCCTCTATGCACTAGGTAAGATGGAGAATGTTGCTTACTTCTGTGTATTTTGAATTTTGTTTTTCTTTGTTTCTGATTGTTGTGTATTCACTCTTGAATATGAGCAGCAACTCAATTTTAATTGAAGTCAGTAATGATGTAGGAGATGAGAAACATGCTTCTGAAAAACACGCTTGTTTAATTAACTAATGGGATTGACTGATTCCTTGATTGTTGAACACTTATTTCTGGACGGTTGTGCATTGATCTTGTTTATGTTGCTTTGTAGGTCTGATTCATGCCAATCATGGAGGTGAGATAACAGAGTACCTGTTGGGACAGCTGAAGGAGGCATCAACAGATATTGTGAGACACGGTGCCTGTCTTGGTCTGGGATTGGCGGCTATGGGAACTGCTCGACAGGATCTCTACGAACAGCTCAAGCTCAGCCTGTACCAGGATGATGCAGTTACAGGTTAGTCAGAAGATAGCATGAAATGAGTCTGATCCAGGTGACGCTAAACTGAGTGTAAGTTACTGACCTCTTGGCTGGCTGCTAATATGTTGGCTTCTCACCCTGTCATCAAGAGTTTGAATCTGGGTTCATCATATGAAATTGACAAATCATGACTAAGTCAGTCCATCTGTAGTGTCTTGCTTTTGTTGGATTGCCTGCACTTCTGCCAAACAGTCCTTTAACCTTGGTACCACTACTTGGGAAATTATTGTAACCTACCTGTGAGTAAATTTACCAGTAATTATAACGTGGCAAATGGAGAATGGCTAAAGAAGGGATCAACTTCAAATATAAGGTTAATCAATGTTCAAATAAGGCTTGCAGTGTATAATGTTGCACATGAAGTATTTCATTAGTGTTTGTGTGAATTTCATTATAAACTTTTGTCAAATGTTAAGTTGATTCAGTTATGGAGAGATCTTGGCTTACTATGTAACTTGGTGGCCATTCCATTGACTTAATTGTAATAGTGTTTATGGTGTAACAAGTTAGAAACTGCAGTAAAGCTTCATTATAGTATGAAAGTAGAGTCATGCCAGATAATGAACCATTAAAAGTTCTGTGTTGTGATGAGGTTTGCCCTCTGTAATGAATTTCTGTAATTTGTGTTGATGTGTTTCAGGTGAGGCCGCTGGTCTGGCCATTGGCCTCATCATGCTCGGTACAGCCTCAACATCAGCCATCGAGGACATGGTAGCATATGCACAGGAGACGCAGCATGAGAAGATCCTGCGTGGCCTTGCTGTTGGCATTGCACTGACCATGTACGGCCGGCTCGAGCAGGCAAACACGCTTATTGAGACGCTCTCACGTGACAAGGATCCAATTCTGCGTTGGTCTGCCACCTACACAACAGCTATGGCATACTGTGGCACTGGCAACAATGATGCCATCAAACGCCTGCTCCACATGGCTGTCAGCGATGTTAACGATGATGTACGTCGTGCTGCTGTGACTTCACTTGGGTTCCTGCTGTTCCGCATGCCGGAACAGTGTCCAACTGTCGTGTCTCTCCTGTCTGAGAGCTACAACCCACATGTACGCTATGGAGCTGCGATGGCGCTGGGAATTGCGTGTGCTGGCACTGGTATGAAAGATGCGATTGGGCTGATTGAGCCAATGACCAATGATCCAGTCAACTATGTACGCCAGGGGGCGCTGATTGCCTCGGCACTTATCCTGATTCAGCACAACGATAACACTTGCTCAAAGGTTGCCCATTTCCGCCAACTTTATGCCAAGGTGTGTTTAACAGCTTGTTATTTAATTGTTGCTCTTTTTGGTTCTGATTGCTGTTAGGTAGTTAGTTGGTTATCTAGATACTTAATATAACTCATTTTTGGTATCTGACAAAAGCACTGCCTATGCTAGCTAAAATTGTGTTAAAGTTCATGATTAGGAACTTCAACACTATCTGCTGTTATCAATAAATGGCTGCTTTGCACCAGGGAATGGGTAGCCTCATAATATTTGAGTGTAGCTATGGGTATTGTTTCCTTCATTTGGCTATTGTTTTGTCATTGCTTTACTTTATTAAGGAGCTAACAGTGTGCTTTTATGTTAAGGTCATTTACCAATCTGTGTTTAGGTTCGTGATTGTTGAACAGCTGGCATTTACAATGTTGAACAGTCTATTGATAACAAAAATATAGTAGACAAGACTTGCTGTAACAAAACTGCCTTTTACCATATTAATAGAAATAACAGCTAGGTGTGAGATCATCGTGCAATCTACATATTATCTATAATTGATGAAATAACATACTTAGAGTGAAAGAACTTTAAACAGTTACTGTTTTGCATAATAATCATCTTATGTTTTATGTATTCAGGTGATAGCTGACAAACATGAAGATGTCATTGCGAAATTTGGTGCCATTCTAGCACAGGGCATCATTGACGCTGGCGGTCGCAACGCCACCATCAGCCTCCAGTCACGGACCGGGCACACAAACCTCACAGCTGTCATTGGTCTACTCGTCTTCGTGCAGTTCTGGTACTGGTACCCTCTGACACACTTCCTTTCGTTGGCCTTTACTCCGACGTGCGTCATTGGCCTCAACATTGACCTGAACATGCCAAAGGTGGAGTTCAAGTCGAATGCCAAACCGTCCGTGTTTGCCTATCCACCGGCGCTTGAGGAGAAGAAGGACAAGAACAAGGAGAAGGTGGAAACTGCTGTGCTTAGCATCACTGCTAAGCAGCAGAAGCGGAAGGAGGTGGAAAAGAAGAAGGATGACAAAATGGAAGTGGTATGTGTGATCTCTACTTCTGCTGTTCAGAATTAAATGTTTAAGGACATTTATTGAATGTGCAATTATCTCCCTGTACTTTGCATCACGACTAAACAGTCGAACATGTTGGTTCCTTTCTCATGCTTTATTTGATGTTCTTTGCAGGATGAAGAGAAAACAGAGGCTGAGAAGGAGAAGGAAAAGAAAGAAGAAGCTGAGAAGAAAGAGAAGGAAGAGGAGAAGAAAAAAGAAGCTGAAGCTACATTCGAGATGTTGGCAAATCCTGCACGAGTTATGAAGGCTCAGGTGAGCAAGTCTTATGAAGTTCCTGAATTTTTGTAACCCATGTACTGGTTTGTATACTGATATTTTGTGCAAATACCAGAATTTACTTTGAAATCAGAAATTTCACATACATGGCTGTCAACTGTTCTAGAAAGGTGGTACTTAAGAATGAGTTGGAAATGTCTGTAGAGCAGAATTCGTGTACAGAGTGCATACATGACTTACACATATGAGTAATGTGCATGTGAATATAGTATATTTTATGTTTTTCTACGTATGGCATGTATGTCTAATGTGTGGTTTTTCTGCTTTTCTGTGAGTTGTCAGACTTGTATACTTATTGTAAGTTTATTGGATTGTTAACCTTGGCATAATAGAATGCACTGGTGTTGACTAATGTGCTTTGCCGAATATTGGCCAGTGATTACTTGTTTTGTTTATTTCAGCTGAAGGTGGTATCTCTTGCAAGCGGCAGTCGTTACATTCCGCTCAAAGATACTTCAGTTGGCGGAATCATTATGTTGAAGAATGCACGGCCAGCAGAGATGGAAGACATCATTGAGCTTGTGGCTGCTGGTGGACCTAAAGTGGAGGAGGAAACGGAACCAGACCCGCCAGAGCCATTCGAGTGGACTGACGACTAGGAAGATGGAGAAACGTTTTCGAAATTGAACAGTTTAGAAATTTTGTGTGAATCGATGTTTTCAACATAATGTACTTTTTCTGAAGCAGTTGTTTTGCATAGATTTGTTGCTGATAACTTCTGATGCTTTCTTTTGGTTAGAAATATTTTGAAACAACTGGACAAGCTATTCTTCACTTTAAATGATTCATTGTTGGAAACGTTTCGTGAAAAAATCTGAAGTAGATATAAAACATGCGTCTTGTGAATTATGCGCCATTTAACAGCCACTTAGGGTAGCACTTTTTCCACCAGATCACACCTGAAGAATATCAATTAGCATTCTGTGTAAAAGGGTTGCAGACCTGCAGAAACATGATTTGGGGACTCGCGGAGAATGAGTACTTTAGGAACTTGAGGAGAGTGAATGTATTAATAAGATAATTTGTTTTACAGAATTTTTGGTGCAATCCTTTTTTGCAGAGTTACCATATTGGCTTTAACTATAAGCAATGATTTGATGTTTAAATTGGTTAATATGTGCTGCTATACAGAAAAATGGCAGAAGACAGTGTGGAAGAAATTGAATTTCTGGTTTATGGCATTTTATTGCCCTGCTACAAAAATTGTGGTTGCCTAATAATTTTAATGGATTTTATGGATACATGTACATTAAGTTTTAGCCAATTTTTGTATGCACGGTTGGCAAGCCTGCTGTATAGGCCCACACTTTTGATTGCAGTGTGCCACGTATAGATTAGTTAGAGATGGCAGAAACCATAACCAAATTATATGGTGGACCATTCTATTCTTTTGCATAGTCTTGAGCACTGGTTTGGATTTTCTAGTCCTGTCCTAAATTGGTTTGCTAATTATCTGAGTCCCCACAGTTGTTGCAGTGTTCGTGTAGCTGGGTCCTTGTTGATACTGCTCAACTTCAGTTCTGCAGTGCTTCACCCCACCACGACCATTCCACTGACGGATGGAATTGTCCCACGAGACATGTTTTATCTGTACAATGAACTAGAATAAAATCTTACCTTATATGCCATCGATTTAGTTTTAACTAAGCGCCTTCGGGCGTATTGTTATGCCAGTGCAAACATGGCTTCTAAATTACAAGTCTTATGTGAAGCTGTTGCATAATAATCAACAGAAAGTCGTATCGGGATTATTGTAGGTGTGGGCGTTAAACGAAAAATTATTCAGGTCAGTTGATTTATGGGTCTGTTGCAACGGGGGAGAAGAAGAATAAAAACGGATAAGTAAGTTTAGCATACAATTCAGACATTGACAACTTAATCAAAATTTGAGGCAGTTCAATGAGTCATTGGCAATACACACGATAGCAGGGGCCATGGCGCCGATGCTCACAAGTTTTGGCTCTGTGACGCCGAGGAAGGAGCATGCTCACACAACTTTTATTAGGAAAGGGGGATATCTACCTATGCCACGGAACAAACGTTGATACTATAAAAATAATACAGTGACAAATACTATGATATTTCGTCAAAAATTAATTTTATCCGCCTTAGGTCTGTAGCCTACTTGGCTGAGGTTGGCTCACACGACTTTTAAACACTTCCCGGGCCATTGCACGATAGCACTTATCATATGTTTGAGGTTCACCGCAATAAGCAATATCGTCGTTTATTTGCAACGGCTTTCTCATTTTTTATGACATTCATTTATTGTTTTTATTATGACAATTATTTATTATGAGTAGGCCTACATCCAAGAAACAAAATGTACACCATATGTTCGCTTCTTAAATATTGCTCTTCTGGCTTTTCGACGAACGTTTATCTCCGTTATAAAATAAAAAGTCCCATAACGGCAAGTAAGTTCGTAGAAATTCAGAATGGACTGGATGGCCTAGATAGCTACGCTGGTTAAGGCGTACGTCAAGGCGCCTGTATGCGTGAGGACGCCTGTTCGCGTCCCGGTAGTGGCTTATTTCGGAGATTTGAAGTTCGGGCTAGCACGGTTCATATACGTGGATCTTAAATGGCTTGGTGCCCATTCAAACGGGCAGCGACGGTGAAGGATCTCACCCGTTTAATTCATTGAAAAATTGCGCAGGGTCGAGGCCATACGGTCGCTATAGAAAACGCGTTTACATTTTAGTTTTTAAAGTAGGCTTACCCAAAAAAAAAAACTGAAGTCAGAAAGTAAACGCTGACAGGGATACAGCATACGGATATTTGCAGACTGGGGAAACAGCGTGTTGCATGCAGAGAGGTGTGTGCTTGATCGTTGATTAGTTTACCTGTGCGTGATGTCTAGGTAGATTTAATTAAACAGTTCGTTATTTGATTAGAACGTTCTAAGCTTCGCTTCGCTGCCAGTTTCTGCCTCAAAATGGTTTGTATAATAGTTTTGAATGTTGTTTAAGGTATTTTATTTTCACGTACCATGTCATCACACACCCGATGTAGAAGACAGGATGTGTGCCATTGGCAATGACAAGTTTTCGGCAACGCGTAGATAGCAATACAGCGGTCGAACAACGACGAAATGACAGTTCTGTCCTTGAAAGTCTCACAAAAGGTGATTGATTCAAACTATGTAGTTTCGCGCAGGAATGCTGTAGATGGACGTCTCAACCATTACTAGTCGACACACCCCACTCGGATAGTTCGGCATACTGCGCGAGACGTCAGTGTATAGGCAACTAGACAAGAATTAAGCCGTCAAAATGTGTACGATGGCGCGCATGCTGTCTATCTGTCCACTTACTTATCGCGTATGTAGTAACTCAGCAGACGCCTTGTAAAGCAGCCATTTATGTAGCCCAACTGTTTGAGCGCCTGTGAATAAGCTGGTCCCCGAGGCGCGGCTTTCGTTGGGCGCTGTAGAAATCTCGGAATTACGATTACGAATAGGTCAGCCTGAATGGCCTTTGCCGTTATTTAGTCATGTGGCGTCTGAGTATTTACTGAGTGGGTATAATTTCATGAACTGTAAACAATATAGACACTGCATATTGAAAACAGAATGCTGAAAAAATTAGTAAGTAAGAGAGTAACATAAGAGCTTTTTCAAACACTTTTATATCTTGCAAACAATTAAGCATTGTAAGTTTGTGGCATGCATAAAAGAAAGTTTGCGATGTTCTTGCAAGAAAATGTGCTGTGCCATAGAAATTGCTGCTTGTGCCAAATTGTCTTCAATTTGCATCAGGGATGCATCCACATGTTCTAAATAACTCCTTTTGCAGGCGGATTAGTTTCCATTATTTTGTGTAATACATCCAGTTCACCACAGCCACTAGTGTTGGAAAATTTGATGTATGTTTAATAGAATTTAACCTTTCCTCTTCCCATGGAGAGTGCACCTATGATATCCTGAACTGTTAAGCGAGCTAATACTCTACTGAGAAAGTGGAAACCTAATTTCATATCTGAAAACGATTCTTTCAAACACATCAGTGCATCTTAATGAAATATAAACTCCTTGTTACTCAGAGATAGTGTTATCAGCAAATTCTTGCATCTTCCTCCTAAAAACGACTTTAAAACAGGTGTAAGATTCCATGCTCTGTTGTCAGGACTGCATCCTGCATTTTCTTTTGCTGCCTTTGCTGCTGCCAGTAAAGTAACAACATGCATTCTTAGTGAAGGCCTTTAACCATGAAGGTAACAGTTGCTTACATGGTTAGCACATTAAGCACAAGCACAGCATGCACAGCAAGTGTAAAAGCAGACAGGACACCTTTTTTGAGATGGAATTGAAATCTGCGGTAGAACCCCATCACATTTAAGTCCCCATCACAATAGCAGTTGCAAGCAGATTTGCATTCCCTATAACGATACCAGTAAATGTACCTGGAATTTTGATCCCTGTAAGAAGCTCACAGGCATACCTACTGGTTAGTAGAATGATAACATAATTTAAGCTAAAATGCTGACGTAATTTTAATTGCAAATTTATATAGCAGCACTTCAAGAGAAACTCCTTGGAGGCATAATCATTTGGGGTTAGACTAAGGGATTGCTTGTCTTCAGCTGTGTGGAATTTGCTGCAATATAAATTTTTAGAAATTTTAGAGATTTTCTGTTCTTTCCAGATGCAGTTTATGCTCCTGTTCAGCCGTCAAGGTAAACTCCGCCTCCAAAAGTGGTTTGTTGCGCATCCAGACAAGACGAAGAAGAAGATAATTCGTGAACTGGTAACTGCTGTCCTTGCACGAAAGCCAAAGATGTGCAGCTTCCTGGAATGGCGGGACCTGAAAATAGTCTACAAAAGGTCTTGCTTGGTTTCCTCTCCATCTGGACATTCTAGCAATTTATTGATCACCTGACAAACATTACATGTAGCATCTTATAAAATGGGCTTTCAAGTTTAGTTGTAAATTGTAACAATGGACATTCATAATTGTTGATGTTTACATGGTAGTTAATCGTCATTTGTAATCCCTGCCCTGTTTTACACTTTTAGTAACAGACTTTTGACCTTTAGCACATATGCATTGGTCACTGAGCAACACAGTGGTCTTTCGATAGTGAGCTTGCCCTTTGACCTAACAATTGCAGGTTTGAGTCTGCTGAGCGGATGCCATGTAACAACCCTCGGCAGGTTGTTTACACATGTGCCTCTGTCACCAAACAGTAGAATTTGGTGCCAACATATGCTGGAAGTCAGTGACTAGTTCTGCTATGTATTGGCCCCATTTCCATGATCTTGAGAGTCGTTCACTGCTGGCTCAATGGCCAAAGAGCAGGAAATGGACATCTCCCCTACATTACAGAAGTTACATTTTACTTGTGGTGAGGGGGTGAAAACAGCCAAGTAAGGGAATGCCTGCTGAGGCTATGCCATCAGTGGTGAAGGTCTTGGCCGAGGTACCACCTAGGGCGCTTCGCGAGGTGGACAGGCTCAGCAGGAACCCTGAAACAGCTGGCTAACGTGGGCGGCAACGCCGCCTCTGGTGCCACAAAGATATCAGAGCCAGTCCCAAGCCTGGAACTCATTTCATAGAGAAGTGCAAGGGTCGAACGGATGGGTGCAGATACTCCGTTCATAAAGGAAACAGACGAAGGAAATCCAATGCAATGACGCATGCAGTGGACACCTAAGGGCTCTCGGCCCATGGATCATGATGATGATGATGATTTAGATTCTAGATTATATTTTAGAACTATGTACGTATAGTGTAGTTTTTGTATTTAAATTGTCATGTTGATTTTTATCAAAATATTTTGTATTTAAATTTCCCCATTTAAATTTTTATATACCTAGTAAACTTTCATACTGACGTCTTTGAAAGAAGCTATTTTTAGTTAGAGTTTTGTGTTGTAATTTCTATACTTAGAATTTTGTTGTGTATTTAGATATGCAAGTCTTTACTTCTGCTGTTGCATTGAGAAGGAAGACAACGAACTGCTGACACTAGAAATCATCCACAGATATGTTGAACTTCTTGATAAGTACTTTGGAAATGTACGTGAGTTTTCAGATTTTAGTCAATGGCTTAATATTAAAATGGATTTGCCAAACGCTGTAAATTTATGGACAGTCTGTAAAATTGGCCATAAATAAGATTGCTTTGTGTTGGCAACCTTGGAAACATTTGAAAATTAATTCCATGTAAATGTGATTTGATGTATAATTTATATTTGATGTATTTAAGGTAGGGTCAGATGAGATGGGAAGTGGTAAAATAAGATAAGGGAAGGTACTGTAAGATAAGGTAAAGTAAGGTACGATAGAGTAAGGCAATGTAAGGTAATGACTCATTTCTTGTATGTCTGATTTTGAATAGTCAGTTTCATCTGATATATTAGAACTCTAACCCTAGTCACAGAGGTGATTGGCTGTGACATCACTGCTTTGCTGCCAGTGAATTAAGGTTACTGTGCTGGATCAGATTTCTTGAATTGTTTTGTGCAGGTGTGTGAGTTAGATATAATCTTCAACTTTGAAAAGGCATACTTCATGCTGGACGAATTCATTTTGGGTGGGGAAGTGCAGGACTCGAGCAAGAAAACTGTGCTCAGTGCAATCGCCCAGATGGATCTACTCCAAGAAGTGAGTTTCACAACTACATTATCCAAGGTTTCCTCAAGGGATCATTATGGATGACCCAGTATCACAGATCCTTACAGGCTGTTTATACGTAGGCACTTAAAATAGCACCTTTAAAGCACCTAACAAAAGATATGCCTATAATTATTCTTGTAACTGTATCAGTTATGAATATTTATTAAAATTGTTGGCCCTTGTGAAGTTACTCAGGTTCAAGCTGTCACTAACTTTCTAAGATTGCCCTCCTCTGCTGAAAAGCATATACAGGAAATAGTCAGAAACAGATAATAATGATTTCCGCAAGTGTTCTAGTAATATTCTTTGAGCAAGTACAATCTGCCTCAATTTCATCGTTGCCTTTTGTGATAGTAACAAAAGACTGATCTTGTTCTGTCCTCAAAAAATTGACTGAACATTGATAACTACCCAGCAGACGAAGACCACTTGCCTCTCTAGAAACAGTTGTAATCATAGTCTTAAACCTCACTTGTCTTCAGTATAAAAAAAGCCAAGTTGAGATAACCAATTGGCCCTGCTTTGACACAGGCACCTTCAGTAGTTGTTACAACTCACCAGTCTTGTTTTTAACTGAAAGGGATAATGAGCAAACAGGATGGGATGGTACTTACTAGCGCCTCTTCTGTTATTTTGGCATCATAGGCAGGCTCAAAATACCATACACTGCATGAAACTTATGATATTTTTGTATATCCATGTAACTCATAAGGTATGGGTGGCTCTGTTGTTGTTATTGTTGCTTTATTGTTGCATTGGTGTTGTCCAGTTTTTACTTTAGCTAAAGTTCTATTGATGTAGAGATCATGTCTCTGAGAACTTGCTGTAGTTTAAAGCATGATCCAGGTTTTGCTCAATGAAAGTAATATTCTATAATAGTGACCTTTAACCTTTGGTGATTAAATATGACCCCATCTGTTAGCCTTTCCTTAATCATAATCTCGTGTTTTTTAACCTTTGGAGCCTTTTTCCATATCATAAATGGTTGATTGTTTTGTTTCCAGGAGAACGAAGAACCAACAAATATATTTGAGGAGTTAGGACTTTATACTTAGCCGGTATATGACCCAAGTCTGTCAAAGTGTTCTGCTTCAGTTTCAGACACATTGGGGTGACTTGTTCTGCAATATGTTAAGTTTGATGAGCTGCACTACCAGTTCCATGACGTGATGATAAAAACATATGTGAATTCGTTATGCAAATCATGTGTAACACTTTTGACTCTTTGAACTGTTAGAGCATTTGCAGCCTTGGCTTTAAAGTTAGACAGTAGACTGGTCAAAATCAGGTTTTCAGGCATCTTGATGATATTCAATCCTCGTGCCATTGCTGTTTCTGAAGTTGATTTGCAAACTGTTTTGCATGACGGATTAAAATTTTTCAGCATCTGTTTTGCAAATATGTTTCCAGTTCTTTTCTTGACTTTCAAGTTCTTTTCATGATTGGGTTAGCAGCTTGTAATTTTCTGTATCATATTTGTGTGTAATAAGTTTTTTTCGATTTCTATAAGACTGTATCACAGTTTAATTTGCAGTTTTCTAAACAGCTGCTTTTGTGTAACATTTTCATTGAAGTTTGCTGTCTAATTGAGTGAAGATTATTTCACATTTCTAGAGTACTGACTTACATATTTTTGCTAATTAATGTAGCATTCTTTCTTTAAAATTCCAAAACCATAACAAAAATATTTATTTTCTTTTGTGTCATGTCTCTGCTGATAGTACTATTGCTAAGGTCTGCTGTGCTAATTCTTTTAGATATGATTTTGCTAAGATTTTCATTTTTGTGGGATATCGAATCTAGTGTTTGATTGGTTGTGCATTAAGATTGCTGTAACTGATGTAACTGTTGCTGATAGGTTGTGCTTCTTGCTTTTCTAATGTAAAATTGGGTTTCCTCTGGGTTTACATGCTTGCAGTTTATTCACTCGTTCTGTTTTTTTTGTTTGAAATGTGCTTAGGAGTCTGAGGGTCCCAAAGGCTTGTTTGAAGACTCGGGCATTTAACCTGTCCACTCGGCTCACAATCTCTTGGTAATCATTTGTCTTCTTTGCTTGTCTTTCAGCGTCTTGCTCTTTCCACCTAACAACTCTGGGTTTGCTTTGAAATGCTCTCAAGTTTTTCAATTTCTCTACACCACTCCTAATAATCTCTTTTCCAGAAGAACAATCATCTACTTAGTAGCACTGCTATCTTATTTAAAAAACACTGTCTGTAGAAAGGCTTTGGGATCATTCTTACCATGTCAGCACATTTTGTTGGGCCAGCTTAGGTAACATTTGGGCCGTGGAATTCTGATATTTGAGCTAACATTGAGCTACCTTTGGTCCAGTGAAATTATTTGTTTACCCATTTGTGGACAGTAAATGGCATAGTACATTCATGCAAATAAGGGTGGTGGGTGAGTTGGCTACTGAATTCGGTAACTGGGTCAACAGTGGATGGGGCATTGAATTCGGATCTTGGCCCAACAGTTGGGTCTTTTATTTCAGACAGAGAACCAATTAAATGTGCTGACTAATCGTCTTTACACAGTCTTGAGTTGGTAACAATATCATATTTTCTATCATTTCCAAAAGTTATTGCATGCAACAAATGAGATTTAACTGTTATTATAACTGCTTATAATTGTAAATTACAGCATATACAATATACTTAAATGTATAATATACTTAAATACATTTGTGAATATTCAAAAAACTGTAGTACAGTATTTGATAAATTCTAAATTCACCCAATAAAAGTTGCTGTATAAGGCTACTAATCAGGTATATTGAGCATTTATAAGCTGGCTTAAAAGAGCCTCTTCAGCATGACATTCAGAAATCATTCCATGCTTTAAAGGCTTATAGTGGGCTAAAAGACAAGTCGCATGTCATTAATTAAGATCACACTTGATCCTGTTACTTTACAGTTTCCCAGTATATAAATTGCTTAATTTCTTAGAACTTTAAAGAGAAATAAGATTTTAATTTTCATATGAACTGATATCTTTGTTGAACTGTTTTTGTGGTCTGACATGAAAATTATATTACAAAGAGTTGTCTACTTCAGAAAAGCATAGAAGTTTAAGGAAAGGTATTTTGGTACCTCATAGTTCTGCTTTATGCATGCATGGAAGCATTTCAGATCTGCGGCATTGTTGATACTGTCTGGGAGATTTTTAGCCCAAGGAAACCCAACCATGTGTTTTAAGGTTTTGAATTTGGGATTTAAATTTCAGAGCTTTTGCATATCTAGAAATTGTTTGCATATGGTGCTTTCTGAAATGTCTTAATTTCTGTTCTAAATGCATCTTTGCATTAACATGCACATATTGGCTGTCTTGGTAACCTTTCACAGCCAAAATGTGTTGCTTCGCATGTCCGATCATTACATTGGAATGTACTAACAGCCTGACAATATTTTGAAATTGTTATCTTAATTTGGTTATTTGAAACATTGGTTTCTACATAGTTACGAAATAGTTTTTGAAATAAATGTCACGGTTCTGAGCTTGCAATGATTTCAGGCTGGAAAATGGCCAAAAAACTAGAGATATTTGGTTATTTACTGAAACTTGAGATTTTCAGATGGTTCATTTGGTCGTGTAATAATGTTCTGCCTTGAGATTGTTTCATGGCTTTTACTGTCATGTATGATACATGACATGATTCGATTTGAAGCTGTAATTGCTTTGTGGCTGAAGATCATGACACATTGGTTTATATTCCAAATTTAATCATTTGTGATTTACTGTAACCTTGCATTTATATAGCACCTATTAAAGACCACTTTAAAATGTGTAATTTCTTCCTCTACACTTTAATAAAATAAAAATAATGTCTTCAGACCACAGACACTAGTGTGGCTAGCCCATTCACAAGTTGATAATTATTTTCTGAAGTGGAAACATAACAGGAGTGTGGCCTTTTATAGGCATCATACTTCAGTATTCAGTTGTTAGCCACTATGGCTGTACTGAATAGACACTTGTGTCTTTTAGCATTTTGGTCACATTAATTTTAAGGCTGGGCTAGATAAAAACTGGGAGCTAAGCTGAATTGCTGCAGGATACAGCAGCATTATGTGTGTGTGTGTGGCTAGATGCATGCCTACATATATCAAGACGTCCTGTGAAGCATTATCTTATAAGTGCTCCTGTGACATTAGTGTCTTCTGCTGTTAGACATTACTCTTAAAAGTGAAACATCATCATTATTATTATTGTTTTATTTATTTTTTATTTATTTATACAGAACACTTATATAGCGCCTCTTCAGGAAAACTACTCAGAAGCGCTCCCAAACCAAACTCGGCAAAAGAGCGAAAGAGAACAGTCTTAAGAGAAGAATAGAAGATAGAAGTAAAATTCCGGGGCAGAAGACGTAGAGTAACAGGAAGTCCATTACAGAGGGTTGGGCCAGCAACAGAGAAAGCACGACGCTGCATGGTCGAGGTGCGAGCGCGAGGCACTAGTAGATTACCACTAGCAGCGGAGCGAAGAGAAGCACGTCCCAAATTGGACCGGACAGGTAGGCAAAGCTCCCTCAAGTAAGAGGGGGCAATACCCAACAAGGAGTTCCAAACAAAGACGATGACCCTATAGTGGATGCGCTGACTCATAGGAAGCCAGTGCAACTCATCTCGCATGAAATCAGAGACATGACCAAACCTAGAGATGCCACCAATAAGCCGTGCAGCCGTCCGCAACACACGTTCCGGGCACCAAAGCCGTACATCTGGGAATCCAACATATAAAGAAGAACAATAATCCAACCGACTAGTGACAAATGCATGAACCAGAGTCTTAGATGAGGTGACTGAGAGAGAACGTGAGACAACACGAAGTTGCGGTAGCTGGTGGTAGCAACTACGACAAAGACGATGTACCTGAGCCTTAAAAGAGAGCTCCTGATCCAACTCAATGCCAAGGTCATAAACAGTGACTGAGAAGGTGATGTGAGGGAACTCTAAATGTAGTACAGGTAGATTGATTTTAGCCAATTGCTGCCTAGTGCCCAACCAAATATATTGAGTCTTGGAAGAATTCAATCTCAATCGATTTGAAGACATCCAAGCCACAAGGGAGTCAGAAGCACAACACATAGCTCGAACAGCAGCTGCGACATCAGAATCAGAACAATGAACATAGGCCTGCACGTCTTCGGCATAGGACTGGCTTGAAGCCGAGCACGCAGCTAGCAAAGAGCCAAGGTCAGCAGTAAACAGTATATAAAGCAAGGGACCCAAAACTGACCCCTGAGGCAATCCAAACAAGGAAGAAACCCAAGGTGAGCGGGATGGGCCATAAACCACACAGAGCATGCGCTCAGATAGAAAAGAGGCCAACCAATCGAGAAAGTTGCCAGATAAACCAAAAGAAATAGCCAGACGTTCCAAAAGTATAGCATGATCGACCGAATCAAATGCAGCACTAACATCAAATAACGCAAGTAAGGTAACTTGAGAACGATCTATGGCACCATATATATCAGACAGAAGTCGAGTTAAGAGTGTCTCAGTAGAGTGAAATCTACGAAAGCCAGATTGAGAAACAGGTAGTAGATCATTAGTTTCGAGATAGGTAACTAACTGACTAGATACAATTTTCTCAATGACCTTGGACAAAAAAGTAACATTAGATATTGGTCGAAAGTTAGACATGTCCGAGACGTCGAGGCCATCATGCTTGAGAACCGGAATGACGATGGACTTCTTCTGAGACGGAGGTAGAAGACCCTCTGCCAATGAGCGATTGCAGAGGAGGGTCAGGAAGGGAAGAAGAACGTCGATATAATGCTGAATGAGGAACGGCGGCAGAGAGTCTAGTTCACAAGAATTTGGTCGAGAGGCAAGGATGAGTCGACGCAACTCATCTGAAGAGACTTGATGAAGGACCGAGAGCCGCTTAGCTGTCGGTAGCAGGACAGGCGGAGGACTCCCAGCAGTAGCATCACGACCAGAGCGAATCTTGGCCGCACAGAACTCAACGAAGTCAGCAGCAGTGAAGGACGGTAGTACCGCACCAGCGGAGGAACGTCGACGACCCAATAGGTCGTTAAGAGTAGACCAGAGCCGCTTGTGATCACCAGTGTGGTGGGCAATCTTGTATTCCCAGTACTCTTTTTCCTTCTCTCTATAGCGTCTATGTAACTCTCGGACGTGGTGCACCCAGGCCGATCAATCAGAGAGCAGTCCGGAACGCTTGTAGATTCTTTCGAGGCGCCGAGCACCGCGACGCAGGGAGCGGCACTCAGCGTCAAACCACGGAGACAGGGAGGAGCTGCGGACGGTAACGGTGCGAAGAGGAAGAAAACGATCAATAAGGTCTTTATTAATGAGTAACTTCTGTTGCACAAGGCATCAACTGATGAGGCACCAAAACCAAGCCACAATCGGGTCAGTATCCAGAAGATCAGTACACTGAGACAGATGGGCGGCCTATGGTGGATAACCTGTCTGAAAAGGTACTAGGTCTTAAGTGGAGAACGAAATGACAGAAGCGACTGAGCAGAACAAACAGACACAGGGAAAGGGTGCCAAAATTTAGGTCCAGCAACTGAATAAGCCCGTTCATCAAGAACAGTTCTAGCCTTCGGTATCACCAGAGAAACGCAGTCAGATGACCTGGTTGAATAATGATATGTCTAGGGATTGTGGACTGATTTAAGTATTGTGGCGTGCAATATTTTACGAAATATAAGCCCCAGTCTGAAACAAATCCTTTGCTGAACAAGAAGCCAATGCAGAGATTTAAGTACATGAGTTATAGGCTCATTTCGATGTACTAGTTATGGCACTCGCTAGAGCAGACATCTGGAGTTAGGAGTCGTCCATTTAGGAAGTACACAAAGAGGAGCAGGGAAGGGTCACCCAAAAGCGTACAAAGGGAGGGGAGGTTATGCACAATGTGGAAATCCACGTCTAAATTTGGTACAGACTGTTATTTCAGTGTACAGCCTGTGCTACAAACCCCAACCTCAGTCAGACAGCAGTCCGTGGACGCGGCTCTATCAAATTACCCCACCTCGTAGCACAGTTAGCCCGGCAAAATCAATAGGGTAACCTAATCAAAGCCTTAGTACTCCGCTGAAGTGCTAATGTACCAAAGGGGATGGGGAGGGTAACGTCAAATGCGGACAAGGGGAATGGATGGGTCCAAAGCAGGTGATTTTGCGGACGTCCTTCGTAGCCAACCCCTTACTATACTAAACCTAGGGCTTTGGTCTCGCGCTTTGGTCTCTCTTCTTTTCAAATGGCTGGCTTTCTGGATTTTATCGTGTATTGATAGGCCTACACATATTGACACAACAGGTGGCGCTTCTGGCATGGATGCACTGAACGTTGCCTCTCGCAAGAAGTTCCTGTGCTGCGTTGTAGAAGACATTGAGCTATACAGAAGTCGTTGTTTCCGATTATAGTTTTTAATTTATAGTTTTTATTCAGTTGTTTAACTGGTCGGATTTAGTGCAGTCATTTGAATCGTTTGTTGCATAATGATTGCCAGACTCTCAGAATAAGTTAAACACTTGAATAAATGCTGTTTGTCGTTATTTAGCAGACACTGCATTCTTTAAATTCTCAGGATTGTCTGGATTCTGTGAAGTATGCTTTTGCCGAAGTGACGAACTTGACCTGCAGTGCACATCTAATCTTAGAACTTCTCTAAGAACTTAGTCGTTATAATATCGTAATCCCGAGATTTCTATAGCACCCAACGAAAGCCACATCACGGAGACTAGCTTATTCGCAGGCGCTCAGTCAAAACAAAATCGATAGGCAGAAGTGTTCGGTTCCAGGTCCAGATCCAAGTCAGGCAGAGAGACAAAGTGGTGGGTGATGTTTTGGGATTGGAGCGGAAAGAGGGATAAGAGAAAGAAGGGGAGTCAGGATAGGATCTGTGAGAGAGGAATGTTTCCAGTTTTGAGTGAAAGGCCAATGCAGGAATAATAATGCACCAGAGACATCGAACGATGGCACATTTGCTGCAGGATGTCCCACCCTGGCTTTGAATGATCTCCACACCGCGATGCATGTACAATTGACTAGTTATTAGAATTAACTAGAAAATAACTAGAATTAACTAGGATTAACCGGTCAAATGCAGCGCATTTGTTTATGAAGCCACACATGCAAGCACCCGTAATAATCCACGCTATATGTCTACTGTGTAAGCCACAGTGATTGTGTTTTCCAAGCAGAACAGTTCTAGACTGCTGACTGCTGCTGTTGATAGACATTTCTTTTCGCTTTAAGTCGTTATATTTACTACCGTAATTTTACTTCAGCTTTTCAGATAGGGTGACATGAGCTTTTAACCCGAACAGCTGATGCTATCTCATGCATTGTCGATTTTAACATTTTTGTTCTTTATTTTCTAAATTTCTTTGCTGTATGTATTTACAATTGTTCACAACGAAATCTCGGCCCTCTCCTTGTCTATACTTTCCTTCGTGCAACTCATTCGTTCAACTGACCAATGTCCACCTAACTATTCTCTTCAGCGGAGACTTCACGACGCACCATCGAAGTACTTACTCCCCTTGGCCAAGTTTTTACATTAATGTAAATGTACATGTTTTTCTGTAAATGTTAATGTACATGTTTCTCTGTGGCGACCGTATAGCCTCGACCCTGCTCGTTTTTCAATGAATTTATCGTGTGAGATCCTTCAGCGCCTGTGTTGGATGCGGGCCTGTTGAACGTTTGAAGGCCTACCAGGCAGTGGTAAGCCTAGCTGAGATGGCATTTGTAAAAGTTGAATGACTGAAGGAACTAAACTGTTCAAGTCAGAAGAAGCTATTTAGTTAAAAAAAACCAGTCATGACAGAATTCTGAAGGCTCATTATTAAACACCAACTGTCTGGTAATAGGTACATCACTGTCAAGGGCGGACCTTCGGGGGGGGGGGCGATCTGACCGTAGCCCAAATGGTGCTGTAGTTTCAGTTGACCCAAATATTAGGTGTAAACGTAGCGGAATTGGGCTACAACGACACCTGCCTTCCTCCACATATTTTGGAAAGCGGAAGGGCCAGTGAATACTTTTAGACTATTAGAATTAAACTGTATTCTGATTCTTGTATTAATACCTACTTAGTATTTTAACAGGATTACGATGCAATTATCGGATTAGTGGATGACGAATATCGGAGCTGGAGTGACATCAGGAAACGGGAATTTCTTCGTATTGACGGCATTCGACGCCTTTTGCATTTTTACGTGCCTTCTTAACACGTCTAGATTATTTTACTCACTTTTCGTTTAGGGTCTGAAATTCTTAGAATTATAAATAAGAGAGGACGCTGCTTGAATGTTTGAAGTAGCTGGTCCAGCTGAGTGGAACTCTTTACCTGAATCTATTCGAAGATGCTCTTCAATAGATAATTTTAAATTAAAACTTAAGACTCATTTATTCTCTCAGTACTATAACTAATTATTATGTTGTAACGCGTCCTTTGAGTAAGACATTGTTTTATTAAGGCGCGTTATAAATATAAGTTGTATTGTATTGTATTGTATTGATTCAATCTTCTTTAATGACTTTAGGCCTATGCACGTTTACTTATAGATGTAGGCCTATGTATTGTATATAATTATATACATGGATGACATACATTATAAGGATCACGATGGCAACCCACGATCCACTGGAGACCAGCTACCTGCTTCAAAGACTCTCAGTAGCTATCCAGCGTGGGAACGCCATCTGCTTCTCCGGAACTCTACTATGAACATATAGGATGATGATGATGAATATATACATGTATAAGCCTAAGCATATGTACATTCTATGTCTATCGTGGTATTGTGTTGTCCGGTCGGGAACTTCTCGACCTGAAGAGGAGTATTCTGGGAAAGGCGCACATAAATCTTCAGATACGATACCGATGCGTGTGGACCTTTATTAGCCTAACGATGGCTATTAACGCTTAGCAAAAGATCTACGGCCTAAGAAGGAGCTAATGTGACGACGCGCTCCTCCCCGCCTCGGGGGTCTGTCGTGCTATGGGTTTTGTTTTTTGAATCTGCTACGTCTCTCACCGACTATGTAAATGAGATTTGTAAGTCATCATATATGTATATTCGGGACATGCGCAGAATTAGATATCTCTGGTAACCGAATTGTTCTCCTGTAACTCCACTCTTGCAGTTATCACAAAGTCAAACATTCAGAAACTCCAAAGAGTTCAGAACTCCCTGGCTAGAGCCGTAACTATTACATCAAAATATGAGCATATAACGCATGTGCTTAAATCTCTGCATTGGCTTCCTGTTCAACAAAGGATTATTTTAAATTGGAGCTAATAGTTTATAAAATATTGAACTCTGGCCAACCACAATACTTAAAACCAGTCGTCATTCCCCAGATTTGTTATTATTCAACCAGTTCATCTGATTCTGTTTCAATGATCATACCTAACGTTAGTACTGTTCTTGATGAACGAGCTTATTCAGTTGCTGAACCTAAATTCTGGAACTCTGTATGTTCATTCTGTTCAGTTGCTTGTGCCATTCGATCTCAACTTAAGACTTACCTTTTTTCAAATTGCTTATCTGTCAAAGGCTGCCTCTCTGTCTTGTGGGCTGACCTTCTGGATGTTAAACTGATTGCGGTTTGTCTTTGATGCGCCATCGGTTGATGCCTTGTGCATTGCCATTAGACACTAGTGCAATAGAAGTTACTAATTACAATTACACTTTAAACACTGTAACTAAAGCATATTGTTCGCAAAACAAATTCTCTTTCTTGCTTAACTGTAAGTACACTCTTCTTCTCCATGCATTTTTACCTGTACCTGATCTCAAATGGTTGCGCTGTGTGCCGTGGAATCTCGAGTGTAGCATTTGCGTTTCTCTGTGATATAGCGCCTTTAAAAGCGTTTGTAGCCTTGGTCAAGGTTTCTTCGTTCCATTTTCCTCTTGTGCCTTTGCTCTTCTTACCCAGTTTGTATCCATTCACAAGCAAATATAATCAACATTTTAAGCGCATGGAAGCACACCAGGATTGTACCTCATGGAAACAGGCAATAAGTTTAATCTTTGAACTTTCAAGGTTAGAAGGGGAAAGTTTTATGTAAAGTTGGGTGTCATCAGCGTAAATATGGATAGAAATACCAAACTTAAGCGCAATCTTGGAGATATTGGAAGTGTATAGAATGAAAAGCAGTGGACCAAGAAATTCCACTTATTATGTTCCACTAGTACCGCTGTGGCCCTACTGGTCTTATTGACGTTCAATAGCGTGTTGCCCATTAAAACGGGCAAGGGTGGTGAAGGATTTGACCCGACTAATGAACTGAAACATGCGCAGGGTCGAGGCCATACGGTCGCTATAGAAAAAAGTGTTCATTGACATTTATTGCCCACATCAAGGTGGGCCTTGCTATCCTCGCTACTTCGCCATTAGCATATCAATCGATGCCTGTCGCATGTTTTTTCCGCGTTCTGATTGGCATATGCTCCTCAGAGGCATTTTGGCTTTAAAAGATGACAATTAAAAAGGCTAGAGGGGAGAAAAACGATTCATTACAACCGTTTGGTCTACCAAATATGCTCATTTGCAGTCTGCTGTGCCCACTATCTTCGAAGTGGCTTAATTCAATCTTCTAGATTATGACCTTGGTTTTATAGCAGTTCTTCTCCTCCTCGTCTCTAGTGCCGCATTTGACTGCGTTAACCACACAATTTGACTTCAGATCCTTCAATTACAATTTGGTATCTCATCATCTGCACTTCTTTGGATCTCTTCTTTTCTCTCTTCTAGGACTCAAAATGTTTGGTGGCAAATTCTCTAAGACTACTAATTTAATTTTTGGTGTCCCCAAGGCTCCATTCTTGGTCCACTGCTTTTCATTCTATACACTTCCAATATCTCCAAAATTGCGCTTAAGTTTGGTATTTCTATCCATTTTTACGCTGATGACACCCAACTTTACGTAACACTTTCCACTTCTAACTTTGAAAGTTCAAAAATTAAACTTATTGCCTGTTTCCATGAGATACAATCCTGGTGTGCTTCCATGCGCCTGAAATTAAACACAAGTAAGACGGAATTGATTTGTTTCGATCGTCGGTCCCGATCACATTTAGATTTGCACACTCTCTTTCTGAAAATAGATGATTTCTGTTCCATACTACCCTCGAATGTATTTCGTGACCTTGATGTCTTTTTGGATAGCAAACTTTCCATGTCTCACCATATTAGCTCCATATCTAGAGCCTGTTTCTTCCACCTACGACGGATGCATCAGATTAAACGCTGTCTTAATGAGCATTGCCTTCATGTCCTGGTTCATTCACTTATACTATCCAGAATTGATTATTGCAATTCAGTGATTTATGCTTTACCTAAATCTACCATCTCACCGCTTATCTCTGTTACTCATGCTGCAGCTCGCCTAGTTAAAAGCCTTGGCCCTCGAGATCACATTACGCATTCTTTACAACAACTTCATTGGTTACCCATTCAGGCCCGCACATCTTTCAAAATCTGTCTACTTATGTTCAAAATTATGTCAGGCTCTGCCCCATCCTACCTGTCCTCTCTAGTTACACCTTGTACTTCCACTGAGTCCAGAAGAAGATTACGTTCGGCTTCAAAAGGGGACTTCGAAGTCAGAAGAGTAAACATACAGTTTGGTAAAAGAATGTTTGAAGTAGCTGGTCCAGCTGAGTGGAACTCTTTACCTGAATCTATTCGAAGATGCTCTTCAATAGATACTTTTAAATTAAAACTTAAGACTCATTTATTCTCTCAGTACTATAACTAATTATTATGTTGTAACGCGTCCTTTGAGTAAGACATTGTTTTATTAAGGCGCGTTATAAATACAAGTTGTATTGTATTGTATGTGTGTAGGCATATCTGCATATATGCATACAGTAGGTCTATATGTAGTTTTCATATAAGAGCCTACACATTAGCATTTATATGCATGTTTATTATAGGCCTATAAATTTAGTCAGCTGTATCCGTGTGTATTGGGATTAGAGATGTCGTCATTATACTCGTACATAAAATTCGCAGGCAGACGATCTGTGGGTCCAAAGATCTCGTTTATGGGTCTGCATATAATTATCTTCACCCGCCACATAGATCATTTAAAGTGTCGGCACAGGATGATCCCATCCTTCTGCTGCTGCTTCTACTGCTTCTGCTGCTGCTGCTGCAACATTCATGGCATCTGCCGCAGCAGCATCGCCAGTATCAGCACCCGATGGGAGCCTTCTCCTGTGGCCTCGGTCGGTGGCTGGTGGCACCAGTGATGTGTGCATACAGTCGATCAATACTCTCTTCGAAGCCGACGCCGATGACAACGCCGCGGTCTGCGTTTGGCCCTCGATAGCCCAGCCCTGTACGGCCCGTCCGCCCGTCCGCCTGGCTGCATCATCGGACCACTTGACGACGCTCCGTCAGTGCTTCAGAACTACTGACCGGGTCCTCAGCGCCAGGATCTGGGACTACGGCTGAGGACAGACTGAAGCAAGAAACGGAGGTCCACATCGAAAACTCCACCGATATCACCACCATCACCACTACCAATACTATCACCAATACGACCGATAGGACCAACCATGGAGACGAAGGAAAAGGGATTGGACTCGTTCGAAGCGAATGACGTCCAGAAGAAAGTCGGATGGCATGGAAAACTACACACAACGACTGATTTTATCTGGAATTCATCGCGTAGAGAATTCATGGGACGAACAGCCAGCAGTTGGGGTACGTACCTCCCTCTCTGTCGACCGATTGATCCACCGACCCACAGACAGACAGCCAGACACACACAGACAGACAGACAGGCAGCCAGACGAACAGCCAGACAGACCCTGCATGACTGGGATTGTAGATAAAAATTATGTAGGCCTATAGGCCTAGGGTCGAGGCCATACGGTCGCTATAGAAAAAACCTGTACATTTACACTACAGGATGACTTAAAAATCCAGACATTAGAAATTATTTCTGGATAAAACTCGATATTGAATTAGAGTACAATTTTGCTGTTGATTTTAAATACTGGTTTGTTGTGTTTGTATATTAGAATCGAGCTACAGGTTTTAGCTTGATATTGGTATCATCAATGTAATAACCGCCAACTTATAGGCGCTAAATCATCCTTCCATAATAATAACGCCAACCTCAGTAACACATAGGCCATGCGGATCGATTGACAGAGCTGCATTCCATTCGTTCACCATTCGTGAAGCGATGTAATAAATCGATACATGTGGTCATGTGGTCCTGCTCAGCCGACAGCAGACATCCTTTGCACCACGCACCAGTTTAAACGGCCATGTTTTAATCTGCCACGGTGGAAGGCATTGTCAAACGGAGCACCAAAATAGTGCTTATTTAGCACAATGTTAGTGCTATGTTTGGCACAACAGTGCAATGCGTTTTTGGGCACAATAAAACAGTGCGTTTTGGCATAGGCCTAACAGTGGCGCGTAGAGAAAATTTCTGGCACCGTTTGAGTCAAATTCGTGGGTTGCAAAATTTTGCAATAACAGCTCAAAAATCATTAACATTGAAAAATTATACCAAAATAATTTTTGAAAACCAGGAAAGAACTTTATTTAGACCGAGTAGGCCTTTTAAAATGTTCCCATTAAAAATAAAAACGCTTGAAGTTTTACATGATTGCTAAAAGATTTATTTAAAAATCGTGCAATAGGCCTGTACGAAACAACATAAATGAAACAAATTTGTTTAGAAGAACTTTAAGTAGACTATGGATGAATTTTCTGAAATTATTTGACACATTAATTAATATAAATCCTATAAACCTTATTCTTTGCCACAGTCGAGAATTATAAAACTAATAAAATCCAAATACAAAAAAGAAAATAAGGAAACAAATAAACAATTTAACTACCTCAAAAGTATTAACCGTAAGAATTTAATTTTATGCCACTGCCGAGAGAAAACTGTGCATTAGATGTCTATAGTAGTGTTTGTTTGAGAAAACGCAGAAATAAAGTCACAGTCGTGAGTGATGGGTGCGTTTTTGTTGCAGCTAAGATTGGTCTCTTCTACCTGGTCTTCTATGCTTCTCTGGCTGCATTCTTTGCCATCATGTTGGCTGGCTTCTTCCGGACGCTGGACGACAAAGCGCCAACGCAACAGAATATGTACAGCCTCATGAAGTCTAATCCCGGTATTCATTCTCTCTTAATCAACCTATGATTAGATTATTATGCCGTACTGAGTCAAGGCCGTGCCAGTGCAGAACCTAACCTTCAAAGTCAAAATCAATGTAATAAATTCAAAATGTCTCTTTTCAAATTAAGATGATTTATTCAGAGATGGAGGCCAAACCAAACTCCTCAAGGTCAAGGTCATCATGTCTCTCGTAGTATTCACACAGTACTACTGTGACCAACCGACAGCTATGTCCAGACAGACAGACAGACAGACAGACAGACAGACAGACAGACAGACAGACAGACAGACAGACAGACAGACAGACAGATACATAGATAAGCAGACACACACACAAATAAAACACATACACACAGAAATAGACAGACGTACAGACGCAGAGATGCACACAAAGACAGACACACAGACATAAACAGACACAGACAGACACACGGGTAGGTAGACACACAGACAGACATACAGACACAGAAGTCCACACAAAGACAGACATGCAAAAGACACACGGACAGACGCAGAAGTTGTCTGACTCGCAGACAAACAGACACATGACAAAACATGTTATGACAGACCAGTAGCCACACCGTCTCCCTGCAATAATTGAGCTTCGTTACTGGCTACACTGGACCGCTAGACAATACATTACGTCCGTCCATGAGCCCTCTGACAGCATTAATCTTCGCTGATTCGTTATATCTCTCGGTCTCATCGCCCCCTCTCACCTACCCTTCCCAATACTCCCTCACCCTGTGTGCTACTGCTGTTTTTCCATCGGTTCTCTCGTTCTCCTCCCTTCCTCTCGTCGCCAATAACAGAAATTGCTGTTTCATTTGGAGCGCAGTAACTAGCTCCATCTGGTGTGCTGGACGGTGCATTTGGCTAAATAATATTTATTTCTACGCGATTGGGATTATTATTTCCGCGGTTCTCGTAGATTAGCAAGATTGCTATAAAGCAGGCCGTGAAGTCACGTGATATCAGTGACCAGGATAGATGAAAAGTGGAGGGGCTGTCGAGTCGGAGTGATTGGCAGGACAAAATGGTTGGCCAAATGTGTACCGCTGCATGAAAATAGGAACTACTCGAATCCTACAAATCTCGTGGGATACTAAAGGTGCTAAATTAAGTGCCTAGATACAAACAATGGCCTTCGAGTGTCTCGGTACTTATCTACCTATCCTGGGAATAAATGGGAGGAGAAGTCAATTCTCAAAGCTCTAAAGTCCCATGGCTTCGCTGTAGGATATCAATAGGTTTTATAGAAGATTCTCTTTGGAATAGTGAAGAATTAATAAGTGCAGTTCTGCTGTTAGGTCCTTAAGCCCGTTGACTGTACGTTCCATGTTCAGTTCGCTGAATGATCTAAGGCTGCACGTAAATTTCCTAGACTTAAATTGATGCGGGAGAAGTAATTTGGTTCACATAACATTACACTGCATTAAACTAAATCACGTGATTGTTAACGAAATGTTGTTTAGAGGATGACATTTGTTTAAAAATTGTTTGTCTCTAGACTGTTCGTCTGTTTGCTGTTCACACGTGTTGAACGACTTTTACACTGAGTGACGAGACTTGTTAGACGATGTTTTGCGCACATTATAGCTTTTTGCATGACTTTCGTGTACAGGACTTTGTTTACAGGGATGTTGCTTTGAATCGTGTTGTTTCTTGTTGTTTCGAAATACTATGTTTTCGCAGGAGTATTGTTTAGAAGGACCAACGTACAGGTCTGTTGTTGATTAAAGCCTGGGTCTTCTTTGCAATGACTCTCTGTTTGCAGGGATGGGATTTCGTCCGATGCCGAACATCGAGAGTACTTTAATTCGTTTCAAACAGGGAGTGAAAGAAGATTACGAGCGCTACACGAGCAGCATGGACACATATCTTAAGGGTACGGTCTTCTCGTTCCACGTGTTGTGTGCAGGATGCGAATTGCGGGGTGGGGCAGGGCGGGGCGGGGCGGGGTGGTAACAGAACGGTGCTAGGTTCTCGAGCATGTTCAATAGGTGGTCCAAGGCTTTGGAATTCACTGCCCAGTTCTGTTCGTTCTGCCAATTCTTTGATGTCATTCAGGTCTTAACTGGAGACTCGTCTCTTTCAACTTGCTTACCCACCGTAGCCTGGTTTCTGATTTCTCTGACCCATCGGAATTCCTCCTGGTTTCCCCAACGGATTACGATTTTTTATTGCGATTTCACTTGAAGCGCCCATCGATTGATGCCTTGGACATTATGATAACGGCGCTACAGAAGTCATTAGATTCGATTTGATTCGAGACCTGTAGGCAAAAGCTACACTTATGGAGAAAGTATGTCTGTCGAATGTATCTCCATGCATCTTCAAAGGAATCGTTTTCATCTTGCCTACATATCACTAGCTGCCCACGTGCGTCTGGTGTCCAGTTCTGTCTTTAGCAGGCGACGTTGGAAATGATTGCGCCAGCAAGCACACTCACAAATGGCCAACTGCATTCGCGGATGCTGGCTATGACAGTAATCAGATACGGTGACAGCTGTATGAAGATATTGATGAGGATTGCAAGTGGTGCGGTAGAGGAGAGAAAAGAGGAATTAAGAAAGAGCAGAGGAGTAGAAGCAGGAAGAGGAGCGGGAGGAGGATGACTACGACGACGTTTGATGATGTCGACGACGACAATGATATGCGGGTCAAAGGAGGAAAAGGAAGAAAGAGAATGTTGTTTTTTATAATGGTGATGTTGATGATGGTGACTACGTCCAACCGTCTGCTCCTCAGTCCATCCAAAACGCAGTGTACATGGCTGGGTAATAGGTAACAGCTGGGGAAAATAGACCGATGACCATAGCTGCTGACTTTCCTCTCTTTGTCTTCTCTACGTAAACTTCTGTGCGGCGTAATCTTGAATTCGTTCTTGGCCAGGAACTCAGGCTCTCTGCGCATCTGAATCTCTTACGTCTCGCTTGTTTTTTATCAGCTGCGCCTACTGCCAGTCATTTCTTTTTCGCTTTCATCCATGGCGGCAGTTGCCTTTGTCCATGCTTTCATCAGCAGCAGCAGGATTGACTATTGCGATGCCATTGATTCGGGTCTGCCTTCTTTGGGACGCATTGAGCAGCTTCAACATGTGCTGCGTGATGCTGCAAGGGTTCTTGGTGACATGGCATTTCCAGACTCGACCATGTACGCCTATCGCATCATAGGCATCATGTACTTCATTGGATACTGGTTTCACTGCGCATCGAATTTAAAATTTCCATGTGGACATGGCAATGCCATTTGTGGCACGCACTGGCCTATCTACCTGAGCTTTATTGGGCCGTTTCGGGTCTGGCTGGCTGCAGAAATCTTCGCTCTACGACCCAAGGTGAACTTGTTTTCCCTTTTGCACGTACTTCAACAATGTAACTTTGCGCTTCTTCAGTGGTTGGGCCATCTCTATCTCGATTGGTTTCCCTCTCAATCGGCTTGTCCTTCTGGCTAGGGACGCTACCCATGGACATCTCTCACCAACACCTAAAAACTGGTCTCTTTCGCCGAGGCTGTACACTGGGAGGGACTATGGGTATATACCTTGAAGGGGCGCTGCATTAATTCTCTGAATAAATGAATGAATGACGATGATGGTGGTGGTGATGATGATGATGATGACGACGACGACGATGATGATGATGATGATGACGACGACGACGATGACAAGTGAAGGAAGAGAAATACGACGACGACGCAGTGGGTAATGATGCTGATAATGATAGTAGCAACGACGATGGCGATGATTATGCTTGGGCCTAACGTTCAGGCTGAAGCAACGGTAGCGCCATTCTTGAACGAATCATCTTTTGATTAACTGACGTAACTTACTCACTGATGTTGATTCACCAAGCTACCCATTAACACTCACTTAACCCAATTCACGCACTTTTGAAAGTAAGTAATGTCTCTTAAGAGCAGACACTAAATACGACCAGAAGGCTAATAAACAAAATGTCTTATAATAACCACACAGAATATGAACGTGGATTACGGCCAGACAGTTACTGTTGCGTTTACAGTTGCCAGACAACGTACTTTTGCTATAGGCAACAGTTGCTGAGCTTTATTACTAGACAGTGTGTGTTCATATAACACGATATTGATTGCTGGCCACACTACTGTTTGATATGATCAGACATTACTTAAAAGCCGACCTTAACCATCCCTGGAACATTTAGAAGTATTCGTCGTTCTGTGTACGTCTTGATCGACAACCAACCCTCGTCTGAACCCCTTTCCATCATAACCCATTGCCCTTGACGTCAGATGGTTATGTATGCGACCTTGACACCAGCCTACAGACACTTTGATCCATATAACTTCTTCACTCTCTTCATCTTTCCTTTTTTCTCTCCCTCCATACGTCTTGTCCTTCTACCGTTCTTCTTTCCTCCTTTCATTCTCTCCCTCTCTTACGTTCTTCCTCTTTCCTGTCCTCTTTCGTTACCCTCCCAATAGCTGTCCGTCGTCCTCTCTCAAACCGTCTTCCTTCCTCCTTCTTTTGCCCATCCATCCATCCATCCATCCATCCATCCATTATTTCATCCATCCATCCATCCATCCTTTTCTCTCTTCCTATCCGTGCAGCCGCATGGGATTAAGGCAGCAGCACACTGCGATGCGCCTGCAGGGCTGCCGTGTACGCCCGCCTTGATTCTCCGACTGAGTCGCATATTGATCGGTTGCGGGCTGCCTTAGCTGTGCTTCCGCTATCGATTGATCCGTCCGTCTGTGAGGCCAGGCATGACTGGGGCCTGAGCCAGTCGGGTCGTGGGTGTGCAAGCAGATCGGAAGGGAGGGAGTTGGTGGAGGGAGTATACACGTAGGTGGATGGATGGACTGGGAAGAGGAAACGGAGAGAAGCCTCGATGTGGCGATGACCCGTTGCCTTCGGCTGAATGCATCGTAGATTTCCACTCGGGTATTTGCCACGATCAGCCTCTGTCCAACTAGACTACACTGCTACAACACACTGCACTACTTAACACTACTCGCCACTCATATATATATATATATATATATGTATATATATGTATATATATGTATATATATGTATATATATGTATATATATGTATATATATCGACTGGAATACTACCGTGACCACATCTGACTAGTTTTTTCGGCAATTGACACTATAGAAACGATCAATGTATGCATATAAGGGATGTATAAAATGTAAAAATAATGTATGCATGCATGTATGTATGTATGTAACTCAACATTTTTATAACGCCTTTTATGAAATTCTCAAAAGGACTGCAGTACAGCATATTAAAATACATTAATCTATTCTCAAAAGCACTGCAGTACAGCATATTAAAATACATTAATCTAATCCACTGCATCTGATTAAATCTCAGGCTCTGTTTGCTTCAATCCCTAAAGTCAAATATTTCTTAGTTTGTATTCGATAGCTTGTAATATTATGTGAGTATGTGTTGTTCTGATATTACCCTGCGTAGTAGGGTTCTAATGTCATACACAATGGGTACAGTTGCCAAATTTAGACCGACACACATAAGCAACGATGCACGTCCACATAATAGGCAACGTTTTCCTTTCCTCGGGCTTCTATGTGATCCAGTCGGTCGTTTTAGAGTGTTTTGGACGGCATTAGGACGATTGTTATTGAAGTCTCATGCGCCGCATTTCGACTCGTCCGCCCTGAGGGGGTTCAGGTTACTAGTTGTGGAGTGTCGCGCTCCAGCCGAAAGAGCCAAGAGTGTCATGGAATCTCTGCTGACCGTTCTACTGTACTGTTGTTCCACTCTACGATTGGTGCTAACTTTTCTACCGCTCTTCTATACGACAAACTTCCCGGCTGCTGAGGAATTTCGACCTTCACAGACCCGATGGCTGAGGGATGTCCGGACGCAGCGTCTTTCACCATCTGCGGGGTGGGGGGGGGGGGGAACTGCTTGGATGGAGTTGGGGTTCGTGTGTTGCGAGCCTCATCGCTTGTCGTCGATCCTCTTCTTCCATTCTGTTGGGTCCAGGAACTCTGAACATCGTGTCTACTAACAACTCCAGATAGGAATCTGTCGGTTGGGCTCTGCGTGTCTGCGGGAGCTCTCCAGTGGTGACTCTCCTTGTTATCTGAGCACTGTTTGCTCACTGATGAACGTTTTCTTCTTAAGGGGTTTAACATCATTTAGACTAGTGCTGTTCTGAGTACTTAAAACGCGATATAAAATATAATCTGCATACATACATACATACATACATACATACATACATTACATACATACATACATAAATACACACATACGTACATACATACGTATGTACATACATACATACATAAATACTTACATACATGCATACATACATACATACATACATTACATACATACATTACATACATACATACATAAATACATATATACATACATACACACATACATATATATATATAAATACATACATACACACGTACATACGTACATACTTACGTACGTACATACATATATATATACACATAGCATTTTACACTGTGAAGACAGTCACGAGCATCGAATTCCAATCGAATAGCACTGATGTCCACAGCCTGGAGACGGAGAGCTGAAGGAACGCGGCACCCATTCAATCGATCAGCGGTAGTCAAGGATCTTTGAAAACAATGAAAAACGTGCAGGGTCTGTGATACAGAATATGTGTACAAATCGTGAATAATTCACGAGTATTTTCGCAGAAGGCTCTACATAAATCTATCGCACGAAAAATTACAGAGGCGGTTCAGTTGCACAAGTTCCGAGTTTATGTTGCGCATTTTGTTGGCAGATTACTACAACCAGTCGGATGGAAACTCAGTCAACTGCTCTGGAGTCAGGGTTGGGACGGAACTGACTGACGGCGATGTCTGCAAAGTCGGTCGAAGCATGTTCGGAAATGAATGTGTCTCGGAAAAGGATTACTCCTATGACGAGGGAAGACCATGCGTCCTCCTCAAGATCAACAAGGTCTGTCGTCCAATCCAATCTAATCTAATCCAATCTAATCCAAGGCCTTTGAGAAGTAAGTAAAAGCCGCTACAGATTGGCCAGATACACATTTTAACATAGTCTAATCTAACCCGAATCGAATCTGTATTTAATCTAATCCCAATGCATTCTAATCCAATTCAACTCCAGTAAGAAGTTCTCAAAAGGTAATATCCAAACACATATATACAGGATTACGATTACGATTACGATTAGACGACAGAGACACCGCAGCCATATGAAGTCTTTAGACTGAGATGTTACAAGATAGAATCTCTCGACGTCACTCATTTCTGCCCGTCCCTGCTCGCCTACGTTGCTTACATTACTTTAGGTGGTAATTGTAGTTGGTCTTATCTTGCCTTATCTTGTCTTGCCCTGAGGTCTGGGACGCTACGTACACTTGAAAACTGTTTTCTCTCTCCAGCGCTGGGCTAGGAGAGCATCTATAGATACCTTGATAGGGCGCTATGTAAATGCTGTGAATGAATGCATACAGGAGTATCTTTAACACTGGAATCTAGCTGTATAGAGACAAGAGACTCTTGTTAAAATGTTTTCCAACTGTTGGTTCGCTTACTTGCACATTAGCCAAAGGATCGTTCGGCGCCTCCGAAGACTTTACAGCAGAAGCTCATTTTAAAGAAGTCCTTACTAAATGAACAACGACTTTCATCTTGCTTTTGCCATGGAAATATGTCCATGAACTGATTTTATCCTAATTCTAGGTCTACGGCTGGGTACCTCTGCCGTTCTCTGAAGAGGCTCTAAATGATACCAGCAACACTCATGCACAGGAGGCCAAACAGAAGCTGGGAGACAGGTTGCACGAGGATTATGTTGGCATTACATGCGAAGGAGAGGTTGGACTCTTGCTATATATACATATATAAGCACTGGAATCTGTATAAAACAATTCAGTCTTTTGGGAGAAAATTTATGGAAAACTAATTATGGAAAGAAACGCAAACCTTGTTTTAAGATGGCATTATGGACTCGTGGTTGACGGAATGTAAATGGATCAAATGTGAAAAATTAACTGAATACAAAATGAATCACATCAGGGAATGACTGAATACAATGATTTGAATGATTTGAATGATTTGAATGATTTGAATGATTTGAATGATTTGAATGATTTGAGGGTTCAGTACAAGGTAACCGCATTTCAATTAACACCAACAGAAGAAATTAATAGGCCGACTTAATTATAATTAAATAAATAAATTGACTGCATTTTCTATAGAAATTCCAGATTATATTAGATTATAATCAATAGAAATTACCAGGTTTGATTGAATCACGATTACGTCAGTTAACGGAATTACGGGTAACTCTTTGTATTTCCCTACAGCAGAAGAAAGCACCAGAAGCGTATAGGAAATAGCAGCTAACACTCGCTGCAGCTGAAGAAAACCAGATTACTAGCAGTAGTAGTCCATAAGAGTTTGCAAAGCAAAAGTGATTAAAATTGCTATGCTACAGGCTGATAGCCTTGTCTTTTATATTAATAACTGCCGAATGAATTATGACAAGGTGGACTGAAAATACAGGATTCGAAACACTTTATCAGCGTCACTATAATTGTAGAAGAAATTATGACCGATGTAGACTGAAACTAGACCGATGTCATAGGTGCCAGTGTTCGTAGTTGACTGAATTATGACTGAAAATGACGTCATATGACAATTTTCATGGTTGACTGGGTTTCCTTTTGCTTCATGTTTAGAATGAGGCGGATGACGACAGCATGGGCAATGTCACCTATTACCCTCTATTGGGGTTTCCGCTCGCTTTCTACCCCTACAAGAACCAAGCTAACTACCGACCACCGATTGTCTTTGTTCGGTTTAACAACCCGAAGTCTGGGGTCCTGATCCAGGTCTGGTGCCGTCTCTGGGCGGCAAACATCAAACACCACAAGAACGACAAAGCCGGCAGCATTCATTTCGAACTACTCATCGATTAGAGGGGGGAGAATCGGCCGAGAATGAGCAGCAGCAAGGCAGAAGAAGGAAGAGACTGAGGGAGGAAAAGGGAGAATATGGGAAGAAGAAGAGGATATGGAAGAGGAATTTCAGGAGGTGGAGGAGGGATTAAGTAAAGGATAGCAAGACAAGAGGTTAAAAAATAGGACGAGGGGATAAGGATAATGGTGAGGGGTAAAAGAAAAAGAAGAAAGGAATGCCGAGGATGAAATGGAGAAGAGAAGGGGTAGGGTGGAATAAGGGTGGGGAAAAGGAGAAGAAGATTAGTAAGAAGAAAGAAGAGAGTTAGGAGGAAGAAGTAGATATGTTTCTGTAGCTGAAGGGTAAGAAGTGTGGGATAAGTATGATGACCAGATATAGATAATGGTCAGCAAAATCTGACAAGACTAAGGGACGACGACAAGGAGGAGAAGGAAGAGGAGGAGGAAGAGGAGGAGCAAGCAATGGGTGGAAAGACGTTGAAGCAATTAAAGAAACGGAGAATGACGAAGAAGGAGAATTGGTTAAAGGACGGGACAAAGTCGTACCTTCCAAGAGGCAGGTTTCTAGGGAGAGATTTTTAGCAATCCTCAAATGTATGTAGGGTGAATCTGATATTAAGGCATTGTCCGAAACCCAACCAATAAAATATCTGCATGACAGGATACTTTTACCTCCAAAACATTCACCCTTTTCTACAGCACTTTAGGATGACAATTATGATGATATATATATACATATATATATACAGGCGTACATGTCTTTGCGTTTTGCATGCATATGCATACATGTATCTCTTGCATATCTTGTGTATGTATTGTATACATAATTATATGTTTATTAGACTATGCATAAGTAGCATACATAGTGTATTTAAGGGCATGCGGGTATACCACCAGCTTAAAAGTAAAATTATAGTACTTTTAAGATGCTTGTGAAAAGGCGCTAAAGAACTGTACGGTTACATTACACTTTTGCAGAATAGAGGTAAGTGCATAGGCAGTCGAGTTACTTCTTTAGAATGCATAATATAGAAAACTTTAGTTGTGTATATAGTTTTGCTATATATGCGCGCATTAGGTCTTCAATATACTTGGCTTTATAGGCGCTGTATAAATGATGTTACTTTGTTGAAACTGGACTGTGTATACTGCACTTGATGTTAACGTTAAGCCCAGGTTCCATCGGCACAACGCTATCGAAACCTTGCGTCATTTTTACGTCGACATTTCGAGGGACCCTGGGCTTAGGCTCTTATTCTTCACTCCTTTTCGATTGTGGGGCATATAACTATTCTTTTGTTGGGCTTAAACTCTTACTGAATATGAATGTTAGTCAAGTTCTGTTATTATATTAGAGCTAATCTCGGGTGTGCCGTGCACGTCTTTTTTGCTAAGATTTTCAATACTGACACGTTTTGATAAAAAATAGAAAACGAGTTCACAGAACCTGTATGTCATGCTTGCATTTTGTACCTAACGCCCCATTTAGTCTAACCGCCTCACTCGTGAATAAAGTTATTGTAACGATACAAAATAATTCTCCGTGATATTTTCCTCCTGTTATACGCTTATATCTAACTTACAGATGAATTAGCTGTTTAAGCTTTACAGAAGGCGTTTGGAAGTACAATCCCTAAAGAAACCGCCTATGAACAAAATTCGTAAATTAAGACCTTTATATAAATAAACTCTTAAATATACCTTTATCTGCATATACTCATGGGCCCCCAACCACAGGGATGCGCTGGGGCACTTATTCCATCCTGGAATTCACATTTCAATATTTTTGACTCACAACATTACGTGATGACATGTCCCAGTCTTCAATCTTTGCCTCTTCGGCGTAAATTTCAGTGGGTGCCTCCATATATACTCCTAAGAGCATGCCTTGCAGCGTGTAACTTTTAGGAGATTTGTATAGGAGTATCGGCGACTTCAGATAAGCTGACACATGTTGAAGGAGATTGTTCCTGAGCGGTCGAATACACGAGCAAGCACGATACGTCAGTTGTTGAAAGGCTAACAGTTCCATGCGGGGTGTATAGCACGACGTCCCTCTACCCGGTTGGCTCGGGGCAGAAGCACAAAGCTCCCTGAAGTGTATTCGTGAGCAGCACCCACCATAGAGGTCTGCCCAAGGAAATAAGTTGAATTTAATTTTGTCTTGAACCCATAATTCGACATAATATGACATAATTCGAGACGTGCGAGAATCTTGTCAGTTTGGACTAAATGCTTGCTGCGCAGTTGAGAATTTGCTGAGGATGCCGTGTTCTGAACTTCGGAAGGCAAACCTGTAGGAACGGCGATGCTGGACGAATGGAGACTTTTACGAAATTGCATCAAGGGCCTGCTTTTCGATACCACAGCCAGATGTTGTATGGTGTTAAAGACTGAGAATGATTGACATCTGACAAACTTGACATATGGCCTCTATGGCTGAGAGTTCATTGAGGAGAAAGTCTGAAGCATCTATGATGTTGCCAAAGTCCGCCATAATGGAGCGGTTCAGCCATTTAAAAGATCACTGGCCTCAGGTAGAGGAGTCCAGTATATCAAGTGGAGAAGTTACAACCAGGGGAAGACTGGCGTGAACTGTTTTAGCCGACAATCGTTTTCCTTGGTGGTACTTCACGTGGATTAAATCTCACGTGGCTTTCGTTGGGCGCTGTAGAAATCTCGGAATTACGAATTACGAAGTAGTTTTGCATCCTGGAGCTATTCATCGTGTGTACTCGTCAAATGGGGACAAGCTACTAACCCTTCGTGCAGCGCCTGTGGCGTAGTGCGGAGAATGGCACACATTTTCGTTGTTTGTCCTCTAACATGCTTCAAGGGTGGATTTCCCCTTCCATTTGCCCTTTATCTTGATGTTGATGCAGTAAACTGGATGGGCACGAATCGCCAACGCTAGAAGAATACCGTTCTTGTTCGATGGCCAGGGTCATATATTTTTTAAATGTTATTATTCCGCAACCAAAACGAATCACTAGAGGAAGGAAGTTTCGTGGCTCTTCATGCCGTTAAAACACTGGAATTACCTTAAGGCGAACTTCGTATAACAGTTTGACAGCTATAGATGTTAAGTACTGGTTTAAGGGCCCACAGCAGCTCGAAGTGCTCACTGTCGGCATACACATAGAAGGAAGCCGCAAAAACGTCATTACAGCATTCGGTTACCATTCGTATTACCTGTATGAAACCTTGACAGGATTTTGATTCTTCGTTAACGAAGTCTCAGCAGGTGAGAAGATATTTAAGGTCGTGACTCTCACTGCAAAAGCAGGGTCTGAGAAACCTCCAAAGCATGTTGCACTACTCCTACTATGAAACGACTAATCATGGGTCGACAACCACTGAGCATGGGACGCCAATTGTTGCATAATACAAGTTACTTAGCTATTGTGCATGCCATCAGTGCATGTATAAACATGAGATTTAAAGTGTGATCTTCTTTCAGGTTTAGTATCATATTTACATTTGCTGACCATCTTATCACCATTCGGTAACAAAACCATATTTATATCAGACCTCACTAACAACACAAGGACTTAAATTTAGTCAATAAAATGATTTTCTCACGACACTGAGAGTTATACTGGTCCGTCTGATAAGTTCTTGCAACGTAATCCCAAGGAATTTGGAATCCAGGAGAAACAGACCACAAGGAATTGGAATTTGCTCGGTCTGTGAAAAGGGCAGCCAACGTCCTTCTTGAGCATGGAGTCGCCTTGGCACAGCACAAGATTTCAACATTTCTCTAATCAGTGTTGAACAGTAACGAAATGGGAGGAACGGTTACTGTACTCAAGTAAAAGTTTCAGTACTTTTACTTGTAATTAAATATGTAAAAGGTGAAATAATTTTACTTTTAACGAAGTAATAGTCAACTATTTGGACGCATCGCGTACACTACGAGTATACTTTGAGCGACTAGGGAATATGGGAGAAATTACTTAAGCCACTCGGAGTATAGGCCTACTCGTATTACACGAAGTACACGAGAAGCGTACTCGGAGGGGTCATGGATATAATACACAGTAGTATTTGAATTCCACTCCGACCTATTGGACCTTTATGAGGCTGTCAGGGAAAGCTGGTCATAAATGAACGCAAATAGAAACTTGACATAGAAAGGAGGACAAGAGACGGACGAGAGACAGTGAGAGAGACAGTGAGAGAGACAGTGAGAGAGACAGTGAGAGAGACAGTGAGAGAGACAGTGAGAGAGACAGTGAGAGAGACAGTGAGAGAGACAGTGAGAGAGACAGTGAGAGAGACAATGAGGTCTACTGTTTAAAGCCTTGCCACAGAGATGGTTTGGTCATTGAGTCACTTAGCCTAATACTTTGCCTTTTGACCTTTGTGACATGGAATCACTTCCCGGTCCGGCGGCCCTCGTGTCAAACTGATAACAGATAGCACTGGAGGGCCTATACGGCTTAATTTGAGATACACACATGCCCACTGCGCTCAATCACATTACATCTTCTGCTTCTTAGGCGATGGCAGCTCGTGTAAATAAGTATAATGAACTATATAAATAGACAAAAAAGTCTATTGCAATAAATGATAACATATCGAGGCGATATTCACCACATGTAAACATATATGTAGTAAGTAAAATGTAAAGTATACCACATCCCACAAGTGAAACGTAGGGGAGGCTCTCATCTCCTTTTCTTGCCCTTCTTGAGCAGGCAATGGACGAATCCCAAGGACTAGACAGGAGGCCAGTGCATCGCAGGACTTGCCCTTTACTTCCCAGCTTACGCCGGTACCAAATTATACTGCTTGGTGACAGAGGCACGGTGTGCGCAAACAACTTGCCCAGAGTCGTTACACGGAGTCGAACCCACAACCTCATGATCATTGACGAAACGAGTTAACGACAGACCATCGTGCTGCACATGCATATATATACACGGTTAATATATGTGTGTGTATTTATAAAAATATGGTTTATACTTAGACTCTCTCTCTCCCTCTCTCTCTCTCCCTCTCTCTCCCTCTCTCTCTCCTCTCTCTCTCTCTCTCTCTCTCTCTACATGTACTTGTATATAAACAGTGACTCTACGTGAGACACGTTTGAAGTTTCATTCACATACCTTACTGATAGAAATTGCTCATTTTTGGGAAATCTATTCATCCACGCGTTTCAACGTTTTTTGACGTTTTGTGTGTTGAAAAGAAAATTTAAAGCTAGTCAAAGATAGATTCACAGGATTTGCAATACAGCAGCCGCCCTCTCTATTACACATGTCTGTTACGCATATCAAAGGCTTATTATAGTATGGGCCAGGAATAGAATGTGCAATAAGGGCCAGCCCACATCGTATATGCACTGGATCTTATGTTTGTGAGTAGTTGAGCAGGCTGCTTTACTTATCTCTGAGCTTCTTTTCTTACTTAACGTTTTATCTTTGTTTCTATAACTGTCTTCTCACCAAGTTTAAAGATGATGATGAAGACTTGTATCGCATCCATCTCCGCACCTCGAGCGTTAGGATGCAGATCATCCTTTCCCAAGTAACTGGACGCTTGAGTCGCACGCGAGTTCAAATTCCTCCGTGTAATTTAATGCAGCGTTTTCTTAAAAGGAAAGGTTGACATAATCTCCTATTCTTTCCTGAATTGAGAAAATTATACTCAAAATTTGCGAACTTGCAATAAATGAAATATAAGCTTACAAAACAAAACAGATAATCTACCTTAACTGCTTAAAAACATTATATGTAAACCTGGATAAACAATAAGCGACAATATTTAAACGTCCTTTCTTGAAATTTACATCAACAACAAAAACTGCTTATTGCCATTCGTACCAATTTAGCAGATTTCGACTTTGATTCTGCCATATAGATCAAAGGAATATGATGTGTAGCAACATGAATTTTCGAACCAAAGCATTATGTCTTTCAACTCAATTAATCCCCAAACAATAGCACGGCTTCCTTTTCAATCGTAGTCCATATCCTTTGAGCATCGTGCAATTTCTGGCTGATGAATGACATGGGTCGTTCCACCCCTTCACAATCATTTTGCATTAAAACTGCGCCAACGGCGGAATCGCTGCTGTCGCAATACAAATTACAAGGTTTGCCAACGTCAAACACATATAAAACTACATTTGAAAGTACTGCGTGCTTAAGTAATCAAACGCCTCCTGGTGTGCATCTGTTGAAACAAATGTTTTCGTATACGTATTTGCATGTCAAATCAGATGAAGGTTTTAGATAAAACAATCTGCGCAAAATTATGAATGAGCTGCCTGCAGTAACAAAAATCGAAGTATTAGCATAACTTGTTTCTTCAATTAAGGCCGTTTCAAATTAATTAAACTCTCAGTTCTCTCTGGATCCATCTTTTTCTTTCCAAAACCAATCACATGACCAATAAATTTTACCTGTCTCTTACGAAACAAACATTTCTTCAAATTCAACGTAATATTATGCAATGTCATTTGAATTAAAATTGAATCTAACTTTTTAAAGGACTTCATTCGCTACTGGTATAGGATACTTAAAATCAACAGTAAAAAACTTTATATACTGCATCGTTAGCGACAAGGAAGTCTTGAGGATTCGTCCTTCATCTTGATAATTACAAGTGGGCTTTCCGTACTACTTGTACACGGTTCGATGATGTTTGCTTGCAAAATTTGGTTGATTTGTTTGTACAGGGATCAACACGTCACCCGGCTTCACTCGTCCCACTCTGGGTCGATCAATGAGTAAGAAGGCAAGTTCAGAAGCTAAACTGAGTTCTGTCTTGAGATTGCTCTGCCTGTGTCTCAGCCGACTGATTTTCGATCTCGGGACCAGAGAAATTTCTGTAGAGGCGCGCACACAAGTGTCTTGCTTTTACCTCTTTTACCTATTGCGCGTTCACACCCATAAGCTCGACTAAATAACTACGTAGGCTTAAGCGTCACAAAGCGACCAACCAAATCTGAGAGAGAGAGACAGACAGACAGAGAGAGAGAGAGAGAGAGAGAGAGGGGGGGGGGGGGAGGGAGGGAGGGAGGGAGGGAGGGACAGAGGGACAGACTCGAACCTTCATAGCCTATCTATATGTATACGCGATGCACGACATATGAAAACATGTTTTTGCACATTACTAAGCATTCCTAATGCACTATATATGTAAATCGAGTGTACGTATGCATATGTTTGCATGTGCGATGCATACGTGAATGCAACTGATGCGTGTGTCTACATGTATCCATGTATAGGTGTACCATATGGAGATGTCAGTTGGCGCATAATCATCGGCCTCGTCCATTCTCGGCCGAGCATAAAACCGTCCGTCCATCGGTCCATCGGCCGCCGGTTGGTCGTAGGAGGAAAAGGCATCCATCCCTCCTTCATTCCTTACTTTGCCTTCGCCGTTTCGCTGCTTCCGAGCCACTCAGCCATCACTTGATTCGTTGCGTCGTTGTCGTAGGCCTAATCTTTGTTTTCGGTCGACCTCGTTGCATCCCTCGGGCGTCAGTTGGAGCATCAAGAGAAGCTGCAGCTGCTGCTGCTGCAGAGCATCCTCGAAGGCGACATCAGCATCTGAATCAACCAGAATAGAAAGCCGAGGATAAGGAACTGCTACGTCGCTGCTAAGATCACTCTTCGTATGTCTCTCTGTCCGTGTCTCTTTCTCTCTCTTGCTTTCCATATGCATGTGTCTGTCTCTTAGTCAATCACGTATTATCTGGCTCTGCGCTGTGGTCTCTTTCTGCGTCTTCGATTATAGTGCTATGTTTTTATGTGCGCGTAACTCTATCAGTGTCATTGTCTCGGTCTGCGTCTGTGTGTATGTATCCCTCTATCCTGCTCTCTATAGGGATCGCTTAAAATGCTGATATATTAGAAGAAGCGTATCGGGATGTACACTGCACAGAGCTTGGTCTCGGATTGTCAAAGCAGGGCCTCTGGTTATCAATGCATTGACTGGATCAACAAAGCGGCGACTTGCGAAAGTGAAATAATTAAGTGGCTTTGGAGTACGAAAGATACACTCCTTACAAGTGCCATCAACACTCTCCTCACCTGTCCACTCACCTGTAGCATCATGGCTTTTATCTCGGTTGACTTCAAAGTCAACCGAAATGTCCTCGGTTGACAGCGTGCCACGTCAACCGCATCGGGTCAACGGTTGGCCTCAGTGTCAGGGTGTTGCCCTTTTCTATGATCTGATCTGTAATAAGCGCTTCAGTCAACTGCGCCTCATCCGACGTTTGGTCGGATGCGGCAGAGTGCATCGGTTCCTGACGATGGTGTTTGACACAGTATTGGTGGCCGTGACCTTAATCTCGCTCCAGCCGGTGACCTGCGAGGTTCTTCGAGTAGTTCCGGACGAACAACGTCTGCTGAACAAGATCTACCGAAACTATGACAGCAGCATTCGACCAGTCTACAATGCTACACACAACGTCGTAGTGAAGTTTGGCCTTACCCTCATTCAGATCATGGACATGGTAAGTTTGGCTTTGGCCTTATCATCATTCAGATCGTAGATATGATAGGTTTGGCTTTGGCCTTACCGTCATTCAGATAATAAATAGGGTATCTTTTGGTTTTGGCCTTATCATCATCCAGATCGTAGATATGATAGGTTTGGCTTTGGCCTTACCGTCATTCAGATAATAAATAGGGTATCTTTTGGTTTTGGCCTTATCATCATCCAGATCGTAGATATGATAGGTTTGGCTTTGGCCTTACCGTCATTCAGATCATAAACATGGTACCTTTGGTTTTGGCCTTACCGTCATTCAGATCATAGATATGATAGGTTTGGCTTTGGCCTTACCGTCATTCAGATCATAAACATTATTCATGTAATGAACTCAGTTCGATTCATGAATCAAGTTTTCACTAAAAGTTTGTCTTCGCTCATTCAAAGCGTCTTGTATTGTCTTCAGCCGTCCTCGAGCCGTGGACTGGCTGCACGACGGACAATTTTGTGCCATCTGCTTCTGTCCCTCGTCTCTTGTAATAACTGATCGAACGATAATTAATTCAGTCATCTTGGGTCTTCCTCGAGCTCCGGATCCAGGAATTGAGCCTTGGATGATCTCCTTCTCTGGGCAGTCTCCACTCTTTCGTGGCACCTGCAGGAAGTATAAATGCTTCCTTTTTTTTGATTAATCCGAGCAGACTCCTCTCTACTTCTATTGTCTTAGGACCCACTCAATTGTCTTCTTAGCAGTCCACGCTACTCTAAGAATCATCACAGCATCGTCGTGTGATTTTATTTCAATGGTTAATTTCTTTCGCCTTTGACCTTTAACCGAGACATCCACATTTATTGGACCATAGGTGGCCCGCAAGGTGTCACGGGTGGCAGAGTTGGTCCGTTATGCGCCCAGTGTGGCTCAACTAACTTTGCAGTCAGGGAAACACGTGATCTTTTCCTGATCCTGGTTATTGCCTATCAAATTGCCTCTAAGAATGTTTTGTAGAATATTAGAATATCCTCCTTCATATCTGCGATATTTACTTTCAAATTAATCATCCATTTAACCTATCAACAGTGATTTTGATTCCTCAAGCATACAGTAATTATCTGGCGCCACAGAAATTCTCAGAGCCACTGTATTATTTAAGTAATTAACTGTATGCGCACAGCTAACCACCTGTCCAGTTCTAGCTACAGGTAGACATTCGTTCAGTCTAAGGACACGCTAGTCCATTACGATGCTTAAAATGCCTGTTTAATTCGTTAACCGGACGTTGCTTTCCTAATTCCTAAGGTGGACTGGCTCTTGTATGAATATTAATCGACAACTGGATGTAATAGCTGAGTTCAGGCAATCAATCCTCTGGTGGGGCAAGCGACCAGAGCGTTGCTTCTTCTCCCGCCATTGATTACTTAACGCCGGGCATCGCAGTCAAATCCTCAAAGCCATGGACAGCCGCAGTAATTAAATGCAGCACCGGAATACAACTCACGATCAGAGTGCAGATTGAAATCAAGATGAAGATCGAGGCGTGGATTAAGATTAAGCGGAGAGATTGAATGCAGATTGAAATCAAGATGAAGATCGAGGCGTGGATTAAGATTAAGCGGAGAGATTGAATGCAGATTGAAATCAAGATGAAGATCGAGGCGTGGATTAAGATTAAGCGGAGAGATTGAATGCAGATTGAAATCAAGATGAAGATCGAGGCGTGGATTAAGATTAAGCGGAGAGATTGAATGCAGATTGAAATCAAGATGAAGATCGAGGCGTAGATTAAGATTAAGCGGAGATATTGAATGCAGATTGAAATCAAGAAGAAGATCGAGGCGTAGTTTAAGATTAAGCGGAGAGATTGAATGCAGATCGACATCAAGATGAAGATCGAGGCGTGGATTAAGATTAAGCGGAGAGATTGAATGCAGATTGAAATCAAGATGAAGACCGAGGCGTAGATTAAGATTAAGCGGAGAGATTGAATGCAGATTGAAACCAAGATGAAGACCGAGTCGTGGATTAAGATTAAGCGGAGAGATTGAATGCAGATTGAAATCAAGATGAAGATCGAGGCGTGGATTAAGATTAAGCGGAGAGATTGAATGCAGATTGAAATCAAGATGAAGATCGAGGCGTGGATTAAGATTAAGCGGAGAGATTGAATGCAGATTGAAATCAAGATGAAGATCGAGGCGTAGATTAAGATTAAGCGGAGAGATTGAATGCAGATTGAAATCAAGATGAAGATCGAGGCGTGGATTAAGATTAAGCGGAGAGATTGAATGCAGATTGAAATCAAGAAGAAGATCGAGGCGTAGATTAAGATTAAGCGAGGAGATTGAATGCAGATCGACATCAAGATGAAGATCGAGGCGTAGATTAAGATTAAGCGGAGAGATTGAATGCAGATTGAAATCAAGATGAAGACCGAGGCGTAGATTAAGATTAAGCGGAGAGATTGAATGCAGATTGAAATCAAGAAGAAGATCGAGGCGTGGATTAAGATTAAGCGGAGAGATTGAATGCAGATTGAAATCAAGATGAAGATCGAGGCGTGGATTAAGATTAAGCGGAGAGATTGAATGCAGATTGAAATCAAGAAGAAGATCGAGGCGTAGATTAAGATTAAGCGAGGAGATTGAATGCAGATCGACATCAAGATGAAGATCGAGGCGTGGATTAAGATTAAGCGGAGAGATTGAATGCAGATTGAAATCAAGATGAAGATCGAGGCGTGGATTAAGATTAAGCGGAGAGATTGAATGCAGATTGAAATCAAGATGAAGATCGAGGCGTAGATTAAGATTAAGCGGAGAGATTGAATGCAGATTGAAATCAAGATGAAGATCGAGGCGTGGATTAAGATTAAGCGGAGAGATTGAATGCAGATTGAAATCAAGATGAAGATCGAGGCGTAGATTAAGATTAAGCGGAGAGATTGAATGCAGATTGAAATCAAGATGAAGATCGAGGCGTGGATTAAGATTAAGCGGAGAGATTGAATGCAGATTGAAATCAAGAAGAAGATCGAGGCGTAGATTAAGATTAAGCGGAGAGATTGAATGCAGATCGACATCAAGATGAAGATCGAGGCGTGGATTAAGATTAAGCGGAGAGATTGAATGCAGATTGAAATCAAGATGAAGATCGAGGCATGGATTAAGATTAAGCGGAGAGATTGAATGCAGATTGAAATCAAGATGAAGATCGAGGCGTAGATTAAGATTAAGCGGAGAGATTGAATGCAGATTGAAATCAAGATGAAGATCGAGGCGTGGATTAAGATTAAGCGGAGAGATTGAATGCAGATTGAAATCAAGATGAAGATCGAGGCGTAGATTAAGATTAAGCGGAGAGATTGAATGCAGATTGAAATCAAGATGAAGATCGAGGCGTGGATTAAGATTAAGCGGAGAGATTGAATGCAGATTGAAATCAAGATGAAGATCGAGGCGTGGATTAAGATTAAGCGGAGAGATTGAATGCAGATTGAAATCAAGATGAAGATCGAGGCGTGGATTAAGATTAAGCGGAGAGATTGAATGCAGATTGAAATCAAGATGAAGATCGAGGCGTGGATTAAGATTAAGCGGAGAGATTGAATGCAGATTGAAATCAAGATGAAGATCGAGGCGTGGATTAAGATTAAGCGGAGAGATTGAATGCAGATTGAAATCAAGATGAAGATCGAGGCGTAGATTAAGATTAAGCGGAGAGATTGAATGCAGATTGAAATCAAGATGAAGATCGAGGCGTGGATTAAGATTAAGCGGAGAGATTGAATGCAGATTGAAATCAAGAAGAAGATCGAGGCGTAGATTAAGATTAAGCGAGGAGATTGAATGCAGATCGACATCAAGATGAAGATCGAGGCGTGGATTAAGATTAAGCGGAGAGATTGAATGCAGATTGAAATCAAGATGAAGATCGAGGCGTGGATTAAGATTAAGCGGAGAGATTGAATGCAGATTGAAATCAAGATGAAGATCGAGGCGTAGATTAAGATTAAGCGGAGAGATTGAATGCAGATTGAAATCAAGATGAAGATCGAGGCGTGGATTAAGATTAAGCGGAGAGATTGAATGCAGATTGAAATCAAGATGAAGATCGAGGCGTGGATTAAGATTAAGCGGAGAGATTGAATGCAGATTGAAATCAAGATGAAGATCGAGGCGTGGATTAAGATTAAGCGGAGAGATTGAATGCAGATTGAAATCAAGATGAAGATCGAGGCGTAGATTAAGATTAAGCGGAGAGATTGAATGCAGATTGAAATCAAGATGAAGATCGAGGCGTGGATTAAGATTAAGCGGAGAGATTGAATGCAGATTGAAATCAAGATGAAGACCGAGGCGTAGATTAAGATTAAGCGGAGAGATTGAATGCAGATTGAAATCAAGATGAAGATCGAGGCGTAGATTAAGATTAAGCGGAGAGATTGAATGCAGATTGAAATCAAGATGAAGATCGAGGCGTGGATTAAGATTAAGCGGAGAGATTGAATGCAGATTGAAATCAAGATGAAGATCGAGGCGTAGATTAAGATTAAGCGGAGAGATTGAATGCAGATTGAAATCAAGATGAAGATCGAGGCGTGGATTAAGATTAAGCGGAGAGATTGAATGCAGATTGAAATCAAGATGAAGATCGAGGCGTAGATTAAGATTAAGCGAGGAGATTGAATGCAGATCGACATCAAGATGAAGATCGAGGCGTGGATTAAGATTAAGCGGAGAGATTGAATGCAGATCGAAATCAAGATGAAGACCGAGGCGTAGATTAAGATTAAGCGGAGAGATTGAATGCAGTTTGAAATCAAGATGAAGATCGAGGCGTAGATTAAGATTAAGCGGAGAGATTGAATGCAGATTGAAATCAAGATGAAGATCGAGGCGTAGATTAAGATTAAGCGAGGAGATTGAATGCAGATTGAAATCAAGATGAAGACCGAGGCGTAGATTAAGTAGATTAAGATTAAGCGGAGAGATTGAATGCAGGTTGAAATAAGATGAAGATCGAGGCGTGGATTAAGATTAAGCGGAGGGATCGAATGCAGATTGGAATCAAGATAAAGGTCGAAATGCAGATTGAGATCAATGATTTACAACACAATGCAGATCAAGACTCAGATCAGGTCACGAAATAAGAGGGAAACAGAAAGAGGGGAAGAAACCAACGAATGCGAGACAAGGACAGGCAGGCAGACAGACAAACAGACAAGCAGACAAACAGACAGAAAGCGAGAGAGCGAGAGAGATGCAAAGGGAGAAATAAAATAAAGGTAACAAAGTGATACACATGACAGATGGCGCCACTGGTGTGTTTGCACCCTCTATACATTTTTCAACCATTCTTGTAAGTCGCACTTATTTGATCAGTTAAAGATCCGTGGATACAACGTTTCTGAGAGGTACTTAAGAGGCGCTATGTGAAGATTAAAGTAGATGAGTAACAGACAGACAGACAGACAGACAGATAGACAGACAGACAGACAGTCAGACACGCACACACACAGACACAAAGACAGACACACAGACAGAATGAATTAGGGAGTGTATGGTTGGAATAGCTTATGATAGGGAGAGAATGGGGATAGAGAAAGGACAGCGGAATGAAATAACAGAATAGAAGAAAGAGTAGAAAGACAGAGTGCGCGAGGATATATACATACATGTATATGTCTGTGTATATATATATACAGACATATACATGTATATGTATATATCCTCGCGCATATATATATATGCGCGAGGATATATACATATACATGTATATGTATGTAGTATATATATATATATATATATATATATATATATATATAGAGAGAGAGAGAGAGAGAGAGAGAGAGAGAGAGAGAGAGATAGAGAGAGAGAGAGATGTATGAAAAATATGGGAGAAGGATGGAGAGCGAGATACGGAATACTTAAGAAGAACGAGCTATGCTTCTATTCCTTCTGAAGCGGAGAGAAACGTCGATCACTGTCCTAGCATTAACCCATTAGTGCCTGATTTTTTGTTTTTTCATGAAAGTGCAAAAATAACATTATTTCTTCCTAATGAAAATCAGTTCTAAGCACTAATCAGCTCAAATTTTGTTTTTACAATTTTTTAATAATTTTTATTTTCCGTCCCCATTTTGGGGACGCTAGGCACAAATGGGTACGTGTAATTTCAACACTGGGATGAAGCAACTGTTAAAATTTCATGCATGTAGTCACAAAGATAAGCATTCCTGTAGCTAATTACACACTTGCAAGCATCAAACTCATTGTCTGGTAAAATATAAAGGTCAATAGTCATATATAATCAAGGAAAAATTACCAGAAAAGATGAACATAATGTATGTCAAACTAGTTCATTGAAATTATATTGGTACAAAAATGACTGTTATAGCAATGGCTACTTATGCGACTATCATGGCAAGAGAAATAGCAGTTCTATAGCAGTTCTGAATAACAGCTGTCGCCTACTGGTGGAAGATAGTGAAACAATCCTGGTGTACTCCATTGTCACATGCGCCTTGCTTTTAGACCGCAGACACCACAACAACGCAGCACTCTGCTGGACTCTAAGAATTGATTCATTTTATCAGTGCGTATATCTTGTGGCAATCGATTTTCAACAGCTTTTGGTTGACCAAGAGGATGGCCAATAGCTGTACGTTCACCATTGTACTGCGTGCAGTACACAGTGCACATGTTTCGACAAAAGTTCAACTGGTTCACTTGTCGGTGTGTAGTTGCAGTGGTGTGTCAGTACAAAATCAAACCATTTTGGATTGCCACATGCTATACATAAGCAAAGAGAGCCCAGCAACAGTTTCTGGATCTGACAGATATGTGGTATGTGCCATCTTATCGGATCCGCCCATATGTCTGTTGTACCAGTAGGTAACATATTGCATGGTCATATCCACAAACTTTCTTTCAGACCGTGACCACTTCTTCGCTGAGCCCAGTGTCTCGATGCCACTCAATAATTGGAAGCAAGTGTTACCACACTGTTGTCGTGCCAGCGCATCACCATTATTCCAGATGCTGTATCTAGTCAGTAGTCAAAGGCGCCGCAATCTGATTTCTTGATCTTGTCCACAGACAACAATGGACAGTGTCAACTCGATTGGCTCAAACTGTTACGGTTGCCTGGATGTTCTTGCTGCTCAAAAACTCAAGCAGATTCAGACCAGTGAAAACATTGTGAAAATACAGTGTGTATTTGTCATCAGCTGGAGGCAGACAGTCTGCAAGCTTGACAACGACAGTCGGTCACTCCAGCTCCTTGATACTGATCCTTCTGAATTCAATAGCCAAGTGTCATGTTGATGCTCCATACCTTGAAGTCAAATCTTATGGGCTTGCCACGAGTAAATTGTTTTACACTATATCTACCATAGTATGGTACCACTGATTCGTCAATCTAAAAACTATATTTGGGACCGCGAAAATTCCGCCAGGAACCGTTGATTTAGCGCGTCTAATAGCAGCTGAACCTTGGCCATTCTGTCATTTGGTGACAAGTGTTCATTGTCCGCAACGTGTACACACACCATTAGTTCATCAAATCTGTTTCCTGTCATTGCACAACTGATGGCTGAGTTGTATACATCTTCTGCCGCCTCCCAGTAGAGACAACGGCGAGGCAGTGGAATATTACTGTTCGAAAGTTGACGGGGCCATTTGTGCCTAGCGTCCCCAAAATGGGGACGGTATATTCCGGTATAATAAAAAATCAACCAAGCGTCAATCAACATTACAAAAATAGATGCAGATAGCTAAGAGACAAAATAACATAGGCCTATACTCACATTTTTTATTGTAATGTATTATTGCATGATAATTCAAGGTTATATTGATAACTTTACTGAAATTTTAAATTTACGATGATCGTCACAACAAAGTCCTCTAATTACGAAAAAACAAATAAATATCTGCTAATTTATAGCCTACATTAAATTGATGTTTATGTTCAACATAAAAATTACCTCGTGGACTAATTATGATCGCAGTTCAAAGGCAGCGGCGCATCTTTGTAGCAACCATCGCAAGTAATTTATTGTCTCGATTTCGTCTTCGTTCGCTAAATTTTCGATTCTGCTGCTTCAAGATAACCGCTGCTTCAAAAGCCTTTCCAGTGACTTCGGCTATCGTCGGCAATCTTCGGCTATCGTAGGATATTTATGTCGATGACGTCTTCATAGGTCTTCGGGAATGATACGCGATTTATTTAGAAGAGCTGAATCCGCGTCTCCTGGGGTATGCTGTTGCTCTGTCGCTATTTTTATGTCTGTGGTCACGTCGCTCGATCGTTCACTTTAATGTCGAGGGTCCATATCGTCGGACGATTATGCTACCATGAGGGCTGGAATTACCGCAAGAACAGTTATTGAGTCGACTGAGGTGGATGCAAATGAGGACGGTGAATTTGCATAAATAAATGTAAGTTATTAATACGTTGTAAGCTTAATTTTGCGATGAAAAGGGAATAATTGTATGCAAATGAAACAAGGATGTTTCGTTTGGCAGAGATAAGAAAGTCTCCACAAAACTATACGAATATACACGTAGGCCTATAGGAATATGCAAAATATGTTAAAATCTTCGCAGTTCAAAAATTAGTGCATATTAAAAAATCCTCTCAAAGGCGGTCATTGCCAGCCTAAACGATGCTAGAGTTAATTAAGAATAACAAGTTGATTATTAGGCAAATAATACTCGAATAGCTGGAGAAGTCACCAGTGGCACACACAAAGAAGTCTTCTTTGTGTGCGTCATTGAGAACCAAAAGAAACCCAAAAAAACAAAAAAAAACCAAGAAAACAAAGAAGTCTCATTCAGAGATCACAGTTGAAACGATGTTTACAGTTCCTAGTCTCTGTTGCGTTGAGGATCTGGATTGTCGACACTCGGTTCGCAACACTCGGTTACGCTCACCGACGGGCATTCCCTCGCAGATAGCAAAAGACGCCGCGTCCGCATATCCCTCAGGTCATTGGTTCATCGCAGTACGGGCATTCGCCGGTAGCCTTCCTGCTTGTTGTCATACAACAAAGACCTCTCCGCCATGTACATCTAGCATTTTAAAATATACAAAATGATTCAACAGTCCTATTTTGCCTTAAGTACTTAGACTAATATCGTTCTCTTTTCTTTACATAACGGGGCCTTTCCTTATCTTACTTTATTTTATTTTACCAAAAGTTATATCGTTCACTCATATGTACTTCTTCTCTCATGCAAGTCCATCCTAATTTTCCATTAGTTTTATTATCTTACTTTATGTCTCCCTCTCGTCCTAGTCTGTATTTTAGACTCTGCATTCCACACACACACACACACACTAACACACACACAAACGCACACACACACACAACTATGGCGACAGGAGTTGCGCTGAGCGAGAAAATTTCTTCCCTTTCATGGAAAAGAGGAATTAAAGCCGAGAAGAAGGAATTAGTGGGCAGATATACATAACCGTAATCGTAATCGTAATTCCGAGATTTCTACCCAACGAAAGCCGCGCCGCGGGGACCAGCTTATTCACAGGCGCTCAGTCAAAAAAATCGATAGGCAAGAAGGGTTCGGTTCCAGGTCAAGATCCAAGTAAGACGGAGTGACAGCGTGGCAGCTACGGGTGGTGGTGTTTGGGGTTGGAGAGGAGAGAGAGATAAGTGGAAGAAGGATTGTCAGGGTGCGATGCCCAGACTCACAGACGAACAGGCAGCCAGGCTTATAACCAAGCAGACAACTAAACAGGAAGGCAGTGTTAGGCTCCCGGGCATTTATGCTGCTGCTATAGACAGGCAGATCAACAAACAGCCAAGCAAACAGGAAGACATACAGACAGGCCGGCAAACAGAGAACAGGTAAACAGACACACAAGTAAACATACAGACAGCCAGACAAAGAGATGGGAGGAAGAAATGGGGTTTTAGACAGAGATATTGAGAAGCGATAACTCTTTGGACTACTCCCAACCTTCTGGGCACTTCATTAGCTCTACTGCAATCGTCAGTTGCGAACCGGATTTTATCTGACCAAGGACTCCTTTAAAATAATATCCAGACGCACAACCATCTCGCACTCCTAACAAGTCTGTCCATATAACCAGTTATGTCGGGGGTTTATAGCCAGACATGGTGATGATGACGATGATAATGACGACGACGACGATGATGATGATAATGTAATAGTAATAACACTACTACTACTACTACTACTACTACTACTACTACTACTACTACTACTACTAAACATAATAATAATAATGTTATTATTATTATTATTATTAATAACAATAATGATGATAATAATGATATTAAAGATAATAATAATAATAATAATAATAATAATAATGATGGTGATGATGATGATGATAATAATAATAATAATAATGATAATGATAATAATAATAATAATAATAATAATGATAATAATAATAATAATAATAATAATAATAATAATAATAATAATAACAATAACAATTACTATAATAACAATAAAAAATTCGCACCAGGTTAAACCAGTTTCACTTTCTGCAATGCAACGCGGTTACTCAGTAAATCGTCTGCAGATTCTCGTCCATTGCTGTTACTTTGAAATTGTCCTTAGTCATACCTACTTTCCATGAAGACAGGGGGATCGACTGAGGGTATGAGGAGGAGGAATCACCGGGGAAAGGGCTAATGGAAGACATCGCTTGCATCCAATAATTAATCAACTAATGACGGGTTGATCCGGTGCGAGGGGTCAGTGGTTCAAAGTCAGGCTAAGCGTCATCTTGTGTTCAGAATCTAACGGAAACTAAACAGAAATAGAAGGAAATCTGAATAAAAAATATAAAATAAAGAAGGGACTAAACGAAGAAGGCTTCTGAGTAGATAGCAGTTGATAAATTATTGATTTGTCAATGACTGAGTGACTGAATGACTGAATGACTGATTGAAGACAGACATGACTGATTCTGTCACAAAGTTCTAATTTTAAGAAGTCATGAAGGGCATCGTCGCTGTACAGAGACAGAAATAGAGATGGAGGCATAAAGAAATATAGGGACAGAGACACAGAGACAGAAGCGAGAAGAACAGTCATGGACAATGACACAGGCAGAGGCACATATATAGCGAGACAGAGAGAAACAGTGAGACGTAGAGTGTGCTGGTAAAAGAACAGCAGACTAAAGGGGAGTGAATGAGGGGAGAGACATTCAGAGAGGCTCAACGTTTTAAACTCTTGTTCTCTCAGTCTTTTCTCTTACCGACGACAGGGAAAGGAAGACAGAAATAGAGAAGAAAGTTACATATAGAGTTGACAAATATGTCATTTAAGAGGAAACTGACGGATATAGTAAGAGATAAACAGAGGCACAGATTGCAGAGACAGACTGAAACAGACAGACAGACTGAAACAGACAGACAGACTGAGACAGACAGACGTAGACGCAAACAGAGTGACAGAGACAGAGGCGCGGAAACAGACTTCGTTGTACCTAGAAGACGCCGATACACTGCAAAATATTTGCCTGAGAGGCAGACATTAGCCAGCGATCGTATGCAACCATCGTCTCGTTTTCAGCTTCTCATTTGATCCGATTTGCCTCCGTCCTGACAAATGCGCTGGTTTCGCAGCTACCTGTATGATTGCAGGTTCTAACCAGAAGGGTTGCCATCGTGTACCCACTGGTCCACCGTCAAAAGCGCTTCTGACAAATCAGCCCCAACAAAAAACTCGACAAAAGGGCCCCGCCCCCGCCGAAAGATTTTAAATAAATTGCAGGCACGCAAGAATTATTATTACGTAAAAACGTATTCACCTAACAGAATTTTTTCTTTAAAAACTATAGGTCTGTGTCATCATGCATGCTGGCATAACTAGTTATAAAATAGTAAAACAATCATAGTTTCAAACTGTGAGAAATCCTCTGAAGATAGTCAATGATTAGAACTGTACTGTCAGTTTATGTTATAGTCTGTATTCTACGATTTAATTGCATATATTTATTCTTGGTGACAGGCTGTCTGACCTCCTCTGACCTCCTCAGCCAAGTGACGATCTAGTCTTCGTTCAAAAAAAATTTGTTCAGAGCGTACAGGTTCAACTAGTTTGTAGACCGTTAGACCCTCTCAAAATCTCACAGCTACAAGTTCATGTAAAACCAGCCGACACAAGGCTATGATTCCATATTCACAACAACAACAACAACAACAGTAGTAGTAGTAGTAGTAGTAGTAGTAGTAGTAGTAGTAGTAGTAGTAGTAGTAGTAGTAGTAGTAGTAGTAGTAGTAGTAGTAGTAGTAGTAGTAGTAGTAGTAGTAGTAGTAGTAGTAGTAATAATAATAATGAACTTCGCTTGGTGTTGAATTTTCAAAATGACTTAGATCATATATATCAAATACGAAGATTGCAAGTCAAACTAAACTAGAAATCTTATACTAATCATTATAATCTCTAAAGTGCAACGTTGGCGCTTCTGTTGGGGTACATTTGTCAGGAAGCTTATGGCGCATTTGTGGGGATATTATGTCGGGGCGCAAATGTCGGGGCGCTTTTTTGTGGGTGGACGTGTCACGGTACCCATTGACTAGATTTCCTCTTGCTTACGCGTTTATAACCCACTTCGTTGACAGAATGTAAATCATGCAGACAATATCCGAATACTCAACACTGCTGAGGGCTGTCTAAAATATGTTGCTGTCGGAAATAAACTGTCTACATTTCTTACAACTACCTTCGCATCTTTCATTCTTCTTTTAACATGGGGCAGTTTAACATACATGTAATATCAAAAACTGACTAGTGGGGATTGCAAAGTCACAAAGCGAGATTGAAGCAGCAAGTAAGCGGTGTGAAAAGTGACTAGGTGGGGGTAATACTGTAACTAGGCTTCGTCAAAGAAACTAGGCAGGGTAACAATGTCTAGACTGAGTAGAAAAGTGACTAGAAAGGAGATTGAAAAGCAACAATCTATTCCGTTGCACTACATTACACCATATCAGGCTACATTAAGTTATATTACATTACATTGCAGACTTTGATCTTAACCATAGCTTAATTCAATGTGTATTCCATTTCAAGAAGAAAGACATTGAATTCCATATTCCTTCATTATCGCAGTTTGTATAACGAAACGTGAGCTGAACTTTTTGTGGCTATCGTCTTAGATCTGAATGCCTGTGTTAAACTTCATCTTTCCACCTACAGCATCATATTACCAACCAGAGGGCTAACTCTCGGGCGGCACGGGAGAAACTTCTCCCTCGCTGACCCAGAATAACCTTCCATGCGGATATATTTTCTCAGACACCATGTTCCTATCACCACTTCTTTCAACCACAAAAACGCACCCTGTTAACAACAAAAAGCTGACGTAGTCTACAGGCAGACAGACAAACAAAGCAATAAAGACAGAAGCCTATACTGGTTTTGTTCGATTTGTTGACAGGACGAGAAAAATCAAGTTCTTGTGACCAACGTCTGGCTTGAACACGTGAGTTCTTCTTAACCAATGTCACATATCGACAGCGTGGGAGGGAGATAAGGTTACAGAGGCAAAGGTCACAGAGGCAAAGGTCACAGAGGAGGAGGAGGAACTGAGACAAAATTGGGCAGAGGGAATGTAAATAGAGAGCTGAAACGGAGGAAGAGTGAAGGAAGGAGGAAGGGACGAAGGAATGGAAATGGCAGGGTAGAATAAGGTAAGGTAAGGTCAGCTCAGGTCAGGTAAGACAACTGATGTCATCCTGAAGGCCTCTTTTAACATTTAATAGGATTTAAACTTTGGTCAGAGCTAAAACTCCAAAGTATCTTCAGTCCTACAATCGCGTAATGGTTACCCATTAAAAAAAGAAAATAATGTTCAAGACCAGATTAATTGTTCTACATTTCAGCCACCTCACTACCTTTCGTCTCATGCCCAGTTCCAAGTCTTGTAACTACTCTGAGTCTCTGACTGTCTTGCTCCGATCATACTAAAACAAGGACAGCTCGTGATGGGCGAGCCTTTTTCGTTCCCAGAGTCTGGAACTCTTTCTGTAAATGTTCTCCATGCAAAGTCAGTGTTAGCCTTCAGATCTCGACTAACACCATCTTTTCCTGGAATCGTTTCCTCCATAGGATGTTTCTATGTCCACTTGAATGTTCCTCTTGGCCTTTGACTGGTCTTACCTGGAATTTTGTACGCATATCGACTTAGTTTGGTAGCAAACATCGATTGATGCCTTGAGCATTACCGCAGTGTCGCTAAAGAAGTTCTAGGAATAATAATAATAATAATAATAATAATAATAATAATAATAATAATAATAATAATAATAATAATAATAATAATTCCGGAGACGCGAGAGATACTAGCTATCTTTTTCAACGGTTCTCAATCATAATTCAACGTTTCAACGCCGTCGCCTTTCGCAGTACCTTCTCTCTGCCAGAGCCAGATGAGACGTAGCCATTCCAGATGCTTCACTTCTGTCTCTGGAGTCGGAGTCTGGACTAATTTTTTCACCACCTGAGGGATTGTACCTACCTCGGGTATAAAACATAAATAAAAATAAATAATAATAATAAATAATAATAATAATAATAAATAATAATAAGAGGAAGAAGAACTGATGGTTCTCATGGTATGGCTTGTCGTCTTGGACCCGGTAGGACTGCCAGACAGACATGCTGCTCTAAATGATCTAATCTGGCGAGCTTTAGTGAAAGCGGGTTTCCCTTCCTCTAAAGAACCAGTTGGACAGTAAACGCCTAGATGGCGCTACTCTCATTCCCTGGCAGGCAGGCATGTCTATGGTCTGGGATGTTACTGTTGTTGACACTTTGGCCGATTCTTACTTGCCTCACACAGCCACGAATGCAGGCACAGCGGCAGAGTTGGCAGCTCAGAGGAAGATCACCAAATATACCGATTTATCGGCTTCCTATCAGTTCATCCCTTTGGCCTTCGAGACGCTTGGCCCGATAAATTTACAGGACCTGGAGTTCTTAACTAATCTGGGTGGACACTTGACCAAGGTTTCCGAAGACCCAAAGGAGACCGCTTTCCTTTTCCAACGCGTTGCCTGCACAATTCAATGTTTTAATTTGATTGCCTTCCAGGGCACTTTTGAGGAGCCAGTCGCTAAAGAAGTTCTAGGAATAATAATAATAATAATAATAATAATAATAATAATAATAATAATAATAATAATAATAAGTATTGATGTGCAAACACGACTACAAACCTTACTCGCGATTTGCATGTCTGGACAGCGAGTTGTCCATTTCAAACGCCATACTAGGAATCGAACCTCGGCCGCAGAGGTCACAGACAAATTAACATTCTCTGTGATCGTGCGACCCAGAGGGTATGGGATGGAAAGGGATAAGAAAGACAGACAGAGAGCGGGAACGAGAGAGAGAGAGAGACAGAGACAGAGACAGAGAAGACGGAACATGTCATCTTGAGAAGCAGAAAGAAGGAAGAAGGAAACGAGCAGTGGAACCGGAAATTGGGAGTTGTTTATGTGAAGTCATAGGGTCAGAGGTGGAGGGAGACAGACTTAAAAGCAAAAAAGGAAGAATGGCATCAATGGAGGAAATCAGGAAAGGCAAAGAGTAAAGAAGAAGAAGAAAGAGTTGTGAACTGGAAGACACCGTCGGAGATTGCAAGAGAAAAAGAAATGGAGAGAGGGAGTGATAAAGAGAGAGACAGACAGAGACAGAGAGAGAATTTCCCTGTTACTGTGTGCTCGCGTGTGCGTGTGTGTGTGTGTGTGTGTGTGTCGCATAATCATCGCTGATGCAGATGCTCCAAACGATGGGCCTGAGACCAGCTGTCCAGACAGCAACTGAGTTCTATCACACGATGTCGCCATTCGCTCTGCAGCCAAGTATTATAGCCAAGAACCTAATAAGCCTTGAAAAAGCTCTCTTCCGGTAAGGGAAAAAAGGGAACTTACATGCAGCGTTATCAAGTAGTATGAAGGCCAATATAGCGCAACCTAACAGAAATTACAAGCTCCACAACACCATTCACCATAATAAGACTAGGTGGAATAACATCTCGAAAAACCACAACAGTGGTAGAACCACATGAACACAAACGTTTAGCACCAGAATTGTAGCTGTCCTGTCCTGCCTATGTAATGCATCCGAATTTATGTAGCGCCGTATATTTCACTCTTTACAAAACAAAGACGAATAATATGGGAAGACAGACAGAAATACAGACACACACAGACACAGAAACACACAAACAGCCACACAGACAGATAGATGTATGTGTATTTCTGACAGAACAGACACGCATATGTAAATATAAATGTAAATCTAAATGTACAGGTTTTTCTATGGCGGTTGTATGACCTCGACCCTGTTCATTTTTCAATGAACTTATCGGGTGAGATCCATCACCACCGCTGCCCTTTGAATGGACGCCACGCCACTTAAGGTCCACACGTACGGACTGTATGTATGTCTATATGTATCTGTTTGAATGTACGTTTCTTCCTGTCTCTGAAATACATCTATATGCAGAAATCTTTAAAAATTGTCCTTTCTTCTTTCTTTTGATCCTTTTCTTCTTCCTGACTTGTATGTATTGCCGATGTTGCATGTGGTTCTCCGTTGCCTAGCAACGGGCAACTCGTTGCTAAGGCTGCGATAGAACTTGCATCACTCATGCATGATGGAATATAATGAGCAGCGATGTATTTTACATCCACTCACAGCCCTCTGGCGCGTCATGTCCTTCTCACTATTATCAGGCGCTATATTAATCTTCTAATTGCTATCGGGCGCTATGTCATTGCTGGGATCAGACGGCGACGATGCTCAGACATATGTTCGGACCCTTGAACAGATGAGTGTGAGCTTAAATCTCGACTGTATTTCAAAAGGTAATCACCGACAGTACTTGAAAACATAGCTATAAGGCGCGGCAGTGCTCAGCAGGATTAGAAATTGGAGATGATATTGGAGTCATCAGAATGAGTGACCCCGGAGTGAAGCAAGCAGCATACGTCTGTTTCATCCATAGCTATATTTCTGAACTTAGATTAACTTTCATCGTCTCCTTAACAAGCACGTTATATATGTACTAACACGAAGAATGAGAAACAAGAAGAGTACGATTGCGCTAAACGGACAACACGAATCAGGACATAATTAGACTTGGACTAAACACGGAAAAAGCATCGCACTTGACAAATGGTCGAGAAGAGGCCATTCGTTAGCCTGAGATCCTGATGATGATGATGATGATGATGATGATGATGATGATGATGAGGACGACTATGATAATGTTACTGCAGGATCCTAGATCCAGGATCTAAATCAAATCCAGGATTTTAAGTTCTGCCGAATCCAGCGAAGTGATTTCAGTGTTAGCTCGAACGTCTGCCTGACAAGTATACGGGGCCTGCGTCGTCTACCGATGTCCTCCTGCCTATATCAATCACAGAGCTTTCGAGATGTACTTAAAATGTGCTATATTAAGTATATCAATGCATACATACGCAGACAGTCAGACAGACAGACAGACAGATATTCATGCATGAAATTATGACATAGATAAACTGAAGAAAGAAGAAAATGAGTGAGAACGGAAGGTTATGATTGAAGGTTGGAATAATGTCCAAATAGTTTATACAGGAGAGATGAACAGAGCAGCCTATAAGCAGGACAGAACTAGCTGGATTAGCTTTAGATAGAGACTGGAGGATTATATGCAGTGTAGATCAAGGCCTGAGAAAGAGAGTTAGACAGCGAGGAACAAGATGTAGGCCTTGTCAATGGTGCAGGAGAATGACAATAACCGTGCAGAAATCAGATTATTTTAGTTGGTGGAAATCTAGAATCAATCAAAGGACAACACTTAGCAAGAGGAGATGAGGGTGACCGGAAGATACACGTGGAAAAATTTGGTTGGAGAATCTAAGCAGGCATGGACTAAGGCATAGACTAATAACCCTGAGAGGATATTTTGCTCAAAGAACAGCTGAGGAAGATATCCAAGGAGAGGTTGAATTTTGGAATATATCAGAAATGCGGAAGCGAGAGCAGAACAGTCTGCGGATAACGGTAGTACGGTAAGAGAGGTGACAAAGAGAACTATCTGAGGGAAACAGTGGAGGAGATTTCCGTGCAATCAAGCCGACATTCTGCCTGGCTGATGAAGAGCTTAAGGTAGAGATTAGAGATTTAGACTCATGATTAGAGTTGACCAATTGTTCGGTAAAGCTAGATAGAATTTACGAGTCAAGAGATGTTTACGTTCACGTCATGTGCCACGTTGCAAAGTAAATCTGTTTGTACAAACGACATTCTTTGAACTAGTAAATATTCTGTTAAAATACACACCCCGGCCTGACCCACCCCCGGATTCTGACCAAACACCCTGGCTCTTGCGAATTTGATTTTATATAGCGCCGGTGTATAAGCTTGTCTTCCTGACGCGGCCTTTGTATGGCGCTGAAAATTTTTGGAGATTTACATTTACAATTACACCGACCACGTAATGTATTCTTATACGAAAACAACTGGCTGACAGAAAGGGACTGGACGCTGACTCAGGTTTCACTTTAAGTCTCCAAGACATTTGTCTGAGTTTTGCCAGGAAATCCGTTGAAAAGGACTCTAAGACGATTCCAGCGCAGAGTAATTTATCGATGCTTCGCCAATCCAACCCGAAATTATTCTAAACAATCACAGCCTCAGCCGCTAGGTGGCTAAATTATGTCCAAGGACGTCGCTGACCATCTCAAAATCTAAATCCACATCTCACGGGGACGGAATCACGCAAGGCTATACATGTATACATAAAGATGCATACGCAGATATACATATGTTCATGTATCATAAACGTATGGTATGATTAAATCGCATCGGATGCGGTAAGAACAATAAATTAAAAAAAACACGGGGTCTACATGTACATACTGAAAGAACTAGACAGCAACACGGACTTAACTGTAATTAGCAGCATAAAGTTCTCAAACAATAAAACAAACCTTGGTTCTATAGCTAACAAAGCATAAGCACAAATCACGAATTACCTGGCCCTATCTAAATGACATTTCCCCCCTTCTGAAAGTCGAAGAAATTGCATGAAATTATAAAAATCACGGAACTCGATCATAGATGTGATTTTGTTGACGCGTGAACAAAAACGCGCCTTGATGGGGACAAAAGCACTTTGCATGAAATAGACGTTACAAACTCCTGTTTGGCCTGTACGTACATGGTGTAACATCGTAACATCGTACATCGGAAACGCGTTTGGTCAATGATCATGCGGTTGGGGGTTCGACTCCGTGTAACTACCCTGGGCAAGTTGTTTGCGCACACCGTGCCTCTGTCACCAAGCAGTATAATTTGGTCCCATGTTCAAGACCTTGGGATTCGTCCATTGCCGGCTCAAGGGAATAAAGAAAAGACGAGTGGCTCCCCTAAATTTAACTTGTGAGATATGGGACACACTTTTATGGCGTCTATCCTCGAGGGCCAGTGATGCAGCCCTATCGTTTCGCCGCCATATCGTCCCCCTTTCGGAGAGCCATAAATTTAGGTGCAAATGTTGTACAGTGACAGCAAATATGGCAATGAATCAATCTCAGAAGCGCGTTAGCGGATTTCCGCTGAAATGTTAGTTTGGCTTAACGCTGTTTCGTAGAAGAAACTATGATATAATCTATGACTTTGATGTTGTCTAAACATCAGCTACCAATTCCACGGAAGTGGTTCAGGTAATACTTGCTCCTTCTGACTTACATCCATTTCAATTAGTCATAATTGAGTAGTCATGACTTACATCCATTTCAATTATCCATAGAAAAGCCTGGCAGATGCCTAACGACTTTAGGATCGGATGACACAGCAATCCTGTCTGTAGAAAGTTGGAATAACGTAATCTGCTCTGAATCTTATTGGATCGAATGCGAACGTCCGATTTCAAATACTCGTCCAGAGGCTGCCATTTGAACCGCATAATCGTGGAATAAGACAGCCGCACTTGGCCGTGTGTCGTGCGCAGAGGATAGGCAACCGTCGGAGTCAGTCTTCCGATAAATCACAGCTAATCCATCGGATTCCATTGCTCTGTCATTTAAGTACATCAGTGCATAAGTAGTCAAGCAGCCGCCTGTAAACCAAAGCCATTATAAGCTAAAAGTCTCATGCAGCCGTCCTGCAATAAGCCTATGATGGGCTTTACTTTTAATAGTCCTGACGATCTGTAATTGTGTTATTATTCCCAGGTCAATCAATTGGCAGTCACTAGGATTAGGAAAGTAATGTTCCTCTCGTCTAAGCGTCTAATATCTTAGAGATTATGTAGCTTCAAATGAAGTCATATTGCAATATAACTCTATATTTATAGGCCTAATATATAGAGTACAGATAGGTCTAGTCCATAAATCTTAAGCAAATCTGTGCCACCTTATAGGCCTATGCGTATGGGATTTACAAGGGCAAATAGTTTTCATTATGTATGCATATAAATGTGCCAGATGATATATGCCATAATGCATATACATGTATGTATGTCATATTGGTGAATTTAAGTAAGGGTTCCCGTTTTGATACGACATGAGTTTCAATACTGAAACCCTTATCCAGCGATAGAAAACTGATACAGGGCCTACATAAAACAATACATACATATTTACACATATATTTATATGCGTTAGTTACAGTTCAAGTGTTGTTTCTATGTAACCATGCTTTGGTATTAATTAAACGACTACATATATATGCTTGGATTATAGGTGCTCCATATATATATATATATAATTATATATACACATAGATATATATATGGAGCATCTATAATCCTAGCGTATATATATATATGCCTACGCATGGAGTAACAATGTTAGTTCAGAAAAGGCAGTCTTTCTGTCAGAGTGGTATTCGCCTGATTGCTCAGCGAATTATTCGATTCCAAGAATTTATTCAGTGCATACATATACAGTATATAAATGTATATTCTGTAATGAATATGTATATATGTACATATTAGGTTTCTTTCGTCTTTCTTGTCTTCGGATAGCTTGTCTCTGTAACTTCTGCCGCAATACGTTTTCCGCTGGATTACTCTCGTTCACTGGAATGGGGCAACGCGCCTGCTTCGCTGCCCGAACGCCATCTGGCGACTAATGGAAGACGCCGCCTGGCGACCATACACCGCAAAGACGACGCTCTAGCTTAAAACTGATCTCTAGGCTGGCGGTGCGAACGCTAAAATCTAAATTGCACCGGAAGAGGTCAGAACCATTGTCTCGAGCAACGGACAACAACATCTGTCTAAGACAATGGCTGTAACAACAAGACCTTATAAGACTTAGCTTAGGCATGAATGTATTGTAAGCCCGTTCTAATTAAGTGGAACAAAGCATTTTCATAGCGCCAACGCCTCCAATAGTAATCCGCTGCCTTCGCATTTCTCTCACCTTACACACAACCCACCCTAACAAAACTCCTGTCCCCCCTCTCTTTCTGGTCTTCTGGCAACCGGACTTGGTTATTGATATGGCATCTTTGGCCAACCCAACTGATTCGACGCAGCGCTCATGAATAAGCTGGTGCCCTGCGCTTAGCTTCTTAGTGGTGCTTTAGAAATTTCGAGTTTACGATGACGACTTTCCAGGCTATACGTGCTTGAGCTGAAAGATCCTGAAACCGAAAGAAGAAGCTTCTTTAATCTCAGGCAGACGATAGAAAACAAAGGCCTTAAGAGTGCACCATACGATGCGACGTTCCCTATATTAGCTGTGTGATTTGCGCGTGTGGTGGTCAGTAAGGCAAAGCAGCCACAAGAACTAGCGGAATGTTGGCTGAAGTACATAATTCGGTCAGTGTGAGATAATACAGCCTCGTTCGTTAAGCCCCTTTATATTACACGACTTCGCTGATTACAGCTCCACCATGCCATTGGCTTTTTAAGATAAAGGGCTTGGACTCACTGCAAATTGAACATGGTCGAGGCCATTCGGTCACCATATATACATGTAAAACCGTTACATTTACATTTACAGTTTGGATGTCAAGAAGCACTGAGTGTCATGTCTTCGTGTACATTAAGATCTTTGATACAAATGTACGCTTACTTTACCATGCATCATTAGCAAGAGTTCTCATGCTAACCTCGTGACGACACATTGTTTTGGAGCTACCACAATCACTGACTTTAAATTAAACCCTAATCTTTACTCGTTACAAAGGTTTTAAAGAACTTCAATGCCACTTAGGCTAGCGTAGGCAGCGCTTTTGTGAGGTCACAAAATGCGCTATATTAAGTGTCTAGATGCATACATACATTGGCAGCATACATGCAACTTTACAATATACATACATACATAAATAAATACATACACACATAAACACATATATAACCGAGCTAGTTCAGGTATGTTTGCAAGTATGTAAAGTAGTAGTAGTCGTCAGTAGATTACCAGACTTACTCAGTAGTCGTTGCTGGCCAGTGCGTAAGCAGTGAGGCGAATGATTTATTAGACCCTTAGTTCAGAGCAGCAAGACAGCTAGCCAGTAGCCTCAAGCTATACCGCGGTCAGATTCTTAGAAACGGACGGGTCGCAAGTTATACAGCGTGGAAGGGCTATTGTTGGTAGCAATACAGGTAAGCTATGGAATGCAGGAGGGGTGTAGCTTAGTCAAAAGGATTCCGCTGGAGTAAGCTGAGCAATCCAAGGGTAGCACTCTCCAGGTACATCCGGGACTTTACAACTAAGCACGAGAGGTCCACGAGATAGCCAGATGGACGTCCACATGTACACAAATGAATTCGGAGAATCAGAACCAAAAGGCGTAGTAGAATGTAGAGAAGATAGTCTAGCGTCTTCTGGCGCTACAGTAATCGTCATGGGTAGAATAGTTTAAAGTTTGTCGTAGACTAAGTCGCTTGCTCCTCAATTGAACTAGAATCTCGGTCGCGTTACTACAGACACTGACAATCTGAAATAAACGATGGAAAACCGAACAGCGCGATCTGAACGAGAAACCCAACATAATAATCGATAGAAATGAACACCACTACACATACATACATATTTCTGTGCTCGGTGCGATTGTCTGTCAGCCCACTGAGTTGGAAAAGGAGTGGGGTTTGAAGTGGATTGGGTGGGTTGCACTGCCCTCTGCCGAGAACAAATTAAGCTCCGGATCCTATTAGACACCAGAAACAGAAAGATAGAGATTCTACGAACGCCCCCCGGCGGTCAGTTATCTGCAGAAGACGCGATGCGCATGCGCACGACGTCTATCGCTTGATCTTCACGCCTGTGTTCAGCGCTGGATGTAGAGTAATGTCATTTTTATGCTTCTGCTCAGATTCGTATCCAGCGACCGCGCACGCAGGCACGCACCAACGACTACATATACAACATCTATGTAGATATAATATCTATGCAGATATTGTATATTTACTTATATAATATCTACGTAGACCTATACTAAATAATATTTCTGCATATTCTGAATCTATGCACATGAATGAATGAATGAAACTTTATTGATTCCAAAAGAACAAACGAAAAGAACAAATACATTGACCATTGTATAGATTGTTAGGATACAAATGGTAGACTCAAAAGGGACTATCACCTGACAAAACCTCTCTCCTAGACACCATTCCCACTTCTTACCTAAAAGAATGTTTTGATGTTCTTGGTCCAACCATTACATCAATTATCAATTTCTCATTGCTTGAGGGATCCTTTCCTTCTGGCTCCTTAAACGTGGTGGTAGCGAATTCCAAAAAAATGTAGGCTAGCGTGTGAAAAGGCACGGATACCACATGTCTTTATTGATTGGGACAAATTTTTGGTCAGAGGAAGCTAATTTTAACTTTGTCCTGGTGGACTTATTCACAGAATTATTACACCAATTTACCTAAATGACGTAATTCTAGACCTATTCCTTAAAAAGGATTTCGAGTGTGCAGTCCTGACATCAGTTCTGTGTTCACCCACCATCGATTTCTGATCATTCGTCGCTGGTGCTCGTCGACCTAGCGCTTCCTAGAGACCTACACCACCAACACTAGACCGGGCCTTCCACCCGCAACGCACGGAGCAACTCTCTTCGTCTCTTATCAATCCTTAGCGTTAACTCGAGTAACTCGAGTCTGAATTTATAGTTAAAATTAAACGAACAGTTCAATCACAACAGCACTTGAATCGTCACTGTTTCTAAACGCACGAATATATCAACGACATTTGTAACTTAAACTTTCAACTTAGCGCACGTCAGAACACTGCTACAATTCTTCGCGCTTTTGATACAACGCATGTGTGACCGCCTTTTTAGGCCCTTTTCCGCCAGCCAATCACACCACTCGGCACGTGATCAGTGCGGGTAAAAACAAATCAGTAAGCCGATTACGCATGGCAATTTATTATGCAAAAACTTGCTTATTTAAACTTGCTGACTAAGCAATGCAATATTACTTTCATAAATACTCTTCATAGATAGATGGATTTGTTTTCTGGCATTATACGATAATGCCTGATACAGCAAGAAAGAGAGATCTAGAGAAGCAGGCAGATAAATTTACGCCAGTACGGCCGAGAGAGACAAATGTGCTGATAAAAACGGACAGAGACAGTGAGATAACCGATGGACTGGTGAAAAAGCAATCTGACGATATTATTGTGTTGCAGTCACATCTCGTTAAAAGAGTTTCATAGAAAACGACATTAAATGTATTGCCACTGAACCAACTCACTCTTCCGCCGATTAAACCTGGTATATCTGTGAAACTCGCAAATCCTGCCTTATGCTTGGAATATCTGTCACATTCTTGAGCTTTGCCTTTAAGCTCAAAAATCTGTGCCATGGCAAATATCACTAGTGTTTCTGGAAGTGTTAAGAGATTTTTACTTAACTTAATATAATCTAATAACTTATATGGCGCCGTTTTCATAATGCCCAAGGCATCAATCGATGATCGCTTCAAGAAATTGTTAAATCGTTATCTAAATCATAATCCACTGGAGAAGCCAGGTCGAATTCCGATTGGTCAGAGAAACCAAAAGTTAGGCTGTGGTGGGTAAGCAAGCTGAAACCTATGAGTCTTAAGTTTAGACTTGAATGACATCAGAGAACTGACAGAACGAACAGAACTTGGCAGCCAATTCCAAAGACATGGACCAGCAACCGAGACAGCTTAAGAACCCAACACTGTCCTGGTACGAGGCACACGAATCATAGTGTCCACTGATCCAGTATAACATTTGTTGATATGACCTTTGAGCATGGAACAGAGATACTGGCTGATTTAAATAAATATAATACTTTGTGGCGCCAAAATGACTAGAGAAAGACATAGTGGAGTCAAATATTTTGACTATAGACAGCCTGCGCATTCAATATGATTGACAAGGAAGCCACCCAAATGTATAGACGTAAGGCAATCATATTTAACCGCATTCATTTGACGTTTGAATTTTTGTCTCTCAGTCCTCTTGTTTGTATATCTGTTTATCTGCCTTCCGGTCTGCTATCTCTCATCGTACGTGGCTGTCTGCCTTCATGTTTCACCATCTGCCTTACCTATACATTTCTTCCTGTCTATCTCTGCCTGCCTGGCTTCCGACCGGTTTGATGTTTGACCTCACTTCCGTCCTCTGGATTGTCTTACTGTCAGTCTGTGTTCGTCTGCAGTCTGTCTTCCGTCTCCACTTTGTCTTCCGATTACTTTCTCGTTTTATATTGGATCGCTTCTGGTCGCGATCAGTCCTGACAAAAAATAGATGACGCGAAAGAAAGGATTAAGAGGGAACTTGAAGCAGGAATGGAGGAAATATGGACGAGGGAGAGGAAAACGAATAAACAGAGGAGGCTGAAGTTGAAAAGGTTAGATAATCAGTGGAGATGGAGAACTTAGCAGAACTGGAGAGAAAGGAGGGCGATGAAAAGGTGGAAGAAAAAGAGGAATTTCAAAGAATAAAAATAGGGCGAGGAAGAACAAGAACAGAAAGAATGAGATTAAGAGAAAATGGTTGAAGAGGATAAACAGAAGGAGGCAGAGGTGGAAGGGCGAGACACTAGTATGGGTTGGATGATGAACAAGGCAAGGAGAAAGCGGAAGGTTATGCAGAAAACAGGCTGGGATTTGTAAAGCGGGGAAATAAGATGACATAAGTGCAAGAACTCCAGCCGGCCAGCTTACTACCTGGGAACTTTTGTTCAGATCGAATCATTTTCACGACGCCATTCGTCGATTGCTTTTAATCCTCCTCTGTATCCGGAACAGCATATTGGCAGCTGTTGCTGTCGTTGCTGTGCTCCTGCAGCTGCTGCTGCTGATGATGATGCCAAAAACTGCTAACTGACGTATGACAAGAATGGGAACAAAAACTAATCGGATACAGCACCTAACAATAGTCATTCCATCATGAATGATGGATCGTCGATGGATGATCAGTCACCAACATGGATTGTAGAGCATTGAGACCTGTCTTATATATATATATATATAATATATATATATATAATAGAACACCCTATAAGTATATTTTGCATATTGATTAATCCGGCTCTGGTCTCGTCAAAGGAAACTTTTCATAAGCGCTGAATGTTGGAATTGGCGAGGCACATAGTGAAATCCAACTGGCAAAAGCTTATCTCCAGTTTACAGTACAATCGGCACCGGAAACCTGACAAAGAGCTGGAACCAATCACCAACAAATCCTTATCACATCTGACCACATTTGGTGTCTTATATTTGGAGACATTACCTCGAGGACTGTAGGCATACTAACAATGCTTGAAGTTTGGCAAGCATTGTCTAGACAGAGGCATAAAGCTCTCTTGGGCTCTTTAAAGAGGCAAACAAGAACCAAGCAGGTCCTTCAGAAGTTTCGTAGACTACAGAATATGCTGACAAAAATTCTAGACTAACTAAAGCGACAGGAGGAGGATAATATACGCAGCTTATTATGTCATACAATCTCGAAGGTTAGCCGACACAAAGAATATATTTAACTACGCATGGCTATACATAGATGTCCTAAGCCTTCTTATATGGTATAAGTTACATCCTGAAACTGCTGTAAAGAGACGTGTTAATTGACTTCTACCTGCATATAAATGTGTGACGATATTAAAAAATTAATGACGCTACAATAGTTACCTCGGGTGTTTTAAACAAACTTAAATAGTGTTACTGCATCATGTGTGAGCTTCCATTATCATTTTAATAGGCCAGCAGACTATGATAACGTGTGTTCTCAACCAAACATCTAGGTCTGTATCCAGGGGCGTTTGATTTGTCTTAATCAGACTTTGCTCGAAAATTCTTGTATGTTCAGACGATTTCGTGTCATAAACAGTGTATCGCAGTTAATCCTCAACTTTGCCTCGAATCTCGTGCGGTTTTAGCACTTTCTTTTGTCGAAGCCTGGTAGTTTGTGCTTTGAATGGCTTGAATGTAAACGGCTTCCCCATAACGTATGGACATGGTCAAGTCCGGACTTAAAAGAAGCTGCTGAAAGCCAGGTTCTTCAGGGTGCCTTCGACGGTTCATTAAGGACAGGTCTGTGTCCACTGCCCGATCAGCTGCTGACGAATGCTCAGAGCTGTACACAGACGTGTTGCAGGAAGGTATAGGCCTACTCAGAACACAGGCTATCAGCACTTAACGATCAGCCCTGGGTGTACAATTCGGCGAGATTAATCGTGTAGTACGAAAAGTTTACTTTGACTTCAGTTATTCCTCAAGCTCTGTACAGAACGGACAAGGAACTCCGAACTTGTCACCAACCATGGTTGAAAATGATTTGGTTTGGTTATGATGTGTGCGAGAGCCTCACGAAGGAGATTTCTTCATGCCGTTGGAGCATCATTCGCCTAGGGATGCCCGTGACTCACCTCTACATAAGCGGTCGTTTCCAGCGCGAGCGCCCACGTGATAAATTACGCGCCAGCTGACGTCACACCGGCGCCTCAGCGCGCCCTTGATGCGTGGGAGCTAAACGTATCCAACAAGGCATATAACCACTGCGTATCAGCAAGACGAACCTACCCAGTAACCGCAAACACGTGACCAGCGCGTGCTCAAACAAATCAATAACCCGATGACTCATTGGCATGACGTCACGGAAACTTCCAATACCAACGTGCGCTTTAAGCTTGCTGAATAATTACCATATTATTGTTTATTATTGCCTTATAATTCAAACTATATTATAGCATCAGTTTATGTTCGAAATGTCCTCATTTGGCCTCAACACAGGTCTGAAGTAATATTTGGATAAATAATTTAACAATAATTTTAGGGTCCATTTCATTTCCGTTCACATTGCGGTATATACGATGCCTACTTTAACTGTCAATACACAAACGTTGGTGTCCTATCAATAAAGCGATGCATCGACTGTGCAGAGTAAACTGAGACTGCTGTGCACCAATAAGCTTATCTATAGCTCTCAAGAATCAATGGCAGAATACTGATGCAGTTAATTAGCTTGCGGCTCGTTAAACTGCCATCAGTTGATTGACGGATCGATCGAGCGAATGAATGACAGGTGGTTCACTGGCGCCTCTGTACCTGAGGATGCCATTTCGCATATCGATAGTGGCTTATTTCATAGATTAAAATCTCGGGCTAACACGGTCCGTACACGGAGACCTTAAATGTCGTGGTGCCCATTCATAACGGCAGCATTGGTAAAGGATCCCACCCGATAAATTCACTGAAAAATGAGCAGGGTCGAGGTCGCTATAGAAAGACATTTACATTTACATTTGCTCACTGATTGATTGTTTGACTGCGTTGTTCAGGAATGGAAAGACATGCGGATGACTTGGGATCCTAGTGAATACAATCAACTCAGTGTCATCCGCATTCCGGCCAACAAGCTCTGGCTGCCAGACATTGTCCTCTACAACAAGTAGGCCTATACCATCCATTCTATTGATTGTAAATGTACAATAGTAAATACAAATATGCATTAACATGTGCATAGGCTACACATATATACATATAGGCGTATATTTATATACCTATATACACGTACAAATACATCTAAATGCATAAATGTGTATGTGTAGTGGCTTACTAGCGGCCATCGACTGATGGCGACTTGAGCATTTCTGCAGTATTAATGTGTGTGGACATTTACATTGTTCGTTTCTATGAGTCTCTTGGGAACACTGTTCAGAAACGCGCAACATAATCCCAATGTTGATTTAGTCTTGTGTTCAGTTTCACGGATGATTGGAAACAAGAGAAAGACAACAGAAAGACCCCAATTCAGAGTCTTCGAGGTCTAAATGTCAGCAGATGCCATCTAAGTACCAAAGTCGTCTGACAGAAGATGGAGTCTAAGTCAATGTTCCCTCTGTTTTCTCGCCGTACACGAGCACTGGCTTACTGCGTGGGCAGTAACATGGTGTCGAAATTGTAAAATTAATCCGACAGATTAAGATGGCGTTGAATTGAAAAAAATTCATCTGACAGATTAGTATTGCGTTGAAATGAAAAAATCATTTGACAGATTAAGATTGCGTTGAAATTATAAAATTTATCTGACAGATTAGGATGGCGTTGCATTGAAAAAAAATTCATTTGACAGGTTAAGATGGCGTTGCATTGAAAAAATTCATTGACAGGTTAAGATGGCGTTGAATTGAAAACATTCATTTGACAGAAAAATGCGTTGTTGAAGTGCCAAAGTCACCCGGCAGAAGATGGAGCTGAGGAACCAAAGCAGAGGATAAAGTTCCTAAGCACAGAAGTTCGACTATAGGCCTATAATACATGCAGTCCATATCCATCTTGATCAGCGTTATTGCTACTGTCCGAGTTGTTATTCTTCCTCCCGTGCGTTTATAGGGCCTACCCTGCAAACTCTCGCTCTCTGAGGGTCAGGGTAACTGACGAATAGCCCCACGAGTCACGAATGACATTTTGATCGAGCTTCATATAGACGCACAGCAACCGATGAATATGAGGCAATATAAAAAACATATTTAGGTTACATACATCTAGCTTTACGACGAATGTATATATACATGCAGGATATGCACGTAAATAAGCAAGTATGTGTTTGCATGTATATTTATGTGTATTTACATGCATGTGCGTGTGTATGTGTATGAATATTTGTCAACGACCGATTCGAGAATTAATTCTGAAACATGAGTTGACGGTAGCGGCGACCACTGCCAATAAAGACATTTATGTATGCGTGTATGCATATTTATGCATATATACATGCATATATATTAAGTATAGCCTATAGTCGAATCTAGTTCGGAAACTTCTAAAGCGCTGTCATCGTAACGCACAAAGGCATCGTTCGATTGTCGCTTCTACGTATAACTGCATTCCGAATTCACGATATTTTTGGACAGAAATGTTCGAGCGTAGGTATTGGATGTATATTTATGCATATATACATTTATGGATGTATGTATATATGCATGTATGTATTTCTGTATGTGTATAGGGGTCATTATATTTCTGCATCTATATATTTATGACGCGTTTTAAGAAATTTAATACAGCTGCGATTTATTGGACATCCACAGCGTTATACGCTTGATGGATACGGATCAAACTGACCTCAAGCGAAACTTAATAAAGGGGCAAACGAACGATTGCATATTGCAGATTGAGGCAGACAGACAGCGACAAAGAGAGACAGCCAGAGACACGAACAGACATTTATGCAGAATCTATAAGTTGAACAAGTACAAGTGTTATTCAGATCAGATAGACCAATGCTGTTGTGGCTTGAACGCTGTTCGGGTGAAATTTACTAAATAATAAAAGAAATCCGGCTTATAAGCTGCATGATGCTGCTAGAAAATTGTGTAGTTGTCGTGTCTCATTAGACGCCACATCCCACTAGCACTTCCTTGCCTTGGAGTGCATATCTAAGAGCATTCTTTAGCTACACTACTTTTCAGTAGCTAGTCCTAGATGGCATCTTATGCAACAAAATGCATCACAAAAGCTTCGCACTACAAAATTCCTCGACGAAGGAATTCCAGTTGACGCCGGTTCGAGATTTAAGCGAATATAGGAAGCGAAGATAACTGGTCAGTCGCGCATCAACACCCGATCCGATAACTTTTGCGACTTCAACAATCAATATACTAAGATTGATGGATGAAAAGACTGTAACGATTGACTGATTGAAGCAAACAGCCTCATGTAATAGGCTTGCTTGAATGAATGCATTCGGAAGCCGAAATCTTTAGCATCCGGAAAAGCTACCCAGGTTATTCGCTTGTGCTCAATCGAGACAAAATCGTCGAATCAGACTTGGTCAGGTTTGGTTACTGGCGAAGATCCAAAAGGACAGTTAGGAATAATTAGTAAGAAGGATGGCTACAGTTGTGAACAATGTAACTGCAAACCTCGCCACTACACCAAAGCCTATTTAGATAACACAACAGACACACTATAGATAGCGCCTTTTAAGCAGGCCTACCTGCATGTATGTGTATATCTGAACATTTATATAGCGTCTTTAGGGACCTCGCCGACATATGAGTAACAGAGCAAAACAGATAATTACAGAAAATATTAAGAAATTTTTAAAGTTTGAGTGGACGACCGTTTCCGAAGGTCTATCTTAGTAACGCCGCTCCTAATCTTGGTAGGAGTGTTTGATGGCATAGTCGCACTAACAGGCCTGCATTACAATTGTTCTTGTATGTCTGTATAAAGCCCCGAACATTGGAGTATGCTGTAAACAGTAATTGATAGTAGCATTGCGAGTGGTTTTTGTGCCAGCGCCGATGACTATACGACGGGATATATGCCGAGCAACGCCATGGTCCATTCGGATGGACGTGTCTTTTGGTCACCGCCGGCCAGGCTGCGCAGTTCCTGCAAGGTCGACATCACGTTCTTCCCCTTCGACGAACAAGTCTGTCCGCTCAAGTTCGGATCATGGACTTATGACCAAGCACAGGCAGGTCTCCTTTGTCACCTGCCATATCGCATGCAAGGGAAGGGGGAACATTTGCCTCATTTGTACACACATACACACACGCACACACACACACGTACTGACGCTGGGAAGCGTTTTCACACAAATCTCCACACTGCTTCCAACCATATAGTGCAATCAAAAACTACTACTAAATGAAAGAACATTTTTTATTACTTCATATGATGCCAACATCTAATCATAGTTGCAATGTAAATACATATTTAAAAAGTAAACAACTACTACTACCACCACTACTACTAATACTACTACTATTTTATTATTGTCATAGTGAATTATGAGAATGATGTGATTATGATGATGACGACGACGATGACTATGATGATGATGATGATGATGATGATATCGGTGCACATATCTACCGCAGGTGGACATAGTGCAGAGCCGTGACTTTGTCGACATGTCCAACTACGTGACGAACGGCGAGTGGTCGATGGTGGGCACGGAGCTGAGCCGGAACGCCGTCATCTACCCGATCGGCCCGGCCGTCTACCCGGACGTCACGGTCCACGTCCTCATCCGCCGGCGCATCCTCTACTACATGCTGAACATCATCCTGCCGTGTGTCTGGCTCAACATTCTCAGCCTGCTCGCCTTCTGCCTGCCGCCGGATGCCGGTGAGAAGGTGACCCTTGGAATCACCGTTCTCCTCTCCTACTCGGTCTTCATGCTCCTCGTCGCCGAAAACATGCCGCCCACTTCGGAATTTGTTCCGCTCATCGGTCAGTCAATTTATCTGAACTGACGAGGAGTTGGGGGCAGGGGTTTCGGAGATGAAGCCCTGCCGCGGCTCGTTGATTTGTTCAATTTCTTTTAGAGATTGGGTGGCTCTTACACCCTGCCAATCAGTCGCTCCATGAGTAAGCTAATGTCGGAATTCCAGTTCAAATCGTGTTGCATCTAGTCTTAAGTCTGGTGGCATCATCTTCTTCCTCTGTCTGCCTGCTTGTCTCTCTGTCTATCTTTGTAACTCCACATCCTGCCATCTGCCTGGGCTGAACGCTCCATGTAAGAATTTTACACATACATGTCATACAAGTCATCCAGACCCAACGTAACTTTAAACGAGTACGCATTTGGTGTATTGTCTACAGTGGCTGAAACTTAAGGCTACAGACTCATCATCATCATCAGCAGCAGCAGCAGCAGCAGTATGCTAATGTTACTGCGTTTATAACTTTACAAAAGGCTTAGTCGTACCATTGGAAGCATTATTATTAGCGCGCACATTTGCCTAACCACTGGCCTATTATTACTAACATAAACGTAACCATAACAAATTTCATATGCAAATTTACCTAACCAGACCATTTACAGGCATTTATCTAACCATATCGATGGCAGTGACCAGCGTGTCGGTCATTCTGACAGTCTTCGTACTGAAGCTGCACCACTGCAGTCCTCGTCAGTCGGAGGTGCCGCCCTGGGTCCGTTGCTTCGTGCTCGGGTTCCTGGCCCGTGTCGTGCGCTGTCCGCTCGGCCCAGCTCCAGGGCGGATGGGAAAGAGGCGCGAGTGGGGACAGCGGAAGGGGTCGGAGAAGCTTCCGACGATCGACGAGGTTCCCCTACGTCCCTTTCACGATTGCAGCATCCGCAAACACTACGACATTCCCGATTATTGCTCGCTCGCAGACCCATCCTTTTCGAACGTCCGACCACAGCCGCGCTGCGACGTCATGCCGGAAGTGACGGGACTCGGTGACGTCGTCACGGAAGCCGCGCCCCCTGCAGCGGGTGCGTTGGATTGTTGTGCTACCGGGACAGCGGCTGCGATGGCTGTCGACATCCGCCGACTGAACGTGATGGAAGAGATCTTGCGCCATTTGAAGCTCGTCGTGCACAAGAAGAATGAGGAAGAGCGCGAGGCCGATGTGGTGAATGAGTGGCGACAGGTGGCCAGCGTCATGGATCGATTCCTGTTCTGGTGTTTCCTGACAACGACGATGATTGGAACGGTCATGATACTCATTGTTATTCCATTCTATCGTCAGTAGCAAGTAAGCAGTTCGACGCAACAAACGCTCGCGAAAATTGCTAAGTCATCTCAAACGGACATCATTCTGACGATCGAGAGACAGTGAAATGAAACGCAAACAATTTTTTATGTCGGCGTAAGTAAACACAGGTTTCAAAAGTTTCTGCTACGTTCACGAACCAGTTTGGTCTTTCCGTTATTGCACCATCGTCATCATTACATTACAGGTCATCCCGATCCCTGGAATCGTGACCAACTTTATCATGGCGCCTTTTTGTCTTACTGCAGTGGTGGGCCACTCTGATCAGTGTTCCCTCTAGTTTTTTTTTTGCCACGCGCGCACTGGACGTGGGCAGCGACAGATGGATCCTGCGATCTGGTCCATGTACGACTGCACATCTATTAGGCCTAAACTAAACTCCTGTAAAATCGCGATGCATGAAAAGAAACTGACTGTGGACAAGTTAAACTTAAACTAGATTGTCTCTCGTTTGTCTTTATGCGATTTCCACGGGAATCAAGTCCGTTCTGAAAGGACTGACCGATACCTGAAATGCACAGTGGACTCGAGCAGACGTGCGAAAGTATGGCACCAGCAGGTCTACGTCACACCGGGGGCAGCTGGTATGTAGGTGATGTCGTTATTTTAGTGTACACATAATCAGATGGTAAATGCAATAGCAACTTCATTTACTTGGTCTTGGTATAAGACAATACAAGGACCATCATATCCAGCCAATCACTTAATTCCAGACTGTCAACATGAACCTAGAAATGCTGTTCTGCCCTGTCAAACACTTGGTGGGCAGCGTGCAACACTTTCGATTTATGCAGGCTTGACCTAAATACTGGCATTTGACCTAGATAAATAAACTACAAATCTAAACAATAACCAGTTCATTAGTTACAGTCAAAACAGTTGCAAGTAGCCATGAAACACTTCCCCTCCTCTCCAAAACTTCGTAAGTTAGAGAGATCATAAATCTAAGCAGTGGAAGAATATAATTTGCTGTAGTTTAACAGTCAACAATTTATGCAGCAGCCTTTAAGGAACTGCTCCGAATTGCCACTGCATGATCTCTTGAAAAGGAAGCAGACAGAAAGATGCAACAGTCGGCCATCATAACCCATTTCTTCACCTTCAATTAGTCACGTCGTTATAGGCACTATCTTCTTTCTTATCTTCTTTCGCTTGCAACAACAACATCTACAAATAGCCAATGTCATACGTAAACTTCAAACACCGTTATGCCTATACTAAAAATCTAATGCTAAGAAACATTTTCTGCCTGTCTCAATACATTCCTATTTAGAGACCGTTAGGTGGCCGTGCTGCAGGGCCTTTGTGAGTTACTTAAAAGGCGCTTTATAAATTTAGTGACACATACATCCATACATAAGAAATTTGTAGGAGCCCATGAATATCATCAGATGGACATAAATGTTTCCTAATTTTTCACAAACAGAAGCAGAGGTGCTCAATAAATCAAGAGTTGCAAGTAGCCAAGAAAACAGTTCCCCTTCTCTGCAAAGCTTAAGGTGGAGGGATCACTAGCCTAATCAGAGGAAAAACATGAATTGCTGTACTTTAACATAGCCTGAATTGCTGTACTTTAACGTAGCCAACAATTCAGACAGAAAGGAACCTCACTGAATTGCCAAGTGCACGCACTCCCTCATGTAAAGCATTGCAAAAGTAAAGTAGGTAACGTATGTAAAGCAATGCAGCAATTATATAGCACTTTTATGGAAAGTCTCCATTAAAAATTGCAATACCACAATCAAAAGACCACCTAAAAGTGCAAACAGGGTCAAAGACTGCTCTGTCAGATCTCTGAGCTGTAGTATGGAGATGACAACAGCAACATAAAAGCAGTGGCGGCTCCAGGAGCATTTCCAGAGGGGTGCCACATTCTGACATTCCACCAAGCACGGGTATGGTCTGAGGGGCGCCGGCACATAACAAAGAGGGTAGCGGGGGGACGAACCGCCCTTCCACGCCTATAGCTAAATCCCCCACTGCATAAGAGCCAGGCAACTGCACTTTGTTTACATTGTATGAACCAGGATTTGAAGCCCACACATGGTGGTAAACTGAGTCTATTTTGCAACTCAACCCTTGGACCATCATCATTCACTGTAGTTAAACATGAATTCTTCTCAGCAAAGTAATTAATATTAATAATTACAATAATACGAATAAATATGCAAGTACCAATGCAAACAAGAATGACAGTAATAAAGGTAACTGCAGCAAGAAAGATGTCAATGAAGAAGACGCTGAATCATTGATGAAGCTCTAACGATATTAAAATATTTACATTAACAATGATAAAAAGAATAGCAATAATGACAGTGATAATGACAATAAATGTATAATAGTGATAACTGTAGTGCATTCAAAATTGCCGATGGAATGCAGTTGAAAATAGCCAAGTGATGGGTTTGAGTGAAGTAGACAAGAGAACAGCCAAGATGAAAGCATTAGCCAAATTCTTGAGTGACAGGAAGTGAAGTGACAGAAGGAGAGATACTTTGGTTAGCATAGCAGAAGCTGAGAGATTGCAACTAGATGGACTTTGAATACAATGCAGAAAATGACAAAGAGGGAAGCACGCACGGTGCAGAATCTGACATGAGGAAATTAGACGTCGTTCAAAGGCAATCTTAGGTTCTCAGAATACAAGGATCTGTTTGGCAAGCAGCCAGCCTGGACAGTGATGCGATTAATTTCGTTATAAACGCAGGCAGTGCCGGTTATGCAGGCAGGCAGTAATGATGGCTAGAAATGTACAAGTAAATGTGCATGTTTTTCTGTTGCGACCTCACAGCCTTGACCCTGTTCATGTTTCAATGGATTTATCGGGTGAAATCCCATACCACTTCTGCCTCCTGATTCAACTCTCTTAAATACAGCCATCATTGTTAAGCGAACCAGCATTAATATGCACAGAGGCACCTTGACATAATCTAAAGGGTAAGGTAACTGAGGTATGTACTTAAGGTTAGGTAATTATTAATAGCTAATTATTATATAAAATTAATTAGGGTAAAGGTAAGTAATACCGTATCTAGGAAAATCAAGGCAATTATGATAATGTAATTTAGATAAGGTAATCAAAGTTAGTAGTGTAAAATAATGATTGTTTTGTAACGGTGAAATAATTAATCCGATACATCCAATTACATTAACAATAATGAAGATAACTAAGATGAGCTAATTGAGCAAAATATCATCAAACTGAGCAAATGCCATTTTTAAAGAGCTGGAAGTTTGGGCTTAGGACATTTACTCTGCATGGCAATGATGCACGTGTAATAAAACGATGTATCTTACAACTAGAAACATGGACAGAAGTACCTGCGTACGAACGGCGTCATACAAAGTTACGCATTAGATCAAACACTACTGGTACCCATAATAAGATGCAACAATTAAGTCAATCAGGGCAGGGCCAATACGTTAATATACAAAAGAATTGTTAACTTAAACAAGATCTAATGTTTGTAATGGGTCAATGCCCTTACCACACGTACATAGTTAGAATGGAGAGAGTTGACAGTGTTTAGTGGAAAGACTAAAGTAGTTTATAATGTTTACATTTACGTTAAACGACAGAACTTGGCAGATAAAATTGCAAGTTATGAGTGTGATAAGTGACGTGGTCAAAGAAAAGGTTTCACCATATTCAAGTCGAAAATTAACGCGAAAGATGAACAGTTGTGTAAGCTCCCTGCATGATTACAAGCACATGTAATAAATGAACAGCTAATACAGATACTGTAAAAACATATTCTGCTAATGTATTGTAGTTCCATGCCACATGCATGACAAGGCCGAAATATGTCCGAGGCAAACTACCAGAGGAATTACCCAAGAGGGGAACAGCCAGAGGAAGATGTTCCAGGGCAATGTCCACATAATGTAAGTTCAGTCATAAAAGGTAGAAGCTAAATATTTTTATTTATTTATAATAGGCATTTATAGCTTATTAGCAAGTGAAATGTATAAGGTCTACCTACCTTACTGCAGAAGTTACAGCCTTTCAAAATTTAGCTGCTCATAAGTTGTCAATACCCCCCACCAGGTTCTCAATGTCATGCATTGTAAAACATTCATGATGACAGGCCATGACACAGATCAGTAGTTCCTCTAACCTACTGATCTACATATAAATAAGTTCAGCAAAAAATCACGAATTTATAAAACACTGTGGTGGGGATAAATCACTGGTTTGACATGGAATGACCCTGCTTTGAGTTGACTGTTTTGGCTTGATCTCCCTCCACACTAGCATGTATGTATTATATGCAGGCTATACATAGTATGATAACTAAAGTTGCTGTATGTACTATAGTAACTAAAATTTACTGTATGTGCTACACATACATAGTAACTAAACATTACTGTATATACTAAAAGAATGCCTGCAGCAGAAGTCTGTAAGTAAAATATTGTTATACTTGACAATGGAGACAACATACTTCATGCCCATGAGATTTTCCTTAAAGGTTCTATATAAATGCTTTTTTATACACATACCCCACATAATCATATTTGACGGAATCCTCATGTTGTCTAGGCACCTCGTTCTTTACTTCAGTGATGTTACTCGATGGATTTGGCGTAGATGATGAGACTGAGATACCTCGCCGGCCACTCTTTGTCTTTTTTAACTTTGAGCTGTTCCTGCTGGAAGGGCGGCTCTACAGCATGAAGAATAATCTCCACGATCTCATGCATTAGTTCATTTATCATGGTGTAATGGTCTACATGTTGCAGTGTAACGCAGAAGACCATTTATTGTAATTTCATGAAACAGAGAGCAATGGATAATTTATTTTCTGTAATGGTCAACTTATTACAATGTAATGTAAACATCTGGTCATTTATTACATAAAAACTGAACATGGTGTATATTATCACCTCTGGATGGGTTGGGTTCTGCATGTCTATGGGAGCCCGCCAGTGGTGACTCCTCTATTTATTTGGGCACTGTTTGCTTACTGATAACTTTTTGTTCTTAATGCCTTGCCCTAGGACAGTTTTGGGCTCTGGTGGCCAGTCCAAAGCTTAAGAATTAACTGCCCAGTTCTGAGCTTTCTATCAGTTCATTCATTTCTTTAATGTCTAAACTTAAGACTCGTTTGTTTCAACTTGCTTACAAACTGTAGCCTGACTTGTGGATTTTCCCTGGCCTATCAGATTTCAACCGGGCTTTTCCAACAGATTACGATGTTGCTTACAGTTCATTTGAAGCAACCGTCAACTGATCCCTTGAGCATTGTGATAACGGTGCTATAGGAGTCTTGGGTTATTCTTGGTTTGGTTGTTAGAATGAAAACATGGAGTATCAAGCATTAAAAGCCATACTGATGAAAAGGTAATTACTGTACATGACATGGTCTAAGACAAAGCTCGGAAGTTATTAGTTCCAAGTCATACCACATCAAGGGCATTGACCATGCTTGGCACAATTGGTAGCCTTGAACCTGATGATGGTTCTTTGTTGAAATTTGTTGCTGAATGCTTCCCTTTGCTACTACTACCACCAGGTGAATACTCTGTGCTACTGACAAGATCCAGGGCGACCAGGTCTTCATCTTTAACTTCTTTCTACAAATTTTAAAAACAAATTTCACCATTTCAGCTGTAGGAAAATTTGCTATGATGACCCAACATGTAGCAGGACTGTGTATGCATTTCCGGTTGGCCTGACCTGAGCCATAGCTTCAAATGTTCCTCACACAGTTACGCTAATATAACCTCACGACATTTTGCTGTTTTCCATGATTCTGTAAATTGCTACCAAAGAATCAAGTAACCATTAATGTAATGAATTAATAGTAATGTTATTATTACCGCTAGCTAATATGAACATATGTAGTATAGCATGTAGAAACATTGTATTACGTTATTGTAATGTATCAATGAGCCTGTATTTGGTCTAGCAGATTAATTCACATTATGGCAGCTTCTCAGGCATATGGTGCATCTTGCTGTTAGATAAATGGATAAAAGCCTGAGGGAAGAGAATTTGAAAATGTGTGCTGGGCTGTTTGTTGGTTTGTTATTAAGACTCTTAACACAGCACCTTTTAAGCATCTAACAAAAGCGCAGAATATGCTAGTCTGAACGATGAGAACAAAAACCAACCAGTAACCAAACAACGCTCAGACTACTAGACGAGTTAGCATTGGTGGTCCCCTGCACACAAGCAGAGCCCACCCAGTGGATTACCACCCAGGGTTGACAGCTGACAGCAGTGTTGTTATAATTATCATCAGTGTTGGATAGTTACTTTTTAAAAGTACTCGATTATGTACCGTAACTAGTTACTGAGTAGAAAAAAGTATCTAGTTACTATAAAAAGTTACTTTAGAAAAACAGTAACTAATAGCTGATTACAGTTACTTTATAAGCGTAACTAATTATTTTTTAGTTACTAAATATAGGAATCTTAACGTCAAACTAAGCTGCATTGGTGGTTTAGCACATAATATAATATGCAGGCTAAAAACAGTAATATAAAATATACATTTCTTAAAATGCATAGAAACACATGCCACACTAGATAACTAGGTCTTTACTGGCTTGTAACAGAAGAAGCATCTCAAAATCTCTAAGTCGATTGCTTCTAGGTGTCAGGATATGGCCACCCACACTAAAGAGTTGGTTCAACCGGTGCCCTAGACGGTATCCCGACAGTACCTTATCTTAACATGCCTAATGCTCAGGAAATATTCCTTGAGACTATTGAGGAACTGTATGTAATAATTCATACGTCTGACAGATTCAGTCGGTGCCAGTCGAAGTCCCAGTTGCATTTCCATTTGTTTCGATCCATGATGTCCTGGAAAAGCTTTGTCAAGTAGGTGTAGTCTGGGTCTTCAGTGAAGTCCATATTTCGGCAGTACTTCAGGTAGGTAGCAAACTCCTCTTAAACCAAAATCAGTCACTAAATCATGAATTACTGTAACCAATGCAAGCGAACATGACCCAAGATCAACAGCACAAATCAGACTGAAAAACCTAAGCAGGTTTCAAAATCCACTAGATTCCAGACTAAGAAGTTCAAATCAACGTTCAGGAAAAATTTAATTCATATTCAGGTTCAAGAACCTAATTAATTATGGTTCATGCTTTCACCTAACCAATGTTAAAAATGTAAATTCACGTTTGAATACTTCACTGAGGTTCAAGATTTAAATTCAGTTTCAAGAACACAATCCAGGTTCAAAATTTTATTATAAGTTCAAAGTATAATTTCATAATTTCGAACAAATGTCATAATACTGTCATTCTCCTTTCAAAGTAATCTTAGTTTTCATATTGTAATCGTAAATGTATTCTCAGAGTTCCACAGCAATCAAAGAAATCTAAGTTGCAGGAACTGCCTATTCACAGGAGCTCAGTGAAATAAAATCAGTTCCAAGGTAGGGCAGGTCAGGTCAGGTCAGGTTCTTGTATGCCACTGTGGCTGGTTGTTAGTGCTCTTGTCTTTCACCCCTGTGCCTAGTGTTCAAATCCCAGTGTTCAGGAGCAGGATTTGAAGGATATTTCACCTAAGCACAGACACTTGGCAAACTTTAGATACATTTTTCAGGATGTACCAGTTTAGAAGAAGTTTCTTCTGAAAACAGAAGACTTTTATGACAGCTTTAGTGTGACAGCTTTATCAGATTCTTAAGTGTAGCTTAATTTGTTTACACTCATTCACACAAAATTTTTATTAACCATTGCAAATTTTATCAGAAACATGCAAAACTTGGCAACTGTTGGCACCAGTAATATGACAGTATTATGACAATTGTTCGAAGTTATGATAAGTTGATGACTGAGGTGAATTTGTACACAGTAATCAGAGAATGTTGTGCTCTACATTGCCTACTTGCCAATTTCACACCCAGACTTAAATGCCAGAACCTGAGTTCCTATTGTCTTGAACTCACCTTAATTTGTTTGATTGTCTTATTGGAAAATCTCAACTGATTTTGGAAGAAGCCCAAAAACCACAGCCTACAGCTTTTCAATGGCTGTTCTAAGGCTGAAGAATCTTTCAGCTGAAGTATAAAAATTACAAGTACAGAATTGGTAATAGTTTCTGTCGTCTTCAGATATTATTTTCAACAGAGCAGTTCCTTAAGACTCATTTTCTTTATTCAAGGTCAAGTAAAAGTCTGGTACCTGGTAATGACTGGCACAGTTCCTCGATAGGTGTGCTTTTCTTAGTCTCACATATCTTGCTGTACCGTTCCATCAATGTAGCAGCTTGGAGTCCCTGCCATGGAAGACTTCCACGCAAAAAGTAGAGAAACATGTGACCCAGAGATTCCAGGTCATCACGGCGACTTTGTTCTGAAACATTGTCATTTAATGATCAAAAAATTTTATATTGGAACAGTTAAACTAAACAATGATATCATAAGTTAGCATGTTCTGGTAATTGCTCAAAATTTATTTGATGAACAAAGTATAATTGATGAAAACACAACAATGCAGAAGTTAAAAATCACACAGCAATATCTAACTCCAAGAGTTGGTGTTAGTTTATTCCCACCAAGGTGACCTTGTGTGGTTCTGACAGTTTCTCTCAAACTTCTACCAGGCTGGCAAACGTTGCGCTCTGCTGCCTCTGAAATAAGTTGGTGCTACCCTTCCACACAACAACTCCAGCTCATCTTGCTTTCTGCTCTACTGGACTATTCTCATGGAACAGCCTTCCATCACATATATGTCTACGTACTCCTTCACTTGATTCTGCTCAACATACCTCATGCTACATTTGTTTAGATCAGTGTTTCTCAGCATGGTCCACGGACCACAGGTGGTTTAGATCAGGACTTGGACAACCTGGAGTCAGATACAAATCTGCTTATTTTGCAAGTCTCTGTGCATAGCATGACTATGCATCAAAGGTGTGTTGCCGAGATTTTCAATCAGCAGAAGTAAAAACGCGACAGCATTCTAACAACTCGTAAAACTTCCCTGTACCGGATGTAAAATTTGACAAATTATTCACAGAAAATGATTTCGTAATGTACACTCTTCACAGTGATTTTAAGCCTTAAATGCAGAAGTTCAAGCTCTAGCTCTGTCTTCTCTTAGAAGGAAATTACACTGATTTGGTCAAATGTGCTTTCTATATCAAGTCAGAAGACTTACCAATTCCTAGATGTGTTAGAAGCCTTACCAATTCATAGATGTATTAGAAGCCTTACCAATTCCTAGATGTATTAGAAGCCTTCCCAATTCATAGATGTATTAGAAGCCTTACCAATTCATAGATGTATTAGAAGCCTTACCAATTCCTAGATGTATTAGAAGCCTTACCAATTCCTAGATGTGTTAGAAGCCTTCCCAATTCCTAGATGTATTAGAAGCCTTACCAATTCCTAGCTGTGTTAGAAGCCTTCCCAATTCCTAGCTGTATTAGAAGCTTTCCCAATTCCTAGATGTATTAGAAGCCTTACCAATTCCTAGATGTGCTAGAAGCCTTCCCAATTCCTAGCTGTATTAAAAGCCTTACCAATTCCTAGATGTGTTAGAAGTCTTCCCAATTCCTAGCTGTATTAGAAGCCTTACCAATTCCTAGATGTGTTAGAAGCCTTCCCAATTCCTAGATGTATTAGAAGCCTTACCAATTCCTAGCTGTGTTAGAAGCCTTCCCAATTCCTAGCTGTATTAGAAGCTTTCCCAATTCCTAGATGTATTAGAAGCCTTACCAATTCCTAGATGTGCTAGAAGCCTTCCCAATTCCTAGATGTATTAGAAGCCTTACCAATTCCTAGATGTATTAGAAGCCTTACCAATTCCTAGATGCATTAGAAGCCTTACCAATTCATAGATGTATTAGAAGCCTTACCAATTCCTAGATGTATTAGAAGCCTTACCAATTCCTAGATGTGTTAGAAGCCTTCCCAATTCCTAGCTGTATTAGAAACCTTACCAATTCCTAGCTGTGTTAGAAGCCTTACCAATTCCTAGCTGTATCAGAAGCCTTCCCAATTCCTAGCTGTATTAGAAGCTTTCCCAATTCCTAGATGTATTAGAAGCCTTACCAATTCCTAGATGTGCTAGAAGCCTTCCCAATTCCTAGCTGTATTAAAAGCCTTACCAATTCCTAGATGTGTTAGAAGTCTTCCCAATTCCTAGCTGTATTAGAAGCCTTACCAATTCCTAGATGCGTTAGAATCCTTACCAATTCCGAGATGTGTTAGAAGTCTTACCAATTCCGAGATGTGTTCGTATACTCATGTAGCGAGCTGTTCCTGTTAGGTTCCTGCGTTCTCTGAAGGGGATATGCTGTTTATCTTTCGTCCGGTACTCCCTGGCAAGACCAAAGTCGATTACATGGATCACATCGAAGGTTGATTTGGATCTTTGCCCGATCAGAAAGTTGTCTGGCTTGACATCACGATAGACTACGTTCTTGGAATGAATGTACTGCATCCTTTTCATCTATAGAAGAATGGGTAACTAGCTTGAAAAGAAATACATAAAAATAACATTCTTCTGCTGGGCCCAGGCATCATTTGTCCATATTGTCCCGGCACACTTTAAGGAGACTGTGTTCCAAGAAGGAAATTACACTGATTGACTTGAGTCAACTGGGTCCGCAACTGTTGCGCTCTGTTGCTCACAGAAACATGCAGGTCCTGTACTTCCATTAATGAACTCGAGCCAATCATGCTTTCTTCTCTGTTGGTCCATCCTCTTGAAACAATCAAGCATCTTGATACATACCAGAAAATACACACATAATGTGTGAAACAGTATCACCATGCAACACGGTAGCTGACTGGTTTAAGAGCTAGCCTTGAAACATTGGGTGTTTGGGTTTGAGCCTGTCCTGATATAGTTACTGTGTAGGGACCTTGAGCAGGACCTTCATGCACAATTGCTCAGCACCATCTGCTGATGCTTTGTGATTATACAATGGCACTTGATAAAAACATAAACAATACTTGGCAAAAAACGAATAAGATAAAAGGGTTTTTGTTAACTACAGGTGGATAAAAAAAATTCAAAGATGAAATATCTTTAATAACTACTCATGAATACAAAATGCTAAATATCTAGTATCCACAGTATCAAACAATTTAGCTTTGGGCCTTATCAGAACATCAGTTTTGAAGCATAACGCTAAGGTTGATAATTTTATGCAATTCTGATTAATATTCTATAAGGCAGATCTACAAATCTTCAAGCAAAATGATTAGCATTACAAGCCATGGTGTGATGTTGCAGCCAACTGGATGAGCTCTCGTACGTAGTCCAGCCCTGTGTAAGATTGTCGCTGTAATCTGTTTACAGCATAGATCAACCATGTGCAAGTTCTAAATCCATGTTTGGTTAGCATCACAACCAGAAAGATGTCTAAGATAAATAAAACTGTGACATTATATAACTTTAAGAAATAAATAAAATAGACAGGCTAAATGAAACACATACCAGCTGCAAGGCAATCATTGTAACAGTCTTCACAGTGAAACGGCGAGAACACATGTCAAACAGATCTTCCAGAGATGGTCCAAGAAGTTCCATTACAATGGCATTGTGCTTGGAACATGAACCATAGTGGTAAACCATTGCAAATCCTTCTACAAATATTGAATTCAAAGCAAAAACAGTCAACTGAAGTAATAAGCAAAAAAAGGATTGCATCTACACATCTACGTAGCACCCCTTTAAACAACTTCTTGCAAACATCATAATAAAGTAGCCTAATAAACTCTTACCTTCATCAGTACTGTTTTCCATTACTGAAATGCATGAAGGCATAATAAAAACCTTGTTAACCTTCAAAACAATATGATTTGCACTAAGATAAAGCAATTTTCGGTAAGTGTTCAATTTGGAAAAATTATACATTACCCATTATTCATGCAGTAGCTACCGTTTTCCGGCACTCTTGCATTATTTATAAAACATTATATTTGGTATGTAAAACTGACTAGTATTATTTGTGAATCATAGTTGACTACACTTAATAATAAATGAGCAGTAAACATTGTTGCCTTACCTACAATTCATGTATATAAACAAGTGCTGCTCAACCTAACTGTACCATGCAACAGGGCAACCTAGTCTGTAGTGGAACTATATTCTCTTTCTGTCTTGTTGGTGAATAAAGTGCTCATAATCAAATTTAATAACTTCTTTGAGGCCACTGATGTAATGCAGTATGCATTAATTGATGGCAACTGCTATGTAAAACTAAACTCTGCAGTCTAGAATTGGTTCAGTCAAAACCCAGAAAATCAACCACTGGAAGAGGAAAACAGTACATGGGGAACAGTGGTCTAAAACAACCAGGTTATTTAGTCGGGCAATTCCATGGTAACGAAATTACAAATCAGAAGCTAAGAGTTCTAATGCATACTGGCTAGAGATGTAAGCGGTATCCGCTGAACGTGAAAATATGTCTATGTGTAGTGGTTAGCAAGATCGTTTAATGTGGGTGGTTAAGTGTTTTGGGTTTGTTACTTTGTTGTGGTAATATATTAATCATAATCATAATCTCAAGATTTCTACAGTGCCCAAAGAAAGCTAAGTTGCGGGAACCAGCTTATTCACAGGACCTCAGTCAAAACAAAATCAATTATTAAACTCACATGGTACTAGAATTACACTGCAGAGACATCGATTTCAAGGGACATTACTCACCATCAGAACTCTGGGAAGTTACAGAACCTAAATGCATAACAATTTCAGTAATGTGTAGGCCTGGTGCTTACATATATTTAGACACAGTATTGTGGCCATTGATGACATACATGTTGTTACTGCCGATTTATGTTGGTGAATTTCTTTCCAGTGGTAATGGAATTACATAAGCGGTAATGGAATTACCCTCTCCAAAACCACATGTTGAAACATATAAGTGAACAGAAACCTCAAAAGAAAACTGTACTGGACGGTCACATTTCATAAAATAAGCAAGTCAAACTGTCACTGAATATTGGTCCATATTGTTTGGGATTTGGCTGAAGCTAGTGGCTGACAATGTTCACCAAATGGTCAAACCAATGTCATCAATGCATAACTTGTCAAAAGGATGAAAATCAATAAATTTAGTAAACTTAATGCAACATAAGGCTAAAATTTTGCACTTAATAAAATACGTTTCAACATGTTGCTCATTTTATAAAAATCTACACACTTTTACACTAGACAAAGAAATACTAACTTTTAAAAAATAGAGTTCCTGGCTTTGTTTGTGTGGAATTGCCCAATTTTGACTTGAAAACCAACACAGACTCGGAAGAGTAGGCATATGTGATAAAATACAAATTCAAGCTATTGTGGATATAACGCGAATTTGAGCTTAACACGGTCGCAGCCATGGACCCCAAATTGACCTATGCATACATATATGACCTTTGGAAGAAAAACTCATATAGTGCTGAAATGGTAGCGCCTGTCCTGACGGAAGCACTGGACTTTCTTTTCTTGTTGTTCGCTGTGTTGATAATCAGTCAAATACTTGTGAAGCATACCAACACAGCCACTATAAAGCATCAACGTCGCATTTCTGTAAAACTTGTTGGTACAAAACTCTTGAATCCAAGGTACATGTCACCAAAATAATTCACTTAAGCCTTTTAGGATGGTAGCTAGACCTAAATGCTAGGCAAATGTAATGTAAAATAAAATTTTCTTTTCTTTAAAAAATGTCAAAATTGTTTGGAAAAAGGCAGGATTACTCTGTGCAGAAGCTGGATGCAGACACAGAGATGACAAAAACCTGGCAAAATTAGTATAGTTCTTGCCATTATTGAAGCAAAATTTCTGTATTATTAGTTATTATATGTATTATTATTACTGTTATTTCTGTATTATTTATTGTTTCTCTCCAATAAAAACTAAGTTTTAAGGTGTTGTTTATGTACTTTTTGTCTAAAATAATTATGCCATAAATTTATCTATGGCACTACAAATGCTTGGCCAGAAGTCCATGCCACCAGAAAGCAGCAAACCAAAATAAAGAATAAAAAACACTTCACCAAATTTATTAAAAATTGCTTACACATTCAAAACAATTCTGAATTAAAATGCAGTTTTCCAGATCTGGCAGCTTCCATTCCAAAAGGCAATTCGTAATTTTCTGGTAACCTTTACAAGCCCCAAGAAGCCCATGGTGAGTAGCTTGAATACTCCTTTCTCATCACAATGCCATGTTCTAATTCCCTCATAATCTAAATACAATCTACAAACACACAACTACATGAACATGTACTGAAATCTTTGTCTCAAAATGCCATTTCTGTTTAACATGGCCCTTGCCATAAAGTGGTACTTGACACAGATCCCAAATCCCGTTTTATAGTGAGAGTGCAGTGTAATTACAAAAAAATCTTTTGCAGACAGACCTTGGATTGTATTTGACCTGGTAAAGCATTCAGTGTATGGTGCCGTAAAGTATTACTTGAAAGTCACACATATAATCTTGTAAGCAATAAATATATCCTGCATCTAGCAATGTATCTGAACATTTATACAGTGCCTCATAAATCATTCAAAGGTTCCATATAAATGTGCTCATTAAATAATCATGTAAAATATTAATGTACGCATTAAACAATATGGTAAGACATAATTACCTTTAAAAGTAATTAATCTAAAATAAGTAATAAAAATAAAGTAAACATCATAATAAGTACAGTTTCAGATTCAAGTGAAAGCACAGATGAAGGTGACAGAAACCTACCTGCCTTTCCAAGCTTCTTGTAGAAATGGAACTCTAGCGGAAGCTGTGGAGAGCTGACACTCATAGATTCCTTTCGAACAAAATTTAAGATTCAATACAAAGTTACGGTTGAGATGCTACATTACACTAGCCTAAGCAAGGTAAGTACCAGGTAAATGACTCACTGATTAGGGATTGCAATCAGCATTAATCATCAGAGGCACATCACCCTGACACCCCCTCTTCCTCTTATCTCTCTTTCCTCTCCAACCCCAAGCACCACCCCCACGTAGCTGCCATACTGTCTCTCTGTCTGACTTTTGGATCTCGACCTGGAACTGAACCTTTTGCCTATCAATTTTGTTTTGGCTGAGCACCTGTGAATAAGCTTGTCCCCACGGCGCGGCTTTCGTTGAGCGCTGTAAAAATCTCGGAATTACGATTACGATTACATACAAAGTCATTTCAAAACTGGAACAGAAACACAAGAACAGTAGTTCAACAACTGGATAAGCTTTCCACAGAGGCTGCCTGGCCATAGAGCTACTTGATTTGGACTACGGATGCGTACACCATTCAGAATTTACTTAAACTGCATTATGACACGGTGTGTAGTTTGCAAAGAACCTGCCGTTTAGTGCAGCAGTCCGGTTGAGACTCTCCTGAAATATCACTGTGCAGGAACCTTGAGCAAATACCGGTATGTTTTTCAGCATTTACACAGCAACTTTTAAGAACCTCTCATCGGCATCAAAACATAGTTATATGATGCGTAGGCCTATAATAAGGTGCCATTTAAGGTAGGGTGAAAAGTCTACAAAGCCCAACCATCGCAAAGAACAAGGAAATAGCTTCACCAAACTAGATTACAAATATAGATGATGAGGTTTCGAAAATTTTTCAAAACTCTTGACCTTAAACAGGAGCTTAAAGACTGTAAGACACAATGCTTTGTCTGAAAGCTAACAAAAGTCAAAGAAAAACCCGGATATTCATAAAACTGCCATCATCTGTGGACAACAGACACAGAACAGGTCTGAGAAGAGGAGCTGGGTCTAGCCAATCTATCCAGGACCTCGAGTCAAGGCTAATTAATGGTACTGCAGTAATCCTAAGGTCTGAAGAAGCAATACTATTACACTTTATTTTTATTTATTGTACTTATTTTTATTTATTATGTGTGCAAGGTCAATAAATCAGAATCTGAGGCACAAGATAAGTTGGAACAAACAACATGTCTAGAGTTGTTATATGCAGTCTGCTCAAAAGGCCCACTTGCAATAACAGACAGAGTATGCTACCAAGTAACCATACAGACGACTGTGCCACACACTGGCCTGTGCGATCACTCCACAACAAGAAATATGGAGGGCAAACACAACACAGTGAAGAACTCTGCTGTTAGAAACATCAGAACCAAAACTCAAGCACTTACAGTTTAACCAACAACACAGTGAACAGAAATTTTGAATTAAACTACTAATGCAAGTTAGAAGCACAATTATAAATCACTGTAAACACACATAATATAAAATGAAACTGACAACTTTTTAATCTAGTAATAACAAACATTTTGGAAACTGTTTTAATTCAACAAAAAACACTGTTACCAATTTTATGGCAACTCCTTCATTGGTGTACAGATTTTTACCTGCGACAGTAAATATTTGTTTAAATTTAAGGAATTCATTCTTGCAGTTTAATTACTGCCATTATTAACATATACAGTTCTGTATTTGCAATAACTTTGGGTTATCAGAGTTATTTAGTAATAGCTTTGGGTTGTCTGTGTCTTTGTCAGGTTCTTTAAAGGTGCTATACAAGTGTTCAGATACATATGTGCAAACATACATACATATAAACATACATACTTACATACATACATGGTAAACGTCTGGTAAAGTGCGGATGACAGAAGTCAAACTGTCAGAACTGCATGATACTGTTATGTGTGCTACAAAATGCACTAAAAAATCGAAGAATATGCATATTACATGTTCCTATATAGGTCGGTTGTTCCTTGTATATGTAATCGTAATCAAGAATTTATAAAGAGTCACTTCAAGATAAACTCATCAGAGGCGCTCTCAGCTGGATAACTCAGAAGCACTTGGGAAAAGAATGGTCTTCAAGTGCTTGCGGAAGAGAAAGGGAGAAACTCTAAGAAGTTCATGTCGCAGGTCACTAGGCAAACAACTAGATGATTGTAGTCAGTGATCCTGACAATGATGACGATAATGATAACAATGACGACAATGACCATGATGAGAAAAACTGCAACTGCAAGGAATATATTGAAATTTGTACCAATTCGAATTTCTCCAAAATTCCCACAACCGATTTTCCGGCCAACACGGAAATTTGGTGCAACAAGAACTACACCAGTATTCGACTTCTTGGCTAGATAAAATACAATGTTACATTATATAATTATTACTTTTCATCAGAGGAAGACATTACAAAGAATGGCTTGCCAAAGTAAAAGACTTCTATAGGAGGGACATCCACAAAAAACCTTGTATGGATGTTCAATGTGCTATCACTGTAAACAGTTGCAACGGTTGCCCAGGAGGCAACAATATGGAGAATAAAGTGTAGTGGATTATAAATGGGTAATGATGATTATAGCTAAACATTTATTTACTGACATTACTATTATTTTTGACCCAATGTAAAAATAATCCCCCATGAATGAAAAAATTAGGTCAGAAGTATAAAACGACTGATCTATGAAAAAATCTGGCTACGTCCCAGTAGTTATCACAGCCATCTGAAAATGTGCCTCTGAATGCAATTACACTCTGGCACTGGACACAGATGGAAAGATGCTGGAAAGGGAAACGAGTTCACATCCAGCTCTAGAGATTGCTGAAAAGCAAGGCCCCAACTTTGAGACAAATTCTGCAACCTCAGTATTTATAGGACTAAATGTCTCAAAGGCAATGGAAACAAACATATGGGTGGTCAGCAGCAGTGCACATTTGGCAGACTTGTGAATTGCTGCCTGTTCAGCTGCAGAACCTGTTGAAATCGCTGTCTGCGACAAGCAGGAGGCAGCACAAGTAGAAACCACTGCTGCACCCCAGGTCATGTATTTATCAGCAGCCCAAAGAACAAATCCGGCTGTAGAAGATCCATTGGCTATTTCATGCTTGGAACATCTGCACTCCAGAGTGGGTGTCATATTATAGTTTATGGCACAATGGCCATTATAGCATCCCTTAGATGGCTTACAAACTAGCCTGTGGTGACCATCTGGGCCAACAGCATTTCCATATCAACATGTATGGGGATGGGAAAGGTCAACAAAGACCAAATGCCACCCTCACCGTCTCATTATCTTAACAGAGGGCCCAAGATGGAATTGGAAGAGCAGTTAGCCAATGTCCTGAAAGAGGAAAACAGGCAGCAGCCAAACTTATCCTTCTCTACTGATGACCTGTTTCACAAACCCCGTTTAGCTAGCAGAGGATCTAGGACAGCAGAAAGAGTGTCACAGAATGCTACAAGCATCTCCTTGAAGTATGTATCTGGGACAGTGGTGCATTCATTGGTCAAAATAGCAGACTGAAGTTCCCAAGTGGAATGGTCGTAGCTGAGGCCACACTGGCCTTCTTTCTTCTTCTTCTTCTTCTTCTTCTTCCTCTTCCTCCTCTTTCTCCTCCTACTCCTCCTCCTGCTTCTCTCCTTCTCTTTTTCTCCTTCTCCTCCTTCTCTTTTTCTCCTTCTCCTTCTCCTTCTTATTCTTCTTATCATTATCATTATCACTTTTATGGGTAAAACCATAAGATGTTTAGACACAGGTTTGTAGACAGGTTTCTGGGCACAAGTCGTATGGTCTGCAGTAGTTATGCCATAGTTCACACACTACCCATATCAAATACAACATGTATTTGTAAACAACATGTATTTGTACTTCAAAATTTTCAGATTAGTGCATTTCTTTAAACTATTACGGAATTATGGCATCACAGCACCATACTTCCACAATTCTGTCACAAGAACCCACATTTACACCCACTGGAAGCCCTTTTCTTTATAGTTACCTTGATCCTCTTGTTGCTGTGACGAAATCATGAGGCCAGATAAATGTTTCTACCTCGAGTATTTGTCCTCTTTTTACAGCAAAACTTACACACAAAATTCGCACCTGATATGAGTTGATAAGCTAGTTTTCATGATAACCGAGTGGAAACTGTTTACGCTATCGATTTAATCGTGGAGCTACAACTACATCTTCAGTGCGGCGTTTTTGTTTAAAAACTTTCCGCCCCAATCTTTTTGCCAAGCATATTTAGTTAAATAGTGAAAAAATTGGAATTTTTATGAAAACGCTGAACTAGATTGCCGAACGCTGTCGAGTACGACGAAATATTAATACTGGTATCTATGTATACCACAGACTAAAGATCTTTGGTCGCTGTTACGATATTTATGTAGCAAATCTACTATACAATACAACTTATATTTATAACGCGCCTTAATAAAACAATGTCTTACTCAAAGGACGCGTTACAACATAATAATTAGTTATAGTACTGAGAGAATAAATGAGTCTTAAGTTTTAATTTAAAATTATCTATTGAAGAGCATCTTCGAATAGATTCAGGTAAAGAGTTCCACTCAGCTGGACCAGCTACTTCAAACATTCTTTTACCAAACTGTAGATTAACTCTCCTGACTTCAAAGTCCCCTTTTGAAGCTGAACGCAATCTTCTTCTGGACTCAGTGGAAGTACAAGGTTTAACTAGAGAGGACAGATAGGACGGGGCAGAGCCTGACATAATTTTGAACATAAATAGACAGATTTTGAAATATATGCGGGCCTGAATGGGTAACCAATGAAGTTGTTGTAAAGAATGAGTAATGTGATCTCGAGGGCCAAGGCTTTTAACTAGGCGAGCTGCAGCATGAATAACAGAGGTAAGTGGTACGTATGTCCCCAGGGAAGGGGTTCTACGCACAGGGATGACTACAGCGCCCAAGAAAGCTAAGTAGCGGAAACATGCTTATTCACAAGTGCTCAGTCTAAACAAACTCGATACAGGTAAGGTCAAGATCCAGAGGTCAGGCAGGGTGGAGTGTCTTATCCAATAAGCTCACTGAAGAATGAGAAAGGTCAAGGATATACGTTGTTAGGAGAAACGTGTACAGTTGATATCTATTGCGACTAGCGTCTTGGGCCACACTTAAAAATTTGGACTAGTTGATGGCCCATTGGAGTGCTATCTTCTGGCCCAAGTGCAGTGTGCGATGCCGTGCACAGCTGTCAACTTCCACTACGTAGTATGTAATCGTAATCGTAAACTCGAGATTTCTGCAGCGCACAACCTAAACTAAGTCGCGGGAACCAGCTTATTAACAGGCTCTTTTATTGTAGTGTTACATGGAGACTGGACATTGCTATTCCTCAGTGACGAGACACAGTGTCGTGTGTGTATGTGTGTGTGTGTGTGCGTGTGTGTGTGTGTGTGTGTGTGTGTGTGTGTGTGTGTGTGTGTGTGTGTGTGTGTGTGTGTGTGTGTGTGTGTGTGTGTGTGTATAATCAATCATCATCAAAACTTTCAATAATACTAAAGTATGTTTAGTGAACGAAATATATTATCTCTGAAGAAACGAGATAAGGGGCCGTCCATAAATGACGTCACCCACCTAGGGGCGAGCGGCTTCACACATCTGTGACGATTTGCGACGAATTGGAGAGGTGTTTAAGAAATGTGACGTCACATCATCACATCAAACATCAAAATGCGTAACTTTAAATTTGGATTGTTTCGAGTCATTGTTACATTTTTAATAATTGTAATGATTCTACCAGAGCTTTTCATTTTGTGGAATGCATAATGATTGTAATAATTATACTCCCTCCATTTTTCTTCGTTCTACTATATAGTTTCAAGTATTTTATAGTTATAATTACTTTATTTGATAATTATAAGAAAATTTGCATATAGCATTCTGGACATCTGTTTTTTTCAGGGTGTGTGTGTGCAGAGCTTTGTGATGTCATATTTGAGGAGGTATGACTTTTGTGACGACGTGTGACGAGAGGGGGAAGGAGGTCAAAAATCGTCCTAAATTGCGCGATGTCATTTATGGACGGCCCCTAAATGAATGAAAAACGAAACGAACGAATGAAAAATGAATGAAAGAAACAAAAATGATTTGGCTTGCATTCTGCCAATATTAACTTTCGGTTCTTTTCGGCTGTTGTCTTCGGTTATCGTATTTTTTCGGTTTACTGAATACTGGCTTAGACATTGGTTTCGGTATTTCTGGATATCGCGATATCGATTCGTTATCAGTTAAACCAACCCACCGATACCTCCTTTTTGCTCCCTTAGTTATATAATATTTCGTGCACATTTCGTGGCGTGATAAGATATCAAATAAAACTATAAAAGAAAGGACTAGACAAGAGGATATAAAGAATATCATTAGAAAGAGAAGACTATAATGGATGGGACATGTAATTCGAATGGACAGAGATAGAAAATCAAACGTAATCGTAATCGTAATTCCAAGATTTCTACAGCGCCTAACGAAAGCCGCGCCGCGGGAACCAGCTTATTCACAGGCGCTCAGTCAAAACAAAATCGATAGGCAAAAGGGTTTGGTTCAAGCAATGAACTGGATTCCTGAAGGGAAATGGATGAGAAGACCAAGGAAGATGAATGGAGAAGCTGCGTTCCCGATGTGTAGACCTGCACGGGAAGAACTAAGTACTAAGTAAGTAAGTTGTGTAACTACCTCGGGTCTCACCCTACTCCGAGCTGGCTCGGAGCGTACGCGGAGCAGCTAACGTTGTGCTATAGCAGAGTAGGGCACCAGCGTCTATTGCATATCGCCATCTGGTGTCTCCACATCAATATAGGCTGGTGATCACACTTCGCTCAGTTGGCTTTCGTTGTTCGCAGTAGTTGTGTGGATGTAGAATTTTCATTGAATATTAAAATTTATTAAACTAACTCGACAAAATGTTCGATAAATTAACAACATTACTGTTTGTCATTAGTTTGGCATGTGTATCGTTAGCTGTTGGTGAGTATATCTATGATTTCGAGCGCTTCAGGGTGGTTTGGTTTTAATGGCCAGCTATAGCTGCCGTTAGCTGTCCGTCATTTTGCTAATAACATTATATTGGCCTTTGTACTCACGAAGTCATTTGACCTTAAGCCGCGCTTAGCATAAATATTTGTCGGTTCGAGTGCACCTTAAAATCCGCATTGTTTGCCAGAGGTCCGATACCCGCCGTTCCAGTACTCGGGTTTTTGTGCGTCCTTGCCCCTTGTACGGAGCAACAGCATGACGCAATTTCAAGTGAGAATTGTGGGCTTTGCAGTCTCCGTCATCTTTAACAAATACTCCTTCTTGTTGTGACCTTTAAGCCGTTAGGAGGTATGCGATTGCGATCACTTATAGAGACCTCGCATATTAGTACAACGATAGAAATTATTAAATCAAAGTTAACGAGGGTTCTGCTTACATTTTAAATAGGGGTCGTTTGCCAACTTAATATTGAGTGACTGTGTTCTTCGGTCATTTGGTAGGCTTGTGCTATGTATGATTAAGAAAGCTACTTTGTGAATTTGTAAAATACATCGGAGTGAGAGCATTCAGCTAGACCGTATTCTGTGTGTACTTAAAGCATTTAAGAAAGGGAGGTTAGATATTGTGGAATAGTAATAAATATAATATAAAAACACATAAATGAAGATTTACCCAGTTTTGTGAATCTGGGAGATTTTTGTAATGTTATCAAACTGTGTAACACAATGAGAGCTTGCATATCCTAATATCAAACCTCTTCTCCCATGAATGTTTTATCCCTTGCTGCCTGTCGTGTACCCCTCGAAATTCTAGTTATGGAAGGTCACAGGGGCTTTGTGATTGCAAGAACCTTTAATGGGAGTCCTTTGGCCACCGAAACACTGATTTTGGGACATATAATTTAGCTGAAACTGGTATTTTGATTACAAAACTTATATAAAGTAAAATGGTTCAAGCTGATTCTGTTCTGTGGACTAATGCAAGTGCTATGTAAATGCTAGTTTACATTACCTGGAAAACATAATTTAAGGGTTTTACATAGAGTGCAAGGGACAAATCCTAGGACTTTTATTGAAGATAGCTTGTGCCATCATAAAATTTTCTGCTTGCTGTCACAGGACATTGTAAACACACTGGACAAGATCACAGCATCTGATGACAATCTTGGGATAAGTCTGGGGTCTAAGGAGAGAAAACGAGTGCCTCCACAATGTCCAAACTGCAGTCCTTACCATGTTCATGGGAAAAGACATACTGTGTTCATTGTGTTAAAGGTTTCATCTTGAAATTTTCTGTAGGTGCTGATGTCACAGTTGATCCAGAGGCTACTGATGTGTCTCTGTTCTGTTCGCTAAACAATCCCACTTGGGAGAAAAACAACAAGACTATCGCAGCTACAGACAAAGGTTATAAACTGGTTCCAGAAAATGGAACACTCATCGTCCTCAAAGTAGGTAAGTGTTTGTAGTTGAGTGATTATCATCTGGTCAAGTTAAATGTTTGACTGGTCTCTAGCTGACTCCTCTGAACTTCACCTATGTGCTACATTATGTCTGCTACCAATTCGTAATAATAATATTAATAATTAAAATCGCATAATGATAATCATCATGGTATTAAGAAGGGTAATCAGAATATTAATGGTAGTGATGGTGATGATGATTTTGATTGCAAAATGAGGATTTTGAAAATACTTAAATTAGTCAGTTTAACTTGCAAACATGATCTAAACTTTTGAAATGAATCTGATAATTGTGTGAGCTTTCTGAATTGAATTTAAATTACAGAATTTCAGCTTGACTTGCAAATGATTTGTGTTGTACTGTTATGCATCAGAACTAACAGAATCAGCATTTCCATGTTAAGAGTCGTATTAGAATTATTGTTAGGGTTTATGCATAAATTACTGTTAGTATTGTTTTACAACTACCACAAATACTGGTGTAGTTCTGCTGTTGATTTTATCTTTAAATTTATCAAATGCCTTGACACTCATCTTGGCTGAATTTGATCTTATCAGTTGTCGTGTTCTCATTATCAGTCAATCAAAGAATAGCCTTGTGCCTGATCTCTCATTTCTTCCAGTGAAGCGGTTGATGAGAACTTGCGTATATTGACATGACGAGATAATATTCACCTTAGCCTATCGTTGTCTTGATGCATTGAGTAGATATGCCATTTTCATTGTTCTTACTTATAAATCAGAGCCTAAGGCTAACCTTGAAATATTTACAATCTTGTAGCTGATCTATGGTTAACAGTTCAAGTCTTTCATATTTTTGGCATGTTATTTTAAATGTTTGTTCTCTAGAATTTATTATGCCAGAACTGTGGAATGCGTTTATGAAGCTGTTGAATGGGTTACTCTTTATTTTACAGATGGTGCCCATATGGGTATGTACGTTTGCAAAGATGGATCTCAGGCCTCTGAAACTATAAATCTATTTGGTATGTGTTTTGAAATTTATTTCATTCATAAAATTTAAATTTTGATTAATATTGTAAACCTTTTTGTTCTTTATTATTTTATTTTTGAGCTGTAGAATGGCATTAGTTTCTCATCTGCATATTTTGTTGTAATGTAAATTTGTGAGTATTTGTATAGCATATTCTGTGTAATATATAGTGTGTAAACATTTGCAAACTCATCTGTTTTGGAAAATTTGACTGTTTTGGAAAATTTTAATCTCAGTGCCTCTATAACTGTGGAAAAAGAAAACATGGCAAGTAAAATTTGACTTGTTTCTTTGATGGGTGCTTTGTTGGATTTGCCTCAGCTGGACCATCAATTGATGCTTTATGCAGTATGATAGTGAAGGCATTAGATTAGATTAGAACTGTTATTGTTGCAATCGTAATAAATAAGTGATTGATTGACCAAATTTGATCTTGCCGTAGCTTGTTGATAGCTTTAAGCAAACACATGTTAGTATTTGCATAATCTTAAGAAAAACTTCTTGGTGGTTCTTCTGGTCTGACTACTACACCAAGTTATGACCAGACAGAATGGCATTAAACTGGAAAAGCAAGGAAAGGTTGAGGAACTTGTTTACTCTGAAGTTATTGAATAACTTGGCAGGAACTTGCTGTTTCTTTGCAACTGATGTTCATTAGTTTAATTGTGCTTAATGTTCTGCTTTGCATGTCTGTACAGTCCGGCCGTACGTTAAGCCATTTGAGAAGTCCAAGAATATGATCCAGGCTGACCCACTGCAGCTGGAGTGCAAGGGGTATGGCTATCCAATTCCAGTCGTTGAATGGTACTCAAAGGGCCAACTCCTGGTTCCAGATGGCATCCGTATTACCCTCAAGGACACAGCCGCCCAACAGGAGAACTCTGTTATGGTAAATGGAACCATCCGAATCAACAACATGGACTATGATGATGCTGGAGACTACGATTGTGTCGCCACAAATGACCATGGCTTTAGCAATGCCACGATTTCAGTAAAGGTCAAAGGTCAGTATCTAGCATCTACAGAAATTTACAAGCATATTTGTTTTTGCTGTGATTTCTCTTTCATTATCATCCAGCCAGGCAAATGCGTGGCATAATCTGAATAATCTAAGGGTAATAAATTTGGTGGACAAATACTGCAAACTTGAGGATTCTGGCAAATGCATTCTGTGTTGTAAGGTGATGAGCCATTTAGGCCGCGCAGTGAACGAAGCTGGACATGCAGCTGTAGAGAGCTGTCATATAATTACGATTTACCTTACTCAGTTGGGGCAATACAGTAACACGAGTGCATAATGAGCAATGGCAAACTACAATGACAACATGAAGCAGAGTAAACTGAGATGGAAAAGTTGGTCCATGAATATTCAAATGTCTGTCCGTGACTAAACGAACACGACACACAATACTCCGTCTAAAGCAAAGAAGCGTCAAAGTGTATGTCATGCAGATGTCCGCTTACAGTAGAACATACACTTGTTTATAACACTGGCTCCCATTTGACTACAACATACAATTGTTATTTGACATTTGTAAGTATGTAGGTTCCATTTCATTAGTTTGTATTGGAAAGAAATTCAACAGCTCAACTGATTATCAAACTAAAAATTTTGCATTTTAAATACCTTATTTTGTAATGATTGAAGGTCAGGTATGATAACAGTTTTATGTTTAAACATTATTCCTTTGTTTGTAGCATATTTTAACATTTATTCAAAATAATATAACATAAGGCATTCAAATCTGGTAGCTCATGTTATTGTGGCTGAATAGTAGTTTTTTATTACATACACACAAATATATATATGTGTGTGTATATGTGTGTATATATATATGTGTGTATATATATATATGTGTGTGTGTGTGTGTTAATACCGGCTTGTGGAGGTTGAACACATGCTTGTGGTTTTAATTCATGATACATTGTGTGGTAGTCGGTGATTATTTTGGCCATCAGAGCAGTTTAGGTAGTCAGCAGTTGTTCGGCATATACTTTGCCTTGCATAGTAAACGGATGCTAAATGAGTCTGGGTATGTTTTTGTAGATAAGTTGGCTGCTCTGTGGCCATTCTTGGGAATCTGTGCTGAAGTGGCCATCCTGTGTACCATCATCTTCATCTATGAGAAGCGCCGTACCAAGCGCATGCAAGAGGAAGAAGAGCGGGCTGCTACTGAAGAACAGGAGCGCCTGTAAGTCATCAGTTTGTGTGCATCAGTTTGTCGCTTATCCAGAAGTAGCATCATCTTAAGTAAGTAAGACTTTTGTTGACGTGCCATGTGTCCATCGGCTGAGCGAGGAATCGTAACTTGTAAGCTGTAATTGCCAACAGGTCTGTAAGTAAGTAAGTAATGCATTTGTTAACCTGCCATATTTCCATCGAATGAGTGAGAAATTGTAGGTTTAGGTAACATTTTGGCCTTCCCAATTCACATCTTGCTGTTCAAGATATGAGTTGGTTTATTTGTGGGCTTATGTGAGCTTAAGCACCTAGGCACCTTGTGACACCAAAAGGCTGGTGTGAAATTCACAAATTTCTGTCAAAGTATGCATCTCTAAAGGTAAACATCCTTTGGTTGGATTCTTTCGTTTTTGTTTAATGCAAAGGATTCTTTCACCCCAGGTCCTATCAACTGTGGAATATTTGGGATAGAACTATATTACATTACAGTGATCTTTCATCTGGAGCATGTTGTAGGCCAGTATGTCTTGTGTGTGAATCTGTTTCCATGGTAATATGCCTCCATTGCGTGCTTCCAACATTCATTATGGTAAAATGTGACATTCTGTCATTAACGATTTGTTTGTGTAGCAATCTTAGAGGAGAGTCCTTGCAGCTTATTCAGTAATGCAGTTAAATATGTCATTGCTTACTACACACTGGCGAGAAAGTCTTATAACTTGATCATGTTACTACACCAAATCGACTGAAAAACCCACCATTACTTAATACTAATGCTACATCTTCCCGGCTGTTGCTGTTAAAGGTTTTTAAATGTTTTTACAGCAACGCAAACAACGAATCGAAAGCCAACGATGATGTGCGACAAAGGAAATAACTGAGCATCAAGAAGAAAGGAAGGGCTGTGGGTTTTTCAACTTTTCATAAAGATTAAATTGAAAAATTTTAGAAGTAATATCTCTATTATTAATATTATTATTAACACTGATAATAATATTAAGTTATTATCTTGGTTTTTGTTTGATGTTTTGCTGTACATCACTGTTAATGTTAAAAGGTTTTCAAGTTGTTGTAGGCTTTGTGTTATAGTCATTTACTGGTTGACAATCTATGCATACTGTTATGTGTATGTTACACGTAGCGCATACTGGTGGCACATACAGAGCATAAGTTGCATAGGTTTTTGTGCATGTACGCTTAACAGGGAACTTTGTGAAGCTAGATTTCTCTCTGTGAAAAAAATGTGTGATAATTTTTAAGAAGTTCTTAAAAATTTCACCCTTTTCTTTTTGCAACTGAAGGCCAAGTAGAAGGTGTCATTTTAAAATTTGTAGATTATGAAAGTAATCATACAAAAGGTTGTACCCAAATATGAAGAGTCTGATTTTGTCAGTACAGATCAATTGAGTACTAGTGACTTGCAAGTGTAGTGTAAGATTAATTTGCTGGAATCTGGGTTTGAACCTGAACACAGAGTTGATTTCTGAACTAGACGAAACAGACTGCACAGACCAGTGCTGTCACGTCTAACCACCGATGACACCAGTATCTAATGCACAGTGTTTGGTGATGGTGCAGAAATCCAGACTATAGACAAGAAGGTTGAGGGTCATGGATTTTACAAGGCTTTGGCAGAAGTGCAAGAGCAGAAATTCTTATAATTATGTTCAGCATGAAGTTAAATAGTCATTGGAACAATGGCATTTTTGTGGATTAGCTCTTGCATTTGTATGCTGCTCTTATTCATATTCAGTGAGTATTCTAGTGTTGTATTTCGTTTCTGGTGGAACCCTGTCTGTGTGTATATAATGGTACATCTGTTTTTGCGTTAATGACTATAACAAAGTCTTGCTACTAAATTGGGCCGTCAGACAATAACCACAGGGAGCCTGAAAGTTATTGTTTCCAGGTAAATCGACGTTCTTCCCTCTCCACAAAATTCTAATTTGAAGATTCCTGTGTTCGTGTCACCCATGATGTTCAGATATTCAGATACTTTGATTTTTCTTTACCACAGAAGAAAATGCATATCTAATCTACACATCTTGATTACTACTGTGTGTACAGTGCTAACACAGTGATATATCTCTATACAAGACTTCACCAGCATTCTGTTAATACTTGCAAATTCATCAACATAAACGTGTACATACACTGGTAAAGATTTTCTTCATTTCTGGATATATCTATCCTTAGTCTTTGAATTCTTAGTCTTTGAATTTAATGCATTTTTTTAAATTTTGTATTAGTTTGTGACTGATTGAATCTGTTTAGTTTAATGAAAAAGGGTTTTAATTTAAAAAAAGTAGTTTTTCTTTTCAACTTCAGAGTTGTCACAGATTAGTCACTCTGCCTTTGAGTGCTTGTGAGTAGGTTCAACTATATAATACCCTATACGGCAGTTTATTTCCAGTTATTTAAAATTTTTTGATAACATACCACTTGGAAATGCATTGTATAGCTTATAAGGAAAGGCTTTCTGGCCAGGTTTGTGCCTCTTGGGTCTAATGCTAGCTGCACTGATAAAAAGCATGTAAAAATGCTTTTTCTTACCTGATATGATGTAATGACTTCTATAGAGTCATTGTTGTAACATGTTGATTGGCCTTGATAGCTTTATAGATGTAGTTAATGGTTGTTATTGGGCTGGCTGTTATCTTGAAGTGTGTGTACATGACCCTCTTCAGGCCAAAGTCTAGTGATTTGCATACTGTTTATCAGTGTTAAGTTCAACTGGATAATTTATGCAAGGGAGGCGGTACTGTGTTGCGTCACATACCGAGTGATTGACAGAGTAGTTCTCAGTCTCAACAATTGGATCTGTACTTGACTGCTTCAAGTGCAGTGTTCAAGGCGACCAGGGTTGCGCGATGTCTGACAAAATATGGTTCTCCGTTTTGTCCCCAGGAAATGTGAATTGTGTATGTGAGTTTAGAGAGTCTTATAGGTTGCAAGCAAGGTCGACTGAAAGTGTTTGCACATATGTGTGTTATGTGCATAAGCACAGTATCAGCTAATTGCTTCATGTGTACACCAGGTGAGCTACTTGAGTTACATTCAAAAGTCATTAACTGGTAGATGGGTGGTGACTCTGAATGTGTTGAAATAGACGAGCCTAATGGCGCAGAGCTTGAGAGTCGGGTGGCTTGGCAGGTAAAGTTCAATAGCTCCGTAGATGAAGAAGATCTCAAGATGGCCTCATAAATGAAGACTTTGAGAACCACGAGGTTCTGTAGATCAAGAGCTCGATAGCCAATTAATGGCTAAGTAGACAAAGAGCCTGAGAGCCAGCTGGCTCAACAGACTCTTCCATAAATAAACCTAACGAGAACTTGTACAGCGACGTTTTCTTAATGCACAAGACATAGATCGACAGTCCCTTCCAAGCAAAGCCAGATTTCAAAAGCATAATCCACTGGACAAAACCAATGGAGATCCGTGAGTCTTCTGAGCCCAGAAGACGGGCTACGGTGGATAAGCAGTGCGAAAAAGTATGGGACTTCAGCCCTGACCAAAACTACAGGACACAGTAAATATGGCCACACAGTGGATGAAAGGCGCGTTGGGAAGACCCGCGTGTTCACTGGCCCTACATCAATTCAAGACTGATTGCCGCGTTGTTTGTTCAGTTTTGATGCCAGGTAAGAATCTGGGGTTCAAAGCGGGAGACGACTGAGTGCTACGGTGGAAATCGTTGGTGGCGGTGGTCTTGGGTTAGTGCAGGAGCGGAAGAAGGATAGGACAGCTTGAAAAGTTCGGTTTTCAGTCTTGAGTGGAAGACTCCATGAGAGGGCAAGCGAAGGAGTGGTCGTATTGACAGTCGAGAAGGGGGGATCAGCGAACTGGCGGAGGTCTTTCGGGAGTTCGTTCCAAAGAGATTAAGGAGTGGTTCCAGGTTTTGAGAGAGACGGGGAGAATGGAGGCAGAGATAGACAAGGGTATGAGGAGGAGTGAGTAGATCTGGGCGGTTGGATAGTGAAGGTTGGATATTGGATAGTGAATAGCTGGCGAATGTAAGAGGGTTGAGAAGTTTGAAGGTTTTGTAGGTGAAGAGATACGATTTGTAGTTAATGCGTTGAGGGCCCTTAAGCCAATGAAGTTGTTTGAGCACTGGGGTTGTGTGGTGGTGTTTGGGAGTTTTGGTAACGGCAAGGTGAAGAGCATTATGAATCATTTGAAGGCGTTTTATTCGAGATGTGTCGATGTTGTAGACGAGGGAATCGCAGTAGTCAAATTTGCGGACGTCCGCACTCCAGTGGAGCACTAAGTCCTATAGATGACGCTTCCCCATTGATCTTGTACGGCTTATCTGAGCTATGTAGGGATATAGGCCTACTTTGATACTGCCGCGTCCGTCAGAGGCACTAATAATTTAAATCTAACCCGGTATAGACTGATGTTTGACTCGAGTTGGTGTTTAAGGGACAGCAGACTGTACTGAAATATTAGTATGCAACAACTTAAAATTTGGCATAACCCCTCCCCTGCATTTGGGTGACCCTCCCTCCGCCCTTCTCGGACGTCGTTAATGGACGGCCCAATTGTGCGATTGCCAACGAGCTTACATATTAAAGATCCAGGCTGATTTCTTCCTATGAACATCTGTTAAGTTACAAAAGCTACTGTAGGTGGTTGACTCATGGAGCATCTTGATATTCTAATCTAATGACTTCTACTGTATAGCGACGTCATTATAATGCCCAAGGCTTTCGCGCATATATGTGACCGTGCATGAGAAAACCTTCACAAAGTCGACAAAAATGAAAACTGAGTGATGAGACATTCGATGAAATAGCTGAGCCATGTTGCGGAGTCCATAAGCAAAATGCAGAAGGAAGACATTACGCCATCTGCCGAATGTCAGAGAAGTATTAAGCAGATTGAAGTGATGCTAACGTTTCCATGACGACACACGTCATTTTTCGCATTATGACGACGCCAAGATTAGTCTTCAAGCTGCGCAGCGAACATAGTGTCTAGAAGTATCGTCTGGAAATGGAGGATTATAGACGCCGTCGAAGAAGTCACAAAGAGGCGTCTTTTGTTCGTTTTGCACTATTGACCTTTCTGATACTGGCTGGACTGCTTACTACGGTTCAGGCCGCTTTTCCTCTCTATTATATCGTTTCCCTGCCGTTCAACGGTGCATCAAGAATTGGCAAGGTAGGTCTATAGAGAAAGGTCATTTGCTAAATGGGAATTAGCACCAGAGATAAAATTCTCAAATTTAAATAACGAGTAGAATTGAAAATTAAACACTCGATAGCTATAGTTTAAATACCAAGAGACTAAATAAGGTCAGATCATATGAGATGCAGTATTTCATCAGGTTAGTGTGTGTTGGCAGATTTCATTATCAAGAGGAGACTCCATTTAAATGCATTTAAAAGCCAAAATAATCATATATTATATATATATATATATATATATATATATATATATATATTGTCTGAGTACAGGACACAGTCAACATGGCCATACATTGAAGTCTGACTATCACGAAAGCCACGCTTAACTATAATCGGTCGTGACGATTGCAAATAAGATCGGCCAACGACCGCTTTGCCTCGTTCTCTGTTACAATACTAGCTTGGAAAGGCACGGAGATCATGGCCTCATCTCAGATATCTGGCGGGCAGAGGAGCTGTCCCCACTTTTACACTCGAAAGATTAAAATATTTGGTGTGCCTTGTAAGGTCGAGTTTGGCTGAAAGCTAAGGAGAAGTCATTTATGGTTTAATAGTCGACGGCGGTCCGTGCACGGGGACCTTAAGTGGCGTGGCGCCCATTCACACGGGCAGCGGTGGTGAAGGATCTCACCCGATAAATTCATTGCAAAATGAGCAGGGTCGACGCCATACGGTCGCTATATAAAACCTTTACATTTACATTTTACGGCGGATGCAGCGACGACACAGCAAATAAGGTCATTAAACTGTTGACGACAAAAAAGTCTCGTCGATCGTCACAGAATGAAATGCAATGAATGAAAGAAGTCACCAGAAAGTTTCGGCGAAAGAAAGGGCGGCCTTCCCTGATTGGTCCCCCTTTCAAATCCTGGGTCCGCCACTGCCCCTCCGTTCTCCGAAAATCGCCCCGACCCTTACCAGATTCGGCTTTCAGCGAGTATTACTGTTCCCTGAATTGAGGGCAGCCAATGTGTGTTTTCTGTCTCCAGTACATCGTGGCCGCCACTAAGGTTGCCGAAGAGGACATTTTGAAGCAGGGGCTGATACCGGCCGATTTTCCCCTCAAGATGTTGTTGGTGGACGACCGGTGCAGTGGAGTGTACGCCATGCGAGGGTCTCTGCTGCTCTGGTACAACTTGTTGCAGAAGTCAGTTCTGTCAGACGATTCGAAGCCAGACTTCGCTGCTGTCGCCGTCGGAGGTCTGTGCAGCGCCAGCTGCAGACCACTCGCCAACTACTTCGGGTGAATACATACGTGCACACATACGCACACACGCACGTACAAGCATTGCATGCACACACAAACACACATATATATACATGCATACATACATACATATATACATATATACATACATATATACATACATATATACATACATACATTGACTGACCGACCGACCTACCGTCTGACCCACCGACTGACCGATCGATTGATCGATCGATCAATTGATTGATTGACCGTTGATTGATTGATTGATTCATTCATTCATTCATTCATTGAGTCATTGATTGATTGAGTGGTTGGTTGATTGATTGTTTTATTGGCTGATTGATTGGATGGTTGATTGATTGATTGATTAATTGATTGATTGAAGGGCTTTCAACGTCTCTTTCGTTTCGGCCGGATGCACGACTACAGACCTGTCGGACAAGGACTTCGATGTCGGGTACCCAACGACAGCAAGAGTCGTTACTCCTTGGCACATGCTGATCTTACCATTCATGAATTTGGTCAAGCGATTTAGTTTCACAAGAGTCGGATTCTTGGCAATTGAGTCGGACCAAGACTGGCTCCAGTTCCAGGACGGACTCAAGAAGGCTTCGGAAATGGAGAATATCCGGTACGAGGTGTCAACAATGAGACCAAGTCAAGCGGAAGAAGGAATTACAGAGGACCTTATTCTGAATGCCTCGAAGGCGCTGAAGCCCATGATAGGAAAGAGTATGGGTAAGCTCGAGGGGAACAGGTAAACCAGGGCATGGTGTTTCTAGTGCCGTTGAATAAACTGGTCTCCCTAACGCGGCTTTTGTGTGGCCCTGAGAAATTTCGGAGATTAACATTCACGTTCTGCCTTAGCCAATGACAGACTGTGCAGATTAATTCTCTAATCTCCCTCAGCGTCGCACAAAAGCTGGCTCAAGGAGACCAAGGCTCTCATTCAAATCAAATCCACAAAAACTCACATATTGAGTTAGTTTCGGCGGCCACGTTGAAGTCCCGATAAGTCAAACGAAGAGAGCCACTGAGGTCTTACGACGGCAGATGTTTGTGTCATGGCTGTTGAATAGGTTCGAATTAACGAAATACGGGCGAATTTTCCCGCCAAAGAGACTGTGGAGTGTATTAGAAACGGTCCCAGCAGGATGCCAAGGCTTTCAGAGCGTATCTTTTAAAATTTGTAGTAAGCATCCGACTAGGAATTATTTGACATAGGCAAGGTTAATTGGTTTGAACTTCCATTATGAAGCCCTGCGCCAACTTATAGATACGCCACTGATTAAGAATATACATACATAGATACATATATATATTATATATATATAGGCCTATATATTAATATCGGACCAAGATTGACTCAAGTTATATATATATATTGTATTTAGATTGTATATATATATTATATATATATATCAAGTTATATATATATATGAAGTTATATATATATTGTATTTAGATTGTATATATATATTATATATATATATCAAGTTATATATATATTGTATTTAGATTGTATATATATATTATATATATATATCAAGTTATATATATATATATGAAGTTATATATATATATACAATCTAAATACAATATATATATATATATAACTTGAGTCAATCTTGGTCCGATATTAATATATAGGCTTATCTATATATATATATATAATATATATAGGCCCGGGAAAAAGTATGAGCTTACATACGCTAAATACAATCTTTTTAATGAAAGTTTCAGAATAGGGCTTGAACTATTTTTTAAATTATGAAATATATTAGTTACACATTTTAAATGTTACTCCCCTTCACTCTTTTTAAGGCCTACACCCTACGGCTTTGTAGGCCTATGTTCCTTGCTAAAGTTAAAGTTAAAGTTTCCTTTTGTGTTCACTGAGTTTGTGGTATTTGTGTGTGTGTGTGTGCGTGTGTGTGTGTGTGTGTGCGTGTGTGTGTGTGTGTGTGTGTGTGTGTGCGTGTGTGTGTGTGTGTGTGTGTGCGTGTGTGCGTGTGTGTGTGTGTGTGTGTGTGTGTGTGTGTGTGTGTGTGTGTGTGTGTGTGTGTGTGTGTGTGTAGATGTTTCTATTTACTTGTAGTCATTACACTTCTGCTGAACGACAGAGAAGTATTGGCGACCCTTCTGGCAGCCAAGAGACTGAACATGCTTGTTGACTACGTCTATATTGCCTTTGGTTACTCGCCAGGTGCGCCACTCTAGCCTTCAATCTGGTTACTCTGATCGTAATCGTAATCGTAATCTCAGGATTTCTTCAGCGCCCAAAAATACTAAGTCTCAGCAGGTCCTGCGTCTGTCAACCGCACCATTGTTTCAGTGAATTTTTATCGAGAGACTCCGCCGCGACTGTCGTATAGCCCGTTATTCTAAAGTGCTTAGACTACTGCAACACAATTCTTGCTGGCCTGCTGAAGTCTTGAATACGTCAGCTTCAGTCCTTCCTCAACTGCGCCACCCGTATCGTCACCATGTTGCCAAAATTTTCGCATGTTTCGAACTACATGCGAGATTGTAATTGTAATTTGAGATTTATAAAGCGCCTCTTAGAGGATAAACTCAACAGAGGTGCTTCCGACCCGAAAACGTAAAATCACTGTTAAAGAGTACAGTCTTCAGCCGCCTGCGGAATACTGAGAGGGGGAGAGAAAGGAGCTCAAGTTGCAATTCTCGAGGGAGACAATTCCAGAAAGTGGGACCAACGTAGGCAAAGCTTCTGGACTGAATCCTGATACAGAGATGCAGTGCACTGGCTCACGGTTGAGAAGAGAATTACGTTCAGGATTCTGGTCATAGGGCAGGCCTACGTAGGCCTATTCGGCGTTACCCCACAATCCATCTGGAAGCTTCTGGTTCCTGTCTTGAGCCAGCCGTCTCAACAAACACTGCGTTCGGCGACTCGTGAAAATTTGAAGGCCCTGCACTACCGTACGACGACTCGTGCAAACTCTGCTTTCTTTTACACTGGGCCATACATCTGGAAAATCTTTCACTGCAAATTTCAACCCTACCATCATATAAAGCTCATGAAGCATTCTTAGCTTTTTTAAGTGGCACATTTTTATAAATGCTAGGTAGCCGTATTTAAGCGTCTTTAAAAGATTCGTGAAATGTGCTATGTAAATGATCAGATACATCACATATGCATACATACACATACATTTATGCATACATATATTCATACATATTACATTTTCAAGTTGGAATCCGCCATTACAGTTCATCTGTTAAAAAGCTAACATAGCGAAAATTTTAACAATGTAGTGAACCATATTTATGGGTTGCACAAATCAGCCAAGATTTCTCAGTATTGGATATTATGTAGTTCCTGGCAAGCATGCAAGAATCAGTATACAAACATAGCGAAGTATGTTTGTTAGTATAACTTTAATAGTCAGCATTGGATTACTGTCATAAATAGTAAGTCAGCAGTCTGTGAGTGCATCGACAGTCGTGAATTAAGAATATAGTATTCTTGCCAGTGTTCAGAGTGGTGACAGTTCAGGTTGGTGTTCTGTATTTCACTGGCCAATAATATTCTTCTTCGAACCATCCTGTTTTAATATGTCATGTACTGGACTTATTTCGCACCCTCTAGTATTCAAAAAACTGATCCTTCATGATTTATCATACAAGTGTGGACCACCCTAATACATACATAGGCCTTCACTTGCGGTGCTATGGCTTTCGCAGTAACAGTTTGCTGTCTCTAACTCGTGCTTAAGACGTAGAGGGTGAGATGTGGCAAGACCCTGACGATGCCAAGGAGGTCCAGGAGGGTCTCGTATCGATCAACATCCAGCGCCCAGCCGGAAGTAAGTGGAAGGAGTTCGAGCGCCGTGTCGAAGCAGCTGTACCCGCTGTTCAGACCGCTGTTAGAAATTCAAACACGAATACAGCTATCACGATCGGGAAACCAGTAAAACAGGTACAGAGAAGATTATTCCGGTAAAATAACAACGCATACACACATATATTTAATTAATAAATACATACGTACATACATGCACACATGCATACATACATACATGCACACATGCATACGTACATACTTATGAACGCATACTTATATACACATGCACATACATACACACGTACGTACATATGTGCATACATACATGCATGCGTACCAATGTCATAACCGTAATCGTAAACTCGAGATTTATACAGCGCCCAAAGACAACAAAGTAGCGGAAACCGGCTTATTCACAGGCGCTCAGTCAAACACAAAATCGACGACAGGCTGCCATTATGTCTGTGCGTTTGTATTGTGATGACAGCTCAGCGTTTATGCTGGTTTGCTGTATGACTCGCTGATGCTGTGGGCTAATGCCATGAAAACATCGAAAGCATTGGACCCTCCACCAACCGCGTCACCTTTTACAAACGATGCGAAGGCCAAAATCGTCGCGGAGATACTCCGCGCAGATTTCGAAGGTAGACTGTTTCGTATATATCCGACGATTGTTTATTTAATAGGTTATTTATTAGCGTTTTAATAGTCATAACGATGTAATAAATAGCTGACCAGTCTGAAGTTCTCCTAGGGAGCTTAACGTTCAAGTTTCGACTCGATGTTAGCGAGTCTTACAACGCGACAAACCAATACAAGTATTTGTGGTGGTTTGGGTTTACACCATGGTTAGTTGGATAAGTGGATGAAAGGTAATTTTAATTGCAGTTTAAAACTTTAAAATTACTAAAACGCTACTTAAAAGCTAAGCGTAGGGAACCAGTTTATTCATGAGCGCAATTTTGAGGTGTTGTCCAGGTATACCGCGTTAAGACCAAGATCTGATCGCTGGGAGACCAGAGAGGGAAGGAGAAAGTGTTGCTGCAAAGGCGAGTTGTGGTTAAGTTGTGGTTGGGTTGTGGAAGGCAGTTGGTAGCCTAACGAGCTAGAATGATGGATGGATATACGACAGACAGTCAAGCCAAAGATCTTAGATTGCACAAGGCTATTACACTTCCAATATTCGTTGTGTATGGTCTTCAATAAAGGAAAACTGCCGCGCCACCCAGCGGAAGGTGTGTTAAATATCAAAATGGGATGATACAAATGCATTCATATGTACAGTACTCATATCGAAACGCATCTTTTAAATAATACGACCTTGTTTATTGGGCCCAGAACTTTGTTGAGTACAGTGCAACCAGAAGTTTGGCATTTTATAAGGTAATGGCCTTGGACATTAAGGTGCAGTGAGTGTCATATTTTAGTGCAGGGCTGCTCTAAAATCTCTGGCTAAACTAAATGGTAATTGTGGTAAACTGATAAATGATAATAAAAATGTCAAATAATACTAAACTAGGTTGAATGGACGAATAAATGAACTAAAGAATGAACGAAAGAATAAATGATGACCCATTTATCGTAATGTATGTATGTATGTATATATGTATGTATGTTTGTATGCATGTATGTATGTATGTATGTATGCATGTATGTATGTATGTATGTACATGTATGTATGTATGTATGTATGTATGTATGTATGTACGATTTATGCGATCAGGTATGACAGGAAAGATTAAAATAATGCCAACTGGAGACCGGTTGTGTAACCTGTCGGTGGAAATCGTACAGAGCGGACAATTCGTTCCCATCTTAAGCTACTTTGCAGCCGAAAGAATGTACACGACCTTTCCAACTCTCGGGACTGTCACGTGGCCAGGGGGTAGGAAGAAAGTACCCGTGGGGCACCCTGAGCCATGTGGTTTCGAACGAGAATTATGCCCTCAATCGATCACCGAGAAGTTACGTAAGCATTTACTCAATCGACGTCTTAGGGAACATTGTATGTATAGAGCCTAAGAGAGCTTTAAAAGACACTACATAAATAAACGCGCAAACCTACCTACCTACTTACTTACCTGCATGCCTGCCTACTTACCTCCATATCTACCTATCTATCTAAGTCCCTACTTACATATATACTTCTTCTTCAATGTTCTGCCCTTAGGCAGGTCCAAGAATCCAACGACGCCAGTCTTCTCTGTTCTGTGCCCTTTCCGTAACTCCTTTGTAGCCCCGTCTTCTTCCTTTATCCATCATCCCCTCCAGTAGCATGTTCCTTGGTCTTCCTGGAACTTTCTTTCCCTCAATTCTTCCTTCAATCCCTGTCCTCAGTATATGTATATACACATGTAAAAATACATACATACATAATTACATATGTATATACACATGTAAAAATACATACATACATATGTATATACAAGTAAAATAACATACATACATACATATGTACATGTACAAACAAAAGACGGAGAAAAGTTGGTTGAATGGATGAATAAATGAATTGACCGAGAAAGGACGAACGGACGAACGTGTGTATCATTCGTTATCAAACCATCCAACATGGGTCGTAATTCTGAGGTAGACCTCTCATTCCTATAACTTTGGTGAAAATAATAACAATAGCAAAGTTATTATTATTACTGCTGCTGCTGCTGCTACAACAACTACTACTACTACCACTACCACTACTACTGCTACTGTTAGGGTCTGTTATTTTTATTATGGTTGTTGTGAATAGATTTCCGGATCGGAGTGTCTTTTGGCGTTTTCTTTGTCGTTCTCCTCATCATTGTGCTTGTTTGGTGGTTCTGTTTCTACAGGCGAGTCTCATCCTATTCTGACTGGGCTTCTTCATTCATTTATGTGTGTATGTATGTACAGTGAATGTACAATGTATGTATATATGTATGAATATATGCATGCATGCATGTATTTATGTATGTATGTATGAAGGGATGAATGTATGTACGTATGTATTTATGAGTGTATGACTGAATGAATGAATGTATGTATGTATGTATGTATGCATGTCTGTATGTCTGTATGTACCTAAGTATATCCAAGTGACTGAGTAAGTCAGTGATTGCTGGGTAGAAAGGTACTATACAAAAGTTTGAGTGCATACACACATGCATACATACATACATACACACATACATACATGCATACACATACATACATGCATACATACATTCATACATACATACATACACACACATACATGCATACATACATTCATACATACATACATACATACATTCGTGCATTCATACATACATAAATACAATATAGGAAATCGACAATCGATTGAGATTGCAGTAGATTTGCGAATCAGCAAGGAGCTCCGCCAAGCTATAGAAGCAAGAAACAGCGGCATTCTGATATATTTGTCTTGTCTGGTGAAGTGTCTATACCGCGGTTACTCCTGCGACGAAGTAGCCCGAGGCAGTGTGAAAACTAAGCCCCCCTCCCCGAAGAGCTCGTAGAGGCTAGTGGGTCGTATGGGGTACAAGGTATGCCCCAGACAGGAATTTACTTTATCCATGAATCAAGCCACCGAAATAGCCCGCTTTAGGTGAGTGCTGCATTAATCTTTCTTGTCAGCGCCATCTCCATCGTTGTTGCTGTTGTCATCCTTAGCTCCCGATCACCCGTTTCCTTACTCACAGTGCTGCTTGGGTCATTCTTACACCTTTGACCTTTGACAGCCGATTGACTTCTGCTGTGCTAGTTACAGTATCTTTCTGGAATGATCTCCTTCTTGATCGGTGCCCTCTGCATGACTGCAATGGAGCCTGGGACACGGTAGCCGATTGGATAGAGACCTCGGCTTGTAACAAGGAGTACGGGTTCGAGCCTCATCTGGGACGGTTACTGTATAGGGACCTTGAGCAAGTGCTTCACTTACAATTGCTCAGCGCCATCGAATGATGCTTAGTCATTAGACAGCGGCGTTTAATAAATACAGAAATAATAATGATGACCTCAAACTTCGGCTACGCTTTACGATTTACCAGGTTGTACTGGAAGCGCTTCTAGGTAGTTGTAGTTTGAAGAGTTGATATAAAAATTTCGTTTTAAATGACACTCGTTGCCATCGTCATTGACCTGCGTGGTTTCGACTTGAAAGGAAGGCGAAGGAGCAGGCGGAGATCAATGCGATCAACGCCTGGATCGTCAACTGTGATGAGGTTCTGACGGATTTCGAAGGAAAATCGGTCAGTATTATAAAATTCGAATCTCCAAACCAGTTTCATTTTATATTTTCAATCGATAACCGTTTTGACTATAAGCCCCATTTTAAAACAGATCCTTTGTTAAACAGGAAGCCAATGCAAAGATTTAAGTACAAGAGTTAGACCCATCTGAGATACTTACTACTCTTACGGTTCTTCGTAGCGTTCCGTTGCTCATCCGTTCTGCAACCGGTCTTTAATAGCGTTATGCAACGGAATGAACTCCCAAATATGTCAAACAGTTCGCTCCAAATGTCGTTGCTTCCGGACTCTCCTCAGCTCTCTCACTTTCTTCTGGAACATTTCAATCAAAACTAAAAAATTAAGTTTTCAAACTGTCTTTTCCAGATTCCATTCTTCCACCTACATTCCTGCATCTGCGACCCACTGAACATTTCCTTCTTAGCATCTCACTGACTCTTTTCGGCTTGACCTCTTTGGACTTAGACCAGAATTGACAGAATAGGGGGTGGTCTGTTGGTTAGCGCGCTGAGTCTGCAATCGAAAGGTTGCGGGTTCGCGGTGTCCGTGTGACGACCTTGGGCAGGTTGTTGCACACGCGTGTCTCTCTCTTTGTCACCAAGAAGGTATAATCTAATACCAGCGTAGGCTGGGATGTAAACGACAAGTCCTGCGATGCACTGGCCCCTTGTCCAGCACCTTGGGATTCGTCCTTTGCCGGCTAAAGAGCCGAAGGGCGGGAAATAAGCGCATCCCCTATTTTACACAGGGGACATGCGAGCGTTACTCTTTGTTAATGAAACTGACCCAACAGTCTGGCTCTTATAGGCTTGTTTTGATTAAGGGCCGGTGAATAAGCTGGTCTCTCTGACGCAACTTTTGTGTGCAGCTGAGAAATTTGGAGATTTACATTATATTACGTACTAGCTCCAAAACGTTTCAGCTACGTCTGTCCTTGGCCCAGCGCTCCAAGCTTTAAGCTATATCTATACTCTTCGAAGCAGAAGCTAAATTGCTGGTTAAACTTGGCAGTAGCTAGACTCGTTTCATTCTTATAGAGTTTGCATTTCAGATTTCAGGCATCAAGAGGCTTTCTAGTGCAGTTCGAAGAGTTAGCTTTGGGTCAATCGGTACCAAGCAACAGACTTTCTCTATTATCGGATTCTACAAGGTAACTTCAGTTTCAGTTTCAATTTCAATTTCAGTCTAGTTTCACTTTCACTTCAAGTCGCCTGGCAATAGTATCCACTTTCATGCAGAACTTGAATTCAAGATACCGACCATGTATACTTATCTCCTAGGTAAAATTCACGAGCGTTTTGGCTTAATTTCTAAAATTTGTTCGAATGTTTATCGCGTTTCAAAAACAACATTGAGGATTCAATTAATCAACTGATTTATTGACTAAAAGTTTAATATTAAATGATTTAGGGCACGGTGGTATGCATCAAGCAGATCGAACGCAGTTCAGTTGACCGACACGATCCGGATCTTTTCTCCGAGCTGAAAGAGGTTATCATTTTACCTTTCGAAATTCATTTTTATTCTGAACTCGTGTATACTCAGGTGTCTAACAAATTTGACGTGTCCGCCTGAGCAACCTATGCAACGCCTGTAACAATTTCAGTTTAACTTTGTTATAGGACAATTGCAGTTGTCAGTTGTACAGTTAGCAGGATCAACAGCAATTTTTCAAGCAAGATGTCCCGCAATTAGAGGGACAACTTGGTTCCTTTTGAGTTTTCCCTTTGAAATTCAATGTTACGCTTATGTCATAGTTGGTACTGTCGGTAAGCTGCTGGTAATCAACAAGTTTTGTTCAGTTCAGTTCTTTTGGATTTTCCCAAGCTCTCTCACTTTCTGCAGTGTCGAATTTAGCTATAGGCGTGGTGGCGGTTCGCCTCGTCGCGCCCCTCTTGGTTATATGCCGGCTCTCCCAGACTAAACCCGTGCATGGTGGACTGCCAGAATGTGGCGCCCCTCTGGGAATGCTCTTGCCCCCACATGCAAGCAGTCATGGCACCGCCACTGTGACGTAGTAGTATACATACATATTCAAAGTGCTGCATTTTATATTATTGAATTCGTGATCTTATGAAGCCGTCTGAAAGTTGCATAAAAGCTTTCCAGGCTTTGACCTCATGACCCTGTTTTATTCCTGTTTAGATGCGATCCATTAAGCACGAGAACGTGAATGGATTTGTCGGCGTCTGCATTTCTGCTCCGAACGTTTGTTGTCTGACGGTCTACTGCAAGAACGGAAGTCTTCAAGACATCATCCAGGATGAAGCCTTCGACTTTGGCACCGAGTTCAAGATCTCATTTGCTATGGACATCGCTCAAGTAGGCCTACGTCACTGGAACACTTTGGCGTCGCTATTTTGGGTCGGATGCTTATTTTGGTACAAACAGTTAGGCCTATTATTATTATTGTTATTGTTATTGTTGTTGTTGTTGTTATTATTATTGTTATTGTTATTATTATTATTATTATTCATGCGTATTTTTTATTTCTGTAGTTAATTCGTTATTTATTTGGCGAGGCAGTTGTTCATCACCGGCATTATTTCTTATATAAATCTCTGACGCTGTACTTTTAAACTTGAGTTCACGTGTATGATGTAGCCTATTATATATACAGGGTGGGCCAGAAGTATTTGTTCAACTTTGAAGGCCTATAACTTAGGCAGTTTAGCAAGTAAGTGTATGCTTAATGCATCAAATTAAAGGTCGTTATATCAGCTATAAGTCCGACAAATTTCATTACGGTATGCTGCACTACGCGCCATATAATTATTGTGTACCGCACCTACCTTGTTTTCTGACGTAAACAATAATTTCATCATGGCGCCGTTAACAGAAGATGACAGGACTTTGATTCGAATTTTAAGAATTGAAAAACATTTAAATGCATATCAAATGATGAATGAATTTCCTGCTAGAAACTGGAGTAAAAACAATCTCAACCGATTAATTAGACAAATTGACGCGAGTGCAAGTTCTAAACGTAAACCTGTTACTGGCCGTCCTCGTTCGGCACGTACCGCTGACAACATCGCCAGGAACTCATCAATGGAGCCATAGATCAATGGGCACGTCGCATTGATGCAGTCATTCGAGCTCGTGGAAGACACATTGAATATTTATTTGATTAAATAATTCTTGGATTTCTTAATGGCTATCAATAATGCAAACTTGCAAAGACTAATTTTCCAAGTATTGTGTTTTGCAAGATAGACGAATTAAAATCATTGTAAACTGATACATATTCAGTACAGTAGTTTTACGCAATTATTAATAAAGCTAAAAATGTAAATTTTTGAGCAGTTGTAGCTGATATAACGACCTTTAATTTGATGCATTAAGCATACACTTACTTGCTAAACTGCCTAAGTTATAGGCCTTCAAAGTTGAACAAATACTTCTGGCCCACCCTGTATATATCACATTACTGTACATAAACTTACATAACTACATACTTGAAAATAACTGGAGCCGTTGTTGAAACTTAAGGGGCTTATCGCAATCAACCTGTTTGATGATGAACGCAATAGGCAGGCCATTGTCTCATAGGCCATTGTCTCATTGGCCATTGTCTCATAGGCCATTGTCTCATTGGCCATTGTCTCATAGGCCATTGTCTCATTGGCCATTGTCTCATTGGCCATTGTCTCATCTGGCTGTGTGGATTACCGACATAACACATTGAATTACAAGGCAGCTGACAGATATACTGTGACACCTAGGCTTCTTAAGATTACATTATAGGCTAATATTATTTTATCTGTTTGCTTTTCTGTGTGTTTGGCTGTCTGTGCGTATGTCTGGCTGTCTGTCTGTATGTCTGTCTGCCATGTATTGGATTTTTGAATACCGACTAACGAGTAATAGGAAGGAAATGGTTGGCTGTGGTTTCAGGGCATGGAGTATCTGCATGAGTCGGTGATCGCTTCTCACGGTCATCTGCACAGTTCCAACTGCGTTGTCGACAACAAGTGGACCTGCAAAATTACGGACTACGGCATGGGCAAGTTCCGGCGAAGGGAAAAGCCGCAGGAAATGAATGACAAGTACTTCTCAAGTACGTCGTTTCTGCTGTTTCTATAGTTTCGAAATGCTTTTCCAGTAAAGATTTGTTTTATGGCGCCGGTATGTAGTACAAGATGTATAAAGTTTTTAAATGTAGGAAGGATAAATTAGGCTATGACATATTTTCTCTCGCGCCATTTAATCTTGTACAGTCTAGAATACATTTAAATATTATATATTAGACTTAAACATATGGAAATTAATCATTCATTGTTTTCGAACTGTTCTTTATTACACGAAAGACGTATTATACATACATTATGTAAACGACGTCACATTACTCGACATTCAGTTACATTACACTGTGGTATACCGGATTACATTAATTAACTTCAAGTCCTCTGAGTGTGCAGCTTGATGCGCAGGTAAGCTTTGGACGGCACCTGAGTTGCTGAGGCTGCCCGAAGAGGATGTGCCACTCTATGGGACGCAGAAGGGAGATGTCTACTCGTATGGCATCATTTTGCAAGAGCTAGCCATGCGAGATATTCCTTTTCCGAAGCTCGCACTGTCAGTGACCTACCATGGTACGCAGCTCTTATAAGCTTACGATTAGACTTACATGGCATTCGATCACCAATTCGTTTGTCTGATTAGGTGTGGGAGGGAAATGATTATAAATCTTCTGTCAGAAAATATAATCATATCTAGACTTAATCTAATCTCGTCTAATCCGATTGCCATACTTTATCACATTCATTTGATCGAAAATAGCCACATGTATGCGATTATGCATGGGTGCATTACACTGCATATACATAACTATATATATATACAAATTAACTATATATACAAATGTATACATACATAATAAGCACATTTATAAATAAATAAAAACATACATACACATACATATTCACATACACATACATACACACATACATGCATGCATACATACATTCACATACATACACGCATACTGACACACATACATACATACATACGTGCATGCATACATACATTCACACATACATACACGCATACTTACACACATACATACACACATACATGCATGCATACATACGTTCACACATACATACACGCATACTTACACACATACATACATACATACACACATGCATACATACACACATACATACTTAAATACGCACACACGTGCATACATACATACACATATGCATCCATACATACATGACGCATGCATACCTAGACCGGTGGGTCAACGTGCATATGAACCCCCCCTATATGTAAATGTGCCATTTCATCCAATCCATTTCATCGGCTCCTGTGCCATCTGTTTTCACAGACGTTGTGCAAATGGTGAAGGTGGCAAGTGATCCACCGTTTCGACCAAAGGTTCCAGAAAGCGCGTGTTCTGCCGAGTGGATGCGTCTAATGACCCACTGCTGGGAAGAGGACCCCGACCAACGACCCTCGTTCAAAGAGGTCATGAAGTCTGCACAGCTGCTCAGCGGAGGACAGTAAGACAACTCCACTGGAGCCCTTTAACCTCGGGTCAATAGGTCACGCGTCAGTAATTAACACTGCTGTGTTGTTTAGAGCACCAGTTGAGAGTTTCCCAAAATGCGCCATTTGCACCAATTTCTAACTGAACTTTACATCATTTCCGCGAGCGCAGGCAGCACTTTTATATGACACTTAAAAGGCGCTATATTAAGTGTCTAGATAAAATACGTACATAAATACATGGTTGTATGCATACATACAAAACATACGTGTATACATATATGTATACATTTCACTTGCAATAGGATTGCCTCAACCTCATTTTTGGTATAACATCTCAGAATAAAGTTTTCTAACATAAAATTGGTGCAATGGCAGATTGCCAGTGTGTTTGCCTTTACCTCCGCGTCCGGGCTTCACACCCTGCTTAGTGTCTTCTAGCATATTAAGAATTTTTCAGCTCTGCTTATTATATTGCTCGTATCTTAATCGCGTTCCTGCTACAAGATCAACTAGCTTCAAAAACTCTTCTGGCAGCTTCTGCAATAGGCAATACGCAGGAGGTAATAAGGCAACACACTTGGCAACATGCCTTTGCAGAAATTCCTCATTGACAAAGTCACGATGTCGAAAGGGTGAGTTTGTTGATGCGCCAAAAATCTACTGATAGTAGGCCTATAATTTCAACCTCCAAACTCTAAACTTCGGTTCGAGTCCATTTACCGACCCCAAAAGAACAAGTCTGAGTGCGCATAAATTTTTGTTTACACAACCGTAACACAGCAATAACCACAAGGTAACTATAACATAACCATAAGGTAACTATGACATAATCATAAGGTAACTATAACATAACCATAAGGTAACTATAACATAACCATAAGGTAACTATGACATAATCATAAGGTAACTATAACATAACCATAAGGTAACTATAACATAATCATAAGGTAACTATAACATAACCATAAGGTAACTATAACATAACCATAAGGTAACTATAACATAATCATAAGGTAACTATAACATAACCATAAGGTAACTATAACATAATCATAAGGTAACTATAACATAACCATAAGGTAACTATTACATAATCATAAGGTAACTATAACATAACCATAAGGTAACTATAACATAACCATAAGGTAACTATAACATAACCATAAGGTAACTATAACATAATCATAAGGTAACTATAACATAACCATAAGGTAACTATAACATAACCATAAGGTAACTATAACATAACCATAAGGTAACTATAACATAATCATAAGGTAACTATAACATAACCATAAGGTAACTATCACGTATTCATAAGGTAACTATAACATAACCATAAGGTAACTATCACGTAATCATAAGGTAACTATCACATAACCATAAGGTAACTATAACATAACCATAAGGTAACTATAACATAACCATAAGGTAACTATCACGTAATCATAAGGTAACTATAACATAACCGTAAGGTAACTGTCAACGATCTTCTGAAGCTGTCTGTTGATTGGGTTTCGAATCGTCGACTCGCCAGATCTGAAGCGTGGTGATGATGATGATGATGATATGATGATGATGGTGATGATGATGATGATGATGGTGACGATGATAATGATATGTAGAGCGATCAACATCGTGGACAATATGATGAAGCGCCTGGAGAAGCATAACCAGAAACTGGAGGAGTTGGTGGCAGAGAGAACGGCTGAACTGAACGTCGAGAAGAAGAAAGTGGAATCGCTGCTCTACAACATCTTGCCTAAGTACGATTAACAGGGGGTCAGCTGAATTAATTATTGATTGTTTGATTGACTAAATTTTTATAGATATAATAGATTCTCCTGTTCATTGATTCGTCAGTTCTTTCGTTCTGCTTGTGTACTTTCGTTCTGTGTTCGCTTGTGTTAAATACGCAGATGTATCTATGACTCTTTTGCGTCTGCGAATAAGTCTGTTCTTTTCCACGTCTGCCTAGTTCTCTATCTTCTTACTCTCTGTACGTCTTCCTGTCTGCCTGTCTGTCTGTCGGTCGGTGCGGCTGTTGTCTGTTATCTGCCTTTGTCATTAGGAATGATTTTTGTGAAGCACGATGATCTTTTGATAGCGCGCTGGCTCTGTAATCTAACGATTGCGAGTTCGAGCCTGATGAGCGGACGCCGTGTAACGACCTGGACAAGTTGTTGACTCACATCTGTCTGGCGTCTAAGATTCAGATTTACTGACCATGTGCATCTTTTAAGTGCAATAACGAAATAAATGAAATGCGATGTTAGAGTTTGTCAGTGGTTTGTGTTTGTAGGGGTACAATATATGAATGAGTGAACGAATGTAGAAATCTTTGGCGTTTATTCTTATAATCTTTGTTTGATCTGTGGTCTCTAGAAGCGTTGCTGAGAGTCTGATGCGACAGGGTCGTGTCACTCCAGAGGCTTTCGATTCTGCGACCATCTATTTTTCGGACATCGTTGGATTCATGAAGATCAACCAAACGAGTACTGCCTACCAGGTATTCGATCTGCATCTTCAAAATTTATCTTCCATTTAATTCAGGACGACGACGCTGTTCTAAGAGGTGCTATATAAATATTCCGATATATGATGATGATGGTGATGACGTTGACGACGGCGATGACGATGACGACGATGATGATGAGGAGAAGGAGGAGGAGGAGGAGGATATGCTTATTTATAATCACGAATTCAGTCGTGACGCCATCTATTGCCGGGTGCTAAATGATTGATCTCCAGTGCTTCCCGAGCCTCTTTGATACAAGCACCGCTGCCTGAGCTGAGTTGGACAAGGAACTAGGAACACTGTAGGCAAAAGATTCTGTTTCGCGATTTCTTATTTCTAATTTCATCCATTAAGTTGATACAAATCACTTGAGGTAACGAAATAATGGGGGATGAATGCGTCGCGTTGCAAAATAGAACTAAGCGACGTAATGAGATGACGTAATTAGATGGTTTAATGGTATGACGTCAAAGTATGCAACATTATTTGGTTATGGTACTCGTAATTATACGAGGAATCATGGCTGTAATCCCTTAGTAACAATAACTTGACTGCTGAACGTTGTTTGAATGACAGTGACGATCGAATCTTTCTTGATGAAAAACATGGAATGCATTTTAGCAAATTCTAAGCTCCGACTGCAGAAATCGTGCCCCATAAGTTAAGATATTGGTGTCAGACAAAATCACAGTAAATAGTAGGCATCCAATGTTAACATACCAACAGTCTGTTGGCAGCCCCGAAGGCTCCGAACTAGCTACAGTTTAGTTATCCGTCATAATAAAGAAACATCATTTGGCATAAACTTAGTTCAAGAGGAACTTATGCTCCCCTACCTCTAAACGAACACTTTTTTATCAAAGCGAAGTAACACTTTACAATCAAAACTTCACTGAATTCAAAAGGAACTCGTGCACTAACCAATGCAAGTGTTTTTTTTAAATCATTGCTTGCTCCATCAAATAGCTCGTTTTGAATGGATCCGTCTGTTCTCCCATCAAACCGAAACGACTGTGAAGAACTTCTAATAGTATGTTATTAGCTTTTGAAACAAAGCTAAATTGATTGACAGGTGGCATACATCTTATTTCCGTGTAACAGGTGGTGGCATTGCTGAATGGCATCTATTCGATATTCGACGGTGTCACCGATAAGTATGATGTCTATAAGGTATAACAGTCTCCAGACGAAATTCATGTTGATTTGGCTTTAATCGAATGGCGAGTTACTGTTCCACATCTAAAGCCACTGGTACAAACGCTAATACATGCCGTTAGCGCTAATGGCTAGTACTAATACTGGCGTTGCCATTTATTACTAGATTTTTTGCATTCGTCAGGTATTAGGATTATTAAGTTACCATCTGGTAATTCTTGAATCTTTTTTGCTAAAAGGCGCCCTATCATTAAACTGTTGCGATTGTGTTTGCACCTCAGCCGAAAGATCCTCTGATCTCAAGACCACACTTATATGAGGAGTTCTTCTAGAGGCTATAAATGGTGTTAACTTCACCTTTTTAACCTTTCCATAGCGGGGCATTGGAAGGCGCCCTTTTCTTTCTCTTAGGCCCTAAAGCCAGCAACGGATGGCCTCGAAGGTCATTGCAGGAATGCCGTTCCTATCTGGCGCTATATAAAATCATTCTTCGTGACGAAGGACTAGCAAATGTTCACTAAAATTTGCCTACCAAATCAGCTTTTGAGGCTAGTACCCGCAATCGTCACTGTATCACGCAGTCACCGATTAGGTCACCGTGTCGCACAGGACCGCATAGCAAAACAGCTTTTGTGTGCATAGGCCGTTAAAGGCTGATTTGAATATTATGACCTATAAAACAATAAGTATTGTGTGTGCCATAAGTATTGTATGACTGATCTTTAACATTTACATATGATATTATATAATATATGTTAACCATTTCTGAGTTTACTTTAAGATTTACAATACTAAAATGCAGACTAGACTTAATATTCTTATTAAAGGAGCATAATAACAAGATAAAATCTCGCAAGTTAGCCAATGTTGAACCCTAGACCTTAATTGCTTTTTACAGTGTGAGACGATTGGCGATGTTTACATGGTGGCCAGTGGACTTCCGATACGCAATGGTGACCGTCACGCTTCAGAGATTGCAACAATGGCGCTGCATCTGTTGAGCAGCGTTGCCTCGTTTAAGATACCTCACATGCCGGACAAGATGCTCCAGCTGCGAATTGGAATTCATTCTGGTGAGACAGAAATTGACAACTAACCAACCTCTAGATCAGCAGCTACATCCGTTCATAGGAACAACGAGCTCACTTGAGTTCCTTATGAACTCTGTGTGTCTGTGTGTGTGTGTCTGTCTGTCTCTCTGTCTCTCTGTCTGTCTCTCTGTTTGTCTATTTCTCTGTCAGGGCTTGCTTCTCCGAACGGAAGCTTTGCCGAAACGGTAGGCCCTATGTTCGATTCATGCTCCGAACACCATGTATCGATGGGTGCAATCGAGATCCTTTTGAATATCGTGGTTTGAACTGCATACTTTCGATGAATTTGAGATGCGGACCAGATGTCACCAGTCGGCTGCTAAGAACATCGACTCTACGAGAAGCAGCCGAATACCAAATGAACGCGCTTTTGATCACAGAGTGTCAGAGTGACAAAGAAAGGTCGTTTGTGTGTGTGTGTGTGTGTGTGTGTGTGTGTGTGTGTGAGAGAGAGAGAGAGAGAGAGAGAGAGAGAGAGAGACTTGTACCTAGTACCGTATAATTCAGCAGTATTGGTTAGATTTACGGTGATTACGACAATCATGACTATGACTATAACGATGACTATGACAGCGACTGTGGCAGTGACGATGACAATGACAATATCAATGACTATGACAATCACGATGTCAGTGACTGTTGATGGCAATGACAATGACGATTACAATGACGATGACAACATCACTGTTGCTGATAGATTTTGCTTGTGTCTAGGTCCTGTTGTGGCTGGTGTCGTAGGTCAAAAGATGCCTCACTACTGTCTGTTCGGAGACACAGTGAACACAGCATCCAGGATGCAATCCGGTGGTCTAGGTAGGCGTCATTGGGTCAGTCGCGATCAGTACGCTATTTAACCGTCTTTGTATGGAAATGTAAGAAGATAAAGGTAAAGTAGCATACTTGTTTACATGCCTCTATAGAAATTCGTCAGAAGCGTGGTCCTAAGACAGAAGAGAGGAAAACATGACCACGATAAAGAGATTAAACCCCTAAGTTTTGCTGTAACGAATAACTAGGCACAGAGTTCAAATGGACGAGTTACCTGATTACAGATAAGGACTCTTAGAAGTCTTTGAAAAAATAAAGAGATTTTAATAACAACTGTGTAGTGGCGATAGTGGAGTAAAAGGGTTAGTACATATGAAATGGGAGCAATTTTAATACTAAAATTGAGTTTTAGATGTTTAGGGAAGATATGAGATTAATGGAGTGGACTAGACGAAGAAGACGAAGCATATGAGAGAGAACATAATGCAGTAGTACTATGGTAGTAGTATTTGGTCATGTGACACGGTAGCCGATTGGTTTGATCGTTCGCTGGTAACGCGGAATATGTGCCATGGGTTCGAGTCTTCCCAAGACGGTCACTGTGTGCAGACCTTGGACAAATCCTACCCGCACAACTGCTCAGCGCTGTCGATTTATGCTTAATCCTTTAGATACTGTACGCAACGAATACTAAGAGCGAAGGTTGATATTGATAAGACGCTTGTTTCTTTTGGCCCAGCTCTGCGCATACATTCCAGCAGCACATGCGCAGATCTGCTTTTGAGCAGTGGAGAATTCCAGCTGGACTATCGAGGAGAACGCGAGGTCAAGGTATACAGAGTCTCCATATATCTATAGAGCATATCCGTTTTTTCATTTCCATATGCACTTGGTGAGGTTTTGACTGTTTCTTTCATTTAGCTCATGGCGTCCATGTGTTTACTCAGAAGTACTCACATGGGAGCATCGCCGAAAGAGAATATTTGTTCAGGTGGTTCCCGGTGATTCAATGATTCTCTGACTATATTTCATTCACTGCGAATATTATATCACAGTTATTCCTTTGTATTCATGTCATTCCACTTCCCATCATCCTTCTGAAATTACCTTTCGTTAGATTCAGATGTGTTCCGCTCATTTAATCTATTCTATAATATTATATTCTTTAATATTTTATTCTACTTTAGTCAATATCGTTTCTGTTTGAGTTCCATGACTTCTGTATCACCTGATATTCTCCGAAATCCTTGGGTCTGCAGTCAATGGCGGATTTACCTGTATGGTGAGGGGCGGTTCGCCCCCCCGCGCCCCTCTTGGTTATATGTCGGCGCATTTCAGACCAGACCAGTGCATGGTGCAAATGCAGAATGTGGCGCGCCTTTGAAAAAGCTCTCGCCCCCCCACGCAAGCAATCCTGGAGCTGCCACTGGTTCCAGGCTCAGCATAGGCATTAAGTTCAGTCCATCCAAAGGTCAAGGTTGATCATTCCGGGGTCTGTTGTGTGTGCTGCAGGGCAAAGGCCTCATGAAGACTTACTGGGTTCTGTCAAAGAATGGATTCGACATGCCACTCCCTAACCTTTCATTGGCAGCATCGCTTGAGGAACACGATTTCAAATAATCGAACAACGAAGCCGGCTGCTACATCCACGGCGTCCAAGATCTGAGCATTAATCCGCTTCTTACTTTACACCTTTGCGCGAATTCATCCTCGCAAATGCATAACAGAGTTGGAAGAAAACTGTTTTGTATGTACGTACATTAGGCCTACGTATGTATGCACGTATGTATGTATGTATGTATGTGTGTATGTATGTGTGTGTATGTATGTATGTATGTATGAATGTTCTTGTATATTTATAAATGTATGAATGTATATATGTATGTATGTTTGTTTGTATGTATGTATTTATGTATGTATGAGTGTTCTTGTATATGTATATATGTATGTATGTATGTAGGTATGTATGCATGCATGTATGTATGTATGTATGTATATATTATGTATGTATGTATGCGTATTTAGATTTCGTTACGATTACATTACGCCTGTATGTGATTGTTCCTTCAAGTCTATGACTACAATAAACCTTTATGTAAAACATGTAGATGTAGCTTTTAATTTTTTATAGATCATTATGTGTGTATGAATCTGTTTAATCTACCTGCGCAATGCTTACCTCTGCGTTTTTATTTCCTCTGTCGAAAGAAGTTTGCCACTGTCCTCGTTCTGTGTAGGAACAGATCTTCTCTAAGTCGACTCGATTCATCAATTTCCATTGACTGCGTGGGCAAATCGCTCGTCAAGTCATGCGTCCAATGCTTACAGGTTATTTATTATTGGTCGGTCTATATCATGTGCGGCACGGTGGTCTATCGGTAACGCGTTTGGTCAATGACCATGCGGTTGCGGGTTCGACTCCGTGTAAAGACACTGGGCAAGTTGTTTGCATATATGTGCCTCTGTCACCAAGCAGTATAATTTGATCCCCGCGTAAACTGGGAAGTCCTGCGATGCGCTGGCCCCATGTGCAGGACATTGGGATTCGTCCACTGCCAGCTCAAGGGCCGAGAAAAGCAGAAGAGCGCCTCCCCCAAGTCTTACTTGTGAGATATGGGATACTTTACTTTTCATGTCACACGTAAAATCGATTAGTCTCAGAATACATAGCCGAGTAAACTAGAGATCGACTTATTATAACATTAATTACTGTTAATTATTAAGTTTGTGCTTTCTTAGAGATCTCGCTTGTATCTTTCTTCTTCCGGGTCACCGTCTGATAGGTCAGGGTCATCCCCAAGGTCAGTGACGCTCACTGAAATTGTATTTTCCGTTCTTACAGCCACTGGCGGATAAAAGATTTAAGAAGGCCACTTGACAAGTCGATAAATTTTTAGAACTTTTTATTAATTACCTGGATTTCTGCCTTGTATTATGATCGTTTATCGGTACATATGCGAAACCACCCTTCATTTAGGAGGGATATAGATTTCTGTCCCTGTGTGACTCTCTAGGTTCGACCCTGACGTCAAAGGTAAACTCCAACCGTGGTCAGAAGGTCACGTACACTATCACGTCATCCTTATGTAATGTAATGGACACTTAATATATCGCCTTTCTTTCGAAACCTACTCGGGGGGGGTGTCGATTGTCGACGCCATTACTTGCGCTGCCCGTGTTCCCCTCGAAGCCAAAATTGCTTTTTGTAGGTTTGTTCTGCCGTCTAGTTCCTTGCGTCGTTCATCGTTCTTCATCCAGCTGAACACTTATTGTCATTTCGGACTGATTTACTGGCCGGCTGAAAGCAACGACCGACAATATTCGCTTGAGAGATCGATTGAGCTCGTTTCTCATCTGACCGCCTGCCGACGCTTATTCTTACTGCTGTCCATTCCTAGTCTACGGTCGGCCTTCATTCATCTGCCGAACGGTTATTCGGTTTCCTTGACGGCAATTATTAAGAGACTGGGCCTATTTGATTATTAGGTATTCCATTACCAGGAGAATCTGTAAGCCGTTCTGGAAATAAGACATATCCAAACTCCACTGTTGGCGGCGTTATAATCCGACGGACAGAATCGAATTTCTTCTGGTGCAAAGCAAAACTACTACTTACATATCTGTCGATATCATCTGTATAGCGCCTCCTGAGAACCTCTCGAAAGAGCTCATCAACACAGCTGTACATGATATGTGATATCGGATATCATACATAGCGCTAGGTCGACCTAAATGCGCCCGGAAATTAAAGGAGCAGGAAAATAATCTCTGTCAAAACTGCAATAAACATTGGAAATGATGAGCAGCCGAGGAAAGGAGTGCAAAAGGACCGACCTCACTTGTGCATTGCATCACTGTAGCATTGTATTAATAAGTTGTTTTATAACTAATCTTATATGTTGTAAATCACCGAAATTTTCCTAGCACTGTGTCGTATTAAACTTGCAATTAGTACTCCTGTAAGAAATCTCGGTTTCATTCAAACCATGGATAATACGGAGTCATGTACAGAAGGAAGTAAAAATGATACTTGCCCTATCTAACCCCATACCCATGTAGTATATCGTATAGTATTTATTACATAACATTGTATTTTAAGATGGGGTATTGTATATTTTGCCTTACTATCGCCTATATCACACCCATCGGAATTTAGACACATATCACCAAAGCCCGATAATGAACCCGCCATTATGAACTGGTCAATCTGCAACTGATAGACTGGTGCCGGTTTTAACTATGTCGAGTCCCCGCAGACTCAAATGTGCCATCTGCGACCGGTCCCGGATTCTGGGATACAACGAAGGCCAGGCTGTGTTCTGAGTGGCTTCGACTGTCTGTCACTAACAGCTTCTGTGACTAACCGACAGGTTTATGTCCTGCATGAACCTGGGGGCCTGACGGAAGTCGTCTACCATCTGCTTAAGAAGAACCAGTCGGTGATCGGAAGTGTGTACTTGTCGTCATTCCTCACTCTTTCTCTTTCAACGTAACATGGACTAGGAACCCATAGTAATACGTCGACTGTCGACCCTGGACGAAGCTCCGCTGATTAGGTTCTACTTGTGCGCGACAGCTCACCAATGATTACGTCTAGTCATCTGAAGCATAGGCCTGGATATATAAGCTATAATTGGGAAATTAAAGTGTCTGCAAGCTAACCCTAGACAATGCCTGCCCATCTTTCTTCTTTCATGTCCCTCCTTCCATTACATGCCTTCTCCATTATTACCCCGTTTCTTATGACACATAGGTTCTGCCTTGTCCCTTATGCCCATCACGACATCTGTCGGCGAGAAGATGAAACGTAAATCCTCGCCGCCATAGCGCTGACTATCAAACTACTGCCTGCTCTGGAGATGCATCGCATGCAAATGTAACACATCACAGTCTTATAGGATTCTCTGACGTCATAATACGACAGACTACGTTTCCATTTCCAAAGCGTAGTAGTGTCAAATGTTACTATGTAATATCATGTAGTTTTGTGATGTTAAGTAATGCAATGCGCATCGCTACTATACTCCGTAATTTGCCTCTTTAAAACAGGTGAAATTTACAATTTAACAATAATAAAAAATTTGTCTACAGCCAACTGCTGGGGTTACCGGTTTTAGGTATAGTTCTATGGGATGCATGCAGATATAGCCGCTGTTCGGCCGACCTTCGCCATGCAAACTGGCAAACATAGCCGTGTTCACAATGCTAGGCTTCCTTTGATTGCAAAACGAAGCTAAAAAGCATATATACAGTTTAAATTTATATTTCGGTTGATAGTTTGTCTTGTCATTCATCTCTGCAGCTGGTTGTCCTCTGCCTTTGAGGAGGTGAAGTCTTTGATGGCGGCTAATAAACTCTTCCTCAACCCGTGAAAGATGAATCACTGCTGTTGAGCACTCCACAGCAGCTTAAGCAGTTTCAAAGACTTAAATTGCTGAAATTAGGTGACTTACCTATTGAATTGGCTGATTCCGCTCGTATCTTGGGCGTTGTCTTTAACTCTGCTGTGTCCCTCACTGACTATATATATATATATATATATATATATATATATATATATATATATATATATATATATATATATATATATATATATATATATATATGTGTGTGTGTGTGTGTGTGTGTGTGTGTGTGTGTGTGTGTGTGTGTGTGTGTGTGTGTGTGTGTGTGTGTGTGTGTGTGTGTGTGTGTGTGTGTGTGTGTGTGAATAGTATTTGTAAGTCGTAATACATGCATACTTGTGACCTGCGCAGAATTAGGCGTTGTGTCCCTATGTTGTCTAGAATATCTCTGGCTCCAGTCGCTTGACTTACTGTAATTCGCTTCTTACTGGTATTACAAAGTCAAATTTGCAGAAACCCCAGAGAGTACAGAACTCTTTAGTCAAAGAGTCATAACTAATACATCAAGATATGTAATTGAATAATTGCACTGGCTTCCTGTTCAGCGAAGAATCTGTTTCAAATTGGGGTTTTTGGTGTCTATAACTTTTAACTGTAGCCAACCACAGTATTACTGATCACTCCTTATTTCCCACTCTTATCATTATTCGACTACACGTAGGTCATCTGATTGCCTTTCTCTGATTATGCCTAAAGCTAAAACTGTTCTTGATGAACGAGCATTTTGGTTGTTGGATATAAATTTTGGAACTCTTTCTGCCAGCAACTATTCGTTCTGCTCAGTCCATTTTTTCGTTTCGTTCTCAACTCAAGACTTACCTGTTTCAAACTGCTTATCCACCGTAGGCTGTCTATCTCTGTGGACTGGACCGGCCTTCTGGAGATTCACCTGATTGCGGTTTGATATTAGTGAGCCATCGGTTGTTGTTCTGTGCATTAGACACGGGCTACAGAAGTTATTAATTAATAATGGATCCCATGGGCTTTCTTGCTCCCTTGGACCAGGTCGAAACACCAGACATGTTGAGTGTAATTCCTACAATGGCGATTACTAGTCCAACAGTTGAGTGTAATTCCTACAGTGGCGATTACTAGTCCAACAGTTGAGTGTAATTCCTACAATGGCGATTACTAGTCCAACAGTTGAGTGTAATTCCTACAATGGTGATTACTAGTCCAACAGTTGAGTGTAATTCCTACAATTGCGATTACTAGTCCAACAGTTGAGTGTAATTCCTACAACGGCGATTACTAGTCCAACAGTTGAGTGTAATTCCTACAATGGCGATTACTAGTCCAACAGTTGAGTGTAATTCCTACAATGGTGATTACTAGTCCAACAGTTGAGTGTAATTCCTACAATGGTGATTACTAGTCCAACAGTTGAGTGTAATTCCTACAATGGCGATTACTAGTCCAACAGTTGAGTGTAATTCCTACAGTGGCGATTACTAGTCCAACAGTTGAGTGTAATTCCTACAATGGCGATTACTAGTCCAACAGTTGAGTGTAATTCCTACAATGGTGATTACTAGTCCAACAGTTGAGTGTAATTCCTACAGTGGCGATTACTAGTCCAACAGTTGAGTGTAATTCCTACAATGGCGATTACTAGTCCAACAGTTGAGTGTAATTCCTACAATGGTGATTACTAGTCCAACAGTTGAGTGTAATTCCTACAATGGTGATTACTAGTCCAACAGTTGAGTGTAATTCCTACAATGGCGATTACTAGTCCAACAGTTGAGTGTAATTCCTACAATGGTGATTACTAGTCCAACAGTTGAGTGTAATTCCTACAGTGGCGATTACTAGTCCAACAGTTGAGTGTAATTCCTACAATGGTGATTACTAGTCCAACAGTTGAGTGTAATTCCTACAATGGCGATTACTAGTCCAACAGTTGAGTGTAATTCCTACAATGGTGATTACTAGTCCAACAGTTGAGTGTAATTCCTACAGTGGCGATTACTAGTCCAACAGTTGAGTGTAATTCCTACAATGGCGATTACTAGTCCAACAGTTGAGTGTAATTCCTACAATGGCGATTACTAGTCCAACAGTTGAGTGTAATTCCTACAATGGTGATTACTAGTCCAACAGTTGAGTGTAATTCCTACAATGGCGATTACTAGTCCAACAGTTGAGTGTAATTCCTACAATGGCGATTACTAGTCCAACAGTTGAGTGTAATTCCTACAATGGTGATTACTAGTCCAACAGTTGAGTGTAATTCCTACAGTGGCGATTACTAGTCCAACAGTTGAGTGTAATTCCTACAGTGGCGATTACTAGTCCAACAGTTGAGTGTAATTCCTACAATGGCGATTACTAGTCCAACAGTTGAGTGTAATTCCTACAATGGTGATTACTAGTCCAACAGTTGAGTGTAATTCCTACAATGGCGATTACTAGTCCAACAGTTGAGTGTAATTCCTACAATGGCGATTACTAGTCCAACAGTTGAGTGTAATTCCTACAATGGTGATTACTAGTCCAACAGTTGAGTGTAATTCCTACAGTGGCGATTACTAGTCCAACAGTTGAGTGTAATTCCTACAATGGCGATTACTAGTCCAACAGTTGAGTGTAATTCCTACAATGGTGATTACTAGTCCAACAGTTGAGTGTAATTCCTACAGTGGCGATTACTAGTCCAACAGTTGAGTGTAATTCCTACAATGGCGATTACTAGTCCAACAGTTGAGTGTAATTCCTACAATGGCGATTACTAGTCCAACAGTTGAGTGTAATTCCTACAATGGTGATTACTAGTCCAACAGTTGAGTGTAATTCCTACAATGGCGATTACTAGTCCAACAGTTGAGTGTAATTCCTACAATGGCGATTACTAGTCCAACAGTTGAGTGTAATTCCTACAATGGCGATTACTAGTCCAACAGTTGAGTGTAATTCCTACAATGGCGATTACTAGTCCAACAGTTGAGTGTAATTCCTACAATGGTGATTACTAGTCCAACAGTTGAGTGTAATTCCTACAATGGCGATTACTAGTCCAACAGTTGAGTGTAATTCCTACAATGGCGATTACTAGTCCAACAGTTGAGTGTAATTCCTACAATGGCGATTACTAGTCCAACAGTTGAGTGTAATTCCTACAATGGCGATTACTAGTCCAACAGTTGAGTGTAATTCCTACAGTGGCGATTACTAGTCCAACAGTTGAGTGTAATTCCTACAATGGCGATTACTAGTCCAACAGTTGAGTGTAATTCCTACAGTGGCGATTACTAGTCCAACAGTTGAGTGTAATTCCTACAATGGCGATTACTAGTCCAACAGTTGAGTGTAATTCCTACAATTGCGATTACTAGTCCAACAGTTGAGTGTAATTCCTACAATTGCGATTACTAGTCCAACAGTTGAGTGTAATTCCTACAATGGCGACGCACAGAAGCATTGCTGTACTGAGCTTTGGCTATATACATATATGCTATACGTAGTGATGTAATGTACACAGTTTTGATGGTCGGGTTCGTTTGAGTGGGCGCCTGCGTACAAATATCCTCTATGTGTAATTATATATATACAGTATAATATGAAATAAACTGTGTATAAGAAAATACATTGATTGGACTGTAATTGGAACTTTCAACAGGAGCCAATGAAACGAAACGATTTCAGCGTCCATACATGACCTGACCTATATAAATTTGCGACCTGACCTGACCTGACATGATGACTATAATTAAGCAGATCATTAAGTTACACAAAAGCGTCGCACTAATGGCCTATAAATGGTTTCGCGAGAAAGCTACGGGAATGGGTGGACTCTTTACGGGACGCAGGGAAGGGCGGAGAAAGAAAAGGAAGGGAAGAGAAGAGAAGGGTGGGGCAATCCTAACGAGATAGAGACAACATGAGGCTGAACTAACGCAGAGAACTTGACTGAAGTAGACCGTGACATTTTAACGGTTCGTTGACAATAGGAACAACAACGCGATGCAGCAAGTCAATCGAACTGGACACTCCCTAATGAACGATGCATTCAGCGTGTCCTTTGTCCTCGCTGGCCTCATTAGGTTGTGCCCTGTCCTCGTTGAGGACACCGACTGATGGTAGGGTTTGATTCCAAGAGCGCTGATGTGTACGCGTGTCCTGGGCAGAGGTCGATTCCGTGCATCTGTGACAATTAATTATAAGTGAGGATCCTTGAATGGAAACGAATGATTGAACTGTGACCCAATTAAGGTCGCAATTGGTTAGTTCTATTGATTACATTCTATTGACAACGGGGTTGTTGAGTTTCAATGGATCGCATTTGACAACTGCGTCTAATGGAAATCACACTAAAAATATTGTACAGGCAGATATACGCACACGCATACAAACATATACTTACATGGGCTGCGCAGTGCACATATACATACATACATAGATACATACATACATACATACATACATACGCATACACGCATGAGCACTTACATATATACATACAAACGAACATACATACATAGATATACATACATAACACCATACAGTATATACATACGTTCATACAATTTGTAATACAATAAGGCGCAATACCATGTATGTATCATGTAGGCCTAACTGAACATTTTTATAGCGCATTCTAAGTACCTATCGAAGGCCGTCCTCGCTAGCCTAGATGAAGTTGGCGTTAGTTAGAAACTGCAAGTCTGTTATCAGCGCTTAATGTTCAAATAACATGATATGAGCTATAAGAAATGTAGCTGTAATGGAGAAGGCATGCAATGGAGGGAGGGAAATGGAAGAAGAGATTGGAAGGCACTGTCTAGGGCTAGCTTCCAGACACTTTCCTTCTGCAATTATAGCTGCATCCAGGCCTATGATGTATAATTTCAAGCCTGTATCAGCTAGTAGTTAGGCATGTGCAAGTATAGTTGCCTATGTTATTGAAACCTTTTTAATTAGCCTATATGCACATTTGCATTACAGCGCCTAGAGGTAAAGTAATGAATGATATCGGGGCGTATGCACTATACAGGCACTATGCGTACAGACGGACGGACGGACGGACGGACGGACGGACGGACGGACGGACGGACGGACAGACAGACAAACATGGGGATAAATAGATACCATTGCTGAGGCTTCTGCAAATTTTGGTCCGACTCGCGTTTTTATGGATAATATTTTAGATCTCGATACCGAGTGACGCAATTCAAACGCCTTTCGCTTTTTCTGGCTGTCTGTCTGTCTGGCTGTCTATCTATCTGTCCAGGTTTTTTAGACATATTTTTGCGCCTTTCTGTCTAAATGTCGTCTGTCTCTTTGTGTCTGTTTGGCTGTCCGTCTGTTTGTCTGTCATTCTGTTCGTCTGCCCGCCCATCTGTCCCTCGGTCTGTTTGCCTATATGTTTGTCTGTGTCTCTGTGTGTCCGTCCATTCGTCTGTTCGTAAGTCTGCCTGCCTGTAATTGTGACCATTTATAAACAAACGCTTTAAACCTTTAAACTCGTTCTTCTGACGCCAACCTAAATTAGTTCCGCGAAACATTTTTCGTCTTTCGGCCACTTCGCAAAAGCAGTCAGTTCATCTCAGTTGAGCCGCAGTCTACGAGATGAATGACCTGTTGAATGACTAATTACCATCCACTGCTCCTCAACTGGCGGCCTTTCAAAGCACCTGCCGATCATCGTTTCAGCCGACTGAGGTCATCGTGGGTGGTCAACAGTGTCTCCCATTGACCAGATACTGGACTTCGCTTAACCGTTTCACGCCTTTTGAGGGCAAACTGCGCTGATCTGAATGATGATTTATTCGATTGTCTTCAGACCAAAGGAGGAGGGCTACTGAAACAAGCCTTTGTCACCCCGCGCTCTTTCGTCTTCTAAGCTTCTTACAATCGAACGGAAGAAGCCAAATGATGCGTCATATTTCAATAATAAACGGCAATGGAACTAGTCTTCGACTCATTTTCCGCCTATAGTGAGCTTACTGTTTCGTTAATTTTATTGTAAGGTAAGGTATGGTCAAAGTTAATGAATTTCCATTTCGTAATTATGCTAAAACATTTCTATCAACAGCATGGTTCAGGAGCTGAAGGAGCGATAAAAATACGGTCTTGCCTCATTCCCTTCAGAAACTTATGGATCGGCCACTGGACCTTCGTACATCCTAATTCCGAACCCTTCTAACCCCCAGTCAAAATTTCACAAATCCAATATTGACAGCTCGTGGCAGATTGTGTATTACTTCCAGTCAGATAGTTAGTTATCCAGACACTTAATAGAGCTTTTAGAAAACATAAAGAAGCGCTGCCTGCGCTAGCCAACATGATCTTAAAAATTTATATACCTCTGGGTATATAATTTAAAAGGGTACCACAAAATTGCTCTGAATGAATGAATTAGTGAATGAACGAATGTTAGAAATAATTAAGAACGAAATGTTTGTCAGTAAACCAGCGGTGTTCAGATTACTAGGACAGTCACTAATGGTGGCTCCCGCTCGCAAGAAGAGCCCATTCAACGGATTCCCATCCAGCGTTGACACTTGACCGCGTTCAGAGTTCCTGGACGCCATTGCATCGAGGACGAAGAACGACGACAGTCAATTAAGTCTGTCTGCCTAGTACTTTAACTATCAATTTTACCTTTAAGTGTTCAAATTGGTGTTTTATCAGATGTGCGTTAAAAAATAAATGTTTAACCATTAAACTGCATTATCTCTTTGACTTTTAAATGTAATAATAATAATGACGAATATGTCGTCTCAAATTGGCAAACACCAAAAGGCATCTGACTGCCCAATTACCATCACCACCGCCTCAGTCTTCGTCATCGTCATCGTCGTCATCATCATCATCCCAATCATTGTTATCAACGTCATTGTCTTCTCTAAACTCAGGTAGAAATTCACACTCTTAATTGTTGGCGTCCTCGAGAGGCTATTTTACGGCGCTATATAAATGATAGGTTAAGTTCATGAAAAGCGTCTGTGCATAGTAACAACAGAAGCAGAAAATTTGATGCTGGTGGGTGATTTCTTGCGTATCTTCAACCCCGCTTTCTGATTGGCTGATGAAAAATCTTCCACATCTGATTCACGCTCAGACAAACCAGCAGAGGGCAGGTCATCTTCCGCAAAGAACGGGGAACGAGAGTCAAGGATAAAAGGGAAACACCTGCTTCAATCGTAATCACTTTGTTAGTTCTAAAGATTGGCGCTGTTGAGACTTTCGCTACAAACATCAAGTTTATATCAAACTGACAGCTTTTAGAATTTTCTGGTATGTAAAACTGAATGATTATCAAATAAATTGATAGATATTTGCATATTTTCAGTCTCAAAACTGTAATCAGAATATTTGAATGGATTTTCCTAAATTGGCTTATTTACATAATGTAGCTGATCCTCAGTGTAATATTTAGAAACTCTGCCACGATGGACAGTGGAGAAGACGATGACTATTAGATACCGCGGTCAGACTTTAAAATTATAGGCCCTATGTGCGCGTTTTAGAACTTCCAATTAAAGTATTTTTACAGTGTACTGCATTAAACAAATCTATGGTGGAAAAGGGGAAAAGGGCAGATTTTATACAAGAAACCGACGAGAAAGCCCTGACCAAACGAATGCGGGTCATTGTGCCATACTCCCGTCGCCGGAGAACTAAATGCGCTACTTTAGATTATCTATGTTGATAGTATGTTGCATGGCATGGCATGGCATACAATCCCCTCGTTTCAGAGACTCAGCATATAATCGTTTTAAAGCAGTTTATTTAGATGCATTTAAATTTTAATCGACATATTATCGCCTATATTTCAGTAAGATGCATTAGATTTTTCCACATGAAGAAATGAGTGACATTTGTTCAGGTAGAATGAAACGAAGAGTTGTCAAAGGCTTCCATCCTTATCCTTCTGCCTCAATTTCTGCAACCTCTACCTGGAGAACCACGACTGACAAATATAACTCATTAGGCTATTCTCTTCATCGGCTCAATTTTACTTTACCCGAGGTAAGTGTAATCCCTCAGAAGAGAAACAATTGTCCGGAGACTAACAATGACATCTGGAACGGCTGCGTCTCATCCGGTTTTGGCAAAGAGAAGGTACTGCAAAAAAAAACAATGACGTGAAACTCTCACTTATGGTTAGTTTCTCTCGCATCCCCGAAAATGCAAGTTAGACTGTGTCCCAAATGTTATGTTACGTTGCTATTTTTATTGTTGTTATTACTATTGTTATCATCATCATCATCATAATCATAGTCATCATCATCATCATTAAATAACGTTGTTACTTTTTTCTATTGATAGCAATATTGCTTGACAGCTTAAATAAGAGGCAATTGCCTGTAACCTGAATGTTAAGGAAGAACAGTTGAGGTTTGAACACCAAAGATGACAGAACTCGATGCTCAACTGGTCGATGGCAACTCAGGCATTTCCCCCCATTCGATCCTTGTCCCGCCAGCTATTGTCACAATCAAAGAGACACTGAAGAGCATCGGTGCCAAATGTGCAGCAGGTGCTCGCCTAGAAATCCCGAATGGCATCGATCTGACAGATGTCGAAATTGACGTTGGCAAGAAGGTGACTTCCAAAGTACCCGTGGACAGGTCCAGCGAACCTCCGAGAGTCATTCGACGCCCAAACGAGCTGCAATTCTCTATTGAGCAAATACTGAAGAAGCCTCAGAAGTTTCCGTCAACGGGGAGCGCACATCCGGTAAGCAGGAGGCTGACAAGGCAACCATGTTCACACCGTGAACCAGCAACATCTGTGCAAAATCCTAACGCTTTGTCAAGATGGAAGAATCTGTCGTCGACGGAAGACATGGACGTAACCTATAACGAGAAACCGAATGCTCCAGTAACAGAATCGTTTCTGAACAGTTTGCCTCGTGTTAGCACATCAAGCACTTACACGAATCTAACTAATCCAGAACTATTGCCTGAACCGTCTGCTTCTCTCGGCTGCCGTAGCTTCGCTGCATTAAGGCTCCAACAGCTCGGAACAACAACGTGCCATCATCGCGAAGCCTATTCCACCGATGTTCCGATGTATTTTCCTTCGGTATTTGCAAGCAACATCGCACACCTGTATTCCGCTCACATCACTGAAATGCATCCTAAGGAGAAGGAAAAGAGCAGAATTGCAGCAGCGAAAGTGGAAAAGTGTCACACATATCCTACCTCATTCTTCCCGATCATACACGCTTCAGATCGCCCTAAATTCTTCGACAACACCCACACAGGACTTCAGTTTACGGATTGTGTGGATTCAGATGATAAGGCAAGCTTTCGAACAGGGGAAAGACGAAAGACCTTTGACCTTGAAATCTGTAAAGATTCACTGACAACGTTGAGTCCAAAGATGGGACAGAACATCTTTAACATGAATGATCTAAAGGCAAGACCACAAGAGCTTTATTTCGAAGACAGATTGCGATCGTTGAAGGATCGAATTATAGAACAGAAAGTCTTAAATCAGAAGATCCCTGTCCAGGCAACGACATCGGAACCGGAGGACCGATCGAAAGGACGGAAAATCATAGAACTCCATTGCCAAACTGGGAGACACGAGGCGATCGATGTAATGAAAACGCAGACGGTCAATCAAGGAGACCTTCTTCAAACTCCTAGAGCCAACATTAAGGCTAATTATCTAGATGGTAAAGTGACGAGCAGAGTCTTCTCAGAATGTCTTGAAACAGGAGACAAACCGAGAGGGTTATTGCCTTCCAAGGGGTCTTTTAAGTGCAGCGTCTGTGCTAAGAACTTCCACGTTCTTCACAACCTGTCTCAACACACGACGGTCCACACGGGAGCTCGGCCTTTCCGTTGCCCCATCTGCGGCAAGACCTTCCGCCAGGCGAGCACCCTCTGTCGACACAGGATCACACACACCGACGACAAGCCGCACAGGTGTCCTCAGTGCGGCAAAGCTTTCAACCGATCCTCGACTCTCAACACACACCTGCGCATCCACGACCCGCGAAAGCCATTCACCTGTGACCTGTGCGGAAAGGGTTTCCACCAGAAGGGCAACTTCAAGAAACACGTGTTGACGCATTCCGACCAGAAGGAATTCCGCTGCAGCGTCTGCGATAAAGCCTTCCAACAGATGTACAGTCTACGGTTCCACACGTTCACCCATTGCACCATAAAACCATTCAACTGCCCAGTCTGCTCCAAGGGATTCTGTCGCCGCTTTGACCTCAGGAAACATTTCAGAAAGACACATCCTTAGTACCAATGTATACCTAAGTACCAATGTACCTTACTGCCAATGTACCTTATATCATTGTATCTTAATGCCAATGTACCTTAGTAATGTAATGTAATATAACAAGCACTTATATAGCGCTCTTCAAGTACCTCTCAAAAGCGCTGAAGTACCTCTCAATGTACCATAGTGCCAATGTACCATAGTGCCTAAATGTTTTTTTTTACGGTTGGTATAGAGACGAGGCCAGTTAAAATGTGGCGCGCTAATTAGACATTTTGCTTATTTCTGCATGTTCAACGATGAATGGATTTTAGGAAAACCAGCCATTGGCCACAATGAAGGTCTGCCGATATTTAATTAATCCGTCGTTTAGTGCTGTCTTTGCTTCAGCTTTGGAAAGCCGCAATACAAGTTGATGATGAAAGGCGAGCGAGCCTGAGAAAAGACTCCCAAAGCAAACAAATTCGAAAATAAGTTTTTATATTGCCCCGGAAGTTCTCAGTATTTGGGTGAAAACAGAATGTTTTTATCACAAATATAAACATTTCAGTACGAAAAGCATGAGAAAATTAGTGAGTTTATTCTTACCTAAAATTTATGTCTCGTGTAAATTAAATAAAATTAATTTTATAGCGCGAAATGTAGCATAAAATCTTTTAGGCGATATACTGCGCGTATAGACAAAAATTATGAAAGGCCTAATTTCGACCTATTTTATGCCTAACGGTCTTCTGAGTCGATTTCTCGCTAACTGACTTTTCCGACTTCGCGAGGGTTTTCACAGGCAAAGTCACAAACAGCAAAAGGCTCAATACGAACATTTGAAAGTAGAACAAGAAAAATCCGCTCATCGTTCATCCCATGCAGTAAACAGAAGTTTGTATGCATGTAAGCATGTATGTATGTATGTATGTATGTATGTATGTATGTATCTATGTATGTATGTATGTATGTATGTATGTATGTATGTATGCATGTATGTATGTATGTATGCATGTATGTATGCATGTATGTATTTGTGCATGTATGTATGTATGTATGTATATATGTATGTATGTGCATATGTACTTATGTGCATATGTATGTATATATGTGCTATGTAAGTATGTATGAATGTAGGACTATATAGCGATTTTAGGTATTCCTCCGAAGCGCTGTGCACATGGGTAGCTATTTAACTGATTTCACAAATAAGTCTGAAGGTCGTTTAAAGATGTTTGTCGATCAGAATTAAATGAAACAGCGTGTAATTGCAACTGAAGATTGCTTCAACACAGGAGATGGCACGACAGTCTCCAACTGATGTGCGTGAGATCGGCACCTGCACATATGCACGTGCCAATCCTCCCCATATATTATGTCCAAGTGCAACAGAGTTCAACGATCGTCGAGTAGGTTGGCACGCGTCAGATGTTATTAAAAATTTTGAATTAGCCATAAACGAGTTCAAGCAAGCAATAAAATTTTCCCCTGGCAGAAGTCGGTTTAAAAACAAGGTGGCAACTGACAACATGCACTCGATGGGGCCTACTTTCTCATTCCGTGTTATGTCTTAGCGCGCAACGACTAATTGCATTCAGACTGAAGTCTTGTCAGCTGCTGTAGCTCGAGTGTTCCCTAGTAGCAATGGCGGATTTAGCTACGGACGTGGGGGCGGTTCGCCCTCTGCGCCCCACTTGGTTATATGCCGGCGCTCCTCAGCCCAGGTCCGTGCAGGGTGGACTGCCAGAATGTGGCGCCCCTCTAGAGATGCTGTTGCCCCCCACGCAAGCAATCCTGGAACCGCCACTGTAATTATAAGTATAAAAATAAGAAATATTGATAGAATGTAAGTTTGTAGCGATTTATGATATGACTATATAGGAAACACAAGTGAACGAATAACCGTTGACAGGTGGTTTACCCATGGAGTAGGGTTACCGATCTGTCTAAGAACTGTGCGGATTTGAAATTGATCGGATTTATGGATCACCTTTGGCGCCCATCGGTTAATGTGTTGCGCATCACATGTCTTCGTCAAATGTCTGTATTGGTTATATTCGCTATAATTAAAAACTAAGCTCAGTGAAAAAATTCTGGGGCAATGCTACATTCAAACCAGACCAGAATTAAAGTTTAGTTTCAGAAAACTTTGCCTCCTCAGTACCGCATAACCAAGTGTTTCATCTGTGTTAGCTTGAAATAATTAAAAAAATCAAATGGATGAATAAATTAACTAGATCAACAACTGCATTGCATGCATGCATTAACTGAGTAAGCACGTGATCTGTGCATGGCAAAACAAGTCAACGACCCGATGACTAAGAGATGTGACGTCACTGAAAATTCTATGCAAACGCGCGCTCAAAACCTGCTGACGTATAGAGGAAATATGGCGTTCACACTATAAGTGAAGCATATGCCAGATCGTTATTATATCTGCGATATTGAGTTACGCCACCGTTCTTTTCTTCTTAGCAATGCGTAATATCAACTAACGCAGCGAGCAACACGTTCACTTTCCTGAGAGTTTCCTGTTAGGGGATATAGACAGTTCCTGCTGCATACACAAATTAAATGATAGTGAGGATGTGTGTGGTATCCAACAGGAATGCCAGTGCACTGCACATAAATACATAATATTTCTGAATGTGGTGGCATTCAAGACCATATCAATACTGATAAGAAAATATTTAAATTAAAGCCTGTATAAATATGAGTTAGAGTTATATGTTTAAGTGAATAATATTTACATATATGACACTAAATCTTTTCGTATCTCTGTACATTTACATAAATACACGAGAAAACGTGGCTGCTTGTGTGTGGTCGGATTCTTGCATCCACCATACAGCATTTGCCTAAACTTCAGCATCCGTCGAAGCAAGCTGCTGCTGCAGGCGTTTTGGACTGATGATTGTAGTGTGATGAAAACACCGGCCTCCACTTCTTTCCTCCTTTTTTATTGTCTCCGATCCTCGTTAGTTTTTCCAATTCCGGTGCTCTTCCTCCTCCTTTTCTCCTCCTTCTTCTCCTCCTCCTCCTCCTCCTCCTCTTCCTCACACTCATCTTATGGCTCTGCTTTAATGACGACCTTATTTCTCTTTTGATTCTTACATCCGAACAACGCCTATACTTTTCTGATCTTATCTTTGGATAACATATCATCCTCTTCTTTTACTTCTAAGTTTTCTTGTCATGTTTGTTAATATCCTGCTGTTCTTCCTTACCTTTCGTTCTTGATCGTTATGTTCTTAACCCTTGTTTCTTCAATGACTAAATTTCTCACTCCTTACTTTCTTGACGTCTTATTTCCTTCAACCATTATTTTCTTAATCACTTGTTTCTCAACCTCTTACTTTCTCAACAACATATTTATCAACCTTTCCCTACCTGTCCTTTGTCTTCCTCGAACTTAACTTCATTTTCATATCTTCTCATCTTTTCTTCCTTCCTTCCACGATTCCCACCTTCTTTCCATTTAACTTCTCCTCGGCACAGTCAATGAACTGATTTAAAAAAAATTTAAATTATAAATTATAATCATTTTTACGCTAAATATAATTAGAATAATAATATAATTACAATACATATATTTAGAATAATTTCTCATGAATGAAGAAATTACATTTTGGGGTTATTTCTGGAAAATCAGGCCCATAGTTCCAAGACCAAGTGTAAAAACAATTATAATACTAATGATACAATTATACAAATATTATATATAATTAAAATTTGAGAGTGACAACTGTAAGTATATAATTCTATAAATAAAATTATAACTACAATCACACAATTACAAATATATAGCTATAAATAGGCTACAATAGTAAAGTAATATATATGAACATGAATAGACCACCAAGTCACCGACATCCGATTCTACAATATCTATGTAGACAGTGAAAGATGACCCACAAAGAAATATACATAACATACAATACTAAATGTTAAGCACCCGTTTCCGTTTATATTTATGAGGAAGCCGGTGCTTATTACCGTTCGCCATAAAATAGATGGAATTTCCTTATTTTATTGGCGGCAGCGTAACCTTACGACCCCTTGCGTCCGTCCGTCTGTCTGTCTGTTTGTTTGTCTGTCTGTCTGTCTCTCTCCGTTTCTGTCTGTCTCTGTCTCTGTCTCTATCTGTCTCTGTCTCTGTCTCTGTCTATGTCTCTGTTTCTGTCTCTGTCTCTCTCTGTATATGTCTATGTCTCTGTTTCTGTCTGTCTCTGTCTCTGTCTGTCTCTCTGTTTCTCTGTCTCTCTCCGTTTCTGTCTCTCTCTGTCTCTCTCTTTCTCTCTCTGTATATGTCTCTGTCCCTGTCTCTGTCTGTCTCTGTCTCTGTCTGTCTGTCTGTCTCTCTGTCTCTCTCCGTTTCTGTCTGTCTCTCTCTCTCTCTTTCTCTCTCTGCTTTATTCCACATCCGCTCGCCTCTTTTATCGTCAACTCACAAAGGCCCTGCGCTCCAACCCGAAACCGGAAACAGATTTATAACATCCGCAAATGCCGTTTTCGTTCCGACTCGGTTTCTTTTCTTCCATTGTGCCCCAGTCTCCGTGTAGGGCACCAAAGGGCGTCTAAAGCTAATCGATGTGCCACGGTTCTAGCGAACTGTGTCGTTTACTGGCGAAACCAGATCTTCAGGAGACAAACATTCGCCGCTACACACGTAATGAAATGGTGTCAGTGTATATATATTTTTCTTTTTCTTTCTAATCCTCCTTCGCCTCCTCCTCCTGCTCTGTCATCTCCTATTTCTGCTATTCATCGTCTTTTTTGGCTTCCCATTCTTTCTTTCGCTGCTCATCCTCGTTCTTTTTCTTCCTCAACCTCCTCATCATTCATTCCTGCTGTCGTCTTCTTCGTCGTCGTCGTCGTCGTTTTCTTCTTCCTATTCCTCCTCCCTCTGCTCTACTTTTTAGTTTCATTAAAATCCTGAAAGCAAAACTTGTAGATCATATTACTGTAACAACTTGTAGATCATGTTACTATAACAATGTGCACTGACCATCCGTCCTTACTTACTCCGTTCCTTCGCCACTACCTCCTTCCATTCTTCGCTCCCTCTGTCTCACTCCCTGCCTGCCTCCTTGTCTCTCTTGCTTCCGCCATCCTTCCTCCTTGCCTCCCTCTATTCCTCTTTTTTCTTTGTTTTCCTCCCTCCGTATCAACGCATTCCTCGCTCTTTCCCGTACTCTCAGCCCATCGCTCTGAAACTCATCCCTCCCTGCTACTGCCGTTGCCTCTGTCTCCCGGACACGCCCTTGCTCTGTCTGGCTCCATCATTCGCTAACCATCAATCGATGACGTATCAGCCTTTATGAATGTCTAGTTACAGTTGTTGTAAGGAATCGCCTTCGAGGACAAAACAGGCCGCAGATTTTCTAATCCATCTCTACACCATTCGTCTCTTCGGTGAAACTCTTCAACTTCGTCCTCTTCGGAGGTTCTGTTCAATGATACACAATCGCATACATTCATACATGCATATATATACATGTATATATATGCATACATAACCAGGTCTGCATGCGAACATGCATAAATATATACATGCATGCATACATACATACATACATAGGCCTACAAACGTACCTACATGTATGCATGCATACATATTAGAGGCCGACCGAAATTCGGTTTCGGTTTCGGTTTTCGGCGCCGAAAGTGTCCATAGGGCGACTTTCGGCATAGTTTCGGTTTCGGCCGAAAGAGAAATGCTAACTTTCGGTTTACTTTCGGTTTCGGCCGAAAGTGATCTTGGCTATTGTTACGCTCATAGGTGGTCTGTCTGCTGCTGTAGCTAATATATGTAACTAGCGGTAGTAGCGGTGAGCAGCTGTTTAATACAGAAGGGCAGTTGTATGCTGATCGGCGCAGCAGCCTGCTGGGCGAGAATGCCGAAAAACTGCTGTTTCTGAACTACAATATTCGTTTGTTTGGATTCAATTACTAACGCCCACGGACACACACGAACTATGTAAGTTTATATCTTTCGGTTTCGGTTCCGGCCGAAAGTTTTGTTAAACCTTCGGATTCGGTTTCGGCCGAAAGTAATTTTTAACTTTCGGTCTGGTTTCGGTTTCGGCCGAAACCAGAAATTCACATTCGGTCGGCCTCTAATACATATATACATGCATGCATACATACATAAAAATAGTTACATGCATATATACAAACACACTCAGGTCTACATACATCATGATACATGCATATTTACATATATGCATACCTACATACATACACGCATAACATATATGATCTTAGATATTCGTATGATACATTATGCGTCTATTCTAGTCTGACTATCTGTTAGTTTCGCACTCGTGCGTATATCTTTGCAGCAAGTAAGTAAGTATCGACTGAAACAGGAAGACAACGACGCCCAATTTTTCTCTTATCAATTGCTTTGAAAGCCAACCCAGAAAAAGACGCATATAAATTTGGCTGCGACCCATGGATTATTCAGCATCACGAGTCCATGGAATCCCCCCAGACGCCGTCTACGCATGTCACCTCAGATAGCCTAAGTGTCACTATCATGGGCGTCGACACTTTGTAGAGAGTGGGTGGACAAGTTCATCATTATAAAAGACACGCGTGCCCACGTAATACCTGTTTGTCTGCATGTATGTAAGTATATATGCATGCCTGTATCTTCTTATGTATATTTGTTTTTATGTATGTATGTACGTATCTATGTATGTATGTATGTATGTACGGATTTTTTATATGTATGTATGTATGTACGTACGTACCTGGAACTAAACCTTTAATCAATGTTACAGTGTTGAAAAATGACTATCTGTTAGATCTACGAACACATGTGAGTCTTAAGAAGAGCTTAAATGTTTCTTGAGCCACAGCTGGCACCGAAAGTTCGGATTTTCAGCCGAAGATTCTTCTAGAAAGGAAGATGGATTAGAGTGGATCTACAAGAGATAACTACAAAAATTGGTACTAACTCCAATACCATTATTAAACACACCACCACCACCCACCACCACCGCAACCACCCACCACCATCATCCCAACCCACCACCGCAATCACCCACACCCACCATCATCACCACCACCACCACCATGTTTCCTTCTACTCTTTTTACTCGTTTGTTATGCCTCTTCCACTCCTCTTCCACTTCCGTCTCCTCCTGCATTTCCGTCTTCCTTCTTTTCCTCCTTTTACAATGCTTTTCATACAGAAAGCTGGAAAAGCGTCTGTCTGTCTGTCTGCCTGTCTGTCTGCCTGTCTGTCTGTCTGTCTGTCTGTCTGTCTGATTCTGCTCATCTGTGTGAAACGGAAGAATTAAACGAGGGCATCAGTGTAGGTCACGAAACGCTGAGACTTCAGACACAACTCACAGGTCAGGTAAAAGTTTATTAGGTGCGACTTGAACTGTGTTATGGTAGAATCAACATGCAAGGTGTCAGGTCATGCCTTCTAGCTATGCAAGGACCAAACTGCACGTGGTGCAGTAAGATCAAACACGCTGGACAGCCGGTTAAATGATGCGGGAAAAATCACTTTCCGCTGCCTCTAGCGTGTACTATAAAACTAAGTCTCAGCTTAAATCATAAAGCTAAAACTCTTTTTAAAGAACACATTTACTGCTTAACATTTTAACGTAATCGAAAAAACTTAGGTTTAGCGGAGGACAGTTAACCCTATTATCCTCTATGTCGGTTCTGTGAGGTCATAATCTGGACCAAAAGCTCATTCTTGGTTATCTATCATCGTCTGGCCTCTCTTTTTATATGAATATACAGACAGACAGACAGACAGACAGATATATATATATACATACATTAGGTTGGTCCACGTGTATGTTGTAAAATAAAGCTTCGGTTTTTGAAAACCGGAAGGTGCCAAATAAGTCCAATATGTGAAATAATAAATCAGATGCACTTTGATTTCAATTGGAGAATTTTTAGAGGTTGCAGAGGACCTTGGAAGTTCAAACCGGTCTGTCGCTTTGCCATCCTTAGGTAATCTGTTTATGTCTTCTTGGAGAATAGAAAGTATGACTCACTTGCTAGTAACTGTTGAATTTCTGTTGACTAAAATGTGGTTGGTTAATCTTTCAGTTATTGTAATCGTGCCAATGTGGTGCAGAAGATGGAACTGAAATCCAGTAAGACAATGTCTGAGGAGGGAGGGTCGCCAAGACAGATCCAGAAAGAGATGAAGTTCTAAGCAGCGCTGTAGAATTGAAGTTAGGCAGTAATAATAAGGACACGGCTGACAAAGACAGTGATCCAGAATGGGTTAGGGTATCAGAGAGAAAGAGAAAACAGCAATCATCTTGTAAAAAGCTCAGTAAGAATCCAATTGTCACTAAGAAGGTGGCTGCAGTTTTCAATTCAACTGAATCAGTGAGACAGAAGCACCACACACCTTGGCTGCTACTGTTCGAGCTCAAGGTCATGAAATTCAGGACTTGCCAAGAAAGAGGACTAAACTGAAAAGAGTTTTTCGCACCTTTATTAATTAATTAATTAATTAATTTTTTATATATTTATTTTATTTCTTTAAAGCATTTGTTACACGCGCAATGTCAGCACATCTCAATCTTGTTTTTACTTCAGTTCTCGCCCGAGTCCGCATTGGTTACTCAAATCTCATTGGAATTGTCAACTGTTGCCTGATGTCACTGGATGGGATAAGATTTGGGGTAAGACTGCCTGTTATTGTGTCCAGTGCTGGAGTAGAGCGACTATTTGGCGTCCAGAAAATTAACTCCAGCTCTGGAGGAGCTCAGACCAATGTCACTATTCGATGCCTTGATGACTGGAATCTGTAAAAGGTCAGTGATATGTGCTTTGAAATGACAGGCAGCAACACAATTTTACATTAATATCCAGGCATGGTTCGAGCCTTCTTGTGCCGAATCTTGCCAAATAATGATCTTCGTTTTCTTCGAGGTGTGGCTGATCGAATACAGAAATTAGGCAAGCTGTCAGGCCTATATCTGAACACCTGCTTCTCAGGCTTGACTCAACAACTGCTAATGTTAACATGTTAACAGCCCTCTAAATCCACTTGTGGAACGCTTAAATATGGTGTAGTTTGGCTGAACATTTTAATGCATGGACTCTAATGGCGGATTCAGACATTGGACTTTGAACAAAAATGTTTTGGACCACCAATAAATATATTTATAATATATATAAACTTATATATCCGGATTCTAGGATTTCGATTGCATCCGCCTAAGAAATCGGGACTTTGAACTGCGTTTTAATTTGAATCGACCATCTCTTCGCAAATTTTGTAGTGTACTGCAATGAAGGAGATCAATGAGATTTTGATTAAAATTGATTTGGTTGAACTAACTAAATTAGACTGAAATGGAATAGACTAGATTGAATTGAAATAAAATAAAATAGATTATATAACTTTTTATTAGATCCATAAGTGAACATAAACTTCTGGCCTAAGTCTATTAAAGTTACTGGATCATTCCGCGTGCTTAAAACATTTCAATTACGCACAGTTTCTCCAGGGGACAAGTGAATTGACTCACAGACAGACCAGAATGATGTACTGTAGAATTTCATCTGGATTAGACTGCGTTTGCGAAACAGGAGTGGACTTGACCGCAAACAAAGACACGTTTAAACATTAACCCTAGCACTACATCCGCTCTGAGCTAACGCCGAAGGCATTCATCTGTCAGACAGACAGACAAACGGACAGACAGACAGACATGTCTACGAGCTAATCACAACTATAAACCCATCGAATAATTTATGTAGCGCTAAGTACTCCTATGCCATCCACTGCCTTCTCGTTGGCAATCGGCTGCAGCAGCGATCCATGTTCCTCGCACGGAGCGCCGCTCATTCGTCTTAAGACTCGGCTCAGTGCGCCTAACGGACTAAGCACCTGGCAACGGATCCGGCAGCAGGAGTTCAGGCCAATAGCGATGCGAGTGATGTCTGCATTCGGTAACTGGACAGTTAGGGCAGACGGACGAGACTGGGTTGAATGTCTTACAGACGTGTAATAAATCGATCGAAATCAGACACTTATTGAAGCCACACTAAGACACAAGTAAAACAGAAAGACTTCAAGGACAGAGGAAAATAAGACTCAGATTTACATTGACATCTAAACAAATACAAGAAAAGAATTAACGGATCGAAAGAAGAAATAACTCTGCGCTACATAAATTAATAGAACATAGCGATCTATTAGATATCGCTCAAGTTAATAAATTATTACTACTGAACTGAGGGCTCTGACTGAGTTATTTGATATAGGCGAGACAGAATTTTTAAAATATAATTGTTATTAATTGCTATGTAAGTCTATATATTTTACTTATCTCGGATCGCTTTGCAAACCAAGAAAATACTCGATTGGTTTATAATTATAATTAGGTTTCAGAGACGATTTTATTAGATTTAGACGATGAAAACTTAGAGGTAGTTCGTAGTGGCTGAACAGTAAGCCTAAACCTTGTGAGATATTAGAAGGCGTGTCGTATGAAACTTCTATATTTGATATCAGCGCAGTAGAAGTTGCTTTGGAGTTGAACTGAATTTTCGAAGATCATATGTTACGAAGATTTAGACGAGAAACAAAGGCAAGTTTTTCAGATTCAGACAAGTCGATTCGTTTTCAAATAGACGTAAGAAGATTTTCCTGCATGGATTATAGTGCTATAACAAGAATGTTAAATTAGATTTGGATGCGAAATGGAGTTAATCGAAATGGAGTTCATCGAACGTGGTGGACGCAGAGACTCGAATTCTTAAGAGACACAAAGGACACAGCGTTCCACTGGGGCGCTACAGAAATTAGATCAGCTTTAGGTTAGGCTAGAGGTAATCCGTGCATCACTGACAGATGGAACTAATCGATAGCAGCAGCAGCAGCAGCAACCGCATCCTCGAATTTGGCATGATGCCTGCGACCGGTGGGGTCAGTGAGTTCCACCCGGAGGAAGAGAACTCGAGTGTCTGGGGAGTGGCCAAACGCGGTCTTTGTACCACCTGGATCAATTAAAAAAGAGTCACCATGATAACGAGCGTCGTTCTTGGTTTTGTTCTTGCGATCTTCATAATCCTGACTATAACCGGAAATGCCATAGTTCTGCACGCCGTCAGGACTGACCGGAAGCTGCAAACGGTAGGTCACGTGATCGTGTTGGAGGTCGGGATCTTTAAGGCTAAGAGAAAACGAGTTCCCTGAAATCGCAAAGCCCTAAAAAATGCGATATCTCTCAGTATCCCTCAATATACCAAGATTCAAACCCAGTCAGGGTGGCGTGGAGTGACTGATTCAGTTACAGTCATTTATATTTTTTATGAAAGTGTGATTTTAACAAAATAATCAAATAATTAAATAAATCAAATATACAACGATGTTGTGTTATTAGGTTGAAAGCGCCTCTGACGAGTCTCTCCTGTGCAGGCGCTATATAAATCTATGATTACATTTACAATTAAGCAAAATCATGCAATGTAATGTAATTTGATATTTCATAACGCCATTTTTATCATTTAAAATGCCATGCGTGTAATTCGTAGAAGGAATCGTACATAATCGTTGCAATTCACGGTTTTTTTATTATTTGATTTTTATAGTTATTTAAAAAAGAATAATTAGAAAGTAAATCACGAATATCGCCTTCTTGTAGAATAATTTCATCTACACTGTAATTGTGTGGGATGATCCTGCTATTGATTAGATCAAAGGATTTTCTGTGGTTTCTAGGAGCCATATTTCGGATTTATTTTCGTAATTTATAGAGCTCCACACACGACCATCATATGGCGATCCTTGGAGCTTTCGCCTATGCCTATGCTTCAGACATATATATATATATATATATATATATATATATATATATATATATATATATAAGAAACTCATTGTATCGCTGACGTTGGAAGCCATGTCAGGAACGGCCTTGTAACGAGACCACGTCATAATGAATTCCTTTTCTACAACTGAATTATATTTGGGACCCGACCGACTTCTATCAGAAGCCGTGTTATAATGACGCGTATTATAACGATACTCTGGTGTGAATGTATGTACGCACACACGCACACGCACACAAACATATATATACACATGCAAGCCTAGAGTTAATACCGACTGAATCAAGCTGTTTCAGAAGACAATGATTATTTTCAGGAATATGATTCCTGGTTCTTTAAAAATTGATATCGCAGGGTTTTGTCTGTGAAAAATATTCCTTTGTTGCCTTCGAATTTATCATCTGCTTAGTCGTCGCCATCTTCACCATTCGCAACGCGATTATCTTCATCGTCATTTAAATCGTTATTTGTGGTCATCGCTTCGTCCACAGTCACCATCCTAATCCTTACCATCCATCGTCGTTATCTTCATCACCATCATCGTCATTAGCATCGTCGTCACCATCTTCTTCTTCTCTCTTTCTCTCTCATCAATCTTCATCATCACCATTATCATCAACATCATCATCATTATCATCATCATCATTATCACCACCATAAGCACCACTATCGTTGCAATCATCGTAGTTGTTGCAGCCTTCACAGTCATTGTTATTATAATTGACATTGGTCTCATCATCATGGCCATCCTGTAATCATCATATGGGAGGAATATAAATTGGCCTACATGAAAAAGATTAACGTACATTATGCTAACGTTTTCCTTCCTCAGTGATATGCAGTGGGTCTTAAAAGAAGTGATTCGACGATAATTACCTCACCAGCGGTTGATGATGCTGGCACAATTTCATGATCATTAGTCCAGTTTGGCTATAGTCAGGTGCATCTGTCAAGGAACTCCAGCGCACGTCGGCAAAATAACCGACTAAATCAGACTTTTGGTATCCGGCGCATGCAGCCGTTGTGGCTTTTTCAGTTCGTTATATCTGCTTCAACAACAAAGCTCGTCTTCTGCTGTTTATCGGAAAAAATCTACTAATAAAAAATCTGCTGTGGTTCAAAGACATTTGATGTGTGGCTATAGAACATATAGTGCATGTAAGATAATCACTATCATGTGATGATAGTACTGCACTCATGGAACAGTCTTCCTTTGTATAGCTTCATTTGATTCTGCTCAACATAGAGTTTCACTCACCTTGAATGCTCAGACTCGATAGGCAAAATAGACCAAAGTAAGTAAATAAGTCTCGTCTAGTCCTCGGTACATAACGGCTCCAATGACCAGCAGATTTCGCAGTCAGAATTATAGGCTACGCTTAAATATTTTCGACCTTTATTGAAGAATCTGCTGCCGGAACAAATGTTCTTACTTAGACCAAACCATCAAACCATGAAAGACATATTTCATTTCACTGAAAAGCTTTCTACATCACTCAAGAACCTATCATAAGCTCTTCCTAGGATACAACTCTACTATCGCTCATATGAAAAGTCTCAGAATTTCCAGAAACTCCCGTATAAGACTCTACATTTCCTCACTGACTCTCCTTCATCCTAAACCTGTATGTTGCTTATTTCATTCTTCCGGTTCCCTTGACACTTCTTTTTCTTCGATGTGTCTCTCTCTTTCTCTGTGTCTCTTTCTCTGTGTCTCTTTCTCTGTGTCTCTTTCTCTGTCTCTGTCTCTCTGTCTGTCTTTCTGCCTCTCTGTCTGTCTCTCTGTTTCTCTGTCTGCTCTCTTTCTGTCTCTCTTTCTCTCTCTTTCTCTCTCTTTCTCTCTTTTTCTATCTATCTATCTATCTATCTATCTATCTATCTATCTATCTATCTATCTATCTATCTATCTATCTATCTATCTATCTATCTATCTATCTATCTATCTATCTATCTATCTATCTATCTATCTATCTATCTATCTATCTATCTATCTATCTATCTATCTATCTATCTATCTATCTATCTATCTATCTATATCTATCTATCTATCTATCTATCTATCTATCTATCTATCTATCTATCTATCTATCTATCTATCTATCTATCTATCTATCTATCTATCTATCTATCTATCTATCTATCTATCTATCTATCTATCTATCTATCTATCTATCTATCTATCTATCTATCTATATCTATCTATCTATCTATCTATCTATCTATCTATCTATATCTATCTATCTATCTATCTATCTATCTATCTATATCTATCTATCTATCTATCTATCTATATCTATCTATCTATCTATCTATCTATCTACCTACCTACCTACCTACCTACCTAACTGTCTGTCTGTCTGTCTATTCATCGTTCTCTCTCCCTCGTTTTTTTTCTCTCTCGCTCTCTCCTTCGTCTGTCTGATATGCAGCAGCAAAGTCGGTTGCTCTGCAACTGATGTTGCATAGTGGTTTACAACGCCGTCTTGATTCGACAAATACTAATTAGACGCAGTGTCTCGAGTTTTATGGCAAAGACACAGCGTGCAGGGTTTAGTGGTGATGATACGCTTTATCGCATAATGGCAAAAATAATTCGTAAAATGGTAGTTATAGAAGTTTTGGTTTTTAATAATCATTACGGAGATATTATTAATTGGCATGGGTGTAGTAGCGATGCTAGTAGTTCCTCCTTCCTTTCTTCCTGTATTCTTTCATTCCTTCCATCCTTCCGTCCTTCCTTCCTTCCTTTCTTCCTTCCTTTCTGCTTTTAGGTCTTTGGGTTCATTGCCCGTTCGTGTCTATTTCACGCCTCCATTTGCTTGACCATCCGGGTGTTATTAATTCTATGGATCTGCCATCCTCATCGTCATTTTACTCCACATCTCCCTGAATAGTATTAATAGTAATATAGAAAAGCATGGCAATGGTATTATATTGTATTAGTACTATTTTTACCTGCATGGTACTTGTAGGCTACTATTGTACTACAAATTTATATAGCGCAAAATCGTAATATTAGTATTGTGAACGGGTCTCTGCTATGCCCTGGACAAAGTGCGTTGTTAATCATCGCTGCGTTAGTGCCACGTACATGTATGGTATCAAATGTGTAGACCTCAGAGATGATGATATTATGCAGTCTGGATGATATTTTTATATGTATTTTCGAACATTTAACGTAGTATGAACGACTTGTCTGTGCAAACTCATATTTGATTCAACCCTGGGGGGTTTCCTGCGACACCTGAACACGCTCACAGCGCCTTAAAGTCTCAGAGGAAAGAACTCGTTACTCTTGAGAGGCTAATATCTGCGATGCGTTAGACGACAGGTACTGATAGCACGCAGCATAAACAACGCTAATATTTCTGCAATTTAAGGTAAATTTGTGTTTGAAGATATACTGTAGTAGTTTTAAGGCTTTCATTCGCCTATGATTCTTCGCTCAGCCGATGGACATATGGCGTGTTAACAAATGTCTTTCTTACTTACTAATTTACTTTCTTTAGCATTGTTCAGATGTTCTTAGAGGTCTGGATCATGCAATATTGTGGGCTTAAGCAAAATGGCATGCTGAACTGATCCAAACCAACCAAATATGGTTCATGACAAACCGAACTGACAGTCAGTCATCCCTCTTTTCCGTAACGATGCTTGCATCTTTAATTAAACGAGCAGCATTAAATTCACAGAGGTGGCAGACACACCTGTTAATGATGAAAGTAAGTACTTTCGCGGCCATCTGATGATTCGCAGAACCCCAAGATCATCTGCTACGAGCACATTTTCCAACATTTCTGAAGCCACATTAGACCTTTGACAACCAGCAGAAAGCCAGTACCAAATTATACTGCTTGGCTATAAGTAGGAGGCTCATTTTTAGAACTAAACTTATCCGACGAATTGTTAAAAGCTGAAACAGGTGAAAGTAATCGGCGAAATGAAAGAAAACGAGAAACCCTGGCATATTAGAATGCTATTACTACCGACAAATTCACAACTCTTAACCAGTGATTTTCGAGCAGCAGCTGATGCTCAGCATCTGTGCTCGTTAAAGGCATCTGTGTCGAATTCTACCTTTAAGCTCATCACACCCAGTCATACCTGTCTCTGTCTATGCATATAGCGCCTGTTTGCCTGCTGCTATTTGCCACCGTTCGGTAATTAATCCACTCTGTGGATTACCGAACATATGGCGTGTTAACAAATGTCTTACTTACTAAGCCCTTAAATCTTACCTAAATACATGCAATCGTAAATTACCCCTATTTTATAAGGCAATCAGTCTGGGGTCAGCTAGGCGACTACGGCCGTGTGCGCCAAGCTCTGTTCAAATAAGTTTTCTGAAACGAAATACGTCTAAGATTAATCGCAGCCGTTGTTCAAGAGTGCAGCAGCGTTCATGACCTAGCAACTGCAGTCGGATTATTAACGCTTGGAATTTCTATGAATTGCGACCAAGGGGCTAAAGGGCGGATTCTTTGTCAGAAAGGCTGTTTTGAACAGATAAGAGAGGGAGATTCGAAATTATTGTTTCCTGGGTCGCTTGATTGCCAAGACGATATTGTTCACCTTTAATTAAGGTAACTGGAAGAACTGCTATTGCGTTATCTAAAATCATGCGATAGGCCTACAGTACAACGTCCAATTAGATTAATTAAATCTTTTAAGAAAAGATTTAATGACTTATGAGATTCTTACGATTCTAAGATCTAATGATTTAAAGACTTAAATTCATTTAAGAAAGATTTGAGTGAAACTGAACGAAAAGATAGTTCATTGGGTTTAACCTCTTACAAACAATTCAATAGGTAAACAATTATATTCCCATGCGCGCGCACTCTAACGCACATACATATAAATGTAGCTGATTCATCATTGGTTAATTGATTCATCAGTTCATTCATTCATCGATTCATTACTTCGTTCATTTAGTCGCTCGTTTACTCGTCCTTTTGTTAGTCTATCTCTTCATCTCTCCATCCACTCATCATTCAATTATTCGTTTGTTCATTAACTATTCATTCATCCATTCAATCGATTGTTTGTTCATACGTTTGTTCGGCTCGTCCGACCGTCCACCTATATAGCGCCCCTTTGATACTAAACATCAATGTTATTATGGAAAGGCTATATTTGCATCAAAGGTGAAATTTTCTTTAGATTTACGTTATAAAAGTTACCTGAATTTATCGCTTATTTACGATCTTAATTAAACATGAAAGTAGGCCCACTACTAGACAATCTGCTGAACCCGGCGAAAACTGGTTCGGCTCTCGGCGCAAGCCTCGGGACGTGGATCGAGATATGATTCTGGCAGCGTCTTCGATCTGGGTATCGCTGCAAGTGGTTCGTGATCTGGGTGTTTTGTTGGACGAAGAGCTGTCAATGCCGGGCTATATTAATTCACTCTGCCGGACTTGCTACTATGAGCTGCGTCAGAACAGGGCTATAGGCCTACGTCGAAACCTGTCCTATAGTGCTGCTGTCACGCTCGTCCATTCCTTCATCATGACACATCTGGACTACTGCAACTCCCTCCTGGTCGGCCTGCATAAATTCCGCATTTGTCAGCTCCAGTCTGTCCTCAACTGTGCTGCTCGGCACAATGCTGGTACATCCAGATTCTCGCATATTTCTACATGCATACAAGACACTCCACACTGGCTTCCACTGAGAAGATGGTACAGTTCAAAATATTCCTCATGGTCAGGTCCACGATTGTTGGTTCAGCGCCGTATTACATCAACAAGCTCATCACGCCGGTTGCTGATCAACCTGGCCGACAGAGACTACGATCGGCAACACAAGGTCATCTCATCGTCACGCGTTCTCAATCGTCGGCTCGGGCGGGCCGCGCGTTCTCCACCGTGGGGCTGTCTCTCTGGAATACTCTTCCACCAGACATCCCATCTATTGCCTGTTCAACAGTTCAGGAAACATTTTCTGCCCGTCTCAAGGCGTTCCTTTTTAGAGTTCATTAGGCAGCCGTGCGCCTTTGTGAGTTACTTTTAAAGGCGCTATACAAGGTTAGCGATACATATATACATACATATTAATAGAGTTGGAGATGAGACGACATCGCTTTCCACGTGTAATACACCGTGTGTCATAAATACGTCGTAACATTTATTCACAAATACATATTTATGATACATGCACATCGTTTCTACATTTATGCCTGCATACATTATGTATATTTTTGTGCGCATTTGACGACGCTGTATCCCACGTAGGACTATTATTTTGCACGGCTTCAGAAACTCATCACAATATTTACAGTCATGAATAAATATATAAATATATATATATGCATATACGATTACATTTATTACATGTAGGAATGCACAGTTATTGTAACCCCGTGAATTAACATACACAAGACTACATTAACCCCGAGTATATATATATATATATATATATATATACATGCAAGGGGTTAGTGTATGGGTCTACATATACACGAAAGCGCTCGACATGCTTACTGTAAGAGAAGAGTTGGCGAGGCTGGATTTTTAGATGGTCAGTGATGTATTCAGTTCTCCTCACTTGCGATTTACAGGTGAGCCATAATTTTCTGCCTCCCGTTGGCATTTAATGGTCGACAGATGTCAGCTCGTTGATGCTTGGGCTGCTGAGGAGTGGCTGCAGCCACCACGCGGAGGTCTTCGGAATGACAAGACTACACCGAGTGGAAGAGGAATAAACGTTCTTTGAGTCGTCGTTATATGAATTCCTCGACCAACTGATTGGCTCTGCTGTCTGTGTGTCTGTCTGCCTGTCTTTTTGTGTCTGCCTGTCTGTGTGTCTGTCTACCTCTCTTTCTGTCTATCCGCTGCCTGTCTGTCTGCCTGTCTGTCTGTGTGTTTCTCTCAGTCTCGCGCTCCCAGTTCGTATAAATATGGCTGTCCTGAGCTCTCCTACCGTCTATATGTGTCTGCTTCTATCGTTGTCTGCCTCTTGATATCTGTACCTTTCACTGTAGGATGTCGTAATTTCTTTCCTTCGCTGTTTCTCTTCTTTAGTTCTGCCGTTGTTGTTGTTGTTGTTGTTGTACTCATCTTCTCTCACAGTCTGTAAACCTTTTGTTCGTATCGCTCTCCGTCTGTTTTCTCTATACCTTGATCCACATCTCTCTGTCCCTCTCTCTCTCCCTCTGTCCCTCTTTCTCCCTGTTTCTCTCTCTCACTGTCCTTCTCTCCCTGTTCTCTCTCAATGCCCCTTTCTCTCTGGCCCTCTTTCTCCCTTTTCCTCTCTAACTGTCCATCTCTCTCTGTCCCTCTCTCCCTGTTCCTCTTTCACTATCCCTCTCTCCCTGTCTTTCTCTCCGACCCGCTGTCTATTCTGGTATCTGTTCATCTTCCCCCCTTCTGTCCCTCTGTCTGTCTTTCTTTCTAACTTCACTATCTCTCTCTGTCTTTCTCTCTGTGTGTGTCGCTCTCTTTGCCCCATCTTCGCCCCAATCTCTGAACTTCTCTCCACCTCACTCTTTGACTCTCTTTTGTCTTTCTCTCTGTCTTTCCTTCTCTCCGTTCCTCTCTCATCCACTTGTTGCCCTTCTCTTTCTCTCTCCTCGTATATTTCATCTCTCTGTAGATCTTTCGCTGCTTCAGTGCTGAACGAGAACGACTGTCACCCGTTATAAGTTACTAACTATGGTCTGAAATAGTGCTAACTTTTCAGCAGTTCTCTTGTCTTCTCTCTCTCCTCTCCTCTCCCTCCCTCCCTGTCTCTCTCTATACAGGGTGGGCCAGAAGTATTTGTTCAACTTTGAAGGCCTATAACTTAGGCAGTTTAGCAAGTAAGTGTATGCTTAATGCATCAAATTAAAGGTCGTTATATCAGCTACAACTGCTCAAAAATGTACCTTTTTAGCTTTATTAATAATTGCGTAAAACTACTGTACTGAATATGTATCAGTTTACAATGATTTTAATTCGTCTATCTTGCAAAACACAATACTTGGAAAATTAAATTTAAATCTTTCTTAGCAATATGCCGTACGCTGCTTCGCGATATTCCTGTCTCGCGCTCAATCTCACGAGGACTTTTGCTTGTGCCTGGATTATCCTCTTGGCTACAGATCAATTCAGCTACACGAGCGATGTTGTCAGCGGTACGTGCCGAACGAGGACGGCCAGTAACAGGTTTACGTTTAGAACTTGCACTCGCGTCAATTTGTCTAATTAATCGGTTGAGATTGTTTTTACTCCAGTTTCTAGCAGGAAATTCATTCATCATTTGATATGCATTTAAATGTTTTTCAATTCTTAAAATTCGAATCAAAGTCCTGTCATCTTCTGTTAACGGCGCCATGATGAAATTATTGTTTACGTCAGAAAACAAGGTAGGTGCGGTACACAATAATTATATGGCGCGTAGTGCAAGCTACCGTAATGAAATTTGTCGGACTTATAGCTGATATAACGACCTTTAATTTGATGCATTAAGCATACACTTACTTGCTAAACTGCCTAAGTTATAGGCCTTCAAAGTTGAACAAATACTTCTGGCCCACCCTGTATATATAAATAACTTCAATCTATTAATCTTTCTCATGACCTTCTATTTATTATATATATATCAGACAAATTACATTGCTTCGTGGAGCGCAGTATGAAATCTTCCACTCGCCTGCTTACTTACCTACTCAACCGTTTCACCCTCTTGCCTCGCCTCTTGCAGCCATAAATAATCCGCGGCGAGGGTCAGTCCCAGACAGACAGAGTCCACAGGCCGCAGCTCTTCAACCGCGATGGCGCTAGAGAAATGAATCTTGAAATGGAAATTGTGGCTCGTCAATCAAACGCAAGGACCATGGATATGAATGGAGGGAACGAAGAACGAAGTAAAGTAGGAACGGGGGTGGGTGCAGTGGCACCTACCTGTGAGCTAAGCGCCGCTTCACTGACCATTTCCGGTCACGTTGGTCATTTTGCGTCAGAAATGAATCATTCCTATTCACAATCCGACAGCGGGGTCAATTTCGGTCTGATCAGACTAATACATTGTGCAGCTGAAATGATGTGACGCAATCCGTGATGATGTCACATAATGGGATTTTCGTGTGATTTAATGTGACTGAACATCATGTGTTGCAATCGCAGAAAGCCGATTTCACCCAGCAGTCCCTAAAATATCGTCGGAAAAAAGTCTAGGACCTCGTGTGGCTGACCACATAAATGCCTCTAAGAGACGTGGGCGTCAAACTCAAACATGTGGAGGACTAAAGAGTGTGGGCTACAGTTGTGGGACCTGTGGGCATTCCCTTGTATATCCCACCACTGTTGAGTCTGCCAAGGACCGCACCTCCTAAGGACACCGCACTCATCTGTTAAACTATTCTGGATTTCATGCACAAAACACAGAAGTCTGTAAAATTTGTAGTCAGGGCCAACTTTGTTTTCTACATTTTGTAGTTACTGGTTTAAGTTATGGTCAACAGAGGATGCATAAAGTTGTTAAATAGTTGTTTGCGACATGACTTCTGGCAGATTCTTCGTCATAATACTTGCGTTCACTGGAAGGAGAATGTGAATTCTCCTCGATCAAGGAGCCACTGACAAGTCACAACGTCACTTTTTGTCTCTTCCTTCGTCTCCTGCACGTCCAAGCAAACAGCACTTTTTTCTCCACCAATTTTTTTGAAGAATTAGATACACAGACGGGTTTAGAAATACGCCTTGACTTTAAAACTTTCATGGGTTAAAAGCGACAATCTTACGTCATAGCAATTATAATAACATCACAATAATATGTTGAAAACATGCCGTACAGTTTGTGAAAAATGTTTTTCATTCAAAATTTTTTACTAAGGTCTTATTTATATGAAACGATGGACTATAGCATACAAGTTCATCAATGCCTTTGGATTAATTATTATCATGAACAATAAAAATAGTGGCTAAATTAAATCTTAATTTAACTCTCGTTTGAAAGATTCCGAGAGTCAGTATAAGCTGAAATTATCAATACTGAAATTTAATTTTGAATTTTTGAATTTTTCAGAAGAAACTTATATGCGTGACAATTGTGTGAAATCCTCAATCAGTTATTTCGTTGCTGTAACATAAGGCCTACATGCGACAAACTTGCAGCTCACGAGCAAAATTAATTCGCAGACTAATAAAGCTCTAATGACGCAGTAACCCGTAGGACCAGCGTACTGCGCGTGCGTAAGTACTTATAATGCCTCGCACAGGCTCGCCAAATCTATTCTTCCTGAAATAAAAATGCGACTCATATCGTTTGGCGTCATGCGATATGATGTGCACGCATGGCATGACATAGAATGATGTCGTTTGACGTGGTGAAATAGAAAAGATCATTGGCTCAGGAGACACTAATGCAACAGGTCACACTATTCTGCGTTGACCACTGACGTATGACATAGGTCTGTCTGTCTGTATGTATGTATGTATGTCTCTCTGTCTGTCTAAACGCCTGTTTAATTCCTCAGACTTCCCATTATTCCGCAAGGTCATCAGATGTCTTTCTCTGGTCATACCTTAGGCTATAGAACTGTTCTCGATAAACGGGCTTTTTCAGTTGCTGGACCTAAATTTTGGAACTCTCTCCCTGTGTCTCTTCGTTCTGCTCAGTCGCTTCTGTCATTTCGTTCTCAACTTAAAACATACCTTTTTCAAATTGCTTATCCCCCATATTGATCTGATTGCGGCTTAATTTTGGTGCGCCGTCAGCTGATGCCTTGTACGTTAGACACCGGTGCATTCGAAGTTACTTATTATTATTATTACTACTACTTATACTATATACCAATGTATATATATACAAAAAATTGGCATATATACATATATGTACTTATATATTAGACCTAGTGTGATGCATGTAAGTTATACAAAGAGGACTTGGCAAAACGTCAGAAATGATGTATGGATTGATTAAATGGAGCAGGTAATTTTCAAAACGTCTTTTAATTCGAGGATTTCTGCAGCTAAGAAACATCTAAACGAATGATAAGCCGGCGGTATTTAGAGCTCAACCGACAGCATGTTGGCATATTATCTCATTCTAGGATCTCAACAGCTGTAGCCACGGCTGCTGCTGCTGCTGCTGCTGCTGCTGCTGCTGCTGCTGCTGCTGCTGCTGCTGCTGCTGGTGCTGGTGCTGCCAAAGTACCTTGTGAAACCGTGCGTGTTAAGGTTTCTTGTTTCTGAGTCCTCAGACGTCACGTGGTTCGTCAGCGATTGACACCTGTGTGATTTCCACTTCCCGGTGGAAGGAGATTAGCACACTAGCGCTTACATCTAGGGATCAAATCATAACAGAGTGGAAAAGTCTTCGCATCTGTAGATATATTCATTCATGAAGGCACAGAATATATTCTAAGACATTGAACTTGCATATCTGCAGTACTCTTTTAAATATACTGTGTTTATTGTCTAATTTTAAAATGTACATGTTTAAAACACTTAATATTCAGTAAACTTTAAACATAATATAATAAGGTGATCGAGATAACCAACTTCAAGTTTTCACAGATAAGAGATTACATAGATCCGTACCATAATTATTGCCGACCTTACGAGTCGTTAATGCTCTTCTAATATGGCTAATTACGAATTCCACTCCAACGCTCATGGTAGAACTGGTTGTTCCCTACGCCAACATATGGACTTGTCGTAAAAAGAAGTCATATAAACATCTTGCTATATTACAGTGGATTACTCCAAAACCCATTACAAAAGTGACATTAGCTTTACAGTTACATTACAGCATAACATCCCATCACATTACAAAAATGGAGTTAACAAAGAAATTAATTAATTTAGTTGATACATAACGGCATTTTTCATTATATAGTTAGCTATATGTCCATTACATGAATGAGCATATATATGTATAATATATGTGATATATAAAAAATATATAGAGAGAATCAAGGTTACATTATTCATCGATCTCTCCAGCCTATGTCGATGTATATATATATATACATGTATAATGGCTGTTATTTTAGGTGTATGCTATATTTATATCCCTGCAAATGCAAGGAACTATTGCAAGTGTTAATGGTATATTTATGCAGTGTCTGTTAATGGCAGATTTATCTTCGTCATCGTTGTGTTTGTCAGTCCAGCCATTATCACAGCCGGGGAATTTCTTCGTTTTAGTTACGGTCATCGTCGTCGTCGTCATCATCGTCATCATCAGCTTGATCATCATCATCGGCTGAAATGATCTTTCGGATGATCAAATGGCTTAGAATCATTCGTTTTTATTTCATTTGACATCTTTTTCCTTTGCCAAGGCAGGACGAAAGCCAGACAGACAGGCAGAGAAACAAACAGACAAACAGACAGAAAAGCAAACAGACAGAAACTCACACAGGCACAAGCACACGAACGAAGAGACTTGAATGAAGAGTGATCGGTAGGCCGTTAAGAGGGATAATGAGACAGACAAGCAGACAGGCGTAAACAGAGAGAGAGAGAGAGAGAGAGAGAGAGAAGAGAGAGAGAGAGAGAGAGAGAGAGAGAGAGAGAGAGAGAGAGAGAGAGCTGGAGACAGAGAAAGAAGAGGCTGAGATTTAGAGATAGAGGTAGAGACCAGATATAAATCCGGAATAAGCCATGCTGGTGACTTGGTCATGGCATTTCGGGCGATGGCATCTCCATGAGTCCGGAGGTTCATTCATCTTCCATTGCTGCTGCTGTTGCCGCCGTTCCTGCAATCCCCCCATCGAAACGTTTCACGCTTCAATGCGCTGCGTACAGCCTGATCAAATTATTGCGTCCGAAGAATTCAGGACTCGCGTCGGAACTCAACTCGCGAGTCAAATATGATGAAAGTAAGGACGACGTATGGAATCAGAGCGACAATCTGGATCATAGAAAAGGGAAAAGCAGGGAGGGGCAAAGGAGGTGGAATGCAGACGAAAGAGGTGGGAAGAATGGAGCGAGCTTAACTTAGCGACAAGTAATAAAATCAGTACGATAGATGAAACGGCAACTATAAGAAGATGTATGTAGATAAGTATGTAGATTGGTAGGTTGGTATAGATTGGTCATATAGCAGTAGATTCTGTTCTACGGCGCTATGTAAATCGTCTTATTATTATTATTATTATTATTACTACTACTACTATTACTATTATTATTATTACTAATAAATTATTAAATTATTATTATTATTAATTCGTTTAAAGATCCCTATTATTATTATTATTATTACTATTACTATTACTATTACTATTATTATTATTATTATTATTATTATTATTATTATTATTATTATTATTATTCTATCGGAACCGTGACCCATCGGATTTTCTCTGGGCTTCTCCAACAGATAATGATTCCTGACTACAATTCACTTTAAACAACATCGATAAATGCCTCGCATATCAAGAAGTTGCCTACAGGATTAGATTGGAAAGACAGATGAAAAGGTATAGTGTATCATATGTAGATCATTGTGTATATACATATACACAATTCTTTTGAGGAATATTGTTGATAAAGCAATGCATTAAATCAGCATCGCCTATGATATGCGAATGGCTCTTCTGTTTTCGGCAGCCATTTATTCGATTCCATTCGGACGTTCAGTGTCATATTTCCGGCCTTTACTCGTCCGTTCTCGTGGGTTCCGAGTCACTCTCAGGTCAAGTCTACAAATTCGAAGGAGTTCACCTTTGAATCTGACTTATATTTTATACGACACATACACATATACACACCCACACACACGCACACAGATATTTATATATACACATATATATACATATGATCTGTTTCGCTAACCTCTACAGATCACCAGCGAACAGCAGACGAATCTTCCGGATTCTAGAACTTCGTTTAGGTCAGTTAGGACCTCAAAATTCGCTAAAGGTTAAAGTGTCATAGAGTCCAATAAAAACGCACAAAATGCACGTCAAAACATAAGCCTAAACTGATGCTAACTCTTGCTTAACTGTAAGACTAATCAGAGCCCTAGACTTGCCTTATGCATAAATGCACGCTTGCTTAAACACAAACAAATCACAAATTCGTGATATATACTTGTATATATTCACATACGAAAGTATATGCCTTTTATAAGCCCCTACACGTTCGCAAGTATGTAAGGGCCGGATATGAAATATGTCGTGAAGATGCAATTTAAGTTGCATAGTGACGATATAATTAAACAGGGAAGGAAGGAGAGAACAAGACAGACAGATAGACAGACAGACAGACAGACAGACAGACAGAAATGCACGAGTCACATTATGTTTTGATATAGAATGCTGTTCCTTTTGGGATCTCTTCCTATAGATTTCTTCCGATAAGAGGCGAATCTTATAATCCCGATAACACAACCGGATAACAAATCTTTTCCGAAATTACGGTTCTCTGCTCGACACCCTGGTTTTCGTTGGCAGACAGCGCCTCGCATGACGAGATGGTGGGACTAGGCCTACTTAATACCCTTCTCCGGTTCTTACGTCACTCGTGTCAATCTGCCAATCACATCGATTAGTGAGTGCACCGGGTGCAGTATTGCGATCCTTTAACTCGGTCTGTTTCCGGCGTATCAGACAAAAACGTCCGCTGTGTTCTTTGATCAGCAGAGATTATTAAAGTGGGACAAAATCTACCTCTTAATTCACTTATGAAAAAAGACTGCTGTGAGACTGGGCAGCTGTCGTCTCTGCAAGAATCGGTTGCCAAGCAAGGCGGGGCTTGCACGATCAAACGTTTCCTGTGATGGTAGCCATACAAAGAGGAGACTGAGACTTTGAACATACATACATACATACATACATACATACATACACACGTACATACATACATACATACACACATGCATGCATGCATGCATACATACATACATACATACATACATACGTACATACATACATACATACATACATACATACATACATAGCTTCACTGCACATTTGCTCAGCGACATCTACTTACACCTTTTAAAATCAAACGCGACACGCTTGTTTTCATGCGTCTTTAGAAACTCTTCAAAAGCCGTGGTTACAATGGGTCGACGGATCTCCCTGTTGAAACGCAAACACGTGCACAGCAATTAATTTTGTCATATTCATTCACGTCTGTATATCATCTTATATGCGCATTACACTCCTATGATGAACTCCGCCATTGTCGCACACGAGTGATGCCAATAGCAGTGCTGGATAAAAGACAGGGCGACGCTAATTATCTTCGTTAGGACACAGCGTCGTTAGACAGAAACTACCTTAATATACCTACTTACTCCCATGCATTTCACGCAGTGTATAACCAATAACTTATATCGCACGCTGCATTGCGGACAGCATGATGACAGCGGTCAGAAATATTGTCTAGTTTACAGTCAAATGGAGAACACAAGTACATTTAAACATGCATATATATATATACATATATACATACATACTTACTTACATAGATGTACATACACATGCATACTTACATATATATGCATACGTGTATATATATTGATACATATATGCATACTTACAGACATATACATACTTGTATACATTGATACATACATACATACAGATATATGTATACATGCATACTTACAGATATACATACAACCGTTCCACCTGATTTCCAGTACATTGTCAGATAGATCGACGCTATCGATAAATCAATCACATCAATCGATCACCTGTCTCGGTCGGCTGAAAATGTGTGTATGCTTGTTCTCAGCTTTTGCCAGTTGCTTTGACGGATGACCGTTTATCTCGTCTAGTCTCTCTTTCATTGTCAGTCTCTAGAATATATGTATGCATGAATATATATATATATATATATATATATATATATATATGTATGCATGCATACATACATGTACACATATACGCATGTATGTATTTATGCATATATACGTATGTAAGTATGCATATCTGTGGATGTATTTGTGTATGTATGTAGACGTATGTATGTATTTAATCCATATATGCATATATATATGTATTTATATATGTATGTATGTAAGTATACGCATGTATGTATACGTATGTATGTATACGTATGTATGTAACGGAAATGTATGTATACGTATATATGTATTCATGTATGTATGTATGAATAAATACGTACGTATGTATCTATAAATATGTATGCATATGTGTATCCTTCACAGGTTTTGTATAGCGCCTTATAAGGACCTCTGAGAACTTGGTTACCTCCCTTAGGTAACCAAGTTCTCAGAGGTTACCTAAGGGATGTTACCTAAACAGACGCGCCTCAACATAGGAAGAGAATTGCAGCGTTGCAGGAATCACTCAAGGGCGCAGTTGACCTTTTTCTTACCCTCTGTTAGTTTTAAACACCGTCTCAGTCGTCTGTTTCCTCACACTCGCCAACATCTTTCTTTTGCTTTCTTTGTCGCTTTCTGTCTGTCTGTCGATCTGTCTCGTATGCCTCTTTGCATCAGATTCATTGTATCTCTGCCTCTGTCTTTGTGTTGCCCTTGTTCCTGCTACTCTTTCGCTCTCTCGCTCTCTCTCTGTCTCTCTCTCTCTCTCTTTCTCTCTCTCCTCTCTGTCATGCACTCTCTCCTTTCTCGTTCCTACGTGTATAATTTCTGTATGTCTATCCAGCTGAATTGCTTAGAGCGTCCAGGCTGCACCAGAATACAAACGGCATATATGATGAAACTCCTATATATTTTGCACATAGAATGATATGCTATACATTTAGGTTTGTGTGTGTACATAAAATAATTAGGCGAATATAGTATATGTGAAATACGTGTGTTGTAATTGAGGTCCAGTGCGTCTGTGCAAACGTCTGTTTATCGAATAACGTCTTTTCCTAATTATGAGATTTAATAGGGAACTCAAAGACTTTGTGGTTGAATTTCACAAAGCTAATCGATCGTGACTCCTGCGGTCACTGCGTACTTTTCTATTGTTTAGTCGTCCGTCTACTTAGATACAGTGTTACCGACGCGTTTTAAGACGTGTTCTAACGGTTTAAATACGGAGGAGAAGCTACAGTAGACAGATTTCATCTTATATGCACAGCACTATGGGAAGATGGAGAATGGCCAGAGGATTGGGCGGATTCAATTTTTGTACCCATACCAAAGAAAGGAGATGCCAGGCAATGTACAAACTATAGAACAGTGGCCTTGGTCGCACACGCAAGTAAGATTATGCTGAGGATCATTTTGGAAAGAATAAGGAATCAGACGGAAGCAGAAGTGGCGGAAGAACAGGCGGGTTTTCGGAAGGCTAGAGGGACAAGAGACCAGATAACAAACCTGAGAATTATTATGCAAAAGGCAAATGAACATCAACAACCTCTTTTCATGTGCTTTGTAGACTTCAAAAAAGCTTTTGATTCAATAGCACATGAAACATTATGGACAACAATGATAGAAATGGGATTTCCTGGACACATAATAAAGTTGTTATCCAAGCTGTACAAGAAACAAAACGCAAAGATCAAAGTGGCAGGAACACTATCTGGAGAGTTCAGAGTCAGGAGAGGGGTGAGACAAGGATGCGTGTTGTCTCCAAGTTTATTTAACATTCTGGCGGAGAGGGTAATGAGAGAGGCTTTGGAGGGTTTTGACGGAGGAGTGCAGATAGGGGGAAGGCGGTTGACAAACTTAAGATACGCAGACGACATAGTACTAATAACAGAATCTGAGAAGGAATTACAAACACTGGTTGAAAGATTAGACAGAGCAGGAAGGAAATATGGAATGCGGATTAACACGGATAAAACAAAGGTCATGACAACAGCAGAAACCAGGTGTCAGATCAGCATAGGTCAGGAAACAGTGGAGCAGGTGAATACTTTCATGTACTTGGGCTCGAGGATCGACAGGGACAGCGATTGTGGAGCAGAGATAAGGGTACGACTTGCAAAGGGATATGCAATGGCTACAAATCTTAAAAAAATATGGAAAAGCCATGGCATATCACTGGTAACAAAGATGAGGCTCTTGATGACATTAGTATGGCCGGTGGCACTGTACGGATGTGAGAGTTGGACTTTGAGGAAGGAGGAAGAGAGGAGGATAGAAGCATTCGAGATGAAATGTCTAAGAATGATCATGCAAATATCGTGGATGGAAATGCGGTCAAATGAATGGGTACTGGAAGCGGCTGGAGTAGAGAGGAATCTTTTGAAGACAGTAAGGAAAAGGAAATTGATCTATTTTGGCCACATCATGAGGAAGGAGGGAACATGCATCGAGAAGGAGATAATACAGGGCACAATACCGGGAGGACGGAAAAGAGGAAGACCGAGAATAAACTGGTTGGGCAACATCAGGGCATGGACTGGGCTAACAATGGAGGAGATGCTCAGGCTGGTGGAAGACAGAGGACACTGGAGGAACATTGTGCATGATGCGGCCGAATCTCGGAACGAGGAAGGCTGAGAACAGAACAGATCTAACGGTTATGCTGCTACGTTGTTCTTACATATTTCTTGTCTAGTAGTGATGGTTATTACTATTACTATTAATACTACTACTACTATCACCATGACCACCTCCAACTACAACTACTACTACTACCACCACCATCACCACCACCACTTGTACTACTACTACGTAGACAGAAGAGTATAATTATAGATCTTGCTGTCTATCATTAATGTGCGCAACTAGCAGCCTAGAGACATTAATGTTTGATGTTTACAGACATTAGTTTTGATTGCATATGGAGGAATTATAGATGCATCGATATGTTTAGGTTGCGCTTACGAAGTTGGGCATTTGTTTATATTTTAAATAGGCTTGTGTTTCGGTGTTCACTTTGTTCGTGTATTATGTGGGCGTTTATACTTGAGTTTAAGCGTCAGTTTAGTCTTGAAGGCCTAATTAGTCACTAATCTAGACTGCCTTTGATGCGTGTTTACGTTGCATTGAGTGGTTTAGTCCAAATTAACGCAAGCGTTTAAGAAGTATGTTTGGGTTTGTGTTTAAGAGTGCATTTATGCATAAGGCAAGTCTAGGGCTCTGGTTAGTCTTACAGTTAATCAAGAGTTAGCATCAGTTTAGGCTTATGTTTTGACGCGCAGTTTGTGCGTTTTTATTGGACTCTAAGACACTTTGGCCTTTATGTGTCTACGTTGATTTCCTCGGAGGAAAAAATTAAGAGCAGAAGCCAAACCTAATCTCTTCGCAGTTGTTTGTTTGTGCTGGTCTTCGATTGTTTGTATGTATGTGTGCATGTACCTATGTATATATGTATGTATGTATATGTATGTATGTATGCATGCATGTATTTATATGTATATTTCTATATATGTATGTATATTTGCATGTGTGTATATATGTATGTATCCATATATGTATGTATATAAGTATTATATATATAAATATGCAAGTATATATGTATATATGTAGGAATGTATGTTTTTACATGTTGTCTAGAGATGTGGAAGAATATCGGTTTTAGGTTAAAATACTTTATTTCATGAAATATTTACAAGTCTAGCATTACACATATAAAAATAACAGGTTGACTTCAGGCGGCGACATAGCCAAGGAAGAGCTGCTGCTGAAGAAGAAAACACAGCACCCACCAACAGATGAAGACGAAAAACGGTTCATAGAACCAAAACAGGAAAACAGCTCAGAAAAACCAAACAAGCCATACACTTAGTGAAGCTAAAACGCGACTACTCGAAAGAGACTAGGAAGAAAAACAGTCAGGCAGGATCAAAAGCAAAATCCAGTCTGAGTCAAACTTAGACACAACACTTTTATAAGGTCGGCTTTCCCGCCAAAATGTACAGAAGCCTACTCGGTTCTATCCTGTACGACATATGTAACAATATACATATATTCCTATATGTGTGATTTATATGCGAAACCCCTCAAAGCTCTATTTCTTACTGGGTTGCAAACATTTGCGTAATTAACTGCACTACCACCCGTCGGCTGAATAGAAGCGCCTCAGATTCACATTTCTGCGTCGGACAAGATTTTCTTCAATATGCATGTATGTATGTATGTATGTATGTATGTATGTATGTATGTATGTATGTATGTATGTATGTAGACTATATTATATAGCGCCTTTAAGTACTCAGATCAAAGCTAGCCTAATTGATGTTAAACCCATTAAGAAGAAAACGTTCATCACTGAGCAAACAGGGCTCAGATAACAAGAAGAGTCACCACTGGAGGGCTCCCGCAGACACGCAGAGCCCAACCGACGGATCCCCATACGGAGTTGATAGTAGACACGATGTTCAGAGTTCCTGGGCCAAATAGAATGGAAGAAGAGGAGCGACGACAAGCGATGAGACTCGCAACACACGAACCCCAACTCCAAGCAGTCCCTCCGCAGATGGCGAAAGACGCTGCATCCGGACATCCCTCAGCCATCGAGTCTGTAAAGAGCGGTATTCTTTAACCGTCAGCCAATTGGTGTTGAGTAGAAAGGTAGAACAGTCAGCACCAATCGCAGAACGACTGAGAGAGAGAGAGAGAGAGAGAGAGAGAGAGAGCGAAAGAGTAGCAGGAACAAGGGCAAGACAAAGACAGAGGCAGAGATACAGTAGAACGGTCAGCACCAATTCCAGGGCTCCTTTGGCTCCTTCAACTGAAGCTCAACCCTCCACAACTAGTAACCTGATCCCCTCAAGGCGGACGAGTCGAAATGCGGCGCATAAGACTTCGATAACAAACGTCAGAATATCGTTCAAAACACTCAAAAACGACGGCGAAAGAGGGAAGTGATTCCAAGAAAGTATGCAAGTCACATTAGAAGTCGGAGCAAACGAAAATTATCGAGCAAATCCGCACCTGATCAACTAATTGATCAAAAATGACATGTTAGACAAACATTCGGCCATCTTGGTCACGTGTGCGTATTTGATTATGGTTCCTGTGGTAGGCTTCAGCAGGAGCTTGGCATGAACGAAAGACTTGGTACCTTACTTATGCACACACCGAAATATCTTCCCTTATGAAGTCCCGCGCTATGACTCAAATCGTTCGACAAATTCTTGGCTAAGATAAAGTTAGATGCTGCAGCCCCAGGTAAGGTATAGAAAGCAAGAATATGTAAAAACGCAAAGTAAGGTAATTCAAAGTTAAAGCAATTTAAGGTAGAGTGATTATGCAAAATATTGGGCCTTCTTGTTTTTCTATTTACTTCTTGTTTATGTATTTACTGGCAGGATTCTGATGGTTTCTGATAATTTTTGACGAATAAATTTGAGTGAACATAAGTGCACATCAGCGGGTCATATACGTTGAACGCTGTTGCTACAAAATATATAGAAGTACAGGCTGCAGGAATTTCTTTTGGTTCAAAGTGCCATTTTGAAAGCGGCGCAGTTTTATGTTTTTCTGTTTCTAAATGGAATATACGTTCATTTTAAACCACTCAGATTCATAACGTCCATATTCTTTAATGTCCTAACATTACAGGCAGGTCGCACAATATGTCTCACGTTTTATTTCTGCTTTACGTATGCATGTATTGGGACGATTTTATAGCGCCTCTTTGCAGTTGAAACACTGTGTTGTCTATGGACGACCTCTCCTGTCTGCGTATTCTTGGTTTTCTTTGGATGGATGGATGGATGGATGGATGGATGGATGGATAGATGAGTTGGTGGGTGGGTTGGGGTGGATGGATTTTGGATGGATGGATGAATGGATGAATGAATGAATGGATGGATGGATGGATGGATGAATGAATGCCATTTGCACAGCATATAGAGTTTTTCATAGAAGACATGTTCATAACACAAATAATATTGTTACTATATGCGTAGTAAGTACTACAGCTTACCGATTTTTAAATTTTATAATTTTTAAACTTGAAGCTCTCTGTCTACCAGAATCTAGGTCTTGGTCTGGGTCTCCGTCTTGGTCTCACGTACTCTGCCTCGAATTCTAGGCAAACAGTGATATGTTTATGTCGATGATAAGCTTTAACTTCTTTCCTGAAATTTCGGAGCACTGGATGTACTGCGTTGAAATGTGACGCGCCTATAGCGTCGTTAAAATGATGCATGGAAATTGCAGATAGTAATGCGGCAATAAAGCTCACACACAAACACGAACACACACACCCATATATGTTTATAATGTATTCATGTACTTGGGTTATGGAAGTACAGTTGCGGTACCATACTCTCAGATACATTCGTCTCGCTGTAATAAAAAGCCACAATTACTCTGACTGTGGACCTCAGCTGGCGAACTAATTATCCGTAGAAATTGCGTCTAAATGCGTGCTTGTCGCGTCTAAGTTTCGCTGTCATTCACATCATCTGATCTGATATCATCTGATATTAAATTAGGCTACTCTGATTCGATCATATGTAACGGAATGTACTCTAGTCAAACCAAACCAAGTCTAGTAAAGTCTAGTCTAGCATCGTAGATTAAAGCATACGCGTACTGTACATGTATGTATGTATGTACTTGTATGTATGTATGTAAGTGTATGTATGTATATATGTATGTATGTATGTAAAGCATACAGTATCGTATGGTATACTATATTTCGATATAGTGTAGCATAGTATATTCTATTTTATTCTAGTCTAGGCTAGTCTCGTCTAAAAATTTAATTTTCTTATAATGTAAATCAATTAATTCAATACAAAGGTAGGCATATGATTGAGTAGTTATTGTCCATGTGCGCTTACTATATAGACGCATACGAGAATATTAATAAGGTTACCCAAGAAAAGACACACAGTCTTTGATTTTTGTAAACATAATTAACAAACAATTCAATTACAGCAGTACTTTAGTTGACTAAATACAGTTTCTAACGCATAAATCTATCTACGACATTTCTAACTCAAACTATCAGCTTAGTACACGACATACAATTGCCGCAAAATCTTTTTGGCGCTCTTCTCAACAATGCTTGGCAGACGGACGTATTTCAATAATCAGAAGCACGTGATCAATGCGTGGCACTTAAACGCACCCAGCAACCGCAAGCATGTTATCAACCGGTACTCATTCAAATCAACAACTCAATGACTCATGTAATGTCGTGAAAAATTCCAATAAAAATGCGCGTTCAAAAACCTGCTGACACAATAGCAGAAAACCACGTACACAGACTGCAATATTACGTAACGTTACATAATGGTGCCCAATGTCGTGTATTGTTTTGTAATGTAATGTAATGTTACTTAATGTGAAACCGACAGGCGAGCCAAAATTAAAACATTAAGGTTAATGTATTTTGTGTCCTAAACTTAACTGAGTGGACAAGCAATTAGATGTTTATTTTAAACCAGGTTTTATCTAGCATGACGTTCGACAACACGCACAATTGAAGAACAAAGTTAAAAGCTCTACAGCTGACAACATCATCAACTGTACAAATCAGAAACGACTGAAACACAGACACAACACGCCCACGGCTCATCGCCTAGAATCCTTATGTCCGCTTTATCTAATTTAAGACTTCTATCGAACTCCAATTCTATAAAAAAATTAACAGCGGTGTTTTGTAAGTTCGGTCAATGATTTAACAAACGAATGAATGAACATCTAAACGAACATGCAGTTGAATACATTACTGGTCATGCCCCGAGGACAAACGATTCATCATATTGATACCGACTGTGCCCTGCTCCCACCAGGCACACTGTCAGTCTTTCTGACCATCAGTACAGATATCTGTCTGTCTGTCTGTATGTATGTATGTATGTATGTCTGGATATCTGCTTGGCTTTCCTTTAGTGTTTGCTATTTTCTAAGGTCTGTCGCAAGTTGCACTTGTGGAATTGCTGCATCTAAAACGCATACATGCAAATCCACTCACCATCGAGCCAATAATAGACGTCTCTCTGCCACTCTGCTTATTTGTGTTTGTGTGGCGCAATACTTAACTACCCTGAGACTTGCTCAAACTATGGCATTTTGTCTCTTTCTCTGGTTCACTCTGTCTATGTCTCCGTCTTTGCAACTCTCTGCCTCACTTACTGGTTGCCATAGACTGGTCTTCCTCAAGCGATTAGATGTTAGACCAAGATAAGTCCGTCTAAAGCGGCGTTTATTTCTTGCTAAAACGATTCTTCGTTGGACTGTATTATAAGACAGATAGTCTAACATTTTCGCTTATGGCTCTTGTCAAGAAGGGAACTAATAATTCTGGCCCACAAACGACCCAGGAGACAATTGGTCCTAATTGGGTCGCTGACCTGACCAATTTCGGCGTTTCCACGTCTGGTATGATCCAATTGAAGTGACAGTAATCATTGGATTGAGACGATACACTGGAAAGACAGTGGGGTCAGACTCCGTGGGCGGACTTATGTCCATGGCTAGTTACGACATACATTTATATACCGCGTAACGCAGGCAATCTCAGTAAGCGCGTTGTTTTACTTGCATTCTGAGCTATTTTGTTTAATGTTGCGCCCCATAATTGGACGGATAGAACAAGAGAAAATAAGACGTAGCCTGGCAGAAAGGAAAAGAACAAAACCGAGAATAAGAGAACAACGGATGGAACAGCGAAACGAACAGTAAAGAACGGAAAACAAGCAATATGACGAACAAAATAGACAGAACAAAACGGTGCCTATAGCAGAGCGGAGCAGGAGAAACCATATTATAAAAACAATATTGTAATTGTAATTGTAATTGTAATTGTAATTTTAGATCTATAAAGCGCCTCTTAGAGGATAAACTCAACAGAGGTGCTTCCGACCCGAAAAAGTAAAATCACTGTTAAAGAGTATAGTCTTCAGGCGCCTGCGGAATACTGGGAGGGGAGAGAAAGGAGCTCAAGTCGCAATTCTCGAGGGAGACGATTCCAACAAGTGGGACCAACGTAGGCAAAGCTTCTGGAATATAGCGTAATTGAGTCGAGAGAACATTCGAAACATAAATTAACCGGAATAAAATGATGTCCTGTTGCAGACAAATCAGACAAATTATGTCCTATCCTTTTTCAATTTTTGTACAAAATAATTATTAATTTTGAATTATTTATAAGTATGAATCTGTCTAATTTGTTAAGTTATTAAATTATTAAATTAAATAACACTTTAGCAAAACTTTATATATAAATTAGATTTGATTAGAATATAATAGAATAGCATGAAATAGAATGGAATAGAATGAAACGAAATGAAGCGGAGCCAAGTAGAACGCAGAACTGAATTAAATTCAATATTGTGGAAAGGACATGAATTAGATTAGATAAGAATAGATTGGGTTGAAATGGCTGTACAGTTTTCGCAATGTCCCAAAAACAGATATTGCCTGCAGGAATGTTACTCTTGGTCGGTGTTGTCCAAATTGTCTTGTCCAAATTGTTGGCAGGTTATTCGTTGTCGTTTGTCGCTTCGTTCTTCAATTTCCGGTCCGACTGCACTAATCGCCGCCCGTTAAAGATCGTAACGCGAGCGGTGTCCGAGCAAGCGGCGCTATAAAAATGTCATATCCATGGCCTGCAGCCGTTATAATTGGTCCGGCATTTCTCGGAGGAATAAGGTTGTTTCTGGTATTTATGGTGATGACTCGGAACTGTTACTAGAAAATCGTTGTTTTAGTGAGATGTTTCGACGCCTCAAGTTCTTGTTGCTGCTGCTGCTGCTGTCTTGGGAAAACCGGACGATAACAGAGGCTGCTGACTGTGTCGATCTGCCTCGGTCTGTGCGATCGCGCGCACGAGTATGTAAGGCGTAAAGGGCCGAGGACTCGACACAGATAAAGACTAAGCAATAACAGATAGAACTAGCGGAGGACATTTCTTAAGATTGACCGAATAAAATCTGTACGTAGGCCATAGATAGTCATCGCTTCACACCATGAGGTTAGATAATTCTAAGTAACATAATTTTTGTGCCTCGATAGTAAGTGTTATTTCTTACTTGCTTATGTCTCAGGAGTATAGAAAATGGCTGTTATTCCCTTCAAACTTTGCTTTCATGACCAGACAATGATATTTTGAAATTTACCTATTTCAAAAGAAGAAACGGGAGAATTTTGCATGTTTTCGTGCAAATAAAGTAAAAAACAACATATGAATCAATATTAACATTTATTCACACTACAGTTATACAAAAATGACCACAAAAGATTTAGAACTGAGTAGTTTTCCGAGATTTACGATTACACTGTAACTCACTTTCTAGCTAGGCATAAGCCATGATTTACGAGGAATAGACTAGGTAAGCGGTGCAACCAGAAAGCTAAGGTTTCAGTGCAAGATCTAGCTACTGGAAAATGTGTGAAACAACATAGGCATAACTACTGATGAAAAGACTATTAGCACAGACACTGTGATTATTCACAGCAGGTCAAGGTCGTTTTAAAAATAACAATAAACTCAGTTTTTGTAGTCTTAACACATGATTCTATGTCAGTAAAAAATTGTGGATTTACAAAACAAACTGATTACGACAGATAGAACGAGGCGTGGCCTGCACGGTGTCGTTGCTTGAAGGAAAGGTGGAATTGGTTGGAGATAGAAAAAAATGGCTGTAATCGGCATAACCTTGGTAATCGAGTGAGGTTGGTTTGAATTAGCGATGCACGAGATGAAGACGGCTAGGGGGAAGTTCACATCGGGTCCAGTAAGAGACGCTGCTGCTTTTGTCGTTCGTTAAGAGGTGTGAAGCAGCTGCATGGTACTAATAGCAGCATTGCTGATACTGGATAGTCGGATTCAGGGGTACTGACATTGCGCGCGTTATAAGTGCTTTAAATAAATAAATAAAATCAAATGTGTTTATGTGTTTATAGCTCATGACGTCACTGTTTCCTTTTGTTTCGAATATCATGGATACATCACATTCCAGTTCCAGCCTATTGGATAGTATAGATGATAGCAGTCTATGCATGGATAGCTTTTTTATTTACAACCATGGGGCCCCACGAATTCTTTTACTTTGGCCTTTGCTATTATGAGATTGCTATGCTTGCTGCGGTACTTTATCTTACCTACTGTACTATATCTTTTCTTAAGATAATATATCTTTACTTAAGGTACTATATCTTTGCCTAAGGTACTAAATCTTTGCTTAAAGTACTATATCTTTGCAAAAGGTATTATATCTTTGCTTAAGGCACTATACCTTTGCTTAAAGTACTATATCTCTGCTTAAACTACTATATTTTTGCTTTAGGTACTATAAGTAGGTATTAGCCTGCCATCGGACTATTACATGAAGATATATGCTAATGAATGAAGATACTGGTTGAATCTGACGAAATGTCAAAGCGCCCGTGTGTAATATATAGGCCTACACTAAGTTTTTTAGTCTCTAAAAACACATAAAAAGCGATTATAACTTCCAGAGGAAATCCAACAGATCTGCTTACGTTTCAAATGCAGAGGACGGCGTCGTCCTCTGATTTCGGTAGCGCCAGTTTCGATTCATATGCAAGTGTCGGTCACAGTGCCATTTCCAAGGCAATACTTAGTGCCGTGTATACTGTAATTCGCAAACAATGAGACGCCGCTGTATATATATATATATATATACCATATGGTGTCGCGATTCAACATTCCTGGAACTCAACCGACTTCTTCGATCCGATTGATTGATGGGTTGACTGATTGAGTTAATGGCTTGTCGAGCGACTGCAAGATTGATTGATTTCTTGTCCGATTGCAAAGATTAGGCCCGCTTTGTAGATTAAAAATTGACGGATTTCGAGGACTGTGAGTTAACTTATCCCTGAATTGCTGCTGAGGTTTCCGAGAGCCGAAGTAATTAAGAAAAGTCAACTCAGTTCCCATCGTGATGTATATTAATTTATTGTAACTCTTGCTGTGTAGATTATACAGTAGTGCATTCTGTTCCAATGTACTCTTTTTAATAATGCGCTGTTATATGGACCTAGCATAATGTGTCACTAATCACTCCCTCCTCACTTAGGCGTCTGTCTCTCCTCCAGCTTCAACTTGTCTCTGGGATTCTGTCATCTGTACTGAATCCGCTTTTGAACGGACCAGGGTTGCTGTGCCTAAAACGACATCAAATGTAAACAAACCACGGCTCCTTAATTCGTCAAATGGGGGATGAAGCCACTAATCTGTTAGAGGATGAAGCCACTGATCTGTTAGAGGATGAAGTCACTGATCTGTTAGAGGATGAAGCCATTGATCTGTTAGAGGATGAAGTCACTGATCTGTTAGAGGATGAAGCCATTGATCTGTTAGAGGATGAAGTCACTGATCTGTTAGAGGATGAAGCCACTGATCTGTTAGAGGATGAAGCTACTGATCTGTTAGAGGATGAAGCCACTGATCTGTCGGTTAGCTGTGGCTGCGCAGTGCAGAATATGTCACGCATTGTCCATGTCTGTCCGAAAACTCATTTCAACGGCGGTCTATTTGCTCTTCGTCTTGCTGGTTACGACGCTTGCAACTGGCTGGGTACGAATCACATACCCTAGCAGCAAAATTTTGAGTTAATTACTATAAAGCTAATGCAATGCTTATACGTTTTAGTTGCCGCTTATCTAGACCTATTACGTGTTTGATGAACTACACTTCCGCCGCAAGTGGCGTGAACCTGGGCTTCAAGAATATTTCAGTTTAAACGCAGACGTGACAAGACTAGATCGAATAACTCCGCCATAACTCAAATAACCCCGCCACTGCCTTTAGTCGGATAATGCCAGTCCCAAGCCTGGATAAAAGGAGGAGGGCGACGTCAACGATCTTTGATGGCATAAAATGTCGTTAAACATTGGAACTACTACTACCAGATCGAATAGCAGTCGCATTGGATTTTTGAAGCCGATGAAGAGCGCAGACTTTTCCAAACTAAACGAACTGGTATGAAGGCTAACATTCGCCAGATAATGGCATCGTTTTATTCCTTGCGATCCTAAATACGGCCTTGGACAGCACAACTTTCGCGTAAACGTTGCGTGACTGGCTACATACTAAATGCCAAACTTACTAAAGGCATCTAGAAACGAAACCCGCAGTTAAATTCTACTGCATTTCTATATTTGATCACTAGAAAGTTGCAACTGGCTGGGCAATATATGACTGATATATTGGCTTGTTATTGACTTGTAATGTTGCGCATTGATATGTAATATATTATAATGTACTGTAAGGGAATGTATCGATATTCAATAATTTTTCGGAGGATAACATTCAATAAGTCTGAACTAGTCCAACATTACTTTTCCAAGTTTTGAAATTGCACAGCTCCGTTGTGAGTTCCCGAAAGAGCGAGACGATTGCATGTCAACCGAGGTCCGTTTTGATTAGCCAGGCAGTTTATGATGGTGTTGATGGCAGCGCTGCGAGCTACGTGTAATTAGACGATTCCAGAAAAACAACAACAACGAAATAACAAACAACAGCTAAAAATATAGCGACTTCAGCAAAAACATCTGCTATCGCACGAACCATCAATCACAGGACCTGCCAATGGGTGAATCATTATGACAACCCAAGCGAAAGTGATGTAGGAACTCGGAAATGTTGAAATCGTCTAAACGATAGCGGTTACATCGCACCGAATGGGATAAGAATAGGCAACACTGCCGACAAACAAACTGACTGCATCGACATAACGGGTTATAACTTTATATTTATGAAACCAATTATATCGTCACATGAAAACCATGACAACATGCCTCAGGTGAACGTTTGATCAAATGGAGAACCTAACACTCAATCATAACATAACACTCAATCATAACATAACACTTGATCATAAAACTTGATCATAACATAACACTTCATAACATAACACCTCATCATGACATAATGCTTAATCATAACATAACACTTGATCATAGCATAACACTTCATGACATAACACTTAATCATAACATAACACTTGATCATAAAATGCCACTTAATCATGGCATAGCACTTAATAATAACATAACATTTAATAATAACGTTACACTTAATCATAACATAACACTTAATGCTAACATAACACTTAGTCATAACGTTACACTTAATCATAACATAACACTTAATCATAACATAACACTTAATCATAACATAACACTTCATAACATTACACTTCATCATGACATAACGCTTAATCATATTATAAAACTTGATCATAACATAACACTTGATCATGACATAACACTTGATCATGACATAACACCTAATCATAGCATAACACTTAATCAGATCATGATAATCACCTAAATCATAACACAAGCATTAACAATGGCCTGAACATTAACATTAACACTCACCTATTTCTAAAATGAACAAGAATCAACAGGAACTATAATTCAAACAGTAACTCCAAACACGACCTCAAATACTAATCCTAAGACTTGTCCATCTCCCAAAACCATGCTCAGACTAAATCCAATACTAACCTCACCCGCAATCACTCAGATGCTCACCCCTCTGATCTTATCCGACCAGATGGAATCGTCTCTTTGCCTAATAGGCATTGATTGTTAATTAGAGGTAATTATTACACAATGTACCCACATGATTCTGGCGCTTATCTGCCGAATGAAACGGCGGCTAAGCCACTGGGCGACCAGCGATATGTTGTTTTTTAATCCAGGGCGCTAAATAAATGCGTCGTCTCTGATCTGACAGGCAATTGATGGTCATTGGACGCCGGTAGATGGCGTCGTTTCAAACGTCGACCGGGTTTTATGGGTCATCGATGCATCTGAATAAAGTCGACTTCCTCCCCACTTCCTACTTCTCCTACTCCTCCTACTTCTCCTACTCCTCCTACTCCTACTCCTCTTCCTCCTGCTCTCGCTCTAATTCACTCCTGTAGCTAATGCCTCTACACACCCTCTAATCCTCATTCATATGCACAAATTGTCTGGTATAATCTATATTAAGAGCCTTGATGCATACCTACATACATACATATATATACATACATACTACCAGCTTACATACGTAAATACATGCATACGTGTATACATACATACATACTACCAGCATACACACGTATGTACATTCATACAAACATACATGCATACGTACATATATACATATAAACATACATGCATACATACATACATACCCAAATACCTACGAACGTACATACATACATACTACCAACACATATACATAAATACAAACATACATTCATAATTAAGTAATAGTAGAGAAATGGCCATAGAAAAAAGTGGAGTGGTTGTAGCTGGCATATTTCAGGATTTTTTAGTTGTGAATGCTGTAATCACACAATATGTTGGAATTTCCTAATTTAGGTCATAGTCTCACATCACACTGATAACGTTGTCACCTGAAAAAATATAATTTAGAGATAATCCGCTAAGCTGTGGTGGTGCGAATTGTGGTCCATTTTGAGGGTTTTCTTTGACACTTTGTAACAATATCACTGCTCTTATGTACATGAAACTATTTGCTCTTATTAACTCACGTCACGAAAACAGCCGACAAGAAGTATTTTTAAATTTTCTTAGCTTTTTGCATAAATTCATCATTTTTAATAAACAAATTATCTAAAATATGCTATTATTTCGACGTCTGCTAATTTCACATTTTCGTTCAAAGAAGGCAAGTTTTTGTTTCTCAATTATACTGGGATTTACGCACTTTGGACCTAACACTGATGAACACGATGACATTGCTAGTTAGCGGATTCACCCTAATAGCCTTCCTCCACTCTCTAAGGTTGTAATTCATAATTTTGAGGCACAAAACTAGCATGGCTGGCAGTCTTGGAGTTTATTTTGCTAGTGAGTTGCCTGCTAGCTGAAGTCCTTGCTCTCTCCTGAATACACCCTGCCTTCATCTTAAAACCCAATGTGGTGTTTTCGCGTTCTTTCGTTCGTTGGTTAACTAGCTATGGCCCCATTGGCAACCTCATCGAAAGCTGTCCTAAACCTGATCATTTAAATGCTTATTCCTGCTGTTGTTTTAGCATTGTTTTCATACCTCTTGTTAGTCAGCCACCAATCTTTTGTTTGACTTTTGTTGACTTTTCAGACTTACTAGTGACACGTTTCCTTCTACCGTGTTCCCTCTTCTTCATTATTGTTCACTGCCAAAACTGATTCTCTTCCAAGACATGCATGGCAAAAAGTCGCAGTTATTATCTTAAAAACGTAATGGTATGCATACTATTCAAGTGCATATCCTCATTCTCATATTTCTTGTTGGATGTATGGATGGTCGTGTTCATTAGATAGTGATGCATGTACGGGGTGCCTGCACATTTATATAACTCCTTTTTTAGCAACCTCTCAGAAGTCATTCCTCGTTCCGCTTTCATGCTTCAGTTCGTTGTATTGCCGTCAGTTCCACGAAACCCGATTTAGGCGAGACGAAATATCGAATCCACGACCGACGACTCGCGGTCGGCAATCTATTTCGCAACGAACAACATGCACCTTGTGCGATATAAATTAATGCATAACAGACAATACCGGTCGATGTATACATGTAAATGACGGAAGCACTAGCTAACAGTACAATAGTCGTGATTGCAAGCATGTGAACTCCTGTTTTAATACCAACAGAGATAACATTAAATGTCTGGTTTGCAGTATTAGACAACGTGACAGGACATTCCAGAATGCTCTCGTTCGTGCTGTCACCAAAACCCCGAAACATCATCACATAACTCCTGTTCTCAAATCACTTCACTGGCTTAAGATATCTGAACGATTAGAGTACAAAGTCTTTTCACTTAACTACAGCACACTTCAATCCTCCCAACCCTCCTATCCTCGTTGTCTTATTTGATATTAATTACTGATATTACCGTAAATCCATTGCTTGATAAGTGATAGCATTTTAGACATTGCAACCATACACGCCATTAGACGAGCTTTTGCTTATCCAATGCAATCACGACTGTAGTCTTAGATACGACCGTTGCTAATTCAAAATTTGAACCCTAAAGGTACCCTATTCAGTGCAACTGTCTCTTATCAGCTGTTTCCGGAGTGGCTCGTCTATCAGGCCGCTAGGTGGCGTCTGATCAAATTGTTCGCCAGCTTTTCTTTGTCTTCTCTGGCCCGATGCAACAGAGACCTCGGTTAAGGTTGGGAGGCGATTCATCTACCAGCAAAGACAATATTGATCAGAAGCAAGTCCGATCGGCTGGAAGCATCAATGACATCGGATGAGGGTTCAGAAGGCAGACGTCCTCAGTCGATGATCTAAGGCATGGGTTTGCTTTTTGGTCTCCAATTTTTACTTTTGCAAAAATAATGTCAGGGAAAGGCTCAGTTGCATACCCCTTGGATTTTAACTGTTACTTTATAAACTAGCATTAGGCATGCTTGTGTGAAGACCTATTAAAAGACATTTACAAATATGTTTTCGGGTAAATTCAATGTAAATCTAAATCTGTGAAATTTCTCAGCTCCTCACAAAAGCGCCGCCAGGGAGCGTCGACGATTTTTCGTAGCTGTCAATGATCGGACTTCGAAATTTAAGGCAGGAATGATGAAGACATTTGACGATGTAGTGTCCTACATTTTGGAGAAAGAAGAACTTAGTGAATTATCGACATTTGTAACTCAAAAGACAAGTTAAAGTGTTGCTAGATTGTCTCTGGTTTGTCTTAAAGCGGTTGTTGACGGGCATTCACATGAATGTCTGACCATAATGTAAAAAGTCTTGATTCATATCAGACAGTCTTGATGATCAGCCTGACTCCGACAAACACATTCACTGAACGCACACTGACCACATTAGCTGAGCACCAGTCGCCACCCGTGGCGCGATATAAATCAGCCAGGTATGGATGCAATGAACGCGCATTTTTGCCTTCGTTGCATTCCGAAGGTTGATACCTTACTCATATTCCACAATAGATGGCTGGAAGGTGACACATGCATTACGAACTGTGATAACTCACTCAGTTCTTCATTCGCCAAAATATAGTACACTACGTCTTCAAATGTCTTCACCATTCCTGCCTTAAATTTCTCCAGCGCAATCTATATATACATACATACATATATATATATATAGGTCTAAACATGATAGTGTTCGCAAGCATGCTTTTTTGTTCGTCGTCAGGTTTATGAAGTAGATTACAATTACAATTCTCTGGCAAACTGTAGGAAATCCCGGGCTATTCATTTGTGGCACTTCACAAAGTCACAAGGTCCAGATGTAAGTGTAGGTGAGACAGAGCATTGTCCAAGAACTAAGGTCGAGTGAAAATTCCTTAAAAAGAGAGGCTTTTTAATCAAAATGACATCTAGTTCGAGGGAGCCTTGAAGGTTAAGAACATTGGGGATCAGAAAAAAGGAAGACTATGTGAAAACAGCATAATCTAATCTTTAACCTTCCACTGCAGATATGTTGTAACGCAGAGAGCATCAATCGATAGTCGCTTGAAGTTTGATGGGGTATGTTCATACACTGATAGGATAAGCTACGGCATTTTCTATTCTATCGTAGAAGTGTATAAAATAACGGTTGATATGCTATTGAATTACTGCATACTCCTTTTGATTGGACATCTGGTTAATAATAACTTACTTCAACTCACCATACGTTAAATATTATGTATGTATGCCTGCATGTATGCATGTATGCATGCATGTTTGTATGTTTTTACACATGTGTGTACAGAATGTGTGTGTGTGTCTCGCGCCTTTGAATAAGCTCACCACAACGGTTATGATTTGACTTGTATGTTGTAGGTGTGCAATATGTTCATCGTGAGCCTGGCAATTGCCGATCTGATAGTAGGTCTCGTCGTGATGCCCATCAGTGCCATTTACATCTTCACGGATGACTGGATTTTCGGGGTGGCCCTGTGCCAGTTCTGGATCGGAGTCGACTACACAGCCAGCACAGCATCGATCCTCAACCTCTTCGTACTCAGCGTTGATCGTTACTGGTCCGTGACGAATCCTTTAAAGTACCTGCGCAAGCGGACGAGGGGCAGAGGATATGTCATGATCTCGATGGTAAGATCCAGTGTTCGGGTAACGTCAGGCAAGGGTAAGGTAGGGCAAGGTAAAGTCAGGTAAAGTTAGGTAACACACCCTAAAATTAAACAAGGTAAGGCAACTTAAGGTTAGCTGAGGTAGGGCAAGATAAGGTTAAACAAGGTTGAGTAAGGTAAAGTGCGATAAGGTGAGATAAGGAAAGGTAAAGTAAGGTATAAGAAAACGTAAGGTAAGGTAACATAAGTAATTGTGGACTTAAATTCTGAACACAGTGTTTTAACTGCGTTGCATTAACTTCCTTCATGTAGCTGTAATTTATGTAAATCTGTTGTAGGTTTGGATCGTATCGAGTCTGTGGATAGTTCCGATTGTCGGATGGCATCATTTCGTTAACAGTGGAGTACGTGTGGTGCCATCGAATGTCTGCGACACAGAATATGCGACGAACACTTCGCTGAAAATCATCACGAGCATCCTCAACTTCTACCTACCCCTCGCCGTCATGTATGCCCTCTACACGAAGATCTTCCTCGAAATCCGACACAGGTCGAAGCTCAAGGTCGGCCAGCGAGTCCATTTCACTGGAAGGGGTGTCAGCATGGACTCGCTGCCTAAAGACAGCGATGACGCGTCTTACCTCGACTACCTCCAGGTCAACGACTTGGCCGGCCGGAAGTTTGAGTCGCCAGGATCGATCGGAAGGGTCGCATGGTTCAAGCGACAAAGGACTTCCGGTCTGTCGCGTTTGTGCGGGTCGACGCCGAAGCCTGGATTTGTCGAAATGCGAGACAACAGACCAGACACACGAAACAAATATGACGCTACGGTCCTCGAAAACATTTGCACCGCGGGTCAGGCGGAAGTGAAAGTGGCGCCAACTGATGGCGATGGAAAGCATAAAGATGCTAAAGCAGGTAGGAACTCTTATTTCCCGACAGCGGAGGAAGCGGCTCAAGCGAAGCGGAAACGCAGGAGACTCGACAGCGGCGTTTATCTCGCACTCGGCTGTCCCAAGGTACAGTACTCCGACGAAAGGATTAGCGGGAATTCCGGAAAGGAAACGGAAGAAGGCGAAACAGCGTTTTCGCGCTCTGCATTTCGACAGCAACGGACGTGGGGTCGGAAAGACAACGCCGCGGAAAAAGTAGCTCCCGATTCATCCGTCGTTTACGGGGGCAACCTGCACTTTTCCGAAAATCATCGCGCAACGCCAGACATAAAATACCATTCGCTTCCGGTCCTGTACAAGAACGAACGTCCGGTTAGTCCGTTCAGATCTCAACCGGAAGAGAACGCGGGTGACGTCACTGGGGTTCGGTTCACGGTCGGCGAGAAGTCGGACTCCTCCGGCGACGAGAACAAGGGCGAGACTCGCTTTCCGCAGGAAATGCATCCGTCTAAAAACCACGTGATACGACGCCGCGACGGTGCGACTGTCACTTCCCAGAATTCGGAGCGTCGACGACTTCCGGTCGCCACGAGTCCGCCGCCTGACCAACAACATCTGGTCGATGGTCACGAGCCGCGCCGCCATCTTGGCGCCGACGACCGATCGCCGTCACGCGATCATCAGCGCCACCAGGAGTCGGGTTTTCTACACGGTCAACGATCGCAGTCGGCTGTAGCCGTCAGTTCCAAGCCGCAGGTTAAGCGACCGAAGAGGCGGCGAACCGGGGGTTTAAGCTCAGCCCTGCAGAAGGAGATCAAAGCGGCCCGGCAGCTGGGGGTAATCATGGGAGCTTTTACCGTCTGCTTCCTGCCGTACTTCGTCTGCTTTACAGTCGTGGCGTTTTGCGATTGGTGCGTTGGTGGTCAGCTGATGACGGCTGTCACGTGGATCGGGTACCTCAACTCGACGATGAATCCGTTTCTCTATCCGCTCTGCAACGTCAGCTTCAGACGCAAGTTCGGCCAGATGCTCAACGTCGTTGCCATCCGTGAGAAGCTGCGGAAGCTGAGCGCACACAGGTACTCGATCTACGGACGTTGCAGCCTCCGCCGTAGTTGTAACCTCAACGCTGACCTTAGCAATGCGACCAACTGACGCACGCTAACACGTCCCCATAGGAATATTTTTGGCGCATTTGAGAAAATAGGAAAAGGCGCTATACAAACATGAAGATGCCTATATTGTAATTCGACCCCAACTTGCGAGCAAAACGGACCGTTGACTTTGAATATGTAGTCATCAGTCGATTGTTCACGGGATTTTGTAGCTGGGATTCTTCGTGTCTGCGGGAGATTGCCAGCGTAGTCCTGTAATCAGTCAAACGAAAACCATTCAGACAAACTTATTATTCAGGTGAACTTATCATTCTTCGTGAACTCTGATAACATTTAAATTACTGTTGAGCGCATTTGTAACGTTCTGAAAAGGAAATGAGGATCTAAGCCCATAGGACAGACGTACGTACATGCACGAACAGCAATGCTATTAACAAACAGGTGGTTGGGAGAGATTCAGTAAACCTACAGTTGACATCTGAAGATAATTTAAAGATGATGATAGTGGCAAAGACGTCCTTGTTGTTGTTGTTTGTGATGATTATGATTTTTCTGTCTAGTAAATTCTCAAAAGGGCGATAAAATCCCGCTCTTGTTGTTGTTCTCGTTCCTGTTGATGGAGATGAAGATGATATTTTGTCTGGCGTTGATGACATTCTTGTTTTGGATGATGATGGTGGTGGAATGTCTGTTATGCGATGTTCATGGCGTTGTTTTTGCTACTGAATAAATGTAAAAGTCAATTTTTGATCGATAATATTCCTTCCTAGCAGGAATTATTTATTAGCGCTTCGCATATTGTTGAAGGGAATCTTCTATAAAGAGCATTTTTAAAAGGAATCATCGTTAAAGGGAATCTTCATCAAAGAAAACTTCGTTAAAAATAAGCTGTGTTAAAAACAATCTTCGCTAAAAGGAATTTTTGTTAACAGAAATGCCTGTTAAAAGTAATCTTCACTAAATGGAATTCTCGTTAAAAGGAATCTTCGTTAAAGGGAATCTTCGTTAACGGGAATCTTCGTTATTCATTAGTGATAATCTGTGTTAAAAATAATCTTCGCTAAAAGGAATCTTTGTTAAAGGAAATCCTTGTTAAAAAGAATCTACGTTAAATGGAATCTTCGTTTAAAGGACTCTTCGATAAATGAAATTTTCGTTAAAGGGAATCTCTATTAGATAGAATTTCAAGGGAATCTCTATTAGATAGAATTTCAAGGGAAACTGTTAAATAGAATCTTCATTCAAGGAAACTGTTAAATAGAATCTTCATTCAAAGGAAACTGTTAAATAGAATCTTCATTCAAAGGAAACTGTTAAATAGAATCTTCATTCAAAGGAAACTGTTAAATAGAATCTTCATTCAAAGGAAACTGTTAAATAGAATCTTCATTCAAAGGAAACTGTTAAATAGAATCTTCATTCAAAGGAAACTGTTAAATAGAATCTTCATTCAAAGGAAACTGTTAAATAGAATCTTCATTCAAAGGAAACTGCTAAATAGAATCTTCATTCAAAGGAAACTGTTAAATAGAATCTTCATTCAAAGGAAACTGTTAAATAGAATCTTCATTCAAAGGAATCTCTGTTAAAGCAATCCGGGTAGATATAAATGCATAAATATCAGGCTCCCTTTCTTCTTAGCTCAATCGTCAATGTGTCTCATATTCGACGACCGAAGTACAACATCAATTTAATCTATTAATTTATCTAGCGCCTACACTGTAGTAGACTTAACGATCATGAATTCTGAGAGAGCATCAGGCATGCGCTGTGTCTGACTAAATTATTAGATGCCTTGTCTGACAATGCATCTAATAATTTCGGCGCATCTAATGCATCTAATATATATATATATATAAGGATTCTATCAAGCCCATTATATATATATATATAAGGGTTCTATCAAGACCATTGTCTGTACTCAGCATATATATATATATGTAACAAACCATCGATGCAGACTTAATTATCGCTTACTGTCAGACAATTTTGTCTAAATTTAGGCAGCAATAATTGTTCTATGCTACCAGACTATTTATGTTTTTGAGAGTTCGGGCAACATTAGAGTTTGCTGCTACCAGACCTTACCTTTAAAATTGTTTTGACTCAATGTAAACGGCTGTGTGCTACATCGTCGATTTTTCATTTTATGTTAAATGCGCTGCTTTATACAGCAGACATTAGTTTGACGCTGTTTGCTGGCATATAGTCTGAAGAAGACGATTGAGACTGAAGACCTGGAGATATCCTATCCCTCTCCGCGGTCTCGACAACAATGAAGCGGAATGAGAATTGATTACGATACGAAGTGAATTAAGTGAATGGATCAAAGCTGCTCGTTTCTATTGAATACCGCCATCTTAACCATAATATTTCGTCATTGTGACGCAGCGAAGACCGAAAATGATGAAATATTGTCGTTGGCGCATCGCTTAAACGATTTTCGAGTCATTGCTGTGAATCACTAAATCACCTGCAGCAGGCGTTATGAACCCTAAACTGACTCACTTATGTGGGCATTATGAGTCACTGCCATATGATTCACTTTTGCAGGCATATGGGTCACTCTGTAAACGGAATTACGCTGCTTAGTCAGCTAGTGTTAGGCGCGTGCCTGTATAGGAAATTTTCACGAGTCACTTCTCATTCGTGTCGTACACCCTCTTTTGCACGTGTACAAGCATGCGTGCACACTTGTATTTATTGACTTCTTTGTTCTCTCGTTGATCACGTGCTTGCGTTTATTCGGTGCGTCTAGTGTGTCGTTTAGATGTACCCAATAAACGGGTTGCTGGGCCTATCTATCTGGCACGCATCGAGGACATGCTTGTTCGCTGGCGTGGCATCACGAGGGCACTTTTGCGGCCTACGTTGTGATAAGTCAGCGAGTTTTTGGAAAAGCCCACGATTGAACAATGGCAGGAGGCCGGTTTAGACCAGTCAGAGCTAGCACGCTGTCTTGGCGGGAAATAGGGCTATATAAAGTAGAGTGAGAGGTAAGGAGCAGTGCTGCGATGAATTCCAATCCGACTCGGTGTGCAGTACCACGTCGACAGGTGCGTTGACAAGAACGGAACTTTCAACAACTTCCAAGATCCGGTGGTAGCAAGGCCTCCAGCAGGTAACAGGCGTACAAGTGTGCACGTATGCTTGTACACGTGCAAAAGAGGGTCTACGACACGAATGAGAAGTTGGCCTGATAAATTTTGGGCTAAAGTAATCGATAAGGAAATCGATGTAAAGAGACGCAGCAAGATCTAGAGTAATCCATACAGAAAATCGATGTCGAGAGAAGCTGGAATGTTTTAAATAATAGATACAGAGATCAATGCCGATAAAAATTTGCATTTCTCCAGATCCGAAATGAAAAAGCAGGACCATCATGTCCACCACCAGCGGTCAGCCAAGACAATTAAACAACACATCGATATCGTACCGGATTCTTTTAGGGACGTAAGAGTCATACTGCAGGCATCCAGGGGAAGAGATCAATATGTGCAATGATTGTTTATGTTGTTTGGAGCCGAATTCATACAAGATGAAGCCTGAGTTTGATTCATTGAAGTCTTATTCCGTTTTCAGATTTGGGCGAAATGCCATGACAACTAAGGGTGGCTGAAGATCGACTGGTAGCGTTAGAAAGACATAGCCAGGACATCTTGCCCTGTCACAGAGATGGGTGATCGCTCATCGCGTGTCGACCGTTCACTGTTCTGTCCTCGGTTCGATTCATGAAAGCTCACTGTAATTTCTAGTTAAGACAGTAAGTGAAATCAGAAGATTTAGAGCGACATTGATCTCCCTATTAACAGCCTCCGAGTGGTTTATAAATAAATAAATAAACTTGTCTCCGTCTGACAGTCAGTGGCTCTAAGTTTCAATGCAGAATAAAGCTGGTGGACTGCCTCGAATGTATCCCTTCTTTCTGCTCCAATCCTTCATGCTTAGAGATATACACATTACTGGTGTACAGTACGGGGTCATGCTCTCCAGCTGGCAGGCAAATGTTTGATTCAGCACTCGGAGCAGTCTCATTCATAAGCAGTCCTACTGGGATAAGTCGTTAAGCGAAAAGGTTGCTTCTGATCTGAATGCTTCGCTTTCCGACTCTTACACTCCTACCACCAAGCACGTTTCAGAGCAATTTCTGCCCAACATGGCTGTACGCACTACCCATCACATGTTGTGGTTTAAGAGAAGATGACGATACAGACTTGCAGTTGGCCTCCGTCTCCGTACCACTCTCTGTGAACCACACACGAGCATATGTGGCTCCTTGGTTACTGATGTCCGTTCACATGGCATATCATGCAGCCTAAGCAATGGCCGCATGGCACGACATGCCACTCTAAATAAGTTGATTTGCCTAAGTCTTGTCTACCCTTTCATCAATCGTCTGAGCTCTCAAGCACTGATTATAAGAGACCATATGGGATAACACAGACCCAAGACATGCAGGGAAATGTCTCAGTTAGGAAGCTACTGTAACATACACCCTGGCCACTTCCTATTTGCCGAATACTTCAGTTACGGCGGAAGGTGCAGCTGAGAAAACCAGCGGCTAGAGAAATTGCTAAACACAGCCAACTTCTTGCCACTTACCACTTTGTCCCTCTGGCCTTCGAAACCCTCGATCCCATAAATATTGTTGGTCTGACCTTTCTCACCGAACTGGAACAAAGCCTAAGTAATGTCTCTGAAGACGTCAGGAAAGCTGTATATCTTTTTCAATGCTTGGCATTGACAATTCAGCGCTTCAATGCAGTTGCTTTCCGCAGCACATTTCCTATGCCAGGACTTGACGGATGAATGTCTCTCCAGATGCTGTTCCTCATTTCCAATAATTTTTTAAATCACTCGGGATCATGTACGCTTCGACGCAAAACAAAAATCAATAAACTGTGTATTGTTATAAGGCTTTAGTATTTATCTCGCGGGAGTTTTGTGTGAATAAGTAAGGGTTACAGCATAATCGTTTACACATATTGCTATAGAAACTCCGCAGAAGTATGCTACCGGGCTAAAGAATGTTTGACCCCTGGATTGAAGATTCTTTGACCCCAGTGTTAAAGAATCTTTGAATTCAGAAAACGGAAACACAGTCACACAATACAATAACATGACATCATTTTACATCTCCTACTTTGCGTTGGACTGAATAGACGAATCAATGATGACCTCGTTTTCCATCAACAATAGTCATTCGTCATTCATCCAATACCTAACATCGATTTGAGGCGGCTTAATTTCGTTATGCATGCCATGGCTTCAGCGCTGTATATCTAGTGCCAAGCCTACATAAGTGCATACCAGCGTTGCATCTCCAGCGCCAAACCTACATAAAAATACTATTACGAAATCTTAAAAATTAGCGTGTTTATGTCACATAATTTCCAGTCTCCTGTTTTCTCTGCTACAGTTCATTTCTTTTTGTATAAGCATGCACGACATCTGCTGTGTGCGCATAAATCATAAGCAGACAGCTGCGTGACTCTTTCGGACAAACATCTGACATCAATTTAACTGCATGTGAATCGGTTTGAACCAGGATAAGGTTTCCCTTAAAAGGGAGAAACTGCGGCAGCCAACGTGCGGTTATGTGCACTTGAAAATATACGACTTATCCATATACGACTTATCCAATATATTGGATGCGTTGACTATATATATATATATATTATAGCATGCCCATAAACATTTGATTGGACCTATATATGGGCCCTATAAGGGTCCCACGTAGAAATATGGGTCCTACATGAGCACATATAGGCATGCCTTCAAGGATATAAGATCATCATCATCATCAGTCACCATGGGTTCAGCGCCCGTAGGTGCTTGATGCGCGCTTCACCATCTCCGTCCAATTGTCTCTATCCTGTGCCAGGTGGCTTAGTTGTTGTAAGGAATTATTACTGCACCAAGAGATGATGTCGTCTACCCACTCTCTGTTAGGGCGTCCTCTTCTGTTCTTCCCTCCCATCCTGCCAAACACTATCGTCTTGAGTATTCTGGAGTCATCCATCCTACATATATGCCCAAATAATTGCAATTTTCTGCGGATTAAGATGTGTACACATATATGTAAATGCATATAAGGATTTGTATACGCACACAAAGCAGAGTACGATGTACACGCATATAGCCCTATGCACCTATTGGAAGGTCGTGAAACTGCGCCATGCTTTTTCAGCTCATTCCTCCCCCCTTCTCCTCTGGGACTCGGAAGAGACGATCCCTACGAAGAGATGGGCTGCTTAGACTGACGTTCGGTGCAGATTGGACTGACATGAGTGGAGTATTGAGTTCCTTGAGAATTCTGGTAAAGACTCGTCCAGGAAATTACCCGAGGGTGGCTAAACCTCGAACCAATTTCTTTCATCTGTGCATCGAAAGAAGATTCAGAGTGGAATAAAAAGACTTTTAATTTCCTCGGCGTCAATGACAGTGGACACAGAGCGTCACAACTGACACTAATTCTGCATGACAAAATTTATGTAGCTCCGTATAAGGCCATTCTCTAAAACACTGAGTCTAGCATGACAGTTAATAGGATATCGAATAGTGGTATTTTTTTCTTCGCACCAAAACATGATTCTGCAATGTTTAGTATAATACTATTCCTCCGTCGTTAAACCGTCTTGTTAAATGTACCGTATGCCAACTATACACGAAGTCACACTGCGCTCCAATTTTGCTTTTGTTTTGTATTTTGCGCCAAAATACAATACAAAACAAAACAATGCAATGCAGCATTAAAATACACTTATTTGGAATGATGCAATTTCTGGTCTGCTTCCAACCTATCTGTCACAACTAAATACCATCACTGTAGTTGCTGATAGAGATTTTACTTTCATTAGTTCCTTCCCGATCCTCTATCCCTCGCCTTCTCTGGAAAAGCTAAACACTCCTCTAGCGAAACTTATCCAGCCCACATTGAAATTCTCTTCCGTCTTCTTCAGTAGCTGACTCGTTCTGTTCTTTAGTTTTGGACAAAATTAGTTCCCCCCACCTTTCTCTTCACTCCCTCCGACCCTTATGTCTCCCTCAGCCTGGACTCTGTCTCCACCAAATTCTTTACTACTAATTCTCCTGTCTACAGCTTAGGCGAAAACCTCACATTTTCTGATTGTATCACCTATCTCTGCGGCACTTGTTTCATGCATATACGTGACCTTCACATAATTCTCCATATGCTTGACTTCAGAACTGCATCCACCATCGCCACACCCATATTCCATTCTAAACTAAACTGCTGCAGTTCACTTTTCCTGAACATAGACTCCACTCGAATGAATCGCCTTCACGCTATCCAGAAAGCTCTCGCTCGTGCTGTCACCAAAACCCCAAAACACCATAACACCATAACATCACTCCTGCATTCAAATCACTTAAGGAAAGTCATTCAAAATCAGCCAGTAGTCTGCTAGAGGAGTTCCTCTGTCTTTACTGACTTCCATTCACTTGAAAGCCATTGATTTAACGCCGGTATTCGTGAAGTTGCGCTATAGAAATGCTGGCCCATATTAAGCATAAATAACAGTAGGACAAACTTCAACATGGCATCACATAACGTCTCATTAAGCCACTAGAAACGGCATCCTGTGATACGTCGCTGACTGTTTTATACAACCAACTTTAATGCCTTTAGATGGGCTTTGAACCAGAATGAGGCTCAATGAGGCAGAGAGCGTTTGACAGCTTTGAAGCTTTACGCTTCAGCAGGACATTGCTTAATGGGCGAGGGACCCCGCCAAGGCGCTTTCATTGATCGCAATTCACGCTGTATCTAAATTCAACTCAGCTGGTCACGACACGCATCCAGACGACCACAAAGAACAGAGACACCTGTCTTGCATCTCTATTATGTGCACAAGCATTAAAACACCTGCCCTGCAGTGTTCTTGCGCGAGCTCTTTATACGACCCATCGAAGCGATGACGTAATTAATCGTGGCTTCTTAGATATCTTAGTGAGTTGGGCTTTCGAACCAGTTGTACTATTTTTTTGTAGTCGTATATAAAGGAACCACACAAGAGGCAGTAGTTGTAGAAGCGGTAGTTAAGGTGGGCCTCTTAAGTGAGGGCTATTTACGAGTCATAGTCGGGTGAGGATCCAGAATTTTAAGTTGGAGTGGGCGGCGTGATATTAGAATCTGGGCGCTGGCAATTAAATAGGCTTATATTTAAATAGGCTTATAGGTTTAGGTAAGCCTGTACGCATAAAGGCGGCCGTACACCACCGCGAACCGATCCGACCCGATCCAATCCGATTCGCTCGAAAAGTCGGTTCGGATCGGGTCGGTGTACGATACCCAGTCGGCAATTATACTCCAGTCTGCTGCGAATTTTAGCCGCTTGTCTGAGCCAACAGCGTCAACTACATAGTATAAAAACACTACATCTTAGCTATATGTATATATATATATAATTAATCATTAATCTTATTATGTATATTACAATAATTATTCCTATAACATAATAATTATATTATTATTATGAAGTACATATATACACACATTGTATATATATATATATGATTTTACATATATGCACATATTTAATATTATATATAATAATAAGCGTTACAATCTCGTGCTTCTACCAGCAGGTCGTTACCTCACACTATTATGACATCGCTCAGACACACGCTCACTAATATTGCAGTCAGTCGGGTTCAGTCGGAGTCACTCGGGTTCAGTCGGAGTCAGTCGGGTTCAGTCGGAGTCACTCGGGTTCAGTCGGAGTCAGTCGGGTTCAGTCGGAGTCAGTCGTGTTTAGTCGGAGTCAGTCGGGTTCAGTCGGAGTCAGTCGGCCGATTGCGTATCGTACACCGACCTGGTCCGATTTAATCAGACTAAAAATTCTGAACAAGTTCAGACTGACACCGATCCTTCCCGACTGAGTTTTTCTTATCTTACACAGACCCAATCCGATTTGACCCGATCCGATCCGACTGGAAAAACTGAATTAGATCGGATCAGGTCGGGTCAGTGTACGGTCGCCTTAATTGAATTCTTTGCGTGTTCATGTATTTAAGAAAGTGATCGTCGACGATATTTGATTAGCTTCGAATTTTCAACGACATTTGTAACTCTTAAAATTATCGAATTAGCACACGACAGACTATCGCTTCAAACTCGTTTTCTCACTTTTGCACCACCAAACGCTGAATGCTACGCTGTTATATCTGCTGACGGCGAATCAAATTGTCAGCCGCATGTGTTGACCTTTGACCTGAAAGTCGCACAGCTCCCCTACGCACTGAACGCTTCCCCTGCCGACCCTTTTGGACGCAGTGTGTGGAGTAGGCTACGGAATCAGAGGCTCTTAAGGGTATGACCTGAGTCGCTGAAGTTGATTTGAGCAAATCATACCGAATAGGTCGTCTCAATCACGGACTGGTCGCCGGAAATCTCCAAGAATCACTCTCTTCGTCTGGAACCGAATCTGACCCTAACTGCTTATCGATTTTGTTTTGACTGAGCGCCTGTGAATAAGCTGATTCCCGCGAATTAACTTTCTTTTTGGGTGCTGTAGAAATCTCGAGTTTACGATAACGATAACTTCGGTGAAGGAAATTCGGGGAATAGATTACTTAGTCGTCTGAGAGGCCGATGCATTTGCAGGTGGGGCAGGGCCTGCAGCCGACTGGATAAGAGCGCTCGGCTTGTTACGCGGATTGTACGGGTTCGAACCTCACCTGAGACAGTTACTGTGTAGGGACATTGAGCAGTCTTTCACTCACAATTGTTCAGCGCCATCTTAGTTATCACATGGTGGGCTTAATAAATGCAGAAATAATAACTTGCACGTCAGCATCCGCTTAATTTCGGCCGAAAAATTAGTAGCCAAGACAACGATGAAGTTAATGAATACTGTAATGTTCACGATGATAGAGACCAATGCGAAGCTGAGATTATTACTCCAACTACAGAAATAAGCAACTGGTCAGGCCAAGCAGTAATATACGCCCAAGAAGACGCACTGCACGAAGAAAACAGACTGGAAGGGCAAGCGAGTTGGAGAGACAGAGAAAGCAAGACAGAAGGAGAGACTTAACATTTAAGACAGGTAGGGAGAAGACAGATGAAGGTCAGCTCAGACGGACATTAATCTAGACAAAGAGGGGTGCAGACAGATGAACGGAGATAGAAACATAGGACAGCCGGACAAAGAAAGGTATAGAATGACTTGGCCGTTTTATTCTTAGTTCAACCAAGTAAATCCGCCATTATCCAGAAAAAAATATAATTTTTAATTTTTTTTAGCCTATTTAGTGTCGTGTTAGAATCGAATTCTGCCATGCATTTGACAAATGTAGCATCGGTTAAATAAAAGGTATCAAATATGACAAATGCATTCGCTCTTGGCTACATCTACACTATTTCAATCACTATTTCAATCACTATTTATACTACATTAATAAGCATTATAATGATGACTGTAATGATGACGACAAAGAAGACCCTCATAATCACCATCGCCATCATCATCATCATCATCATCATTTCATAATAAACCGGCATGCTAATTACAATGACCATAACAGCTGCTAAGTAACATACTACTGTGTAATATCCTAATTTAGAATAAAATACTCCAAATTATAGTAATGGCCCTGACTCTCTTGACGTGCAACCTCAGCTGCCATCTACGCTTGCTTTTGTGATGGTAATCGACTTCTCTGCGTATGAAGGAGCAGATTAATGGTCGCTGTATTCGATTAGACAGAAACGGACGGAGGGAGGACAGACGGGGAGAGAGAGTGAGAGACAGAGACAGAGACAGAGAGAGGGCTAGCGGAAGTCAGACGGTATAAAATGTAGATTAAAGGCCAAGGTATAAGGAGAGAAAATTCAGCTTTGAGACGTACTCATTAATTTCATTAGCAAGAACGTCAGCCTTGCAAATGCCTTTCGCGATATGTGCATATCAGGCTTAAGGCAAAACTCTTCTGCACACAGTCCGAGTCGATAATTGTAATTATATTCAGAAATTTATATAACGCCGCTTCAACAGAAACAAATCAGAGGCGCTCTCTGCACTTGCCTTAGCGATGTAAAAACAGAACATTCATCTGTTAGTGAACATTGCTCAGACAACTAGGAGTTACCAGTAGCAGCTCCTGCACACACGCAGAGCCCTACCAACAGATTCCCAACTAGAGTTGAAAGATGACAACATGTTCCGAGTTCCTGAAGCATGTAGAGGAAGAACGATAGGACATGTGATCCGCCACCGATGTCTTGTGTCTAACTTTTGGAGAGAAAAAATCTTACGGAAAAGCATATTTACTTCGTTATATGAAGCAATATTAGCAAATCACTGAATCTAAGCTACTTTAAGCTACATGCATGTAATGTAATGTAATGTGATTGCACGTAATCTATAGTTATAGTCCTCTGCCATTGATAATTATCAAACTTTATGTACAAGTGTAGGAAACGGCGCCAGGAGCAGCATCATAACTTGTTTAGTACTTGAATTACTGTCGGTTTTCTAAAGTTTAAAAATTTTTAAATTATGCTAACATCCAATTGGAAAAAGTGCATAAAATAATGAACAGAATGTTAGACATAATTGCCAGTTCCGCATAACATAACATATTCGAAAACTGGAGACGTACGCATGCGCATGGCTCACGTGAACCACGTGACCTGGGTGGTCTGGTGGTTCACGGACACTGGCAATTTGCTCATAGTTTTCACGAGATTGTCTGCAGGAAGGGGTTCTGGCCTTATGCCTCCCAGCATCGTCGAAATTCAATTAATTATAAGGTTAATGGCGAGGAGGTACAATTACAAATATGTTGCAAACTGTGGTGGGTCATTTAGTACAGGACGTTTTAGAGCGATAGCCGTGAAGCGCACAGAAGCAGATCAAGGCCAGGTGTCTGATTGCTTGCCTCATGTGTGCTCTGGCAATCGCGGCTTTCATTGGAACGGCGGAACATATGGGCAACTGTCGGCTAGATCCATTGAAGCGGACCCTATACGCAAACATCGAGCACCATCCAATCACATCGTCTGTCACTCGCAGTCGTGATGATTATATTTGATGACGCATGTTATGATGACACATAGTAATCATAGGAATACGTTTATCTTATACGTATACATATATGCTTATAAATGTAAATATTACAAAATGGCCTATATATAAACACATTTGCACAGACTTACACATGACTTATTAAACAAATTTGCACTTGCAAATGTATGTGTCCCATGCACACCTACATTCCAGACATTAGGCCTACCTTTAGGCCTACATACCAATCGTACAAATACCTTTGCCTATTTCGTTATGTAATTATTTATTCTGAACAAAAACACTCAGATGCTTGTGAAAATGCACATATCTTTGCTGCATTTTATTTCAATAGCATTGTTTAAATGGCTTTAAGTCTTTGCGTTTGCAGTAACTGTATTAATTTAGAATTCTACATCTAGGTATTACACCGCTAATTTTATTGTGTTATGATACTTGGCACGCATAACTTTCATGGCATGTGTAACTAGCATAAGCTTCTTGTAAGTATAAGTTGCTATAAGCATAAGTTTATAAGCATAAGCTGGATATTTTTATAAGCTGCTTGTAAGCATAAGTTTCTTGTAAGCCTAAAGGTGCTGATTAGCTGCATGTGAGACGGTCTCCGTCCTATGATGATCAAAATTTGCCATGGGAGGCAGTTTCATGCAATCACCCAGACTTAATAAGCAATCAGAAAAAACTGCCAAGTGTACAGTATTAGCTAATTAGGCGGATAATTAACTGTTCCAAAATCTCTTCCACTTTGTGTAGAACTTCCTCTGACTCATACACACGTGAGCTTGATTGATGTACGTAAAGTAGCCCCTATCCCACAAGCGAGACGTAGGGGTGGCGCTCATTTCCTTTTTTTAGGCCCTTGAGCCTGCAATGAACGAATCCCAAGGCCTGATCACGAGGCCAGCGCACAGCAGGACTTGCCATTCACTTCCCAGCTTACGCCGGTACCAAATTATACTGTTTGGTGACAAAGGCACAGTGGTGTGCGCAAATAACTTGCCCAGAGTCGTTACACGGAGTCGAACTCGCAACCGCATGATCATTGATCAACCGCGTTACCGACAGACCGCCGTGCCGTAATGTAATGTAGCAGACAATACAGCTTGACTGCGAGTTGAGTTGTCTAGAAATAACACAATTTACTGTAGCTGATGTGGGTTGACTGGTAGGCCTAATCAAAGACAATCACAGTGGTCTCTAAGCAGACTGTAATCCTTCCTTTTAGAATACAAATGTGATGACTTTGGACAACAACGTATGTTCTTCCTTACAAGACACTTTCTGTCAATGTGAGTGGCGTATTCAGCTACGCTACCTGAGAGATTAAATGCCCGCCTGAAAGAATAAACGATTTGCACAAAGACAGCCATTCGCAGTCACGGTAGTCAATACAGGCCGTGAACTTTAGAAGTAGGAGATACGGGTCTCTGAACAAGTAAACTTTACACCTGGCCCTCCCTTTTCCCGCCATTCAACCACTCGCTTTAATAGCCAGAAGCAACAGCGCCAGCCACGAATACATGAATCACTCACAGAACTATGTGTCTCGTCATCGCAGTTGTTAGCTCTTAGCTCTTAGCAGTTCTTAACTTCGCTTTGATCAACCTGTTCTTGAATTTTTGCTGCAATGCTACGGCGTCCGGATTAAGACAGTTGGAAATTTATTTGGGACAGGTAGAGATTTATCTGCGATATTCGTATTTGGCGTCATCAGCGTTAGAACGAGGTAGTCGTTGAGTGCTTCCTCAGAGACCTCATAAGCAGCCACGTAAGGTCTCCTGTCATAGTGTATTGTAACTTACAGTAAAGTAGTGTAACGTAATCTAACTCAGTGTAACGTTTATGTACAATAGTGTAACGTAATCTAACTCACTTAGTGTAAGGTTTATGTACAATAGTGTATCGTAATCTAACTCACACAGTGTAACAAATGTAAAGTAGTGTAACGTAATCTAACTCTTGCAGTGTAACTTAAATGTAAAGTAGTGTAACGTAATCTAATTCAGTGTAACTTATATAAAGTAGTGTACCGTAATCTAACTCATGTAGTGTAACTTTTATGTAAAGCAGTGCAACGTAATGTAGCACATGTAATGTAAAGCAACGTTATGTAACTTAATGCAATATAGCGCACTGTAACAAAACGCAATGTAACGTCATGTAATGTTATGTAGCGTAATGTATTGCATTATAATGTAATGTTAAAGACGCCATGTTGCGGTTGTATCAACGCCAATAGATGGTGGAAGAGGCGATCTTCTAAGAATAAAGGGTCGCAGGCAGAGGAAGAAGACGTAGTAGGAACTGCTCTCGTCTCACAGATTGCAAGGTAGTCTCTCGCTTAAAGAAATGGTTTTTAAGTTACATCACCTAATAGCCTTTTGCGTGACATAATATAGCCTTATGTTGAACTAAACCTAGATCTAGTCTAGGCTAATGACTTCTATAACGCCGTTTGCCGAATCGACGTAGAGGGCAACAATCAATATTTGGTCCACAAGGGTGAGGTAAATGGACGGGATGGATTGATGAACGAATGGATGAATGAATGAATGGATGGATGGATGAATAAATGAATGGATGGATAAACGGAAGGATAAACGAATGGAAGGATGAATGGATGAATGAATGGATGAATGAATGGATGAATGAATGGACGAGTGAGTGGATGAATGGAACGGTGGATTAATAAATGGATGGATGAATGGATGGATGAATAATTCATAATTCATGAATAAACGGATGGATGAATGGATGAATGGATGGATGAATTGAATGACGAATGGATGGTTGGATTGATTAACGAAGGAATAGATGGATGAATGGATAGATGAAAGAGTAGAAGAGCTAAAAATTAGGAATTAGTTGCTTTAATAAGTAAAGGGGAGGTTAACTGTTGGATATATGGATATCTAAGAGAAATTTGTCAAGAACGCTTTGAATCCTCTTTCATGGGTTGGCTGCAGAATAGTGATCGGTAGCTCTGTGTTCCAGCTACGTAATACTTGTACTTGTACTCACTTAGTAATTGAGTATAATTTTCAACTACTTTAACTTGTACTTGCAACCCAAATACTTGTACTCTCAATTCTAAAGAAAGTAATTATAATTTTTAGAGAACTGTAAAAATTCAGTATTGGGTTTACATCTGTTTAAGCCTGCCTAGGCATGGTCCTGAGGCATGGTCCTAGGCATGGTTCTGAGGGGTGGTTTTAGGCATGGTCCTGAGGAGTGGTCCTGAGACATGGTCCTGAGGCATGGTCCTGAGGGGTGGTCCTAGGCATGGTCCTAGGCATTGTCCTGAGGGGTGGTACTAGGCATGGTCCTGAGGAGTGGTCTTAGGCATGGTCCTGAGGCATGGTCCTAGGCATGGTCCTGAGGCATGGTCCTAGGCATGGTTCTGAGGGGTGGTTTTAGGCATGGTCCTGAGGAGTGGTCCTGAGACATGGTCCTGAGGCATGGTCCTGAGGGGTGGTCTTAGGCATGGTCCTGAGGCATGGTCCTAGGCATGGTCCTGAGGGGTGGTCTTAGGTATGGTCGTGAGGCAACAGTTGCTTTTAAATTATCTTCATCATGTGCATGGATTTTTCTGTTGTAAAAAATTGCTTACCTTGCAATTTATTGTGAGAAAAAGGTCAGACAAAGTTTGTGTTTATATTGCACATATTTGTGACTGTATGCTTGTGATTGGCATCACAGTGCTGGTACTAGTACTTATTCTTGGTACTCAGGTACTCAGGTATTTGTGCTCGTGCTTGTACTTGCAGCCCGAGTACTTGAAATAAGCTCACTGTATTCCTATCTCATGCCTGTCTTTATGACGAACACTGCTCTACATGTACCCGATGGGGATCTGCTAGAGCCGCGATCTCGTCAGGTATTGGGCGCTTCTTGCTTTCTGGTGCATCAGACCGTCACTCTGGAATTACCTTTCACTGAAACTGCTAATTATTCCAGCAGATACAACTCAGGCCTGTCTTAAGTATCTTTTATCTTAAGTATCTTTTAGACTTGCTTCAGTACCTTTGAGAAGTTCCTCAAAGGTCCTATGCCAATGTCTAGACATATTTTTGCTTTCGCTCTTTGGTCATTGATCTACTCGTTATTTCATTTCTAAAATCCCGCATCAATGCTTGACTGCATTCATACATTAATGCTTTCATTCGTTCTGCCGTTCTTTTTTTCTTTCATGTTTTTTAATCATTTGTTCTTTCGATCAATCGTTAATTAATTCGTTACTCAGTGTGTTGGCTATTCAGTCAGTCAGTTATTCAGTCATTCAGTAATTCACTCAGTCAGTCAGTCAGTCAGTCAGTCAGGCAGTCAGACAATAAGTCGCAGTCAGTCAGCGAGTCAGTTATTTGGTTAGTTTATTCGTTCACCCGTTCATTCAGTCATTTGGTGATGTTTAAGTTGTAGCAGGCTGCTGCTTCTTTCGTCCGATTTGTCCAATGCCTTCTTTCCGGTGGCCCTGCCTTGTTGGGGTCATCGCTTCGTGGCTCCTGGGATCTGCTCGAACGACGCCAGTATCACCTAAAGGTAAGACAGCTACAGTTGCTCACACATTACAATAAGGAATAATGGAAGAGCAGATGGAGACAAGTGGATGAATGAACACCAGTTTATCCGCTGATACGTATGCTTACAAAGACTAAACACAAGTGTAGCCATAGCAAACTCTGTTTGGTAACAAGGGCGTCAACGCAAGGGGATCAGAAGGGTCACGTTCCCACTTGAAAAAATGGGGAGCCATGTTTTATGCCTAAGCCCAATCTTACTTACTTGCCTCCTTTAAAATTTTGGGATGCAATGACCCCGACTCTCCAAATTATGCCACCAACCTTGTTTTTGGTAGAAGAAGACAACCAGTGCGTATCTGCCTATTTGTACAGCACCTTTTAAGATCATCATCACAGTGGTGTGGTCTTTATACACAGCATTCAAAGGCGTCACATAAATGCCTAGCTTCGTATAAAAGTGACTTATTTCTGTGTGTCGGAGGAGGGGTAAAAACCACCTCAGATGTTCGAACGTTGGAAAAATTCGACCTCCAGCTTCCCCATGGGGGCTTTCTGGTTGGGTAGCCGGCCGACAGCATACCCCTGTGTTGGACCCCATTGTTGAGCTTTGTGTAGATGCTTTTGTAATGATATCAATCGCCCTTCGATAAAACGACGTCGTTAACTAAACATTTAACTTGTCGCAGCCCCTTTCAATCTGGAAATTTACCCGACTTTAAGCGAAATTGTGTGTGCCACAGGTTTATAACTGTGCAATAGCAATAGATAGATACGAATGCCATAGAAATTAGTACTTTAAGTTAGATAATATTTAAAGCGTGTACATATTAGATTGTTATAATTTGATTAAAGCTTTGGCTCGAAGGAACAAGATAGTGATTGACCGACTGAATGAACGAATGAAGGAATATAATTATTTAATTAATGCGCAAAAGAACGAAGGAATCGGTATCCGGATATCTCCCCAGGACATATCTTCCCAGGACATATCTACCCAGGACATATCTTCCCAGGACATATCTTCCCAGGACATATCTCCCCAGGACATATCTTCCCAGGACATATCTTCCCAGGACATATCTCCCCAGGACATATCTTCCCAGGACATATCTCCCCAGGACATATCTTCCCAGGACATATCTCCCCAGGACATATCTTCCCAGGACATATCTCCCCAGGACATATCTTCCCAGGACATATCTCCCCAGGACATATCTTCCCAGGACATATCTCCCCAGGACATATCTTCCCAGGACATATCTCCCCAGGACATATCTTCCCAGGACATATCTCCCCAGGACATATCTTCCCAGGACATATCTCCCCAGGACATATCTTCCCAGGACATATCTCCCCAGGACATATCTTCCCAGGACATATCTCCCCAGGACATATCTTCCCAGGACATATCTCCCCAGGACATATCTTCCCAGGACATATCTCCCCAGGACATATCTTCCCAGGACATATCTACCCAGGACATATCTTCCCAGGACATATCTCCCCAGGACATATCTTCCCAGGACATATCTCCCCAGGACATATCTTCCCAGGACATATCTTCCCAGGACATATCTCCCCAGGACATATCTTCCCAGGACATATCTCCCCAGGACATATCTTCCCAGGACATATCTTCCCAGGACATATCTCCCCAGGACATATCTTCCCAGGACATATCTCCCCAGGACATATCTTCCCAGGACATATCTTCCCAGGACATATCTTCCCAGGACATATCTTCCCCAGGACATATCTTCCCAGGACATATCTCCCCAGGACATATCTTCCCAGGACATATCTCCCCAGGACATATCTTCCCAGGACATATCTTCCCAGGACATATCTCCCCAGGACATATCTTCCCAGGACATATCTCCCCAGGACATATCTTCCCAGGACATATCTCCCCAGGACATATCTCCCCAGGACATATCTCCCCAGGACATATCTTCCCAGGACATATCTTCCCAGGACATATCTTCCCAGGACATATCTTCCCAGGACATATCTTCCCAGGACATATCTTCCCAGGACATATCTCCCCAGGACATATCTCCCCAGGACATATCTCCCCAGGACATATCTTCCCAGGACATATCTTCCCAGGACATATCTCCCCAGGACATATCTTCCCAGGACATATCTCCCCAGGACATATCTTCCCAGGACATATCTTCCCAGGACATATCTCCCCAGGACATATCTTCCCAGGACATATCTCCCCAGGACATATCTTCCCAGGACATATCTTCCCAGGACATATCTTCCCAGGACATATCTCCCCAGGACATATCTTCCCAGGACATATCTTCCCAGGACATATCTCCCCAGGACATATCTTCCCAGGACATATCTCCCCAGGACATATCTTCCCAGGACATATCTCCCCAGGACATATCTTCCCAGGACATATCTCCCCAGGACATATCTTCCCAGGACATATCTTCCCAGGACATATCTTCCCAGGACATATCTTCCCAGGACATATCTCCCCAGGACATATCTTCCCAGGACATATCTCCCCAGGACATATCTTCCCAGGACATATCTCCCCAGGACATATCTTCCCAGGACATATCTCCCCAGGACATATCTTCCCAGGACATATCTTCCCAGGACATATCTCCCCAGGACATATCTTCCCAGGACATATCTCCCCAGGACATATCTTCCCAGGACATATCTCCCCAGGACATATCTTCCCAGGACATATCTCCCCAGGACATATCTTCCCAGGACATATCTCCCCAGGACATATCTCCCCAGGACATATCTCCCCAGGACATATCTCCCCAGGACATATCTTCCCAGGACATATCTCCCCAGGACATATCCCCAGGGACTTCCCCAGGACATATCTTCCCAGGACATATCTTCCCAGGACATATCTCCCCAGGACATATCTTCCCAGGACATATCTCCCCAGGACATATCTTCCCAGGACATATCTCCCCAGGACATATCTTCCCAGGACATATCTCCCCAGGACATATCTTCCCCAGGACATATCTCCCCAGGACATATCTTCCCAGGACATATCTCCCCAGGACATATCTTCCCAGGACATATCCATATCTTCCCAGGACATATCTTCCCAGGACATATCTCCCCAGGACATATCTTCCCAGGACATATCTCCCCAGGACATATCTTCCCAGGACATATCTCCCCAGGACATATCTTCCCAGGACATATCTCCCCAGGACATATCTTCCCAGGACATATCTCCCCAGGACATATCTCCCCAGGACATATCTTCCCAGGACATATCTCCCCAGGACATATCTCCCCAGGACATATCTCCCCAGGACATATCTTCCCAGGACATATCTTCCCAGGACATATCTCCCCAGGACATATCTTCCCAGGACATATCTCCCCAGGACATATCTTCCCAGGACATATCTCCCCAGGACATATCTTCCCAGGACATATCTCCCCAGGACATATCTTCCCAGGACATATCTCCCCAGGACATATCTTCCCAGGACATATCTCCCCAGGACATATCTTCCCAGGACATATCTCCCCAGGACATATCTCCCCAGGACATATCTTCCCAGGACATATCTCCCCAGGACATATCTCCCCAGGACATATCTTCCCAGGACATATCTTCCCAGGACATATCTCCCCAGGACATATCTTCCCAGGACATATCTCCCCAGGACATATCTTCCCAGGACATATCTCCCCAGGACATATCTTCCCAGGACATATCTCCCCAGGACATATCTTCCCAGGACATATCTCCCCAGGACATATCTTCCCAGGACATATCTCCCCAGGACATATCTTCCCAGGACATATCTCCCCAGGACATATCTTCCCAGGACATATCTCCCCAGGACATATCTTCCCAGGACATATCTCCCCAGGACATATCTCCCCAGGACGTATCTTCCCAGGACATATCTCCCCAGGACATATCTCCCCAGGACATATCTTCCCAGGACATATCTCCCCAGGACATATCTCCCCAGGACATATCTCCCCAGGACATATCTCCCCAGGACATACCTGCCAGAGGTTTCTCCCCGGACATTTTCCCTCTGGTCGTTTCCCCAGACTTATATCCCCCTTGTCATGCAAGTGGGCTAAACCTACAAATATGTTTGTTACAGTAGCTGTATTAGCTGTTCATTGATTACCTGTATTTATTTATTACATTTATTATGATCACGCAGAAAGTTTACAACTGTTCGTTCGTTTCACTTTAATTACCCTTTGAACTGAGTGAAGCCTTTTCCCAGACCACGTTGTTCACCACACTCGTAACTGGCAACTAAGCCTACTTAGTTCTATCGTTTAACATAAATGTAACCGTTATAGACTACTTTGGTCTTCCCACAAACACTGTCAACTAACTCCATTCTAAGTAAATGCATGTCTTATGGGCATCAACCCATTGTATGCTGTAGATCCTATTTAAGCTAGCGATTTCTCTCTTTTCTCGCTTTATCTTATCTTACCTTGCCTCATCTGACCTTACCTTATCTCGCTTTACCTTACCTTACCTTGCCTCATCTGACCTTACATTATCTTGCTTTACCTTATTATCTTACCTTGCCTTATCTGCTTTGCGCCATCTCATCACATCTCAACTGAATGACTTGTTGCTTTTATTGTAGCGTTGTGTCCAGATGGCTGGGAACAGATGGATGGAAAAGTTTGCATGTGGATGTCGTCCGATTCACTTTCGTGGGACGATGCACTGGCTTCCTGTCACCGTGGCCTTTCACATCTACTGATCCTCCACGATCAGTACTATGCCTCCAATGAGGCCAAAGCGAACAGCATCTTCAACAACATCAAGAATTTGATATCACGTTCCCCAGGTGCACAAGCCTTCAGTCATGGCTTTGCCACTAAGCAGTGCAAGATATTATAAAGTAAGGTAAAGGAAAGGAAAGTAAGGGAAGGAAGGTAAGGGAAAGCAAGGTAAGAGAAGAAAAGGTAAAGAAAGGAAGGCAATGGAAAGGGAGGTTAGGGAAAGGAAGGTAATGGAAAGGAAGGTAATGGGAAGGAAGGTAATGGAAAGGAAGGTAATGGAAAGGAAGGTAATGGAAAGGAAGGTAATGGGAAGGAAGGTAATGGGAAGGAAGGTAAAGGAAGGAAGATAAGAAGAAGGAAGGTAAGAAAAAGGAAAGTAAAGGAAGGAAGATAAGGAGAAGGGAGGCAAGAAAAAGCAAGGTAAGAGAAGGAAGGTAAGGGAAGCAAGGTAAAGGAAAGTATGGCAAGGATGGAAGGTAAGGCAAGGCAAAACAAGGCAATATAAGGTAAGACAAGGTAAGTTATGTTAGGTATGGTATGGTAGTGTAAAGCAAGGAAATTTAAGGTAAGGTAAGGTGATGTTAAATTAGGTTAGGTTAGGTTAGGTTAAGTAGGGTTAGCTTAGGTTTGGTAAGGCATGTAGTAGTAGTGGCTCCTCAGTTTAACGACAGCTTATGGCATCAAAGGCCGTTGCCGTCGCCATCCTCCTTTATCCAGGCTTGGGACTGGCACTACCCCCAAACAAGGCAGCGGCGGAGTTGTAAGGCATGTAAAGGTGGTGAGTGAAATATATAGAAAAGAAATAAACAGCGACCGAGACAGATGGAAAGTAGGCCTCGCTCCGTGAGAAATACCGAATTCGGTCCAACTTTCTGCAGGCCATCTGCTGCTCTTCTCTGCAGTTTAGAAATGTATTCGTTATTCTGAGAACTGGTGGACACGGTCCTTAATTACACAGTCATCTACATCTCCCTCCCTCACTCCCTCCCTTTCTCTATCCCTCCCTCCGTTTCTCCCTCCCTCCGCCGTCGTTGTTCAGCTTTGGGCTCTATTGTCCTGGTAGCCAAGGCCGATCCATACCGCTGCATCGAGTAAGGAAGCGCAAAGAAGACATTGTGGTCATCTTGAGTGTTTGCTCTATTTCTCCAATATTTATGTACCGCCATATCGCAGGACATTATAAGAATGTGTTCGAGGTTCAGACAGTAATGCTGACAGGTTCTTATAGTAGCCTTATAAAAGTAACGTATGCATGTTCATGAATCCATGGAGCGGAAAGGAAAATATCTACTTACGAACATTTAGATTTCCAGTATCTCTCCAAGCAAGCAGGTATTAGCATGTATGTATGATCTGAAAAAAGTGATTGAAAATCAGGAACAGCGGAACTACTGTTCGGGCCTCTTCATCTCTTTGAAACTGCCTCACACTTCCGCTGGATAAAACATCAATGACCTACGCCATGACGAGTGGCGTCATCGGACGTTTGAACCTGCCTGACGTCAGAGAACCAGAAGAAGAAGACGACGAAGAAGACGAAGAAGACCTACTCCGTCACGACGCACGCAAGAAAGCTGCGATGAAAGAGCTCGCTGATCGTTTGGCTTCCGTGAAACCATCTTCATAGCTGTTGATGATGCCCTGTTGCTGAAACCAGCACAACTACACTGCGCTCCAAATGTAATGTATTCGACAATTTCTAAAGCGACACTTCAAGATAAACTCATCAGAGGCGCCCCCAGCCCGACAACCCAGGAGCACTGGGAAATAGGAAGGTCTTCAAGAGCTTGCGGAAAAGAGGGGGAAAGAGACTAAGATATTCCTGGCGTAGGTCATTAGGAAACCCAATCCAAAAAACGGGACCAACCACAGCAAAACTCCTGCGCTGGGCTGTGGCTGTTAGGACCGATGGGACATGCAAGTCCCCCCCCCGTACCGCCGAACGAAGTAGTCTGCGGCCCGGAATGGAGGAGGCCAAAACACAGAGCTCCCTAAGATAAGAAGGAGCGCAACCTGATACCCCCTTTACATCCAACCCATGCGAAGTTGTGGGAAGGAAAGATTCCGTGATTACAGTCTTGCGGACTGACCTTCTGGATATTGACCTGATTTCGGCTTGCCTTTGGTGCACCATCTGTTGATCCTTGTGCATCAGACACCGGCACATTAGAAGTTACTAATTACCATTACAATCATGGTGAAGAGGGGAGAGAGGCAAGTAACTCGTAAAGCCTCTTTCTTCAAACTAATTAACGCAGACGCTGTTCGTTCGCTCGTTTAAAGACTCTCGGAAGCGAAGCAAAAGAAACGAATCAATTTGCATTTTTGAAAACTATGTATGGAAAGTTACATCATAAACGTCTAGATACAACATAAGATACTTGCCATGTGCATAAGTCTTGCTGCCTGATTTGAGGACTAACAGTAAGGCTTGATTTAATTAGAAGACTAGAGACTCGAGCGATTCCCTTTGGGTTTCGGTAATAATCGTGGTTTCTTGTACCTTGGCTGATAGATTCCTAGAACCTAAGCCCATAATGGGTCACAGGTGGCTTTCTGAGCTGATTAGATGCAGGTCCTTGGATGCTACAGGCAACCTCCTCCGCACCCTATGGGACCCCGATGAAATGCGGACCAAGAAAATATTTACAACGAAGGCTCAATCAGAACCATGTACAAATAGGACTCTGGATGACGGATGATGATTAATTGAGCGAATGACCCATTTACAAACTGGCTGATCGACCGATCGGCCGACCGAGTTGCTGACAGGCTGAATGACTGACTGAATGACTGACTGAACCATTGAATGAATGAATAAATGAACGTGTGAATGAATCTGCAGATCGATGGATTTATGGCTGGGTCAATGGGTTGATTGATTATTTGTGAACAAGTGAATAGTTTCCTCTGTCGCATCAGCATTAGTTCTGCCTTAACTGGCCGCCTACCGCACGAGCTTTCTATTTATCTAAAAATCTGACACTCTCTTCATTATGTCCGTCTGTCTGTTTACTTGCCAGTCTGTTTGTATGTGTCTAACCGTGTGTTTGCATGTGCGATGTTATTTGTCGACAGTTCTGAGTGAGATGTGGGCCGGAGTACATGTCGTCGCGGATCCCAGTCGGAATCAGAAGAAGCTCTGGTGGGAGGCAGATGTCCCTCTGCCCGTTCGCAGGTGACACTCCATATCTCACTCGATCTTTCGAAAGCCATCTCCCGATCTCCCCAGCTCTATCTAAATCCCTCTCTCAATTCCCCGGCCTCTCTTTACGTCCTTCTCGCCCTTTCTCTCTGTCTTTCTCTTTATCTGTGTATATGTCTCGCTTGTGCTTTTGTCTGTCTGTATGTGACATAATCTTACATGAAACACTTATAAATAATACCTAATTGCGTTGGCTTGCATTACTTTGTCACGCACCTTAATTAGTCTAATTTAATATAATGACTTCAATAGCGCGGTTATTATACTGCATAGGGAATCAATCGATGGTCGCTTCAAGTGAAACCGTAGACAAAAATCATCATCCGTGGAGAGGCCCCATAGTGCACACGACCTTCCTTACTTTTCGTCTTTATACTTCACCTTACCTTACCACATTATAGCCGCCATCATCTACCACATTACAGCCACCAATACATGATGTTTCCAGAAGTGACAACATGACGCTTTTCAACTGGGCGCCAGGGCAGCCGGATTTGAAATCGGGCCGATGTGGTGCCGTCATTAACCTTTCCCAGTACTATTCCCAGCCGCCGCCATCATCGGCAACAGGGTATCCTCAGCCTTCGCCATCACCTCAGCCTCCGGCGCAGACACAGGGCTTCACTGTCACCCTGACCGACTGCACCAAAAAGAAGAAGTTCATCTGCGTTAGAGAAGCAACATCGATCGTCGCAAACTGGAGTGAGTGCCAAGCGCCATCTGCAGTGATATTAATTATATGCAAACTAAGCATTAAGCATGGTTACATGGCTAAGCTAAGTCAGGCAGTTATTTGCAGGCGCTATATGAACAACAGTGCTGGTCATCGGCTTATCTGTATAGTAGTAGCCGTAGACGCGTGCGTGCATGCGTACGTCATCAGGCTGTATATAACGCTGAACTCTGGCGCTGTCTGGCAAATAGTATGAGTACAACAAAGGTTGTTTAGAAAAGACGGTACAATGGGGTAAAGTTCTCAAAATCGGGACAGGTTTGGAAATTGCTTTTATGGCCTGTAGCGCTCGGCCATATTGGTCGTTGGCTTTTCTTCACGTTATTTTTAAGCTGTCCAGATGTGAAATTCACGCATAATTCTGGCAGTTCGGACTTTTACTGTTGCCGGGTCTGCGTATCGAAATTATTTTTCGTTTACAACACGGAATTACTGCGCATCGGACGGTTTTGTTTCATGTTATCGTGACCCTAGTGTGTCTGGAATGGTCCACCCACAGAGGGGGGAGAGGATTCAAGTTCGATAGTCACGCCTCAGACCTACATACATACGTACGCCGCCTCCGCCGGGAAATCATGGATTCGACGGAGGAAGGGCGAAGAGAATCTTTGGAGAGGCACTGACCATCAACCATGGAAGGGTCGACGGGCGACGAATGCCTGTCCTATGCATATCCGTCGGTTCGAGGAATATCCGGACGCTGCGTCGTCTTCCATCTACGAGGGACTGAGGGACGGTGAGACAACCGTGAGCCATCGGCGGCGGATGGCAATGTCCATCGTCGTTCCTCATCCTCGATGCTACTTGCTTCAGAAAATCTGAACATGATGGCATCATTCAACTCTATTTGGGAATCTGTTGGTTGCCTTTGCGCATGTGTGTGAGCTTGCCGCTGGTGACTCTCCTAGTCATCTGAGCAATGTTTACTAATGGATGAGTGTTCCGTTCTTAATGACGTTCTTAATGGTTCTATACAAATTTTAAAACTTTTAAAATTACCATTACAGCAGAGTAACCGACAATTTTTTCCAAAAAGGAGGTTTTGCCGAATTAGGGCAAAGATGCTGTGCGCAGAATAGGCTAATTAAATCTAAGTTCACAAAGTAGCATTCCAACCACGTGACAACCTTTCCCTACAAATCTCGTGTAGCTAGCCTGCAGCGTTGTAGCCTATGACTCGAGACAATACGGAGCCTATTTTTCAAACGTCTCTGTCTTGTCTTGTCTCGGTTTGGATTTGAAACGTCAGTAGCTAAAACAAAAGAATGACATACAATTACACTTTCCTCTCCATATTCAGCTTTTGCATCAGTTTTTACACCAGTTTTTTTAAACCTGACAAGCCATCTAATTACTCGTTAGTTTTCTCTTTACACTAGCATTTTGTTCCAAATTTACTCGGTAAATGTATCTTTGTTAATCTTTTGCTGAAAATTTGCGGCTACTATGAAACCTTCTCCGAAATATTTCTGCATATGACCCTGGTCTCGACTTCTTGGTCTCGATACGGCCTCAATCTCGGAAGGTCTCTAGGCCTACTTTTTAAACATCTCGTTCTCGTCTTGGCCTTGAGACCACATGACTTGGTCTCGGACCACCATGTTTCGTCAGCATCCCTGATTTCTATAAGTATTAGACCTATTATAATACAATACGAGGACTTGCGATTGTTGTTGTTGTTGTTGGTGGTGGTGGTGGTGATGATGACAAAGACAATGATAACACAATGATGACGATAGGTTAGTTATTGGCTTCTTGTGCCAAGCAACTTGTCTGTGTTGTAGATCTAAAAGGCCTGTGCCGCGATGGATGGTATGGTAGTGAGTATCTCGACACCTGTTTTAAGGCCTTCACTGACAACCAAAGAAAAGTGTCCTTTTGGAATGCCAAAACTGCCTGCGAGGGAGTCAATGGAACTCTGGCTATACCCTTCGACAACATTTCAACTAAGTTCATTGAAGAGGGATTCAAAGGATATGGTTATTATCCTAACTGAAAGTCATTTACACAGTCACAATTACATACGTCTTCACTTCTTCATAGGGCTTGTCATAAAGATTACTATCACGGAAGTCATTTACGTAATCAGAATCACAGACGTCTGCACTTCGTCTATCAACGAGATTATTATCATGGGAGGCGATTACACAATCATAACTACATAAATCTTCACTTCGTCATAGAACTTATCATATAGATTAGGCCTACTATTTTGGAAGGCATTTCTCTTCTTCTCTTCTTCTCTTTTCCGTCAGGCATGTGCCGACGGTGAGGTCTGGACAAGATGTCTCCACTTTGCGCTATCCTTGATTGTGTGAATGGCGGTTCTCATGTTCAATCCCTTGATTTCTAGGTTTTCCCTCACATTGTCCATCCATTTCTTGGACTGTCTTCCTCGGAAGGCATTTACATAGTCACAATTGCAGACGTCTTCACGTTATAATTCACCTCTGCCATCGTCGTTGTCGTCATTCTAATCTAATTGGTTTATTTAATTATTCTCGTTTCTCGTTCTAGTGATAGGTCTATCTCTTCGATATTTGCAGGACACGAGCAATGCTTGGAAGCAATGACCAGTGAATGGAAATAGGCATCATAGTGTATGGATGGTCAGAATGCCTTAGCAGAAGTTTCGCAGTTCCCGTTGCAAATCGCTTCCTATGTGTTAGACAGCGATGTAGTTAGATTTCTAGACGTTTCAATTATCTGTCTTTGTCTCATAGTCTTTGTCTCATAGTCTTTGTCTCATATGTGTCCAGGCTGTAGGCTGGTTGGGTTCGTTTTATTCGGATGTCTGATATCATTGCATGTCTCGACTGTGTAAAATGAAATGTCTCAGTATCGTTGTATTGAGACATCTGAATTTAAACAGTTTTCTGTCTTTGCTTCCAGTTGATTTCCAGTTGTCTTCGTGATCGCTGACTGCAGTCTTTCTGTCTGTCTGTCTGTCTGTGTGTAGCTAATCCTTACGCTGAGTTCTGGGTTGGTCTCTTCTATAACAACAAAACCACCGTCAACGGGAGCGCTTGGCCACCAAACATCCTAGCCAACGATTGCTATAGTGGTTTGTATAGCTCGTTAGCCAACTGTATCTACATGAAAGTGAATGATAAGGGAGACTTGTACTGGTGTTATGGAAACTGCACCTACAATCGCTCGTACATCTGCCAAAGCAAAGCATCGCAACCAGGTACAGAACACTTCAAAGTTACAGGCTGGATGGGACCTCGTTGGTTGGGCTCCGCGTGTGTGAGAGTGCCCGCCAGCGTTGACTTTTTGGTTGTCTGGGCCTCATTTGTTTAGAGATAAACTTTTTCTAATTGGACTTTAACACCACTTATGCTACTGTTTTGAGAGGTAAGTAAAAGGAGTTATATTAAGAGCCTATAGATACGTATGTACTATGAAGGCTTCTTTGCTAAACGCATCTCTCTCTCACCATTGCGATCGGAGTTCGAATTCCGGCGCGTCGTGTGATTCCTAGTCAAGTCAATTATCAACAGTGCAAAGATCACCCTGATTCATTCATTCATTTGTTCGATCGTTCGTTCATTCGTTCGTTCATTCATTCGTTCAGAGCATTTATATAGCCCAACCTCTGAAAGGCGTGATCTGGTATTGTCGAGGTGGACGCAACAGAAACAACAAGTTCACCTGTGGTCGTGGAGCGAATATTTCCGCGGCCAGGCAAACCTAAAACAAGGCAACAAAGCCCTCCCCCAAATAGGCAGGCGCATCCCCAAACTGGTATCGTCACCCCCATATCAAAGTTTTAAAAGCTATGCACTGGGAAACATGCAGACAATGAAGTACATCACGCATGTTATGCGACACATCGTCTAATTTACTAATTTACTAATTGCATTGTTGTTGCGTTGGCTCTACATGAAAGATCCTCTGTCTCTAACAATCTTGACCGTGTCACGATCACCTGTAGTAATGATCTGTTGTTTGCAAAGATTCCCCAGAAGCCAAAGTCGAGCCAAGAAGCCTCAACATATCAGCTACGACTCGGCGCAACCAGGTCATCACTTGCCAAGCCTCCCACTACAATCCCTCCAAACCGGTTGTCTGGATCAAGGACGGATTCTACATAGACAATGGTCTCCCTCCGCAGGGTCTTAACCTAACCTTAGACGAAAACCTCTTGGCGCAACTGCCTGGGACAGCGGTCGGATCACTGCAGGGCGAGTACAGATGCGAGGTCTGGGGTCAAAGATCAGAATTCAGAAGGTCAACGGATGACTCAGCTGGACAGGCTTTCGCCCTTGTCAGATTTGAAGGTACGTATACGCAAACAACAGTCGAAGGTTATCTTGTCCTTGGTTCTGTAGTTGATAGATATTTTGACTGTAGCAAAGCATTGTAAAGGACACTCCAGGAAGTTTAGCCATGTTAACTTCTGCACATGATTGTTTGATGAATCCTCAAATGTCATTGGCCTTTGTATCTATTGAAACTAACAGGTTTTATTTTATAATAAAGTAATAATATCATTAATATATAATACTATAACATTTAAACCTATAATTATTCTGAATATAATAATATTATAATATAATAATATAGTTTATAACGATATTATTATAATTTTTGTTGTTGTTGTTGTTAGAGTTGCAGTTATTTTTGATTTTATTGTTGTCATTACTATTTGACCTACCTTAATCATTAAAGTTTAATTTCTCATTTATATACAAGCATTCTGTTATGTTCCGTTAGACATAGCAACTTTTAGAGGAGTGGTTTCGTACAACACGTCAAAGTGGTCATCTGACTTGTCCGAATCAGATGTCCAGGCGAATAGCCTCTTGTATTGGTCAGTCAGCGACTACCCGATGCTCTGTGTTTCGAACATCTTCGGTCAGCTGACTGGTCTTGCGAGTCAGCTGGAAGGAATGAAGTAGGTTCATTCAGTATGAGTTGTATCAAAAACCCATTTATTGAACCAATAATTGATTGCAATTACGGTCAACCAAGAAAGTAAAAAACTATACGGTGACTATTTTTGACTGCAGTCGCTAGAAAAATTAACCGCATTTTTTGCTAGCACGATCATTGCTTCCGATAGTTCCGATAGTTTAAGCAACAACGACTATTTTCCAAGATTTAACTTTAAAAAAGCATTTTCGTTTTACTACTCAGCAGGCTGCCACCTTTGCACTGAAAACCGCACTGGACACCATCATCAGTGTCTTCGGTTATCATGTGCTACTAATGGGTAACACCAATTTAATAATCTTCCAATGCCTCACAACATGTGGTGTAATTCTTGTGATGTCGACTGTAGGCTGGGAAGTGTGTTAGTGAACTTTTCGCTCTACTACAACTACACCATAGCCGACGTTCAGGCGCTCGAGTCTCTCGCTGGTTACCTCGGTTCATCGCAGTCGGGGACGACCTGGCAGCGAATCATGAGCGATCGGATCTATCAGCTGTTGTCGAGAAGAGCCGAGGAAAGCATTCGGTCCAGCAATCGATCATCAACGGAAATCAATTGGCTCAGGCTCACCTTAATAGGTAAAACAGTGCAGGATTTTTTTGTTTATCTGTTGTTAAATGAAAACAATGTTTGCTGCCTCAGCATTTTCTATTCTTTTAATTCGTCTTTAAGGTTTTGCTGGGACACTGATAATTGTTGAACAGGAAACTATAAACTTCTGATACCAACGTGGAATCGAATGCAACTGCATAGACCTATCTCAGCACCTAGACATTTACGGTATTTCTTTCTGAACCTCTCAAGGATCTTCTCCCATGGCTCAACTGATGCTAGAGTTCAAGAAAATGAAGAAAAACAGAAAATTGTGTAAGATTATCTGTTGTTGAATGCAGGGCGCGATCTGTAGAGGAACTGGCCTTCGTCGCTCCAAGTAGCCCTCTTTTGAATGCATCTGTCAATGTGCCCTTCTAAACTTAGTTCAGAACTCTTTAGTTTAAGTCATAACTAATACATAAAGATTTGGGCATATAACTTCCTGTTCAGCAAAGATTCTGCTTCAAATTGGGGCTTTGATGTTTGAAACATTGAACTGTAGCCAACCACAGTATTTTGAAACCACTCCTTATTCCTCATTCTTATTATCACTGCTCAGTTCCAATCTGCCTCGAGCAAAAAATCCGTGAGACAGTTTCAAGAAATTTCGCCTGGAACTAAGTGATGTTTCTAGATGTAATCGTGATTACTTTTCTACTCTGAATGGCTTCTGATTGCCTTTTTCCAAACGCAAACAGACGGTTGTCCTGAAGCCACCGTCAACGGATTGACGTTTAAATACACAGAGTTCGGTTCTCAAGCTAACAGCACCCAAATTTGCCCTTTTGGTAAGTCATTTCAATTTTATGCTCATAATTTTAATTATGAAACAGTTATGAAACAGTTGTAGCCCATCCCATTAAAACATTCCCATTCAAACATTCTGATGCTTTGAAACGTTTAACTGCCAAAGGCCTTTTTATAATATATTATTGCTTGTGTATGAGCCTAAAATATCTAAGTGTATATATGTACATGTTTACTGCATAATCACAGGCCTACAATCTCTAAGGGTATAGATATAGGCCTATGTATATGTTTACCGCCTATATGCTGGTCCAGATTCTCTAGTTGCATAGAAATAGGACTGTTTAATGTTTGCAGCACGTGTAAGCCCTGGAAAGTATTCTATACAGTGTGCATAGAAATAGGCATATATAAAAATATATACATGTTTACTGCCTATGTATGAAACTCGAATCTCTAAATGCATATGCCTACAAATGACCTGCCAACGAATGCAGTTTAAGACAGCTGCCTATAACTTAGTAGTTGCATGAGCAAAACCTTTGTGTAAAATTTTCTACTTTTGTGACACTTCTCGAAATAGGCGTAACTTATTTGTCACTAATTCAACACATTTTGAGATCGTAAACGTCGAATATGTGGTAATACCGAATACTACAGATTCCTAAGCAGCTGAAGAGAGACTCTGGAAAATAATGCATTATACATAATATTGTTTCTGTTGTTTTTGTTGCTTCTGCTTCTTGTTGTTTCAAACTCGATTTCTAATGGTTGCCCTAGACTCTCGACCGAAGGCTGTTGCGATCTGTGAGGGTGACTTCGTCTCCGGTGGAACCTGGACAATTCTATCTTCGATGTCATGTTCCACTGGCAGTGGAATCTCGTCACAATCCACTCCAGGACTGCAACAGCTGGCACAGGTATGCCCTCCACACTTGCATGGACAATGCATCACATGATGTAATTCTTTCGGTGTTAGGTAATATACTAAATCACCTGTAGCTCTGCTCATGCGTTTTCTCAAACGTCTTACTGTCCGGTAGCCGTAACTATGCGTCCGCAGGGTCGGGAACCGCGGGCGCCCTGGGCCCGAAGCTGGAAGTGAGAGGGGGCCGTTCAGAGCCTGATAAAGTACGAAAACGGCCAAATGAGTCATCTGCGGAGGGGCAGAAATTTGAATTTACACTACCGATGCTGTCATGTACATCGAATCTTCATATAAAAATACAGATTTTTAGGTAGAGGATCCAAACTACAATCACCCACTGTGAGGATCCAAACTACAATCACCCACTGTGAGGATCCAAACTACAATCACCCACTGTGAGGATCCAAACTACAAGCACCCACTGTGAGGATCCAAACTACAAGCACCACTGTGAGGATCCAAACTACAAGCACCCACTGTGAGGATCCAAACTACAAGCACCCACCGTGAGGATCCAAACTACAATCACCCACTGTGAGGATCCAAACTACAATCACCCACTGTGAGGATCCAAACTACAATCACCCACTGTGAGGATCCAAACTACAAGCACCCACTGTGAGGATCCAAACTACAATCACCCACTGTGAGGATCCAAACTACAATCACCCACTGTGAGGATCCAAACTACAAGCACCCACTGTGAGGATCCAAACTACAATCACCCACTGTGAGGATCCAAACTACAATCACCCACTGTGAGGATCCAAACTACAATCACCCACTGTGAGGATCCAAACTACAAGCACCCACTGTGAGGATCCAAACTACAATCACCCACTGTGAGGATCCAAACTACAATCACCCACTGTGAGGATCTAAACTACAAGCACCCACTGTGAGGATCCAAACTACAATCACCCACCGTGAGGATCCAAACTACAAGCACCCACTGTGAGGATCCAAACTACAATCACCCACTGTGAGGATCCAAACTACAAGCACCCACTGTGAGGATCCAAACTACAATCACCCACTGTGAGGATCCAAACTACAATCACCCACCGTGAGGATCCAAACTACAATCACCCACTGTGAGGATCCAAACTACAATCACCCACTGTGAGGATCCAAACTACAATCACCCACTGTGAGGATCCAAACTACAAGCACCCACTGTGAGGATCCAAACTACAATCACCCACTGTGAGGATCCAAACTACAAGCACCCACTGTGAGGATCCAAACTACAATCACCCACTGTGAGGATCCAAACTACAATCACCCACTGTGAGGATCCAAACTACAAGCACCCACTGTGAGGATCCAAACTACAATCACCCACTGTGAGGATCCAAACTACAATCACCCACTGTGAGGATCCAAACTGCAATCACCCACTGTGAGGATCCAAACTACAAGCACCCACTGCGAGGATCCAAACTACAAGCACCCACTGTGAGGATCCAAACTACAATCACCCACTGTGAGGATCCAAACTACAATCACCCACTGTGAGGATCCAAACTACAATCACCCACTGTGAGGATCCAAACTACAATCACCCACTGTGAGGATCCAAACTACAATCACCCACTGTGAGGATCCAAACTACAATCACCCACTGTGAGGATCCAAACTACAATCACCCACTGTGAGGATCCAAACTACAATCACCCACTGTGAGGATCCAAACTACAAGCACCCACTGTGAGGATCCAAACTACAATCACCCACTGTGAGGATCCAAACTACAATCACCCACTGTGAGGATCCAAACTACAAGCAACCACTGTGAGGATCCAAACTACAAGCACCCACTGTGAGGATCCAAACTACAATCACCCACCGTGAGGATCCAAACTACAATCACCCACTGTGAGGATCCAAACTACAATCACCCACTGTGAGGATCCAAACTACAAGCACCCACTGTGAGGATCCAAACTACAATCACCACTGTGAGGATCCAAACTACAAGCACCCACTGTGAGGATCCAAACTACAAGCACCCACTGTGAGGATCCAAACTACAAGCACCCACTGTGAGGATCCAAACTACAAGCACCCACTGTGAGGATCCAAACTACAATCACCCACTGTGAGGATCCAAACTACAATCACCCACTGTGAGGATCCAAACTACAATCACCAACTGTGAGGATCCAAACTACAATCACCCACTGTGAGGATCCAAACTACAATCACCCACTGTGAGGATCCAAACTACAATCACCCACTGTGAGGATCCAAACTACAATCACCCACTGTGAGGATCCAAACTACAAGCACCCACTGTGAGGATCCAAACTACAATCACCACTGTGAGGATCCAAACTACAAGCACCCACTGTGAGGATCCAAACTACAATCACCCACTGTGAGGATCCAAACTACAAGCACCCACTGTGAGGATCCAAACTACAAGCACCCACTGTGAGGATCCAAACTACAATCACCCACTGTGAGGATCCAAACTACAATCACCCACTGTGAGGATCCAAACTACAATCACCCACTGTGAGGATCCAAACTACAATCACCCACTGTGAGGATCCAAACTACAATCACCCACTGTGAGGATCCAAACTACAATCACCCACTGTGAGGATCCAAACTACAATCACCCACTGTGAGGATCCAAACTACAAGCACCCACTGTGAGGATCCAAACTACAATCACCCACTGTGAGGATCCAAACTACAAGCACCCACTGTGAGGATCCAAACTACAAGCACCCACTGTGAGGATCCAAACTACAATCACCCACTGTGAGGATCCAAACTACAATCACCCACTGTGAGGATCCAAACTACAAGCACCCACTGTGAGGATCCAAACTACAAGCACCCACTGTGAGGATCCAAACTACAAGCACCCACTGTGAGGATCCAAACTACAATCACCCACTGTGAGGATCCAAACTACAAGCACCCACTGTGAGGATCCAAACTACAATCACCCACTGTGAGGATCCAAACTACAATCACCCACTGTGAGGATCCAAACTACAAGCACCCACTGTGAGGATCCAAACTACAATCACCCACTGTGAGGATCCAAACTACAAGCACCCACTGTGAGGATCCAAACTACAAGCACCCACTGTGAGGATCCGAACTACAATCACCCACTGTGAGGATCCAAACTACAATCACCCACTGTGAGGATCCAAACTACAATCACTCACTGTGAGGATCCAAACTACAATCACCCACTGTGAGGATCCAAACTACAATCACCCACTGTGAGGATCCAAACTACAATCACCCACTGTGAGGATCCAAACTACAAGCTACGACTCGGCGCAAGCGGGTCATAAGTTTTATGAGACAACGTCCACATACAGTCATAGCATTCCACTACAAGTCATATTGTTCTTGTGGCACAGTCACTTATTTACACCAAACGCCAAAGAAATGGCTGTGAGGCGCTGTGAGTAAGCATTACTGCTAGACAGCATACGTTGACTATACGGGCATTCTAGGCAGATTTATTGCACTTACAAGTAGATATTTTGAAGGGCTACTATCTATAGATATGCTCCAATGAATGCATGAACAAACAAACGAACGAATGCTATAATGTCTGCATTCCTCGCAGTCTATGATAATCCGAACAGACGCCAATTTATTAGATCATTATAATCACCTAAACGTCGACAGAAGAAATGCCTTAGAGTAATGTTTATCGCTGCTCCAGTTCCAAAAACGATCATCTGCCGCAACCTTCTATTTCTGTCTATTTCTATCTACACGGGAACTTAAATGGTGTGTTGCTCATTCAAATGGGCAGCGGTTGTGAAGGAACTCACCCGATCCATTAATTGACAGATGAGCAGGGTCGAGATTATACGGTCGCTCTAGAAAAACACACATTCACCTGCTTGACTTAGAACCTAGAACTTGAGCATCTGTGTGTCACTGAATTCTTTGAGATTAAGTCCCTGTGAATAAGCTGGTTCCAAAGACTTAGCATTTTGGGCGCTGAAAAATCCGGAGATTATGATAACGATTATAATTAATGCGCAGTTTTATTAATTCTGTTTTCTTAGGCTGTTATCAACAGAGCAAATGTAGATGACATCATGAATTCTACAGCTCAGCTGACAAATTCGCCGGAGACGTTGGCGCCTCTTGACGTCGTCTATACTACAGAAATTCTGAATAATGTTGCGACAACGAAAGATGTCTCTAAATCGGTAGACAGAAATCTATATATAATATATATATATGTGTGTGTCAATGAAGGCCTATGTCAGTGTGTGTGTATTTCAGTGTGGGTGTTCGTGTGTGTTTGTATTTCAGTGTGTCTTGTGTCAGTGTTTGTGTGTGTGTGTGTGTGTAGGATGAGTAAAATAGTCCACGTTGGCCTATATATGACTAATTTATTTAGGTTAAGCCAGTGGTTGGAAATGTCCTGCATGACATATTAAAGGCTAGCGATTGTTTAAACCTAGATGGTCGTTTTCTCACAAATTGTCTCGGAGTCTTGAGTCCAGGTGCAGTATGGGAAATTGAAACTTAGTTGCTAAATATTGCAGCCATTAAGAGAATATTGTTCGACTACTGACTATCTTCTGTTTTTGCTATTGCACTTCAATTATACAGATCCAGTTATTTAGCCCACTTGGTGAACTGGTGCTCCTAATTCTAGACTTGTGATGGCGAGAGGAGCAGAGATAGATAGTATAGTAGGTAGATCAAAATGTCTGTAACAATACATCATTGATAAAAGCAGAAACACTAACGCAACAAAAGCAACTATTTGTAGCAATAAAGACAACAGCCACAGCGACAACTGAATCAATCTAAACGAGCACAGTCACAGTTTCAACAACATCTTAAACAACAACAACTATAACGATAACAACACAAACTGAGTGAACTGTAACAATTAAACAACTAAATTAATCATATTCACAACTGCGACGATAAAATTACGACAGCAAAACAAACATGATAGCAGCAGCAGCAGCAGCAGCAGAAACGAAATGCACAGCAGTGGCAGAAATTAAAACGATTTGCCAAACGTTGTGTGACGTTGTGTGACGTTGTGTGACGTAGGTCGCTGAGAATTTCCTCAAGACTGTTAGCAACATGGCAGCCGTCAACGAAACCCAACTGCAGAGAGCAGGCAAAGCTGTCAGAACGTAAGTGAGTCAAAGGAAGTAGAATTGGATCTACTTTGTCTCGAACGACAGGCCTATATAGTGAAATGATAGTTTATGTAGGGCCTAGTGACAAAATATAGGAGGTTTATAATGCGGGCGAAAGCAGGTCTACAAAGTATTGGGTTAAGCGACACCACGGCGCCGAATCAGATGTGCTTTGCACAGCTAGTTTCCGAATAAGAACATTTATATGGCGTTGGATGGGAACCGAGGCACTTGTTCTGAATCGCTATGGTTGCTACTGTTTCAGTCGAATATCTTTCAACCACAAGAGAGACTTCTGTCATTCTTCTGCGCATGTCAGCTCTATATCTGTTGTTGGCTGTCTTTATGTCATTTTGACGGATTATATTGTCTAAACGTAAAGTTTGCAGGATCATTCTGGCAGTTTGGACTTTTACTTCTGCCTAGTCTGCGCCTCGAAATTATTCTCGTTTTCAACAAGAATTTACTGCGTTACTTACGGTTTTTACTGCATATTATCGTGACCTTCTGTGACTGACCTACAAGCCTACGTTGGTCGTCTACGCCGGGAAATCTTAGATTCGGCGGAGGAAGGAAGGGCTTAGAGAGTCTTTGGAGCGACACCGACAGTTAATCACGGAATCACTAAACTAGGCCTACCTACCGGCCGGCGGGCTAGATTGCCTGTCCTGCGCATATCCGTCGGTTCGAGGGATATCCGGACGCCGCGTCGTCTTCCATCTACGAGGGACTGCTGAACGGTGAGACAACCGTGAGCCATCGGCGGCGGATCACATCGCCTATCGCTGTTCCTCATCCTCGATGCTATGTGCTTCAGCAACTCTGAACATGCTGTCATCTTTCAACTCTAGTTGGGAATCTGTTGGCAGAGCTGTGCGTGTGTGCTCGAACTTGTCACTGGTGACTCTTCTAGTCATCTGAGCAATGCTTGCTAACTGATGAATGTTCTGTTCTTAACAAAATTTAACATCGTTAAAGCTAGCGCAGAAAGCGCCTCTGATTAATTTCTGTTGTATAAATTTCTGATTACATTACAAAACTTACAATTTACTCTGCAGTGGGCCATAAATTGGGCGTTTTCATTGCCTTATCATACATAGCCTGTAATGTAACTGAAATTGAAAATGCGTGATTTGGGGACTATGACATAGTTGTTGTTATGCATGTTACAATTATATTAACGTTTGCATGTTAATGTTTATCAACGCAAAAACACATCCAAAACAACTTTTATAAACATTTCATGCAAATCAACCAGTCGACAAACCATATTCTAACGTTCCATTAGCGATTGTGTTATGCCCAGTTATTTTCCTTCCGTTATTGCATCATCTTCATCGATTTTAATGCTTTGTGTGCTTTGTGCAAATCGCAAATGGATTTCAATCTCGTGTCACGTGATTCGATCAGACTGAATGACTCCGATCGTTTTTCAGGATCATTTCTGCGGTCAATCTATTCACGGACAACGTGGACCTCGAGGGGTCGTCCAATCTTACCGTCTCGCAACCGAACGTCGTTCTACAGGTTTATGAGACGACGATCAACCAGAAGGTGTTCGGGTTCGGATCCTACAAGACGGATTCCACTCCTTACCTGGAGACTTACTTCACGTCGATGCTTGACGAAGATCTGGCGTCTGAAGCGATCGATGCTGCAATCGTCCTCTCGGAAGAGACTCTTGACATCGCAAGACGTCAACAGAGTAAGAAATGACGATCCAGTTGGCGCTAAATAAATGCGCGTATTAAATTTCGATATGTATTTATATAAGTAAATATATAGACATTTTATATAGCGCCTTTTGTTACCGCACAAAAGCGCTGCCTATGCTAGCCTAAGTGGTGTTAAAGTTCGCTGAGAGTAGATAATCCATCTGCATGCAAATAATGCTCAGCTAAATAAAAAAATATAATTGGCGAGCTCTCGCACACACATAGAGCAAAGCCAATGGAGTTCCATCCAGAGTTGACAGTTGACGTCATACTGACACCAATAAGTTACAGACTTCTTGGGAAATACCTCATGAAGTAAGTAAGCACGGAGGAGTTATGTAAAATTGTTCTTTTTCATGATTAAACAAGTTAGATGGTCTTTGGGTTTCGACTGGAGTTGTGTAACGAAATGTGATTCTGGACAGTGATTTCATATCGGAACGGCCATCAATCGATGCTTTGTGTATTAAGATAGTGACGCCGTAGAAGTCATCAGATTAGACAAACTTTTAAGAAGTGTTTAAATTGAGCTACTGCATGATGATCTCTTAGATAGCCATTTTCCAGCGCTGTTTAAAGGTTCTAAAAGGCAATACATAAATGTACAAATGCATACGTGGGCAATGGTCCTGCATTTGGCCACCTTGCTGTTCCAAAGGTGAGCGAGGTGGCTTAAAAGACTGTAATGCCAACGGTTCGATTCCTCTTTATTCCAGTTCTGCTGAGAGATGCTCTGAACTGGAACGAGAATCTACGTATCAGCTTCCTCATCTACCAAGATGGATCCCTTTTTTCCAACCCTTCTTACTTGCGCTTGGATTCGGGGCTAAAGGTCAACATGCAGAACTTCTCCCTAAATAGTTACGTCGTTTCCGGTGCAATCAACGGACAAAAGATCACCAACCTAACCGACCCAGTTAGAGTACTATTTAAGCAGAACCAGGTCAGTTAGGATATCATTTAACTTAAACAAGATTACGTGGAATACTACTACAACACAGTAACATCAGTTAGAGTAGCCTGATATCTAAGCAAAACAGATTGACATCAATTAGAATACTATTTAGGCAGAATAAAATCAGTTATGATAAGATATAAACAGAATCGGGTCAGTTAAACTTCTGCCTAAATCAAATTTAGTCACATTAAATACTATTACCTGGTCAGTAAAATTCTATTTAAATAGAATCTAGTCGCATTAAATACTATTAGGCCTACTAGGCCAGTTAAAATATTACTTGAACACAAACAGGCCAGTTAGAACGACATTTAAGCAGAATAATGTAAGATATGATGATTTAAACATAATTGGGTCATCTGGCATAAGAAAGCTTAGTATCTTTGGAAGAATGAAGCAGTTAGAAGCCTAATTCTATGCAGTGCCGTGTTTTCAGTTTTCTCATCGCGTTCCATCTTGCTTATACCTTTCAGGTAAAGAGGAATAACTGGAATAACTGGTACTATAGTCCCAAATGCGTCTACTGGGAGAACGATGCAGAGACGGGCACGTGGGGTTGGTCAACGACTGGCGTCTGGACCAATTCGTCCTATGACAACCAATCTGTTCTCGGACTCAGTCGCCATCTCACCAACTTCGCCATCATCGCGGTATCTAGACAAACGTCTCTAAATGATCTGAGATAATAAGCTCAATTGTTGTTCATTGAATTTAGAACGGAGTCATGCATGAACCAACGGAAACAGAAGTCTCGGTCGGTCACGTGCCTCCGTCTCTATGGTGGCGAACTCAGCTGATCGCAGACGTGTCAACGATGCAGCGCCAACTTGGCGCCGTTAAGCTGTTCTGTCCAGCCCCTTCTGCCATGCTGAAGACCGTCATGCACCACGCCGCCTCATAATAAACTTTTCCTAAGACTGGTTGAGCAGTGCTCCATCTGATGATTTTTCAGGAATGTCGGCTCTTAAGCTTCTTCAAGTGCATATTTCTGAATGGCACCATATGAGTGTTCAATTACATTAGAAAGGTTACAGTTCAACTACAGTGGATCACCTCCTTAAAATTCAATTCGAGTGGCTCATCTCCTTCCTGAATAAACGAATAATGTTTGTAGCTAATGGCTCGGGAAACTCGGTTTGTGCACCAGTTTCATTCCGAATTCTGCAGGGCTGTCTTTTGGGGCCTCTTCTGTACGTGCTACATACAGCCGATCTGACCAGCTCATCTTCACTTTTGGAGCTCTGGTTCATCAGCAGGAGACGACGTCCAACTGTGCCTTACATTTCATCCATCTGACGCACTGGCTTGTTTGGCTTAGGCACAAAATATCGTTGCTGAAGTGTAGGCCTGGATTTCATCAGATCGGCTGAGGCAAAATCCGACCAACGCATGTACATATGGCTTGGCACACGACGGAGCGAGAGCTGACATAGACAAGGAGACGAAAGCAACCAAGTTCCCCAGGCTGTGAAGAGTGTGACGTCCGCGACTCAGCGTGCTTCTGGACCAGGTTTTACCTATGGTGGATCACGTTGACTCTCTCTCTCTCTCTCTCTCTCTCTCTCTCTCTCTCTCTGTCTCTCTCTCTCTCTCCCCTGCTACTACCAGTTGCGTCAGATCAGGGTTATACGTTTAACTGATTTTGATTAGACGCAGCCGTAACCCTGATTCTTGCGTGAATCTTGACGCGCTTGGACTACTGAAATGCTGTTCTTGCATCGTATATATTTATATACATCAGCTACAATCTGTCCTTAATTGCGCCACCAGAATTGTGACATTACGGTACGAATGTGCCTGGAAATCTGTATAGCGCCTTTTGAGAACCTGTCGAAAGCACTCCCCGCCAGCAAGGACCGGCTTTAACCTGAGAATCTTGCCTTGAAAATGTCGTTGAAAGGGACATGGGATAAACCGACGATCGTCTTACATCACCTGATGAATAATTGCTATACGCAGAAAACACTGCATTGGTTCCCTGTCGATGAAAAAAATGAATTTAAGACACTCTTCTTGGGACGAGCAGCCGTAGTCGGGGCGGCCCCAGATTACATCAGGAGCTCCGTGTTCCAGTCTCCGGCCAGCATGGTCGACAATCGCTGCTTTCTGTAGCCGAAGGCGACCTTTTGTGTCATGGTTCATACCTATTTCTCTTTCACTGGACCGTCTTTCTGGTTCAGTCTTCCGCTGGAATTCGAACTGTTCCAGCTAATGCACGAGAAAAAATTGCAGCCAAGCGAATACGCATCTTTCAGAACAATTAAATAGCCATATGCCAGTGCTTTTGAGAGGTATCCTACTTAAATTGTAATTGTAATTGGGAAGTTGTATTGCGCGCTTCTTCAAGAGAACCTACTCAGAGACGCTCATTGTCCAAAGGCGCTGTATAAATGCCCAGAAACATCATACAGACATAAACTGCATTAGGTGACATGAAATTACGTAACAGTAAATGTGATTAATGGTAAAGGTAATAAAATACTACACGTCATTGGGTGTGGTTCCAGTGGATGTGGTTACTTTGACATTGTAGGGCTTTAGCGAAAATCCAGACACGCCAGTCGCCGTAGCTTTGAGGATTGTATCCATCATTGGCATCAGCATATCTATTGCTGGACTCTCCATCACCATACTTGCACAGATTCTGTTCAAGTAAGTGGCAAAAACCTGTCTGACTTTCTGAACCTATTTATGACAAGTATGTTTAAATAGGTACTTAACAAACAGATGTTACTAACTATGCAACTTGTTCAACACAAATAACAAAATTGTAACATATATAACATTCATGGTCAAAAGTATGTAGACTGTCAATTTAAGTGTACCTGAGAGCGATTGAGAGCTCGCCTAGTAATGCGCAATGTATGAAGTCCAAGTCTCCTCGAACGGTTACTATGAATCTTGAGCTAGTCCTCAATGGACGATTTTAATCGCTGTAAGTGGATGCTTGCCAATATATATCGACGCTATATAAATATAAGCAATGGTTAAAAAACCTCTCAGAACAGAAGTTCTGATAAGACGCTGTATAGATGATTTGATGCTTACATAGGCACAACATGATTAAACATATATGAAGAGTAAATGTTATCGATGATCTTTTTCCTTATTTTGTCGAGGGCGCTGGGTAGAGGACGCTCCCAGCTGGTACTTCTGAATCTGTCGGTTGCCCTGTTGGCCGTCAACATCCTGATATTGGTTGGCGTCGATCGGACAGAAAACTACAACGGTTGCATCGCTGTTGCTGCCTTGTTGTTCTACTTCCTGTTGGCCTCGTTCTGCTGGATGCTCGTCGAAGGAGTGGTTCAGTATCTGAAGTTCGTTAAGGTCTTCGATACCTACACTCCGCGATTCATGGTCAAGACTGCGTTACCAGCCTGGGGTGAGGTGAACGCCTGTCACATTCGACTGCTAACAGTTTGGGATGGGATCACGATGTCATTCATTCATTCACTCATTCAGAACACTTATATAGCTCCATCAGATGTCTACCCAGAGGCTCTCCCAGCCCATGCCCGGCGAAAGAGAACAGTTTTCAACTTTAGACGAAAAGATATATTTAGCTTTTAGCTTCCCCAGCCAGAAGGACACTGATGTTGAGGAAGGCTATTCTAGGTGGATGGTCCAATCAATTCAAACTGTGGGCTAAATATTATCGGGGTTTGGAATGCAATGGGGAAAACATTTAAGAAAAACGCCATTCCACCAAGTTTGATAGCATAGGCCTTTGATAGCATAGGCCTTTGATAGCATAGGCCTTTGATAGCATAGTCCTTTGATAGCATAGGCCTTTGATAGCATAGGCGCCCCTGGACAGCAAGGACCGCCTTTAACTTGAGGATCTTGGCTTGGAAAATGTCTTTGAAAGCGACATGTGATAAATCGACGATCGTATTACATTACCAGATGAATAATTGCACCAGAAATGATCATCGGTCTTATAATTGTAATGAAAGGAATATTATCATTAACTGTTGTAAATCTCCTCAGGTGTTCCTTTGATTCCCGTGATTCTCGTGGCAGCCATCGACCACAGGCAGTTCAGAGGACCAGCCCACTAGTAAGTCCACTGGCATTTATCAACAGTTGTCTACACACGCAGACTGATCATCCTATTTTCGACTAGTCCTTCAACACGTGACCAGACGACTTTTTATTATATATTTAGAAATAACAGATTATTGTTTTAGTGAGGATTATGTGTTCGATAGACCTCTTAATTTAAGTATAGACAGTCTAATCTAATCTTAAAACTTCTGCAGCGCCTTTATCATTATTCGGCCGAATTCCGTCTAATTGGTTGATATTTGTCGCAGTCGACGTAATGCACAAGGAATCAATACTGTGAAATTGAAAAAGTACCAGAGAGATAACATTTCGTTTCCTCAGTATTCGTTGATATTTGGCGAATCGGATAAGTGTACATGAGTGATTATTATGCTGTCGCCTCTCAAGTACAGGATCTACTAAATGCCTCTACTATATGAGATACCGCATCAGAACCTTACTTTTTCTGATCATATCACCCATCTCTCCCGCTCTTGCTTTATGCATATCCGCGACTTTCGCAGAATCCGCCCTATGCTTGACTTTAAAACTGCATCAACCATAGCCACATCCATAGTCCATGCTAAATTAGACTATTGCAATTCACTGTTCCTGAACATAGGCTCCACCCAAATAAGCCGCCTTCAAGCCATACAGAATGCTCTTGCTCGTGCTGTTACCAAAACCCCCAAACACCATCACATCACTCCTGTTCTTAAATCACTACACTGGCTTAAAATACCTGAACGAATCGAGTACAAAGTCCTATCACTTACATACAACACACTTCAATCTTCCCAACCCTCCTATCTTCGTCAGTTATTTACAATACAACCGCTTCGCTCAACCTGCCCTTCTTCTGCCCTAACACTTCTCCGGCCTCCAGTCACCTCATCCTTAAAATTTGGTAATCGCTGCATAGCCATAGCTTCCCCACCACTCTGGAATAAACTCCCCCAGAACTGCGACAGTTTTCGGACCCATCATACAAACTCACCGATGCTCCACCGCTTGCAATTTGTGCTTCGGCCTTTCACTCAAAACTGAAAACATTCCTCTTCCACAGATCCTATCCTGACACCCCTTCTTCCTCTTATCTGCCTCTGCTCTCCAGCCCCAAACATCACCCACCGTAGCTGCCACGCTGTCTCTCTGCCTGACTCTTGGATCTTGACCCGGAACCGAACCCTTTTGCCTATCGATTTTGTTTTGACTGTGCGCCTGTGAATAAGCTGGTCCTCGCGGCGCGGCTTTCGTTGGGCGCTGTAGAAATCTTGGGATTACGATTACGATAGTTATGTAAGATTTGATGTGCCTCATACAATTTGACAAGAGTGGATACTCTTCCCATTAAATATTGTTGTGACGGCAGCAGCGCAATTTAAAACCCTGGCATACGATCCCACGAATTTGTTCTACATGTAAGCTAAAGCCACATAATGTAGGCCTAATCACAGGTAGCAAGGTCGTGCAGCCAGTGTTAATGGCCAACTGCTTAAGTACGGGAGACGGCGTCTGCGACCCCTCCTAAAACTACAAAACCCTGAAGCGATTTACTTGAAATTTGGCACGAGTGCTAGCGCGCAGATTAAATGCAAATGTACACGGTTTTATATAGCGACCGTATGACCTCGACCCTGCTCATTTTGCAATGAATTTATCGGGTGAGATCCTTCACCACCGCTGCCCGTTTGAATGGGCGCAATGCCATTTAAGGAGTAATGTTTGGAATGTATTGACGTTTAAAATCTGCTGTTTTCCACGAGTTGCTTGCAATTTCAAATTGTATTCCCGTTAACATTCATTCTTAAGACGTGATGTTTTTACATTGATATAACGTAATACTGGTTGGATATGTGTCGCATATGTGTCGCATATGTGTCGCATATGTGCCGCTTATGTGTCGCTTATGTGTTGCTTATGTGTTGCATATGTGTCGCTTATGTGTCGCTTATGTGTTGCTTATGTGTTGATTGTGTGTTGCATATTGCCTACTAGAAACACAAAGCAGGCCTGAAGTCTGGTTGGATTTTTCAATTTCCTTTACTTGCAGTTGTTGGTTGGCATCAAATGCCTTTCATTACGCTTTTCTTCTTCCTCTGGCTCTCATCTGGATGACGAATCTCATAATGTTCATCCTCATCATCAAAGGCATCACATGCGACCGACCGAAGGGTCTCCAGAGCACCCAGAAGAGGAGCAAGCTCGTTGCTTTGCAAGTGCAGGCGGCCTTATGCTGCTGCGTTGTTATGGGTGAGCATTCGGAATCCTCTAAAAGATAGCTAAACACTACTGCTGCGTTTTATCATTATTTAATCTGATCTAATCGAAGAACTTCTATAGCGCCATTATAATAATGGACTAGATATCAACCCTTGGCACTCCAAAAGTGATTCGCAATCCGGTCAGTTGCGCGGAAGTCTGTCCGATGAGGTCGAAAGGCAGCCTAAGGAGGATAAGCATGCTGAAATAAAAATGTTTTGAGTCGAGAAAGAAAACTCTCAAGGACCCAGCAGTGCGAACAGATAATGGGAGTGCTTTCTAGAACCTTAGAACAGCAACGGAAAAGCCCTGCCGCCAACAGCAGTATTTACTTGAGGCACGGCAAGTGACTTAATGGAGTAATGATAGCTAGGTGCGGTAAGCATACTTTGAAGGTACTTAAGTTCACCTGAATTAAATGTGATAGAGGCAATTATATCCAATTTTTAAATTTAATTCTCTGTTCAGCAGAGGGTATGCAATCTAAATCCTACAGCTAATGGCTAAACCCAGCTGTCCAGTTTTTATGTTTATGCAATCGGAATCCTTTAGAACTGTATTGCATTTGATTGATTGAACGATTGATTGAAATTTATTGACATTAGAGCACCAACATACAAGAAAGTATCACATCAAATACAAATAAGCCATAGCATATGCACATTGCTGGTGCAGGTCAATGGGTCAACCGAGCTATATAATATTATATTAGATTAATTGTTACATGGCTTTGTTATGCATTATCGTTTGTATTGTATCTGTAATGTGCTACTAAATTTCATTTAGTGCCATCGGTTGATGCCTTGTCCATTAGACGCTGGCGCATTAGAAGTTGCTAATTATTATTATTTTATCTGACTGCATTGTTATGCCTGCCAATTGTTATTGTGTTGTGTTGTGCTACTTTGTGATAGTGTTTGATGTGTTCTGGTGCTAAAGTTATACTGCCTACCATAATTATTCTGCTTTAGTTTCTTGTATTGTTTCATAGCGCAGTATTTCCTCTGACGTACTGTTTAGGATTGACATGGTTGTTTTGCCTGCTATCCGTTGACGGATCAGTCATCGCGATGGACTTCCTCTTCTGCATCTTCAACTCCCTTCAGGGCTTCTTCATCTTCCTCTTCCTCAACGTCCGTGAGAAACCAATTCGCCAGGCATGGAAGGCCTTCTTCCGGCGCTGTTGCTTCGCCTGTCGACCAGACAAGAAGTCGAAGAAGAAGAAGAACTCCAAGTACGCATCGAAGCAGTCGAACGAGTCTGTCAGCGACAGCCAGGATACGTCGTCCGACGCTGGGTTCTGCCGCTCCACTGCCACATCCTCTAGCCAGAGGTCCTCCTCGTCCGTGATGGAGTTAAGCCCAGCTGAGGCGGCACTGAGTAACGTCGAGACAATCGTTCGCCAGACGAGCTATTATCACTTTTAAGGTAGAAGGGATTGTATTGTAATGAGGTATCGAATTGGTAGCATGACTAGAGCACTGCAGTTCGCGATGTTGTATTTGTCGGCGCATTCTGTCAAGCGTATTGCCATCCTTTGGGTCTGCGTGAGTAGTTAGAGGGATTGAGAAGAATGTTATTAAGGAATGAAATACGAGAGATGGTCGCGAGTTGATTGGGTCTGGTCAGCATGGATCAGGTTTATTTGATCCACGGCTTGGACTGTTCTTCCTTCAATCCATCCACCCATCCATTATCCATCAAAATTCCTTCCATGCATCCATCCATCCAAGCCTATACACGTCATTGAATATTTGAATATGAGCAAAACTGACTCCAAAATAAGATCTGGTTCAGGTTAAACTTTAGTAATAATTCGATCAGGTCCAACATTTCAGGGTCAGATATTTTGAGATTAAGTTGGCCCACTGTCGACTCTGTACAGTTCACAAGATGCGAATCTTATAACCTGACGCGTTTGTTACATTACAAACAATAACTGACAGCCTGACACACTTGACCAGCAACGCATCAACAATAAAGTATTATACAGAACGTGTTGCGCATGACAAAAGAGATGTGGCAATTATGCTATCCATAGATGACAGCTAAACGTGCCATGCAATCAATGCCCACGAAATGTCAGTTGAAGAGGCTAAACCATATTTAAACAGGGGCCTACGGAATCTTTGGTAGCGTTATCCCATGGTACTAAGCATCAAACAATGGTGCCCCAATATCCAGCGGCGTCATAGCGTAAATATATCTTCTACTGTTAAAAGACTGTAGGAACGGTTTTAACATATTTTCCGTGTGGCTACTAACAGTATCACAGTATTCTAAATCTAGTTAAATTTGCAATTATTAAAAAAGTTAAAATTTCCCTGTCCCAATTACAAACACAATCCGCTGCTCTGCACAACGAGGTACTGCGCACAGGCAATTTTTGATACATGAAAGATGCTATCCTTTCATCATGCACATGACAAGCATGATAGCATGCATTCCATAGCAAAACGATGACGTTGGACTATATAGATACAGCCAGCTGAAGAAAGAGATCAAGCGCTGTAAGAATGGAAGAGTATGAAGCAGTAGAACACCAGGGCACATGAACAAACCATGAAATCTCTGCCGTGCAAATCACGTTCCTGCCTCCATACCGAAGACACCTCGCAGTTTCGACCTTTGTTGCTGTCCAAATTAAATTTGGAAATCAGGGGTAGCCAGCGGATGGGGCAGCGCGCTATCTTTTCATCCTTTTTCTTTGTGTTTTGGTGAGCTCGTTCCTTATCTTTTCTGTAAGTTCTGGCAGCGCTTTCGCCTAATATCCGTCGCCATTATGAACCCTTTTTCTCCTCGCATCTCTTCCCGCCGCAATACATGGTATTAACTCAATCTAATGTACATTCAACCTTAAACTGCCTCACATAGGCATCTGTCAATCATCTTTCTCTTCAGCCTACGCTATATAACCGCCTTCCATATCAGGTGCCACACCACCCACCCCGGCTTGCCCCACATGACTCCCACAACCAAACATTGTAACTGAGCTCAGTTTGGTACTGCGACAACGCATTATGGGCATTTATACTTGGTGAGTGTACTATTGCGCTGATTAGTCATCAAGTTTTCAGCGAGCGTTTGTATAGGAAATTTCCATGGGTCACCGGATTTGTTTGTACAAGCGCGGATCACGTGTTGGCTGGCATGCATCGAACACATGGAGGGACGGTGTGATTGGCTGATGGCAATATCAGGAGTCCGATCTAAACCATTTCTACTGGTCTACTGTCTTGGCGGGATAGGGCCTGTATAAGCGCACGCAAATGCATCGTTAACAGAGCGCGAAGATTTGTAGAACGAGTCTGTAGAGTGCTTAGTTTAAGTTATAAATGTCTTTGATAAATTCCTAAATAAAGATTTTAAAATTCATGCGTTTAGAAATTGTGACGATTCAAGTACTGGTGTGATTGAACTGTTCGTTTAATTAAAATCAAAGACTGTGTTTCTTTGCTCGAGTCAACGCCACGCTACAAATCGGCCAACTCGGTTCGAAGCCTGAACATTGACAACTACTCCACGAAAGATCGTCGACATCCTTCATTCTTTTATCGTTCTTTCTAACCCCTTGCCGCTGAGGGACCACTGAAGTACACCATTCGCCATGCCATATGGTGAAGACGTCTTTACGATATATTTATGGTATTCTGTGTCAGCTAGACGATGTTGTAGAAGCATCGATTGTCAAGCCATCAACCTTCGCATGACTAGTCCCTTGGTTATTGTTAATACTAGAAGAACGACACACTCAATATACATGTACCTACAAAGACTGCAGTAGTTAAAGATTACTGCTAATGTGTTGCAGAACAGTCTGTGATACCAGTCGTTTAAAATGCACTCTTCTACGCAGTTACGTGTTTCACATGAGGAAATCATCTGCAAATGATTGATTACATAAATTTGTTGCAGAAATTCTTGGTTAAAGTATTACAATAATACACAGAATAATTGACTTAGTGCGTCTTGGATGCAAGAGATTAGGCCTTCTTTGCTATTTTCATTTATTTTATTAAGCAAACAGATTCACGTGTCGAAATGTCATAAACCGCTGAATCATCACAACGTAGGCTTGACGATTTCCCGCCAAAAAGACCTAATGATACAATCCGCTTTGGCAAGAAACATTGCTGACGTCACCCCGCCTGCGCACAGGGCTCCGGCAGCCAATTAGGCCTACACCATCCCACCACATGGTACGATGTGTGGTGCTCAGGCGCATCCTGTAATCGTAAGCACGATATCAGCGAATAAACAAACAAATCAATGACCCGATGACTCATGAAAATGTGTACACAAGCGTGCACTTAAAACTTGCTGACAAAACAGCGTAATATTGCTTTCACACGTACGCACACATACATACATACATGCATGCATATATACATGGGCATGCACCCATACACACAAACAAACATGCCCACCTACATGCATATATACATAGTTGTGAGCTTTTAAAAACAAATTCTATATGCCGGGGTAACGGTAGGCCCGAAGTTGATTGTTACTGTGCGCCTCTTTTAACCGAGAAGTTGGCCTAGATTCTGCGACTGAAGCGCAAACAGACGTGCAGGAAAAGCCTTTAAAAAACATGGCCAGCATAACTTGACAGCTGCTTGGCATTTCAGATAACAACCTCCAAGCATATTTGCGAGAGATAACCCAGTTCATAAAACAAGGTGTGTCGAATGCGATGCGTAGTTGTGAAAAGTCAAAATACGACTTTCCTTGCACAGAGGCAGCTTGGCTTGGAGGGCCTAACAACTCAGATACGACGCTCTAGTCTTGGCTTTACGCCCAGACACAGTTGAACGCTAACGTACACGCAGCATACGGATTATAAATAATCCTAGGCAGACTGAAACACAGTCAGTCTCTCATCTCTCACCTGTTGACATTTCATCATGAGGCCGTGGCGCAGTTGGTATGTTTAGCTGCCATAATGTTGCTAATATATATTTAGCTATTTAAAACACATACATAAATGTAAATGTATCGGTTTTATATAGCGACCGCATGGCCTCGACCCTGCTCATTTTGCAATGAATTTATCGGTCTTATCTGTACCAAAACAATTACACACGCATACAGACACATAGTCCCTATAAACTGGCCATATGGAAAACTACAGTACATACTAATGTATAATAACACATTAGATTCTATACGTGGTTCTACATTTTCTGTAAGGTAAGGTCAACGTAAACGACCCTTGAAGTAACAAGACGTCGTTCCCGACCTTTAGCCTTTGCCCTCTCTGAAAACCATGAACCAACTCCTCCACCGGAACCCCATCCAGCCCCACTTGCAAATTCTCTCACGTTTTCTTCAACAGTTGACTCTTTCTGTTCTTTAGTTCGGACTAAATTAGAACTCGCCGTCTTTCTCTTCACTCTCTCCTTTCCAAAACCACCAACAATCCACCTGCTGATGCTCCCTTTCCTGGATGACATCTGACCTGTGACTGAACCCAACTAAAACCGAATTCATACTTATAGGCCTACGTGACCAGGTTATGACAATTCCTGACCCCTTTTCTCCTTCAACCTGGACTCCGTCTCCACCCACACCTTTACTATTAATTCTCAGCAACTCAGGCTGTGATCGACATTACCCATCTTTTCTGCTCTTACTTCATATCCGTGTCCTTCACAGAATTCGACCAATGCTTGACTTCAAAACTGTATTTAATATCGCCACATCCATAGGCCACGCTAAACTAGACTCCTGCAATTCACTAATTCTGAATATAGATAGATACCACCCAATTAAACCGCCCTCAAGCTATCTAAATTGCTGTCGCTCGTACTGTCACCAAAACCCCCAAACAACATTACATCACTCCTGTTCTTAAATCACTTCACTAGCTTAAAATACCTTAACAAATTGAGTACAAAGTGCTATCACTTATATACAGCACACTTCGAGCCTTTCAAACCTCCTATCTTCGTCAGGTATTTACGATTCAACCACTTCTCGGAAATGAACTCCCGCCATAATTGCGGCAATTATATGACCCATCCTACGAACTCACAAACACTTGATCCCTCTGCATAGGTCTTTCAATTTAAACTGAAAACACTCCTCTTCCAGAGACCACATCCAGATTCCTCCTCTTTCCCTATTTTACCTTGCTGCTCAAATTTCAAACACCGTCCACCGTAACCTTTTGACTGTTTGCCTGCCAGACTCTTGGATCTTGACGTGGAATGGAATCTGACACTCCTTCCCCTTCAATTTTGTTTTGACTAAGTTCCTGTGAATAAACTGGGTACCGCGACTTAACTTTCTCTGGGCGATGTAGAAACCTCGAATTTACGAATATAATTAAACTGTATATATATACACACACACAAAACATGTATACATATATATGTATACATCCAGTAGCATGTCTACCGTCCGCTGTCTTTCTGTCTCTGGTTTCTCTGTCTGAATGCATGAATACAGATATATATATATATATGTATATAATGTATATGTATGTGTATATACAAGCACACAGTGAATGCAGGTGTGTATCTGGGTCTGACCTAGACAGCGCATGGAGAGGACCTGGATGAGGGGAAGTCGTGATGGGATGTTTGGTGTGCCTATGTAGACCGCTGCCTCTAGGCCTAATGTTCCTCTAGTAATCGTGTTGTTCTTGGCCTGGGTCTGCTCTGCGCATATCTGCCAAATACTGCGAAGCTGTCGGTCGGTCCGTCTTTCTTATTAGCCGAATCGAGACGAGCATCGATATTTGCGTTGTTGCAGGTGCTCGTTGGAGGAATTACCTTCCCAAGAACCACTGCATGCGACCTGTTTAAGCGCATATATCCTGGAATAAGCTGACATAACTGTGGTCTGAATACGACTTCACTTGACCTAAGAATGTCAACCGAAGAGATTGGATAACTACTGAGAGTAAGCGTGATTATATATTCTGGAGACCAATCACAATACATGTACATTACATAATCCGTGAATGCAATGCTCTGCCGCAGCACTTTTGTTTTCTCGACCTCAGCATATATCGTAGAGAAGAATCTAAATACTAATAGACCTTACGTTGGACAACCGGAATTGTTGCGCAAGTAACAGTATTGTTAACCACTTTAAGGCAACTCTGTGTAATGCTAATCGTAAACTGAAAGATTTATAAGGCGCTACTGCAAGCTAAGAGCAGGACACCGGCATATTCACTAGCGCTGCTTCAAATCAGACGACTTGCCCAGAGAGACAGTGTGATGAAGAACAAGATCCGTTTGCCGGGAGACCAAATATATGTACAGTAGCTGCTACGGTGGGTTGTGTTTGGATTTAGAGAAATGAGAAGGTGGTGGATTGGACGGATATGTTATCGTGTCATGCCGCCATGCTCTGTTATGCATGACATCTTTCGTCAGCTTGAATCGTCCTACTTTTTGCTGTGCCGTAACCACTGTGATGGGTTGTCGAAAGGACGGCTAATGAAACTCAAATTTTAAAAAATACACACAATCTCATAATATTTCAGCGTTTCTAAGAAATGTCCTTGTGGTAAACCTCTATCGGCACGTAGTAAATGTAATTGTAAACTCTGAAATTCCTCAGCGCCCAAAAAGGTTCAGTCTAGAAAACCAAACGTAGGCATTCAATGAAGAAATATTTACGAGGTATGTTGGGCTGCATTCGGCGTTGAGGCTAATTCCAGAGGTCAGACAGGAAGATGGGAAGACGAACAGAACAACATATCTACATAACTGCCGCAGCAACTCCAAGCAGCATAAATATTACAAAGGCGAGGAGATAAGAACAAGAGGAAGAGTGGGGCAGGGTTTTAAAAGTGTTTTTTTTCTTGTTTGAGTGAAAAGCGTGAGGATGGGGCATGGCTGATGGGCTGAAACTATGGGCTTGCGAGCTGCAGTATTTCTGAGAAAGGAAGACAGTCTGGTGCCGCGTAATTCTTCTTCTATAGTATATAGCGCGGTTCGTGCCAACAGATTGCAAGCGCCATTACCATTGGGATGAAGAGCTAACAGTACTAAATTGAAGCATATTTACAGACGGACATTGACAATGTGCGTCTTAGTCTGCGCTGCGCAACAGCTGCACACAGCAACAGTGGCTTGACCACATTTGACGAACTTCCCAGTTGAGGAGGTTAACACCGCGCTATTGACGACTTGGGGTCATTGTGCTTTCTTATGCGCTGCATCTGATCCATCTCCTCGAACAACCTTCCTCTGAATTTATCACTGTTTTGCTTGACAAAGCACAATAAACTCGCTGTTTTATTTCTGTTAGAGTTTATTCAATGATTTTTATGCAGCGCCTTTGCCAGGTTCTTAAAGATGATGGAAGACACAGGCCACGAGCCCCATATGGACCAAGTTAACAGTCCGTTCTTATAACTATAACTACCTCCAAGAGTTGACTAAAGAAATAGATTTTACTTCTTTGTTTTCTTTCCTTTTTTCGTACTTTTCTTCTGTCTTTCTTCCTTTTCTATTATCAGTCTTTCCTACTTTTAATCTTTCTCTCTTTCAGTAATTTTTTGAATGCTTCGTTATTTCAAATGTCTTACTTTTTATTAATTTATTCCTTAATTCCTTAGTTCTTCCTTTCATTCTTCTCTCTGTTCTTTGTCTATGTTGAGATACACTCGTCCACGCGTATATGCTTGAATTCGGCAGATAATAAGCCATTGCATCACATTGCATCACAGTTATCATTTGCATCGAATTCTACTGAATCGCATCTCATCACCTCATCCTTAAAATGTGGAATTTCTCCATAGCCAGAGCTGCCGCACCTCTCTGGAATAAACTCCCGCCAGAATTACGACAATTATCTGACCCATCATACGAACTAGCCAACACTCCTCTTCTTCCCATTAACTATCTTGCCGCTTCAATTCCAAACACCATCGTAGACGTTTGACTGTCTGCCTGCCTGACTCGGGATCTTGACTCGGAACCATTTCTGATCCTGCTGCCTAATGATTTTGTTTTGAATGAGCGCCTGTAAAGAAGCTGGTTCCCGCGTCTTGGCTTTCGCTATAGAAATCTCGAGTTTACGATTACGAAAATATCACAGCATATCGTCTTTGCAGACTCCGTTTTAGCATGGACGACAAAACCGAAGCGGAACTCTTCTACTCAATCGACCGTAATGAACCGGACACGCTTGAACGGCTCTTACGTGACGGCGTCGATCCAGACAAGATCTTTGACGGATTAGATCCACTGGGCAAGCCGCTCTTCTGGAGCGCGCTGCACCTCTGCTGCGAGAAGGGGCGCGTCGACTGCGCCCGGATTCTTCTGGCTGCCGGTGCCAACCCCGATGTCGGTGACCGGTGGTGCATGACGCCCCTCATGTACGCCATCCGGACCGAGTGGCACAACATGATCGAAGTGATGATCAAAAACGGAGCGACGATCGATATTCAGGACACCAGAGGGCGAACGCCGCTCCATCTGGCGGCCGAATGTTCCGATGACGTGTAAGCTGTTGGCTCTTACAGGATATGTAGTCATGTGACTGTGGATTTAGGCGGCAGGCTGAAAGACAGGCAGAGCACAAAGACATTGGCGAAGAGTGCAGTGTAAAGCATTGACTTCGTGTAAAGTAGGCTGAATGTCTTGTAAATGCGGACAATCTGTTGCTTTACAAGTTTTATCTGACCGCCAGTAAAGCATAAGTGATCTAAGACCGTAATACAAAAGTGTGGCTTACTTTACATGGTGGCCAATCGCTTTACTCCCTCTGCTTTTACACCCAAGTGCAAGAGAAAAGGGGAGTGTTTCTTTGCTCTGAATTGAAGTTCTTCACAGTCCAACCCACTACAACCCTCTAATCCAATCCTAATTTAATCTAGCGTGAAGACTTCTACAGCGTCATCCTCCTAGCACATTAGGCAATAAATCGATGGTCGTTTCGGAATGTCACCGAATTCTTAGGACAGAACCAACCAAGACGAATCAGGATACGAAACAAATTTAAGTAAGCATTCCTTTCTGACTTGTGGTTATTGCTCCTCAAATTGTATACCATCTTAGCAAAATGCGACGTCTGCCGAAATTTTTGGGTAATAAGTAAGTTGATATAGGCCTAATAAAATAAATTAAGCAAATATAATCATATAGTCATTATTTGGCTTATGGTTCTTTTTCTTCGGATTTTCTATTGACTCGGTTTAACGGTTCCTCTGTTTTGGAATCATTGTTTAAAAGTCAGTTTCTTGGGACAGGTGTGTGAAGATGCTCTGTGAGGCAGGTGCTGACGCTAACATCACAGATCTCGTTGGACGGAATCCTGTCTGGACGGCAGTTGCGCAAGATGGCCGACTGAATCACGTGACCAGGCTGCTACGCGCCTTCTGTGACGTCAACGTCCAGGACAAGCGCGACAAACGACTTCCGCTGCAGGTACAATTTACCTACGGACAAGTGAAACTGTACATCATAGTTCGTTTCTTGTTTATCTCGCAGGGCTATATAAATATCCGATAAGATGACATAACATTCAGGTCTCAACTTTTAAATTCATCTGTTTCAACTTGCTTACCCACTATAGCCTGACTTCTGGTTTCTCTGACGGTCTGATTTATCGGAATTAGACCTGGCTTCTCCAGCAGATAAGTCTAATTGTTTTTGATTGCAATTTCACTTGAAGCGACCATTGATTGATGCCTTGAGTATTATGATAACGGCGTTATAGAAGTCATTAGATTGGAGACACATCATATAATAACATAATATGGTAGAACTAGCATTGTATAACAACATAGTATCATAAACCATGATAAAATAACACTGGTAAAATAGCTAACATAACAAACCTAACATGACATAACTAACGTAAAATAGCGTTACAAAACAACATCAAACATGTTGATATACAGTAGAATAATTAACATAACAACGCGTAGCATAGCACAAGACCAAATAACATCAGTTAGAATAACATAGCATAGCATGTAGTATAACATATAGCATTACATTACAGCAGGCAATCGTGTTTGCCGAAAAAGACCGCATCGAATACGTGCGCATGCTTATCGCGGCCGGAAGTGACGTCAACCACCGTGACGAAGCAAATATGAATTCGATGCTGAATCTGTTGTACAAATGGCGTCGGCTTCGACGAGACGTCAGCGAGGACGACCTGACCATTGCCGAGATGTTGTTGGACGCAGGTTACCGACTAAACGACGTACCCTACCGGTCCAGTTGGCACAAGTTCGGTGGTACAGCCATCAAGATGGCGGCCGAGTTCGGGGCAACAGAACTCGTCGAACTGTTTTTGCGACGTGGAGCCGACCCTGACATACCAGGTACGAGGAGGACGTGGCTACTCCACTTAACCTCTAATTAACTGAATATGCTTATAATAACTTAAATATACATATTTACATATATGCATATAAAAGGAGAGAGAGATTGGTTGATAAAAGGCGTTATATAAATGACCAGATGCATGCATACCCAACCCTATTCGTACCGTTGTTTAACAGATCCCGACAGACACACAGACAGACAGACATATAGACAGACAGACAGAGAGATAGGACAATGTCGCAAGATGGCCGACTGGTTTTTGTTTTCTTTCGTAACAGGTGACTTAAGATAATGGCCAATATTATTTATTTGTCCTCCCATGTACTAACTGAATACAGTTTGGGTAGTTAAAGATCCAAATCAAAACGAAGTAACTTGACATAACAATCACAGCGAAGAGAACTGTGTATCACTAGGTGCCTACAGGATTCCATGCAGGCATTGAGCCTATTGGGAAACTAGGTGAAGGTAACATATATATTAACACGCCTCTGTAGACAGACGTTCGTCTACATGGTTTGTATCTATCGGCTGAATCGCAAGCAGCTTCGAGCAACAGGATGCAATTTAAGACCTCACACATTGCGTTAATACTTATGTACATACCCCAGACTAATGGTGGATTGTTGTCCTGATGTCGTGGTATCCACGAACGGTCACTCATCTAAGTAATAACCGCGCTCGACATTGCTTTGCTTGCAAGGGTCGTATCCGCAGAGCCTAGCCGTCACCCATGATCACATAAACAACAAATTGCAACAGACGACTAGACTGTGCATGCTATAATGTCTTCAAGCTTTTATTCAAGTTTGGCATCTTCATTCATTATACCCTAACATTTAAATGGAGTTTGTGAATTGAGTTATACGAGTTGACTTCTTATATCCTGCTACTAGATAACTGTTATATTTTGTGTATCTATCTAAAATATTATAACATTTGATTGAAGAAGAATGGGATTTGTAAAATAAAGCAAATAAAGCTCTACAGTTTCATAGCGAAATGTATGGAAACGCTCACTTCCGACTCTTAAGCCCTGAGCCGGCTGAGGTTTATGATATCTGTTATATCGCGTCTATCTTTCTATCAGGTTCAGACGGGCTGATGTTCACGATATCAATTATATCTTTCTGACAGATAACTGAGATCCAGGGTATCTATTATATCTTGATATTATATCTTGATAACAGACCATTGACGTTTATGATAGCTGCTGTGTCCTGCGAACAGATAATGACGGCGTAACTCCTCTCTTAGCCGCTGCCTTCCACGACAAACTCAAATGTGCGGCTGTCCTCCTGAAGGCCAACTGCCGTCTGAACCCAGTGGGCGAGGTCAAGATGGACCACGTCTATCGCTCAGTGTCTCCACTTCAATGCGCAATCGCCCGTGGCCACTTTGCCGTCGCAAGACTTCTGGTGGAGGCTGGAGCCTTCGCTCGAGCGGAACGGTACCTGTACGACAGGGAAAACGTTCCTCCAAAACTCGTCGAGGACTGTGATTTCTGGCTGTGGCTCGTCAGTCAGGTTTCGAACCCGATGTCTTTGTTCGAGCTGTGCACACTACGAATCAGAGAATGCGTCGGACTTCGGCTGTGCTCGAAGTTGGACCAGCTTCCGCTACCGCCGTTCATCAGACGATGTCTTCTTATGGAGGATGTTTTTGAACCATATCTCAAATGACAGTTGGGGGCAGGTGGTAAAGATTTTCCACCCGGGATCGAATCCTAAACGTCAGGTTCATCATTCGTGAGCTCTCTGTAGCAGTTTTGAAACCAGTCGGGGCGTCAATCGCTTCGCTCGGCTGCCTGGGGAGATCTTCTGGTCCCTCGACTCCCTAAATCAGCGCGAGGAAACAGCGCACTGTTTTGAATCGGTACATGCCTTTGGAAAGTCTTCCAAAGAACACACATGCTGTTCCACAGAAGGAGCGGTTTTTGTTATAACCGTAACAAATGTGTCTGGTTTGTTTGCTACATTGACTGCTGTTATTAACTATTATTATTGTTTTATTATAAAATTTCTAAGAGGATGTCGTCATGATACATTAATTAAGTCTTACACTAATTTTATGAGCTTAGAGCTGTTTAAATTTGTGAATAAGACGTTCGGTCAGAAACCAGGATTTACGTCGATAAACTATTAGAAGGCAGTCCAGTGGCTATCGATTATTTATTGGACGACAGGAAATGTAAATGTACATGTTTTCTATAGCGACCATACTTCCTCTGCCCTGCTCATTTCTCAATTTATGGAGGGAGGTCATTCACCACCTCCAAAACAATTTGGGTGAACATTTGGTGATGCCTTGGAATGGATCTAGAGGATCTGGCACACTGAAAGTTACCTTGGATAACCATTGAACTGCTTACTGTGAATCGATTGTTAGCTGATTGCCGGTTGATCGATCGACCAATCACTCAATCGATCGAAAATGAGAAACAAACAAATATGGATGACAGCCAATATAATTAAAAGTTGCCACCAGAACAGAAAATCCTAGCACAAGGGCGAGCGACGAATATCAACACTGCATTTAAACGTCCAATTACATTCGTCAGACGCACGAGTAAAATCATCTTTTGTAACACAATGTAACAGAAGTCTATGCTAAAATGTCAATGTCACATATATGATTGTCAGGAAGACCCGGATATCTGTATTCATTGGTGCTCAGCCAACATATGTTACACGTTAAACTATAAACTATAGACACGTTACACATTAAACTATAAATTATAGAAACTATAAACTATAGACACGTTTCACATTAAACTATAAATGTCAGTTTGCTACAACCTTGGTCAACGTAACGTAACGTAATTACTTTGCTACTGAGACGATCTTTCGCTGAAAGCTCAAAGCTTACTTGTTCCAGTCTGTTTTTAGTTGACGTTTCCTATTTTCCGGCTTAAATATAAACTATGAACTTTGTAACAGAGGCGCTAATAAATTTAAGTTGCACTGTAAATAAACCAAGGTTGATCTTCTGTCGTATACGATAGGTGTTCAGCTATTTGCAAGCGCCATCATCAGCGGAATATAGTTACTGAAATTGATAAACTCTCCTTATCGACTCCATTGCTCAGTCACAAATTTTCACTCAGTCACAAATTTTCAATTTCCCGGACTCAATTTCAGTCTGCTGAGGTGAAATATGAATCGATGCATTATGAAAATCATATTAAGCTTAAGTTTTCTAGACAATCTATTTTGATACTTCTCACTTCTTACATTTGTTTGGTTTTGATCAGGTCCAGCAAGTCACGGGACGGGTCAGACGAAATCGACCCAGAAAGAACTCTGCGTATTATGTACAGTACAAAACAGCATTGACACGCACTTAAAAGAATATACAAAGAAACGTAAAAGCATACACAAACGTATGAAAATATGTAATCCAATTAAGAGGTAATAAAATATGCAGCAGCTTACAAATAAAAACCGCATCAGAATAACACGCGTATACTTATATAACAGTGGCATAGAACATAGATAATTTGCTTGTCCACCAGGGAAGCATTTGACATTAAATAACCATGAAAATTCTAATTTATTTCAGTAGATTATATGCTCTCTGTGGTTATAAATCTTGCTGCGGGATAAATTTATGTTATCTGGTCCATATCTTTAAAATCTTGTTGTTAGACAAATCTCTGTTGTCTCATCTCAGTTCTCACAAGTCATATTTTGGACTAAACTTTGTTGTCTAACCTTATTAAACGCACAAACAGGTCTACAAATCTGGGATAAATCTGTGTTTAAATGCGAATAATGCAAACAAGCAATGTAGTAATGACTATCTTTACAAATAAGCTTAAGCTCTGATAAATTTATAGACAAACTGAACAGTGAACACGGTTATCAAAATGCAAAATGAAGGGATTAAAATATCGAAAAGTAACATAACTTGACATTTAACATTGATTTCAATAAGTACTTGTCACAATAGCAACTCAAAATTAAAATTTGACAATTTTTAAATGTATCTTAAGTTAAAGAAAACTGAAAAGAGGCAGTTGGTTGCAATTTTTCTTCCTACTTTTATCGTTAAACCTACAGTCTCTGAATACTATGTAGACGGGTAACATTAATCTGATGAATCCAGTGGAGCGACCCGCTGCAGTCAATTTCTACTTAACAGGATAAGAGCGAAACCAATATGGCGGCGATTCCGAAAAGACTCGTGAAAGTTGAAGACTGGACGCCAGCCGCCGTCATGAACTGTTCATCTTCTCTGGTGTTTACAGACTGGGGGCGTTTGTTGACAACACGGAGCTGACTGGGGCAGCCCAGCCGCCAGGTAGCGGTTGATTTTGGATAATCTTTGTCAACCTTGAACAGAAATTTTTTTAAATATTGATTTCAACTTACACGTAGTAAAGACTGATTATATGAAATAGGCAGTCATAAGAAATTAATCGTTTGTCTCTGTGGTCCAAAATCGGCAGCTGCTAATGTTAACATTCTGTAAGCCTAAGTTATTGTTGTTTTCATTGCTCAGTAACACTGACAGTATTTCTAAGCCCAACCGAATTGCACTAAAACCACAAGCTCATTGATCACTCCATGCCAATTCAACCAGAGCCAAATATTAAGCTCCTTTCTCTCCCCCTCTCAGTGTTCCGCAGGCGCCTGAAGACTGTACTGTTCAACAGTGATTTTACTTTTTCGGGTCGGAAACACCTCTGTTATCCTCTAAGAGGCGCTTTATAGGTCTCAAATTACAATTACAATCATGCCATCTGCAATAGTCGCAAAATGCACAGAAACTCAAAACCTCTGTTCAGCTAATTTAATTGGCGTCTTTTTAGATCTGTCAATCAAGAGCTTCAATGCCTTTCAGAGGCGCTAAACTATTCTCAGATAGGCTCTACATACAAACACACACGTTAAACAGCAACTATTTAAGGGATAAGCTGGAGAATTTTACGAGGTCATTATTGTGCTATGTAGATACTGTACAGCTGTAGGTAACAGTCGGTCATCGTTTAGAGTCGAGAGAACAACCGGAAGTCAGTATCTGGTGCAGAATGTAAGTCTAAATCCCATCCAGAGCAAAGAGTGAGATCCTTCACCACCGCTGCCAGTTTGAATGGGCGCCACGCCATTTAAGGTCCCCGTGTACGGAATAGTTACAAGATTTCAAATATCGTGATCGTAATCTTCGAGTTTCCTCAGTGCCCCAAAAAGCTTCTTCACATGTGCCAGGTCCAAGGGTCAGGCAGGCAGACGGCTACGGAAGATGGTGTTTGGAACTGGAATGACAAGAAAGATAAGGAGAAGAGGAAGGACCAGGATAATATCTGTTGAAGAGTAATTTTTCAGTTTCTGCACAGAAATAATGTAAAAGCTTGTTTGTCACAATAAAACATTAATTTAAAAATCCGCAGAGGATTTGCTTATACTACCTCCTGCTTGACGTCGTTGAAACGGTAGTAATTTGGACCGCTGAAGAAATATGTTCTGCTGTCAGAATAGCTGAATGCAGCGTCTATCTTCGTCGGAAGTCCTTTCCATATGGATATGCTTCTCGGATAACCATCCTCAACCCCTCGGCCACTTGCATATCGATAATAAAAACCACCTGTTACGACATAAAACAATGCTCAATAAGTGATGAGGGAAAATTTAGAATACTGAAAGAAAATGCTATGTGTAATTAACAGCATTAACGCCGTCATCATTGTCATTAATTCTTCATCCTTGTTGTCGTCGTCCCCGTCGTCATCTAAGGTAGGAGGTGCGAAATGCAGCGTGTATCTTCAGTGGAAGTCCTTTCCACATAGCCATGCTTTTAGGATAGTCACTCCCGATTCCTTCTCCGCTTTGGTAACTGTAATATGAGTCTCCTATTGAAGGCAAATCAATCAATAGCGTTTATTCCAATGTCTATTGCACTAAAATCGATCAAGACTAGCTGCTGTTTAGTTGTGTTGTAGTCAAAGACATTGCGAAAACTTGTAATCGTTCGCATTTTTAGTTTATTTCATTTAATTTTTGTTTCATTTCTACAAGCTTTTACTGTATGCTATTATTATTATTATTATTATTATTATTATTATTATTATTATTATTATTATTATTATTATTATTATTATTATTATTATAAGTAGTAGTAGTAGTAGTAGTAGTAGTAGTAGCAGCAGCAGCAGCAGCAGCAGTAGCAGTAGTAGAAGTAGTATTGGTATTATTAGTTCTGCATTAAAATTATTAAACGCCACTACCTAGTTACTAAATATCAACCGATGGCGTTGAGCAATTGTGAGTGGAGGACTTGCTCAAGGTCCCTACACAGTAGTTTGGACCCGGCGAAAGCTTGGAAGTTAAAAAGCAAGCCCTGCGATGAGTTGGCCATGTGTTCATTGTCGGCTTAAGGGCCGAAGAGATGGAAGTGAGCGCCTCCCATACTGTACTTTGGAAGCTTTACTCTTTACTTTATAGAGAAAATGTCAACTGAATAAATATGAATTATTCGAGTTAGCGCCAGAAAAAAATTACAACAAAAGCACAAAAAACATTCAAAAGAAAGAAAACTCATGTGCTATTGTATTATTAACATGGGCGCTGAGTATAAGAAATAATTAATGATAACAATTTCATAATTCGGACATCCATTTTTCCGTCTGTTCAATTCGCTTTCTTGTCATAACCCACTCTTGAAGTTTCTTTGGGTGTTCTTCTGTGTTTTAGCACCAACTCTAATATGCTACCTTTATTCAAACAAAAACCTATTCACTTGTGTTACCCTTGACAAATCCAGGCTTCCTTTATTTAAAAAGTTAAGCTCTAGCTTCGACAAAGTAAATCTACCTTTAATAAAGTAAAGCTTTCCATCCCCGCTCCAAACAAAAGCAGCATCAATGTTTCTCGGAAGTCCGGGAAATCTGCTTGATATGATCTGTGGATTTGTTCCCTGTGGCTGACGCAAATTGTTGTAGCGCCAGTATTTATCATCCTGTAAAGTAGCATAGCGACGCATCACTCTTGTTCAAATGATTATTACGATACATGCAACAAACTGCAACCTGTTCAGTATTACTTGGCTGGGTATCATATATCATATATGTCATATATATCAGGCAGTAGAGCTTATCTCTTACAGAATCGGATACATGAGTGAATTCGGGTAAATTTGTCGTTAGCGGGGCAAATCAATATTTATTTTGTTACATAAGACTTTCGATGTCGGCTGTAGGCCTACAAGAACTTGTGTTATAATTTATAAATCTTTATCCAAACGTCTCTCGGGGCTAAACAAAAACAAAAGCCTCTAGGCCTACTATAATGCTAATAAGATTAAAAATAGACACAAGTATTCTAGATTGGATATTTTCATAAATTAAAATTTATGAAATCTTCTAATTAAGGTCTGTTTAACAGGATGGTTTAGATTGTAAAGCTAAACTAGTGTGAAATCTACTGTCTCTTGGCTAAACAAATGAGCTAGCACCAACTTGAAAGATTGGCTGTTAGTTATACATTTAGACTTAGGCAATATCTGTATAACGGAATCTCGTATAGCATGCATGTCCTTTTATACACTCCTACTGTACGAACATACCTTGAAGAAATAAACGAATCCAGGTAAGTTCTCTGGAAAGTTGTCCGGTTTCCAGTAGACAGCGGTATCAATGTTGTCTGGGAGACCAGCCCAGTCATCGCTAATCTTTTTCGGATAACCAGAGAGGATACCGTACGTGTCAAGGACGTAGTAACGATCGCCTGCAGAAGTTTTAATTAAATTACCTTCGTTGGTTTATTCAAATTGATTATGCACAGCTTAGGAATATTGTAATTATTTCGTTTATTATTTTTTTGGTTGTGCTCTACACCAAAGTCTCCTAAGCCAAAAGTCCAAAGTTACTGAGACTATTAACCACTCAATCAAATTATTCATCATCTTTGTCATCGTCGACTTTGCCATGGCAACCGTCATCTTCATCGTCTTCGGTCTCATCGTCGTCATCGTCATTGTCATCATGAGCTTGAAGAGACGACTAACCTTTGAAAACGTAGGTGTCGTTGTTAATAGCAAAGATGGCGTCTATGGACGGATCGCTGCAGATATCCAGAGGTACAAGCTTGCGAAGAGATTTTGGACGAGGCATTGGGGTCACTGGGGCTCTTCTCGAACCTAGATTATTCCAAGCAAAAATTTAACACCTTTATTAAAATTTTAATGAATTATGTCTTAGTATTTCTGGAACAAAATTAATTAAAATTTAGTCATTCATTCTCGCTCTGCAATGAATTCCCCAGCGTTTCTGGGGCAAGTGATTGGTCTATTCCTAGAAATGCGTATAATAATCCAATAGAACCTTTATGCTAAGGCAGACTATGGCAACTGTGATAGCGCACCTGCGACAAAGCTGTCGAAATATGAGACGGCTTTCTGCCGTTTGCTTCCGTCTGCCAATGTTTTCTCAAAGTTTTGAAGATAGCGCACACAATCAGTTTCTCTTAGCGCACAAATTTCGTGAGGGTTCATATTATATCAAAGTTAACTGCAGTTCACTGTTACAGCTGCTGGCATATACAGTCTACTGTATTGGAAGAAAAGCTTTGTTTTGCTTGACTGCGTCTACAGAAGGATCCTTAGGCGAACACAGTCTTTTTCCAGTAGCTTGGTGGAGAGCGGTGCTGTTGTTCAGCGGCTTAATCTTTACGGTACTTAGGCCTACTCTATAGCTCGTGGGTCCAGAATCGTCCGAATGATAACAAGATGTAGTTTTTTTTACATATCTTAATGATATATGTACAATGTGTTTTCAGCAACCTTTGGATTACAACAACTTCAAGAGTCCGTGATTCGCTTCTGTCACTGACAACGCTTAATCAACCCGTTTTTGAGCTACACGTGTTATTTACCTTCGACCCTCCGGATGTTACCCGCTTGACCATCACTTAGCGAATTCTCTTCTATCCAACTTCGCCTGCCTATAACTTCTATCAATCAGCCACTTAATCGAAGTATAACTTGTCCTTAAACTATTCTTATTTATTCAAAAATAATTGTATGGCTCTTGCGTACTTAAGTCCTGTATAATCTTGCGGAGGTCCCAAATGTTAAAGCTACCGCGGTTGGCCATTGCACCCACGGTGACAAAATATTAAACGGAACAATGCCACCTGCTACTGTGATTTTTGGAAACAAGATTACCATGAAGAGTTTACTTAGAATAGTTTACTTAGAATAGCTTAGTTAGAAGAGTTTACTTGTACGCTTAACCTAAAAGTACATTTAAAAGGAAGTATGTTTAGAAGATAGTGTACAATGTACACTAGTCATGGAAGAATCTCTCAAAAGGGAATGGCACTGTACACATCCTACTGTAAAAGCACTTCTCTATCAGATAGGTATTATGTGGAACCCAGTGTAAAGTATTTTGAAGAAAAGAATGTTCTGTGTCTACCGACCTTAAAATAACTCATAGAACAGTGTAAACTAGTCATAAAAGTATTCTAAAGCGAGTTTATAGTGTAGTTTAACCTATAAATATTTTAATATACTGAATACTGACCGTATATGTATTTAATACCAGCGACGTCGTCCCAGTGTAGCTTGACATAAGGATCGTAGCTCCGATAGAATGGAGCCATGATCGACGCCTGGACGTCAGAGTGACTCAGCCCTAAGGAATGACCCAACTCATGAATTGCCACCTGCAATAGGTTGGTACCTGTTGGATTCAGGAAACATAAAAGTACCAATTACCAATGAATCGTTTGGCAACAGTTGCATTAATGTGATGTGACGTAGTGTGTAAAGCAAGGTTAGGCCTGGCCAGACAAGGTCAGGTAAGGTTAGGTAAGGTAACGTAAGATAGGCAATGGCACGCTATGGTGGACCTCGTTAATTATAATTATCTCTGGTCATAGACACAAACCCGCCAGTGGAAAATCATTGAGTTTAACATCAGGCAGATCAATTTGTCGAATACTTGGTGAGTGATGGCATTATCGGCTCGACCATTGACCGCTAAGTTTTTTACTTTTCTAATCCCAGAAGCCTTCAACCTACTACTGCTAAGCATCTGTGCTTTGGTAGAGAGTTCCCAGTGTTTATTGTCCAAGAAGTATTTTAGAAATTACACTTTTGCCGATAATTTCCAATATATTGAGCAAAAAGTATTTTAAAAGTTCTGCTTTTACAGAGAGTTTCCAAAGTTTATTGACCAAGAAAGTACTTCAGGTGTTGTACCTTTGCAGAAATTTCCAGTTTATATTGGCCAAGAAGTACTTTAGCAGTTATGCTTTTGCAGACAATTACCAGTCAACAGTGACGAAGAAGTACTTTAGAAGTTGTGCTTTTACAGAGAATTTTCAGTCTGCATTGACCAAGAAGTATTTGATGAGATGTGCTTAGTAGAGGCCGGCTGTTTGTGACTTGACCTGACCTGAATAAGATTTCGATGTCCATCGTTCGTCTTCATCAAAGTGGACATCGCCACCGAACTCAGGGAAGAAGGCGTGTGCCAGAGTCCCACTCGTTCCGTCGAAATCAGACTGGTCTCCGTGTTTTCCCCGAGCAAACAGTATGTCGATATCAACCTTGTCATACTTGGAGGTGACCTCGGTGAAGGTCAGTGGCGAGACATCACTCCATGCCTAAGAGACAGCATCAGAGCTATACATAAAACACATTGTACATATGATAAAATTCTGCAGTATTCTGCACTATAGAATGCTAAGTTCGATTAAGTTACATCTGGTCACTTCATACACATTACATACTATGTTGACTATTGCATTAAAATAAGTAGCTCCTGTTTATATTTATTATACAATGATGATCTGGTTATTGCTGTTGTTGTTTTTGATGATGATGATGATGATGATGATAGTGGTGATGATGGTAATAAAGATGACGTTGATGGTAGTGACGATAATGATGGTGGTGGTGGTGCTGGTAGCGGTGACGATGATGATGAGAATTTCTTCAACCTTGAAAGCCGTTCTTATTTCAGAGGCAGTAGTTTCTGTAGAAAGATCCGGAGTGTAGTTGTTGATGCGATAGGTCAGGCTCGTCTTCAACCACTTACTCCCTAAACGTAATGTAACAGAAAATAATCTTGTGGCATTACAAATTCTAGCCATTCAAAACATACCAAAATTGAATGTAAAGTAATGTATTCAACTGGATATTTTATATTTTTTATATATTTCATTCTAGGTACATCTGAAACGTGTTCTTTGCAAGTCTAAATGTTTTTAGAGTTTACCAAGAACAACAAGTTCTTTCTTTAAGCATATAACGCTCGAAAAGCTGGAAATGTCATCTCTTGCACATAAGTAAAACCTAACCAATGGAGTCCCATCCAATGGTCAATGGTTGCCTCTGTGTTTAAAGTTCATGGTCCGTCTTGCATTAAAGATAAGGAATGACGACTGTTATATAAATATTTACATATGTATACATATATTAATCATACAAATGCATGCATGCATACATACAAACATACATATATACATACATAATGAGATGATGATGATGATGATGGTGATGATGATGACGCTGATGATGACGATGATGATGATGACGATGATGATGATGATGAACACGCTGAATAAGGAATACATACCTCGGCGAAATTACTTTTCGATGCGAAGTCAAAGGGCAGAGGGCAAACGCTTACCTTGGGCGGCATATCTTCGGCGTCTCCGCATAGCAGCGCTCGTTCCAACCACATCTGGAACTCCGCATCTTGGCATCTCCATCATCTTCTTCGTCTCAGCATCAACCTCACCTGCACCACAACCAGTTGTATAGTAATAAAGTTAACTGTCATCAGAGTTGGACGGCATAATACAGATTCAAGTAATGTGACGTCATGCAGTTAAAGTATTTATATGTAGTGTAGTGTGAAGGGCATTTAAAAGTAATACACGGTTGTAATGTAATATTATTTCATACACTCTCTTGAAAAATTATATAATGAATCTGTCATAGTTCTTGGAACCAGAAGCCATTATCGGGGATTTTGTGGAACCAGCTGCGGGTGACAGGTGACCTGTTTTGTTTGCAGGAATAAATGGGGCAAACAATCTACATGCACCTTCATCAACAGTTTGTATTGCATTCCATTGGTCAATTTATATAGCGCCTTTTACAGAACAAACAACTCAGAAAGCTCCCAGCATGACAGCCCCGAAGAAAGAGATGAGTCTTAAGGCAATGAGTTGCAACAGTCTTACTTTCCACAGTCACCTGAGCTCGAATAGTGAGTGGAGGACTGTTCTCAAAACTTGTGTTTACACGTCGAGATCACAAATGTCGTCAGTGATAAGAATACTTGGTCGCTGAACGGAAAGAGTTTTCTATGGAGTCCAGTTTTGTATGAAGCCAATTAATTGAATGCAGCGGAGTCATCTGTAGCGCAAAGCTAATGAGCTGTTTATAGAAAGGTGAGCCTTTTGGCTAAGTAAATATTCCGACCTCGTACAGAAAGTCGCATGAAATCTTCTTTACCTTCTTACGCTTCTTTGCAACCACACTTTGCCCATACCTATGACTTCCCTCACTTTGCCTTTTCTACATCTGTGCGCAACCTTAGGATCGTCCTTGACCAGGGACTCTTTGAGCACATAAATCTATGCTGCGCTTGTTTTGTCAGCTGCGTCATTTGTGGGTAATTTCTTGTTTTTCGCTTTCGTCCAATGCAGCAGTTATATTGCTCGTGCTTTCTTTCTTCAGCAGTAGGATTGACTACTGTAGTGCTATCTATGCGGACCTTCATTTGCTGCGCACCGGGCAGCTTTAGCGCATGCTGCGGGCAGCTGCTAGTCTCGTTGATGGAATGTCTCGCATTATCAGCCGCAGTGTAATTTATTTGATAGCCTGTCTCACAGCGCATCAAATTTAAGATTTTAACGTGGGTCTGGCGATGCCAGACACTCATCAAAACTTCCCTTTTGCTCTGCTTAGGGTGTGGCTGAACGCAGATCCCTTTGCTCCATCACCCGAAGTGGTGAACTTGTTGCCCCTTTTGCACACACTTCAGCAGTTCAACGACGTGCCTTTTCAGTGGTTGAACAGTCTATCTGGGATGAGCTTCGTCTGGACTTTCGTGTCCTGTGGCCAGGGGCGCTACATGCACCTTCGTCAACATTTGAAATGTGTTCTCTTTCGCCGAGGCTGGGCTTGGAACGCTACGAATTAGGCCTTTAAATCTTAAGGGAGCTATATTAATGCTGTATATGAATAAATGAATCAGCGGGTCAGCGCTAGTACCAACTAAATATCTGGAATTTAGTTAGGTAAATTTATGTGTAAAAACACCAAACTTCGGAACTTATCGGAGTCAATTTTCAATGAGTTTAAGCTGTTGAAAGCGTAAGTTAAGATCTTTGTCAAAGATATGTCAAGAGAAACACTGTTATACAAGTTATTAGTAAAATAGTTTTAAGTCAGACATGTTTGAAGGCCAAGTGAATGCTTGGAATGGTAGGTTAAAGGTAAGGTCAAGTGAATGCCTGGAATGGTAGATTCAAGGTAAGGTCAAGTGAATACCTGGAATGGTAGGTTCAAGGTAAGGCCAAGTGAATGCCTGGAATGGTAGGGTCAATGTAAGGGCATGTGAATGCCTGGAATGGAGGTTCAAGGTAAGGTCAAGTGAATGCCTGGAATGGTAGGTTAAAGGTAAGGTCAAGTGAATGCCTGGAATGGTAGATTAAAGGTAAGGTCAAGTGAATGCCTGGAATGGTAGGTTAAAGGTAAGGTCATGTGAATGCCTGAAATGGTAGTTTGGATGGACGACAGATGTTTGAAAAGCAGCAAGATGCACTATTATGACTTCTGCATAAAAAGAATGCAGAGATCAAATAGGCATAACAATAAGTTCTCTGGTTAGCTAAGAGAGCTTATTAATCTCACAATTTCCTTTTAGGAGCTCTAAAAGAGTTTTGAGTTCACTTGTCTACAATAAAACTGTACCGAGCCATAAATTTGCTGCGTAGATGTTGAAATAATTTGACAATTAGACAAAAATACGTTTAGCAATGAATAATCAGCAATTAGTAGACAATTATCAGCCGTAGGAACGGGGGGAAGCAAACGAGCGTTCAGGTGACGCATGATTTATAGCAGCTGAAAGAGCATTAATGCAATTATCTGTGCACAAGCAATCTATAAGGCATACCAAGAGTCTAGGTACATGCCCACATTTACATGTTGCGACAGCTGGAAGCCTTTCAAAAGAATTGACATTTTTATGTAAGGTAGGCCATCAAGTGCATGCATGGTAAGTAAATGAGCATATCAGCACGGTAGGCCTATTATAAACTACGATTCCATATCAAGATCAACACCTAGTGCGCTATATATATATATATAATATGTAATATATATATATGCCTGTTTAAGATTTCAGAGGTTTCTGCTGCAAAGTGATAAGACGGAATGTGCTTATGTAAGAACCAGGACAATCATCGACATTCACATTCAAGTGCGCATACCTCCATATTCATTTAGATTGCATCAACTATTTTCTACACACTCACGCGAAAGGGCGCAGTAAAATTTGTCCAGTTAGATAAGATGAGGTAAGGCAATCGCTTATCTATTACACGTCTCTGTCAACAGTTATTTCTCACAGGCGTTGTCTGGGGTCAACGGGTACGAAGAGGTCAGGTATCGTAATCAATTATTTATGACTCAAACAACGCTTGTTCATACATTCATGGTCCGGTGTTAACGGGTCCTTTTAGCTTAAGCGCAAAGACGACGATAGTAATCTAACAACCAAACAGCCTTTCGCACCGGGATTCGAATCCCCGGCGCAGAGGTGAATAGTAAACACGTTGGTATGTGCCTACGCGCCATCATTAGAGATACAATTGGCGCCTGTCTAAAACATGCGTTAGATAAATGTTGTTGTTGACCTCGAGCAGGCTTAACTAATGGGTCTTATAATTATGTGTCCTAACAATGACAGAACAATAATTACACACACCTACTTCAGCGAAATTGATTGACCTGGTAGTTGTAGCTGCATCGTAGGCCAGTAATAGGCGTTTCGTGTACTCCACCAAATAAAAATAGATTAAGGCCTACTCTTGAAGCAGGATGAAATAAGCCCATAGAGTGGGAAGGAGGAAAGGCAGTCTATGGCCCAAAGTTTACAGTTAACATCATGTTTAATGTATGAATGTATTTCTGACAGGTGACAGAATTTGATATGAGTCAATCTTCGGTAGAAATAATGAAACAGACAGACAGACAGACAGACAGACAGACAGACAGACAGACAGACATGATACTTTGCTGGTATGATTGTACATCGGCCAGAAGACAAAGTTCAAGATGATTCACCCTCAATTGGCATAACGACACAGAGACACACAAACAGGCAAACATACAGATGGTGGCCGGATTGTTTTTCGGTCGGATGACAAACTTCAGTTAAGTTGATTGTCAGGAGTCACGATCGTGCATGCAGCATTAACAGATTAATTTCTTGTCGCTGCAGCTAGGCTCATGCTGATGTCACGATTTGCCACATTACTCACCAGTTTCGTTTATTCCAGCCATTCTCTGGAATTTTCTGACCGCCATGCGAAACATGTCCTCCGGATTCGTCAGAGAAGACAGTCGAGGATCAGAACCGGAAGATCCCATGTAGGCAAAACGCCGAAGATAATCCTTAAAACGACGAACATCAGAGTCATCTGAGATTATGTGGCTTCTTCTGCTTCTATAGTGCCCTAAATGAGTCATCCAGCAAACCAATGGTCGCCTCTATGAGGTTCCTTAAAGTGGCGCTAAATGAATTATTGATTGAAATTATTAGGTCATGTAACTTGTATCATGCTGCAATGATTTATTTCTAAACCTTTCGTAGTATCACCATAGATTATAGATTTTTCCAAATGTCTCTGACTTCTTTCGGTATCAGCTATAGGCCTATTTTCTGTGTATCAGCGGCTGAATCGTCGTTCTAGGTGTTTCTCCACCTTTGCGGCCAAAATATTTGCACATCTAAATACTCAAGATTGAAGTCAACGGTTTTCTTGGGTGTAACTTCTATTGCCGGAAAAACTTTTGTCATCGTCTCATTATACATCACATCACATGACATTTTGCCTGATATTGCATTACATCACGTGACATTGCAGAACAATGATCACATGTAGGTCCCGCTCGACCCGATCTCTTGGCAGAGGCAGGAATTCGTTCTTACCTCCTGTTCTTTCTTCGTGGATGCCGAAACCGCAATTCCTTCTGCAGAGGACGACATCAAAGAGAGGCAGACTAGAAGACCGGCTGCCACCGGTAACGCCACGAATGGACAAAGCATTGCTTTCCGCACGTGTGGAGGACAGAGCCAAGGCATTTGCTACAACGTCAACCGATTCGGACTGATTAGAAGAGAGTTTATCCGGATTCGGAAGTCTTCAGCGTCGATCAGTCTATGTATTGGAGGCTATTTTGGAGGAAATACACAGCATTTATGAAGAAGTTTAATCGAGCAGTTGTCTGTTGCTTAATGTCTGGTGAATTTTTAGACGGAATTAAGCAGTAATTAATTAAACTCGCTCCTTAAATGAATGCAACATTTCTATTGCTTAATTCAATCACAATTCAAACATGCCGACCAACCCACTTCCTTTCTGCCCTCAAACTACTTCACCCTTTTGCACTTCTTCTTAAACTTTGGTAACAGCCCAAACCACTCCACCTCTTTTAAACAAACCGGCTAGAACTTTTACAACACGATACAATACAAGGGTAATTTGATAATGCCCTCCTTAGAAATTCAAAGTCCACATTAAGTTCGGCAACGGGAAACATTAAGAACCAATGACAGACTGGAAGATGTAGGTTTTCAGTTTAGGGCTAATGACAATCTCGTTCAGAGAGTTGCAAACACGAGGAGGCAGACGGTTCAGATGGAAGGACCAACAACTGTGAATGAAATCCCGGACAAAGATAAGACATGTGCCAGTAATAACATACTTTCCACAAGATGTTGATCGAAGAGAAGATCGGTCTATAGCAGAGCTGCAGAGTGTAACCATGACAATTATTTGACCCGTGCTTCCTATCAAATTATCAGCCATGCTCCGTTTTTACAAATTCTCCTCAAGCCTTCACTCAAAAACTGAGCAGAGCACTTTTAAAAATCCTATTGTGACTCTTCCTCTACCTAACCTTTCACCTCATTTCCATTCCAGGCATCTTCGATTTTAACCAGTGTACGGGTAGAATGACCTTTGGATTTTGGCTCGAAGTCAAACTGCCTCATAAAAGTTGTTTTGAGTAAACGCCTGTGGATAAGTCCAACACAAAGACGTCACTTTTTGGGCGCCAAAGAAATGCAGACTTGTTTACGAATAAGAATGCGATTGTAGTTGCTCTAACAACAAATACTCTTAGCTAAGATAATTAATATACAATTGACACTTACGACGATGATTTTTGAGTTATGTAGGAACACTTGACTTTTGCAACAATAGAACTTCTTATACGGATTTGATCCACATCACTGATAAACCGATTGAAAGATAGGCTAAAAATAATTCATGAATCCTAATGATAAGCACCAGAAAGAGGTCAATAAACCACTGAACTGTTTGATACCGTCCTTAGTTGCACGTTTAAATGAGGTAGCCTAATAACATCGAACGCCTTATTCAGTTAAATCCAATACACATTCGATACGTTTCAGCCGTTACTATAACTCTTATTTGCATGATTTGAGGGTTCTTATATACACGTAGGATGTTGTTTCATTTATAGTTCAACCGTCACGAAAGGTATACATATATACATATAAGGTGTTGTTTCATTTATAGTTCAACCGTCACGAAAAGATTACGTCAGGCTCTACGATTAATCACTACCACTATCATCCTAAGCCCACTGGCCTATTCACATCTATCGGAGTTTTTCTAGGAAGGGATATTATTCTTAGCGTACAGACTGATACCCTTCCTAAGACCCGGGATGCCCACGTGCTGTCCGCAAACACAGACAGACAGCGAGACTCTAGGATATGGTAATAAACACTGGGGTATAAAGCGGGTGACCTCTATCGCTAACTTACAGTCATGTGTAACTGTAGACTACTCTGGCTCTGCTCTTCTATACCAGCCAATGTGCGTAGGCCTATTATGTTTCTGGACATATATATAGGGCTTTTTAGAAGTTAAAAAGGCACAATATATAATATTTAATCATGAACACTCTGCCTTAGAATAATCATGATCATGCGGTTGGGGTGCGACTCCGTGTAACGACCAAAGGCAAGCTGTTTGTGCACACCGTGTCTCTGTTATAATTTGATACAGGCGTAAGCTGGCAAGTAAACGGCCAGTCCTGTGATGCCTCCCCTATGTCTCACTTGTTGAATATGGAATACGTTACTTACTTAGAATAACCTCTATGTTTCTGGCCTGACCGTTATAAACTTCGGCCTGGTTGCCTTCTGATACTTATCACTTTATCTACCTATGCGAATTTATTTGATTTGACTCTTCTGCCAACGCGGATTATTTTGGTGTTTGGTTGCTAATAATTTTTATATAGCGCCCTAATTCACGTCGACAATCATCTTTTCTCATGCTTGATGCTTCGTGCTTTAGGATCTCGGAACATGCTGTCATCTTTCATCTCTAGTTGGGAATTTGTTGGTAGAGCGCACGAACTTGCCACTGGTGACGTTTCAGTTATCTTAGCAGTGTTTACTAATGGATGACTCTTCGGTTCTTAATTATATTTAGCATCGTTAAGGCTAGCACAGAAGGGCCTTTGATTAGTTTCTTTTGAAGCGGCGCCATCCAAATTTCAGATTGCAATTACAATTAAGAACGTCACAACAAGGCTGTCTACCACGATATCCTTTTGTAGAGTCAATGCACTAATTAATGGTGGAGATATACAAGTTGGAACTGTGGTTAGTGTTGAGGTTGGGTCAGCTGATGTTAAAGCTTTTACTGCAAATTGACGTTTCGTGTGTATATAAATGTATGACAGGAAACAGGTCACTGTAGACGCCCCAAGATATCTGCGTATCGCGTTTCAGATCAGAGCTTCTGTTAAGTCCAATTCATGAAGTCAGAAGAAGAGACTGAGCAGGAGCGAGATATCAGGAGATAAAGCAGTTTATACATGATTATAGACAAACTTCGGAACACAATGGAATAATTTCTCCTAAGACTAAACTTGACTCATTTTTTCAATTTGCTTATCCACCGTAGCCTGTTTTCTGTCTCCTCCGACCTGTCGGTTTTCGACCAGGCTTCTCCAACAGATTGCGATTTTGACTACGGTTTCATTTGAAGCGACCATCGGTTGTTGCCCTGGGCATTATGATAACGGCGCTATAAAAGTCATTAGACCTTAGAGTAGATTAGAGACTAGACTAGATTAGATTAGATATTAGATGATAGAAGCGTTAAGAGAATGGCATTATGATCCAGGAAGTCTTGTTCCAGCCTGAGTTTAAATTGGTGCAGAGTAGACAAATTGGTCGTGATTGAAGGCTATGAGTTCCAGATGGCCAACGATTATTGTTGAGAACTGTCTTGTATTAGTTCGGACACTATCCTTACACAATTTCAAGAGATATTCTTGAAAACTGTTCATGTGCATCAGAAATAGGGTTGAAGTTTCATTCAAATTAAGTTATAATTTATTGGATTTTAACAAATGTCAAATTATTTTCATTTTGTTATTTGCTTTATAGAAGGAGAACACATCGATTTCTTTTCTGACTAAAACGATTGATGTATAGGGATTTATAAGTCTAAGATTAAACTAGATTAGGGCTTTACTGAACATTCGCTTCGTATTCGCTTCGGGGCCGAATAGTGGGCCAAAAAGTTATTCGGTATTCCGCCGAATAGTAGCGGTCGGACCGAATACGAATAGTGGTCATGTGACATCCGTTTCTGCATATGCGGCTGCTATAGCGAGTGGACTGAAGTCACTCTCTCATTAGTTAAATTAGTACCATTCCTAGTTGATACAGACTGGCAGAAGGATGCAAAAATTGCATGTAGTTAACTGTTTACTTTTGGTTTATGTATTAAAATTACTGAACTGAAACTTTTGCTTACATTTGAAATTTTCATTGTTGTCGGTAGACCTATTTTGATCACTAATTCGTATTCGTATTCGGCCGAATAGTGATAATCACCTATTCGGTAGAGCCCTAAACTAGATACATGAAGTGATCGTGGTGCGCCTGTAATCCTTGAGCACATAGTCACCACACATTCTTAAAATTTCCTAATGATATTAATAAGAAGGTTACAGTTAGGGTTTTAGAATCGACTGAACGGTCAAGAGCTTTGTAATGGAAGAATTTCAAACTGTGTACTATATACAGGGCAAGACGGCGCACGTGTCTGGCCAGTCAAATAATAAGCTACTATTCCTTGTATACACCTTGACACTCGAGCGATTTCATAGCATAGTAGTAATTAGGTCGAAGAACTATATACTGTACTTGCAGATGAGGGTACATTTCATAATAAGGTATAGGCCTACATACATGTTGTAGGCCTACTTATGCAATTCAATGTCAAATGCTAATCTCCAAAATTTATCAGCCCCAGGGGACCATTGTACATCCTAGTTGACCCTGTACTGGCAAATCACGTCAGAAAGACTCAGGTTGTTGCGGCTAGTTTCGTTGATAGGCCAGAATAAGCTACAGTAGCGTTTAAAACTGAGCTTGATGGATCTGTATGCCAAAATGTAGTACTAGCATGGCTGAAATCCGCCTCTCGCCCTATGCCAGCTAAAGTGCAATAAGTCTTCTCGGTGTTCACCTTTACAGCCGGAACTACAAAATCACTGATTATGTCTTGCATGTGAATTGCTGATGTATGAATCAACAGCCCAACTAATTGCCTACATTAAGAGATGTTTATTCACTCGCCCGTAGACCTGGCTGTTCGGCGAATAACGAATAGGCTTGGCTTATGTGCTAGCAGGTATTTTGATATCGGCTGAAGTCATTAAGATTTCTGGGCAATTCCCGGGCACTTGGCGGATAAGAAGAAGACTAGGCGACGTAAGCAGATGCTGATAGTTACATGGCAGATAACAGAATGCAAGAGAAGACTCAGAGAAAGGAACCTAACTGAAATTAAGTGGGACAAAAAGTGACGTAAATCTGAAATGAAACAACCCAAGAGATAATTAAGTGCGAACATCAGTTATGTAATTCTACAACATGTGAATCAGTGAGCACAGTGCAAAAATGAGCACATGATAGTCAAGGTTATAAACATTTCAGATTAGCTGACAAATTTTAATTATAATAAGAAATTGTTAGTAATTAATCATAATTATCGTCGGTAATAATTGAATAGGACAAACAGGAACTATAACCCTTGAAACTGATCAATAGGCTTACAGTATTTCAGCTGCAGTGACAGATATTATAGGCCTAATTGTTAAATCTGTGAATACATTTACTGGGCCGCTGAGCAGAATCCAGATGAGTAGTAGTCAAAATTAAGGTTGGACTACTGGTGGAGTGGTGGCAATGCCAAAACTCAGGTCAACAGTTTGGTTGTAGGTTTGATACAGCAAATATACAGATTATGCAATAACTAAGTTCAATACTTCATATTAAAATTAATCATCAGCTACAAAATATATTAAAAAATTACTGTTAAGTGTTCTGCGTTTCTCAGACGTTTATGAGCTGCATTATAGCATAGGCTAGTTCTGTTGCAAATAGATATAGCCTCGTTCTGAATTAGCTAAATAGCAGAGACAAAGACAACACTGAGATGGTAGCAGAAAGCCCTGAATAGGTTGGTAGTCCAACGCCACCCGTCATAAATTGGTCTCCACCGCCCATCCATTCCTTCTCCATCATGTCGTCTTCGGGCGATTTTCCTTCGGAATCAACGCGGTCGGAACATCCCAACCAGTAAGTCGCCGTTGGCTGCGGATAACCTGAATCAACCTTAAGAAACGCAAATAACCATAAATATTCAGTAATAATCAAATAATATTCTAAATCAAAATTTAACAAATTGTACAGCGAAATCTTGACTAAGAACTCCATGTTCAACCACAGAGGCAACATATCCTACATGTGTATAGCTATGTTGTGAAGAAACTATTTATGAATAAAGTCATAAGTTAAGCAAAGCTTCGGTTTTCTATCTTGACGCATTTCGAACTGCGTATTCACGTCAGCTGTATTCGCACCTTTTCCAGTCTGTCCTAATACGTTGACAAGCGGCTTTTAAAAGGCTGTAAATAAAGACCCGGCGTAAATGAAGTAAAGGCAAAGGAAGACACGACAATATATGGTAAAATGAGGTGCTGACAGGAAAAATATAGAGATCGGCTAGTAGAGGAAAGGCATTCCAAGTAGTTGCATGGTCCTGCCACTGAAAAGTAACAGCATTGAATTTAGGCAGAAATGACAACCCAGCTGTGCTAAGTCTTTGATCCTGAAAAATACGTGAAACGAGACGCAAAACACAGTCGACCTTTCTATTGGTCAAAGCAGGAAAGAAAGTCACCGTGGCACTGAAAGAAAGCGAATGGAAAATAACCCGCATTGACCCAGGAGTCCTAGGTGTTCAGCTAAATTCAAGTGAAGTAGTCCTTTTATGTGGGCCAGTAGATTGCACGCTAGGCGTTAATATCTTCTCTTAAACATCGCCACTGCCGTATTCTCGGGTAGCGCCTGTCCTAAGTCTGGATAAAGGAGGAGGGCGACGTCAACGACCCTTGATGTCATAAGATGTTGTTAAACATTAGAACTACTAATACTCTTCAGCCGGTAAGGATCGAGCCCTAGATCTTAAACACGCAGGAATTATATTCTTTTACTTGCGGTTAACTTCCCAGCATGTGCCGGCATACCAGCTGCTTGATGGAAGAGGCACCTATTCACAAACAACTTGTTTACCGCCGTTACACACTAATACACAGTCCACTCTGCAGACTCCATGCATACTACCGATCAAAGTGCACCCGACTACAACATCCGCATTCGTCTGCGGTCATCTACCCAAGAAGAAACCTGACTCAGCGTTACTTAATTTACTTTAAGAGCTTACTGGTTAAAATTTAAGCCTTAAAAGAGCAGCCTATAACCAAAGCTAGTTAAATAAATTGAAAACGTTAACTGCAGGCGAACGTTATTTAATGTTTTAATTGGGAATCGGGCATCATGGGAATTTCATAACAATAAACTTATGGTGAAATGAATTTCGTCAAAACCCCGCATTTGGCTTAAACCGGTGAGTCCAAAAATAATCACGTAGTCTGCGTTAGCTCCGTGACTTCAAATATTTTAAGCAAAACGGTTAAAACTCGTGTACTGGACTGTTACATTTTCTGCAGAATAGGTCAGCTATATTCATATTTTTTCTCTCAATGATGTTGCATATTTCAGTAGGATCGATTGGATACCACGCCATTTTAGGTTTCCACGTACTGAGAAGACGGTAGACTGGCTATCTAGACACTTAATATAGCGCCTTTTGGTACCCCAAAACAGCGTTGCCTATCCTAGCTCTAAAAAACTCCTGAAATAAAGTCCCGATGGTAATGTAAAACGATAACATATCTTAGATCGAGATGCGACACTTTATCGATGTACCTATCAAGACCAGTAAATTATAACTGGAGTATGACCTACTGTGTTAAATACACGATTGTCATCTCTAGTACAGGGGTTCGATCCTTGGTGCGTCTTGTGAAAGGACAATTCGTTGAACAATTATGCAACCCGTAAAGAAAGACCTACATGCATGGGATTCTTGTTGTCAGAAAGTCCTTCCGCAGAAATATCTACCAACCCCACGGCCATGCCTCCTAGAAATGGGGTTGATAGATGTGTGTATGTTTGTATGTATATAATCATGTAAGTATCTATGCATGTAGGTAGGTAGGTAGATATGTAGCTAGTCACTTAATAAAGAGCCTTTTGTGAACCTTGCAAAAGGCCGCATGAGCGTAAAAAAATGAGAGATTACATTAAGTTCCAGAATTAATTAAAGACGCTATTTGTAGTGATTATTGCAGTTACCTTGAAACTGACGTCATTGTAACGGTAAAAGTTGGGTCCATTGAAGAAATAGGTTCTGCCGTTCGTGTAGTTGAACGCTGAGTCTATCTTTGACGGAAGCCCTTTCCAGATGCTTAGAGGATAAGGATAGCCGTATTCTACTCGATAGACAGATTCTGATCGAGACATTCGATAATATTTGTCACCTGTTATGAAAACGTTCGTATGCGTAATACATGGCAAGTGGATTTATCAGGATCATAATGATTATGATCACTGTGGTCAAGATAGTAAGAACTATTTCCCCCAAAAGAAGAATCATTTCGCCAAGAAGAAGAGGAGTATCAACAAGAAGACGAAGAAAAAGATCAAGAAGTACACGAATAAGAAGAATAAGAACAAAAAAGCTACGAAGAATAAGAATAGCATTCCCTAATGCTAATCCATTGAGTCATCCGTGACTTCGATTTCTTAGCTGTGGGATATATGATGACGGGTGACCAGTACCTCGGAGGTGACACTTTAGCTAACCACAGCATCATCGCGCACCAGTACGTCATCGCCAAGTAAGGAACGAGAAAATTAGCAGTGACAAAACAAGCAGTTGGATTAGTAGAAATACGGGAGAAGTAACTAGCAAACACATTTAATAGCATTGGTATTAAGAATTAGAACAGTACCATACCACGTCTGGTAGTGTCAGAAGCCGATAAGTAGGCCTAATAGAATTCGTAATAAACTTTAGCAGTTAAAAGTATTAGAGGCAGTACATGGAGCGGGTCATAGAAAGGGTTAAGTAGACAGTATTATCGTAGAAGAGGTTATGAGCTTTTAGTCGAATGACACTTGTTGGAGTTAGTTATTTTAAAGTCCTTAATATATTAAGTTAGTCTTATCTATTTTAAGATTGTGTTACCTTTGATAGCGTAGAGTTTCGCGTTTCCGCTCCAGAAAAACGCGGCGTCGATATTATTGGGAAGTCCAGGAAATTCGGTCGAGATGCTCCCCGGGTTATCGCCTACCGGTTGACGCGCAGTGTTGTAGCGCCAGTATTGGTGGTCCTTGAAATAAATAAGAAGGATTTCGGTCAGTATTTTTCTGTCACCCGAAAAGATAAAGATAAAAGATACCGTGTCCTACTTTATTCTCTTTTCAGTTCATCTACTGTATTTACTGTATGCATGTATATGTATATTATGTGTATTTAGGTATGTGAACATTTATACCGAGCCTTTTTGAAACCTCTCAAAGGCACTTTTAGTGCACAGTTCACTCGCAACAAATGGATGCTAAGCTTGAAGGGTGAAAATGGCCAAACCAGCGAATGCATTCACGAACGCATACCCATCTGGTCTGATCCATGGCTGGCAGCTGCTATAGCATTCGGAGTGTGGTGACGAGACATCAAGTGTGATGGGAGGTGGCATCAAAGTAATGACGATTTGGACTTGCGACCTAATAATCAAGGCGCAGCGAACTTGAGCAAAATGCCGTACTCGGGTAGTGCCAGTCCCAAGCCTGGATAAAGGAGGAGGGCGACGTCAATGGCACTTGATGCCACAAGATATCGTTAAAAGTTGGAGTTACTACTACTACTACTATCACCACTACTACCATCTACTACTACTACCAAGTATACAGTCTTTCAAGCAAATAGCAAATCTAATGGGCCGTCATTCGTTATTTTGGAATTGGTTTCTTGACGGTTTGGACATAGCAAAGAAAATAATTGTGTCTCCTTATAATTCCTTGCAGCCATTTTACGTAGAAAAAATGACTTAACTTGAATACTCCGCACTGACATTTATATATTTTAAGCCTGTGATTAGATTAGATATTTGCGCTAAAAAACGAAGAGATGCATTAAATCATCTTGCGTGTCCTTATATAATCGTAACCATAAGCCCGATTTCAATAGAGCTCACCCAAAACTAAGTGGCAGCTCAGTCCAAAACAAAATCGATAACCAAGAAGGGCACGGTTTCAGGTCAAGATCCAAGAGTCAGGCAGGCAGTCAGACGGCTACTGTGGTTGGTGTATGGAATTGGATCTACAGGATAGATAAGGGGAAGAAGAGGTGCAACATGTTCTGATAGTACTAGGCTTGATAGCAAACCTTGAAAAAGAAGATGGAGTCATCCAGGTAGACGGCTGTATCTACATTGGCTGGAAGACCTGGCCAATCAGCGTTGATTGGCCTCGCAGGTGACAGAAAACGACCACGGATGACCCATATAGTATTCGGAACCTGTATGATGACAGAACGGAGTTATCATTCTTATCCTCAGTCTAATCCTCCTCGAAATCCTCCACTTCCTCCTCCTCCATCTTCTCATCATTATCCTTTTCATCATCGCTATAATTATCATCATCATCATCATCATCCATTAACATCATCATTAATATCACCATCAATTACTGCGTAATCAGAATTATCAACACAAAATAAGAAAAGATCACAAATAATATCATAAGATCAGATCAGATCATGCTAGATAGGATCAAGTTAGAATTAAATTAGTATTATATTGCATAACCTTTGATCGATATTGCACAGTATTTGAAGATAAAAATGTCTTACCTTTGAAAACGTAGACGTCTTCGCCGACTGCGAAGATGGCGTCAACCTGTGGATCGCGGCAGATGGCGTGAGCACTGGGCCGCATGCGGGTAGTGGTGGTAAAAGAAGAGCGGGGTGTGGTCAACGAGGTAGGTGTAGTTGGTTCGACCTGTTGCATCATGCTACCTGAAATTGCCATTGAAAAAACCAGTTTTTCAGTATAAATAACTGAGTAAGTATGAAATCTTCATATGGACTGATGTGCGCGATCTATAAGTAACATTAAGAAATTAGTCATTTAGTAAAATAAAGGAAACGAGTTTTAAAACACTTCTTTCACAAGTTTATTAGGAATATTTCATTACATGTTTTTATTGATATTCTTCATTTCTATAATTATGCCAAACTTTTATGATTTGAAGGTTAAATAATTTAGCTACAGATGTTGGTTATTAAGCTAACTGTTGTTTCATTGGCTAGTGTGTGCTGACCATAAATGTATCTGATGCCAGCGATGTCGTCAGAGTGAAGTTTGACATTTGTTGTGTAGCCTCGATAAAATGGAGCCATTATCGATTCCTTTACGTCGGAGTGACCGAGTCCCAAGGCGTGGCCGAACTCATGAATTGCCACCTGAAGCAGGTTGGTACCTATGGAATTAGACAGGCAATTATAAATTAATAATTATAATGTAAATAAATTAATAGCAGATTGATTGTTTCATTACATGAGAAGAGACTTTCATATAAAGAAATTTCTGTTTCATGCTTGTTAATAATTACCACGATACAAGGATTAAAGCAATACAGGTTTTCTCTATTATCAGAAAATTCTTGTTCAGTTAGACATGATTCAATGATGTTATGTACTCGATTTCTTGATGTTACCTAAGTGGTTGGAAGAAGAAAAAGGAGGAGGAGAAGGAGAAGAAGGAAAAGGAGAAGAATGAGAAGGAGGAGGAGGAGGAGCAGAAGAACAATACGATGATGAAGATGATGAAGATAATGAAGATGATGAAGATGATGAAGATGATGAAGACGAAGATGAAGAAAAAGAAGAAAGTGAAGAAGAAGGCGAGGAAGGCGAAGAAGGTGAAGGTGTAGAAGGTGTAAAAGGTGTAAAAGATGGTGGTGCTGAGAGGTTATCGTTACACGTCAGTGTCTGTGTGTATCATTCCAATATAATCATGTGCAAATATATCATGTCACCACGAGAGAATTCGGGACGGTGGGTACAACAAGCGAAAACGAATGTTTCATCATCAAATGGCTTTGTTTTAATGGAACAATGCTGGCCTATGTGCAAAACCTTATAAGCAGTTCGATAATTTTTGACGTGGGGTTTTGAGGACGCAGTTCTTTGCTTGAGAATAAAAGAAGATCATCATCATCATCAACAACAACAACAACATCATCGTCGTCATAATTGAGAATACGAAAAGCCTTAAAAGCCGCGTCTTTAGTTTGCATTAAAACATTCAAGGAGATAACTGTTTAGATCCCTCATACAGCCGTGTGCTCTTGAGAGGTCCCTAACAGGCGCTATAGAAACTTTCAAATAGGCCTACATACATGAATCTTTGAAAAGACAACAAACAAGTGATACCTGAATAGGTTTTTGAAGTCCACTGCTCGTCCTCGTCAAAATGTGTGGCCCCACCAAACTGTGGGAAGAAGGCGTGAGCCAGCGTTTTGCCTGGCCCGTCGAAATTTGATCCATCTCCGTGGTCTCCACTGACAAATTTTATATCTATATCAACCTTTGCTCTTCGGTCTGCAACCTTGTCGAAGGTCAAAGGTGAAACTTCACTCCAGTGCTATGAAAACAAAACGTCATGTAACCATTATGTGTTGTTATTGAATGTTATGTTTTCCTTGGTTTTTGTTCAATTCGTCACTTCTCTTTATACGGGTTTCTTCTACTCTATGCTATTGACATTTCAATTTTTAACTCCAAACTCGAAGTTTATCATGGCGTCGTCAATGTCCTGCAGACATAATGCCATGAAGGTTCCCTTGTCTTTTTCTAGTCATTTAAATGTAAATGTTATGTATATGGTTTTACAGTGCGACCGTATGGACTCGATCCTAGTTCTGGCACCGGCCTTAATCTGTGCTAAGCTACACCAGTTAGCATGATAGTAATTGTTGAATGCCAATCGTTTTGTATCTCTCTAATCTGTTCTAATATTTTTGCTTATGGTTCCACTTCATTACAGGCTTCTCTGCATAATTCTTCTCCGCTGCACGGCATTATGATATAGCTTGTGCTTTTCCGCTGAATGCCTGTGGGGACGGTGGCCGATTGGATATACTGCTTGACTTGTAACGGAGAGTACGGGTTCGAGCCTCCTCTGAGACGGTTACTGTGTAGGGACATTGAGCAAGTCCTTTATTTACAACTGCTCAGCGCCATCGAATGATGCTTAGTCTTTAGACAGTGACGCTTAAGAATGCAGAAATAATCAAATAAAAATAACTAAGAAACCTTGAAAGCTGTTTGTATCTCCGATTCTGTGACGCCCTGTGGCAGATCTGGAGTGAAATTGTTGATTCGGTAAGTCAGCTTCGTCCTTGCCCATCTACCTCCTGTCGACAATATCAACGCAGCTTTTACACAGCCCAAAAATTTCCTGCAGCTACAGCATGTAAGTTTGTAGTTCCAAATAGGTACACATATAACTATCTTACCAATCCAAACTAGTGCCTTTGAATATAGTCTGAGAACGCTTGTTTAGCTTTATGAGTTCATCATACAAAATTTTATGAACTGTTGTATAGTCTAATGTTAAATCAGGATTTAAAAACAAAATAATCCTCATGAATAATTAATAATTAATTAATTATATTATTAAAGTGTAGACCTTGTGCTGCGTATCTTCGTCGTCTTCGTTTCTTGGTGACCATTGCCATTCCGATCTCATCCGGAAGTCCGCATCTCGGCATCTCCATCATCTTCACTGTCTCCTCGTCAACAACTCCTACACGACGAAAAGGAAGGCCGTAGGGCATTTATCACATGCCGCTGCAGTCTTCAGATGTATGCATATATGTATCTATGCGTGTATGTATGCACCTCGGTGTGTATGTATGTATCTATTTATGTATCTATATATCTATATTTGTATGCATGTATGCATGTATGTATGTGTGTATGTATGTAAACTATTTGAGTCATTGCTCATTTAGAGTGATTGATTTATTGGAACAATATCCCATCCAGTTATGCAGCAGCAACTAACATGGAACTAGCATAATCCAAACCACGCGGAGGAACGAACGTTGGTCCACGCGAGGAAAAATTCCAAGAAAATACACTTACAAATAATAAAAGTTTTAGAAGCAATTAAAATACTAAAACAATGAAAATACTAAGAACCAAACAGAAACAATGCACAATAGAAAGAAGATGCACATTTTAAGCTTGTCTACACGTTAGAAGACTCCCTCAGAACTGCAACAGTTTTCTGACCCATCATACAAACTCAACCATGCTCCACCGTTTGCAATTTCTGCATCGGCCTTTCACTCAAAACTCAAAACATTTCTCTTTCACAGACCCTATCCTGACACCCCTTATTCCTCTAATCTCTCTCTCCCCTCTCCAACCCCAAACACCACTTACCCATAGCTGCCACGCTGTCTCTCCCTCTGACTTTTGGATCTTGACGCGGAACCGAACCCTTTTGCCTATCAATTTTGTTTTGACTGAGCGCCTGTGAATAATCTGGTCCCCGCGGCATGGTTTACGCTGGGTGCTGTAGAAATTTTGGAATTACGATTACGATTACTAGAATGCAAAGATAACAATACAAAGGAACAGTGATGGTAATCAACTGTCATTGCTTAACTCCAGATATTTATCAAAACAGAGTTCACTAATTCTTCTCTTGCAAGCATCTAATGGGCCTTCAGCTTCAGAGGGAGGGTGTTGTTTCCAGATATTAACAATACGGATAGAGAAGAAATAATCATATGCTCATGGACAGGCAGGTGAGATTTGCTAAGTTTGAAAGCGTGACCACTCCAGCCTGGGTACTGAGAGTAGAGGAGCATCTCGGTGTTATCAACCTCCAGTGCATATCGTGTAATTTTGAAGCCGGTGATGAGGTCAAGTTTTAAACGTCTTGCCTTTGTAAATCATGTTGGTCAATTCACCAAATGCGCTATCTACATTTGATAAAAGTAATAATAATAAAACAGATACAGACAGACAACCAAATAGACCGACATAGATCAGCACACTGACAAATGAAGGGTAGGCTATTATGGCTCATGAAATGAAATGTAATGTGAGTAAACATTTTTATACACCTTCTAGGTAACTCTCGAAGACGCTATCACTAAAGCAAAGTTTGTCGGGGTATTCTGGTGATATATTTTGCTTGTGTCCGTTTCTATATTACTGCTGTACTTGTATGTCTTCTTGTCTGTTCTTCTCTATGCATTGCCAACGTATCGACCTCTGTCTACTGAGTGATTTTAAAATGGCGATGCTGATTATGAAGATGATGAAAACGACGATATTGCAGATGGTCTAAACCTATATATATATGACTATGTTTGCTGATAATGAATTATGATCATAATTATATGTTTTTAGACTGTTTACTCGTTGTAATGATAGGCCCAACAGAACATGTTTTTGAAAAATACTGTAATATACTGAAGCAAATATTAGTTTATGGGGTTTACAGTATTTATCATAGGCCTACTAAGACCATAACGGCCTAATGAACGATAATTGCAGAGAGGAACAACAACAGAATATTTAGAGGATGCAGTCATTATGAGCCAATTAACGGAAGCTTAGTCTCTGCTCTCATTTAGGTCTACTTCTCAGTCTTCGAATTCCTAAATTACGTTTCCGGTGTTGCAGTTAAACCAATGGTAGTTCTGCGATTGGACAACTTTTATGCACATTCGCAATATTTCTGCAGAATTAAGTCCCTACATATGGTTGTATGTAGGTATGGACGTATGTTTGCATGCAGTTGTACATGCATGCATGTATGTATGTATGACTTTTTGTATGCATGTCTGTTTGTCTATATGTCTGTACTAATATATGTATGCATGTATGAACGATAGCTCTGTTTCTGTTTCTGTCTGTATTCATATATGTATGTATGCATGCATGTACGCTAATATGCATGTGTGTATGCATGTGTATATGTATGCAGAGCTGTTTACATTTATATGTATATGTATGTATGCATGTAGTATGTGTGTACGTACATGTATGTATGCATGTGTATATATTTGTATGTCTGCTGTATGTATCGAGCTATGTATATTATGTTTACTGTATGGAAGTATCAAGACATTTAACATTGCGCTTTTAAGGTCTTTTCAATCATGCGAGAGTCTAATCAGGACATTTACTGTAGGATTAATTGAAATTGGACATGGACCCTTTAACGAGATTCAATAGCCAGATATTGTCCTGTTACGTGGTGCTAATGTGTAGTCAATTTTCCACAACTATTTTTGGCTCTTTTGGTGGATATATGGCGTTTTAACAAATGCGTTGCTTCCTTACTTATTACGTGCTTACCTAAGCTACGTCGGAATGTTTTATTGACCGGTAACGACTTTCGTATCTACGGTGTCTTACGTCACTCAAATGCAGAGGCGCTCGAATATTTACTCACCGGTTTCTTTGATTCCAGCCATCATCTGGAATTTCATGACCGCCATACGGAATATTTCCTCGGGATCCGTGATGGAAGCCAATCGAGGATCGTGACTGGAGGGTCCCATATAGGCGAATCGCTTAAGATAAGCCTGAAAAAAACGAAGCATTTGAGGTTACTACTTCACGTCAGTCAAACTCTGGTCTTAATATTATTAAATGCGTTGTTATTGCCGCAAAAACCAAATCTGGAAATAGGTCAAGTCAGCCATGAAGGATCCCTCTGACCCTTTTCGGTTGGCCTTTGACTTCTACATTATTCACTGTGAATATCATATTTGTTTTATGATTGTTGTTAACTTTACTAGCATGGCGTTGATATTCAGTCAATAATTGGCTCTTTCCTTTCATTTACGGACCAATGGCAAGACACTGAAAACCAACACTTCACACTTTAGATGGTGCAACAGCTTCCCTTGTCCTGCCCGCAACAGATGACGCTAAGCCTCAAGGGACTGGCCTCAGCCACGCAGCCTCGGCCTGTAATGCTGAAATCAAATCTGTAGCTTTGAGTTGCGCCTTTATTGTAAGACACACGGTATCAATCGACCGTCGCTTTATCATTAGGCCTATTTGGTTTCTGCAATCATCAAGCGCCACTTTCTAATGACTACGGAACAACCAGTGGCGCTGAGCAATTGTGGGTGAAGCACGTGCATAAGGTCCCTATACAGTAACCGACTCAGAGGAGGAGGAGGAGGTTCGAACCTGCACTCTCCGCGTTACAAGGGGAGCGCTATAACCAATCGGTCATCGTGCCCCACAACTAGCTGAGTGAAACATTTTAGCGAAAACGTTTAGCTTTCAATGAAAGACGCATACTGTAGTTTTAATCCATTAAACAGAACCTTCCAAGATCCAAAAAGTTAAAGAGACCAGAAGACAGGCTAGTTGTACATGGCCGTCTGTGATGGCCCACATTTGCTGGTGTTAAAATCTGTTTTAGATATATAGGTTATGTAATCATTATCTGTAAAATGTAATGCTTGTGCGTTGTCAGTTGCAAATAATTACTTACTTACTTACTCACTCACTCACTTTACGCTTGATGCATTGTTGAGATTTCAGACTCTACGTGAACGACGTGATTATTATTTGCTCAAAGTAGAAAGCAGAACCGTCGATCTTTCGCAGACAGCGAAGTAATTGAAGAATAAAGAAGCTAACTGAAGTTTGAGTCGAATAATGAGAAAAGCTGGTTGAGTACAAGCCTGAATTAACATGGCCGACTATGCCAGTGGGAGTTGGTGGATGAAGAGCTATGTGGTGACCCATGTGAGCCGGGGCATGGGCTGACCCTCAGACAGTATCTGTGGACGATGTGGGCGCCGAAGTGCCGCAAAAGTATGTCCACAGGTGGTGAAGTTGGAGAGAAGGAAATGACCAGTCACATGTGCTGTGCCAGCCAAGAAAGTGCGGAAAATTAAGTGATTTGAAACGAAGCCATACAAAGAGCCGACAAATGCAGTCATCTTGGTAGAAGGGCCTCTCCAGGTTGTTTATTTTGTTGTTGTTATTGTTGGTGGTGGTGGTGGTTGTGGTACTATTGTTGTATAATCGTAATCGTAAACTTGAGATTTTTAAAACGCCCAACGAAAACTAAGTCGCAAGAACCAGATTATACACAGATGTTAGGTCAAAACAAAATCGACAGGCAAGAAGGGTTCGGTTCCAGGTCAAGATCAAAGAGTCATACAGGCAGCCAGGCTGTCAGACGCCTACGGTGGATGACGTTAGGAATTGGATCTGCAGGATAGATAGGGGAGAAGAGGAATGTTTGTTATTGCTGCTGCTGTTGTATAATGGTCACTCAACATCTTGCATCGGCATCAGATGGCTTATTAATATCACTGCATTTATTAAGATCAACTCTCTAATGACCCAGCATCAGTTGATGGCGTTGAGCAATTGTGAGTGAAGGACTTGCACAACATTCCCACACAATAACCGTAAGAAATGAGGCCTCATACCCGACTCTGCGTTAGGTGCCGATCGCTCTAACCAATCGGCTACCGTGCTCCACAATTGGACAAAATGCCACATTCTGCTCTTGTGCATTTGTCGTTTAGCCACTGCTGCCTACCACAAATCGCATCCTGCTACAGTAGTGTAATCTAGCCACGTGACATTATTCAAACTACGATGCACTTCTGTTTCTATTCTATTCTTTCATATTGAAGGCGGCACCAGTTGTATTAAACTATGCTTAAATATGCTAAAATAAGCTAATATCTGCTATGTTGCCTATTTATTGTGATCTTTTCTGTTGTAGTAAAATAAAAGATCTAAAGCAAAGATCGATTTAATGATTGATTCAGATATTGACTTAATGAATTATTGAATGATGGATTCAAGGATTCATTGATCAAATGGTCTAAAATAATTAAATATGTGATATATGCGCTTAGTTCGTGATTAAATAACTGACAAACTGACCTATTGACTCGATGGCTGGCTGACCAAATGGTGGATGTATGAACATTGAATCAATTATTGGGTCGATTATAGATAAATGGACTGACAAATGTATAAATCATTGGATCAAACTACTTCCAGATGAAGGACTGAATGGTCAGTCGATCGAATGATGAAATGATTTGGAAGAACTGAAGCCATTCTTACCTCCTGTTCTTCCCTAGTAGTAGCTGATGATGCATGTCCTCCTTCGAATGAAGTGAATAATGACAACGAAGCGAGCAGAGCAGTGGCTAGCATCATGGTTGTAGACCGACCACCACAGTTTCCACTGTTCGAACCCACTACCATTTCAAAATCATGTATTTTGACTTAATGTAGCCGATTACACCTCAAAGTAAGATGACAATGCAGTGCTGGCGTTTCAACAAAGCAGAATATATTCTTGACGATCACTATTATCATCATCGTCACCGACTTCATTATCTTCTTCACTATCATCCTCTACATCATCAACATCATCGTCAGCATTCGCCATCACACTCATTTTCCAGCATGGTGTCATGTATGAGGTTTTTGACATCATCTTTGTTTCATCGTTATCATCACCATCATCGTTATCACCAACTTCATCATCACCACCATCATCTTCATTTTCCGCACCTATTTCGTAATCGTAATCGTAATCGTAATCGTAATCGTAATCCCAAGATTTCTACAGCGCCCAACGAAAGCCGCGCCGCGGGGACCAGCTTATTCACAGGCGCTCAGTCAAAACAAAATCGATAGGCAAAAGGGTTCGGTTCCGGGTCAAGATCCAAGAGTCAGGCAGAGAGAGACAGCGTGGCAGCTACGGTGGGTGATGTTTGGAGCTGGAGAGCAGAGGCAGATAAGAGGAAGAAGGGGTGTCAGGATAGGATCTGTGGAAGAGGTATGTTTTCAGTTTCGAGTGAAAGGCCGAAGCACAAATTGCAAGCGGTGGAGCATCGGTGAGTTTGTATGATGGGTCCGAAAACTGTCGCAGTTCTGGGGGGAGTTTATTCCAGAGTGGTGGGGCAGCTATGGCTATGGAGCGATTACCAAATTTTAAGGATGAGGTATCTGGAGGCCGGAGAAATGTTAGGGCAGAAGAGGAGCGAGTTGAGCGAGGCGGTTGTATTGTAAATAACTGACGAAGATAGGAGGGTTGTGAAGATTGAAGTGTGTTGTATGTAAGTGATAGGACTTTGTACTCGATTCGTTCAGGTATTTTAAGCCAGTGTAGTGATTTAAGAACAGGAGTGATGTGATGGTGTTTGGGGGTTTTGGTAACAGCACGAGCGAGAGCATTCTGTGTGGCTTGAAGGCGGCTTATTTGGTGGAGCCTATGTTCAGGAACAGTGAATTGCAATAGTCTAATTTAGCATGGACTATGGATGTGGCGATGGTCGATGCAGTTTTAAAGTCAAGCATAGGGCGGATTCTGCGAAAGTCGCGGATATGCATAAAGCAAGAGCGGGAGAGATGGGTGATATGATCAGAAAACGCAAGGTTCTGGTCGAAAATAACACCTAAATTCCGGACAGAAGAGTTAGTATTAAAGGTGTGGGTGGAGGCAGAGTCCAGGCTGAGGGAGATAGAGGGGACAGGAATTTTCTTGAGTTGGTCACGTAGGCCTATAAGTACGAATTCAGTTTTAGATGGGTTGAGGCATAAGAGATTAGATGTCATCCAAGAGGAGATTTGTTTAACCACACAAAGAAGATGACCTGTAGACTCATTGAAACAATTTGGAGAGAAAGAGATGAATAGTTGGGTGTCATCAGCATAGAGGTGATGGTCAACGGAGGATGCTTTAATGAGTGAACTGAGTGGGGTAGTGTAGAGGATAAACAGAAGAGGTCCAAGAACGGAGCCTTGTGGAACTCCGCAAGTGAGAGGGCATGACTTAGAAGAGGCTTCCGAAGTTTTAACAGAGAAAGAGCGAGAAGAGAGATAAGACTGCATCCATAGGAGAGCAGTGTCAGCAAAACCAAACCAGGTTGAAAGTCGGTAGAGTAAGATATTGTGATCTATGGTGTCGAAGGCTGCAGAGATATCAAGGAGACAGAGGCAAGAAACCTGTTGATGAGAAATGGCAGAAACAAGCTTGTTGTAGAGAGATGTCAGAAGAGTTTCGGTGGAGTGGCGTTTAGTAAAACCAGACTGGTGTGGGTTAATGAGTGAGTTAGAAGCTAAATAGTCATTGATTCGAGATAGGACAATCCGTTCAGTTAATTTGGAGATGAAAGTCAGGTTAGAAACAGGCCGGTAGTTAGAAAGGATTTCCTTGTCGATAGATGATTTCTTGAGAAGAGGGGTAACAAAAGAGTGTTTAAAAAGAAGGGGAACATTTCCAGTAGAGAGGGAGAGGTTAACTATTTTGGTAATGATTGGAACAAGGACAGATGCACAGTCTTTCAATAAGGAGGTAGATATAGGGTCAAGTTCACACTGTTTGTTTGGGAGAGATTTTAGCAGATTTAGTATTTCGGTCTCTGATGTAGGTTGAAAAGCAGAAAATGAGGATCGAGGTGGGGAAGGTGGGCGGTCATAGGTGGAAGAGGGAGCATCAGCAGCTGGATTGTTGGAGGTTTTGGAAAGTAGAGATTGAAGAGAGAGACGGAGGGTACTAATTTTGTCCGAGAAGAAGGAACTAAAGGAGTCGGCTATCGAGGACGATGGAAGAGAATTTGAAAGCGCGCTGGGGGGTTCCGATGGAGGAGTTGATTAATGGTTTTCCAGAGAAGATGAGGATTAGAGGATCGGGAGCGGACTAGTGATGAGTAAAATGTCTTTTTAGCTGTAGCTAGGAGATGATGGTATTTATATGTAGCAGATTTAAGGGTAGAGAGAAGTTGAGGATCACGGGTGCGCTTGTAAGCGCGCTCTAGGCGTCGCCGGAAAGATTTAAAGGCTTGGAGATAAGAACTGTACCAAGGATTGTTAGTGTGACAGCTGGATTTGGTAATAATAGGTGCATGTTTGTCAAGAATCATGGACAGAGTGGTGTTGTAGCAAGACAGAAGTTCATCAAGGGATGCAGGTGGATTTAAGACAAGGTTTGAACGGCATATATCTTGTATGAAGGTTTCAATATTTATTGCACTAATGCGACGAAATGAATGAAAGACAGGATCAGGACGTGGATTAGGTTGGATGTTAAGGCGTGTAAAGATGGGGTAGTGATCAGATGGCGTGTCGAAAGAGAAAGATATTTCAGGTGATAAACTGGATGATGACGAAGTGATAATGAGATCAAGTGTGTGGTTGTGAATGTGGGTGGGAAAATTGACATGTTGGACCAAGTTAGTTGATGATAATAGGGTGAGGAATTCAGAAGCAAATGTGTCAGATGGATTATCAACATGTATATTAAAGTCGCCTGTAATCAGGAATTCGTGAGGTGTAGTGGCTGCAATCGAAAGAAGGGTTGCAAATTCTTTCAGAAAGACCGAGGAAGGACTTGACTATGAAGAGGAGGAAGGAGGGCGATATAAGTTAAAGATTGTAAAATTTGTGTAAGTTTGAGTGTTATTGATGCACATTCGAAAGAGTGAAAACAGTAACCAGGTGAGTCTAGGACTGTGGCAGGTTCCCGGGTAAGGAAGGCAATGCCCCCGCCAGTAATGTTGGAAGAGGTTGATGATTTAGTGGGTCGAGGCGTATTGTAAAGATGGTAGCCAGGAGGACTACAGTTTTGATATTCAGCGAGAGTTGAGTTTAAACTGAGCCAGGTTTCAGATAGGGCAAATATGTCAGGCGGGTGGGAAGAAAGGCAATATCTTTGATTTCTTGGGAGTGAACAGGATGTAGAAGTGAACGTATGCTAAGCGTGCAAATTCGGAAGCTGCTGTTGTTTGTATTTGGAGGATTGTCGGCGCTGTTGGAGGGTGAATTAGGGGAGGAGGAAGAGAAGGATGGGGAGGATGTGGATGAGGATGGGGTGGACGAGGAGGAGGAGAAGAATGTAAGTCTTTGGGACCGGGATTTGGGTGGATGTCTCCGGAGAGCAGGATTAATATGGTAAAGAGTGTATGCCAGGTGGGGTATTGCGGTGGTCGTCGGAGGGAGGAGGTAAGGAAGAACGGTAAAGGAGAACAGAGTAGATGTCCATAGTGCGTGGTGGCAGTGCCAAAAATGGGGGAGTTGGAATGTTTGGCCGTTGGAATTATGTAGGCCAAGCCGGGCTGAGGGGGTTGGTGCCTGACATGGAAAGTAGTCATACAGCGCAGGTTAAGGATAAGACTGATTGACAGATACATTGTGGGAGGAGTTTAAGATGGAATGTGCTTTGGATGGAGTGAGCATGGAGGAAGGCAGATTTCGAAAAAGAAGAATTGGTACATGATGACGGCGAATATTAGGCGATGGAACAGTTTGAATTTGCGAAAGAGATATGGAACGGACTCACCGGCAGACAGCATTAATCCATGCGCAGGGATGAAGCAATCGATTCAGAGGAGACGTCGAAAAGTTAGAAAATATAGATTAAGAAAACTGAGCGTGCTGCGCGACCGCTGGCCCCGCCTTACCTTATTATGTAGGCCAAGACCTTATTATGTATTTCCGAGGACGATGTCATACCTAAAGTCAGTTGTTAAGAAAGGTGGCACTCTTACATTCCGTTAGACTAGGATTTTAGGCCGAATCACGAGAGACAAAATAAATTGCTGATTGGACCAGATCCCTACCCAAGATCTATGCAATAGACTTACCTTCTCGAGATGAGATCCTAAAAACTACAGATCAGTGGGACAGAGAAGTAACCGTAGAGCTGAACGGCAGTTGATCGCTTGTCAGGAAATGTCTGTATCATCAGCAAATCATCTGCTGTAATTGTATGACTGGCGGTTGTTTGTTACTTCAGAAGACCAGTGAATAAATATTCTAGAGTTGCAGAACGTCAGTTTATATACACAGAACGGAAAGCTTGGCTGAATCAGCAGACAACAGTTGTCAGCATCACACGTACATGTATATAGAGAGAAAATTAGCGAGAGCTTCCTAAATGGCACCTTATTCCGTGCGTATATATATATATTTCACTGAATCATTCTCTATATATCTCACTTCGATAGATATGCCTCTCTCTATGTGTTTCCCTCGATGCCTCTCTCTATGTTTCTCTGTCTTTCTCTGTCCTTGTTCTAACCCACTCTCTCCGTCTACATGTGTACGAGCCTCGATCTTCATCTATTTCTATTATTACAATACTGTGCTGTTTATGCAAATGACTGGCTACTGTCTGATACACTTCTTAGAAAATCGTTACGGACTAGATATCACCGCAGGTCGTGTTGGAGGGTCGTGCTTTGATGAGCATTAACTTCTTCTTTCCCGATCCTTTGTGTTTCCTCATCGACCCCTCCTAATTTCAAGGGCCAGCAGACCAGTTTAGTCCTCCACCCAGATTCTCTGATATTATCGTGGGAACTTCCTTGTGCAGGCATTGTCATGACGTGATTAGTCATCCACGCTACATACATACACTTACCCTCCACCCAGAGAGTTATTGTTGACTGATACAGAGATCGAACATCGCTGATTAGTGGTTCGCTGAAAACTTCTACTGATTTTATACTGCCTCTTTATCTCTCTGTGTCCTCTACCTTTCCTCTCTTTCCTCAAATGCCCCACTGTGTCTCTCTCTCTCTGCTCTTGCCGCTGTCTCTCCTCTTCCCCTTCCGCTTTTCTAACTTTCCCGCTCAATTCTAAACACCATCCACCATAGCCGTCTGCCTGAATAACTCTTGGTTACTGAATTGGAACCAAACCCTTTCTGCCTATCGATTTCTTTTGACTGAGTGACTGAGAATAAGCTGGTTTCCGCGAGTTAACTTTCCTTGGGCGCTGTAGAAATCTCGAGATTACGATTACGATTCTGCTTCTGCCTCTTTTGCCTCTTTCCTCACTCCCTCTTTCCTCATCTCAGTAAGGACCTAATTGTCCCCCCTCGCTCTTATTGCTTCTCTCTTTCTTATATCTATCTCATTCTCTGTCTCGTTCAGTGTATGGGTGCGTGCGTGCACATGCGTGTGTGTGTGTTTGACTCTCTTTCACTCTGGTCTGTTTCTCACACACACATAAATACACTTTCTTTTTTGTCTGTTTTATTCTCCTCTTGCGTGTGTTTCTGTCTGTCTACCTGTCACCGCCTCTGTCACAAACAGAGAGATGGACATGCATAAAAGCATACAGGAAGCAGATAAACCGACAAGAGCATTAGTTATCGACGACAGATGGATAGGAAGATCTCTGTTTCTCTGTCTCCCCTTCATCTCTCGTTCTTTTTATTTCACTAGTCGGTCTGTGAAATTGTCGCGTATAGTCAACGATCATTTTATTATCTGTAAAGGTGGATCTCGTCTTTAGCGTTTAGCTCAAAGCTATTTAGGTTGTCATGAAGGTTTCAAACCGGACATCACGGTTGGCTAATTGTAACGATTAGTCGTGGTAAACCACACCTAGGTACTAGCAGCGGCTTCACGATTGCTTGCGTGGAGGGGCAAGAGCAATTCCAGAAGGATGTCATATTTTGGCTGAGTAGCGCCGTCACATAACCAAAAGGGGCGCGGGGGCTGTTCGCCTCCACAATCTCCCCCCACACACCTATAGCTCAATCCGCCACTGTTTGGTACGCCATCCAAAAACCAGTTGAGCTAATTGACAACTACTCAACTACGACCTAATATTTAGCAGCGTTGTTAACACAGAACATATAATTTTAGTAACAGGAATAATTAAAACGCACGTCTGGTCCGTGATCCTGTTTGCAAGGGCATGAGTGTTTGTATCTTCGTGTGCACCTGCGGGTATAATTAGGCTCATTACGTTTAGCCGATCATAACGCATACCTAATAGTACAATTAAGCCATTTGCTAATGAGTGATAAACAATGGATCACGTGAACTATGAATGTATGTGTAGGCCTACTGCGATGTTTATCACCTTTGAGCAATAATAACTTAAAAGTTCTCTGTATAACTTCATTCCATGCAGCTGGTTTCCAATCAACAAAGACATGGTGCAGGTAAAGTCCCACTAAATTCCAATGTTCTTGTACCTGGAGACTTTAGTCTTGCTAAACCTAACAGATAGCATCACCATTGTTACAGTTTAGGTATATTGCAACTGCCGATATAAAGTCGCAAAATGAATCATCTAGACACTCATCGTACCACTAATCTTTCGTAGAAATGTGGTGGCCTACAATGAGGTAAATAAGCCGCAAATGGTCGTTTTAAAGTATTTTTCTTCGATTAAGAAATTAGACCCTATCGAAGCAGTAACCGTTGTATTTCAGTATTGTAGCACGATTGTCCAAATACAACGGTTGCTTTACGGAAAATATTGTTTTAACGTTTGTACAGAATTGACTGCTAAACAAAATGGAAAATTGAAATCCGTTGATTCATTCAGGAGATACGAACAAATATGTCGTTCGGTCGCCGTATTCCAATATGGCACCTAGTAGCGCTTAGGGACAATGCCTACAACGCTCAAAATTGTAGTTTGTGTATAAACAATACCTCCGCCAAGGTTAATACTAGAAATTTGGGTATCCGCCGTTTGGGCTCGGCGCTCCAAGGCAAGTTACAGTTTTACTCTTAACCCAAATTTAGACTTGATTTCATTGCTTAGCCAAATGACTGAAAATAGTTCTGTTTGGCGACAAACGAATTGCTCTCTTTCCTTTCTATTTTTGCGGTTTAGCTGTCTTACTGGCCTGGTTAGCTACATTGGTTAACGCGTACGTCAAGACGCCTCTGCGCCGATCGTGGTTTATTTAAGAGATTTTATCTCGGGCTAGCATGGTCCGAACACGGGGTCGATAAATAGCGTAGCGTCCATTCAAACAGGTAGCGGTGGTGAAGGATCTCACCCGATAAATTCATTGATAAATGAGGAGGGGAGAAGTCATAGGTTTGCTGTAGAAAAACATGTACATTTAGGTTTATATTTTCGGAGCTAATTTCTCATTTCGTCTTCTGAGCTTAGTATCAGTCAGCCTACAGTTATACATAACTATGTTTCAATTAATTGCTGCACTTACTTTTCGTTCTTTAATAACACATTTAGGCGCAATACTTGCAAGGGCACCGGTATGACTTGCAACCATTAGCCAGTGAAGAACCATTAGATCCAATACCGATTGTAAACTGAAACTTTTCTACTGGTCGCCAAAACCGCCACCAGAGATGCTTTAACGCTCACAAGAAACAAGGTCTACATATTACTAGTATTAACTACAAATATTGATTCCATATGAACATAAGTGTAAATGTATTTGGCTATAAGTATAGCACCTTTTTGACTGCTACAGGGGTGCTACATAGTAGTCCATACATTGACCGCAGAATGACGACCTACACTTAGACCTGAATCGCTAGGAATTAACTCTGAAAAAAATGCAGCTCATTCTAAAAATCTAGGCCTACCAGTGGAACTCGTCGAACGACGCTACTCCTGTGGTACCTAAGTCAAAAAAGTGAGAAGTCACCGATGTAGACTTACCATATAGCGTAACTGGTCAAATGGTGAAAAGGAACGTAGACTATTTCTTGAAACCTTGAGTTATCCAATCTATCTCTTTCTGTTGTTCAATTCTGTTCACAGAACAAGATGACGACAGTCTTACGTTTCACCTGGATAAGAACTTTTCAATCGTTATCTTGTGATTTTGTTTCAGGCAACAGAACCAGTTGCAAATCACGTCAGGTAACGCCATTAAAGGACCGGATGTGATGCGTTGCTTGCAGCAGCGGAAGAAAGACCCACTAGCAAAATGTAGACCCCATGAGTAAAACAAATTTTAATGCCTGAACAGTGAGGTGAAGTCCTCTCTGTCCTTAGAAATCGCAGTTTGCTGAAAGTTGATCGACTGTTTGCTTCAGAGATCACTTTTCGCGTGAAGTAGGCTACTCCTTCGATCGGGGAATATGGTCTAGTCAAATTTCTGCATAAAATCTTAGGCATGTGCACAGATACAATTACAAGTCGATAAGAAAGATCGTTTCAACCGTCTCCGTATTGAAGGTAATTGATTTCCCATGGTTGATCACCACATACATGAAATTTGGCGTCCCCTAAAAACATGGAGTCAGTAATGGAACTGACCAATTTTCCTATAGCAATGCAATTAGACTTCGAGGGAATAAACTGCATATATCTAAAGCACTGGAAACAGAAAAGCATGAATCAAGCATATCCAGCTAGGGCTGCCAACTTTAGATTCTGCCTATCCGGGATGCCCACATAATTCAATATGCCAGTACCAATTTACTCTGTCCACTCCACTGTATATAACGAATGTTACGCCAGCATACTCTAGAATCTGCTGCAAATAGTCGTTAAAAATTACAGTCAAACGATTTGACTCCAATCATCAAGGGACAAGTGGCCTGAACAAAGAAAATTGGAATCAGTTTAGTTTGTGAGAAGAAGATCATTTGGTGAAGTGGGTATTTACACCAAGTTCCGGGACAATTTGGGAGCAATGCAAAGGACACGCCATGCACAAGGCCGATTCCGGGTCTGTCCAGGCGAATCCGGGACGGTTGGCAGCTATAAGCGTATCTTGCATCCCGCTAACAGAGAATCATAGGGAATGACGTATTGTCAGCATAGAGCAGCCATCCAATGAACAACGAATTTATGTGATACCCTTCGTCAAAAATGACGCAGTTGCGCAACAAAAATGTTTATGAACGCTCTGTAAAGTGAGGGTGATAAACATTACCCTGATTCACACCCGAAGTCATTGAAAAGCAGTGTGAAAACAACTGCCCGAACTCACTTTGACACGCAGATTAGTAGGGCCATAGTACCAGTTTGCAAGACAGCTACTAAAGCAGAGGGTATACTCGCTTGTAACAATGAATCGTTTTGCTATATAGGCCTATAACAGTGTCAAATGCTTTATTTGTATCTTACGCAGCCTTAAGTGCTGAACAACCCTTATTAAAATGATCAGCAGTTGTTCTCAGAGCACAAATATAGACTCTGAACAACCAATTGCCTCTAATTAAAATTATTTTCTATGCCTGACACGTTAATCTCTTAATATTCATTCATTCGTTCATTCATTTATTCACTTATTTAATTCAAGCTTAAAACGAACTGCAATTCATCGACAGCAAGGAACTCATCACAAATTGTCTGATTCGTTTAGATTCCGAGATTTGTCTTTAATTTGGGTTAAAGGATGCGGTGAAGAAGCCCAGACCGTACATCAGGGTGGGTAATAATTAGCTTAATATGCTGTACAAGGGATGGGCATGGATCAAATAGCAGAAAGAGCTTTTCTATGAAGGCCTTGATATTTTTAACCGTCACCTGTCGGCAAAATATCATACATGGACACATCGTTTATTTTCTCATGCTTCGCGACGAGTGTTGGAATGAGCGGAAAATCTGGACATCCAGATGCTCGTCCAGATTCTTATGTATGCCACAAAAGCGATCCTCGAATTTCCCTGTAGTATCATCATCATCATCATCATCATCATCATCATCATCATTAAAACCGCACCTGGAGAAACGTGTTTTGAAATGTTACTACAAAAGTTTGAATTCCATGTTTTCGAAATATGCGATGGATGTTTGCCTAGGAGTCGGTCATATAGCTCAGCATTATGTCGACTTTCGAAGTTCATTCATGAATCTGTGATTGCTCGTTTATGTAGTTCAATGCAATGTGTCTCCCCTGTCAGTGGTCAGCCAGCAGACATCCAAATATAGTGCCAAAAAGTAGCATTATCTGTAAGCCGATCAGATGCGTCATTCCAATATGGCTTCAAAGAATGCATTTAGTACTCTTGCAACGGGATCAAAGGAGACTCTACACAACGATAAGATCAACAATTAATATTAATTAATTAATTATCAATGCGCTGAAAGGCTGTGCATCAGAACAATGTTCGCGACATATCTCCGGGTTCAAAAACTGGACTCTAGTGGCTTCATAGAACCCTGTTAATATGTCTTGTCTCATGGCTAAAAGAACAGCCTGGGGATTCCGCCCTGTGCTTATCTCCCGCTGCTGTAAAATTGGGCTGTGACCAGAGAATTTTAATTTTAATTGTATTCACGACAAGTTTTAAATCTCTACGGGTGTACAAAATCTTCACCACCGCTGCCCGTTTGAATGTGCGCCACGCCTTATAAAGTCCATGTGCACGAAAGAAAGGCCCATTAGCCCCAGATTTAAATCTCTGATATAAGCCACGATCGGGACGCGAATCTCACGCATAGAGGCTACTTCGCGTACACATTTACCGATGTAGCTAACTAGGCCAGTAAAGAAGCTAACTAGGCCAGTAAAGAAGCTAACTAGGCCAGTAAAGAAGCTAATTAGGTCAGTAAATACTAGAGTTAGACAGTAAACAGAAAATTTTATCTGTTAGTAGATAGGAAGATTATTCCAAGCATGCGGGCCGGCTACTGTAAAGGCTCGATCACCCATTTTAGTCTTAGTTGCCAGTATGTATACATTAGAAGACCTTGATGATCGCAGCCGGAATCGATTAGGATCGTCAGACAGCAACTTCATGCTGTCCACAATACAGCGTGGTGCACAGTTACGAAGGCAGTATTACATAAGTAGACAAAGTTTATATTTGACACGTTCGCCGACCTTCAACCAACAAAACTGGTTGTAATCGTAATCGCAAACTCGAAATTTTTAAGCGCTACTTAAAAGTTAAACGCAGGGCACCAGCTTATTCATAAGCGATAAGTGAAAGTCCAGTGGGGTTGTCCAAAGATGCGATGTCATTAACAAAGTCCGGTTCCCAGAAAAAAGAGAGCAGGGGAGAGGAGGACAGGGTGAGTCGTGTATCAGCTAAGAGAAATGGGAAGACTGATGAGGATGGGATTTCTTGAATAGGTGAGACTTGAATATCGAAGGGAATACACGAGGAGTAATAGAACGATAGAAGGTGTGAAGGAGCAGAGAATTTGCGAAATTCATGAGGGAGACGTTCCAGAGTCGAGGTGCATTGTAGTGACATGAAACAAACCAAGAGATAATTAAGTGTGAGTATTAATTATGTATTCTACACAATGAGAATCTTTGACAGAAGCACGAAAATAAGCACACAATGGTTTTGGTTATGAACGTTTCATATCAGCTGACAAATTTTAATTGTAATAAGTAATTGTTTGTAGTTAATTATCGCCAGTTATAATAATTAATAATCTTGATTATAACTGGATAGGACAAACTGGAATTAGAACCCTTGAAACTGATCAGTAGGCCTACGGTATTTCAGCTGCAGTGGCAGATATTATAGACCTAATTGTTCATTCTGTGAATACATCTACTGGGCCGCCGAGCAGAATCCAGATGATTAGTAGTCAAAATTAAGAGTGGATTACTGCTGCAGTGGTGGCAATCCTAACTTTCAGATCAAAAGTTATGTTGTAGGTTTGATACAGCATGAACAGAAAATATAGCCTAGATAGATCTAACTAATTTCTATTCTTTATTTTAAAATAAATCATCAGCTACAAAATATAATATAAATAAGTGTTCTGCGTTTCTCAGACGTTTCTGAGCTGCATTATAGTATAGGGTAGATCTGTTGCAAGTAGATACAGCCTGGGTCTGAGTTAACTGAATAGCAGAGACAAAGCCAACACTGAGATGGTAGCAGAAAGTCCTGAATAGGTTGGTAGTCCAACGCCACCCGTCATAAATTGGTCTCCGCCGGCCATCCATTCCTTCTCCATCATGTCGTCGTCGGGCGATTTTACTTCGGAATCAACGCGGTCGGAACATCCCAACCAATAAGTCGCCGTTGGCTGCGGATAACCTGAATCAACCTTAAGAAACGCAAATAACCATAAATATTCAGAAATAATCAAATAATATACTAAATCAAAATTTAACAAATTATACAGCATAATTTAGACTATGAACTCCATGTTCAACCACAGAGGCAACATATCCTACATGTGTGTAGGCTATGTTGTGAGGAAACTTTTTATGAATAAAGTCATAAGTTAAGCAAAGCACCGGTCATCTATCTATCTTGTCGCATTTCAAACTGCATGTTCACGTCAGTTGTATTCGCACCTTTTCCAGTCTGCCCCATTACGTTGACAAGCGGCTTTTAAAAGGCTGTAAATTTAGACACGACTTAAAGTGAAGAAAAGGCGAAGCAAAACACGTCAATATATGGCAAAATGAGGTGTGATAGGAAAATATAGAGACCGATTAGCAGAGGAAGAGGAAAGGCATTCCATGTAGTTGCATGGTCCTGCCACTGAAAAGTAACGGCATTGCATTTAGGCAGAAAGGGCAACACGGTTAGGCTAAGTCTTTGATTCTGAAATTACGAGATACGAGGCGCAAGACACATTAGTTCCTTTTATTGACCAAAGCAGGATGAAAGTCACCATGGCACTGAAAGAAAGCGAATGGAAAATAACGCGCCATTGACCCAGGTCTAGGTTTTCAGCTGAAATCAAATGAAACAGTAATTTGTATGGGATTATTGACTTCATGAGAGGCGTAAATGGGGCACGGTAGCATAGTGGATTGAGCGCTCGTCTTGTAATGCGAAGAGTACAGGTTCGAGTCTCCCACGAGACGGTTACCGTGCAGGGTCCTTGAACAAGTCCTTCACTCACAATCGCTCGACGCCATCGATTGATGCTAAGTCATTAGATAGTGGCCCCTAAAAATAAATACTAATTATGATATCCTTTCCCCAAAATCCGCCACTGCCAACTCGGTTAGCGCCAGTCCCAAGTCTGGATAAAAGAGGAGGGCAACGTCAAGGGCCTTTGATGCCATAAGATGTGGTTAAATAGTGGAACTAATAATACTCTTCAGCCCAAAGGATCAAACCCTAGGTCGTGGACACGCAGGAATTACATTCTATTACTTGCAATTAAATATAAATTTAAAATGTAAATTTTACTTCCCAGCTGAAGCCGGCATACCAGTTGCCATTCTCAAACAACTTCATTATCGCCGTTACACACGTATACATAGTCCATTCTGCAGACTCCACGCATACTACCGATCAAAGTGAACCCGACTACAACATCCGCATTAGTCGCCCGCGGTCATCTACCCATGAAGAAACCTGGCTCAGTGTTACTTAACTTCGCTGATCGGAGTAGCCGGTCTATCATCCAGGGTGCAAAGTCAAGGCCTTCAATCTCTCGTGCACAGAATGCGATGTCGATAGCTATCAGTAGGATTTTTAGAGCTTACTGGTTAAAACTTAGGCCTTAAAATAGAATCCTATAAATAAAGCTGGTTAAATAAATTGAAAACGTTAACGGGAGGCGAAAGTTATTTAATGTTTTAATTGGGAATCGGGCATCATGGGAATTTCATAACAATATAATTATGGTGAAATGAATTCTGTCACCACTTCGCAATTGGCCTAAACCGGTGAATCCAAAAATAATAATGTTGTTTGCGTTAGCCCCGTGACATCAAATATTTTACTCAAAAGTTTAAGATCGAATGCTGGTCTGTTGCAATTCTGCAGAACAGGTCAGCTATGTTCGTATTTTTCTCCCAATGATATTGCATATTTCAGATTGGTTGCCACGCCATTTAAGATTCCCATGTACAGAGAAGAAGGTAGCCTGGATATCTACACAATTAATATAGCGCCTTTTGGTATCTCACAAAAGTGCTGCCCTATAAACAACTTCTGAAATAAAGTCCCGATGGTAATGTAACATGATAACGTATCTTAGATCCAGAGATGCGACACTTTATCGATATAACTATCAAGACCAGTAATTTATAACTGCTCTATGACCGACTGCGTTAAATAGACGATTGCCACCTCTAAGTGCAGGGGTTCAATCCTCGGTGTGTCATGTGAAAGGACAATTTGTTGTCAAATTATGCAACCCGTAAAGAAAGACGTCCATTTATAGGATTCTTGTTGTCAGGTTGCCATTAAGCCGAGGTACTACCAACCCCACGACCATGCCTCCTAGAAATGGGGTTCATGTATGTACGCATGTATGTATGCGGGTATGTATGTATGTATATATGTAGCCTGTGTATGTATACATGTTAGTTTGTACGTCTGTATGTATCTATTCATGAATATAGGTAGGTAGGTAGGTATCAAACACTTATTAAATCACCTTTTTATGTACTTCGCAAAAGGCTGCATGAGCGTAAAAAATGAGAGATTACATTAAGTTCCAGAATTAATTGAAGACGCTATTTGTAATGATAATTGCAGTTACCTTGAAACTGACGTCATTGTAACGGTAAAAGTTGGGTCCATTGAAGAAATAGGTTCTGCCGTTCGTGTAACTGAATGCTGCGTCTATCTTTGACGGAAGCCCTTTCCAGATGCGCAGAGGTTGAGGATAACCGAAATCTACTCGATTGACATATTCTGATCGAGAGCTATACCGTCGTGATATTCGATAATATTTGTCACCTGTTATGAAAACGTTCGTATGCGGAATACATGGCAAGTGGATTTATCAGAATCATAATGATTATGATCACTGCGATCAAGACAGTAAGAACTATTTCGTCAAAAAGAAGAATCAATTCGCCAAGAAGAAGAACAGCAACAACAAGAGGACGAAGAACAAGATCAAGAAGTACAAGAATAAGAAAATTAAGAACAAAAAACCACAAAGAATATAAAGAACATTCCCCAATGCTAATCCAGTGAGTCACCCGTGACTTCGATTTCTTAGCTGCGGGATATATGATGACGAGTGGCCAGTACCTTCCTTGTCCGTCTGATTTTCGCACTAACTCTGGACAGTCGTCTCTGGAACAGATATCTTTAACCATTTTCTATGTTAGTGAAGATTTGTAAACCCAACCTCGGAGGTGACACTTTAGCTAACCACTGCATCATCGTGCACCAGTACGTCATCGCCAAGTAAGGAACGAGAAAATTAGCAATGACAAAACCCACAGTTGGATTGGTAGAAATACGGGAGAAGTAACTAGCAAACACATTTAATAGTATTGGTATTAAGAATTAGAACAGTACCATATCACGTCAGGCATCATTAGAAGCCAATAAGTAGGCCTAATAGAATTTGTAATAAACTTTAGCAGTTAAAAGTATTAGAGGCAGTATGGAACGGGTCATAGAAAGAGTTAGGTAGACAGTATCATCGTAGAAGAGGTTATGAGGTTATAGTCGAATGACAGCTATTTTAAAGTCCTTAATATATTCAATAAGTCGTGTGTATTTTAAGACTGTGCTACCTTTGATAGCGTAGAGCTTCGCGTTTCCACTCCAGACAAACGCGGCGTCGATATTATTGGGAAGTCCAGGAAATCCGGTTGAGATGCTCCCCGGGTTATCGCCTACCGGTTGACGCGTAGTGTTGTAGCGCCAGTATTGTTGGTCCTTGAAATAATTAAGAAGGATTTCGGTCTGTATTTGTCTGTCACCCGCAAAGATATTGTATCCTACTTTATTCTCTTTCAGTTCATCTACTGTATTTACTGTATGCATGTATATGTATATTATGTGTGTTTATGTATGTAAACATTTATATTGCGCCTTTTTGAAACCCCTCAAAGTCACTTTTAGTGCACAGTTCACTCGCAACAAATGGATGTTAAGCTTTGAAGAGTGAAAATGATCAAGCCAGCGATTGCGCTCGCGAACGCACAGCCGTCTGGTCTGATCCATGGTTGGCAGATGATATAGGATTCGGAGTGCGGTGACGAGACATCAAGTGTGATGGGAGGTGGCATCAAAGCAATGACGATTTGGACTTGCGATCTAATGATCACGGCCTCGAGCCTGCTGTGCGAACGACGTGCAAAGAACTTAAGTAAAATGTCGTACTCGGGTAGTGCCAGTCCAAGCCTGTATGAGGAGGACTACGTCAACGGCCTTTGAAACCATGAGATATCGTTAAATTTTGGAACTACTGCAACAACAACAACAACTTCTACCACTACTACCACTACCACTACTACCATCATCACCACCACAACCAGCACCACCACCAAGCAGCATACAGTCTTTCAATCAGAGAGCAAATCATGCACTAGGCCGTCATTCGTTATTTCGCAGTTGGTTTCTTGACGGTTTGGACATCGCAAATAAAATAATTGTGCCCCCTTATAATTCCTTGCAGCCAGTTTATGTAGGAGAATTATCATAACTTACGTACTCATCACTGGAATTTTTATATTTTAAGCTGTCGTTAGATTGGATATATGCGTTAAAAACGAAGAGACGCATTAAACTATCTTGAGTGTCCCTACATAATCCTATTCCTAATCTTAATTGTAAACCCGAGATTTCGATAGCGCCAATGAAAGGTAAATGGCGAGAACCAGCTTATTCACAGGCGCTTAGTCAATAACAAGGCAAGAAGGGTTCGGTTCAAGGTCAAGATCAAAGTGTCAGTCAGTCAGTCAGTCAGTCAGTCAGTCAGTCAGTCAGTCAGTCAGTCAGTCAGGCAGGCAGGCAGGCAGGCGGTTAAAGGGTGATGTTTGGAATTGGATCTACAGGATAGATAAGGGGAAGACGAAGTACAACATGTCCTGATATTCCTAGGCAGGATAGCATACCTTGAAAAAGAAGATGGAGTCATCCAGGTAGACGGCTGCGTCTACATTGGCTGGAAGACCTGGCCAATCAGGGTTGATTGGCCTCGCAGGTGACAGAAAACGACCACGATGACCCATATAGTAGTCGGCACCTGTATGATGACAGAACGGAGTTATCATCGTTATCCTCAGCCTAATCCTCCTCGAAATCCTCCTCTTTCTCCACATCATTGTCCTTTTCATCATCGCTATAATTATCTTCATCATCCATTAACATCATCATCATTGTCACCATCAATTGCTGCATAATCAGAATTATCAACACAAAATAAGACAAAATCACATTTAGTAAAATAAGATCAGATCAGATCATGCTAGATAGGATCAAGTTAGAATTAAATTAGCATTATAATGCATAACCTTTGATCGATATTGCACAGTATTTGAAGATAAAAATGTCTTACCTTTGAAAACGTAGACGTCTTCGCCGACTGCGAAGATGGCGTCAACCTGTGGATCGCGGCAGATGGCGTGAGCACTGGGCCGCATGCGGGTAGTGGTGGTAAAAGAAGAGCGGGGTGTGGTCAACGAGGTAGGTGTAGTTGGTTCGACCTGTTGCATCATGCTACCTGAAATTGCCATTGAAAAATACCAGTTTCTCAGTATCAATGAGTAAGTATGAAATGTTGCATAAGTACTCAAGTGCGCGCTCTATAAGTAACATTAAGCATTTAGTCATTTAATAAAATAAAGGTAACGAGTTTAAAAAACACTTCTTGCAGAATGATCACAAGCTTATCAGGAATATTTCATTACATGTTTTTATTGATATTCTTCATTTCTATAATTATGCCAAACTTTTATGATTTGAAGGTTAAATAGTTTAGCTACAGATGTCGGTTATTCAGCTAACTGTTTATTTCATTGGTTATTTCGTACTGACCATAAATGTATCTGATGCCAGCGATGTCGTCAGAGTCAAGCTGGACATCAGGTTTGTAGCCTCGATAAAATGGAGCCATTATCGATTCCTTTACGTCGGAGTGATCGAGTCCCAAGGCGTGACCAAACTCATGAATTGCCACCTGAAGCAGGTTGATACCTATGGAATTAGACAGGCAATTATAAATTAATAATTATAATGTAAAGAAATTGATAACAGACTGATTGCTTTATTACATGAGTACAGACATTCATATGAAGAAGTTCCATTCCTATTAATAATAAAACCACGAAACAAGGATCAAAGCAATACAGGTATTCTGTATTATCGTAAAATTCTTGTTTAGTCAGACATGATTTCATGATGTTATGTACTCGATTTCTTAATGTTACCTTAGTGGTTGGAAGAAGAAGAAAATGGAAGAGGAGGAGAAGCAGAAGCAGAAGAAAGAGTAGGAGCAGATGAAGAAAAAGAAGAAGAAGAGGATTGAGATGATGAAGAAGATGAAGATGTTGAAGTTGCTGAAGATGAAGTTGAAGAAAAAGATGGAGAAAGTGAAGTAGAAGGTGCAGAAGATGGTGAAGAAGACGGCGAAGAATGTGAAGAAGGTGCATAAGGTGGTGGTTCTGTGTTAGACGCCAGTGTCTGTATCATTCCCACATAATTAATCGCAAATATTTCATGCCAGAAAGAAAGCATTTGGGATTTTGGGTCCCACAAGCGAAAAGGCATATTCCGCCATCAAATGGCTTTGTTTTAATGGAACAGCGCTGCTGTTGGCCTGTGTGTCCAACCTTAATAGCAATTCGATCATTTTTGACATGGGGTTTTGAGGACGTGGTCGTTTTCATGAAAATAAAGGAAGAAGATTGAGCATAAGGAAAGCTTTAAAAGTCGAGTCTTAAGTTTGCATTAAAGCACTCAACCAGATAATCGTTTAGATCCCTCATACAGCCACGTGCTCTTGAAAGGTCCCTGACAACGCCGTCAAGCCATACAGAATGCTCTTGCTCGTGCTCTCACCAAAACCCCCAAACACCATCGCATCACTCCTGTTCTTAAATCACTACACTAGCTTAAAATACCTGAACGAATCGAGTACAAAGTCCTATTACTTACCTACAACACACTTCAATCTTCCCAACCCTCCTATCTTCGTCAGTTATTTACAATACAATCACTTCGCTCAACCCGCTCCTCCTCTGCCCTAAGACTTCTCCGCCCTCCCGTCACCTCACCATACAAATTTAGTAATCGCTCCATAGCCATAGCTGCCCCATCACTCTAGAACAGACTTCCCCCAGAACTGCGACAGTTTTCTAAACCATCATACAAACTCATCGATGCTCCACCGCTTGCAATTTCTGCATCGCCCTTTCACTCAAAACTCAAAACACTCGTCTTTCAAAGATCGTACTCTGACACCCCTTCTTCCTCTTATCTCTCTCTCCTCTCTTCTGCAGCCCCAAGCACCACCCTCTGTAGCTGCCACGCTGTCTCTCCATCTGACGTTTGGATCTTGACCTGGAACCGAACCCTTTTGCCTATCGATTTTGTTTGGACTGAGCGCCTATGGATTGGCTGGTCCCCGCAGCGCGGCTTTCGTTGGGCGCTGTAGAAACCTCAGAATTACGATTACAATTAACACGCGCTATAGAAACTCTCAAATTTGCCTTCATACATGTACCGTTCAAAGGACAACAAGTGATACCTGAATGGCTTTTTGAAGTCCACTGCTCGTCCTCGTCAAAATGTGTGGCCCCACCAGACTGTGGCAAGAAGGCGTGAGCCAGCTTTTCGCCTGGCCCGTCGAAACTTGATCCATCTCCGTGTTCTCTACTGGCAAATTTTATATCTATATCGACCTTTGCTCTTCCGTCTGTAACCTTGTCGAAGGTCAAAGGTGAAACTTCACTCCAGCGCTATGAAAACAAAACGTCATGTAACCATTATGTGTTGTTCTTGAATGATATTTTCGCTAGGTTAGTCTGTTTTTGTTCAATTCATCACTTCTCTTTATACCGGTTTCTTCTACTCTGTGCTATTGGCATTTCAATGTTTAACTCCACCTCGAAGTTTATTATGGCGCCGTCAGTATCCTGGAGACATAATGCCATGAAGGTTGCATTATCTTTTTCTAGTCATTTAAATGTAAATGTTATGTACATGGTTTTACAGTGCGACCGTATGGCCTCGACCCTAGTTCTAGCGCCGGCTCTAATCTGTGCTAAGCTACTGCAGTTGGCATTATAGTAAGTGTTGAGTGCCAATCGTTATTTGTCTCTCTAATCTGTTCTATTTTACATATGGTTCCACTTCAATACAGACCTCTCTGCATAATTTTTCTCCACTGCGCGCCATTATAGTATTAATTGTGCTTTTCTGCTGAATGCGTGAAAATAACTAAGAAACCTTGAAAGCTGTTTGTATCTCCGATTCTGTGACATCCTGTGGCAGATCTGGAGTGAAATTGCTGATTCGGTAAGTCAGCTTCGTACTTGGCCATCTACCTCCTGTCGACAATATCAACGCAGTTTTACACAGCCAAAAATTTCCATTTCTACTAAGTCAGTTTTGTAGATCCAAATAGGTGCAAATACCAATCAAAACTAGTGCGTTTGAATGTAGTCTGAGAATGCTTGTTAACATACGTTTTCTGATGTCATCATATAAAATTTTATCAACTGTTGTATAATCTAATCTTAAAATACTTTCGCCGCTTTCTTATGTTGAGTTGAAATAAGGCAAGCGATGGTAAATCAAGATTTCAAAACAAAATAATCCTCATGAATAGTAAAGAATTAATTTAATATATTAGAGAGTAGACCTAATGCTGCGTATCTTCGTCGTCTTCGTTTCTTGGTGACCATTGCCATTCCGATCTCATCCGGAAGTCCGCATCTCGGCATCTCCATCATCTTCACTGTCTCCTCATCAACAACTCCTACACGACGAAAAGGAAGGCCGTAGGGCATTTACAGTATCACATGCCGCTGCAATCTTCAGATGTATGTATATATGTATGTATGTGTATATGTATGCATGTATGTATGTGTGCATGTATGCATGTATGTATGTATGTATGTATCTATGTATGTATGTATGTATGTAACCCTATTTGAGTCACTCCTCAGGGATCATTTCCAGTGATTGATTTATTGGAATAATATCCCATCCAGTTATGCAGTAGCAACCAACATGGAACTAATATAGGCCTAATCTAAACCACGCGGAGGTAGGAACACGTGATTAAAAAATTCAAGAAAATACACTAATAAATGGAACAAATTTAAGAAACAATTAACATACTAAAACAATGAAAAAACTAAGAACCAAACAGAAAGAATGCTCAATATTAAGAAGATAAACATGTTAAGCTTGTCTACACTTTAAAAGAATAGAATGCAAAGGTAGCAATACAAGAGAACAGTGAGAGTAGTTAACTGTCAGTGTTCAACTGCAGTTATTAATCAAAACACATATAACTAATTCTGATCAATCATGCTAGTTTATGTTTGTATGTGTATGACTTTTTGTATGCATGTCTGTTTTTCTGTATGTCTGTTCTCATGTATGTACGTATGTATGTTTGTATTTTCTTTCAGTATTCATATATGTATGCGTGCATGTACAGTATGTATATATACATGTATGATTGCATGTTTATATGTTTGTAGTACTGTTTGCATGTATGTATGTATGCATGTGTGTATATATTACGTTTACTGTATGCAAGTATCAAGACATTTAACATTGTGCTTTTAAGGTCTTTTCAATCATGCTAGTGTTTAGTCAAAAAAAGTTATTGTAGGCTTAATTGAAATTGGACATGGAGCCTTTAACGAGACCCAACATTTAGGCAGATATCTACGGTGTCTTACGTCACTCATATGCAGAGGCGTTCGAATATTTACTCACCGGTTTCGTTGATTCCAGCCATCATCTGGAATTTCATAACCGCCATACGAAACATTTCCTTGGGATCCGTGATGGAAGCGAATCGAGGATCGGGGCTTAAGGGTCCCATGTAAGCGAATCTCTTAAGATACGCCTGAAAACGAAGCATTTGGGGTTACCACTGCACGTCAGTCAAACTCTGGTCTTAATATTATTAAATGCGTTGTTATTGCCGCAAAAACGAAATCTGGAAATAGGTCAAGCCAGCCATAACGGATCCCTCTGACCCTTTTCTGTTGGCCTTTGACTTCCACATTAATCACTGTGAATATCATATTTGTTTTATGATTGCTGTTAACTTTATTAACATGGCGTTGATATTCAGTCAATAATTGGCTCTTTCCTTTCATTAATGGACCAATGGTAAGACACTGAAAACCAACACTTCACATTTTAGATGGTGCAACAGCTTCCCTTGACCTGCCCGAAGCAGGTGACGCTAGTCCTCAAGGGACTGGCCTCAGCCATGAAGCCTAATTTGATAGTCTCGGCCTCTAATGTTGAAATCAAAACTGTAGCTTTAAGTTGCGCCTTTATCGTGTGACACACGGTATCAATCGATCGTCGTTTTATTATTATTTTGTTTCTGCATTTCTGCATTTTATTGAGCGCCACTTTCTAATTACTACAGATCAATCAGTGACAGTGAGCAATTGTGAGTGAAGCACTTGCTCAAGGTCCCTACACAGTAACCGACTCAGAGGAGCAGCAGGTTCGAAACCGTACTTTCCACGTTACAGGGCGGGTGCTATAAGCAACCGTCACCGTGCCTCACAACTAGCTGAGTGACAATTTTTTGTGAAAACTTTTAGCTTTGAGTGAAAACCGCATTCTATAATCATAATCCATTCGACAGAACCTACCAAGATCGAACAATTTACAGGGACCAGAAGACAGGCTAGTTGTGCATGTTCGTCGGTTAGGCCTATACACTTGTTCGTGTCATAATATATTTTAGATATATAGGCTATGTAATCGTTCTCTGTAAAATGTAATGCTTGTGCGTTGGCAGATGCAAATAACGACTACTTACTTACTTACTTTCTCATTCACTTTATGCTTGATGAGTTGGTGAGATTTCGGACCCTATGTGAACTACGTCAGCCTTGATTATTATTTGCTCGAGGTAGAAAGCAGAAGCGTCGATCTTTCTGAGACAACGAAGTATTTGAAGAATGAGCAGCTAACTAAGTGAAGAAACAGTTTGACTCGATTAATGAGAGAAGCTGGATGAATAGAAGCCTGAACATGGCCAACTGTGCCAGCGGGAGTTGGTGGATCAAGAGCTGTGTGGTGACTCATGTGAGCCAGGACACTGGCTGACCCTCAGACAGTGTCTGTGGACGATGTGAGGCCCGATGTGCCTCAAAAGTATATTCGCAGATAGTAATCGTAGTCGTAATCGTCATTTCGAGATTTCTACAGCGCCCAACGAAAGATGAGCCGCGGGGACCGGCCAAATCACAGGCGCTCAGTCCAAACAAAATCGATAGGCAAAAGGATTCGGTTCCAGGTCTAGATCCAAAAGTCAGATGGAGAGACAGCGTAGCAGCTACGGGGGGTAGTGTTTGGGGTTGGAGAGGACAGAGAGATAAGAAGAAGAAGGGGTATCAGGGTACGATCTTTGAAAGACGAATGTTTTCAGTTTTGAGTAAAAGGCCGAAGCACAAATTGCAAGCGGTGGAGAATCGATAAGTTTGTATGATGGGTCACAAAATTGTCGCAGTTCTGGGGGAGTTTATTCCAGAGTGGTGGGGCAGCTATGGCTATGGAGCGATTACTAAATTTTTATGGTGAGGTGACGGGAGGGGGAGAAGTGTTAGGGTAGAGGAGGAGCTGGTTGAGCGAAGTGGTTGTATTGTAAATAACTGACGAAGATAGGAGGGTTGGGAAGATTGAAGTGTGTTGTATGTAAGTGATAGGACTTTGTACTCGATTCGTTCAGGTATTTTAAGCTAGTGTAGTGATTTAAGAACATGAGTGATTTGGGTTTTTGGTGACAGCACTAGCAAGAGCATTTTGTATGGCTTGAAGGCGACTTATATGGGTGAAGCCTACAGTATGTTCAGGAATAGTGAGTTGCAATAGTCTAATTTTGCATGGACTATGGATGTGGCGGTGGTTGATGCAGTTTTTAAATCAAAACTGAAGAGAAGGAACTGACCAGCCATATGTGCTGTGCCAGGCAAAAATTCAGAAAAATTGAGTGATTTGAAACTGACCAGCCATATGTGCTGTGCCATGTAAGAAAATTCAGAAAATTGAGTGATTTGAAACGAAGCCAAACAAATGGCCGACAAATGCAGTCATCTTAGTAGAAAGACCGCTCCACGTTGTTATTTTTGTTGTTAGTTATTGTTGCTGTTGTTGGTGGTGGTTTGATGTTGTTGTATAATCGTAATCGTAAACTTGAAATTTTTAAAGCGCCCAACGAAAACTAAGTCGCGGGAACCAGCTTAAACACAAACGTTTGGTCAAAACAAAATCGATAGGCAAGAAGGGTTCGGTTCCAGGTCAAGATCAAAGAGTCATGCAGGCTGTCAAACTGTCAGGCTGTGGGTTGTGTTTGGAATTGAATCTACAGGATAGAAATGGGAAAGAAGAGGAATTGTTGTTGTTGTTGCTGCTGTTGTATAATGGTCGCTCAACATCTAGCATCGGCATCAGATGGCTTATTAATATCATTGCATTTATTTAAGCGCCAATCTCTAATGAGTCAGCATCAATCGATGGCGCTGAGCATTTGTGAGTGAAGGACTTGGTCTACATTCCTACACAGTAACCGTCTCAGATGAGGCTCGAATCCGACTCTCCGCGTTAGGAGCCGATCGCTCTAACCAATCGGCTACCGTGCCCCACAATCGGCCAGAATGTGACATTCTGCTCTTGTGCATTCGTCGTTTAGCCACTGCTACCTACCACAAATCGAATTCTGCTACAGTAGTGGAATCTAACCACGCGAATTTATTCAAACTACGATGCACTTCTGTTCTGTTCTTTCATATTGACGGAGGCGCCAGTAGTGTTAAAATATGCTAAAATAAGCTAGTAAATGCTATGTTGCCTATTTATTGTGGTCTTTTCTGCTGCTGTAAAACAAAGAAGCTAAAGCAAAGATCGATTTGATGATTGATTCAAACAGCTTATTGATTTAATGAATTATTGAATTATGGATTCAAAGATTCATTCATCAAATGATCTAAAATAATTAAATATGTGATATATGCGTTTAGTTCTTGATTAAATAACTGACAAACCGACCGTTTGGCTCGTTGGCTTGCTGACCAAATGGTGGATGTATGGACATTAAATAAATTGTTGGATCGATTTAAAGACATGTGGACTGGCAAATGGATAGGTCTAAATCATTGGATCAAACTACTTCCAGAGGAAGGACTGAATGGTCAGTCGATCGAATGATGAAATGACTTGGAAGAACTGAAGCCATTCTTACTTCCTGTTCTTCCCTAGTAGTAGCTGATGATGCATGTCCTCCTTCGAATGAAGTGAACAATGACAACGATGCGAGCAGAGCAGTGGCTAGTATCATGATTGCAGACCGACTACGACAGTTTCCACTGTTCGAACCCACTACCATTTCAAAATCATGTATTTTGATTTAAGGTAACCGATTACAATTCAAAGTAAGATGACAAGCATTATGATCCACGTCAAAGCCGTCGGTGTCATTCGCCATCAAAACCACCATTAACATTTTCTTCACTCATTTTCCAGTATGATGTCATATTTAAGGTCATCATCGTCATCGTCATCGTTATCATCATCATCATCACCACCACCAATTTCATGATCACCACCACCATCTTCATTTTCCGCACATATTTCCGAGGACGATGTCATACCTAAAGTCAGTTATTAAGAAAGGTGGCACTCTTACATTCCATTAGACTAGGATTTTAGACCGAATCACGAGAGACTAAATAAATTGCTGATTTACCCTACCCAAGATCTAGACAATATACTTGCCTTCTAGAGACGAGATCCTAAAAACTACAGATCAGAGGAACAGAGAAATAACCGTAGAGCTGAACGGTAGTTGATCGCTTGGCAGGAAATGTCTGTATCATCAGCAAAGCATCAACTATAATTGTATGACTGGTGGTTGTTAGTTACTTCAGAAGTCCAGTGAACAAATATTCTCGAGTTGCAGAGCATCAGTTTATATATACAGAACGGAAAGCTTGGCTGAATCAGCAGACATTAGTTGTCAGCATGATATAAAGAAAATTAGCCAGAGCTTCCTAAATGGCTCCTTATTCTGTGTATATATATATCTCACTAATTCACACACTCTATGTCTCTCTCTATATATATATATATGTGTGTGTGTGTCTCTCTCTCTAGTTCTTACCCTATATGTCTCTCCCTATGTTTCTCTGTCTCTCTCTGGTCTTGTTCTACCCCACTATGTCTGTCATCATGTGTACGAGCCTCGACCTGCGTCTATATATTTCTATTATTACAATACTGTGATTTTTATGCAAATTACTGTCGACTGTTTGAAACACTTCTTAGAAAATCGTTACAGACTAGCTATCACCGCAGCTCGTGTCGGATGGTCGTGCTTTCATGAAAATTTACTTCCTTTTTTCCCATACTTTATGTTTCCTCTTCGGACCCTCCTGCTTTCGAGTGCTAGCAGACCAGTTTAGTCTGGCGTCCAGTTTCTCTCAGATATTATCGTGGGAACTTTCTTGTGTCGGCAATGTCATGACGTCCTTGGTCGCCCACGCCTCATACATACGTTTATCCTCCACCTAGAGAGTAATTATTATAGATACAGCGAACGATCATTATTTTTATGATTCTGCATTTGTTACGCGCCATTGTATAAAGACATAGCATCAATCACCGCTGATTAGTGGCTCGCTGAAAACTCCTATTGAACTTATACTGCCACATTATGTCTCTTCTTCGTCTACCTTTCTTCCCTTACCTCTAATGCCCCACTGTCCCTGTCTCTGCCTTTTCCGCTGTCTCTCCTCTTCCTCTTCCCCTTATCTAACTTTTCCGCTCAATTCTAAACACCATCCACCATAGCCGTCTCTCAGCCTGACTCGTGGATACTGACCTGTAACGAAAACCATTCCTGCCAATCGATTTTGTTTTGACTGCGTGCCTGTGAATAAGCTGGTTCCAGCGACTTTGCTTTCGTTGGGCTCTGTAGAAATCTCGAGTTTACGATTACGATTACGATTCTGCCTCTGCCTCTTTTGTTTCTTTCCTCACTCCCTCATTCCTCACCTCTGTAAGGATCTGACTCTCCTCCCTCACTTCTCTTGCTTCTCTCTTTCTTCTTCTCTCTACCTCATTCTGTCTATCTCAATCTCTGTGTATGCGTATGTGAGTGCGTGCGTGCGTGTGTGACTCTTTGACTCTGTTCTGTTTCTCTCTCTCACACACAAATACACTTTCTTTCTATGTCTGTTTTTCTATTCTCTCGCGTGTGTTTCTGTCTGTCTCTGTCTACCTGTCACCGCCTCTGTCAGAAACAGAGAGATGGACATGCATAAAGGCATACAGGAAGCAGATAAGCGACAAAGGCATTAGTAGTCGACGAGAGATGGACAGGCAGATCTTTGTTTGTCTGTCTGTCTCCCCTTCATCTCTCGTTCTTTCTATTTCACGAGTCGGTCTGTGAAATTGTCGCAACGCATAACATAGAGTCAATGGTCATTTTATTATCTGTGAAGGTGGATCTAGTCTTTAGCGCTCAACTCAAAGCTATTTCGGTTGCCATGAAGGTTTCAAACCGGATATCACGGTTGGCTAATTGTAACGCTGTGGTTAGTCGTGGTAAACCACACTTGGGTACCAGCAGCGGCTCCACGATTGCTTGCGTGGAGGGGCAAGAGCAATTCGAGAGGGGCGCCACATTTTGACAGTCCAATATGCACGGGTCTGGCCTGAGGGGCACCGGCATATAACCAAAAGGGGCGGCCACTGTTTGGTACGCCATCCAAAAACCAGTTGAGCTAAATGACAACTACTCAACTACGAGCTAATAGTTAGCAACGTTGTTAACACCGAACGTATAATTTTAGTAACAGAAATAATTAAAACGCAGGTCTGGTCCATGATCCTGTTTTGCAAGGGCATGAGTGCATGTATTTCGTGTGCACGACCTCCGGATATAATTAGGCGCACTACGTTCAGCCGATCAAGACGTTTACCTAATCGTACAATTAAGTCATTTGCTAATGAGTGATAAACAATGAATCACATGAATTATGAATATATGCGTAATTGTAATTGTAAACGAACATTTCTAAAGCGCCACTTAGGAAACAGTGGTGCTCCCGACTTGAACAAACAAAAGGATTTCAGGCGTTTGGTAGACTGGGTAGGAGAGAAACTAAGTAACTGAAGCCGCAGGTCAAGAGGGAGTTCCAGCTGAAAGGGCCAACAAAGGCAAAGCTCCTGGACTGAGCAGTCGTAGTGCGGACGCGAGGGACTACCAAGAGACCACGGGTAGCTGAGCGAAGGGAGGCATGGGAACGAGGAAATCGGAAGTGTAGGCCTACTGCGATGTTTATCACCTTTCAGTAATCATAACTTAAAACTTCTCAATATAACTTCATTCCATGCAGTTCGTTTCCAATCAACAAAGACACGGTGCAGGTAAAGTCCCACTAAAATTCCAATGTTCTTTTGGCTGTAGTCTGGAGTCTTGCTAAACCTATCAGACAACGTCACCATTGTTACCATTTAGGTAACTTCTGAAATAAAAGGCGCAAAATGAATCATCTATACACTCATCGTACCACTAATCTTTCGTAGAAGTGTGATGGCCTACAATGAGTTAAATAAGCTGCAAATGGTCGTTTTGAAGTATTTTCTTCATTCAAGAAATTAGACCCTATCGAGGCATTTGTATTCCGTATTATAACACGATAGCGGCCGCTTTACGGAAAATATTGTTTTAACTTTTGTACAGAATTGACTGCTAAACAAAATAAAAAAAATTGAAATCCGTTGAGCCAAGTTACGCACAAAAGTGTAGTTCGGTCGCCGTTTTCTAATATGGCGGCCCGGAACGTTTAAGGGCAAGGCCTACGATGCTTAAATTTGCAGTTCATGTATAAACAATACGTCTGCCAAGTTTAATGCTTGTATGTAAGAAATGCACAATTTTAGACATATCCATTGTTCTGTTGGTTACGTTTGGGTGTCCGCCGTTTTGGTTCGGCCCTACGTGGCATCTTACATTTTTACTTTTAACCCAAATTTAGACTTGATTTCATTGCTTAGTCCCAATTACTGAAAATAGTTCTGTTTAAATTAATTGACAAATGAGCAAGATCTAAGTCATAAGGTCGCCATAGAAAAACATGTACATTTATGTTTATGTTCTCGGTGCTAATTTCTCATTTCGTCTTAGACTTGAATGGCTAGAAATTAACTCTGAAAAAATCCGGCTCAAAGTAAATATCTAGGCCTACCGGTGGAATTAGTCGAACGACGCTACACCTATAGTATCTAAGTCAAAAAGGTGCCTAATCACCAACGTAGACTTGTCATATATCGTGACTATGCTCAAATGGCGAGAAGGAATAACGCAGACTATTTCTTGAGACCTTGATATATACAATCTATCTTTTTCTGTTGATCAATTCTCTTCACAGAGCAGGATGACGACAGTCATATACGCTTTAGCTGGATAAGAGTTTTTCAGTCGTTATCTTGTGATTATGTTTCAGATAGCAGGACCAATTGCAAGTCACGTCAGGTAACGCCACTAAAAGATCGGATGTGATCCGTGGTTGGCAGCAGCGGAAGAATTACCCACGCAGTAGCAAATTGTAGGCCTCTATGAGTAAAACGAATTCTAATGACTGAACCAGTGAGATGAAGTCCTCTCTTTGGCCATACAAATTGCAATTTGCTGAAAGGTGATCGAATTTTTGGTTAAGAGATCACTGTTCGGGTGAAGCAGGCTACTCCTTCGATCGGGGAATATGGTCTAGTCAAATTTCTGCATACGTTCTTAGGCATGTGCACAGATACAATTACAAGTGGATAAGAAAGATCGTCTAACCCTCTCTGTATTGAAGGTAAGTGATCACCACACCCATGAAATTTGGCGTCCACAAAAAACATGGAATCAGTAATCGAACTGATCAATTTGCCTATAGCAATGCAATTAGACTTCGAGGGAATAAACTGCATATATCTAAAGCACTGGAAACAGAAAAGCATGAATCAAGCATATCCAGCAAGGGCTGCCAACTTTAGATTCTGCCTATGCGGGACGCCCGCATAATTCAATATGCCAGTACCAATTTACCCCGTCCACTCCACTGTATGTAACGAATGTTGCGTCAGCCTAATGTAGGATCTGCTGCAAATAGTCGTCAAAAATTACAGTCAAATGATTTGACTCATCATCAACAGATCAGTGGCGTAAATAAAAAAATTTGTATCACCTTCGAGAGCAAAGCGATTATTAAATTCCAATAACCTACCAGGCTTCAGGGTCTAGCACGAGCGAAGTTCATATATACAGGCATGATGTATGGAATTTGCAGATGTCATTTATGGGTGTACTAACCTAACTACCCTCTATTCTATGATCACTCTGTAAAACTTATCGAGTTTACTGTGCGAAAAGAAGAACGACATTTGGTGAAGTGGATATTTACACCAAGTTCCGGGACAATTTGGGATCAATCCGGGACACGGGAAGCACAAGGCCGATTCCAGGTCTGCTCAGGCGAATCCGGGACGGTTGGCAGCCATAAGCACACCTAGCATCCCGCTAACAGAGGAGCATAGGGAATAAAGTATTGTCAGCATAGAGCAGCTATCCAATGAACAACGAATTTATGTGATACCTTTCGCCAAAAATGACGCAGTTGCGCAACAAAAATGTTTATGAACACTCTGTAAAGTGAGGGTGATAAACATTACCCTGATTCACACCCGAAGTCACTGAAAAGCAGTGTGAAAACAACTGCCCCAACGCACTTTGACACGCAGTTTAGTAGGCCTATAGTACCAGTTTGCAAGACAGCTACTAAAGCAGAGGGTATACCCGCTTGTAACAATGAATCATTTTGCCACATAGGTCTACAACAGTGTCAAATGTTTTACTGATATCCAAAGCAGCCTTAAGTACTGAACAACCCTTATTATTAAAATGATCAGCAGTAGTTCTCAGAGCACAAATATAGCCTCTCATTCCAATTATTTTCGATGCCGGCACGTTAATCTCTTAATATTCATTCATTCATTCATTCATTCATTGAATTATTTATTTAATTCACGCTTAGAACGAACTGCATTTCATCGACAGCGAGGGACTATCACAAATTGTCTGAGTCATTTAGATTCCAAGAATTATCTTTAATTTCGGTTAGAGGATGCGGTGACCAAGACCAGACCGCACATCAGGGTGGGTAATAATTAGCTTGATATGCTGTACAAGGGACAGGCATGGATCAAATAGCAGGCAGAGCTTTACTGTGAAGGCCTTGACATTTTTTAACCGTCACTGTCGTCAAAATATCATCGTTTATTTTCTCACGCTTCGAGGTGACTGTTGGTATGAGCGAGGAATCTGGAGATCCGGATTTCGTCCAGATTTTTACTTATGGGATGAAAGCGATCCTAGAATTTCTCTGTAATATCATCATCATCATCATCATCATCATCACCACCATCATCATCATCATCATCATTAAGACTGCACCTGAAGAAACGTGTTTTGGAATGTTACTACAAAAGTTTGAATTCCATGATTTCGAAATACGCGATGGACGTTTGCCTAGGAGTCGGTCATATAGCTCACCATTGTGTCGGCTTTCTTTCGAAGTTCGTATATAAATATCTGATTGGTAGTTTGGTCATATAGCTCACCATTGTGTCGACTTTCCAAGTTCATATGTAAATATATGATTGGTAGTTTGGTCATATAGCTCACCATTGTGTCGACTTTCGAAGTTCATATATAAATATATGATTGGTAGTTTGGTCATATAGCTCAGCATTATGTCGACTTTCGAAGTTCATATATAAATATATGATTGGTAGTTTGGTCATATAGCTCACCATTGTGTCGACTTTCGAAGTTCCTATATAAATATATGATTGGTAGTTTGGTCATATAGCTCACCATTGTGTCGACTTTCGAAGTTCATATATAAATATATGATTGGTAGTTTGGTCATATAGCTCACCATTGTGTCGACTTTCGAAGTTCATATATAAATATATGATTGGTAGTTTGGTCATATAGCTCACCATTGTGTCGACTTTCGAAGTTCGTGTATGAATATCTGATTGGTAGTTTATGTTGTTCAATGCAATGTGGCTCTCTGGTCAGTGGCCGGCCAGCAGACATCCAAATATTGTGCCAAAAAGTAGCATTATATTTAAGCCGATCAGATGCGTCATTCCAATATGGGTTCAAAGAATGCGTTGGTACTCGAGCAACAGAATTAAGAGAGGCACTACACAACTAGAAGATCAACAAAATGTACATATATCAATGCGTTGAAAACGGTGTGCATCAAAACAATGTTCGCGACATGTCTCCGGGTTTAAATGAATTTCAATAACTGGACTCTAGTTTCTTCTTAATACCCTGTTAAAATGTCTTTTCTCATGGCTAGAAGTACAGCTGAGAATTCTTCCCTCTACTTATCTCCTGCTGCTGTGAAATTTGGCTGTGATCAGAGAATTCGAATTGTCGTTTAGTAACGACAATTTATGAATTTATACAACATCGTCAGTATCAAGTTACTTCAAGTGTGCTTTACAATGTCAAATGTCGGCGCGCACAGGAGTCCAACAATAAACGATAAATGGATGATGTACCAAACCAAATGCTAAATGTAAATGTAAATGTGTAGGCTTTATACAGCCATCGTGTGGAATCGACCCTGTTCATTTTTGCAATGAATTTATTGAGTGTACAAAATCTTCACCACCGCTGCCCGTTTGAATGGGCGCCACGCCATATAAAGTCCCTGTGCACGGACGGTAGGCCTACTAGCCCGAGCTTTAAATCTCTGAAATAAGCCACGATCGGGACGCGAACCTGGGATCCTCACGCATAGAGGCTACTTGGCGTACACATTGACCGATGTAACTAACTAGGCCAGTAAAGTAGCTAACTATGCCAGTAAATACTAGAGTTAGACAGTAAACAGAAAATTTTAACTGTTAGTAGATAACAGATGGGATCTCAATAGTCTCTTAAAAACTAAAACATTCTCGGCTTCTTGGATGACTATAGGAAGACTATCCCAAGCATGCGGGCCGGCGACTCTAAAGGCTCGATCACCCATTTTAGTCTTAGTTGCCATTATGTATACATTAGAAGACCTTGAAGATCGCATACGGAATCGAGTAGGATCGTCAGACAGCAACTTGATGTTGTCCATAGTATAGCTTGGGGCACGGTTTTGAAGGCATTTGTACACAAGTAGACAAAGTTTATATTTGACACGTTCGCCGACCTTCAACCAACAAAACTGGTCGTAATCGTAATCGTATACTCGAAATTTCTAAAGCGCTTCTTTTAAAGCTAAGCGCAGGGCAGTAGCTTATTCACGAGCGCTGGGTCAGGTCAAGTGGGATTGTCCAAAGATGCAATGTCAATAACCAAGTCAAGAAAACCAGAGAGAGGAGGAAGAGGAGGCCAAGGTGGGTTGTGTTTAAGCTGAGAGAAATGGGAAGACTGATAAGGGTGGGATTTTTTGAAAAGGTGAGATTTGAATTTTGAATGAAATATACACGAGGAGTAATAGAACGATAAAAGGTGTGAAGGAGCAGAGAATTTGCGAAATTCATGAGGGAGACGTTCCAGAATCGAGGTGCATTGTAGTGACATGAAACAAACCAAGAGATAATTAAGTGTGAGCATTAATTACGTAATTCTACAAAATGAGAATCATTGAGTGAAGCACGAAAATAAGCACACAATGGTTTTGGTTATGAACGTTTCATATTAGCTGACAAATTTTAATTGTAATAAGTAATTGTTTGTAATTAATTATCGCCAGTTATAATAATTAATAATCTTGATTATAACTGGATAGGACAAACTGGAATTAGAACCCTTGAAAATGATCAGTAGGCCTACGGTATTTCAGCTGCAGTGGCAGATATTATAGGCCTAATTGTTCATTCTGTGAATACATCTACTGGGCCGCCGAGCAGAATCCAGATGATTAGTAGTCAAAATTAAGGTTGGACTACTGGTGGAGTGGTGGCAATCCTAACTTTTAGATCAAATGTTCCGTTGTAGGTTTGATACAGCATGAACAGAAAATATAGCCTAGACAGATTTAACTAATTTCTATTCTTTATTTTAAAATAAATCATCAGCTACAAAATATAATATAAATAAGTGTTCTGCTTTTCTCAGACGTTTCTGAGCTGCACTATAGTATAGGCTAGTTCTGTTGCAAGTAGGTACAGCCTGGGTCTGAGTTAACTGAATAACAGAGACAAAGCCAACACTGAGATGGTAGCAGAAACTCCTGAATAGGTTGGTAGTCCAACGCCATCCGTTATGAATTGGTCTCCGCCGGCCATCCATTCCTTCTCCATCATGTCGTCTTCGGGCGATTTTACTTTGGAATCAACGTGGTCGGAACATCCCAACCAGTAAGTCGCCGTTGGCTGCGGATAACCTGAATCAACCTTAAGAAAGCACAAATAGCCATAAATATTCAGAAATAATCAAATAATATTCTAAATCAAATATAACAAATCGTACAGCGTAATTTAGACTGTGAACTCCATGTGCAACCAGAGTGGCAACATAACCTACAAGTGTGTAGCTAACTTGTTAGGACAGTTTATGAATAAAGTCATAAGTTAGGCAAAGCTCCGGTTTTCTATCTTGACGCAGTTCAAACTGCATGTTCACGTCAGTTGTATTTGCACCTTTTCCAATCTGCCCCATTACGTTGAAAAGCGGCTTTTAAAAGGCTATAAATTTAGACACGGCTTAAAATAAAGGCATAGCAATACAAGCAATAAATGGTAAAATAAGGAGTGATGGGAAAAATATAGAGGCCGGTTAGTAGAGGAAGAGGAAAGGCATTCCAAGTAGTTGCATGGTCCTGCCACTGAAAAGTAACGGCATTGCATTTAGGCAGAAAGGGTAACACGGTTAGGCTAAGTCTTTGATCCTGAAATTACGAGATACGAGGCGCAAGACACATTAGTTCCTTTTATTGACCAAAGCAGGATGAAAGTCACCGTGGCACTGAAAGAAAGCGAATGGAAAATAACGCGCCATTGACCCAGGTCTAGGTCTTCAGCTAAAATCAAGTGAAACAGTAATTTGTATGAGATTATTGACTTCATGAGAGGCGTAAATGGGGCACGGTAGCATATTGGATAGAGCTCATTTCTTGTTATGCAGACTCCACGCATACTACCGATCAAAGTGCACCAGACCACAGCATTCACATTCGTAGTCGGCGGTCATCTACCCAGGAAGAAACCTTGCTCAGACTTACATAACTTCGCTGATCGGCGTAGCTGTGTTCAAAGTCAAGGGCCTCAATGTCCCGTACACAGAATGCGATGTCGATAGCTTTCGTATGGTTTTTTAGAGATAACTAATAAAAACTTAAGCCTTTAAAGAGAATCCTCAAACTAAAGCTCGTTAAATAAATTGAAAACATTAACGGCATGCGAACGTTATTTAATGATTTAATTGGGAATCGGGCATCATGGGAATTTCATAAGAATAAAATTATGATGAATTGAATATCGTCAAAACTTTGCATTTTGGCTTAAACCAGCGAGTCCAAAAATGTAGTTTGCGTTAGCCTTGTGACTTCAAATATTTTATGCAAATGGTTAAACTCGTGTGCTGGTCTGTTTCAATTCTGTAGAACAGGTCAGCTATATTCATTTTTTTCTCTCAATGATGTTGCATATTTCAATAGGGTCGATTAGCTGCCACCCCATTTAAGATTCCCATGTACAGAGAAAAAGGTAGCCCAGCTATCTAGACACTTAATATAGCGCCTTTTGGTACCCCAAATCAGCGTTGCCTATCCTAGCCCTAAAAACAACTTCTGAAATAAAGTCCCGATCGGAATGTAATATGATAACTCTCTTAGATCGAGATGCGACGCTTTATCATGTACCTAACAAGACCAGTAAGTTATAACTGGTGTATGACCGACTGCGTTAAATGCACGATTGTCACCTCTAAGTGCAGGGGTTCGAGCCTCGATGGGTCATGTGAAAGGACAATTTGTTGTCAAATTATGCAACCCGTAATGAAAGACCTACACGTATGGGATTCTTGTTGTCAGAATGTCCTTCCGCAGAAATATCTACCAACCCCATGGCCATGCCTCCTAGAAATGGGGTTGATAGATGTATGTATGTATGTATGTATGTATATAAGCATGTATGTATCTATGCATGTAGGTAGGTAGGTAGGTAGATATGTAGCTAGACATTTAATAAAGCGCCTTTTGTGTACCTCGCAAAAGGCTGCATCATGAGCTTAATAACTGAGAGATTACATTAAGTTCCAGAATTAATTAAAGACGCTGTTTGTAACTATTGCAGTTACCTTGAAGCTGACGTCATTGTAACGGTAAAAGTTGGGTCCATTGAAGAAATAGGTTCTGCCATTCGTGTAGTTGAATGCTGCGTCTATCTTTGACGGAAGCCCTTTCCAGATGCTTAGAGGATAAGGATAGCCGTATCCTACTCGATAGACATATTCTGATCGAGAGCTATACCGTCGTGACATTCGATAATATTTGTCACCTGTTATGAAAACGTTCGTATGCGGAATACATGGCAAGTGGATTTATCAAGATCACAATGATTATGACCGCTGTGGTCAAGATAGTAAGAACTATCCTCCAAAAAGAGGAATCACTTCGCCATGGAGAAGAACATCAACAACAAGAGGATGAAGCACAGGATCAATAAGTACAAGAACAAGAAGAATAAGAACAAAAAGACCACGGAGAATAAGAACAGCATTCCCCAATGCTAATCCAGTGAGTCACCCGTGACTTCGATTTCTTAGCTGCGGGATATATGATGACGAGTGGCCAGTACCTTCCTTGTCCGTCTGATCTTCTTACTAACTCTGGACAGTCGTCTCTGGAACAGATATCTTTAACCATTTTCTATGTTAGTGAAGATTTGTAAACCCAACCTCGGAGGTGACACTTTAGCTAACCACTGCATCATCGTGCACCAGTACGTCATCGCCAAGTAAGGAACGAGAAAATTAGCAATGACAAAACCCACAGTTGGATTGGTAGAAATATGGGAGAAGTAACTAGCAAGCACATTTAATAGTATTGGTATTAAGAATTAGAACAGTACCATACCACGTCTGGTGGTTTCAGAAACCGATAAGTAGGCCTAATAGAATTCGTAATAAACTTTAGCAGTTTAAGTATTAGAGGCAGCACATGGAGCGGGTCATAGAAAGAGTTAGGTAGACAGTATCATCGTAGAAGAGTTATGACGCTATAGTCGAATGACAGCTATTTTAAAAGTCCTTTATATATTCAGTTAGTCGTGTGTATTTTAAGACTGTGCTACCTTTCATAGCATAGAGCTTCGCGTTTCCACTCCAGACAAACGCGGCGTCGATATTATTGGGAAGTCCAGGAAATCCGGTTGAGATGCTCCCCGGGTTATCGCCTACCGGTTGACGCGTAGTGCTGTAGCGCCAGTATTGTTGGTCCTTGAAAAATAGAAGGATTTCGGTGTGTATTTGTCTGTCACCCGCAAAGATATTGTATCCTACTTTATTCTCTTTCAGTTCATCTACTGTATTTACTGTATGTATGTATATATGTATATATTATGTGTATTTATGTATGTAAACATTTATATCGCGCCTTTTTGAAACCTCTCAAAGACACTTTTAGTGCACTGTTCACTCGCAACAAATGGATGCTAAGCTCTGAATGGTGAAAATGGCCAAGCCAGCGAATGCAATCACGAACGCACAATGGTCTGGTCTGATCCACGGTTGGCAGCTGATATAGTACTCGGAGTGTGACGAGACATCAAGTGTGATGGGAGGTGGGATCAAAGTAACGACGATTTGAACTTGCGATCTACTGTTTACGGCCTCGAGCTGGCTTGTGCGAACACCGTGCAACGAACTTGAACAAAATGACGTACTCGGGTAGTGTCAGTCCCATGCCTGGATAAATGAAGAGGGCGACGTCAGCGGCCCTCGATGCCATAAGATATCGTTAAATAGTGGAACTACTACTTCTTCTTCTACCACGACTACTATTACTACTACTACAACTACCACTACTCCCACTTCTACCACTACTACTACCACTACTACTACTACTACTACTACCAAGCAGCATAGTCTTTCAAGCAAATAGCAAATCATGCACTGAGCTGTCATTCGGTAGTGCTGAATTGGTTTCTTGAGGGTTTGGACATAGCAAAGAAAATAATTGTCTCCCCTTATAATTCCTTGCAGCCAGTTTACGTAGGAGAAATGACAACTTGCGTACTCATCACTGACATTTTTATATGTTAAGCCTCTCATTAGATTAGAAATTTGCGCTGACGATATTCTTTGCTAAAAAACGAAGAGACGCGTTAAATTATCTTGCGTGTCCTTATATAATCGTAATCCTACTCTTTATTGTAAACCCGAGATATCTACAGCGCCCAACGAAAGCTAAATGGCGAGAACCAGCTTATTCACAAGCGCTTAGTCAAAAACAAAATTGACAGTCAAGTAGGGTTCGGTTCAAGGTCAAGATTCAAGAGGCAGGCAGGCAGGCAGGCAGACAGGCAGGCAGGCAGGCAGGCAGGCAGGCAGGCAGGCAGGCATGCAGGCAGGCAGGCAGGCAGGCAGGCAGGCAGACAGGCAGGCGGTTTTGGGGGTGGTGTTTGGAATTGGATCTACAGGTGAGATAAGGGGAGGAAGAGGTTCAAGATGTCCTGATATTCCTAGGTATGATAGCATACCTTGAAAAAGAAGATGAAGCCATCCATGTAGACGGCTGTGTTTACATTGGCTGGAAGACCTGGCCAATCAGCGTTGATTGGCCTCGCAGGTGACAGAAAACGACCACGATGACCCATATAGTAGTCGGCACCTGTATGGTGACAGAACAAAGTTATATCCTTATCCTCACCCTTATCCTCCTCGAAATCCTCCACGTCACTCTCTTCCTTCTCCTCATCATTATCCTATTCATCATCGCTGTAATTATCATCATCATCATCCAATGACATCATCATTAATATCACCATCAATTGCTGCGTAATCAGAATTATCAACACAAAATAAGATATGATCACTTACAATAACATAAGATCAGATCAGATCATGTTAGATAGGTTTAATTTAAAATTAAATTAGCATTATATTGCATAGCCTTTGACCTATATTGCACAATATTTGAAGACAAAATGACTTACCTTTGAAAACGTAGACGTCTTCGCCGACTGCGAAGATGGCGTCAACCTGTGGATCGCGGCAAATGGCGTGAGCACTGGGCCGCATGAGGGTAGTTTTGGAAAAAGAGGAGCGGGGTGTGGTCAACGAGGAACGTGTAGTTGGTTGCATCATGCTACCTGAAATTGCCATTGAAAACCGCTTTCTCTTTGTCACTGAATAAGTATGCAATGTTGCATATGTACTGATGTGCGCGATCTATAAGTAACGTTAAGAAGCGAGTCAATTAGTAAAGAAAGGATAGCGAGTTTTAAAAACTCTTCTTTCGGAATGATTACAATATTTTCATGAATAGTTTATTTCATGTTTTTATTGATATTCTTCATTTCTATAATTATGCCAAACTTTTATGATTTGAAGGTTAAATACTTTAGCTATAGATGTCGATTATTAAGCTAACTGTTTCTTTCTTTGGCTATTTCGTACTGACCATAAATGTATCTGATGCCAGCGATGTCGTCAGAGTGAAGTTGGACATTAGGTGTGTAGCCTCGATAAAATGGAGCCATTATCGATTCCTTTACGTCGGAGTGACCGAGTCCCAAGGCGTGGCCGAACTCATGAATTGCCACCTGAAGCAGGTTGGTGCCTATGGAATTAGACAGTCAATTTTAAATTAATAATTATAATGTAAAGAAATTGATAACAGACTGATTGCTTTATTACATGAGAACAGACTTTCATATGAAGAAGTTCCATGCCTGTTAATAATAATACCAGGAAACTAGGATCAAAGCAATACAGGTATTCTGTATTTTCAGAAAATTCTTGTTCAGTTAGACATGATTTCATGATGCTATGTACTCGATTTCTTGATGTGACCTTGGTTGTTGGAAAAAGAAAGAAAAAGAAGAGAAAGAAGAAGAGGAGTAGGAGGAGAAGAAGAAGAATTAGACCAAGATGAAGAAGAAGAAGAAGAAGAAGAAGAAGAAGAAGAAGAAGAAGAAGAAGAAAGTGAATAAGAACCAGATGAAGAAACAGAAGAAGACCAAAGTGAAGAATATGAAGAAAAAGAAGAAAGTGAAGAAGAAGAAGGTGCAGAAGAAGGTGAAGAAGACGACGAATGAGGTGTAGAAGGTGGTGGTGCTGAGAGGCTATCGGTAAACGTCAGTGTCTGCTTGTATGCCAAATAGATTATATTTTCCACATAGTTATGCGCAAATATATCATGTCAGCTTAAGGAAAATTCGGGGCTGTGTTTCTAACAAGCGAAAAGGCATATTCCACCATTAAATGACTTTGTTTAAATGGAACAGTGCTGCTGCTGCTCTGTGTGCAAAACCTTATAAGCAATTCGATAAGTTTTAACGTGCACTTTTGAGGACGTAGTCGTTGCACGTGAATAAAGGAAGAAGATTTCAAATATGAAAAACCTTAAAAGCCGAGTCTTTAGTTTGCATTAAAACATTCAAGGAGATAATTATTCAAATCCTTCATACAGCCACGTTCACAGCGATCTAACAGGCGCTATATAAATGCTCAAATGTACCGTTGAAAGGAGAACAAATAAGCGATACCTGAATAGCTTTTTGAAGTCCACTGCTCGTCCTCGTCAAAATGTGTGGCGCCTCCATACCGTGGGAAGAAGGCGTGAGCCAGCGTTTTGCCTGGCCCGTCGAAACTTGATCCATCTCCGTGGTCTCTACTGGCAAATTTTATATCTATATTGACCTTTGCTCTTTTGTCTGTAACCTTGTCGAAGGTCAAAGGTGAAACTTCACTCCAGCGCTACGAAAGCAAAACGTCATGTAACCATTGTGTTTTGTTCTTGGTTAGTTTGCTTTTGTTTAATTCGTCATATCTTGTTTTACCGGCTACGTCTGCTCTATGCGACTGACATTTCAGTGTTTAACCCCACTTAGAGTTTATATCATGGCGCCATAAACGGCATTCTGGTTCCTGGGGATAAAGGATCATATAGGTTCCCTTGCCTTTTTCTAGTGATTTAGTTATGGCGCCGTTTTAGTTTTGGCGACATTTAGTTCTGGTGTTAAGCTACTCCGGTTGCAATATAGTAACTGCGTGAATGTCATTCATTTTGTATCTCCCTAATCTGCTTTAATATTTTGCATATGATTCCCCTTCATTACAGGTTTCTCAGAGAAGCCTTCTCTGCATTATTTTTCTCCACTGCGCGCCATTATAGTATTAATTGTGCTTTTCTGCTGAATGCGTGTAGATAACTAAGAAACCTTGAAAGCTGTTTGTATCTCCGATTCTGTGACGCCATGTGACAGATCTGGAGTGAAATTGCTGATTCGGTAAGTCAGCTTCGTCCTTGGCCATCTACCTCCTGTCGACAATATCAACGCAGTTTTTATAGAGCCCAAAAATTTCCACTTCTACTAAGTCAGTTTTGTGGTTCCAAACATATGACTGTCTTACCAATCAAAACTAATTTCTTTGAATGTAGTCTGAGAATGATTATTAAGCATCATACGTTTTCTGAGGTCATCATATGAAATTTTATCAATTGTTGTATAATCTAATCTTAAAATACCTTCGCCGCTTTGGTATGTTGAGTTGAAATAAGGCAAGCGATGATAAATCAAGATTTCAAAACAAAATAATCCTCATGAATAATTAATAATTAATTAATTATATTATTAAAGTGTAGACCTTGTGCTGCGTATCTTCGTCGTCTTCGTTTCTTGGTGACCATTGCCATTCCGATCTCATCCGGAAGTCCGCATCTCGGCATCTCCATCATCTTCACTGTCTCCTCGTCAACAACTCCTACACGACGAAAAGGAAGGCCGTAGGGCATCTATCACATGTCGCTGCAGTCTTCAGATTCATATATATACGTATGTATGTGTGCACGTATACATGTATCTATTTACTGTATGTATCTATTTATGTATCTATGTATGTATATATATATGTATGTATATAACCCGATTTGAGTCATTCCTCAGGAATCATTTCGAGTGATTGATATATTGGAACAATATCCCATCCAGTTATGCAGTAGCAACTAATATGGAACTAGTATAATCCAAAAATACGTGGAGGAACGAACACTGACCCACGCGATGAAAAAATCCAAGAAAATACGCTAATAAATGGTAAAATGTTTAGAAACAATTAAATTACTAAAATAATGAAAATAAAAATACTAAGAACCAAACAGAAACAATGCACAATACAAAGATGCACATTTTATCTTGTCCACACGTTATAAGACTAGAATGCAAAGGTAACAATACAAAGGAACAGTAATAGTAGTCAACTGTCAATGTTCAGCTGCAATTATTAATCGAAACACACAACTAATTCTTGTCTTGCATGTATATAGTGATGGGGCTTCAGCTGCAGAGGGAGGGAGTTGTTTCCAGATATTAACAATACGGGTAGAGAAGAAATAATCATATGCTCATGGACATGTAGTTGAGATTTGCGAAGTTTGAAACCGTAACCACGCCAGCCTTGGTACTGAGAGTACAGTAGCATCTCGGTGTTATCAGCCTCCAGTGCACATCGTGTAATTTTGAAGCCGGTGATAAGGATTAGTTTTAAACGTATTGCCATCTTAAGTCATGTTGGTCAATTCAGCAAATACGCTTTCTACTTTGGATAAAAGTAATAATAATAATAGGTACAGACAGACAACCAAACAGACCGACATAGATCAGCACACTGATATATGAACGGTAGGCTATTATGGCTCATGAAATGAAATGTAATGTGAGTAAACATTTTTATACACCTTCTAGGTAACTCTCGAAGACTTTATCACTAAAGCAAAGTTTGTCGGGGTATTCTGGTGATATATTTTGCTTGCGTCCGTTCCTATTTTACTGCTGTACTTGTATGTCTTCTTGTCTGTTCTTCTCTATGCATTGCCAACGTATCGACCTCTGTCTACTGAGTGATTTTAAAATGGCGATGCTGATTATGAAGATGATGAAAACGACGATATTGCAGATGGTCTAAACCTATATATATATATGACTATGTTTGCTGATAATGAATTATGATCATAATTATATGTTTTTAGACTGTTTACTCGTTGTAATGATAGGCCCAACAGAACATGTTTTTGAAAATACTGTAATATACTGCGGCAAATATTAGTTTATGGGGTTTACAGTATATATCGTACTAAGACCACAGCGGCCTAATGAACGATAATTGCAGAGAGGAGTAACAACAGAATATTTAGAGGATGCAGTCATTACTAGCCAATTAACGGAAGCTTTGTCTCTGCTCTCATTTAGGTCTACTTCTCAGTCTTCGAATTCCTAAATTACGTTTCCGGTGTTGCAGTTAAACCGATGGTAGTTCTGCGATTGGACAACTTTTATGCACATCCGCAATATTTCTGCAGAATTAAGTCCCTTCATATGGTTGTATGTAGGTATGGGCGTATGTTTGCATGTATGTGTCTATGCATGTATGTGTGTATGTATGTATGTATGTATATATGTATGACTTTTTGTATACATGTCTGTGTGTGTATGTCTGTTCGTCTGTATGTTTGTACTCATATATGCATATATGCATGTATTTTCTGTCAGTATTCATGTATGTATGTATGCATGCATGTATGTATATATACATGTGTGATTGCATGTGTGTATGTATGTAGTGCTGTTTGCACGTATGTGTGTATGTATGTATGCATGTAGTGCGTACGGACGTACATGTATGTATGTATGCATTTGTGTATATATGTCTGTTGCATGCATGTATGTAAGTATGCATGCATGTATCAAGACATTTAACATTGCGCTTTTAAGGTCTTTTCATTCAATTTAGAGTCTCATCAAGAAAGTTACTGTAGGCTTAACTGAAATTGGACATGGAGCCTTTAACGAGACCCCGTAGGCAGCTATTGGCCTGTTACTTGATGCCAATGTTTAGGCAATTTTCGACCACGATTTCTGGCTCTTTTGGTGGATATATGGCGTTTTAACAAATGCGTTACTTCCTTACTTATTTACTTGCTTGCCTGAGCTATGTCGAAATGTTTGATTGACCGGTAACAACTTTCGGACCTACGGTGTCTTACGTCACTCAAATGTAGAGGCGCTCGAATATTTACTCACCGGTTTCGTTGATTCCAGCCATCATCTGGAATTTCATGACCGCCATACGAAACATTTCCTCGGGATCCGTGATGGAAGCGAATCGAGGATCGGGGCTTAATGATCCCATGTAAGCGAATCTCTTAAGATACTCCTGAAAACGAAGCATTTGAGGTTCCTAATGCACGTCAGTCAAACACTAGGCTTAATATTATTAAATGCGTTGTTATTGCCGGAAAAAGGAAATCTAGAAATAGGTCAAGCCAGCCATAACGGATCCCTCTGTTCTGACCCTTTTCTGTTGGCCTTTGACTTCCACATTAATCACTGTGAATATCATATTTTTTTGTGATTGCTGTTAACTTTATTAACATGGCGTTGATATTCGGTCAATAGTTGGATCTTTCCTTTCATTAACGGACCAATGGCAAGACACTGAAAACCAACAATCACACTTTGAATGGCGCAACAGCTTCCCTTGACCTGTCCGCAGCAGGTGACGCTAGGCCTCAAGGGACTGGCCTCAGCCACGAAGCCTAATTTGATGGCCTCGGCCTCTGATGTCGAAATAAAATCTGTATCTTTGTTTAGGGTTTTATCGTAAGACACACGGTAACAATCGATCGTCGCTTTATTATTTTGTTTCTGCATTTCTGCATTTATTGAGCGCCACTTTCTAATGACTACGGATCAGTCAGTGGTGCCGGGCAATTGTGGGTGAAGCAATTGCTTAAGGTCCCTATACAGTAACCGACTCAGAGGAGGGCGAGGAGCTTCGCGTTGTATACAAGGCAAGCGCTATAACCAATCGGTCACCGTGCCCAGCAACTAGCTGAGTGAAACATTTTAGTGAAAACTTTTAGCTTTGAGTGAAAACCGCATTCTAAAATAATAATCCTGCGAAGATCCAAAAAGTTAGAGACCAGAAGACAGGCTAGTTGTGCATGGCCGTCTGTTAGGCCTACATTTGCTCGGGTTATAATCTATTTTATATATATGGGCTATGTAATCGTTCTCTGTAAAATGTGGACGATGTGAGAGCCGCAGTGCCGCAAATGTATGTCCAAGGGCTGTGTGGTGGCCCACAATCGGCCAGAATGTCACATTCTGCTCTAGTGCATTTGTCGTTTAGTCACTGCTACCAACCACAAATCGCATCCTTCTACAGTAGTGTAATCTAGCCACGCGAAACTATTCAAACTACGATGAAGTTATGTTTCTATTCTATTCCTTCATATTGAAGGCTGCACCCGTAGTGTTAAGATATGCTAAAATAAGCTAGTAAATGCTATATTGCCTATTTATTGTGGTCTTTTCTGTTGCTGTAAAACAAAGGAGCTAAAGCAAAGATCGATTTGATGATTGATTCAAATAGCTTATTGATTTAATGAATTATTGAACGATGGATTCAAAGATTCATTCATCAAATGATCTAAAATAATTAAATATGTGATATATGCGTTTAGTTCTTGATTAAATAACTGACAAACCGACCGTTTGGCTCGTTGGCTGGCTGACCAAATATGTATGGACATTGAATAAATTGTTGGATCGATTTAAAGACATCATCATCATCATCATCAATAACCGTGGGCTCAATGCCCGTAGGTGCCCGATGCCCGTTTCACAATGTGTCTCCACTCGATTCTGTTTTGAGCCGCATGTCCCAGTCTCTGCAAGTCCGCGCCACACCACTCCTCAATGTCATCCACCCACTCTCGATGTGGTCTGCCTCTTTTGTTCGTACCTTCCATAATTCCAAACATCAGAGTCTTAATATTTCTGTCATCCTGACATGTGGACTGACAAATGGATAGGTCTAAATCATTGGATCAAACTACTTCCAGATGAAGGACTGAATGTTCAGTCGATCGAATGATGAAATGATTTGGAAGAACTGAAGCCATTCTTACCTCCTGTTCTTCCCTAGTAGTAGCTGATGATGCATGTCCTCCCTCGAATGAAGTGAATAATGACAACGATGCGAGCAGAGCAGTGGCTAGTATCATGGTTGTAGACCGACCACCACAGTTTCCACGGTTCGAACCCACTACCATTTCAAAATCATGTATTTTGATTTAGGGCAACCGATTATATATATGTATATAGTATATTCTGACGATGATCATTATCATCATCGTCACCAATTTCATTATCTTCTTCACTATCATCCTCCACATCATCAACGTCATAAGTCGTCAAAGACGTCGGTGTCATTCGCCATCAAAACCACCATTAACATTTTCTTTATTCATTTTCACGTACGGTGTCATAAATGAGGTCATCATCATCATCATCATCATCATCATCATCACCAATTTCATGATCACCACCACCATCTTCATTTTCCGCATCTATTTCCGAGGACGATGTCATACCTAAGGTCAGTCGTTAAGAAAGGTGGCACTCTTACATTCCGTTAGACTAGGATTTTAGGCCGAATCACGAGAGACAAAATAAATTGCTGATTGGACCAAATCCCTACCCAAGATCTAGACAATAGACTTACCTTCTGGGGAGGAGATCCTAAAAACTACAGATCAGTGGGACAGAGAAGTAACCGTAGAGCTGAACGGCAGTTGATCGCTTGGCAGGAAATGTCTGTATCATCAGCAAAGCATCTGCTGTAATTGTATGACTGGCGGTTGTTAGTTACTTCAGAAGTCCAGTGAATAAATATTCTAGAGTTGCAGAGCACCAGTCTATAAATACAGAACGGAAAGCTTGGCTGAATCAGCAGACATTAATTGTTAGCATCACACGTACATGTATATAGAGAGAAAATTAGCGAGAGCTTCCGCAATGGCTCCTTATTTCGTGTAAATATTATACCTCACTAATTCACTCTCTCTCTCTTTATATATAGATATATGTCTTCCCCTCTATGTCTCTATGTTCCTCTGTCTTTCTCCGTCCTTGTCCTAACCCACTCTCTCCGTCTACATGTGTACGAGCCTCGATCTTGATCTATTTCTATTATTACAACACTGCTTAGGCAAATGACTGGCTACTGTTTGAAACACTTCTTAGAAAATCGCACAGACTAGCTATAACCTCAGATCGTGTCGGAGGGTCGTGCTTTGATGAAGATATACTTCCTTTTCCCCCATCCTTTGTGTTTCCTCTTCGGCCCCTCCTACTTTCGAGCGCTAGTAGACCAGTTTAGTCTGGCGTCCAGTTTCTCTCTGATATTATCGTGGGAACTTCCTTGTGTCAGCATTGTCATGACGCGCTTAGTCATCCACGCTACATACATGCGTTTATCCGCCACCCAGAGAGTTATTAGTGAGTGATATAGCAATCGATCATCATTATTTTTATTTCTGCATTGATTAGGCGCCACTGACATAGCATCAATCACCGCTGATTAGTGGCTCGCTGAAAACTCCTATTGAACTTATACTGCCACATTATGTCTCTTCTTCGTCTACCTTTCTTCTCTTTCCTCTAATGCCCCACTGTCCCTGTCTCTGCCTTTTCCGCTGTCTCTCCTCTTCCTCTTCCCCTTATCTAACTTTTCCGCTCAATTCTAAACACCATCCACCATAGCCGTCTCTCTGCCTGACTCGTGGATACTGACCTGGAACGAAAACCATTCCTGCCAATCGATTTTGTTTTGATTGAGTGCCTGTGAATAAGCTGGTTCCCGCGACTTTGCTTTCGTTGGGCTCTGTAGAAATCTCGAGTTTACGATTACGATTACGATTCTGCCTCTGCCTCTTTTGTTTCTTTCCTCACTCCCTCATTCCTCACCTCTGTAAGGATCTGACTCTCCTCCCTCACTTCTCTTGCTTCTCTCTTTCTTCTTCTTCTCTCTACCTCGTTCTATCTATCTCGTTCTCTGTGTATGCGTATGTGAGTGCGTGCGTGCGTATGTGACTCTTTGACTCTGTTCTGTTTCTCTCTCTCACACACAAATACACTTTCTTTTTATGTCTGTTTTTCTATTCTCTCGCGTGTGTTTCTGTCTGTCTCTGTCTACCTGTCACCGTCTCTGTCAGAAACAGAGAGATGGACATGCATAAAGGCATACAGGAAGCAGATAAGCCGACAAAGGCATTAGTAGTCGACGAGAGATGGACAGACAGATCTTTATTTGTCTGTCTGTCTTCCCTTCATCTCTCGTTATTTCTATTTCACGAGTCGGTCTGTGAAATTGTCGCAACGCATAACATAGAGTCAATGGTCATTTTATTATCTGTGAAGGTGGATCTAGTCTTTAGCGTTCAACTGAAAGCTATTTCGGTTGCCATGAAGGTTTCAAACCGGACATCATGGTTGGTTAATTGTAACGCTGTGGTTAGTCGTGGTAAACCACACTTGGGTACCAGCAGCCGCTCCAGGATTGCTTGCGTGGAGGGGGCAAGAGCAATTCGAGAGGAGCGCCACATTTTGGCAGTCCACCATGCAGGGGTCTGGTCTGAGAGACGCCGTCATATAACCAAAAGGGGTGGGAGGCTGTTCGCTTCCTCCGTACCTGTAGCTCACTTCGCTACCGTTTGCTGCGCCATCCAAAAACCAATGGAGCTAATTGACAACTACTCAACTACGATCTAATAGTTAGCAGCCTTGTTAACACAGAACATATAATTTTAGTAACAGGAATAATTAAAACGCACGCCTGGTCCATGATCCTGTTTTGCAAGGGCATGAGTGTATGTATCTTCGTGTGCACGACCTGCGGATATAATTAGACTCATTACGTTAAGCCGATCATAACGTAGGCCTATACCTAATAGCACAATTAAGTCATTTGCTAATGAGTTGCAAACAATGGATCACGTGAACTATGAATGTATGTGTAGCTTTACTGCGATGTTTATCACCTTTCAGTAATTATAACTAAAACGTTCTCTGTATAGCTTCATTCCATGCAGTTCGTTTCCAATCAACAAAGACATGGTGCAGGTAAAGTCCCACTAAAATTCCAATGTTCTTGTGGTTGTAGTCTGGAGTCTTGCTAAACCTACCAGGCAACGTCACCATTGTTACCATTTAGGTAGCCTAACTTCTGAAATAAAAGGCGCAAAATGAATCATCTATACACTCATCGTACCACTAATCTTTCGTAGAAGTGTGATGGCCCACAATGAGTTAAATGTGCCGCAAATGGTCGTTTAAAAGTATTTTTCTTCGATTAAGAAATTAGACCCTATCAAAGCAGTAACCGTTGTATTTCAGTATTATAGCACGAGTGTGCCATTACAACGGTTGCTTTACGGAAAATATTGTTTTAACTTTTGTACAGAATTGACTGCTAAACAAAATAGAAAATTGAAATCCGTTGATCCATTCAGGAATTACGATCAAAAATGTCGTTCGGTCGCCGTATTCCAATATGGCGGCTCGTAGCTCTGAGGTACAATGCCCACAATGCTTAAAATTGCAGTTTGTGTATAAACGATACGTCTGCCAAGCTTAATGCTTGTATGTAAAAAATGCACAATTATAGACATTTGGGTGTCGGCCGTTTGCGCTCGGCGCTGCAAGGCAAATTACAGTTTTACTTTCAACCCAAATCTAGACTTGATTTAATTGCTTAGTCCAAATGACTGAAAATAGTTCTGTTTGGCGACAAACCAATTGCACTCTTTCCTTTCTATTTCTATTTTGTCTTACTGGCCTGGTTAGCTACATTGGTTAAAGCGTACGTCAAGGCACCTCTGTGTCGATCGTGGCTTATTTCTGAGATTTTAATCTCGCGCTAGCATGGTCCGTACACGAGGACGATAGATGGCGTGGCGCCCATTCAAACGGGTAGCGGTGGTGAAGAATCTCGCACGATAAATTCATTGACAAATGAGCAGGATGTAAGTCATAAGGTCGCTATAGAAAAACATGCACATTTAAGTTTATGTTTTCGGTGCTAATTTCTCATTTCGCCTCTTCTACTTAATATTAGTCAGCCTACAGTTATACATAATTATGTTTCAACTATGTTTTCGTTCTTTAATAATACATTTAGGCTCAATACTTGCAAGAACACCCGTATAACTTGCAAGCATTAACCAATTAAGAACCAGTATATCCAATCCCGGTAGTAAACTGGTTTGAAACTATTCTAGTGGTCGCCAAAACCGCAACCGGAGATGTTTTAACGCTCAAAGAAACTAGGTCTACATGTAACTACACATACTGATTCAATATGAGCATAAGTGTATATGTATTTGGTTATATGTATTGGTCTTTTTGACTCATACACAGATGCTACATAGTAGTCCATACATTGTCCGCAGAATGATGAACTATACTAAGATTTGAATCGCTAGGAATTGACTCTGAAAAAATCCAGCTCAATCTAAATATCTAGGTCTACCGGTGGAACTCGCCGAACGACGCCACTCCTATAGTACCTAAGTCAAAAAGGTGCCTAATTACCAACGTAGACTAATCATATACTGTAACTATGCTCAGTGGTGAAAAGGAATAACGTAGACTAGTTCTTGAAACTGTGATTCATTCAGTCTATCTTTTTCTATTGTTCAATTCGGTTCATACAGCAAGATAGCGACAGTCATACGTTTAACCTGGATAAGGGGTTTTCAGTCGTTATCTTGTGATTATGTTTCAGACAACAGGACCAATTGCAAGTCACGTCAGGTAACGCCACTAAAAGACCGGATGTGATCCGTGGTTGGCAGCAGCGGAAGAAAGACCCACGCAGTAGCAAAATGTAGGCCCCTAAGAGTAAAACGAATTTTAATGTCTGTACAGCGAGGTGATTGTCCATACAAATCGCAGTTTGCTGAAGGTTGATCGACTGTTTGCTTCAGAGATCACTTTTCGCGTGAAGTAGGCTACTCCTTCGATCGGGGAATATGGTCTAGTCAAACAATTTGCTGCATAGGTTCTTAGGCATGTGTACAGATACATTTAATAGTGGATAAGAAAGATCGTCTAACCGTCTCCGTATTGAAGGTAAGTGATCACCACACCCATGAAATTTGGCGTCCACTAAAAACATGGAATCAGTAATGGAACCGACCAATTTGCCTATAGCAATGCAATTAGACTTCGAGGGAATAAACTGCATATATCTAAAGCACTGGAAACAGAAAAGCATGAATCAAGCATATCCAGCTAGGGCTGCCAACTTTAGATTCTGCCTATCCGGGACGCCCGCATAATTCAATATGCCAGTACCAATTTACCCCGTCCACTCCACTGTATGTGACGAATTTTGCATCAGCCTAATGTAGGATCTGCTGCAAACAGACGTTAAAAATTACAGTCATATGATTTGACTCATCATCAACAGATCAGTGGCGTAAATAAAAAAATTTGTATCACCTTCGAGAGCAAAACGATTATTTAATTCCAATAACCTACCAGGCTTCAGGGTCTAGCACGAGCGAAGTTCATGTATACAGGCATGATGTACGGAATTTGCAGATGTCATTTATGGGTGTACTAACCTAACTACCCACTATTCTATGATCACTCTGTAAAACTTATCGACTTTATGTGCGAAAAGAAGAACAACATCTGGTGAAGTGGATATTTACACCAAGTTCCGGGACAATTTGGGATCATTCCGGGACCCGGGAAGCACAAGGCCGATTTCGGGTCTGTCCAGGCGAATCCGGAACGGTTGGCAGCCATAAGCGTATCTTGCATCCCGTTAACAGAGAATCATAGGGAATAAAGTATTGTCAGCGTAGAGCAGCCATCCAATGAACAACGAATTTATGTGATACCCTCCGCCAAAAATGACGCAGTTGCGCAACAAAAATGTTTATGAACACTCTGTAAAGTGAGGGTGATAAACATTACCCTGATTCACACCCCAAGTCACTGAAAAGCAGTGTGAAAACAACTGCCCCAACGCACTTTGACACGCAGTTTAGTAGGCCTATAGTACCAGTTTGCAAGACAGCTACTAAAGCAGAGAGTATACCCGCTTGTAACAATGAATCATTTTGCCACATAGGCCTACAACAGTGTCAAATGTTTTACTTATATCTTAAGCAGCCTTAAGTACTGAGCAACCCTTATTATTAAAATGATCAGCAGTAGTTCTCAGAGCACAAATATAGCCTCTCATTCAAATTATTTTCGATGGCCGGCACGTTAATCTCTTAATATTCATTCATTCATTCATTGAATTATTTGTTCAATTCACGCTTAGAACGAACTGCAATTCATCGACAGCGAGGGACTTTCACAAATTGTCTGAGTCATTTAGATTCCAAGAATTATCTTAAATTTTGGTTAAAGGATGCGGTGACCAAGACCAGACCGCACATCAGGTTGGGTAATAATTAGCTTGATATGCTTTACAAGGGACGGGCATGGATCAAATAGCAGGCAGAGCTTCACTCTGAAGGCCTTGACATTTTTAACCGTCACCTGTCGTCAAAATATTATAGATGGACACATCGTTTATTTTCTCATGCTTCTAGGTGACTGTTAGAATGAGCGGGTAATTTGGACATCCAGATGATTGTCCAGATTCTTACGTATGTGTCACGTTCCTCGCCTCACGTGTCGTCGTCAACACGTACGTCCGTTGGTGCCCTCTGGTGTTCACTGATGGTAGCTAGAGGTGCGCCATCGGCGGGAAATTTGGACACTTACCTGATGTGAGGGAGTGCCAGACTGGTTACTGGTGAAATGCAAGACTCGATCGAGGGAGTGTCAGGCTAGTTTTAAAAAGGGGGAAATGACTCTTTAAAGAGACCGAAGAAGAGACCGAGAGAGACTGAGCTGAACTGTCAGGTGAACTGAACTGTTTCTTCTTCGTTTTCTTTCAATATCATCTCCGATCGATTCTTTGTTCGATGTCGTCTGCATAGCAACAGAGCAGCGAGGCCGACAGCGACGACTTTGCAGAACTGCTGAGCTCCTGTTGAACTTTATTTTCGGTCTACGTTACGTCTCAGTTAAATAATTAAAGACTTCTATTCGATGAGACTTGGCATCGTGACATATTTGTCGTCGTGGACGGGATTCGTCGAATAGAAGTCGGTGAACGGAGACGGGGAAAACGACGAACCGCTGGAAGAAGATGGTGGAAGACGACGAAGTCGGTGGGCGGAGAAGAGAACAACCGGTGAAGGATGGGCCCTCGACCAAAAGATTTTTCGCTGCGGCAGGAATGGTCGAGACAAAGTTATGTCAGGTGCAACGAATTCCTCTCGGCGGGGTTTAGTTAGGGTAACGCTCACTTGCCAGAGTTCGGTCTGCAGGGCGAAACGAAACGAAGTTCGGAACGAGGTGGTCTTCCGCTGGAGACGTCTACACGTGGAGGTGCGGTCGAGGAAGTCCGTCTACGGGACGCTCGTTCTACAGAGAAAGGTCGGGGTGACGATAGTCGGCTCGATAGTGGCAGCAGTTCATTCGCAGGTGGTTCAGTCAGTGACGTGGTCGTCTAAAGCCACGGAGTCAAAGGAGGAGCGAAGGAGGTGAACGGACAAAGCGAACGTCGGTGACTGCAGTCGGTTGATTGGGACTCGTGTAAGTGACTCAATGAGTTCTACTCAGTTTTCGTCGCATAGTCGACAACATTCTCGGATAGTACAACATTCTCGTGTCACATATTGTAATAACCAGAAACTTTTGTCGTTCATTCATCTTATGATTCGGTTCGATTTGCGTCATCACTCAGTGTTCAGTGTTAAGAAACCAGGATGATAAGACATGTTCGAAAATGCAACCATTCGTTTTAGTTAATCCTACAGTACGAGGAGCTTTGCGATTTAGAATGAGGTCGAGATTTAATCTTAGCAATTGACGTTAAATAATGGTTCGGTTAGAATTTTATTAGATTGAATTAGTTGTTGATGAACAGATAGATGATAGGGTTTCCGTTTAACTTAAACGTGAGATAGTAAGATAGTATTCGAGTTAAGGATGTAATTATCACGATTATAATTTTGTTAAAGATTGAGAATTATGTGGATTATGATTAGTGATTGGTTGTTTGATACGTTTGTGGATATTAATGAAGGGATAGTTGATGGGATGGTCGTGTCGGTTGGAGGAATTGGATTAACTGATGGTTGTTTGAGTGGTATAAGTGAGTAGTAGGATTGGGGTTCTCGGACGAAACTTGTGCTGTTGAGATTTATATAGTGGATGTAATTTGAAGTTTTGTGAGACCTGGCGGAGGTCTGGTGGTGTTAGAGTTGTGATGTGGTCTAGCGGACCGTGGTGGTAGAGTTGATGATGTTGTACTGCCTAGTGGAGGTATGGTGTGTCTTGAGTAGATAGTGGATATAGAGGTTGTGGTGCTTCGTGGAGATTAGGTGCGTCTTGTGTAAACGATGTATATGGTGCTTTGTGATCAATGTTTCGTCCGGAGTTACTCAACTACAGTTGCAGTCTGTTCAGAGATTGTGCGTGTAGATGAGCATGTGGATAGTTGGAGATACGCGTGTATGCATGTCAAGTCGTCCCCTTCACTGGACACATTTAAAACTCGGCTAAAAACTTTCCTTTTCAGCCTGTCATTCGACGGCTGAATGCACTGGTGAATTACAGTGCCCTTTTTTTCGAACTCGGTCGTGTTACGGCGCTATATAAATTGTCTTATTATTATTTTTGCCCGAGGTAAGTATAATCTCTCATGAACTGAAAAATTACTCAAAGAGCTGTTAAGGGGTGTCTGGGAAATCAGGCCTCGTCTTCAGCAACATCAGGAAACGTGCTCCGGAAAGCGATGGCATTAGAGCGCTGAATACAGATGGAGAGGCGTTGAAGAAGGAAAGCATGCAATCTCTCGTGATTCTCCTGAGATGGTCGAAAGGCGACGGCCAACATCGCGGATGAAATCGACCCCGGCAGAATTAATTGGGCCCAGTGTTTCGAATGCGATGGGCAGGAAAAGATGGGTAGATGGCAGTCCTAGATTTTTTGGGTTTTTCGAATGGCAGCCTCTTCTGCCGCTGACCCTGCTGAATTGGCTGGGTGGGTATGAAAATCTGAGCCACAGATTAAATGGAATAAGTCAGTTTTCATTTATAAGATTGTCCCAACCCCACCCTAAAACTGTGCCGACACACTTGCCTGTAACTATCATCAGTTCTTATGCTCTAGAGATGATGCGGACGTGATCTTGTCACTTTTCATTTGAACTCCAGACCTCGACGTGCTACCAACATGGTCTGATGTATAGCAGAAATGCAGATCCAGATGGTTAGGAATCCGTCAGTAAAGTTATCAACCAAAGTGTTTATCACAAGCCTTCTATCAACTAGCAATTCACACCGAGAAAGCAATTGTTGCGTTTTGGTTTCATATCCCCACACAGAGAGCATTAACCATGTGTACAGATGACTTACTTAAATATCCAATTACACCAGACGAAAGCAAAAGCATCAGTCATAACGCCTTAACTATGACAAAAAGTGTCAGTGGAATTTACACCGGGACCAAATTCAAGCGGTCGGTCTTAGGCCTCATTGGATCTTTCCTTCATCGCTGTGGCGGCCTACAAAGGTCGCGGCCTTGGCGAAGAAAGGCAGGATTCCACCTAGAGATCACGCTGCATTTCCTCGTTGAACTGTGCTGAGTTTTTGCTGGATGATGACTCCTCATGAGAGCTGAGTGATCTCAGCGGAACATATTTTGAGGTGTCCCGGTCTTGACTGCACGGAGTTGCAAACGATGTTTCTGAAAACAAAGCGTTTATTTCATTCGTTTAATTATTCATTTAGTTTTCTTGATAACCGGCCCCAGAATATACCAAGTAGCCCAGTGTTCTTCCGGTTCATCCGTGTTCTGCCTGGTTGATGAACACCGCGCTCTTCAGCAGCTGGAGACCTGTTGGGTCCGCGCTCTCATACAGCGATTCGTGTTCTCTTTTGCCTTGCAACGTCCTTCTATAATGTCAGTCTTCCACCAAAAAATTAGCACTTTACCGCCAGAACAGCTCGAGACCTAAAACTCAGCTCATACAAAATACAGCAGTCATCTGAAAGGCGTTATATAAAGGTTCTGATACCTACACACATAAACTTGAATATTTCTACCTGATTTTGGTTTGTCATCTTCCAACTCCAGCTGAACTGTTTCTTCTTCGTTTTCTTTCAATATCATCTCCGATCGATTCTTTGTTCGATGTCGTCTGCAAAGCAACAAAGCAGCGAGGCCGACAGCGACGACTAACAGAAGAATTATCGGAACTGAAATGCCGACGGAGTGTCCAGGCTTGCCGCCAAAACTCATCTGAGTGCTAACGACAAGATCACCTGAAAGAAAGAAACTGAGATGATGTCATTAGAGGAGATGCATGACATCAGGTAACGACAAGTGACTCCAGGTGAGACGACCACTGTGAAGTACATGAGGCGAGCGACAGAAGCATGATGGAATGCGTGCATATGAGGGAAGTTGGGAAAGGAAACAATCTACGGCGAGGTTAAATGAATCGCGGGGAAATCAAGTAGTGATTAATAATAATCACGATTAAGGTTTAGCACTCATAAGAAACACAAGGTAAATTCAGAAAAGAAAATTATTTAAATTGCACAGCATGCACCACGCACACTGCTATCAGCCAAACACAAAATCATAAATTAACGACTGATTCATATGGATTGCATGAACACAAAATCAACACTGGTACATTCACTAACAGTTGGAATTGGCGCAATCAGTCTCTCATTATTAAACTTAATATAAACAATTGGCTGTTTAATCACGCTTGGACCCGGACGTTAGATATAGGCCTAGACCTCCGCCAGCTGAATGTCGGGATACACAGGCCTGTTGAATTTTCGCCGGGCTTCCCCAACAGATCATGATCTTTTTAAAGTACGGCTTCACTTGAATTAGAATCGACTGATGCCTTGTGTATCATGATAACGCCGTAACCGGTCATTAGATTGGTTTACATCACACACAACCTGGAGACGGGTCCAGGATCTGCATGGATGGGAACGAGTCGTGGAAGCCGAAACGCTCGGTAGAGGCGCACGCCATTGATGGTGACTGGAATAAAAACAATTTCTACTGTAACAAGAAGTCACCTGATGAGTGCATAGTTGCACAATCGCAGTTGGTTCCGTCTTCATTTATTTTGCAGCTGAACTCGCACTCTGCACTGCGAGTGACTGGAATCTCCGTTGAGACTGAAATTTCCCGTGTTTGGCTGATACCTTCAACTTAATCAAATTTTCCATTCTTATTACTTGGCTTTAAAAACGGTAGGGATCAAAACAACTTCATAAATACTTTAAAGTCAATAATACTACATTTATATTTATGTATGTTGTATATGCATATATACATACATATATCTACATATATACTGTATATAATATATACATCAGTATATAATATGATATATCAGTGCAGTTTATATCCTTCAATGTCGTAACAGCTGACATGTTCTCGGCGCCATATCTTCCGAAAGGGTACAGTAATGTTGCGCATTACGACGCTCCCAGATTGAGGCCACTTAATAAAATGGACGTTGCGAAATACGACAGTTTCTGTGCATCAAGACTTTAATATAGCGCCTTTTAGGTGCCTTTAGAAAGCTGTGCACAAAGGCCAACAAAGCTGATCTGAACATTTGCGACCCAATGTAGGTTAAGAATGTGAGAGGTTCGTTAGGGCAAACATCGTCGTTGTCGTACGATGCAACCCGGTCCAAGAATCCTGAACTTGATGTCTTCAGTCAACGCTGGATGGGAATCTGTTGGTCGGGCTCTCCCTGTTTGCGGGATGCCACCATTGGTGACTTTGCTAGTTATATAAACATTGCTTGTTATCTGATGAACTTTGTGCTGTTAATGTCGCTCAGCATCGTTCAGGCGAGCGATAATAGCTCTTCTGATTAGTTTTTTTCTGAAGCGGCGATTTATAGATTTCGAATTACAAATACAAGTGTGATCTTCGCCTCTGAAGCAAAATTATATGGGCGAGAGTCACAATAAGTTGAGTCTGAACTTATGTCACATCTCGTTGCGCAGCTCTTGGAGGTCGCTGGTGGCTCGGTAGCCGAGGCAGATGGCAGTTCCCCTGCATCAACTGAACAGACCGCATACACTGACTGTCTGCTCTGCTTGCTTTTCTGCCATGTCTTACAAACTCAGTGTTAAATCATAGGGAATATTGATTCTAGAGATGTATAACGACTGCATCCCATATTTAATACGACAGAGTTTTAAAGTCTGGGAGTGTCTTGAGATATTTACGCTGATAGACTGAATGACCATTTTATTGGAATCGGGTCATAATATTCATGCTTCTTAAAACAATAAGGGTTGCAGAGAGAATAATATTACCATATCCGGTGATTGTGTATTCGATGAGAAATGTTTTCCCAGTAAATGTTTTCCCAGTCGCTGTACCATCTTTGTGAAAGACTACTTCGACCTCTGCGCAGCTGAAGAACGTTATCTGTGTGCTCGCATTGAGGTAATCACAGGATCGGTGGCTTACATTGTTATTCAGTGCAGGCTGGTCGTTGGCACAGGTGACCTGAACAAGCAGCACAGCGTGGAGCTAATGTTAGAAGTCACAAAGCGTCATTTCTAACGGAAAGACTAAAATGAAGCGCATTATGAAGCAACCCAGATCAGATTAGCACGTGAGATTCGGAAATTCGTTTTACAAACAGTTATTAATTATCTTACATTATTTTGGTATATGACTCCCTCTTTGAGAAAAGGAAGATTTCACTTTACTTTTGCTTTAGTTATCTTGCCTCATCTTACTCTTATCTGGACTGACGTTTTAAAATTTACCGGATGCACTCTCTTGACCATAATCTCTTCATTATTTCAATGGGGTGTTCCCATAAACAAAAGGAAGAGCTGTATGTTACTTTCACGTTTAAAAAATGACCAGTTGAACATGTAAACGGTCATTCATGTTTGCCAAACACATTCATTTCGAAAACCAAACCGTGCTTAATAAGTGAACACATTTACTGAAATATTTCTCGGCCTTTGATTCAAAATGACGAATTCTAACAAGTCCTGAGTAGTTACTGTATGTATATATGTATGTATGTATGTATGTATATATGTATATTTTGTGTACACAAATGAATGCTCAATACCTTGGGCATTAATTTAAAAGCAGTCCAGGAGCTGTGATATCGGATAATGTTATTAGATTCGCGTTTTCGGTCTAAGTCTTTTTTTGCAGATCTTACGGATAGGTCGCAGAATAAATGACACTCATGGTATTTTAAGATAAATAAATTAGAACTCACCTGAAGCCAGTCACGTTGGCAATTCTCTCCTACTAAACTTTGAAGGCTGATCGACCAAATTGTAAGCGATATTAAACTGGGTTCCGTGGCATTCATAACATAATTGCAGTCGAGGTTGTCGCCATAATTTGTGTAATTCCAAGGAAAGTTGATCGCTCCTGATGGACTATCATGAAAACGAGGACCACATAAAGAATGTACAAGAAGCGGCGGAGTAACACTCAGGTCGGCCTATCGTATTTGTAAATTGTAAACATGAGATTTCCATAGGGACCAAGAATAAGCTAAGTCGCAGGATCCAGCTCAGTTTCTTCTAGAGGGTGGATCAGCTATGGCTATGGAGTTGTATCCACGAAGCCGTACGACATTTTGCGGTTCTGAGCCTTTCTGCATGTATTGTGCAGCCAGAAATCGCGTCGTTCAAAATCCTCCTCACTTGTACTGGTCCACGTGGTTCTGTATCTACCCCTTGGCCTGTTACAGTCCTTCGGGGCTTGATTTATTGAAGCCTGTACGCCTCTCTTATAGTCATCCTCAGATCGAGGGTGCGACGTGGCTGAAGGACCGTAGTGTTACACGTGTCACATTAATATGATAATCATAAACATTATTATTGCAATTTTAATTTTTAAAAATTGTACAGCGCCTATTCAATATATATTTTCAAAGGCGCATCGGACCTAACAACACATAGCTACAATCAAACATGATGGCTTTCAAGCGCTTGCTGAAAGAAGGCAAAGAAAGACTAAGGAGTTTATGTCTTAGGTTGCTAGACAAATTATTTCAAACAGATGGACCAACCCAGCGTAGCTTTTCTGCTGTACTGTGGAAGTTCAAGTCTGAGGGACAACCAATTAATCTTGCACAGCAGATTGAAGGGATATAAGGCAAGATCTAAGGTTAGATGGAACAGTGTCTGTAGGAAGACCACGCATTAAGATTTCACACTCATTCAGATTTTAAATCATTGCATGTTTGCATCATGGTAACAAATGCACTTTCTCCCACATGAAAAGGTTTTATATGCACGAACCTTAGTAAGCTGCAGATCTGCTTAGAGACAGCATTTAAAACAGATTGCAATTTGTTACTGTGCTTCGCTAGTGGTTGCCGATTTCACAGCGGGTCAGCAATTCCAAAAATATCGCCTAGAATGCGGATTGGAACGATTAGAACTGGCTTTTTTAGTGAAACTTTCTGAATCCCGACGACGGGTTAGGTTTGAGGGAGTTTACACTTACCTATATCTCTAACTGTGTACTCGAGTCTGAATCCTCCGTGGTTTACGGACGAATCAGTAAAGAAGTTTAGCACTAGAACCGCGCAATTCGAAAATGTAAATTTCACCGGGGTCGCTTTTACTCCACAGTATTTTCTGCCAGCAATAATATCCCCCGTCGAAGAGTCATCCGATAAGCAGGTTATCTAAACAAATGGAGCTACATGCTAATTGATCGATTATTTTATCATTTTAGTGTTCTCTAACTCAATTGTCCATTTTTGAAAAAATGAAGGCAGGCAGGAATGAAGTATGGAGGAAGGAATCACTGATTGATTGACTGATTTACTGATTTACTGAAAAATGGCTGATCGATTAACTGACTGAATGTTTGATTGACTGACTCATTGATTGATTGAAAACGTTGAAATTCCAGCTGTTACACAATTTACTATAGTCTTTCCTTAACTACACTTGCCTTTCCTCACCTTACTCTTCGAATGCACAGCTTGAACTACGTGTACTTACGGTTAGCCAGTCGCTAAAGCAGTGATCTCTGTCAAATGGGACTGATGCTCCTTGAAGCTGGAATGCGAGGAAAGAGAGAAAAATCACACTTCTCTGACTGCCAAAGATAGAATACATGCAGTTTAAGTTGTGGGGATAAGAAAGAGGAAACCGCGGTGAAGAGATGACCCCAAATGGACCACTGAAAGAAGCTTTGCCACATTCCTCATCTGACAGCAAAAACAGTCATCAAGAACTTTGTCATTAAAGATTTATTATCAGCGCTTTGAGAGGGACCTAAAAGCGCTATATTAAGTGTCCTATTGTATACATTAATTAAATACATATAAGTGCGTACAGTGAATAACGCTAGTCGTTTGGGATCGACTTACAGGATTGGTTATACTGTGAAAGCTGTTTTCCGGTCACTTGTACATCTCGATTGGTTCTTTTCAAAGGAATAATTCAGGAATAAGGTTTTATTTTGAAGAGAACGCCGTTTAGTGCCTTGCACAATGCTAGAACGACGCGATAATTTTTTAAAGAATAGAATAATAACACTGGCCAACACATAATTTGTTGCCTCAAATGTTAGAACTGTTTCTGGGTATATTTGACCTGCTGATTCCAGAAAAGGCACCAGTTTTCTCCCAGCAAGTCTAGTTTTCGAGATATAGAACATTATGCCATATACCAGTCCTTGCCTCTGCTCGCCCATAAAACATAAGGCTATAGCTATAATTATGTAGTGCTCAATTTATTATGTGATACACTAAATAAACATAATAATACAAATACTTAAAAGAAAATGGTAGTACCTGAAACTGTACTTATATGATACCAAACAGAACAAGTTTGTTATAAAAATTTCAAGTCATTCGACACCGAAGAAGCTCCTTTTGTACGATTTCCGAGTGTGGCATCTGCCGGAACAATCGCGCATAATATTCCAGCAATAGTCTGCCATCATGTGTGCATCCCATCTTCCTTGATATCGATTTTCCATTGTTTTGATGTCTTGGTGAAATCTTTCACCTTGCTCTTCGCTGAAGTCACCAAGATTCTCTGGAAAGCGATCTAAGCGACTGTGGAGATAATGGACTTTAATGCTCATGTTGCAGCCAAGCTTGTTGAAATGAAGAAGCATATCCTCTACTAGTTGTGCATAATTGTCTGCCTTCTTGTTGCCAAGAAATTTTTTAGTTACAAGAACAAAGGAAGACCAGGCACAAGATTCGATTTCATTCATTGATGGTATGAAAAGTGGGTCATTCATAAGTTGCCTGATCTGTGGACCATCGAAGATTCCAACCTTCAATTTTTCCATTGTAATTCCTGGTAACTTGTGTACTATGTATTCGAAGCATGAACCTTCTTTATTCAAAGCCCTGACAAATTGTTTCATCAGGCCTAGCTTTATATGTAGTGGTGGCAGTATGATCCTATCTCGTGCCACCAAAGATTCCTTGATTACATTTTGAGCTCCAACCACCATGTCTTTCCTCGAAGGCCAATCTTTTCTTGTCCAATGTTCATGCTTGGCTCTACTGTCCCAAAGACACAAAAAGCAGGGATACTTTGTGTAGCCACTTTGTTGACCAAGGAGGAAATTTACCATCTTCAAGTCTACACAAATTACCCATTGATGTTCTTTGTATTTTATCTTTTCCAGTACTAAAGAGATGGCATTGTACTCTTCTTTCATCCTGGTGGAGTGACCGATTGGAATAGAACCAAATTTGTTGCCGTTATTTAAAAGCACACATTTCAGACTACGTTTTGAACTGTCGATAAAAAGACGCCACTCATCTGGGCTGTAATCCGACAGACCAATTTTCTTCAATAAGTTGCTGATGTCATTACAGAATACTAGGTTGTTGTCTTCGGTAAAGAATGGCAGCAAATCCTTTTCTCTGTTTCTATAAATTGTAATTTTCGTTCCAGGCTGAAGTGCATTCTTTTCCTTTAGTCTGGACGCAAGCAATTCAGAGGACTCTTTGGAAAGATTTAAGTCCCTGATCAGATCACTCAACTCTTTTTGGTCAAAACGTTCACTGTGTGAAGTTGATTGGAAATCACTGTCACTGCCCCCACTTTCTTCACTTTCGTCATCTTGTCCGATATTGGACATGCAAGTCTCATCGTCTGAGAGCTGAGGTAGTTCGCGAAAAGGTGGAACTGGTACAATATCCGAATGCGGAACAGGTCTCCTGGCTGAAGGTATATCGGGGTAAAACAACTTGTGACGATTATTTCGATTGATGCCTATGATATTAACCATACAAAAGTAACAGTCGTCGAAGTGGTTTATCTGTTCCCTCCAAACCATCGGTACACCAAAATTCAGGCAGCTTCTCTTTCCAATTGTCCAGTGGCGCAATTGTTCAATACAAGTTTTGCATACTGTATGAGGAGCCCATTGCTTATCTTGATCTCCAAGTTTGACACCAAAATAACCTACATATGCTCTTTTTACAAACTCAGAAATCGGTTTCCTGTTTGCTTTTAGTGTGTATTCCCCACAAATGTAGCAGAATATGTCTGGATGGTTAATGCAGCTCCGTCTGGAAGTAGCCATAACCTTAAGGATGTTCGCATCTGAGGAATTAAATGACTAACCTAAAAAATAGTAAGAACATGTAGTTATTTAATGCTCACATTCACAGATTGTTCTTGCGACCAACTCTTAATATGCCCTAAGACGACTGCGGCTGCTCTAGCTTTCAGGAGGCGGTTTATATAGGCTATAAATGCTGACTTCAGCATAATCTATTTACATAGTTCGAAACCATGAAACGCTGTATAAGCACAAATAAATTCTAAATGAGGCCATGAATTTAGTGCTGAGTAAGCTGTAGGCTACGGAATAGTTATTTCGTTGAATCAGCAATATCTCAGCACCGGCAAGATATGCTGATTTTACATTATAAGGATGTAGGCATTATATGAATCAGCAAGAATTATAATTAGCCATAAATAAAGCTTATTATGACATTTTAGTTTTGCCAAAGACATCGTTTAAAGAGTGGACTGGGTTTTCTTTACAAAATCGACGATATCTCAGAAACTAGACCTGATGCACTCAATCCAATTACATTTTCTGAATCAGCGCCCAAAATTACCCCAAGAACAGGTCTAAAACCGAAGGCAACAAGAAAAAAAAATTTTCTGTTGGCCAGTGTAATTATTCACCTAGTGCTTTCTTGACATGTGGTGTTCCACAGGGTTCCATGCTTGGTTCTCTTTTGTTTGCATTACACGCTTCAACTTTAGGTTCAGTACTTGATAATCATTCACTGTGATATCATTTCTTTTCCGATTATTCTAAAATTTACATTTCATTTGACAGTTTGTCCTGTCGCTCATCTGTGCAGCAGTTGTCCGATGCCTTTGAGGAGGTGCAGTCTTGGATGGCAGCCAATAAACTCCAACTGTACTAGTCAAACATTGAGTTTCTGCTACTGGGCACTCCACAGCAACTTAAGAAGTTTGAATGGCTTGAATCTTTAGAACTGGTTGACTCACATGTTGTGTTGGCTGATGCTGCTCCTAACTGGGCGGTTGTATGTCTCTAACTGATTATAAAAATAATAAGTCGTCATACATACATATTCGTGACACGAGTTATGTCCCAGTGTCCTCAATGATATCTATGGCAAACGGTCACCACTTCTTTTGTATATTTTGACGATTATTGATTTTTCACAGTCATGCGAGATTTGTTCATCATGATTATTCTGTGTAACAAGAGTATCTACATGTATAGCGTTTCTGTTTCTCCTCCACATTGAAGTAGTTCTGTAGTAATTAATTCCACCCATCCTGGTGCTTTATTCTTCTCCATTTTGCTAATGGCATTCTTACTTCTTCCTGTAGAAAGTTCGGCTTCTCATGTTCTGCATTGTTTATTGGCACCTCCTTATGTGCGTCGACGTTTAATTGGTATTCGAGGTGTCTTTTCTATACATAATATAATATATTATATGGTATCGGTAAAAGAATAATACTAAGCGTTCTGAATAGAGGACAATATACAGACTCGACGCGTGATGCTTACCATAGGTTTCCCGACTTGAATGCACGCACCTTCCGTTTACGCCTCTTGAACAGATCCGCCGTTTTGAATAGATCATGCTGGGTTTGACGTCGAATACATAAGATCAGTCTACTTCTGCTCTGTAATTAGTGCCGACTACTTCAAGTCTGGTCGAACGGATTTAGAAAACCTCCAAGTCTTCGTTGGTCAGTCTATATTCACAGATTTCGTTGGCTTCGATCTTAAAGCAATAGCTGCTCTAAACAGGCACTTTATTGTCGCTACGCTCGCAGACATTAACTCTCCAACACTGTCATGGCGTATTCGTTATCGGCTGCTGTTAAGGGTTAATCCGGCCATGTTCCCTTTTGATTTAGGGGCACGCCACTGAGCCCCATTGAAATTTGGATAGGATGAGGATTGCTCTTTTGCATGAGGTCATGACAAAATTGGACCATTTCAAAAAAGTAATTAAAATCTGGGAAACGAGTTCATGTGGGGCCTTGCTTGGCCATCCTTTAATACCTAATGAATTCGTTACTGATTGCGACAGACATTTGCCTGATATATAAATTGCAAGACCATATTATATATGCGATTTTATGAAGTATAAGTCCCTTTTTATGGATCTGTTAGATATAGCCATGCTTTAACGCCATTAAGAGGTTCTTAGAGGCGCTTTGTAAATAACTAGATACATGTCTACATGCATTACTGTTTAGCTTCAGGCCACTGTGACTGCTTTGCTACTAGACAGTTAATTTCTATTCAGGATATGTTGGCTACATAAGTGCCTTCTTTTCCCAGACATTAGGCACCTGTTCTAAGAGTTTTCAGAGGCTCGCGACTTTGTTACTATAATCGAAAAATGGCTTAATTCTGGAAATAGGTAAAGGGAGGAGCTGGGATCCTAAGCCCGTAAGCTTGGAGCTTTCGTTAAAATTGTCGAACACGGAAAAGATTAATTCAGGTGCCTTAAGTCATTTAGATGGCTGCGGGTTAGGAAGTGCGTTGAGACCGTGAAAGTGGTGATAATGATGATAACAAAGAGGCGGAGGAAGACGAAAAGAAGGAAGAAGAAGATGAAGAAAAGTAGAAGGAGAGAGAGGACAGGATCGGCAGTTTTGGAGGCCAGTGATTAAATTAAAGGTTGATTCGTGCTTCCGCTGTGCACTCTACCCGAGTTACTCCCGGATTCATTACGTAACACTGATTTGGGCGAGGGGTTACTGGAACTTCTCAAACACTCGCTATTATTTTTCATCTCTTAAGCGTCTTAATCTTGATGTTAACGATACAGCCAATTATCGATTTATTTCCAACTTGTCTTTCGTATAAAAGCTTGCTGAGAAATATGTGTCGGAGCATATTTTGAGGCAAACTCGCTCCTAGCTAAACAACGGTCTGGGTAAAGAAAGTTCCATTCCACAGGGTCTGTTCTAACTCGACTTTCGCTGGTATTTTTGGGTTGTAGATAGGGGACATGTTACACTCGTCGCCCGTTTTTTATTTGAATGGGATTTTCGACATTGTTGACCATGGAAATATTTTTGGAGGTCCCTGAGAGTTAAGCTACTTGGTGTCACCGGCCCGTGCTCTGACACGGTTGGGCTCATACCTCTCCAGGCGTACTAGGTAGTAGCATTTGGTATTCCTCTGTCTGATTGGCTCTTGGTCTCACTCGGTCTTTCACAGAGTTTTATCTTAGGGCCGCTGCTCTGTATTCTATACTCTACTAATCTAGGCATTACCTTTCTCTTTTGAGGTTACTGCTTATCAGTACAGGCCTACTGATAACTGTCAGACGCATGTTCATGGCCAAGCTGCAGGGACAATTTCCTAAGTGGAGAAACTACTCGAGACACCGGAATGTCGTCCAACCGTATCTGGTTGAACCCAGGAAAACCCAGTTCATCTGTCTTGGTTCCCGTGGGCAGTTATCGGAAATTGATATGCCCTAGTCTGCAGCATTGCCTTCTTGGTCTCTTCTTCTCCACTGGTGTGCGTGATCTGAATGTGACCTTGGACCAGGAATTGACCTTCTCTGAGCATCTGAGCAGCGTTTGTGGAACATGCTTCTACCACCTACGTCAGATCCTGACAGTAGGCCGTTCGCTTGCAACTAAAGCCGCCACAACCTTGATGCAGACATTTAAATGTGCCAGGTTCAATTATGATAATGCTCTCTGAGGAGTTTCTGGTGAAGCGGCACTATACAAATTTGTGATTACGATTACGATGATTATGATGACGACGACGACGATAGCAGACAAACAGAAACAGACGGAGAGACAGATAGATAGACTGATAGATAGACACACAGACAGACAGATTGATATGGTGAAAGACTACATTTTCAACGATTTATTGAGCGAAATTGGAGTTTATAATTTATTTACTAAGTAAGTAAATAAGTAAGTAAGAAAGACGTCTGTTAACATGTCATGTGTCCTTCGCCTGAGCGAGGAATCGTAGGCATATTTACTTATTACACGCGCAAAGTCAGTAAGTCTGAAACTGAGGGATGAGACGAATGTGCATGAATAACTTGTCAACTTGTCCAGAATCGTTACATGTGCAGAGTCCACTCAGCTGGCTCAAATCCGCAATCGCTGGATTAGAGACCTAGGGAGATCGAATAGACCACTGTGTCGCACAGAGGTCATTCATCTTTCCCAGACGCCTAACTGAGTGGTGTGATGGCGGTAGAGGTCATGCCTGTTCGCTGTTTCAGCTGGCGCAGGAATCTGCGATCAAACATACAGTAGAGTAGGAAGTGCAATGACGCCTCTCCGGTGATGGCTATGGTCGTGATGATCGTGAGATAATAGTAGAACGTCCCGCAGGTCGTCCCTATGTCTGGAAAAATAGTGAGGATGATGCGACGAATTGGATTCAGACTCTGGCATGTCATGAAAACGATCACGATGACCACGAGTGTCTTGTTGACGGCGTTTTCGTCATGTCTGGCGCGGTTCATTTGTTCGCGCTTCCCGTAGAACATCTTCAGCGAGACGATAAGTTTGTAGGTCATGAAGGCCAGCAAGAGGAACGGCACTACGAAACTGACGATGTAGTACACGACGCCCGCATAAAAGAGCTGGAAATAGAAGTCGGCTCCGAGAGCGGTTAACTTGGTGACCGCTTGTGTCGAGTTCGCTTCCTGAGAGGGATAGTTGTCGAGAAATCGCGGAATGTTGTAGACTATGATGACAATCAAAATAATCGCTAGCTGGTAGCGCGCTATCCGGATGTTGGCCAGTCGAGCGACGTGGTGAGGGTGGCAGGCCCCGATGTATCGATGGTAGGCGAGGGTTACGACGACGAAAGTGCCCCCCATGTTGCCGATCGTTCCAAAAGGCCAGAAGTAGGCGCCCAGGGTGACCATGACCACATTGGTGAAGTAGCGAGCGATCTGGCAGATAATGATGCATTTACACAGGTATTTGGTAAAGTTATAACTCTAAGTGTACGGGTTCGAGCCTTCCCTAAGCCGACTACTGCTCTACTGTATAAGGACCACGAGCAAGTCCTTTACGCACATTTGCTTAGCGCCAGCAATTAATGCTTTGTTATTAGGTAGCGGTTCTTAATAAGTATAGAAATAGTAATAATAACTAAGATATTTGACAATTTAGTAGCTATTGTTTACTATCAAATATGCATGCAAATATTATGACGTATGCACAAATACATTCTGACAATGACTTAGGTCTACACATATTCGGATAATTATTTTGACGAATAAACTCATACATAGTAGTACTTTGACGTGACTTTTATCTAGTATATTATACACACCGACAACTCGAAGTATACAAGCAGATAATAATACACTGTAGATAATGATGTATACATCAAAAATTATGCTAGGCCTGAATAAATTCACTGCAGCATTCGGAATTTAGTAAATATGAAGCAAATCTGTGTAAAATTCAAACAGTTTTTTACAGCTGCACATTTTGATTTTATTACTAATACTGTGGCCGATTGGTCGAGCGCTATCTTTGAAGGGCGGAGTATGCAGGTTCGAGTCACCCATAAGACGGTCACTGAGAAAGTCGTTTACGCACAACTGATTAGCACTAGTGATCAATACTTCATCGTTATAATAGTAGCACTAAAATAGTAGCACTATTAAATGCAGACGTAAATGTGATCTAATTCAGTTTAATTTGATTTATTTTAAATAGGCCTAGGTCTCAGTTACAGAACTCACATAACGCACAGAACTAGGAAATGAATTTCAAAGCTTTAAACCTGCACACAGAACGTCTGAGAGCCCAACACTGTTCTACAGCAAGCCAAAACAATAGTTCGTAGATAAGAGGGGTGAGCAGGGAGCAGAGAGAATTCGGCTGATTTAAATGTAATAATCATAAACTATAAGAGAGATTTTAAACGGGATTCTTTAATCCATTTTAACAAATAAAGAATGGACCGCAAAGTAAAAGAGTGTGGGGAAAAATGTCTGGTGCCAGGTAGAGTTTGCAGATTGCGGAGATATACAGGCATGGCATAACGAAAAGGCCGCAAACTTAAATCGTGGGGAGAAGATGTCTGATACCTGGTAGAGTTTGCAGATTGGATTGACGCCAGTCAAAAGGAAGTAGAAGACGACAGCTAAGTTGTCGTAGACGGCCAACCAGATGAGGAGTAGCGACGTCGGTGTCCGAGGACTCGTCTGCCAGAACACGGACATTGACAGGGTGTTGCCGATCAACCCGAACAACACGAGCAACGCCTGGACCACGCTCAAAAACACAAACTCCACGACGAGGCAGTTAGGCGATGTTCCAGACTCCGCCATATTCGCCGTCTTGTTCTTGAGGCCTGAGGTGGTGTCTGACGGGAGATTCGTGCCGTCAGTGGCGTTCAATGGAGTCATAACTCCGACTGAAGTCATAGCTTCGTCACTGAAGAGGTGTGCGCCGTGAAGTGGACCGGTTTCGGACGAGTTCATTATTATTCGTTGTCTGAAATAACAGCAAATCAAACGTCGGCCTGAAGGGCCTATATGTAGTGAAAAGTAATTTAATGAACTAAAATTTGGTTCAGTTCCCATAACGTGTCATTTCCAGTTTTACAGGTAAAAATGAACCAATATTGTCAAATTTGTCAAAGATGGCACAGTAGTTCCTTTGAACTGCTTAAATTTGCCCCTCAAGCACAAAACTTCAAATCATTAACTCAAGCCATTACAATCAAAATTTATTTATTTTACGGCCCAAACAAACTACTTATCCGTCACAAAATCATGAATAAAGTAATGGTTTTAACACAAAATACACCCTTTATCAATGAGTTTCGCTCGCAAAATAATTTGCTTTAAACCATTTCGTGCTGATTTGCTGTCTTCGGAGGAAAGGACGACCTATACAAGCGAAGCACATATGCATTGCTAAAATAGTGTGGAGATTTGTTGCAGATATCTGGCGTATGCTAAGTTGAAAATTAGAGTTACATATGTCGTTGATAGAATCGTGCGTTTAGAAAACTGTGATGATTCAAGTATTGTTGTGTTTGAACTGTTCGTTGAATTATATTTATATTTTCATAAATGTGGATTTTTGACAACTCAGAAAAATCGTCGACACAGTGTTTCCCGCCAATTGAGCAAACAAGCCTAGATATGCCTTCTGTTAATCAGCAATCGTTGGTTTTTCCAAAACTTTCCGCAATTGCGAAAGAGTTGGTTTTCCAAAAACCGCTGGCTCTTCACAACGTAGGTCTGACGTTTCGCGCGCGAGTGTCCCCGTGATAAAATGCGCGTCGTCAAGAATTGCTGCTGACGTTACCCTGCATGCATACAGGGCGCCGCCAGCTAATCACAAGCAAGTAAACAATCTGATGACTCATCGGCTTGCTATCATGGAAGCTTCCAATATTAATTAGCTTCAAACATACTGAGCCATCATCGGAAAACTCACGCTTCCATTACCTTCATACCCTTCTAAAAAAACCGGAGACTCCTCGACATGACGTCTCTGAAACGTCCAATGCAAACGCTATACTAAATGGTGAGTCATAATAGAAAAACTGCGCTCGCTAACTATCGATTGTGACGTTGTGCATTGCGATAACAGCCTTATTCAATGCCTTCTTGCGTGCAAGGTCAGTAAGTCATAATCTGCCGTGGGAGACAATTGTGCGCAAAAACTTACGCGAAGTCAATTCAGCAGGCTCGAACCCATAATCGTTGGATTACAAACCCAGCGCGCTACCGAACACACCGCCGTGTCGTTATTGACCTTTACTGATTAGAACTTTCATAGTAGTGCGTTCAAGTACGTAGTTTTATATGATCAAACTTGTATGTAGTTCTTGTATGTAACCTCTTTAAACTTACGTCATATGACGTCGTATAATGTCACGCAAAGAAAATACTTTTAAGCACTTTTACTGTGTATTACTTTCTATACTTACGTCGTACGAGATGATATTAAGCAGCGACGAAATCCGAGCTGTGCTCACTTTCACTTCAGCTGCTTCTCTGGTTGACGAAGATGCAGTAACGTTCTTCCGCGAACTAGGAGACGCAGTGTTGATAAGTTTATTTAACGACGCCGTGATATCGAGATGATAGGAGACGCAGTGACGCCTGGGGCGTATTTATCAGGGTAAGGCTGCGGGGCGGGGCCAGTCAGGTGTACGTGGCGCCTCCTCCTTCTGACGGCGTCGACTTCGCTCGGGCGCAGGTGACGAACACTTGGTCGACTTCTGATCGTGATTGGCCGATGGCTGGTAACATATCCATGCAAGACATTTTTGGAACCATGCACTTTGTATGCAGCCTTCGGTGTGGATTCGACTAACAAATTCCCTCCAAGGAAACTGAGTTGTCTGATTATAAAAGCCAGCGCATTCTGATCACTTAAATTAATTTCTACAGCGTCGATTTTAGTAAATCACTTTGTTCCGTCATGCTGTTGATCGAACCGATAAATTTTCTAGGTAGAAGCCGATGTTTTATAGGGCTCATCTAATTTGAAATTATGTTTTTACTTAGATACAGTATAATGTTTTGCACATAGATACAGTTTCCGAATTCGTAATGTACACAGACAGACAAGTATACAGACAGACAGACAGACAGATAGACAGACAGACAGACAGACAGATAGACAGACATACTCAGACAGACATTCAAAGTGAAAGCGAATAAAATGAATGCGCTACATAAGACGAAAAACACGAGACTCTGTAGTCTGCAGGCTATATAAGATTTCCAGTCAGCCTCTCAAAGATCGAATGTCGACCGCGCTGACCGTTAGACTAGTTAATCTGATTTCTCAGACGTAAAGAGGATGGAAGATAAAATGAGCGCAGTTCACAATTGCAGATCGCACTAGTTAACCCTAGAAATACAAAAATTTTTGTATGCATCCCTAAGTTCCAAAATGTAGGTGCAGCAACCGAAAGAGCTCGTCCACCAAGAAAAGTTATAGTTTCTGGCTCTACTGGAGGAAGACCATCAGATTACCTACAGGTTTGGGAATAAAGGATTTATGTTAAGTATTGTGGTTTGCCAGAGTTTAAAGTTTTGTGAACTATAAACCCAATATGAAACAAATCCTTTGCTGAACAGGAAGTTAATGCAAAGATTTAAGCATAGGACTTATGTGCTGATATTTGGACGCGTTAGTTATGGCCCTAGCCAAAACGTTCTACACTCTTTTGGGTTTCTGCATGTTTGACTTTATTTTACCGGTAAGAAGTGTGTTACAGTAATCAAGGCGACTGGAAACCAATGGGTTTGCTAGAGATATCCTTGAGAACAAGGGAACATAGTTTCTAATTCTGGTTATGTTACGGATGTACATTTATGACGACGTAGGTTTTTAGGCGCTAAAGAAATTCTGAGATTCTGATTACAAATGTGCACTCAATTACAGGTGAATAATACACATACAATTGCCCTGCTATTGTCACTGAGTGTGCTTTGTCACGGATGTTTCGCCTGCAGATGCTTGATCATGTAGATGCGGTATGATGCAGGCAACAACTAAACTTTTGTACACACGTTTCAGGAACGTTAAGCAAAGTTTTGCAGCAAACGATTTTTAACACGTTTCTACAACGTAACCGAAAACGTCGTGACTTGGATGTGAAAGAGGTTTGTATTTTCGCTACTACTAAGTTCATCAGGTACGACATGTAGTCGATTCACGTGCAAACAAGTAGATCATGTATATATATATATATCTGTGTGAGTATATATTTTTAAAAAAAAATTTATATAAACGTTTTTACAACGTTTACGCAACATTTATTTCGTAGCCTAACTGATTTTAAACACATTTCTTACCAAAACAGTTGACACTTGATTGCTAAAATATCGTCTTTGTAATCGTCTAGGCCTATAGCTTATATGATAATGATGATGATGGCAACGACGACGACGACGATGACGATGATGACGATGATGAAAGTAAGTAAGTAAGTAAGTATATTCTTTATTAACCAATAGCTAATCGCACATCGGTCTACAAGTATTCAAGAAAACACAAGAAAACTTAATATGCATACAACATCGTAATAATAATGATGATGACGGTGATGAGTTCTCTGCCCGAAGGGCGGTCCATTGGCTTTATGCCACCCGGGGATGGGATGAGTCAGGTGGTTTCCCGTTGCCTTTCTCACAGACAATTGTGGGTGAGCAAGTTGTCCAAGGTCACTACGCAATGGCTTCGAAGCAGATTCGAACCCTCGACTCTCCGGTTGCGAGGCACAGACCATACCAGTATACCACCGCGTTCCACATATAGGCCTATATATAAAAAATAAAATAAAGTTTTTGGTGTTTTCGGAACATTACGCAAACTTTCGCAACATAACCGACATTTTGAAGTCGTTTCCGCGACGTTATCGAAATGTTGTGTGACTTGGATGTTAAATAAGTCGTCTCTGTACGAGACAGTTTTGTATTTACGCGTTACTGTGTTCATCTGGTACAAACTTCAGTCGATCCACGTGCAAACAAGTTATCTATACATGGGATACTTTGTCAAATGCCTTGGCAAAGTCTAGATAAACTGCGTCCACAGTCTTCAATCCTTTCGTAAGCTTCCTCAAAGAACTCTAGTAGATTTGTCCAACATGAGCGACCTCTTGCCAATCCATCTGTCATTTATTATATTACACTTGTTCATATGCTCCACTGTATTATCCTTAATAAAGACAATAATAGCAAATAGAGTAGTCGTGCAATGTAATTGCTGACAGTTAATTTACAATAAGACAGCTTTCAAGTCGACCAAGTGTTCGTCACCTGCGCCCGTTCGACAGAGACTGGCTTTCGTCCGTCTAGATCCGTAAACATTTTGTTCTTCTGTTCTGAGCGTCTTCTCGAGAGATCATTGAGCTAAACACGTCCGGCGTTTATATAGCGCCTTCTGTCGGATCTGGCCCGGTTTGATGTCTGTATCTGTTCGCCCGAAGTTCTCGTTAATGAAACCATTCAAAGCTTTCCCGCTCTTTTGATCACTGCGACGAATGTCATTAGCATTCGTCGTCGGAACCTAGCTAGATGGCGCTCCTGTCATTAAATGATGTCCGTTTATTCTTTGAAGTGCAGAATTTCAGTATATTGAATTCTTAGTTGTAATAACTGAATAGTTATTGAAAATTCATTTGAAGTCAGTTGTTTGTCTCCACTTTTATGTAGGCTACTTAATTGGAAGAATTGGTAATTGGAAGGATTACTTTTGTAATTACTAGGTAATTGCTACTTCAAAGTTTGCTAAAATTTAGATGTATGAGCGACGTCCTTCCTTTGAGCGATAGTTCGTATACCGGCTGCTAGAATGTGGCTCCCCTCTGGAAATGCTCTTGCCCCTCCACCCAAGTAATCCTGGAGCCGCCACTACCGATGTAGCTGCCGAGTAGACAGTTATTCTGCTTTTTGCAGGTAGTGACAAGTGTTTGGCACTACTGGGCAGATAATTGAAAAGGTTGATATGAGAATGCTTCTTCGTGCTGTACGCAAAGAAATGTAGTTTCGTAATAGACAAAGAGATGGCTGTTATTTAAAGCAGAGATAAAACCAGATATCTGGCAAATCCAGCCAATCTTGAAGTCAACTTTGTTGAAGACTTTGAGCTCTGTAACAGTTTAACTTGTTGCTTACTGATGTTCCAGTGTAGTTTAAGGGCTATTACAAGAGCTAGGGTAATCCTCAACAATATTACATGCCTCTGTCGACATTATCAATAGTCCTAGGCCCTAAGTGGTGCAACCTTAGGTTTGAAGCAGGGGCGGATTTAGCTATTGGTGTGGGGCGGTTGGCCCCCGCCCCTCTTGGTTAGATGCCGGCGCCTCTCAGACCAGATGCGTGCATGGTGGACTGCCAGAATGTGGCAACCCTCTGGAAATGCTCTTGCCCCTCCGCGCAAGCAATCCTGGTGCCGCCATTGGGTTGAAGGATCTTCCAACTGAAGCGCAAACATGACGACCTCAACTCAAAACAGGGCAACCTTATAGCACATTGATGATTTGTAAATTTCACATAATGCATCTGAATTCAGCCTCGTAGAGAAATGAAATGCAAACCCATTAGACCTAACAGAACCGCAACAAAATTTGGAGGTAATTGAGGAGTGGCGTCGCCGGTAAACGAGACGTAATTTGGGGTAAAGTCCGCCGAAGCCGAACCTCGGTGGCATTGGAGCGTGACGGTAAAGTGAAGACACGGTTGAGGGAATTCATCCGGGAGATTGGATCGGATTTGATTCCGGAATGAATGGATGGATGGATGGATGGATGAATGGATGGATGGATGGATGAATGGATGGATGGATGAATGGATAGGTGGATGGATGGATGGAAGGATGGATAGATGGATGAATGGATGGAAGGAAGGATGGATGGATGGATGGATGGAAGGAAGGATGGATGGATGGATAGATGGATGGATGGATGGATGGATGGATGGAAGAATGGATAGGTGGATGGATGGATGGAAGGATGGATGGATGGATGAATGGATGGAAGGAAGGATGGATGGATGGATGGATGGATGGAAGGAAGGATGGATGGATGGATAGATGGATGGATGGATGGATGGATGGAAGAATGGATAGAAGGATGGATGGAAGGAAGAATGGAAGGATGGAAGGATGGATGGATGGATGGATGGATGGGTACCGATGAAGGTAACAATCGATGGGGCTCCATAAGAAAGCGAAGAAAGACAAATTCATCATCGTCAGGAGCAACACCACAACCGTCGTCATCATCATCGTCATCACCACCACCACCATGATCACCATGCTCATCATCATCATCATCATCATCACTATCATCATCACCATCATCACCATCATTATCACCATCATGATCATATAATCATCATCACCATAATCATCATCATCATCTTCTTCTTCTTCTTCTACTTCTTCTTCTTCTTCTTCTTCTTCACCATAATCATCATCATCATCATATTCATGTATGGATGTATGTATCCAGGCACTTGTATAGCGCGTTTTAAGAAAGTCACAAAGGCGCTGCAGGGTGGCTATCGAAGATTACCGAAAAGATGCGTCTTAATACGAGCCGAGAATGTTTCCTGAGATGCACAGGCGGCTAGAGATCGAATTTCTGGGGCAGACTGTTCCAAAGAAGCGCTATCACACAGGAAAAAACACGATATGCCCGTGCCGTCGTGCAGTAGTGCGGAACTGTGAGCTGGCCACGAGCAGCAGAGCGCAGCCTTTGACGACCCGATTGGCTCGCAACAGTTATGAGAAGCTCTCTGATATATTCTGGAGCCGAACCAGCATTCGACGTCCTGTCTATTAGAAGTATTTTGAATTGGATTCTCTTCATGATTAGGGGGCTGAACGTGTCATCATATCATCATCATCATCACCATAATCATCATCATCATCATCACAGCAATCATTATCTCTCTTTCTGCGTCGTCATGGTACTCATTATGCTGATAATCTTCGCCGTTTCACTTTACATTACAATCAGACACATTTCCATTTGATCTGCATATTACATCAAAACCCCTCTATCCTCCCTCACTCCTTTCCTCCCTTGAAATGCGCTACATAAATCCTTAGGTACAAAGATGCCGACACCGTCATTTATTGTCAGACAGTTATGTTGAAGAGGATAAGACGTTGAAGAGGATTCAAGAAGCGGCCACGATAGAATATTCATAGAATCTTTACTCTCAGTGTCTGCTGCTATTAGAGACCAATTTCAACGGTGTAAAATAAAATTCACGGACTGCATGCGACACTTCTCGGCTATTCTTAGCCCCAATCGGTCGCCCCAGGGGCGAAATTTCAAGACGTTCAGCCCCTACTCATGACTTTCTTGACCCGAGGCCTTGCTATGCCCGACCATTGATTTCGAGTCGTGTACTTTCGACAGCAAACTACGAATACGTAACGCGAGAAAATTGTCTGCAACGTCAAAATGCTAATCATATTTCCTCAGGGAGTTTCGGGAGGGGGCTTGTATATGGGGTGGGTGGGTGGATGTGGTGAGTGGGTGAGAAGGGGTGATGGCGTGGGGTAGTAGAGAGCGATGATGACCTAGCGTGGAGGTGTAAGCTTTGTTTCAATGTCAAGAGAATTCGAGAGAAGGTGAGAAAGGATGTCATACAGGCATCCAAGAACAAAGATATTCAGATGGACATAGGTAGATACATAGCAGGATATGTAGACTGATAAGCAGACAGACGGTCAAGATCCGGTGATCCATAGATACATGGAGAAAGAAAACACAGAGAAAAAGACAGAGAAAGAGACAAAGAGATAGACACGCAAACAAAGAAACACACATAGAGATATGGATACACACCTCTGCACACGATGCAAAATCTATCAACTGATGGCGCACCAAATTTTTTACTACAGCCTTAAATCCATAGCCACGTAAGTCAACAGCTTAGTCTAATTTAGTTTAGAATTACTTAAAATTTAGTTAATATTTTTCGATTGATGCCTAGATAATTATTGTTACGGCGCTATAGAAGTTCTAAGCTTTGATATTACATTACATCGCTTTGCTTTAAGTTACACTACATTCGTGACTTATAGAAACGACCGGATTCCTCCTCTTCTCCTGACCTTTCTCGCCGCTCCAATTCCAAACAACATCCGAGGTCGTCGTCTGATTGTTTACCTGCATGACCTTTGAACTTTGACCTGGAACTGAGCCTGATCTTACCTGCAACCTATCGATTTTGTTTTCTGGCTGAGCACCTGCCCTCACTCGCCGCTCCAATTCCAAACACCATCCGCCGTAGCCGTATGAATGTCTACCTGCATGGCCTTTGAACCGAGGAACCTTGAACCGAGTCTGACCTTGCCTGCGACCTATCGATTTTGTTTTCTCACCAAGCACCTGCAATAAGCTGGTTCCCGCAACCGTTTACGAGTAGTCTTGCTTCCATCCTCTGAGGTGTGTGACGAAGCCGTGTATACTTAAGAATGGCGGCAAATATAGGCGTTTCCGAGGTCATAGGTGCGAAGCCACACCTTAGAAAGTTCGGTTCTGTATTCACTGTTCTGCTGGCAATGACCGCCTTCACAACGATGGCTTACATCTTCGTTCAGACGAATCCTCCGCGACATATCTTCGGATATTTCAAAGTTCCGTATATTCACGATTCGCTCAAGTTCTGGGATGTACCTAGATCAGTCGAAAGAGATCTCGCCTCTACGTCGAATGACTCTCTCAAGTTCTGGAACCTTCCCAAGTCAGACAAAACAGATCTCACCTCTACGTCGAAGGACTTCCTCAATGTCTGGAACCTTTCCAAGTCAGAATAAAGCGATCTCACCTCTACCTCGAAGGACTCCCTCAAGTTCTGGAACCCTCCCGTCAAACAAAACAGGTCTTGATTCCACGTCGATAGGTCCTTTACTTTTCGGCTTGATACACATGATGTGAAATTGGTATTCAAAAGAGATTCCAAGAATTCAAAAGCAGCGCAAAGTAACGAGGCATGGCAAGATTTCTGTCTTTGTTTACTGAAGACAGTATTGTCAAGAGCGATACGACCACGGTCACGGTGAGTATACGGTGTAACCACAGCCTTGGCGGACCCAAGAGCTGACAAACGATGGATTCGAGATTTGCCAATACTAATGCAGCCCAATGTCTTCTCAACTCAAGCTTGAGACCTATTTGTATCGTCTGCTTTTGCTGTCTCACCCATGCCTACGATTCCTAGCTCAGTCGATGGACACGTCGTAATCGTATTCTCAAGATTTCTACAGCGCCCAACCAAAGCTAAGTCGCGGGAACTAGCTTATTCACAGGCGCTTAGTCAAAACAAAATCGATAGGCAAAATGGTTCGGTTCAGGAGTCAGGCAGTCACACAGTCGGACGGCTACGGTGGATGGCGTTTGAAATTGAATCGAGAAGAAAGATAAGGGGAAGAGGAAGAATTAGGATAAGAAGAGATAAGAAGACTCTGGACACATGGCGTGTTAACAAATGCATTAGGCCTACTTACTTGCTTACTTATTTACTTACTTACTTACTTTCACGTCCATGCAAACGAAGTTAGTAATTATATATAAATATTAACTCGTTAATTATTCGGAAAAAAATGTACAAAAGTCATTATATTCAAAAGTTCCTTTGCAATGTTACACCTAATATCAGTCAAAAAGTTATGTATACGTGCTCTTGAATTCTGAGAGGCGACAGGCCTATAGGTCTATTGTTCGGATATATCTTTTATCTCAAACAGCTGCATTCAATTCAACTGTTTCTGTTCACATGTTCTTAAACGGTCCTTCTCTTCATTCGCGCTTTTCTTCTGCTTGCTAAATCTTCCCCTTGTTCCTTTCCTTTCCCGTTTCAACCCTCCCTCCCTCCCTCCTTCTCTCTCTCTCTCTTCCATAGGACGAGGACAAGTTACACAAGACAATCAACGACTTGGTTTCTTACAAGTACAACTAACAAACATACAAACATCAAGTTACATAAGACAATCAACGAATTGGTTTACGGGGTTTTACGCCACGCCAGGGACCCACAAACCCCAGGGTCTTACGGGATTTTAAGCCACGCCAGAGGACCCTGGAGTCTTACAAGTACAACTAACAAACATACAAACATCAAGTTACATAAGACAATCAACGAATTGGTTTACGGGGTTTTACGCCACGCCAGGGACCCACAAACCCCAGGGTCTTACGGGATTTTAAGCCACGCCAGAGGTACCCTGGAGTCTTACAATTACAACTAACAAACATACAAACAGAAACCAGACAGACAGACAGACAGACAGACAGACAAACAGACAGACAAGGAAGAGAGAGAGAGAGAGCTCGAAGGACCGTTGTAGCATATACCGCATATTTGATTTGCACCTCGCCTCAAGTAGAATTCGCCACCAGAGCGCGTACCTGAAATAAGACATTCGAAAAAAATTAATTCAATTATCATAATCGTGAATTAGGCTCACATAATGGGCCTAGTATTTAGCCCCCCAGGCTATTATTAGAGATTAGCATAGCCTGTGTTGAGCGTCTTCCTACCCACGTCCCCTCTCCTTCCCTCCTCTCCACTTCCCAATCTTCCCTCTCTTTTCTCTGCCTCTCCTTCTCTTGCCCCTCACTCTCATTATTCGCCAAGACCCAGAGTTTCTTTAATTAAACATTCAACCGGCGAAGCTGCTATTAGTATCAATTTATTCGCCAGGCGGCGCCACCGTTGTTTCCCTTTCACTATATTAGCCCACAATTAAAATTATGTGTACGACAAAATCCTTTAAGTCTACATGCTTAGGCTATATTACAAGCTTGGGTTACATTTCACAGTAATGGCCTGACAATAAAGAACTTAATTAACTCGGCCACTGGCCTAACAGACATTCAATATAACCTATTCTAATAATTTCTATGGCACCATCATCTCAATCGATGGCGGATCAAAGACTTCTGAAATCTAGTAGGTCTCCGGTTCAGAGACGAGGGAGGGAAGGAGGGAAGCAGAGGAGGCAGGCAGGCAAGCAGAGGCAGGACAGGAGGGAGGGAAAGAGGGAGGGAAGGAGGGAAGGAGAGAGTGGGTTACCTTAGAGAGGTAGGCAGGCAGGCAGAGGCAGGGCAGGAGGGAGGAAAAGAGGGATGGAATGAGGGAAGAAGAGAGAGTGGGTTACCTTATTCTACCTTATCTTAACTTAAGCTAATGTACCTTACCTTACATATTAGCTTACCTTACTATGCCTTTATCTTACCTTATCCTTACTAATCCTACTTTTCTTAACTTGCATTTGCTGGGCTATCTTATCCGAACATACTTTACCTTAACTTAGGCTACACTGACTTATCTTGCTTTACTTTACCCAATCTTTTCATATTCCCTTCCCAACCTTACCTCAGCTTATCTTTTTTACTTTACCTACCTTGCCTTGCCTTGCCTTACCATATCTTGCCTTGCCTTACCTTATCTTGCCTTGCCTATACCTTGCCTTGCCTTACCTTATCTTGGCTTGCCTTGCCTTACCTTGGCTTGCCTTGCCTTACCTTGCCTTACCTTACCTTGCCTTGCCTTACTTTCTTAGGCTAACTTATCCCACTTTACCTAACACTAGGTTACCATACCTTACCTTGTCATTCATTCATTGCACTGAATTCTGTGGTGTTTACCTTAAAATTACACGTTTCCTGAGACAGTTCGGACGCACTTTCCAGATTTCAAATGATTTCCAGCTTTCAAATAATTTCCAGCTTTCAAATGATCTTCACCTTGATGGCTCTTTTGATGGCCTTGATGGCTCTTTTGATGGCCTTTGACGGCTCTTTTGATGGCCTTGATGGCTCTTTTGATGGCCTTTGATGGCTCTTTTGATGGCCTTGATGGCTCTTTTGATGGCCTTTGACGGCTCTTTTGATGGCCTTGACGGCTCTTTTGATGGCCTTTGACGGCTCTTTTGATGGCCTTGATGGCTCTTTTGATGGCCTTTGACGGCTCTTTTGATGCCCTTGATGGCTCTTTTGATGGCCTTTGACGGCTTTTTTGATGGCCTTTGAGAGGGCTCTTTTGATGTTATACAGAAAAATAAAATATTAAATATTGCCAAATACCATTCAAAACAATTAGTACTAGGCTTTGGCTCTCTCATTAGATTAAAACAGTAACCATTGCCAAATACCATTCAAAACAATTAGTACTAGGCTTTGGCTCTCTCATTAGATTAAAACAGTAACCATTGCCAAATACCATTCAAAACAATTAATACTAGGCTTTGGCTCTCTCATTAGATTAAAACAGTAACCATTGCCAAATACCATTCAAAACAATTAATACTAGGCTTTGGCTCTCTCATTAGATTAAAACAGATACCATTGCCAAATACCATTCAAAACAATTAATACTAGGCTTTGGCTCTCTCATTAGATTAAAACAGTTACCATTGCCAAATACCATTCAAAACAATTAATACTAGGCTTTGGCTCTCTCATTAGATTAAAACAGATACCATTGCCAAATACCATTCAAAACAATTAATACTAGGCTTTGGCTCTCTCATTAGATTAAAACAGTTACCATTGCCAAATACCATTCAAAACAATTAATACTAGGCTTTGGCTCTCTCATTAGATTAAAACAGTTACCATTGCCAAATACCATTCAAAACAATTAGTACTAGGCTTTGGCTCTCTCATTAGATTAAAACAGTAACCATTGCCAAATACCATTCAAAACAATTAGTCCTAGGCTTTGGCTCTCTCATTAGATTAAAACAGTAACCATTGCCAAATACCATTCAAAACAATTAGTACTAGGCTTTGGCTCTCTCATTAGATTAAAACAGTTACCATTGCCAAATACCATTCAAAACAATTAATACTAGGCTTTGGCTCTCTCATTAGATTAAAACAGTAACCATTGCCAAATACCATTCAAAACAATTAATACTAGGCTTTGGCTCTTTCATTAGATTAAAACAGTAACCATTGCCAAATACCATTCAAAACAATTAGTACTAGATTTTTGGCTCTCTCATTAGATTAAAACAGTAACCATTGCCAAATACCATTCAAAACAATTAGTACTAGGCTTTGGCTCTCTCATTAGATTAAAACAGTAACCACTGCCAAATACCATTCGAAACAATTACTACTAGGCTTTGGCTCTCTCATTAGATTAAAACAGTAACCATTGCCAAATACCATTCAAAACAATTAGTACTAGATTTTTGGCTCTCTCATTAGATTAAAACAGTAACCACTGCCAAATACCATTCAAAACAATTAGTACTAGGCTTTGGCTCTCTCATTAGATTAAAACAGTAACCATTGCCAAATAAAATTCAAAACAATTAGTATTAGATTTTTGGCTCTCTCATTAGATTAAAACAGTAACCACTGCCAAATACCATTCGAAACAATTAGTACTAGACTTTGGCTCTCTCATTAGATTAAAACAGTAACCATTGCCAAATACCATTCAAAACAATTAGTACTAGGCTTTGGCTCTCTCATTAGATTAAAACAGTTACCATTGCCAAATACCATTCGAAACAATTAGTACTAGATTTCTGGCTCTCTCATTAGATTAAAACAGTAACCATTGCCAAATACCATTCAAAACAATTAGTACTAGGCTTTGGCTCTCTCATTAGATTAAAACAGTAACCATTGCCAAATACCATTCGAAACAATTAGTACTAGACTTTGGCTCTCTCATTAGATTAAAACAGTAACCATTGCCAAATACCATTCAAAACAATTAGTACTAGGCTTTAGCTCTCTCATTAGATTAAAACAGTAACCATTGCCAAATACCATTCAAAACAATTAGTACTAGACTTTGGCTCTCTCATTACATTAAAACAGTAACCACTGCCAAATACCATTCAAAACAATTAGTACTAGACTTTGGCTCTCTCATTAGATTAAAACAGTAACCACTGCCAAATACCATTCGAAACAATTAGTACTAGGCATTGGCTCTCTCGTTAGATTAAAACAGTAACCATTGCCAAATACCATTCAAAACAATTAGTACTAGACTTTGGCTCTCTCATTACATTAAAACAGTAACCATTGCCAAATACCATTCGAAACAATTAGTACTAGACTTTGGCTCTCTCATTAGATTAAAACAGTAACCACTGCCAAATACCATTCGAAACAATTACTACTAGGCTTTGGCTCTCTCATTAGATTAAAACAGTAACCATTGCCAAATACCATTCAAAACAATTAGTACTAGACTTTGGCTCTCTCATTACATTAAAACAGTAACCATTGCCAAATACCATTCGAAACAATTAGTACTAGGCTTTGGCTCTCTCATTAGATTAAAACAGTAACCATTGCCAAATACCATTCGAAACAATTAGTACTAGACTTTGGCTCTCTCATTACATTAAAACAGTAACCATTGCCAAATACCATTCAAAACAATTAGTACTAGGCTTTGGCTCTCTCATTAGATTAAAACAGTAACCACTGCCAAATACCATTCAAAACAATTAGTACTAGGCTTTGGCTCTCTCATTAGATTAAAACAGTAACCACTGCCAAATACCATTCGAAACAATTACTACTAGGCTTTGGCTCTCTCATTAGATTAAAACAGTAACCATTGCCAAATACCATTCGAAACAATTAGTACTAGACTTTGGCTCTTTCATTACATTAAAACAGTAACCATTGCCAAATACCATTCAAAACAATTAGTACTAGGCTTTGGCTCTCTCATTAGATTAAAACAGTAACCATTGCCAAATACCATTCGAGACAATTAGTACTAGGCTTTGGCTCTCTCATTAGATTAAAACAGTAACCATTGCCAAATACCATTCAAAACAATTAGTACTAGACTTTGGCTCTCTCATTAGATTAAAACAGTAACCACTGCCAAATACCATTCGAAACAATTAGTACTAGGCATTGGCTCTCTCGTTAGATTAAAACAGTAACCATTGCCAAATACCATTCAAAACAATTAGTACCAGGCTTTGGCTCTCTCATTAGATTAAAACAGTAACCATTGCCAAATACCATTCAAAACAATTAGTACTAGGCTTTGGCTCTCTCATTACATTAAAACAGTAACCATTGCCAAATACCATTCAAAACAATTAGTACTAGGCTTTGGCTCTCTCATTAGATTAAAACAGTAACCATTGCCAAATACCATTCAAAACAATTAGTACTAGACTTTGGCTCTCTCATTAGATTAAAACAGTAACCACTGCCAAATACCATTTGAAACAATTAGTACTAGGCTTTTGCTCTCTCATTACATTAAAACAGTAACCATTGCCAAATACCATTCAAAACAATTAGTACTAGGCTTTGGCTCTCTCATTAGATTAAAACAGTTACCATTGCCAAATACCATTCAAAACAATTAATACTAGGCTTTGGCTCTCTCATTAGATTAAAACAGTTACCATTGCCAAATACCATTCAAAACAATTAATACTAGGCTTTGGCTCTCTCATTAGATTAAAACAGTAACCATTGCCAAATACCATTCAAAACAATTAATACTAGGCTTTGGCTCTCTCATTAGATTAAAACAGTAACCATTGCCAAATACCATTCAAAACAATTAATACTAGGCTTTGGCTCTCTCATTAGATTAAAACAGTTACCATTGCCAAATAACATTCAAAACAATTAATACTAGGCTTTGGCTCTCTCATTAGATTAAAACAGTTACCATTGCCAAATACCATTCAAAACAATTAGTACTAGGCTTTGGCTCTCTCCTTACATTAAAACAGTAACCATTGCCAAATACCATTCAAAACAATTAGTACTAGGCTTTGGCTCTCTCGTTAAATTAAAACAGTAACCATTGCCAAATACCATTCAAAACAATTAGTACTAGGCTTTGGCTCTCTCATTAGATTAAAACAGTAACCACTGCCAAATACCATTCGAAACAATTAATACTAGGCTTTGGCTCTCTCATTAGATTAAAACAGTAACCATTGCCAAATACCATTCAAAACAATTAGTACTAGGCATTGGCTCTCTCATTAGATTAAAACAGTAACCACTGCCAAATACCATTCAAAACAATTAGTACTAGGCTTTGGCTCTCTCATTAGATTAAAACAGTAACCACTGCCAAATACCATTCGAAACAATTAGTACTAGGCTTTGGCTCTCTCATTAGATTAAAACAGTAACCATTGCCAAATACCATTCAAAACAATTAGTACTAGGCTTTGGCTCTCTCATTACATTAAAACAGTAACCACTGCCAAATACCATTCGAAACAATTAGTACTAGGCTTTTGCTCTCTCGTTAGATTAAAACAGTAACCATTGCCAAATACCATTCAAAACAATTAGTACTAGGCTTTGGCCCCCCCTAAACATGTATAGAAATTAATAAAACAAGTTTCCAAATACCTTTTAAAACGACTAATACTAGGTCTGTGGTGTTCTCGGAACTTGGAGAACAACAATGAACTCTGAGTCTCTCTCTCAGAAAATCTCTCAGAAAATCTCTCTCAGTAAATCTCTGTCATTCTCAGTGACACCAAAACAGATGGACGAAGTCATTTGGAGAAACGCAGCTTCCTCATCACCCATCGGAACGGCCTCATGAAGGTGCTCGTCTCATCGTCATCTGGCGTTTGAGGAATGAGGTTGTAGGTCTGGATGTCTTCCATAAGCCACAGGAGTGACGGATCGACGATCTTGGCAAATCCTTCAACTGCATCCATGTCCGGATATCCTTCTGAATCGAGGGGAAGACGACTAACCTCTACCCGGCGAGGAGGGACGTTTCTCGCAGACTCACGGGACAGGTTCTCTGGCGGGCAAACCTCTTCTCGGCGAGGAGGGACGTTTCTCGCAGACTCACGGGGCAGGTTCTCTGGCGGGCAAACGTGGGCAGTGCTTCCGTTCTCCACTTCTGCGGACTCAGACGCCGATGCGCAGTTATCCGCGTCTGAGGAGTCGTCTTCCTCTGGTGCTGCGACGAAAGAGCACGGGTTAGCTGCTCCGCTGTCATCTGTGCCAGCTTCGCTCGATTCACCTCCTCCCGTAACGTAGCTACAGTCATCGTCAGTGGCAACATCGCACGAATCACCATCAGCAGTTGTGTAGCTGCAGTTATCATCCTCAGCAACATCGTAGGAATCAGGGCTGTGGTCTTCATGTGTGGACACTTCGCAGGAATCTGAGGCAACTGTGGCAAAGTCGTAGGATTTGGCACCTGCGGCAACTGTGCTGCTGTCATCGTGTGGTGATATGTCGCACGGATCGGCATTTGTAAAGTCATCATGTGGTGATATGTCGGTGGAATCGGCATTTGTGAAGTCATCATGTGGTGATATGTCGCACGGATCGGCATTTTTGAAGTCATCATGTGGAGAAACATCGCAGGAGTGTGGCCTGTCATCTGTGTCATCATCGCTGGATGTGCCAGCAGCAGCAACAGCAGCAGCAGTCGAAACTGCAACAAAAGCTGTCGGGCTGTTAACATCGTCAACGTCCTCAACAGAATCTGACTGTCCTTCCTCGACTTGCGCGTCGCAGGAAAGGGCATCTGCGCCAAATGTGGAAACCTCTGCAGCTTCTGGGCTGCTCCAGTCATCATGTGGAGAAACATCGCAGGAATGTGGCCTGTCATCTGTGTCATCATCGCTGCATCTGTCAGCAGCAGCAGAAACAGCAGCAGCAGTCGAAACTGCAACAAAAGCTGTTAGGCTGTTAACATCGTCAACGTCCTCAACAGAATCTGACTGTCCTTCCTCGACTTGCGCGTCGCAGGAAAGGGCATCTGCGCCAAATGTGGAAACCTCTGCAGCTTCTGGGCTGCTCCAGTCATCATGTGGAGAAACATCGCAGGAGTGTGGCCTGTCATCTGTGTCATCATCGCTGCATCTGCCAGCAGCAACAGCAGCAGCAGTCGAAACTGCAACAAAAGCTGTTAGGCTGCTAACATCGTCAACGTCCTCAACAGAATCTGACCGTCCTTCCTCGACTTGCGCGTCGCAGGAAGGGACATCTGAAACGTCGGCATCTGTGGCAACATGGCAGGAATGTGGCATGTCATCTGTGTCATCATCGCTGCATCTGCCAGCAGCAACAGCAGCAGCAGTCGAAACTGCAACAACAGCTGTCAGGCTGCTAACATCGTCAACGTCCTCAACAGAATCAGGCCAGCCTACCTCGACTCGCGCAGAGCAGCTGTCTCCTCGTCGGTAGTCCGCAGGAACGACGACGATTTCCTCCAGATCATCACAGCGGTCTTGCTCGATTGGCAGGGAGCAGCTGACTTCTCTTCGGAAGTCCGGTGGCACGAGGAAAACTTCCTGAAAAACGCCTGACCGCCATGTGTCTAGCAGAGAGCAGCTGTCTCCTCTTCGGAGGTTCGCTGGCATGAGGACAACTTCCTGAAGAAGGTCCGACCGGCGTGCCTCGACTGGTAGATGGCGGCAGTCTCCTCTTCGGTAATTCTCTGGCATTACGACGGTTTCGGGTAACTCGAAGTCCTTTTCTTCGACCGGAACCACGCACAGACAAAAGCATCGCCGGAAAACACGACGGAGCATTGCAAGTGTGATAAATCCAAGGGATAAATCCAAAAATCTCAGAGAAGATCGTTCGAAATTCGCAAATCGCAGATAAAAATCTCTAGAACGCCGTACTCAAAACGCTCTCCCAAATCTCGAATCAATCGCAAGAGACAATGACAGTGACGTCAGATACTTAAACATTTATGAGGTAAAGAAATGACGTCATTATATGAGCGCTCTCTTCAGCGAAATAATTTGCTCATTTTGATAATTTTAATACTCTAATTGTTCAGTGGCAATAATATTAACAACTGAAATAATAATAATAATAATAATAATAATAATAATAATAATAATATAATATTAATAATAATATGAACATGAACAGAAATGATGATGACGACGACGACGACGATGATGAATTATTCTAAAAGAATATTTATTTTCGTTGTTCTAATATAAATTAGAAATTAATTAGATATTTAATGTTTCTGATCTAATTAAGATAGACTTTATTCTATATAGAATAATTATTTCACTTTTAGGGTTTATTTGCTGAGGGATTATTTCTACCTCGGCTATAAATCATTATTTTAATTAATCGTATCTAAATTATCTTGTAACTTATAGGCCTATTTTTAATTAATTGGATCTAATTAAGTTACAATTTAATTAACATAATCTAATCGAAATCATTCATAAGAAAATATTTGGATTTTCTTGTCATCAACTGGAAATAATTATGGCAGGGACTAGAATTTATTTTATGTTATTATTAGGCCTATTTCTTCTTAAACGTAATCAACACGGATGGACGGACGGACGGACGGACGGACGGTCGGATGGATCCATCGATCCATCGATAGATCGATCGATCGATCGATGGATGGGTACCGATGAATGTAACAATCGATGAGGCTCCATAACAAAGCGAAGAAAAGCAAATTCATCATCATCAGTCATCATCATCATCATCATCATCATCATCATCACACCGTCATTTATTGTCAGACAGTTATGTTGAAGAGGATTCAAGAAGCAGCCACGGTAGATTATTCATATAGTCTTTATACTCTAGTGTCTGCTGCTCTTAGACACCAATTTCAACGGTGTGAAATTCACGGACAGCATGCGACACTTCTCGGCTATTTTTAGCCTCCATCGGTCACCCCAGGGGTGAAATTTTAACACGTTCAGCCATGAACGTGTTGAAATCATGAGTTTCTTGACCTGAGGCCTTGCTATGCCAGAACATTGATTTCGGGTCGTATACTTTCGACCGCAGACTATGAATACGTAACGCGAGAAAGTTGTCTACAACGTCAAAATGCTAATCATATTTCCTCAGGGAGTTTCGGGAGGGGTGGCTTGTATATGGGGTGGGTGGGTGGGTCAGGAGGGTGATGGCGTGGGGTAATAGAGAGCGATGATGACCTAGCGTGGAGGTGTTAGTTTTGCTTCAGTGTCAAGCGAATCCGGTAGAAGGTAAGAGGATATCGTATACAGGCGACTAAAAACGAAGACGTTCAGAAGGACACAGCAGGACACGTAGACTGATAGCCAGACGGTCAAGATGCGGTCAAGATACACAGAGATAGAGACACAGATAAGAGACACGGAGAAAGAGATACAGAGATATGGATAGAGTACCTCTAACACTATCATAATCGTAACCGAAACTCCCTGAGCAAATACTATTAGCAAACAGCTTATTCACAGGCGCTCAGTCAAAACAAAATCGTTAGACAAGATGGGTTCGGTTCCAGGTCAAGATCCGAGAGACAGACAGGCAGACAGGCAGTCATACGGCTAAAGTGGGTGGTGTAACACCATACTACCGCAAGGCTGCTGAACCGGATGCAAAACCTATCGACTGAAGGCGCACGAAAATTTACCACAGATTTTAAAATCCATAGCCATACGAGTCGACGGCTTACCTAGATTTAGTTTAGATGTGCCTAAAATTTAACTAATATTTGTTTATTGATTGCATTATTATTACGGCGCTATAGAAGTTCTAAGATGCTACATTACATTGCGCAGCTTACTTCACGTTACACGACATTCGCGATTTATAGAAACGACCAGTTGGGAAGTCCTATCCCATGCGGATTCTTCTCTTCTCCTGATCTATCTCGCCGCTCCAGTTCCAAACACCATCCGAGGTAGTCGTCTGATTGTTTACCATGCATGACCTTTTTACTTTGAGCTGGAACCGAGCCTGACCTTACCTGCGACATATCGATTTTGTTTTCTGGCTGAGCACCTGCCCTCTCAAGTCGCTCCAATTCCAAACACTATGCATGAATGTTTACCTTCCTCTTTCACAGATCCTATCCTGACACCCCTTCTTCCTCTTATCTCTCCCACCTCTCCAACCCCAAACACCATCCCCATAGCTGCCACGCTGTCTCTCCGTCTCACTTTTGGATCTTGACCTGGAACCGGACCCTTTTGCCTATCGATTCTGTTTTGACTAAGCGCCTGTGAATAAGCTGGTTCCCGCGACTTAGCTTTCGTTGGGCACTGCAGAAATCTCGAGATTACGATTATCTGCATGACCTTTGAACCGAGGAACCTGGAACTGAGCCTGACCTTGCCTGCGACCTATCGATTTTGTTCTCTGCAATAAGTTGTAAGCAATAAGCTAGTTCCAGCGATCAATTACGATTAGACTGGTTCGATCCCCTGAGGTTTGTGAAGAGGGCATGTATACTTAACAATGGCGGCAAATATAGGCGCTTCCGGGTCATAGGTGCGAAGCCACACCTTAGAAAGTTCGGTTCTGTGTTGGTTGTTTTGCTGGCGATGACCGCCTTCACAACGATGGCTTACATCTTCGTTCAGACGAATCCTCGGAGACATATCTTCGGATATTTCAAAGTTCCGTATATTCACGATTCACTCAAGTTCTGGGATGTACCTAGGTCAGTCGAAAGAGATCTCGCCTCTACGTCGAAGGGATTCATTCAATATTTGGAACCATCCCAAGTCAAACAAAACAGATCTCGCCTCTACGTCTACGTTCTGGAACCTTCCCAAGTCAGTCGGAACAGACCACGAATCTACTACGAAGAGTTCTTCGATCTGCGGGCCTCGAACTCTGAAGTGGCTGCAAGTGTTGATGCCGCTGTTCAACCATGTAGAGTGGTCTGTGCTTCCTTGAAGAGCAGCCCAGTATATCAGAAAATTCAATGATCAGGTCCAGGGCACTGTACTTCAATTAGTTGGTTCAGGCCTGTCCAAGGCCATTCTCTTTGGATGAGGACAAATGCCGTTCTCTTTGGATGAGGACAAAGGTTGTCTTGTTGGATGAGGACATTGAAGGGTGTTTTGTTGGACAATCTGATAATATTCCCGTGGCTTAGCTAAGATTAGATACTACTGTTGTTTGTGCGTCAGATTTTTCAAAAGCAGTGTTTTGTGTAGTATAATGTAGTGTAAAACGGAAATCTGTGAACTAGCGTCGCACGAAAATCTGAGCCAGAAAGATCGATCAGCCTCTTGACTTTCAAAATAGAGGTGTCGCTCCGTACCAACATTTAGTTAACGCTTTCACATTTATCTTTTTCTTCTCATCAGCTTCCGTTGGCCCATTTTAAGCACCAATTTCTTCTTAATAAAAACGGGGAAAACATGAAAATGCTTCGACGTAGGTACAAGTAGAACCATAATTCATTTGCGATCGCTTTCGTGATTGGATATGTGCTTGTTGAGAGTTTCATTTGCATTCGCTAGGCGGCAGCACAGGTTTAAACAGCCCAGTAGATCAAATTGTACGATTTGTTAAACGAGTCCTATACACGAGTCCTATACACGTGTTGACCATTCCTAAACATTCCTTCTGTCTGGATGAATGTAATCGGTGTGTCTATTGTTTGTATGTGCGTTTGTATGCAAGCATGTATGTGTATTTATATACCCTGTGTATGTCAGTATGTATGTATATGTAGGCCTGTGTAGCTATATGAGTAGTCAGATTTTTTCGATTTATATACTGTATCGCGTTAAAAATTAACAGTAACAGCAATAACAATGAAAGTGAAGACACCAAGCGACCACTTTACCTTTGCTGTAGCCTTTATCGCACTGTAAATGGAAAAAGACAAATGTACACTGTTTTATATAGCGACCTTATGGCCTCGACCCTGTTCATTTTCAATGAATTTATCGGGTGAGATGTTTCACTATTGCTGCCCTTTTGAATGGTAGCCACGCTATTTAAGGTCCCCTTGTAGTCATATTAGTAAAAACTAGAGTATAGTAATTTGTACAGCGCCCACCGAAAGCTAAGTCGCGGAAACCAGCTTATTTACAGGCGCCCAGTCAAAACAAAATCGATGTCAAAACAAAATCGATGGCAGGAAGGGTTGTACAGACCCGTACTTTGCCTAACGTTACCCTTTCCCACAATACCTTTGTACATGGTTTAGCCATGTTACATACTACTGTTACATTTGCGCCACATTTTCCAAAACTGTAATGTAATATTGAATATCTGTGTAGTTGCTGTTTAACGACTCTGTGTCATAACGTAGATGATTAGCGTTGCCCTCCTACTTTATCCATGTTGGGACTGGCACCGCCCGAGTACGGCAGTGGCGGAGTTTGCCGTGCACTTTTAAAATAGAGGTGTCGATCCGTAGCTCACATTTAGTGAGCAAGGGTTCCTTTTCACTTTCTCTTCTTATAAAATTACTTTAGCCAATTTTATCCCCCAATTTTATTTATAAAAACGCAATTTCATCTTAAGAAATATCCTCGAATATAGGTGCAAGTAAAACCAGAATTCATTTGCAGTCGCTTTTGTAAATAGACGAGTGTTTTTGAAAATGTTTCGTTTGCATTCTCTAGAAGGCAGCACGGTTTTAAAAAGCCCATTGGGTAAGATTTTTGGCATTACTCGCACGAATCCGAGACACGTGTAGGCCATTCCTTGTGTGTGTGTGTGTGTGTGTGTGTGTGTGTGTGTGTGTGTGCGTGTGTGTGTGCTTGTGTGTGTGTGTAGGTGTGTGTGTGTAGGTGTCTGTCTGTCTGTGTGTCTGTCTATCTAACTAGGTAGGTATATATTAAGGCACTTACAACTTCAGGCGGCTTCGCCTCTTACACCTGTGGGTCACCGTGTTCGCCATGTGTCGGGTCCCCCAATCTTCAAAGCGGATCGACGCCTCATCTTTCAGTTAATAAAACTTCAGGAACTGAAGATCTCAAATAACTGTTCTGTTACTGAGTTATGCATAACTCCCGCATTGCCGATGCTTCTGTTGCGCGTAAAGTAACGTGTAATGTAACGATTGCAGCTTCAAGGCTGCTGACGATTGCAGCTTCAAGGCTACTGAGAGGACTCCGTATAAAGAGCCGGTCGAAGTGTTCGCTGTCACTTGCCTTTGTCACCAAGCAGTATCATTCCAGGACCTTGGTATTCGTCCAGTGGCAGCTCAAGAGCCAAGGGTCGTTCAGTGTGGGTCATAGGAGTCTTAATTATGCCGAAGGCTTGGATGAATTCAAACAGTTTAACGACATCTGTGGACGCATTAAAGCAGGACTCTACGATTATCCCGAGATTTCTACAGAAATCAACGAAACCTAACTCGCGGGAACCAGCTTATTCACAGGCGCTCAGTCAAAAAAAATCGATAGGCAAAAGGGTTCGGATCCAGGAGTCAAGCAGTCCGACGGCTCCGGTGGATGGTGTTTGAAATTGAAGCAAGAAGAGAGACAAGGAGAACGGGAAGAATCAGGATAAGATTTCTGGAAAAGAAACCCCCCCAAAACTGCGACAGTTTTCGGACCCATCATACAAACTCACCAATGCTCCACCGCTTGCAATTTCTGCTTCGGCCTTTCACTCAAAACTGAAAACATTCCTCTTCCACGGATCCTATCCTGACACCCCTTCTTCCTCTTATCTGCCTCTGCTCTCCAGCCCCAAACATCACCCACCGTAGCTGCCACGCTGTCTCTGTGCCTGACTCTTGGATCTTGACCCGGAACCGAACCCTTTTGCCTATCGATTTTGTTTTGACTGAGCGCCTGTGAATAAGCTCGGCGCGGCTTTCGTTGGGCGCTGAAGAAATCTTGGGATTACGATTACGATTTCAGTCTTGAGTGAAAGACTACCCCAGAAACTCGTATACAACGCGCTTTTTCGGCCTGGGCTGTGCTACGGCGCTATATGAGTGGCCTTATTATTATTGTTATCGTTATTATTATTAATAATAATAATACAAAGTTTTATTTGGTTGTACGAGGTATTGAGACCAGCATGTGTACTTTATAAATAGAGGTGTCGATCGGTACGCAACTCTGAATTTGGACGTCATTCCCTTTTTCACTTTTCGTTCTTATAAAATTACATTAGGCAGTTTTATACGCCAGTTTTTCTACTAAAGAAAGCGGGGTTATATCTTTGAACACGCGTGGAAGTGAAACCATAATTCTGTTTTAAACGTTTTCGTAAACTGACGCGCTTATTGAAAAATGTTTCATTTGCATTCGCTAGGTGGTAGCACTGTTTTAAAGAAGCCCATTAGATCGGATTCTGTCATTCGTTCACGAGCATTATACGCGTATTGACTTTTTTTGTCAGGCAGTCTGCCTGTCTCTGTGTCTGCCTCTCTCTTTGTATTTAGGGGTCGTCCATAAATGACGTCCGCCAAAATTACCTACTTTTAACCCCTCCCTCCCCTTGTCCGCATTTGACCTTACCCTTCCCTCCCTCCTCTGCAGACCGCACTCCAAAGCCTGTGGAAAATAAAAGACCAACATCGTGAAAAACGTCGTTAATAAACTACTCGTTCTATCTTGTTTAAAAGAATCTCACAGTGGCACCATATATGGCTATCTAACAGATCTAAATAAAAGCAACTTGAGATAGGTTGGAAACTTGAAACGTTTCTTTAGCTGTCTACAACAGAACATTACAACTGAAGAACCAATGCAGTACAGATTGTCTGCCATCTGACGGAAGTTGGTGTTTAAAGCACAGGTTGTATTAAAAACTGTGTACATGTACCAAATTTATATGCGGACGTCCGCATGGGCAGTTACCCTCCCTCCTCCTTGTCCGCAGTTGTCCGCATTTGCTTGACCCATCCCTCCCTCTTTGCGGACGTCCTTTATGGATTACCCCTTACGTTACCCTTTCCCGTTATACTCTTAGGCCTAAAAAATACACCCATATAATAATCCGATAACATTCCCGTGGGTTAGTTATGGTTACATACTACTGTTGTATTTGCCTCAGATTTTTCTAAAACCAGTGTTTTGTGTAGTATAATGTATTGTAAAACGCAAATCTGTGAAATAGTTCAAACACACAGTTCAAACGTTTATTGTCATCATATGATTACAACGATCGTTGACGACATTTCAGAAAAAGTATATACAGAATTACAAAGTTCTTAGTTACCAACATATAATATAACTTTTGTGGGAAATTATTGAATCTTTCATCTATACAGATTATAGTTCATTGAAAGCTCATTGCATCTAGGCATAGGGCTAGACAATCACTCATTCCTATCATTATAATACGTGAGACCCTTTTATAAGACACTGTATTTTAAATAATACACTTACAATAGCAGACATAGTCAAGTATTTAAAAGTCTTTCATCTATGGCTAAACCAAGATTACTGTATCTTGTTTCTATTCAGTTATGTGTACCATCTGTATAGGAGCACGATGCTCGAACAATCCATATTCAACAAATATAATCAGACAAATGGGATTCTCATCAAACACTTAATATATACGTGAAATTTGACATACAAAATTGATTCCCATTCAGCACAAAATTAAACAAATTATAAACCACAAACTTGGTATTTTAATATAGCCCCTATTTTTATGAAGTTCAAACTTTTTTTTAGCTTATTTACAAGATCTTGCCTTTATTAATAAGATACACCAGTCTATACACTTCATTTTGAAAAATACCAACTGAAAGTAAATTCTTATGTGAATATTCAGATTTATACATTTGACACTTTTCTTTTAATAAGGTGGCTATGTTTTCTTTCTTGCATTCAAGTAAAACATGATGTACAGTTTCCTTAACCTGGCAAAGTTCACACAAACCATTTGAATGCCTTTTCATGATGAATAGTCTTTGATTAACATTTGCTACACCCAATCTCGGTCTACTAATTTGTACTTCTTTTTGATGATTAAGGTCTGTGAGTTTAATGTCTGTACCTACTGAGGGGCATATTCTTTTATAAAAGTGTCCTTTTTGTATTTCTTGTATATTCAATCTGCCATTTATTTATTATATAATTTCGAATTAGAGAATATACATCGCTGAGTTCTAAGTAATTAGTGGAATTTATATTTCTTAATTGTAATGCATTTTTGGCCATCATATCTGCTTTGTCATTCCCCGATATACTAATGTGACTCGGGATCCATACAAATTTAATTTTACTATATTTAATTTTATTAAATGAAGTAATTATGTCATTTAGTAAATTAGGTCTAGCTATAAAAAAAATGAACGAAAATCTCAGTCAGAAAGATCAGCTTCTTAACTTTCCAAATACAGATGTCGATTCGTACCCACAGATATTTTGTCTGGGATATTTTGTCTGGGATATTTTGTCTGGGATATTTTGTCCAAGGGACATTTTAGCTCAAGACATTTTATCCAGTCACACTACAAACCCGTCTTACTAGCCGCGAATGAGAATGTGCCTTTTACCTTGACGGACGGACATGAAGGCAAATGACTAAGTAAACTGTGAAGTAACTGACAATAAAATTCCCTGCATGTCGTAAGTGGATTTGGTATTTCATTATAAGGCTCATTCCAACATCATTTAACAGACAAATGACAGAACAAACTTCTTTTAAAATTTATTACATTTAAATTAAGCAAATTCCACATTATGCTTGGACCATTCTGTACAATGAAGTTTTAAACAACTCTGATTGCTAGACGCAGACAGCAACAGCAGGACTTATTTTTACTTATACGAAGCCTGTGTGTCAATACTACACTACAGGTCCAAATTTATTCACATTATTATTTACAGAATATTTTACATTATTTATACATGATTTACAAGAAAAGCCATATTTGCCGATGATAACGTAGTACATAACAAAATAATCTGTGTAAACCGGTAAAATGAACCAAGACAGTGAAGGCAAAACAAGCAAAACAGTTAATTTCCCAGGATTTTGATCAAGTTCACAGGATTTTGATCAAGTTCAAACACAAAATGTACTGCAGGATTTTTGTTTAAAAATAGTCAGTGAGCAAGCTTTTAAACAAATGACATATAGAGTCTACGACAAGAATAAAGCTATTTATATTACATGTTTAATTATCATCATCAAATTATTATTTGATCTAGAATATCGTAACCAAACCATTGTAACAATCTCAAGAATAACAATATTTTTTACTTGATTGTAATGCTCTGATGAAGTATGACTAAACACATAAACATCAAGATGAATATAATTCCCATATAACAATCACAATATTTTAAATTCATAACAAATGAGCTTATAACCATTAGAAGCTTGTAGCTACGAATGTATGGAATCCACGAAAGGCTATCATTAGGCCTAGCACCAAAGTTCAGCATTTACAACCACCTAGATAAGAAGTGTCAAACATTTCACCACACAGTCCATGTATAAATGTTCTATGAATTCGAGGGCTAAATAGGCCAAAAGTGATTACGCTATTGTAACTACATAGTATAAGATCATGAATTCTATTGTGTTAAAGTTAATCATAATTTTATAGCATACAATACATAATTATTGTACATGAAAATCAAATATTTTACTAACAACATTTGCAGTTCTAGCATTAAAGCAGGTCATTTGTAGCAAAAAATACTCTTAAACTGTTCTAACATTTGGCAGAATTTCTTCTAACCTAATAGGGGCAGAATTACATACTCTGTGGTTCTTTTCTAGCCCATAGGCTAGAAACCCATATGGGTTTGATGCCCTCACACAGACGTCCACAATCCTCATCTAAAAGATGACTACAGCATAGCGTAGGTCACATACAAATGCCTCTTTTTCCTCAAAACCAATACACATCCAACAAAACAACATAAAATCAAGATTAAAAAGAATGGTTTTGAACACACGATGGAATATACACAAAGTTAGTAGGGCCAAGAAGCTCATGGTGCAGGATCTGTTTCACAATGATCGCATTGTAGAACAGATTCCACAAGATCACAATCATGATTAGCAATAAGATTAAAAAGTCACAAGATGATGTACTCCAGTCTAATAAAATAAGTCTTGCAAACACTTGGATAAACAGAAATATATGAACCTTGGCATAAGGTAATTTACACTGCACTGAAAACATGTCAGTGGTTAGCCAAAATCCAGTGCAAAACAGAAATGTTGTATGTTCAGCTCATGGCAACTACACAATTTTACGTTGTAATCTTGCTTCAATCAGCCGTTAACCAATGTACATATTTCAAGTCGTGTCATCATGAAGCAGCAGGTATGTCTGAAATCAGTCTAATCAGTACATATCAAGTCATGTCAATCTGAACCAACATGTACTTCTCAAGTCATGGCAGTCTGAAAGAACATGTACTTCTCAAGTCATGGCAGTCTGAAAGAACATGTATGTCTCAAGACATGTCAACATATACAGAGGACAACATTCAATATGAATGTGTTTAACATGAAATATTGGTTAATATGAAAAGAATAATTAGTTTGCTATAGCATCAATGTTTTTTTTATTAAATTAGTTCCTTTATCATGAAACTGATAACACCAAAATATTGCTTAACACATAAAAAATATGTCGGTCCCGAGGAAGAAAATGTAACATGAAGACATGGATAACACAAAATTTTTATTTATTTTCAACATCTGTCTCAGCTCATCCAATGTGATATGGTCGTTTTTTTGTTTCAAGTCAAACTTTTGGGCCTGTGTGCCGGTGGCACTTGAGACATTCACTACAGCATTGTGACATTTTGGCCTACACCATTTATAACCTCACCAGCTCACAGCATCAATGATGACCTTTGCATTCATGTGATAATACTTAAGACAGAATATACGATGTAGCATTTATAATTTATACATATTATTTGGTACCTGTTGTAACAGATGTGAATCGAATCTTGATTCCAGGATCATCTAACTCTTTCTTTTGACTAATTTCTTGAAGCATGTTATTAGTGTAGAAGTGAACTTCTGCTAACTTTGACTTTTAGAGTAGTATCTTCAACCGTCTGCAAGTTTATCTTTTATTACCTTTCAAATTAATTATCAGGTGGGAAGAATTAAATGAATTTGTGTAGTCTTGTGTCTTTGTTTGAATGTGTGTACTCCATAACAAATGCTATACCCAATTATTGCTGTGCATACACTTACAGTACCTCCTTTTATCAAAAATTTAAATAAAAACGGGAATCAACAAAATGGTTAAAACGAAAATCGACTAACATAAATTGTTTAAAACAGTCCCTTGCATTTCATGCTAAACAATTTTCACTGTATTTCTCAAGTCATGTCAATCTACACCAACATTTATGTCTTAATTCAACCAGAACCAACATATTTTAAGTCCAGTCAATTGGTTCGAGACAGTCTAATGTACAATTTCACAGGTAAATAAATACTTGTACACAAAACAAATACAAATCACAACAATCATTTTCTACATCCATAGGCACTTTAGCAGTTCCTCAATGAGCACAGATATCTGCAAAATAAGTTTTAGTGAGCAAAAAACATCAGACAAAATGGATATCACCAAGTCCAGTTAGCTAAAAGAATAGGTCTCATCGAGTACGTGCACAGATACCTGAAATAACAAATCTTGTGAAGACAGCAAAATCCTATGAAATCAGTCCTCCTGAGCCTCAGTTTCTGAAGATGTTGGTCTGTTTGAGCTGCTACTGAGCACATGGATAATACAGAACTCGTTTTGTTGAGCACAACCAAAATACATCTTATGAGCTCAGATATCCAATAATGTATAAAAATATCCAAAAGTGGGAACTGACTGCCAACTATTCCTGTTCACCATTCATGACTTTCAGGACATCCTGGAATTTTTCGAGCAGATGCATTCGTTTGCATGATGCGTTGTTTCCAAGGGCAACCATAAGCTGCAAAAGAAAACAGAATGAAAACATAAATACTGAGATACTATTACATTGCATAACATATAGAACTTAATACAAAGAAAGATGTAACAAGTAAGTACCAAGTACCATGTGGCAAGTACTGCTACTTTTTGAGTGCTGAAAGCATTGTTCAGCATACAATACAATAAAACTCAAATTTAATATTTCCCCTAAAACTAGCTCAAAAACATACTTTGTAGCAAAGCAACAGAAAATATTATGAACCATGAACAGAGTGGAAAAGCTAAGTTTCAGAAAAAATCAAAGACTTGACTAGCAAGTCATAAATATTGGGAGGTAATCATAATCATAAAGTCATTTCTTCCTTATCCAGAAAATTAAAATTTTTTAAACAAGCATTTTCAGAGGTGCTTAGAAGCAAAAACTTCAAAATGGTTGAACCAACTACTGTGAATGAATGCTAGACGTGTGCCAGGAACATCAGTTGTCCCCTTAGAAATCAAACCTCAAACTAGAATCTCCTGGCTTCAACATAAGATTCAAAAGTACCAAGTGCAGGATTAACAAAGCAATCTCATTTTGAAACTTCCAAAGAAACAGAGATCACTAAACAAGCTAAATTGCACGACTCACAACATGCCTTGTAGACATACACATCACAGCTGGATCAATAACTCACCTCATACTTAAATTTATCAGCATAGACATAAAGATCACGAAGCGCCACCTCTAAGTTGAAATCTGTCCGATTTCGCTGCAGAACAAAATAAAAATACGACAGAAATAAAAAAAACAAGTCATACTGCATTAGACTAACTCTAAGATAAACCAGATGGCAGCACAGTTCCGATAAGCTGATAACCAACTTGACTTGCTGCTTGCTTCCTGACTCAGAGAAAGACTACAGGTTCTGTGATTTTCCCAATAGCATTACTGTCAGCATTTATATATAGACATTTTGCAGGGTGCTCCCGCCACTCGATTGCTGTGGTCATGTGTGCACCTCAGCTGAAGTTGCAGTTTGCAAACATACCAAATGTTCAGATATTTTGGCCTTCCTTAGTTTGCAGAGTTTTGCCCTAGTTGATTTAGGACCCATAAACAGCAGGGCCTATGAATTTTTCTTGCAGATTGCCAGTCAGCTGACTGCCACGTCTTGCGACCCACTCCAGACTACCCATTTGCTCGTGCATCTGTCTGTTTGCACACAGATTTTTAAAGCTGTTGCATTCAAGGCCATATTTGAAGAACCCACTACGGATTTGGAAAGGTACTCCCAAATATTTCACTTGCTCCTACTTTAATTTTTAATCTACTGGATCATATTATCTGAGCTAAAATTATAGATTATTAGCATAACACCCTCAACAAAGACCAGAAGCAGCAAAGGGTGACTAAGGAGAACAGAAGATTTCTGCTAAGTTGATAAGGGATCCTTTAGCTGAGGAACATACAAAACAACAACTCAACTATTTTATCTATGTGTCTACATAGCTATAAAATCCATTATCATTATCCATTTTGAAGAGATAATTCTGAACACATCAGAGACAGACCACTTTGTTGCCATTTTATATATAAGCAAATTCTTTACCTTGCCATACCTTATCACTTTTGTGAGGTTAATTAAGGGTGTTATATAAATAGCCATATACATACACCCACATACTTATGTACATACATATATACATACATCACATCTTAACTTAGTTAACCAACAAGGTGTTTGAGAACAAATAAAGGTTTTGCAAAAACTTCAGAGCATACTGTAGACATTTCCATCATCTTTGCATCCATATCAGCGTCTGAGACAGGAGGTAGATTTCGAACGCGGGCAAAAAACTGCTTGGCTAAATTACGATATTTTGGAATGTCCTTGGCAAAGAGAAGCTTTGTGGATGGAGAATCCTAAAAATTAATCAATATTATTACAATGATAATCATTCATTAACATCATCATTAATATTATCATCTCAGCTATCATCATTTCTCTCCAATAGAGATGTCATAAATGTTTTTATTATTGTTTTTTGTACATTATTTTGCATCTTTTATCCACACAAGGCCAGTAAATCTGAATCTGAGGCATGAAGCAATTATGAGTAAAGGACTTTCTCAAGGTCCCTACACAGTAACTGTCTAAGAGGAGGCTCAAACCCATACTCTCTGAGTTACAAGCTGAGTGCTCTATCTAATCAGCTACTGTGTCCCACTTTACTAACTTACTTACACCGCTGCCGCCACCACCACCACCACCATCATGACTGTTGTCATAGTCACCATGACTGTAAATGTTACTTATATCATTGTGTTATTTGTCGTTACCATCATTTTCTCAATTAACCTCATTTCATGACAGTAATGTCACCATATCATGACTCCACAACTTTCTGACCTGTCCAATATTAAGTTCTTGTGTTGAGCAGCTGTCCATGAATGCCTGTGCAACGACTGACAGACAGCAAGATACAATGTCCGACTTACAAACGTCGAACACGAAGCTTGGATTAGTTATGACGTTCACCCAGAACCTCAGCAACAAACTGCAACAGAAATGAAAAGTACTTTTACCTAACATTTATTTCTACATATTCATATCAATAATACTTACCCTGCTTTTTAGAGTTGTAGGCAGTGCTGGTTTAACCATTGCCTTTTAAATTAACAGATTTTAATTTAACAGTAACTATTTCCAGGCATAAATTTATACCCTTGCAAACTATGGGGGTCTCTATCGTACTGCACGTGGGATGATGGGATGACACAAAAACTCATTATGTCAAAGTGCAGCTGGTTGTAATGGTGACACCTTCAATTTTTTTATGATGGTCATGGTGCAAATTCTTACTTAAAATGAAAAGTAATGACTTGTTCTCAAAACAAATGGCTGATATAATGAATACTATGTCAGTTTTTTCACTGGTGAAAAATTTTGACACTAGTCAAAGGCTTTTGTCAATAGGGGGCCCCATGCAGTTGCACATTTTGCACACTGGTTCATATGTAGCTCTGGTTGTAGGGTATGTCTCAGTTTGAAGGCAGTGCTAAAGCAGCTGAGAAAAAATTTCCATACATAACATGGCACAATAATGAGCTTGTAAACTGTTTGTTCCCCCCTCTTTCTTGGCTGGTGTAGCATCAGTTCTTGCTTTTGAAAACCTTACTTTTTTGTTAACTCTAGTGCGCAGAGCCCCCTTTAAAAGACTCTGGAGGGCATTATGTAAATTCTCAAAAGAAATGAATAGTACCGGTAATTATTTACTGGCATAAATTTATGCCACATTCCAGAAAATAGGATGCAGGAAATTGTCACCTGTTGCTCTTCCACGAGTGAACCACATCATCCTCAACTATGCCACGTGTCTGAGCGGCTCTGTCAAGAAAGTCAAACAGGTACTTGACGACAGGTGGTAGAGAATCATCCACCTTGAAAATGGCCGCAAACAGCTCGCTCACGTATGGCTCGATGATCATCTGAAACATAATTGATACTCCATGCCATAATTTGCTCTAAATGGCGCTGCATAAATGTTTAATCATCAGTGTCTAAGTCACTTCAGACACTGGTGATTCTTACACACATATGAATATATTAAAGAACAACCACCTATCAATCACTGTTGTGGAGCAAAAACTAGAATAACAGAAATTTATTACATAGATTTAGATTCTGGGGATAAATAAATTTTGATTTTGGTAGATAATGACAGCAGTTTAGCTACCACTGACAAATGAGACAAATGTCTGAGCATCTGGCAATTACGGTAGCTATCAACAATCAACTTTAAAAACTTTTACCTTGCAAAGTCCTTAATAAAAAGCTTACAGATGGAGATATCAACATTAGCCTGAAACTAACATTACAATACTACTGTTGTAAATGTGCATAATTTTAGAAATAGAACATCCCAAATCTGGTCAATCCTTTCACAGAAGGTCCATTTTAACTACAGTTTAAGCTGAATCTATATAAATTTGAGCTACAGTTTCAGTTATTGCTGAAACTAAGAATTCAAATGGCCTGCGGTGGTAAAAACTGTGGCACAGTTGGCCAAAGATTGCAGATCTAGTAGCATCAAAATGTCGGTATTCCAACGGTTAGTGCAAATAGGCTGCAGTTACAGAGATGCTCATCTCTGTACAATACAATACAATACAACTAAATTTTGTTAATGCCCTCCTTACAAAGTTCAGAAGTGCACTTGAAGCCAGGTTATGTGAAATATTAAGAACCATAAGCAGACTGGAAGAGGTAAGTTTTAAGGTCAGAGTGAAAGACAGCCTCAGTAGGAGAGTCGCGAACATAAGGAGGTAAAGAGTTCCAGATGGAGGGACCAGCAACTGTGAATGAACGCCGGCCAAAGACAAGCATTAGTGGCAGCACTGAGGATGTCAGCCACTGCCTGGAGAAGATACTGGAAAAAACGTATGTTCTGTTAGCAGTCTCCAGTAAACTGTTTTAGATTAAACACATATCCATAGTTTACTGTTTGTTGGAGATAAAAGAGCATGGAAACAGCCTGGCCAACCTTGAAGTTCAAGGGTAAGAAAATGAAGCTGTTAATTATTTATTTCCATATCATTCTTTCACTTTTTCATTCTTTTCACAAGATTAGTATAAACTTACCATATTTATCTCTTAAACCAGAATCTAGCAATTAAAGTTCAATACACTGATATATAAGATAATAGTATATCACAGACCTTTGTTGTCAGTAGCCGTGTTAGAAAAATCTCTGATATAACCTTTGAACCTTTGGCACTTTGGCTGTCTTCATGTTTAACCTACATGTTACAATTCATTGACTGGCTGATTCTTGTAGGTTATTCATTCATACATGTGTGCACTTTTCATAATTCAGTCAATCTCGTTTTTCATTGAAAAAACCATGAATAAAAGAAATGAATGATTGTGTAAGAATCGAACAGAATGAACTTCATTACTGGCTAAGGATCAAACTGAATTAAATGAATGACTGGCTAAGGATTGAACTGAACGACTGGCTAAGGATCAAACTGAATTAAATGAATGACTGGCTAAGGATTGAACTGAATGAAAAACCATTAATAAAATACTAGTGGAGAAATAAATTATTATCACAGTGAATTGAAAACTGGTCCAAAACATAAAAATAAATTACTACTAACTTCTTACAAATATAATAAACAAATTACAACTAGAAAGACCGAGCAACTGTGATGATGACAAGAGACCTTTAAAATTACTGAAATGTGCATAAAATAATTATTATAAAAATCATGGTAAAACAAAACTATTCAAATGACAATGCAAAAGAATAAGAAAAAGGCTTCTTTTGATTGTTATGATAATAATAATCTTCACTACTGCGCTTAAAGACAAGACCACAAGATTTGGAGGTGCACCTAGTTGACCAGTTTCCAGCGTGCCAGCCAGGACGCCACCAGCAGCTCCAGCTGCATCATCACCAGCACCATCTGCTTTTGGCCAACCAAGGCAGCCGGATCTGTTCGCACAAATGGCCGCAACTGCCGCATGTGTTGCTGTTGGACCAGCTGTTGCTCACACAATTGGTGTTGTGATGACAGGCAGTGGTGGGCATTCAGAGCCTGCCTCTGCTCCCCAGGCAGAACAGGTGTACAGTCAACCCCAAAACACACAGAACCAGAACAACCCTTGCCAGTTTGAACTGAAACAATTCATGGCCTGTGCACGAACCCGCGTGATATCACTCTCCGCCAGGGCTTCAATGAGTTTCTAAAGGACTGTGCTCCATTTCGGCTTGCCTAAGTGATGTGCCAGGATGTACGAACAATCAGACGATCCATGATTATGTTAAAGCAAGTTAATAATAATAATAGTAATAATAATAATAATAGTAATAATAATAATAATAATAAGACGATGATTTATAGATAATAATAATAATAACATAATTATTATTATTAATTTTTATTTGCTGATTTCAACAATCCAAAAGGCAGTAGATAAATAACATCGCACTGAAGTAAATGAATGTTCACTAAAATATCGACTCTGTCCATGTTTAACATTTGCACAAGCTATTGTTTGTTCTCAGTTAATGGGACCTAGAAATTGTCGCTTAGGCTTGGGCTGCCATCTATCTCCTCATTGTTCCAAGCCAAGGTGCCAAAAATGGAGAGTGAGTTTCCTATTTGAAGGGCAACTGATAAATGCTGGAGCAGATGGATAATCTCACGCGGATCATCTGTCACTGCTGATATCTTGCTCCCAAGTTCTTGTCCGAACTCCAGCGACTCGGTGTTATTAATAATAATAATAATAATAATAATAATAATAAGAATAGGACGATTTATATAACACCGTAGACTGGCCAAGACCAAAAAAGGTAGCTGTACATGAGTGTTAAGTCAGTAGCATTAAAAGCATGGTGCAGCAAGTAGTTAAGTAGATTGGTGTGTAATTGTCTGGGGTAAACAAACTTTTGTTGCAAAACTTTAGCGGTTGATGTAGATGATGTTTACCCATAGTTTAAAAGTAAGGATGTTGTTTTGTCAGGTCAAAATGGAAGACACATTTAAGTTTTATGGTAATAAAAGTGTTAATGCACCCACAGTCTAAAATTTCTTATCCCAATGCCTTCCAAAATTCTCATTTGATTAACTTTAAAAAAGTACAAGTTACCAGGTGCCAGATTCTGCGGTTATCTGTGGTTGGATTGAGAGAGTAACCAAAATTCTGTGACAAATATTCTGTAACCATACACAAAATTATTTAATTATTCATAAAATCATTTAATTATTCATAAAATTGAAGAGGCACGTGTTAAACAGAAAATCTTGCTACTGTGCTTTCACGTAATTCTTAGAAACAATATGCTCTAACAACCAATAAAAACCACATTATTCATAAAATTCAAAGAATTTATATTAAGTGGAAAAATAAAATTTTAACACAGTACACCTGCCTGTGCTCAAAATGGCTACATGTATGATAATAACACAATCAAACTTGAATTCTGATGGCAGCCTGAAAAGGCTGATTTAGTTAAATTTATTCCACATCATACGAACAAAAGCAGGCAGAGACCAAAATAACGCAAGAGAATGCAGAGAACACAAAGAAAGACCAAATCTGAAACTTTCATATGCAGATGAAACATAAAAAAACTAGAGTTAAATGACCAAAATAAAACAAACAAAATGTAAACCAAAATGAAAAAGTAAAGTGCAAAGACCAACATTATAAATTTCAGCAACAGAGAACAAAATAAAAAACCAGATAACTCAGCATTTTGGAAACCTTTTTTCAACCATTATTTTTCCATATTACTATCAACAACAGTTTTTTGAGATGCTGAATAGCATTCATTGTAGGACCTTTTTCCATCTTAATGGAAAAGGTAGAACATAATGACAAAAAACAAATCAAGAAACAACAACACTTGGTTACCATCAACTTTCTCGATGCTCTCTTCCTGTTGGGGTTTCTGTAAAATCACAAGACTGGCGCCATCTTGTATTTGATAGTGTTCCAGCGTATTGATTCGCGTCCACCCATGATCCACTCTCGTATTCTGATCTTCGTCGGCTAGTATCTGGACAGAGTCTATTCCGGTTCTCCATCCTGCAAATGGATAAATGAGTCATTTTTAACAGATCTGTTGCAAAGGTCAAGTAAGGATGGTTAAGCTAAAATAGCAAGTGAGGTGCCCTTACCACATGACCCGTCTACGGGTGAATCCACTTAAAGTGTGGTTGCGTAATGGCTCCCTAAGAAACACATTAGTAAGTGGTACAATCCATACAAACACTGCACCACTGAACCAGCTGATATTCAGTCTCACTGTTGTTATGTTGGACAGCCTGTATCACCTGTAACAGCTGTCTCAAGTGTCGGCAACAGTTGCAGGTACAGTTGGCTGTTAGCCCTGCTGGAGGCAGTACAGTTCAAAGCAGGGGAACTTAATATAGCTGCCCATGTCTCTCCTTCCCAAAACCTAGCTCTTCCCCAGACAGGAGCTTAGCTGCTAGCTCTCTCTCTCTTCTTATCAATATATTCTGACAGTTTGGCCTGCCACTTCGTGTTAAATGTTGTCAGTGAGATGCCTTTGAACTTACCAAGGTTGATGTCGAATACAGAAAGTCGCCTGGAATAGGGAGTGTTTCGGAAGACGGCATCAAGTGCTTTTCCCTTTGCTTGAGATACTGTGTCACAGGATAGCATCTTACAAGGGATGCAGTTGTAACCTTCATGAACCGTCACTGTCTGCAAAAGTAAAATATGGTAAGGTATGATAATGTTAGGCAAGGCAGCTTAATAAAAGTAATTTCAAACCATAAGCTGCGAATCTGAGAATGTTAAGCTTATAATGTAGGTAAATGTAAGGTGTTAGATATTTGGCATGGTTGTTTGGCAAGATACAGAACCCGGATGTGATGTTCCTGCAAAAAACAAACTGCAGTCAGGAAATGTCACAGTCCACGTTCACCATAAATACTACTAGTCAATTTCTTTGCTTATTGCAAGAACTGGTAGACATTTGTGTTCCAAAATTGAAAGCTACCAATTCATTTAACATCTGACTTCATCAGTGCTGTCACTAAACCCTGAACTGGCATATAAGCTTAACTGTGACAAAGGTACAGTAAGATAAAGTCAGGTAAAATATGGTAAAAGAATGCAACATAAAGTATGCTAATCTTAGTTAAGAAAAGGAAATAATAGAAAAGGTGAGAAAAGGTACATACAGTACATTGTGGCCAAGAACCTCTAAAAAGGTGCTGCTTTGGGCACTAGATACTTGTGGGACAAAGCAGGAAAATTGATTAGCTAGCCAGGTAGTTGAAGCTGAAGATTCAACGGTGACTCACAAGTGTTGTAGGTTCAACCTTCTCCCGGAGAAGCCTGTCCTCGGATAGAGTATTCTTGGCCTCAGCTGTCACTGCATCAATTGCCCCTTTCTCCGTCTGGTGTTTCAAGGCTTTGAAGAGCATGAAAAGTGCCCGGCCTGCACTGTTATTGCACAAGTATTCGTACATCGAGAGGGACAACCAGTTCGCAAGGAGCTTCTCAACCAATGACTCAGTGCTAGGAAACCAGAGAGCAAACTGGATAAAAATGGGTAACACCTCCTATTTTTATTTAGGATTTAGGGCAGAGACTGAGATCCAGATCTCAAATTTTATTCAGTCTTCATCTCAATTTCTTATTCTGATTTCAACTTATTATACTCAGATTTTACTGTTACAGAATTATCCCATTTTTTTAAATCTTCATCTCGGCAGATAAAAAATTTCAACGTTGGATCTTAATTTAATTCTTTTCAAACTTTATCTATTCTTTTCTAACTTGGAGTCATTTTATTCAATCATGATCTTCCTTTGTTCTATCATAAATAAAAAATAAATAACACAAGAAGGAAAATCGAACATCACAATGATTAAGTGAAATGAAACGAAATGAAAATGAAAAATAATGTCATCAGTCTCTGCCCTAAATCCTAAATTTATGCTTTGCACCTGAAAAACATAAATACTATTATCACATAAATAAAAATGCATAACAAAATTTAAAAAAAACAGCACAACGAATTATAAATAAAAAAATTAATAACACATTGAACAAAAATAAATAACACAAGAAGCAAAATCAAACATCACAATGATTAAAATAAAAAGAAACAAGATAGCAGCAGAGCAAAAAAGCTTAAATAGCACGACAAACTGTTCTGCGCTTCACCTTCTAAGCATTAACTTTGGATTCTTCTTCTCAATTGATCGATTGATTAGGTCTTCTAGAAGTTCTTTGACAATGCTACAAGACATTGCAAAGTAATGACAATAAACAAATTATCAAAGATTGATCAATCAATTCATTAGCCAATCAATCAGTTGCTGCTCCCTATCACAAATCAATCAGAGTTGATGGATGGAGATATTTATGATGGATAAAACAACGGACAGTGAATCATCCATCATTCAGTCTCTCAGCCAACCATCATTCTGTCAATCAGTCAATGTTAGCCAGTCAGTCAGTTCATCAATCTGTCAGTCAGAAACTGTCAGTCAGTCAGTCAGTCAGTCAGTCACTTACTCACTCACTCAGTCAGTCAGTCAGTCAGTCAATGTTAGTCAGTGAGTCACGGTACTTTTAGTTACCGTACTTCATATTTAATTCCAAATTAATCAATAGTAATACAATACAATAACATTTAACTAGTACAATGTATTAACTACTGAATAATAATTTAATTACACACATGTATTTATTAATTAAGACATTTTCTTCTTATAAATCATTTATAAAACTGCACTTTTGTGATACATAGTCAGCTTACTCTGTTGCAAATTCCATCCTGTTGAGTAAGATCACACTGAGCAGTGAAGAAACCTTTGTTCTAGAAAAAAACAAGAAAAAATGTAAACTAATACCAAATGATTGACTGAACAAGTGAATGATTTACTATGGATCGATCAGTTTCCTTCCACAATGTAAGAGATCAGGTAAACATAATGGTCCAATTCACAGGTGCCTTTATAAACTCAGGTTACAGAAGTGCAGTCAGTCCTGGAGGAGAGGAAGCTTGCAGCTCAATTGCAACCGAAAGTACACTCAAATGCACATTCCCACCAACCAGGCAACCTGGCCTTTTGGAAAACTTATTTCAACCATTAGTTTTCCAAACTACTATTAACAACTGCCCTCTGAGAAGCTGAAGAGCATTGTAGACCTTTCAATAGTCCAAATAACTCTAAGGAAGCCACATAAACTTACCCACCCCCATCTGTCTCAAGCCCCTCTATCTATTACTCCTCAAGTATTTCATTCACAACTGAAGTCTCACCTTTTCAAGAAATTCCACTCCGATCCATTGAATCCCCTGCTTTCCCATTTCTCTCAGCTTAAATACAATCCATCCTAACAGCTCCTCTTCTACTCTTCTCTCTCTGGTCTTCAGGCAACCGGACTTTGGCATCTTTGGACAAACTCACTGTCTTCATGCAGCGCTTGCGAATAAGCTGGTGCCACACTCTTAGCTTTTAATTAGCGCTTTAGAAATTTTGAGTTAATGATTATGATTACGATCACCTTATGAATTTTTTGATATCACAACGAACTGTCAACAAGTTGGCAACGCCAATCATGTAGCATGTTAATAATAAGCTAACAGACTTAGCAATCACCTATCTTCAAATGGTATTATTAATTAGACGATGCTACTAATAAGGTCATTAAAGGGAACAGATTCTTGGATAATTAGATCATGCTTTTGAACTAGGTACTAATGTTTGTCTAAATAATGGCACAGAGCCAAAAACTCACCTGTCTTGCATACTAAATGCTTTCTGTTGCTTATCCAAGACTTGAATGAATGCTAGTATAAAAAACTTGCTGCTCAACAACTGATTGAATTGATGCATCTGCTCATCAAATCCACCAAAACTGTTTTTCAACTGAAAGAATCCAACTACATTCAGTCAACCATGAGAAATATCGAAGAAAATGACAAATAAAACAACAGCAAAACGCAAAATAAAAATATGGATTAAAACGAAAGTATAAAAAAATCACAGAAAACCACACATGAACTCAGATGAACTTCAAAAAATATAAAATTACAAGACAGGCAATATACAAGTGAAACGTTATGGCATTATATAGCATTGGTTTATCTAATCTAATCAAATCTAATCTGTCTGCAGACTTTAAGCATTATCTGTACATTATAACTTTAGTAATGCAGAGGTTATAATACACAAGGCATCATACAACCATTCATTCTAAATATAGCCTATAGGCAGAAGTTAAGCTACAGGTTGTTTTGGTTTTAAATTCTGCTATTCAAACTTCCTATTATATACGTTTCTAAATTACCTCAAATTTTATAAACTGACAGATTTAGTACTTAGTGTAAAGTTTCAATGAGGAAGTATTTAATTTAACCCTGCTTAGTCTAGTATATCTGTATTTTATTTAACTAGTTTGGTAAGCCTCCTGTTTCTGCTACTGTCATCCGTTCATTCACCTTGCCAGCTAGTTACTCTTCTAAACTCCATTGCATGCAGCCTGCCGCTCCTTCTCTTTAGTAAACTTCTAACATAGGTCCACAGCTAGTATAGGCCAGACACTCTTTAACTGTATTGGGCTTATGAGTTGGCCTATAAGCTGAAGATTCCTGTCTCCTTTAGACAATATGCTCTTTTATACTTGCTGTATATTTCAAGTTTCTAAGATCGGCCAATTCGTGCTTATCAGTCAAGCCACCTGTTTCTCTGCAAGTTGTTGCTCCCTACAAACTAAACACTAACAATGCCCTATACCCGCAATTTGCTGCGATTCTCATTGTTGCAGTCCCTCTTTTCTATTCACTTTCACACGTCTCAGTCTAACCAGCAATCGCTTCATGTCCTGGGCCTGGCCCTCACCTTGAAACAATTAACTTCTGCCACCTTAATATCCATTCTACCTGGAATTAATCCCCCTCTGTTCAAAATTACATCTCGGATAATCTGGTAGATACTCTTGCTCTCAACGAAACATGGCTCCAACAGTCTGACACACCTTCCTTCACCGTGGACACGATTGACGATTCCTTCATCCTTTTCACTCCTAAATAAACATCAGCTGAATAGACTTAGTGAAGGAGTTCCCTTTCTTCAAAAATCATGCCAGAAACTTACTCGCTTCCCTTCACCTATTCCAACTTCAAAGTCATTGGGAAGCCTTAATTTACTACTCTGAACTCTGGAAATTGGTGCCTCATTTTTGTTAATGTTTACCATCTGGTCACCCTTTAACTTTCTGACATTTTCCCAAATTCCAATAACTGCTTGAATTCCTGGTTTTTTCTTCCTCTGATCTTATAATAACTTAACTTGGGACTTAATATACACACAGATACTCTGAACAATACTTCAAAAAAAATTTCAGGATCTTCTCTCTGGTTTTGATCTTGTGCAGCATGTCTCCTTCCCAACTCACGACATCGGCCATATACTTAATATCCTTATAACCCGATCCAGCTGTTCCGCTCTTATGAATATCTCTCCTACTGGGGCATATTTGTCTGACCATGCTGTCATTAATGCTCAGGTTTCTTTCCACCATAAGCCGACTTCTACTTACTCCTTCGTCAGTTGTTCTGTTCTGTTCTCAGCCTTCCTCGTTCCGAGATTCGGCCGCATCATGCACAATGTTCCTCCAGTGTCCTCTGTCTTCCACCAGCCTGAGCATCTCCTCCATTGTTAGCCCAGTCCATGCCCTGATGTTGCCCAACCAGTTTATTCTCGGTCTTCCTCTTTTCCGTCCTCCCGGTATTGTGCCCTGTATTATCTCCTTCTCGATGCATGTTCCCTCCTTCCTCATGATGTGGCCAAAATAGATCAATTTCCTTTTCCTTACTGTCTTCAAAAGATTCCTCTCTACTCCAGCCGCTTCCAGTACCCATTCATTTGACCGCATTTCCATCCACGATATTTGCATGATCATTCTTAGACATTTCATCTCGAATGCTTCTATCCTCCTCTCTTCCTCCTTCCTCAAAGTCCAACTCTCACATCCGTACAGTGCCACCGGCCATACTAATGTCATCAAGAGCCTCATCTTTGTTACCAGTGATATGCCATGGCTTTTCCATATTTTTTTAAGATTTGTAGCCATTGCATATCCCTTTGCAAGTCGTACCCTTATCTCTGCTCCACAATCGCTGTCCCTGTCGATCCTCGAGCCCAAGTACATGAAAGTATTCACCTGCTCCACTGTTTCCTGACCTATGCTGATCTGACACCTGGTTTCTGCTGTTGTCATGACCTTTGTTTTATCCGTGTTAATCCGCATTCCATATTTCCTTCCTGCTCTGTCTAATCTTTCAACCAGTGTTTGTAATTCCTTCTCAGATTCTGTTATTAGTACTATGTCGTCTGCGTATCTTAAGTTTGTCAACCGCCTTCCCCCTATCTGCACTCCTCCGTCAAAACCCTCCAAAGCCTCTCTCATTACCCTCTCCGCCAGAATGTTAAATAAACTTGGAGACAACACGCATCCTTGTCTCACCCCTCTCCTGACTCTGAACTCTCCAGACAGTGTTCCTGCCACTTTGATCTTTGCGTTTTGTTTCTTGTACAGCTTGGATAACAACTTTATTATGTGTCCAGGAAATCCCATTTCTATCATTGCTGTCCATAATGTTTCATGTGCTATTGAATCAAAAGCTTTTTTGAAGTCTACAAAGCACATGAAAAGAGGTTGTTAAGCCGACTTCTACTTACTCCTTCGTCAGTTACAGTCCTTAAAAAATGCTCAACATTTCCAACTTCAAATGTTAACAACCTTGCACCCCTGCGGTTGTGCTCAGAACAGATGTCAAATGAACTTGCTGCCCAACTAAATTCGACTTTATCTTAAATCCTGGATAAGTTCATTCCTGCTAAGTCTAAGAGGGTTGCAGCATGTCATGATCAGATCACGTTGCTGCCAGGAAGCCGTGCAGCCAGCTTGAGAGGTGTTTTTGATGCTCCTATTTACTTTCTCATCTATTCATATGTGCCAGTGTCATAATGTCTGTAAACTGTGAAATCCAACACCTTGTCTCAGTTTGTCTCTGAATGTTCCTCTTCTCCTATGTTGTTACGGCAGGCGGTAAACAGGATCCTACACCTTGACAAACCTTCCTTCATTGTGGACATGATTCCTTCATCCTTTTCACTCCTAAATGAACCTCGGCTGAATGGACTTGATGAAGCAGTTCCCTTTCTTAAAAAATCATCCAAGAAACTTACTCACTTCCCTTCACCTATTCCAACTGCTGTATTACCTAGGTCTTCATCACACTCTTCACTTGCTGACAGGCTCTTGCACTTTTTTTCTGACAAGATCTCAGCCCTAAGACTCAGCCATACCAATGTTCCCTCATTTGAAAGCCTTTCATACCCTAAATCTTCCCCCCCTCCCCCAGTCCTTTGCTTGCTCCAAGTAACAACCTTGACCAAGATTCATAATCTCATTTTCTCTACTTCTGATAAGCAATGTGCCTTGGACATTATCTACCACCATTTTAAAAGAATGCTTTGATGTCCTGGGCCCAGTTATTAAATCCACAGTAAACCTCTCTCTTGCTGAAGGCTGCTTCCGTATGCAAATCAACTCAATTTCACGTAAGGGATATTCGTAGAATCAGATCTTTTTGCCTCACACTGTCTTAATCCCACTAGCTAATGCACAGGTTTTCAGCAGGCTTGACTACTGTAACTCACTTCTTATTTGTATTACTAAGGAAGGGAGATCTGCACAAACTACAGAAGGTTCAAACCTCTCTGGCCAGAGCCATAACAAACACATGCAAGTATCAGCATATTACGCCAATATTGCATTTCATACATCGGCTGTTCATTGAGCAAATACTCCAGATTAAAATCTGTCTTATAGCTCACAAAGTACTACATTTAAATTAGCCAACCTATCTCTGTTCCATGATCAACTGTCATACCAAACAAATGTTGCACTCAAACAATGGATAATATGACTCTTGTGCCTCATACCAGGAGAGTGTTTGGTTCTAGAGCATTCTCCGTTGCTGGTCCATGGCTTTGGAATTCGCTGGCAAGTTCTATTCGTTCTGTCAGTTTTTAAATGTAGTTCAGGTCTTAACTTAAGACCCATCTCTTTCAGCTTGCTTACCCACCATAACCTAATTTCGGGTTTCTCTGACCTATCAGAATTTGACCTGGCTACTCCATTGGATTATGATTTTATTATGATTTCACTTGAAGCAACCATCAGTTGATGCCTTGGGTAATATGATAATGGCGCTATAGAAGTCATTAGATTAGATTAGACATTAAAGAGAAATCTGACTTCCAACAATCATAAAGTTATTAGAAATTAAATGAAAAATATCTACCATGGTTTCAAATCACTCACATTTCGGTTGGGATACAAAATTGGGTGATTGCCGGCTGTGGGAAAAAGAAGCTTAAATGTATACATCTTGTAGTCCAAGAATGGTATTCCAATGTTTTCTAAGTCAGTGTTAAAGTCCAACACTTCAGTCTGAAGCGCAAGGAATGCTATAACACCAGACACAGCCATGTATAATAACATAAAGTACTATAATTAATCATTCAGTCATTCAAAAATAATAATAAATATAATAATGATAAATATAATGACAATAATAATAATAAAAGACAGCCGTTGCAAATGCTAACAGTTTCAGGATATATGTTTTCTCTCCTGAGGGATTACACATTATTATTCTTGTTGTTGTTGTTGTTGTTGTTATTGCTATTATTGTTTTTTCACCCGAGGCAAGTGTAATCCCTCTGGAAATGAAAAACGCTGTTAACTCATTACCGACCGCACGGTACTAATCGGTAGTAACGGCAGCCGACCGCACGGTACTAATTGGTAGTAGGTGGGGTTAGTCATATCGTAACCTCTTGTTTATTTGTAATCCTTATAATTTTAGAATTCTACGTCATTTAGGCAAATAGGTATAATTTTAATCCATATTACATCAGCGGAATCCCTGGAAAACACCTCAAAATATAAAAAACCAACCAATCAAAATGGGCATTTAAATCGGCCAGCGTGTAGCTAAAAATGGATATTTAAATGTCCCAAAATGGCGAAACGTTGTTTACCAGAGGAAGAAATTCACCGATCGATCGACGAATGGTCGTATATTAACGAAAGTTGTGATTCTACTGATGAATAAAACGTATCAGATGGATCACACGAGACTGTTGGCAATACGAAGTGAACAAGTGGCACACTGATATGGAGTTTGATGACAATGGCATCCGCTATATGCCTGCGGCGATTGTGGGTCAGTTTTCATATGCCTGCGGCGATTGTGGGTCAGTTTTCAGTTACCCAGAAAATGTAGTGTTGAGAAATATAATTACAGGTTGGAAAAGAAGATAAAACGATAAAGAATGGTGTTTGCCTTATGTCTATATGTCAAATACTGACAGAGATGTCACAAGTTCAATTTGTTTTGCTTTTAGGCTTTTCCTGTAATTTTCTTCAGTTTTTATCCAACGGTCTCAATACTAAAAAAATTGTACATCTTTCAGTTTTGAAAATATTTTTAAAATTTCTGTTTGGTTCTATCTGGCAACAATTTCTGCACATTTCTTGTACCTAACTACCATATGTTGTCACAATTTTTATGTAGACTCTGTTGAAGGTAAACATATAATAAATTTTCGGGGTACAGTTGGGGGCAACTTTGGATATCCAAAAACAAATTTTCCCCAAAAAACTTGACAGATGAATGGGAGAGGAGATAAAATGCTAAAGAATGGTACTTACCTTATGCCTACACGTCAAAAACCAACAGAGATATCATAAGTTCAATTTGTTTTACTTTTGTCCTTTTTCCTGTAATTTTCTTCAGTTTTTATGACAATGGTCTAAATACTAAAAAAATTGTATCTCTTTCAGTTATGAAAATATATTTAAAATTTCTGTATGGTTCTATCTGGCAACAATTTCTGCACATTTTTATGCTCAATTTATATATGTTTATATGTTGTCATTCAAAATCTTTTGTAGACTGCCTTGAAGATAAAAATATAGCAAATTTTTGGGGGATATAGTTTGGGGCAAATTGGGGTACCCAAAAATTTCTTTTTTCAAAAAACTTGACAGATGACTGGGAAGAGGAGATAAAATGCTAAAGAATGGTGTTTACCTTATGTCTACATGTAAAAAACTGACAGAGATGAAACAAGTTCAATTTTTTTATTTTTTGGCCGTTTTTGCCAAAAATGTGCGGTCGTGAGGGGGTAGGTGAAAAAATTTCTGCGGTTGTTAAAGGGTTAAGTGATTTTATAAAATAATTCATATCTGATCTAAGTTTCTTATTTACTGTAAGTTCTATGCTAATTTTTGTTATTAGTTATACAGTAAGGTTAAGTTGACATCGATGGCCCTGTCATCCAGAGGATGCCGCTGTACACTGAAAACTACTTGTTTCAAGTTACTGGTCTCACTTACCAAGTCGACATTCTGTTCTGACATTTTTTTCAAGAACCTCCAACTGTTGGCTGAGTTTTTTGATGCGACGTTTGCTTTCAATTCTTTTGACGACAAAGATGATGACAATGATGATGATGATGAGCAGAGATGCTCCGCCAATAACTCCGACAGCAATCGGCCATTGCAAGGGTGCTGAAAACAAGTTTAGCTGACCGAGGTGAAACTCCAGGTTTCGTCCAGCCGACACCTAAAGAAAAGAAAAGAAAACACACATGCCAATCAAAAGTCAGCTGCAAATTTAATTATTTATTTTATTAAGTTTATATAGCGCCACTGCATAATTGCACTGGTACATATGCTTTCATGACAAGGGCAGCCACGAAATGCCAGAGCTAGGTCAGTATTGGTTTTTTCACAGTAAGTTCGGTTTTGATTTTGGTTTTCCTAAATACTGTGACATTGGTATCGGTTTTTTAATGTCTCATTATCATTTAAGTGTAGGCTATAGTCAACTTTGTTGTTGTTCAGTGTATACTTCACAACTATACAGTGTGCAGCGCTGTTTTACTGCAACAAAACTGTACTTTAAAAATAAAATTTGTATTTGTGTTCAACTGTGATACAAATTCTTAATGTGTCTGTAGTTCTGTACATGACACCTTACAGGGAATAAAGTAACTTAAGTGTCATCTTTACTAGTACAGTACAACACGGATATCCAAAATTTGCCCAAGTTCTTGGTTTGTTTATCATCCAGCAAATTTTGCTACTGAAATTCTTATCATTCAACATGCTGTGGACTGACCATTGAGCATCTGTCAGAGAATACTCCCTCACTACCCACATATGTGGCTGGAATTCCCTAATACAACCTAGCAACTTGGGCCACTCACTTGGCTACCACCCAATTACGACTGTGTGAAGCCATCACTGGAATGGATTGTTGTCTTCTGCTCCAAGTGCACAACACCACAACTTCCGCTACATAGTGCGTCATTTACGCTAGTCTAGCACAGAGATGGGATGCTACCCGTATTTTTTCAGTGAATGGTCACAGTAACTGTCAACATCAGACCTTCAACAAAGTTAATGAATGTCCAGTGATTAAAATAATAATGTCTGTGAGGGAAACTAATTATTTTAATGCTTGCATTCTGTGTATACTGACTTTTCAGTTTTAGTTCGTTTTTTTATTTGGTATTTGGTATTTTTCAGTTTTCTGAATAAACACTTTTGTGTCAGTTTCGGTTTTTCTGAATATTGCGTTATCAGTTTGATATTGGTTAAACCAACTCCTAACTATAATATATGAACAGATGAGCATTTGGAATGACATGTGCCTGGGCAATAAGATAGCCCACAGAAATGCGAACAAACACATACACATATGGGACAACTGGCAACATCTGTCATTCCTAAACTCATAACATTATATTTTCCAAGGCTGTCCAATCCTCTCATAGGTCAAGCAGTTATATAGGAGATGAAGTTCAACAATACTTAGGCCACATAGTAACCAACTGGATTTCTTCACTTCCGCTTGAACGCTAGTGCATCACCTGGAACAGACGATTTCTTGGAAAGATCTAACAGCAAGGTTAGGACATCCTGCAGTTGGATTGCTGTTACTGTGTTTGTGCTTCAGTCAAAAGATCCTTCAACCACAAAGCCACTTCTCTGTTCATATGCAAAGTATTAGTAGCCTACCTTGCATTACCTTCTTCTGTTCTTTAATCCATACTCACTTGACTTTCCACTAGTCCTTCATTCCATTATGTCTGTTTTTCCATACTCCCCTCTTCTCCGGCATCCCACTCCACATCTTTCACCTGTCATACTTACCGTCACTTCAAGCACATCCCTGGAGGATAGATCAGGCACGGTGCAGAACACATTCGCATTGTCCTTTGACGTTATTGGACAAATCTGGCTTCCAATTTTCACAACAATCTCTCGATCCAAGCAAGGGGTGTCCAGTAGCCCTCCCTAAAAAATGAAAATTACATTTACCACATCGTATGATACCACTACAAGTAACGCAGTCCAACATTTAGGGTGACAAACTGAAGCACACTGCTCACAAAATTCTGACACAAATCCAAATTACAGTACCTTACTTACCAAAGTAACATTTTTTAAGAGCTTGTCTGCCTAAGAACTTTTATAATGCTACTTGAATAATTATTCACTGGCAATTTTCTGCGACTGAACACAGGCATCAGTCATAACTTTTCACCCGTTTTGCATTTTTGCACATATAGTATGTGGTTTTCACTTCGTCCGTAGACACCTTAAGAGTTTAAATGCTTGCCTCATCTTAAGCAACCCTAACTGCCTCACAGGATGTTTATGTTATGATACAATGCAAACTTCAGCTTAGAAATAATACTGATAATAACAAGGACATACTTCTGCTGCTGCTGTTGCTAGGCCTAGTACTAATACTACTACTACTGGTATTAATAATAATAACAATACTTCTCACTGCTGTCATTATGATCATTGTTATTATCATATTATTAGTAATAACAATAATAATAATAATAATTCTTATTGTTGTTGTTACTGTTGTTGTTTTATTATTATTATTATTAGTAGTAGTAGTAGTAGTAGTAGTAGTAGTATATTAATAAGAAAATAGAATAAGACTACGAATATTGGTCACTGCTATGTAAAATCAATTGGCATACTGCAACATGACCCCAGATTCCACTTTGCTACAACATGTTTTCCATCAGGATGAACAAAAACTCTGCTGAATGAACCAAAGATTCTTACTTAACTGCTTAATTAGTTCAAAACCATTTGATCCTTTACCATTAGATGCAGTGTGCTGCCAGTGTTGTACGTTTCTCCTGATTTCATAAGGTTGAAATATGGATCCGGGTGAATTATGAAATTAAAATTCACAGTTACAGCATCAAGTTTTATTTCTGCAGTGGCATTAGTGGGTGTAGTCCAGCTGTTGTTCCACTTTGGCGAGAGGAAAAGAAGGTGCGTAGCATTTCTAGCGATCTATATAAAGCACAGAAAAACACCCAAACACAGAAGTCTAATGGTACATGATTTGCAACTAAGCAGAACTAAAAATATCACTTTTAACTTAGTTGCATAGATGCCGCTTAATCATGTTAATCGTAAGTAATCATATTAATCATGACAGCTTATTTGGTGGCACGATAACAGATTTTCAACCCGACTTTCACCTCTGCATCTGAGACTTGAAACCCGCTCATCAACTGTTGTTGAGACGTCACTCAGCAGAATCTGCTTTTTCCAGGCCCTTAAGCTAACCCTTAGAGGTAGCCAAGTTTAAGCAACATCTTTTTCTTTCTTAGCTTTGGCATACAAAGTCGAGTGGCCAGTCCTCTTCCTCGCTACCCACTGGCAGTGTACGGTTGGTGTACTCATTTTATAGCTGAGGGACACAAGTGGAGCAGAAATCTTCAAACATCTTTCTGCCCTGGCAGGAATTTGAAACCCCACCCTCTGGGTTGACAGTCTAGCATCCAAACCACTAGATTATTGCACAACCCCACTGAGTAGGTGCTGGGGCGACATGGGTTTCAAGTTCGTGCCTTGCCAAAGGCCAAGAAAAGACGGGTGCTCATGCCACACTACAGGACATGTTTTCGCTTAAACCACAAAAATTAAAACATACTTTAACACAAACACTAGCTTTAAATGTAAGAGGCACAAAGGGAGACAGAAAATATTGATGCAGGTTTCAGTTTTGAGAGGACCTTAAAAGTTAAAGGCACTAAACAATTATCCAATTGCATTACAAGTTATCAAATATGTCGGACAGCAAACAATTTGAGAAAGCAAGCACAGCTCGAAAAGACTTACAATGGTTGCAGGTGCACCTCCAATTTTAACGGCACTACTGTAAGCAACGTCAAGGTTGTAGCCTTTAACAGTGATAGTGCAACCACCACTGTTAATACAAAATACCAATGACACAATACAATATGCAGTAAAACACAATAGCAGTGCAGTAAGAAAGCTGCACTATAGACCAAACTAACTGTTACGTGATCTTCATACGGAAGTCTAGTCCCTAGTGTTACCCTTAAAACAAGAATTTACTATGCACAACTTTTACTACAATTAAAAAACATGTCAAATTGTTAGAGATTCCAATATACATAACGCTAACATTGCTTTGCAAACTTATGCCTAGCTTTGGGTCATCCTCCCCATATTCAGTGCAATTATGAATGTGGGTGGGACAAAAAACATCATACCTTTATGTGTGTGAATGCCTGCAAGAGGAGGCCTTGTCAATCCTAACGAACATTGCCCAACTAAGAAAAAACTAGGCACTTCCTAAACACCAGCATCAGACAGCATATTATCCAAAGCGCTTTGGAGGCCTCATTAGAGCTGCTCTACAGATTTTTAAAAATAAAATTACACTCCTGTTGCACTGAAACCTTATTCAGTGAAGGAATCAGAAGCCACTGAAGGACAAGTCTATAGCAAAATGTGTCACACAAAAAATCCCCCAAAATACCACACTGGAATTTTTTAGCTACAAGCTATTCATGCTACATGAATATCTGGGCTAAACAGGCTCACACTGTAACAAGTTGCACTACAGCTGGAAATATTTTGCAGTACATCACAGCATATAGGGCTAAGAGAGAGGGAGTCTGACCTCTGAAAACTTCCACCTGGCATAACCATTTCCTTGAACGGATTTTCAGTGAACTTGAATGGCTTGTTCAGAATTCTCACGGCATTGTCAAACCTCACAACAGTACCACTATCTGAAAGTCCAGATGAACTTGGCACACTAGCAGAGGTTGTGACCTCGGCAGCATTTGCAGATGTTGTTTCACAAATGATATGCGTATTGTTTGAACTAAAATATCAAAGTGACAGGTTTCCAACCTCAGTATAGTTACTTTTTGCAGTAATTAAATAATTATCAAAAATAAATTCCATTCTGCAATGTTAAAATAATTAAATAATTTAACTGTGTAATTCAACTGTAAAAAATATGTCAACATTGTATTCAAGGTAATTGTAATTGCAATTTGAGATTTATAAAGCACCTCTTAGAGGATAAACTCAACAGAGGTGCTTCCGACCCGAAAAAGTAAAATCACTGTTAAACAGTACAGTCTTCAGGCCCCTGCAGAACATTGAGAGGGGGAGAGAAAGGAGCTCAAGTCGCAAAAGGCATGGTAAGGTTCCATTTCAACTGAGATTCAGTCGTATACTAATCATATACTGATCATATACTAATCATATACTAATCCTCAAAGACAATTTCCACAAATGAAAATTGTCAAAGTTAGAACCATCCAGCAAATAGGCAGGTATTTTGTACTCAACTTGTACAACCCTAGTCTGTATGACAGAAATTAAAAAGAAAGCTTTGACAGCTTTTGTTAATCAAAAACCTCATGCATGCAAAATGATGGATGACCTCCCACACGGTCAACATCTCTGTGGGTTTTGTTAACGAAGACACATAACAAATGAATATTTACATTACCTTATGTTACATTACCTAACCGTGTATAGTACCTTACCTTACCTTATTCTAGTTGTCATCTAGCTGGAGACATACCTCTGGTATTTGCACTCTGTGCTACCAAACAGTACAGTAATCTTGGAACCAGAGTCAAGGTCTTTTCCAGTAATCGTAACCATTGTTCCACCTGCCTCTGGACCCTTCAATGGAGTTATCTCAGACAGCTCAGGATTCTAGAAAGAATCAACAACTGCAAATCGTTGTCAATCATCTACGTAGCACAACAGCTAAACTGTTTAAAATTTCTACTCAGTAGACAACAGAAACAGGAAAGAAGATATGGCAAGAGAGGTGAGGTTAATGGTAAGATGAGAGGAAAGGTAAAAGAAACATGAAAAAATAAAACAAAGATAAATGAAAAGATAAACAAAAGATAAAGGAAAAAGGTAGAGTAACAGGATAGGTAGAAAAAAGAAAAAGGTACAACAAAAATAATTAAAAGATAAATTAATTTTATGTATTTATTTATTTATTAAAGCACTTATAAACCATGCAATGTAAGTACCCCTGAATCGATGTAAGAAAAGGTAAAACAAACACTAGGTATGAAGTTATGCTTAAGTCAAAAACTGCAAAGCAACAGGTTTGTCAGGCAAAAGAAAATGTACAAAACTGTTTTGAAAAAGGTCGCACATAAAGGTGGAGTGAATATTCCAGTCAAGTTGTGATAATAATAAAGACAACAACATCCATCTGCAGTGACAAAATTTTTTGAAACTCCGCCACTGCCTTTAGTCGGGTAGTGCCAGTCCCAAGCCTGGATAAAGGAGGAGGGCGACGTCAACAGCCTTTGATGCCATAAGATGTCGTTAAACATTGGAACTACTACAACTAAATTCATTTGCATAGAAGAGGATGATGAAAAGCCATGACAATGATTATAGGTAATATAATATGGACAGTAATGTCTGCTAATAACAGAGACTAACATGGCTTGAACACAATTTTACAGCAAGACCATTGGTGTGTCTTTTGTGGCAGCTAAGCAAGAAACAAGTGTTGTGCTGTAGCAGTTGTGGATGATTCTTATACAATAATACGCCAGTAGCCTATATACCACGAAGTATTCTGACCACACTACCATTAGAAGCATACTGGTAAGTTCTTGCCACTGACCGTGAACGTAATGTTTTTCAAAATTTTTCGGCTGACATCACCGTCTATGATTACTTTGACAATAGCTTGTCCAGGCTGACTAACACGACTGGTAATGAAAACATACCTAAAACAGGTATTACAAACATATACGACAAATTTCTAGCGTGAAATACCATTTTATGGCACAGTATATAGACAGATAAGACAAATGCAAAGGCTAAACAGTATATGTATAATATGGAAAATCATTGCATGTAAATAAGCCTTAAACTGGAATGCATCTCAACTCATTTACAGCATCAATCTTAATTAAAGTAAAATATTTAATTATTTTAATCATTATCAATACATTATTCTAATCATCACCATCATCGGTGAGGTAGTCATGTGTGCAGCACTTTTAAGAGGTTCTTAAAAGGCACTATATTAATGTCCTTACACATAAATACATACATACATATATACACATATAAATACATACATACATACACACATGCATACATAAATATATATGTACATACATCATTTAATCAGAATTTTATTAAAAGGGGTAACCTGTCCTCTTCTTCAGTGTTGTAACATTTACCAAATAAATCAGTAAATAAACTGAAAATGCTGGGCTTAGAACATTTACTGACCGCGTTGATGTCTCATATTCACTTTCAACACCTTCAACTTTAGTTCCATCAACTTCCACCCTAACCCTCGTGAAATTGTAACCCAGATTTGTTCCACTGATGGTCACCAGCGATCCACCGTCAACTGGAACACGACTGGGATAGATCTGAGTAAAAGCATAAAACACAAATAAATGGCACTAAAAAAGCATAAAATGCAATGCTGAATTAATGCCACATTGTTGAGAACACTGAGAAACAACAGTAGTGGTTTGGACAACGGCATTCACATGAAAAGGTACTTAGTCTAATGCCAACATTAGTCATCTTTTGGCAAATATCGCCTTCATGCTGTGAGAACAGGCAGACAGTGACAATATAGTTTTACATTATAATGACAGTGTTATGAACACACACATATAATTACACACATACACCTATAAAATATACAATGTATAGACAGAACAGATTTATGAGCACAGAATAGGTTTATGCTAACAGACTGCATAATTTTTGTTGACAGAACAGGTTTCTGGTGACAAGGAATCTTCCAGTTGGGTCTAGCTGAGGGTTCCAGATAAAAAAGCACACCTGATTAGGCCAGACAAGATTAGACCAGAATATCGCAGAACCAAACAAAAAGGACAGTTCAGAGGAAAACGTAGAGAAAAAATACAGAGAACAGATAATGCTCACGCTGTTTATGATACCACTGGGACAAGTTTGTTCATGAGTTGTGCAGGAATCACTAGAGTACTTTGTTCGACACGTATCACTGCACCAGTAGCAGCCATACTTGGAGTGATCACCCGACTGCAGGCTCAGACAAATGCTACAGTCACCACCAGATATGGATGAACAACTGAACACTAAAAAACAAATCAAACATTTCATTTATTCTGCTGCATTTCCACGTTCCCTATGCTCAGAAATCACCCTGAGGGGACTTTTCCTTACCTTGGATGGCTTGCCATTATTGCCTTCCTAGGAGCAGGATATTTTATTCCTAAAAATCTCCATTTGTAGTTTGAAATCTCAAAATCAGAACTTCATACTTCGTTAAAGAAAAAAATGCAAGCAAATTTTAGGCTAAGATTCATCTGGTGATGGTAGTGAATTAGTCAGTGACTGCAATTTTATGATTAACATTCAGCTCTGCTAAATCCTGACCTTGTAAACAAAATACATTACATACTTTAATTCATATTTTAATAAATTGTTGTGTAACTTTGGTTGTCGGTAACCAAGGTGGTTGATTTAACCATGAATAAAGTCTATTCTAGCCTCATATGTACCTGAAATTTAATTTATTCTAACTCACCAGCAATCAAAATTGATTTAACCTAATCACCTTCCACTTATTCTGCTTTTATATTATATTTTATTATATTATTATTATATTATATTTTTATATTATTACATTTTTCTTATATATTCGACCTACACAAATATGATTCTAAATTAAAACGCTCATAAGTTTAAGTAGTCAAAATAGAGTCCAACCTGTTACTACATATTTGCCTTCAACAGGATACGAGTTGCTGCCCCAAACAATCTCCAAAGGCACAGAGATTGCATCACTACGGTACTGATACTAAAAATAACATGAAAACCGAAAAAATTAAAATGTTAAGCCCTTGTAACTTAATTATTATATCCTAATTGCTACTGAAGCATGTAAACATCATTCTTACTGAATATCTTTATACATTACTATTATTCTTTTTAACTTTATTATTATTATTATTATGATTATTATTATTATTACATATGATCCCATGGGATTTTAAAACATTTTAAAGATCTATTATTATTATTATTATTCTTATTATTATCATTATTATTATTTTCCAAGGCACATATAATCCCTCAGGACTTCGTTGTAAAGTTGCCCAGTGGGATCCAAGGCTAAAGTCCCTCTAAAATAACTGGCAACCATGGTCACCACCAATAATATTAGAGTGAATCTTTAAAAAATTTGACGTTTTAAGGGTATTTGTGCATAAGCAAGTTGGAGCTATCAAGGGGTGAAAACTGACATCCCCAACCTGACATTTTTATCAGCACTTGAAAGCTTCATTAGTGATATAGGGAAACTGATCATTCCAAGACTGGGTTTGACTATTTGCCCATAAGTGGGTCTCGGTTGAACCCCACTACGCCTGCCAATTCCATTTTGGGAAGAAGTTAATTAAATAGGCACCACAAGTTTACAAGTCGTCAGACATGCAGATCTCAGCATGAGATAGTTTATCCGATACAAAAACATGATAACCAGGGTCAAACAATAGGATTACCTACCCAGCAGTTTGTTGAAAAACAACAAACTGTTGGGTCACATGTTTGCCAATAATGCTCTCATCTACTAAGCTTCATCACCCACTCTTTGACGAGGCAACTAACAGGATCTTGCTACTCACCAGCTCCCAAAAGGTGCTACAGAAATTACAAGCTCCCCCAGATACAGAAATGCCTGGTTTCATTAAAATTAAATGACATAAGAGACAACGCATAAATTGCTCCTTAAGTTAGTTCACGATTAAGAGGAATTGTGTCCTTGTGTGGTTATTCCGCAAAACAACTGAATATTTACCCATTCAAATAATTACTTACTGATGAAGTCTCACACTCCACAAATGTGCTGTTATAGATGGAAGCACGCAACATTTTTAGTGGTGTAAAATTCAGTCTACACTGAAAGTTACTCACTCCAGCATCCTGCAAAATCAATGAATAGTTTTGTTGACTTTTACAAAACGGATTTTCAACACAAAAACTAAACACTTCAAAATGTAAAGTCACTATGTTGTCTGAAGTCTGTATGTACTAAATCCAAATGCATCACATTAAATCACCAATTTATTGTTAAGGTATGTAATCCATATGGAAAGGTTGCCACGTTGTTAGGTTCTTAACCAAAAAAATGATCACATGTCTAAGGAGAAATGTTAACAGGCCAACCTCAGTTTCACACTTTCTTATCAGAAGAGGCATTAGGGTCTTAACTAAAGAATCACATCTCTAAGGACTAATGTTAACAGGCCAACACCTTCTCATGGGAGGAGGCTTACATCTAGACAAACTGCAGTATATCAACCAATCAGCTACCAAGTCATGAATGTTAGAGCACACTAACATAATAAATAGACTTATAGCATCCATAAAAAAACTGCAAACGAAAAGGACCTGCAAACTCTGAAGGTTTAAAATCTGAACACTCAGTTTCTGTTGACTTCCAGAAGGTATGAGAATTTCTCTGCCATCAGGTGACACGCTTGGACATCGCTGAGAAACAAACGAACAAGATAAGGTAGAAAACATTTAGATTTTTTGGCACCCTATAACTGTGTCCACATAGATACACACATCATACTGTCCATGCATGCATACATACATCATACATTCATACATACATGCATGCATTCATGCATACATACATTCATACTGTGGCGCTTCCTATTCCTTGGATCCTTTGGCTATTTAAAGACGCTGTATAAATTACCACAGATGCCTGAGAAGCGCCATGCTTCAATATTGATCTCACATTGAGTGCATACTACTCAAGCATCTGTCCTATCGTGTGACTAATCTAAGTGTTCAGGCTCGTTTACAGACAGTCACAGATTGAGATTTTGATTTGATATATATGTATATGTATATTGTCATATCGTTCTCAATAGAAGTTCATAACAATCATGCAGCACAAATGCCTAGCTACCTAACTATGGCCAGCTATACTAAACTATATGTAATTTATTTGACTTTCCTTCCCCAAGCATAGTTCAGTCTGGATTCCACTTTCTTTCCAGTTCCTGGGATCAGAGTTCACAGATAGGAAACGGAAGCAAAACTGCATTTTTCTCTTGGCTTTCGCTGTGTTTTCGAAGATGGCGAAGTTTGCAGATGGCCACTTCTTCACAAATGCAATACTCCAACGTTTGACGAATAATCCTTCAAAACCGTTCTTGCGATTAGTTCACTGTCTATACGCTTTTGTACAGTGACAGTTACTCCAAAGATTCGCAACTTCTCGGTAACTATACAAGTGTAGTTCAACGACTATCGTGAGTCGAAGATTTTTCGCAGTTTCTCAGCCGATCCGTTGGCAACAGATTAACTCCAGAGTTCGATTCTTTCGTCCAATCCTACGTACTTTCGATCAGTGAGTCATTGGACCTATTACTGTCGCACCTATGACTCAACTTAACCGCGAGTAATGCAACAATTAATTGCCCTTAAATTACTGAAAACTCGACTTTTCTTTTCTTCACGAGTAATGTGCAGCCATTTTAATGATCTTTCTCTACCGTAGCTCGACACAAGACTGACTATTTCCAACGTTCTGTAATTTAAATCCTCATTAGTTTGTATGCTCTGAGGCATGACGTAGGCATCCTACGTGGCCAAAGCATGATCACCCTATCTCGTTTCCATGGTAAACAGCTGTTTGAATTTCAACGGCATCTTTCAATTCTGCAGATTCACTGTCTGTATTAATCCAATTGAACGACTGACTTGCTCCGTAACGCTCAGTCAATACCACCCATTTTGGGTTAATTAAGGGTTAATTATACATAGCTAACGCCCAGCTAAACTGACTAAAATCTAACTAGGCCTACTTAAGCTGGCCCTTTATTAATAATAAAACCCTACCTATTCTGCAGCTGGCCGGCTAATCTTAAATCTAAATCTTAATTAGCTACTCTAACTAGTCTGTACACTAGATTCAACAATAGTAAGTATGTAAACACAACACAATATAATTCTAATCAAATGCGAAATAAATGGGGTTTGCTACACATACATACATACACACAAGCATAAACACATACTTAAGGATACATGTATGCGTAATTGTTGACGTAAACGCATATAAACATATACGCTTACATGCACCTGTACATGCATGTACACACACATACACTGACCATTAAACAGTACTCACTTTATAGCTCTGAGTTCATTAAAGGGTGCAAGTTAAACAGAAACCTTGAAATATCTTACTCCCTGGTAGGGAATGAAGCCTTGACTTCAAGGATTACAGTCCAGAATGCTAACCACTAGACAACTGTGACCCCAAATCTACTGTAATCCAACCTAACAATGTCAACAATGACAACTAATGAATCCATGCCAACCCAAACAACAAGAACTGGAAAGAACCAGAATAAGCTGGTTTTCCCGACTTACCTTTTTTGGGCACTGTAGAAATCTTGAGATTATGATCTCATTATTATTATTTCTGCAGTTATTAAGTGCCACTGTTTAATAACTAAGCATCAATCAATGGCACTGAGCAATTTCTCAAGGTCCCTACACAGTAACCATCTAAGGGGAGACTCTAACCCGTACTCTGTGTTACAAGCCGAGTGGTCTAACCAATAGGCTACTAGTAGTCTACGGCACTTTTGCTTTGGAGCATCATCAAAATGAGTTATTTATTTATTATATTTTATTTATTAAAGCACTTATAACTCGTGCAATGCCAGTACACCTGAATCTGAGGCATGTTATTACAAACTTGTAGTGCTACAGAAAATACATGAAAATAAACAAATTCATACATGACCCATCACTGCATTATTATCATATCTCAAATTAATTATTAATGCAAGAAAACTTCCTTTATGCAGACTACTAAGAAACTGATAAACATAGCGAGTAACTAATTAAATCGTCCACTCCCTTCACAATTTACAGGTTGCTCTACCGTTTTAGATACTTTCTTTCAGGCTTAAAAAAACTAACACGAAACAAATCCCTATTCAAAAAACTCTGTTATGACATTCGTATACTTCAAAAAGAAGCAGCAAAATACAAAATTCAACGAGAAATGAAACAGAATTTTTTCAGCTACCTCTGCTGAATTGGTGTTCACAGGGAAACTGCAGGGTGTGGCACCTTGTTGGCACTGGCCGGTGTTAATGCACCAGTGACATCCCCACTTGGCTTGAACACACTGTGAACACCTACACAAAGTAATGTAATATGATGTAGTGTAATCAGACACTGGTCTACACAAGCTCCTAATTAATGATCATGAGAAATATTTTACTAAGCAACTATCCAGAACTTTTGAGTAATAATTTTAAAAGAACAAAGAAAACAAATGCATGTTTAGTGCTTAAATAAGTGCGGGTCATCTGCTTCAGAAAAGCATGTCACTAGAGATTAGACTAATTAATTATTCTGTTAATCAGTCAATCAATTAATCAATTAATCAGTCACTGCAAGCATCAGTGGTAATAGGAAATGAAAGGTGGTGATGTGAAGTGAGTCTAAATTAGACAAGATCAGATAGAACCCACAATGGGGCGAAAAGGATAACTGAACAGTTCTTAAGAAATAGCACCTCTGAGTAGCTCTGGAAAAGCACTACATAGGCATTTAGATGCATAAGTAAATCTGTTACACAGAGAAAACAATAAGATTAACTTACACAGTGTATGAACTGCAGTTGTATATCGTAAATGGTGTGCTAATAAAACTGATGTTTAAAGAAGATATCTGGACATCCAGCTGTATGGACAGATTGCGAACAACTGAAAAACATCAATCACCGTACTAGATAACAAGAACTAAACAGAAATTCAATGCTAGAAATCACTTAGCTCTACAATTATCAACCTAATAAACACATAAAACCTATAAAAATAGGATGCTTAAACTTTCATTGCAACTAGTATGTCAGTATAAACAGTAAGTTAATATCACTGAGAAGTTGTCACCAAACTGGTGTTACCCAGGTTTGATTGCAAAACATAACAGTGCATATGGACCAACGGAAGTAGAGCTAACTGACCGGATGAGATGGCATAGTCATTTGGCGATGTACAAGTCAGTTGATTTGTGATGTAGTTTGCCCTCGATGAAACACCACCTGGACCAAATATGCAACTGTAGTACTCGCCATTCGATACGGGTGGCAAACCCGAAAAAGAGAGAGTGACCTAGAGCAAAACAACAACACAATACTGATGTTATTCCTTTACTGGATTTATTGTCTTAGAATGCAACCTTTGGAACACATATCAAGAACTTACATACACCCATACATATACGTATGTACATACATATGTTCATACATATATGTACATACATATAATCCTATTTATTCTGCAGCCATTTTCACCAATTTATTATTTCACATCACTCAACAGTGACTTCAAAGTGAAACTGCAATCTGTAATTGTAATACAATCTAGAAGGCCATTTGAAATCCAAGTAAGCAAGTTGAAACACATGAGTTTTTGAATCTAGACTACGCATATCTATAAAAATACTTAATGGTACAAAAGTACATTTATTAAACCAGACACCAGTCTTCCCAATCAAATTTTGGTCTTCCAAAAAAGGTAAGATACTTTGTTCCCCATATTCAATCTCAATATTTGGAAAGCAATCAGTGCCTTTCCTAGGTCTTGCGCTGGCAAGAGTTGAAGCTAAGCATCATTGATAAAAGGCCAGTCCATCACAGGACTTGGGTTTCCTCAATAGCTGATGCCGGTATCAAATTATACTTTTCAGTGATAGAGGTATAACAATGCAACTAAATTTATTACATTAATATAAATAGAAAAAACTTACTGGAGTAGGAGTTCTGACACCAGCCTGCAATGGACTTGCCCGTAATGAAGGACAGACATCAGTACTTCCAATTGAAATTGGCAGATTCCATCGCTGAGGCAGACTGCTGTTCCGGCATTCCTGCTTCGTAGTACACCTGAGGATACACAGGTAACCTCTTCCAAGATACCAAGAATTTAATCGGCACTAACATGTCAGCACAATTAGAGCATTTATACACAACCTTTCCAGCAGATCAACACCAAAGCCTAGGCCACCGAATCCGAGGGTGACAAATGGGTCATGAGGCCATTGTATTTATGTACATCTATAGCTATTTATATAGCACTGTTTAAGAACCTCATATAGACTATGGATTGACAGTACTGGTGGGAAGATATGCAGATCTGCCCCTGGGCAGTCACCTTTATTCAAACCCAACCCAGCACTTAGTCACATGCTGCACCAGTTCACATTCTTGAAGCAGCAAGCAGAACTGCTTTGATTCAGATGAAGCTGATAAGAACAATTCATCAAAGATTAGTCCGGCCTTTAAATTAACTCCACAGCACTCATAAAGTGGATCTATCTAAACAATCACATTCACAACCATCACATCCATCCATGTATGCATGTATGGATGTATGTATGTATGTATTTAAAGTATGTATGTATGTACAGATGTATGTATGTACAGATGTATGTATGCATGCATGTAAGTACATATGTAAGCATGCATGTATGTATGCATGTAAAGTATGTATGTACATATGTATGTACGCATGTACCTCTATATGTATGTAAAGTACATAGGTACGTATGTATGTATATATGTGCATTTATGTATGTATGCATGTGTGCATGTATGAATGTATGTATGCATGTATGTATGTATGTATGCATGTATGTGTGTATGAATTGAGACAGCTAATATAGTGCCTTTAACATGAAACTCTGCTGTGTTAGCCTAAGTGGTGTAATGTTCATTTAGAACAAGCAGTTTACCATTATTTGCACATCCAATGTTGACGGTTGACAGGTAAACCACCAACTGGGCCACCAATTCACACATAATTATGACAGCCACATCAGAAATCAAAATTACACAACTGTGCAGACCATACAAGAGAAACTGATGAGAAAACAATGACAGCTTTTTACCTTCGCTCCAGAGTACACCATCCACAGAAAGGGTCCTTTGCCGAAAGACAGTCATTACAAGTCAGGTACTTTTCACACTCATACAACGCCACCTTGTACAGCTGAACAAAGTAAACACCGAAAGGCTAGGCATGACAGCTGCTTAATTTATTTATTTATTTAACTCAAAACCTTATTACTTTCATAAAGTCAGTAAAAGAGATGTAGATGAATGTTCATCATGTTTGCCAGATACTAAGACAGAGCTATGCAAAGGCTAGAGTGAAATAGTAGGTCTTGACAAATTATTTAAACATCATTCTATCATTCAGTGAATTTGCAAAGCAGGTTTCTTCAGGCAGATGGCGCCATTTACAGTAGAACACTGCAGTCAACAAGGGCAACATGGGTTAGAAAGTGTATGAAGATATGATCAAAAGCATTATTTAAATGCATCGCTGAAAAACTAATGTCTGTGTCACTAAGTATGTATGTATGTCAGTATGTATGTATCAGAACACTTAATATATGACTTTTAAGTAACTCACAAAAGCACTGCACACATGATTATCTAACAGATCTACATCAAGTGCTGAACAGAGCTATATGCAACTGTTGCAAGTGTCTATTCCAAGAGGAAGTTCCAAAACAAAGGAAGGCCCCATGCATTCAAGTTGATTTGCATTTCTAAGCACGAACCTCCACAGGCAGTAAAGTGCAATGATCTCTGACTCATCTGACTCAATACTGGAACACATCGCTCTCTGATGTATGCCAACAAGGCCCATACCAGTAGGAGAACCTGGAACAGAATTCTTTCCTCCACTGGCACCCAGTGGAATTGTCTCTCATATCAGCAGACATACATATATATATAAGAGAGAACTTAGGCAGATTGGCCAGTAGTCAGACAGCACAGTTTAGGGCAGACTGGAGCTAACGTAACAGGAACCTTGGCAGGGCTGCTAAGATTGAGTTGCAGCAATCAAGCCCCAACAGGATGAACGAGTGAACGAGGGTCATTGAACGACAGATTGCGCCATATGACCAAAATCTGACAGCTGATAGTAGCAGGACCTGCACAGAGTTAACTTGCTCAGCATGTCAACGTTACAGACGATGAATTGTTGACTCAATTCAGGGAACGAAGACTTGATCAAGCTGGTGATAAGCCAACTCAGCAGCCTGGCCCAAGGGCACCCCAGGTCCTCCATGTGGATGTTAAGTGTCACTAGATAGCTAGCTACCTCTGGGCATCCAGCTTATACAAGTCAAAGCCCAAAAATCAACAGAAGTTAATACGAGGTAAAGAAAAAACCAGAACCGTCAGAATTCTCTACGTGGCACTTAAATTACTCTTCTATGTCCCTGCGCATTATGCCAGGAAGGGGCACATTTTCTTTTCACAGGACCTCTGCTAGCAAGATAAGATTCCCAAATTGCTGGACAAAGGTCAGCATATTAAAGGAATTGCTGTACAGAAACTTATGCTCATAACATGTTCAGATGCTGCTGCTGCTGCTGATGATGATGATGATTTCTCTGCTCAAAGGCAGGTCCATTGGCTTTATGAGATGACTGAGGTGGCTTCCCATTGCCATCCTCACAGACAACTGTGGGTAAGCAACTTGTCCAAGGTCACTATCCAATGGCTTAAGGCAGATTCGAACCTGTGACCCTCTGGTTACAAGGCACAGACCATACCATTACACCATCACATCCCACTGTTCAACTACTTAGTTACAAAAGCAATCATAAAGGTAAAGTCAAAGATAAAACACTTCTTTAAACAGCTCTAAAGAGACTCCTCGTCAGCCTGGTCCTGGTATTTGTTCACCTGAGGTGCAAACATCACACAGCAAACCAACGACAGGACACCTTTTTAACCTCACACTGCCTTAGTAGGGATCCTTCATAAGGATTCAAGGCCTAGTGGGTACTAGGTGGATTCATATTCCAAGGACAGTCACTCATTCATGAACTATATGGGCCCAGCTTTGCCTAACTTCACTGCAGATGCCAGCACTGCATCCAAAGCAACAAGCCACCATCTAAGCATGCAAAAACTATTATCATAATCATAACTGCAAACCTTGCATTTCGTCAGTGCCAAAAGGCCAAATCAACTGACTTGTTCACAGGAGCATCTTATCAACAGCAAAGACAGACAAAGAGACAATAGTGACTGAAATCCCAGACTTGGAACCACAACACATCATCCACGAGTTCAGCATTCTTCTTGATGAGGACATACCCATGGTGAAGTAAGTTTATTATCTTTGCAGGTCCTGCTTCTAGCAGCTGTGTCAGATCAGGGTTATATGTCAAAACCGATCATTAGACACAGGACACAGCCGTGACCCTGATCCACTGGTTCATCTTGAGACGCTTGGGCAACTACAAAGCCACCCTGCATGGCCTATTGAAACACCAAATACATCAGCTACTGCTGTCCTTGAGCGTGGGTGCCGCGTGCATTGTGGCCAGCGTGCCAAAGTTCTTGCACATATGGGACTACTTATGAGTAACACTTTATTGGCCACCTGTTGATGATAGAATCTTCATGGGATGAGCTGCCATAGTCAAGGCGGCCCCAGAATACATCAGGAAGCTCAGCATTCCAATCTTGGGTCAGACTGGTTGACAGTTGCTGTGTTATTCAGCCAAAAGGGACCTTCTTTTTCCATGTCCCATACTGCTACTCATGCAAGGGACACTTTCTTGTCCATTGGAGCATCTTCCTGGAACAGCCTCTGCTGGGAACCAGAACTGTTCCAACCAATTCACAAGAAACATTTTCAGCTAAACTTATGTCACACCTTCTTAGAACTGTTAGATAACCATGTCCAGTGCTTTTCAGAGGTACTAAAAGACACCATATAAATATTCAGATAGATACATATATACATAAATACATTAAACATGTAGGTGCCCAATTACGGCACAGTAAGTGAGACAAAGATTCAATCAGCGAAACTTCAGAGTAAAAAATCCACAGATAGCGCCAGTAGACAGACAGACCCCAGACAAACCACTGCTTACCAAAAAATGTTAGAAACAGAGTTGAAGCCACAAGACAGAGTCAGCTTAATATTTTTCAAAAGGTTAGTTTTAGTTTGATATGAAAAGTGTGATGAGAAACAGCCAGAGGGACTGGGTGGGTAAACTGACAGCAGTGATCAGAAAGTTTCATTAATTTATGTAGAACACAGACCATCAGGTTCGCCAAGAGGAGGGGAGGCTGGAGCTACTGCATGATTAGAGAATTTTAGCAACAAAGAGACAGAAAAATGTATCAAGTCAAATGATATCATGGCAAGACTTTGTTTCTGTTTTCCGTTCACTATTTTCTGCCTTTCCGCTGCAGCCAAAAATTGTTCCATTTCCATACTTACAGAATAAATCAATAAATTAAAATTTAACGAAAACTGAATTTGTCCAAACATAGTAAAAACTGCTAAAATGCTAAATTTAAACAAAAATGCTAAATATTCCTAAAGATGCTAAATGTAAACAATGCATACCCGGAATGAAGTCATCACGTAAATGTGTGTCATGATCTCATTAAACACAAGATCCTTATTCACAGGTGAAACGTCGCCTTCAAAACGGACGCTGCCATACTGCAATCCATTGCTACCACTCATCACAAACTGAAATGCATATAGTCAGATTGTGCCAACATTATTCTGACATAAGACAATGATTATGTCATAAAATCAGGCTTAAACATCATTAACGATATCAAGAATTTATTTATTATTATCATAACAATATGATTTTGATATAAATACATGTGACTCTTTTCAGCATTAAGGATTTTTCATTCTTATTTTGACATTCAGAATTTATCATCACATTTTGAATTTCTGCCTACCTGAAAGGATCATATAAATATACATACATATATATATATATAACATATATAAATAATATATATATAGTGCCAAGTATGCAGCACATTTAGAATTAGGTTCTTATCATACATAAATGTACGATAGATTCGTACATACATATATCACATAATAAATTCTAAATTAACTAAACTAATTACATTTTAATTGCTAAATACTTTATCATAATTCCTTTTTAAATCATTTAACTGTAATGCATAACAATCACAAATACCTTGTCTTGTTATATAATGCAGCTAAAAACCTAGTCTTGTGTGCATAATAAATTTCTGACCATCTTACGTTATCCTACTGATGGCACTAGAAAAAGGAAGTTGTTCACTTTGAATCCTGACTGATTCTTTCCAAAAGATTACTATTGTGGAACATGGATCAACTTAGAAGTAACCATCAACTGATTTTGTTAAACACGCTGTACTGACCTCGAGAAGTTGTCCATTAGATGTTCCAAGAAACAGAACAGTGTAGTCATTGATGGCTGTAGCAGCAATGGCTGTTACAGTTATTCCATTTAGGTTCAGGTTCAGTAAAGAGTTAGAAAGCAGTGGAATAGTACCATTTAGAGGACTGTTAGCCTTGGCACTAGTTCCACAGAACGTATCAGTCACAGTGCGTTGCTTCATGGGAAAACAAAACAAAAGCAAAAACAGAAAATTATACATCAAAATGTAAATTTTATATTTAATTATATTAAAAACTCTAGATTACTAACACAGTACATAAATCAACAATGGCAACAAGAACAACATAAACAAATGCAACAACAAATACTACAACAATTTTGAAGGATTTTCTTGAGAGAGATCTATCAATGTAGGTCTGAGTAGATAAACAGATGTACCAGTAATGGTATAGGAGTCTGAGAGGAATGGCCCATCAGAAACCAACGCGTGGCTTAACTGGAGCTACTGATTTGGGCAGAACCTGACATATGAACCAACGCCGACAAGAAGCAATCCAAGTCAGAGATGGTGGTTGGTCTGATCAGCTAATCGGTTGGTCAGCCACCTACAGTACATTCTCTAATCTGCATTCTATCTGGCCAAGGATGTGATTAGATCAAGGACTAAGGCAGCTGTCTGGGTAGAATAGGGTATACTATAAGTTAATCAAGGCTCTACCAATGTTATGTTCTCATTTCGTGTAAAAGTGAAGTTTTGTGTGTATTTGAAAGTCATTCATATGTGATAGATCTGCCAAGCAGTTCCTGTCTTACAAACCAGATTTGCCCGAAGCACAACTGTAACATAATGTAAGAGGATTGATTCAGAACCAATTTGTGAAATCTACTCAAAATTGCAAAGAAATGACACAGTGTGCCTACCTATATCACTTCTGCACACCAGGAAGATGTCAGTCTAATCAGAGACACCCAATTTCAGCAAGCAACGATATGGAGGGACATCCAGCCAGGTTACCTCACTAAGTTCTTTAAAGTCATCCCCTTTTTCCATAGTGATGCTTATGTCTTTAATGACCAGCACCCACTTTGCAATGGTGGCAGACATACCAGTTAATGCTGGAGCCAAGCTTTACCACGGGGATTAACCACACCCCAAGATCAGCTACTACAAGCACATTAGTTCCCAACCTTCCTGCAGTTGCACAAGGACCTTTGACCCCAGCCAAACCCGTATTAATTCTTCTGCTTGGTGACTGAATGAAAGAAATTAGACATAAGATCTCCATAAGCTTCCTAGAAGGTTTCCTCTGCCTCTACTCTTCAGTATGGCAATGATAGACATTTGTCTTAATTGCTTATCTAACAGTCTGAAAAGCTTCTAATAATTGCTAAGTTCAAGTTGTTACTGTAGACACACTGTGGTTGATTATGTTTTTTGTTTGAATAAAATATTTTAAAAAACTCAAAACTTGAAGATCTCTTTCCTATACCTAGGCAGAAAACTGAACCAGAAGACACAGCCAGGCCAACAGAAATTTCAATGTCCTGTGCCAAATAACACTGTTAGTGTTCCCCTTAACAGCAATTCATGTAACAAAACCCTTGGTTTAAGAATGAGTGTTAGCAGCAATGCTTTTTACCGGCAAAGATCCAGATAATTTACTGGTAAAAAATCCACTTTATATTTTACCATGGTAAACAAGGTAAAAATATGGTATCTTTCTGTTTCCAGGTTGGATTAGATAAGCAACAACATAACATTCACTTATTACTGTCAGCGTCAGCTTTATTCACTAAGTTAAGCCACTGAATAATTTATGCATTTCAGTCTGCTAACCCTTCTTTGTTTAATGCTCATCCCACTTGGGATTATCTACTGCAACTCAATAGCCCAGATAGACAGTCTAATCAATAAACGTCTCATTGTAATTTTAAATGTAGAAAAATACCACTAGTGCTGTCCTGGTCACTGTCCAAAAGCTTGTTTTATTATAGCATTTATATATGAAGTTTGTTGGAAAAAACTGGTTAAATGATTTATAAAATGGTTAAGTAACTTAATTTTACAGTCATCAGTCTAAAGTGAATTAAATGTGCCATTTCTAGTTTAAAACACCAGCTGGTTCAGTTTAATTCAATTCACTTATTTAATTATTTAAGTCCACTTCTGAGCTTAGCAAGTCGCTTATGATACAACAATCATGGCAATATGAGACAGCAGATGAAAAGACTTTGTAATAGGAATTTTATTTGGTATGTAAACAAACTACCTGGTTAATAATTTGATATTAAGGCAGTGTAATTGTTCATCTCAGTAGTTTTCTGTAACTTATAAATATATTTAGAGGTAAACATAAAGTTGCGTGGGACATAACCAAGGGATTACATCATTTACATCATTTCTACATTTCTTACCTGGTAAACAATCCAGACTTTTAACACAAAAATATATCACCAGTAAATATATGCTACTAGATTGCAATGACACTCATTCTAAAACTATAAAGTTTTACATTATTTGCTGTTTTAACACTTAAAATGTCAGTTGGCTCTCTAACTGTACAAAATATCATCTAGATATCTTACTTAGTGCTGGAAATGTTAACATATATGCACCACTGTCCTGAGTCAGCCCAGTTATACAGTGCTGTTCTAGAACCTCTGAAAAGAACTATCAAAGATTTCTAATGTCTAAAGACTATGCATAAATTTCCTTTACTTGCAGAGGCATGTGGCATAATTACAGGCCCTGTTGACGTTATTTTATCCTTTTAACAGGGTGCTGGTGGGTGGTGCAAAGATATGATGGATTATTTGGAAATTATATATAACCTGGCAAATGCCCAATTTTTCCTATTACATGAGCTATTAAAATGAGAAATCAACGAGGCATTTTGATTTTACACCATATTGTAAAAGTGACTAAAAGTGGTTTACAAAGTGATGTATAAAGATAACATAAAATCTTAAAATTCAAAAATCATACTTATAGAAATTTCACATAAAGCACAAAAATCAGCCAAATGCATCAGTTTTATTTTCATTTTTGAATAATATTTGCATTTTTGCCCCAAATTCAACATTTCATCAAATTGTTAAATCTGTGAGTGATTCTGAATCGTAAACCAAAATCAAAATCATGATAAATTATTGTTTTCTAACCTGGAGGGTACACTTTTTTCTTGGAACAAAACCATCTGAAACACTGACATTGGTGTTTCCCTCATCACAACGTTGAATATTTCTCGTAAATGTTCTCCTGATGTCTTTCAGTTGATAAATACAAACACCAGATGATGATGGAGAAGATGACGATGAAAACACACCTAAGAAGATGTAGTCACTAGCACTTATTCCAAGGATATTGGCCCAATATGCACCAGGTTGAACAAAGACTCCAGCCACTATAAGGTTGAAATCTACTTCAGATGAATTGCACACAATCCACGTTTCCACGTATGAATCATACCACTGGTCACGCTGACACACTTGAGCAATCTTCGAACCGAGACGGTATTCCGACTGTCTTGTTAAAAAGTAGTTGTATCCACTCACGTTGAATGCAGCAACATATGACCGATTATGCTGCAAAGCAAAGCTTTGCTCCAACTCAGCAGACTGCCGAGCGTTCCGAGCTTGTTCAATTAATACTTCAAAAGGATTACTTCCAGCTGTCGACAAACTGCAAACGCCACTTTTACATTGGGTTGCTAAATATTCTGCGGTAGTTTTGCCTGTGCTGCTAGTCCCAACATACAAGATGCTGTCTTCTGATGGACCAGGTGCAACAATCCCAACCATAGGGAAGTTTGGATCATTACTACCAATAAAAGTATAATTTTTTCCATTTCCATCAACATAGGCTGTTATGTCTGAGAGATTTCGTCTCTCGCAAGTACCATGATAAACTGTTCCACAAGCGATGAGCTGGTTGTGGTTAAGGTCAACTTCCAGTATCTGATTGGAATTATTAATGTCTGTAGCAGTACGTTTCTCAGATAGTGGGCCAGTTACAACTTCTATTTTATTTTCCAAGTTGTTGTCCATTTGATACAGACGATTCACGGCTCCAACGTAAATTATGCCATTCACGGGGTTTATTGCGAGGTTACAGAGTTTGGTTAAGGACGTAAAGTTAGCTGAAACTGGGACGCTTTCAACAGGTGACAAACGCAGACTCTGAATTACTGCAAAAACTAACAGAAGTTCCCACATCCATAACAAGGGTAATGAAAATCCCCTGCACGATGAATTATCTTTCATCCTGGAACACAGCACAGGAACAGCTTGGCAAATAAGGCAATAGATGAATCTAAAATCATATGATGAGCAGATCGAACAAACAACTCTGAAGAACTGGCTTCGAATATATTCAGATAGTTAGAATCCTCTTAGATTGGTAAAATATTCTGTAGAAAACGTTGTTTTTTGTTACTTGACCTCTGTTTTCATTTCTGAACGAAAAAATAAACAAGATATCATTATTTCAGTCTCCAGTATTTACAAAGCCATGTCACTATGGCTTTGAAATTAGACGCCCAGATATCACCACTCTCACAGAGCACTTAAATTTACACCTCTGCACCAGTCATTAGATCCACTCAGATTTAAGAAAGACATGTTTTAAAAGCAAAAGAAGGAATATTCTAGAATATTCAAACCTTCACCAGAAGTAACAACACACAGCCAGACCAAACACACAAGACCACAACATGTAACCCTTTCAGAGGCTATGACAGTCATAACGTTTTATTGTTCATCATTTCAAACCGTATATGCCTATTACACAGCGGAGGAAAACAGGCTGCAATTATACACTGACAAAAGCCAGTCTCTGGGTTTTCGAAGGGGCAAAGCGACTACATCCTCAAAGAACCAGTACGAAAGAAAAGCAGGTGGTACTCATACAGTCCTCATTATAACATTGCTATACAAGAGCCAAATACTACGGTTCACAGGGCGCATGCAACAAGTAGCCTAGGCTTAGTCACTGCAAAAGAAATGAGTGACTGTCAAAACTACGCCCTATATGACTAATACAGTATAACAAACTCTATAACACTAATACAAGTGCATACAGATTAGCACTCAATTATGGGTAAAATGTATAAATTGTCATATATAATATCAAATATAATGCTGAATTTTTATCTATGACTGTGGTATCTGTATTTATTTTTGGCTCTAAACGTTCAATTTATATCTACAGTTATAGCAGTTGTATATGTGTACGTATGCATGTAGATATGTTCGCAGAAGCCTGTTTATATAAATCAGAAACATCCCATTGGGGACAGAAACATAACAGTCAAGCAGGATCCAGATCCACCGTTCCTGCTTGACTGTTATGTTTCTGTCCCCAACGGGATCCAGCAGCAAAGCCCCGGTCATGGATTCAGAGGCAAAGCCCTTGAAGCTGAAAGCATTTGCATTGCTAAAGAACAACTTGTTTTTTTGTGAATTTTAGCACAAGTATTATTCAGACAAAATTATAGGCTTAAAATGTTTTAAAACACGGTTGTATTCGTGACACTTTGGCCCGGGTTAGAAATTCAGGAAGTGAAATCACCATAAGCTCAGAGACACAGATTGCCTGCAGGTCAAGGGATGCAAAGTATCCAGTGTTTCTTGCGAGATCTTGGGGTTGAGGGCTGTGGGGTGCTGTTGCTGCCAATGATCTTATTAGATCATGCCTTTTAAAAATTTATTTTTAATATTTGACTTTATAGGATAATTTGTGTGTAAATGACTGGGGCTGCATTTGGGCTAAAACTGACACCTTCAGCCAGAATTTTTATAAGACTGCTGTGGTGTACTTTTTACACAGTCATTAAGCTCTCCAGTACGAGCAGTTTTTAAAGAAATTCTGTTGTAAAATTATACCTTTGTAGAGTAATTTTTGGAAAATGACTGGTTGTTTGCCTGCAAGAGTTAAAACTGACTGCCTAGCATTAACTTTTTTTATCAAGGTTGGTATTGACGAATTCTGACCCAGTCATAAAGCTTCCCTGTGAGTTCCAGGGCACAGCCCTGACTGCCAATGGTTTTAGAGTGTATCTTTACAAAATTTCTACTCAGTCTCATATCAGCTACATATAAACTGGCCTAAGTATACATTTATACATCTGGTTATTTCTATAGCACCTTTAAAGAACTTTACAAAGGCGCTAAGAACTGTAACTCTATATATAATTATCTGTGAAAACTTAAACGAATATATCAGAGCAATCTGATCTTGTACCTACTGCCAGCGGTGCGTTTAAGAATCCTGTCACAGGGAATCAAAGCGGAGATGAATTCATTCCAGTTGACCCCCACAAATACGGTACAACACCACAGCTAAATGGATTCTGATCCTTCAGCCTGTTTCAGCCTACTCTCTGTACTTTAACATTTTTCTCTAAGTCACACATCACTAGGGGACAGACAGACTGACTGACAATATGTTTTCTACTGAAAAGGGACTTGCAATGGAATCATCTCTTCAACCAGTTGCAGGTGGGGCTATGAAAATTGGATACCAAGTAAAATCGTCAGTTGCAATTAGAATATAACAATAATTAACCTTTCAGGGCTTCACAAGAATGGTTTGATATTTGCATTTGCCTTAAAATGGTTGCAGCAACTGCAACTTCTATCATGAACGTTCGTCTGTTCAGTTCATCTCCAGTGAGTCAACCACTGCTACTTCTATACTGAAAATTTCCAAAGGGACAACCTCTGCTGGTTAATCTCATTTTGTGGTACTTAAACAGGTGCTAAATATGTATATACATCTAAGCATCTTCATATATATATATATATAAATACATATATAGCATACCACATAAATACATATCTGCACATAACCATCATCATCATCGTCATGATCATCGCCATGATCATCGTGATCGTGATCATCATCATCATCATCATCATCATCGGTCACACAGCAGAATGACCTGTAAGTACAGAATCTGTACAGTAATTCAACTGAAACCATTTCAAACTAAACTAGAGACTCGTTACAACGCACTTCATTATCACACAAATTCTCATACAACAGTTGGGAAAATGGATCCAGTAGCATAAATGTGGGCTCATTGGGCCTGCAACTATGGGTGCCTGGGCACAAATCTGAAAATCCGCTCAGAGTACAAACAGGCCTAGAGGGCCCATTTGAGTAACCTGTAGAGGATCCAAAGTTATGAAGTTATGCCACTGCGTTGATCCCAAAATTAATTCACGTATAAAACTAAACTTGTTACAACATGCCCTCATTATAAGGTGGTTCTTGATATAATAATGGTTCCAAAGACTGCATTATAAGGAGGTTCTGGTGTATGACACAGTCAGTATTAAAAATGTTCAATGAATTTATAAACCCTAAAATATATGTTGGATGAACTGTAAAGCAGTCTTGAACTTACTTCTACTCTAAAGCAATTGTTTCCTACTATCAAGCAAATTTACCTAATCAAAAGTGCATTACTGTACAAATCGATTGGTTGGAATGATAACAAAGACTGTTCAGCACATGTGATTATGGTTGGAAGGTTGAGTTAACAGGGATATGACTTAACAATCCAGAAAAAAAGGAAATTTAACAACATGCAAAGCCACCAATTATAACTGAAGAAAGCCAGACACAATGAACATTTGGCCTCATCGGCTTCCGGGTCCCTTGATTTTCCTCATACATAATTACCCAATTGCATGCAAAACCTGTCAGCCGAAGTGTCATCATCATAAGTTCTCTGTCTGTCTGTCTGTCTGTCTGTCTGTCTGTCTGCCTGTCTCCGTCTCTCTCTGTCTATCTATCACTCACACTTGCCTGCTTACTCTGGCTGGGCTTCATCCATGTTTGGCAACCTTTATATGAATTTATATTTACATAAATAATCAAATATAAATGAAAAAATATATACATATATATTTACATATATATTTATGAAATGTCTGTCTGAATGTTTGTCTGTCTCCAATCCATTGTTCAGCTTCTGCTTCTGTCCCATGCACAGTTCCATCATGAACATGAACAAGATTGCGTTTGTAATCATGATAGTCTTCAGAAACGTCGTCGTCATCATCGTCGTTGTCATCAACATCACAATGTTTTCCTTCACACCCACACATACACACACACAATAGATAGCCATGTTTTGGCACCTTTAAGAGATCATATAGGGGTGCTTGTGGCGGCCACCATCAATCATCAGTGAAATCACTGTCATAAAACAACTAAAAGTGACTTGCAATCAACTACACAGATGAGGCTAGGAGGAGGGACCACAGTCTTCCAACTGAGACCTTGCCCCACCCACAGTGCTGCACTGCCAAATTATGTTATAGGCCACTTTTTAACACTGGAATATAGCTAACACTGGAATATAGCTAACACTGGAGTATGGCTTACCGTGAGAATAATGACTAAAATAAAATATGCTGGGGAGTAAAAAAGTCCTTAGAAATTTCAGGGATATGACAGAATAAAGAATCAGACTTTGGTCCTTAAGACTTCTTAATAACCCCAATGACTAAAAATAATTGTTCCTCCTGCTTTGAAAGCTCTTGTCCCTCTCCCAAGTTCAGGATGCTTACTTAGTACCTCCAGTGCTGAGGATGGTGAATGATGACAGCTCAATTAAGCATTCAAAGCACATGGTAAAGCTCATCGACTGGTACTCCCCAGTCTCATGGTAGAATGTGCCACATCCAGACATCCCTGTTCCACTGTGTTAGTAATGGGATGGTTGGTCCCCAAATGACAAAGCTCTATCTAGGGCAGGCATTCAGTGCCATTCCAAGAATCCTGTTGCAATTGCAGAAAAAGTAATGTAAGGTAAGGCTGGGCTTGACAATTTGCTAAAAGAAACCTGTTACCTTTTATTATAGGTCAACTGATTAAAAAAAAGCAGTCAGGATTAGATGATATATGTCTGAATACCATCCAAAATGCACAAAAACCAAAGCCAGCTAAGACAATACTGCAGCGTATGGACTGGGATACTATTCATCTGAACATACATGAATTATCAAGCAACTTTCACAAATGACAAACTAATTTTGTTTAAGCTAACAACAAGTGCCTTTGAGAGGTTTATAGAAGGTGCTATAGCAACGCACTGCTACATATTTTACCTACATTAATGTGAAGTTGAGTTAACATCTTATGAATCGGCAGAACTAAATCACAAACTCACATCATAAAACATGCAAAGCCTACACAGCATCTGTTCTATAAACTTGTAATTACACCATAATTAAATTGAGCTTCACTTTAAGACTTTGCTTTGCACAGAGCTTTATTAATGTCCTGTTGCATCACACCAAACCATAGCTGTCACAGTGGCTCTTAATAAATGTAGAAATAATAATAATAATAATAATAACAGCAAGAAGTAATTCACACCCTTCTCAGCGGCATCAATACACCCACACCTAAGTTCCACTTAGCATGCTCTACTCCACCCAAGCAGTGGAATACGTTGGCTCTTTACCTCAGCAATCCGGGTTCAAACCCCAGTCACGTCATGTGAAATTGATACAGATCTCATTGTCAAACAGTGCAAAACCTCAGAGGCCACCAAGTAATCTTCCACATGAGTGCCTCCTAAGATCCAAAACACATACCCTACACCTCAGAAAGGTTAAGGCAGAGAAGCCTCACCCAAACTTACATATATATATATATATATATATATATATATATATATATATATATATATATATATATATATAATTATATATATATATACAGCAATGAGATATTACATATATGCCATATACAAGTTATAGATATAAAATAATACATACCCGTATTAACAACCAGTTGCTTGATAATCCTATAACACATCCCTTCTTTATAACAAATAATTGTAGCCTATATATGTTCAAAGTCTACAAAGTTTTCCCCATCATGTAAATGTAATGTAATCAGTCGTTTAACAGCACCTTTTGCTGCCTCCCAAAAACACTTTTTGTGTAGCTGCTATACACATGGAAAATATTATATGACTTAAGAGGAGCTGAAGTCTGTATTCAGCTGTATACCCTCAGACGGAAAAAGATTACAATGTAAATGTAATATAATACATAATTTTATATAGCCCCTACAATTAACAAGGTTTGTCATTGAGCACGGATGTGACCGTCTGTACTTAAACATAGAATTCGAGCAACCATCCCACCTCACACTGTTGTTCCTCCTGGGTTAAGTTTTTTCACATGTCTGCCTATACATCAATGTAATTTTGATTAATGTATTTTGCAATTTTTGGTCATGAACAAATTAAATAAGCTGAATAATGACTGTGGTGGTGATGATGATGTTGGGATATGATGATTAATAAATACCAGTATTTTATGTTAACAAGTTAATAACATTAAGTTGTGTAACTCTGCAGCAATTTTCAGCTGGTAACAGATTTAAAGTACTTTGTAAGTTTGTGCAGTCTTAGATAAAAAAGTAAAGTACCCATAACCAGATTTTAAGATATGAGACTGCTACAGATCAGAATATGCCTGGCAACTGTAAATAAACTGCGAATTCATGTAGATGTTTGACTTGCAATATCTTTACTGTGTCATGTTATGTTTGTGCAGGGTTAACTTGAAAAACTGTTGAATGCTGCTGGTTCATGATGTTTACAGGTTCTGACGAAAAACCATATTCTTTTAAATTAATAGATTTAGAATTTTTGCTACATTACTGTTTTGTGACTATGACTAATTTCTTTGTCATCTCATAACTTTTACTTCTTAGTGGTTCAGCTTATTAAAAACAGTTCATAATCTGTGCATGTTGAAAGAGCACAAGTTTTCTAGGCTATTGCAGCTTGGTTATTTTTTTCAACAGCTTTGATACTGCTTTTTAAAGGTAGCCTAATAAATCATAATTGATGAAAATTCAGATCTCTTCAAGCTGTGTTCTAGCTCATAATTTTGTTTTACTGTACCGAAAATTATTTACACTGCAGGGCATATGTACAAAATATGTTAATAAATGGTAAAAATTCTTTGACGTCCTTCATCCAAAATGGTAAGGGAGTGTGAACCCAATTGATTTTCCAAAAAATACCTACACAAATAAAGAGGTTATGATAATATACAACCAGGCAAACATCACACACAAAATTTTCTCCAGGGAAGCTGGCTTACTTGCAGCATATGCCAACAGGTAGTAGCAGCAGACACAGCAACAGTGATGGACAGAAACCAAGAATATTTTGCAGAGGCTTGTTCGATCAACAGTAGATCAGGGATCAATAAACAGCAAATCCAATAGTCAAATAATTGCACAACTGATGTACAAAGGCTGAAAGATGACCAACAGCATATTCGTACATTAATTACCGGTATTCAGGTCCAAAGAATTACGTGATGTCAAAATGCCCGTTCAACTCAAAGGAAAGGTGTACAAAACAATGATAAGACCAGTGATGATATACGGAACAGAAGCCTGGATATTGAAGAAAGAGGAGGATAAGTTGCTGGAGAGAACATAAATGAGAATGCTGCGATGGATACTTGGAATCTCACTGAAAGACAAGAAAAGGAATGAGTATATCAGACAGAAATTGGGAGTGGCATGTATATCTGACAAGGTACGAGAAGCTAGGCAGAGATGGTATGGTCATGTGATGAGGAGAGAGGAGGAGAGCTGCATTAAAAGAATTATGACAGCAGAGGTTTACGGACGCCGCAGTAGAGGACGACAAAAAGGAAAGATGGGAAGACATGATTCAGCAAGACCTAAAGCTCCTCAGACTGAAGAAAGAAACACTGGCAACAGAAACATCTGGAAAAGAAGGATCCATGTGGCTGACCCTAGGAGGGATTAATTCCAGTTAGAAGGAGAGAAGAAAATTCAAGTCCAAACAAATGCAAATTAGTATCCTAAATTTTTTTTTAAAGTGTGACTGTTTATCACAAAGTGTAATAAATTATTAGCCTGTATACATAATAATTTGGACAATATAATAATATTAGTAAACTATATAATAAACTATAATATACTGGTATAGGTATTAGCCTATGAAGTTGTGAATAAATTTAAGTATAAATGTTCAGACACATGGTCCCCATACATAAGTGCAACACTGAGAGTAAACAATTAATAATTTCTGTAATAAAATAATTAACATACATAGTAAGTTGGGTAATAAATTTCTGTAATAAAATAATTTACATAGTCATCTGGGTAATAAATTATTCTTATGATGTGGGTTGTACACAAAAATAAAAAACCTGTAATGATTTGTAAAATTAATCTGAGTAATAATAAGTGTAATAAATTAATGTGTCATTAATTAATAATCACCTGTAGTCTATGCAGCAAACTCCTGAATGAATTAATAAATGACTAACTAACTAACCAACTAAGAAATTAATCAGCAGTTTTAATAATCCCTACCATAACATCCTAATCATTATTTAGTCATTGTAATAGTACCATACATTCTTCTGCAATAAATTTGCAATAAATATCCTGAAAGCAACAATTATAATCCATTGAATAACCTTAGTTATAATGCAATATATATATATATATATATATATATATATATATATCATATCACATACACCTATTCTAGTATAGTAATGCCTGGTGCATAATGATCAGTAGTCATATGAATTGTTTAAGTCTCCTTCATAATGTTTAACACGAAATTAGTAATAATTTCATAACATTATAATAGTAGTCATAAATTATTACATTTTACAGAGGCTCTAATCATGGGATTCATGACGCTTTACAATTTTTATGTTACTTTACATTCAGATGTTTTTTAATATAATCACAGGAAGCTTTAGAGTAAACTTATATAACGATATAGCATTAAAACATAAGTGAAGTAGACAAAGATGTATGTATGCTAAAATGTATGTAATCATCAAGTGCATAATATCATGATAATAATACTCACATGATGTCCGAACAAAATAATCATTGATAGCCACATAATTATTATACATTGGCTTTAAATAAAAATGCACAGCCTTCCTGATCAAACTCATCTGAAACCAACTATGCTCTTGGTCAAAAGTACCATTAACTTTTTTTAGGAATAATCCCCACAATCCAAACAGATCAAAAGACTGCAAAAATAATGTAGGCCTAATAATCCATCAGTTCAGTAATTCCAGCAAAAACTAGTATGATTTAGCCTTCTAACTGTTATAAACAAAATACCACCGACTCAACGCGAAGAAAATCTAAGATGATCCTGTCATTCAGTCCCATAGGCTAGCACAGCATAGGTACCAATAATGGAGTCAGTCAAGCATAGAAACCCATAGCAGTAGAAAGGTAAAACCGTTGTGTTTGCATGTCACATGTACAAGTGTCCCTATGCGCCTGCAAAGAGTGTCGTCTGACTACATACCATTCATGCCAATGAGTATTAGCCTAAGTATATCATTTCTAATAACAGGAGTTTCACGATTAGGCTTAGTAACACACAAAAACTGGCACTTTCTAACTACCGGGTTTGTATCTGTATGCTTGTATCCTGTCTATTTAAATATGGAGCCTCTTAGGAATCTCACAAGGGTGCTAAACTATGTTTGAGGGGCCTTCAAAAGAAGCATAGAGATGTCCAATTATAACTGCAAGCATTCGGTTACATCACATGAACATAAAGCCCCTCCAACCATTAAATTACATTGTATGAACATGTTGCCCACCACACCAAGCACGGCAGCAGTGTACTGTAATGCAGATGAAACCCAATCTTATTGTTGCCGGACCTAAGTGTGAGCTTCTGATCTATTTTATTTATTTATTTATTGCATTTATTTCTTGCATTTATTTCTTGCATTTATTTCTTGCATTTATTTCTTGCATTTATAGTGTGCATAAGGTAAAAACCTTAATCTGCATTCCAGAACAATTTGTCCTGGATCATTACACAGTTGACTCATCTGCTCTGCAGGCTGGAACCCAAAATCATTAGACTGAAGGCCAAGGGCAGTAAGCGTACTGCATGATGTGATGAAGTGCACTGTAGCCTATACAGAACAAATTAACACTAGTCAGGGCTAATTAGGCAAAGTAATGCATGCCTACTGTACACTCGAACAATAACTATGTATACGCCTAATTTCTTCATCATATATAATACTTCTCTTGTATTTCTTCATCACATCTAATACTTCTCCTGAATTTCTTCATCATATATAATACTTCTCTTGTATTTCTTCATCACATATAATACTTCTCTTGTATTTCTTCATCACATATATTACTTCTCTTGTATTTCTTCATCACATATAATACTTCTCTTGTATTCACAAACACTGTCTACTGTATAAATTCAAACATCATGAATTTATGACTCCATCGGGTGCTCCTTACACTTCTCTGAAGATTTTCGGCGCCGCATAAATTTGCCAATACTAGGCATACACAACCACAATTAATTCCCAAAATCTATTATAGGCTACCAGAGCTAAAACATCCTAGATATAAAACCGCGTACATTTACATTTCATTTACATGGGTGAGGGTAAGACTAGGCCTACTGTAATACAGTAAATAACTAACTTGCACAACAAAGCACATATTACGTTACCTGCCTAACTAACTAACGTCACGTTTGTCGCTCTGTAAGCTCACCTGTCTGCCGGCACAAAAATGAACTTCAATCTCACCGATCTGCCTAAAATCACAGGATTAAACGAAAAGCCTCTTCATTTTATCTTTTCGTCTACTTTAGAAACAAATTTTCCCACAAAAGTTCAACTGACGAGCGAATAAGATCCTCGAATGATAACATTGCATAACGCAAGATGAATAAAACGGACGATACGTCGTTTATGAGCGTCCTTCTCTATGAAAATATTTATTCCAACAGCGCCTGTTTAGCCGAGAACACCCAGTGCTTCGTTAATACCCATATCGGCCGAGATCCCTCAACACCCCCCACCCACCCAACAGGCGTAGGCCAATAAACACAGATGCTGCGGTGTTGTGTGACACGGTTGTCTATCGATAGCGCGCTTGGTCTGTGAGTAACGGTTGCGGGTGCGAGTCTGTTGAGCTGACTCCGTGTAACGACCCTAGGTAAGTTGTTGGCGCACGATGTCTCTCCGTCACCAGACAGTAGAATTTGCTACTGCGCTGGCCCCGGGACCTTGAAATTCGTCCACTGCCGACTCAAGGGCCGAAGGGTGGAAAATGAGTGCCTCTCCTATGTTCCCCAATGACACTTGGGATCTTTACTTTACTCATATGTTAGTGCCCGACGCTCCACATACCTGCCGATAAAATCCAGGTATGGAAAGTAATCGTAATGTCCGGATTTCTTCAGCGCCCATAAATTTCAAGTTTTCGAAACCAGCTTATTGACAAGAGCTTAATCAAATACAAAATCAGTGAAGCACATGTGAGATCAGGTTCAGTGGATTTAACGGTAAGCCACTGAGGGCGCGTCCGCTGTCAACCGCGAATAGGATTCATTAATCGGTCTGTGCGTAGGTATACGTGTCTGCGAGAGACTACCGCTGGAGTCCTTCTGCAGCAACACAAGCATAATTATCTGTAACAGACGAACTTAGTCTTTCCAAGCTCAAACATCCGCTAGGCTAGCGAGAAGCGCTGCTGTAAAGTTCTTAAACAAAAGTATATAGGCCCATACATACATATATAAACTACATACATAGATATATACATGCACACATACATACACAGGCATACTGAGCCAGTGGCTGTGCTGGCTAAAACATGGGCCTCTGTACAGCTGCATCAGATTAATTTTCGAGGCCTGAACAGTGCCAACTTTGTGGTCAGCATTACCCCTCAGTTGAAACAGATAGGAGCTCGCAGTGTTTTGATTAGCCTGCTACAGGATTATAAGCATGAAACAGCTGAAGATAGATTACAACCAGAAAGCTGAGACAATTAATTAACTGCCGGTTAAGTGCAGTATGGCAGCGAGTGACATGTAGACAGGTCATAGGTCAAATGTGGCTGTCACAGACAAGCAATCGCTTCGGCCGAAAATCTGCCAAAAACATTGTTTGGGAAGCAGACCGCATACGAAATAATTCAGGCCGTCCGCTAGAATTATTCTCGATGGCGGAATGCATCACCACAAAATTTGTAGAAGTTTGGTGCTGTGAAAGCGTGCATCTCTGAAACCGGATCTTGTTCTCTGTAAGTGTAATCAGAAACCCGAAAATGTTTAAGCACCACTGTAAAATCCGGTTTTATGTTGACTTAGAAGTAATGAGTCAACAAGTTTCAAACAAACCTAAGCGTGCCGAGATAACACGTGTATTACGTGATCTTACATTGAAGGAACGTAATTATTGGTTAACAAGTTTTAGACAGGTCCAAGCATCGACGAAAAGGTATAACATAAGATATCCCTTGCCTGTTGTTGGTGGGCGCAGCGCAGAAGCGTTGGCTTGCCGTCAATGACGAGTTAGCGGGTTTTGTGCATGATTTTCTTAATCTGCTCTAGTAAACTTAAGATAATGAATTCAGCTTTGGCAGGGTTGAGGAAAAGGAGGTTAGAGGATTAGATATTTGGTTGGCAACATTTAAACTTATTGGTTAAGAAAAGATGGCTGCGAGTTTATACAGTATATCTGGACAACTCCTTTGACTGATGCAGTGCTTATGAAGAATTTGATGCTCTGCGGGTAACGTTTATGTCGAGCTGAAGAAATTTTCAATTCACATTTACGATATTTGTACTTAAGGTGACTTAATATCAGTTATATGTTAATTGTACGAAAACATGTGAGGTAGTTCTTTTCACAGCCCGTATTCAATCTTTCTTCTCACATTTTTCTGTTCAGCTTGCCAGAACTATAATCTCAGAAACAATCTTGGTTTCACCACCACTGCTGATTACTCACTATCACTTTGCACATATATACTCCAAATGCAGGTGTTGTTTCTTTCACATTAGGATATTCATTTAAATAAGACATTCGTCAACCTATGACATGACTATACAGTTGCCTGAACACTTGACGGTTCAAGACTGTAGACAACGCAGTGCTGTATAGCTTTACCTATATAATAATTAGTTTAGACGCCTGTATCCGTACGAGGTCCAACAGTGGCGCTGCCTGGCGAATTATATGAAACTAACCTAAATACAGCGAAAACAACCAAATTTCTGTGGTGGTCGCGATCTAGACATAACTTCGCAGGGCGGGGCTGGCTCCAGACCATTCGCATCACTGCACTTCTGCTCTCGACGTAAAATAGCCGTCCAGTGCCATATCTGCCCATACAGTCCCTGTTCTCTCAAACGAAGGTTCAGGATCGGCTGCTTCCATTAGCGAGGCAACAATTATTGTAAAGATCTGCCTCCTGATCTCTTCATGGCCTCTTCCGCAGTCGCCGGAGGGGCAACATCTTGAGAATAGCCTTTTCTCGGAACAGGGCTCGTTCCTATACCGGAAACTGTCGTTTCTTTTTTGTGTGCCATCTTTACTACGGGTTTTCTCTTCACTTAAATGGCATGGACTCAGTCAAACGGTCAGGGGTGGTGAAGGATCTCACCCGATCATTAAAAAATTAGCAGGGTCGAGGCCATACGGTCGCTATATAAAACCGTGAACATTTACACTTACATCTCGTAGATCGCGAGTGGCATGGCGCCCATTCAAACGGGCAGCGGTGGTGAAGGATCTCACCCAATCAATTCATTAAAAATGAGCAGGATCGAGGCCATATGGGCGTTATATAAAACCGTGTACATGTACATCTCGTAGATCTGAAACTACCGCCAACAAACTGAGACACCATTAGTTCTCTTTAATTTCTTTGGACAGGGGAATGTTATGACACGTCTCAGTGTCTTTCCGCCATAGGCACGTGAATATCGGGCAACACATCTCTCCACTATGACGCGTCGCTCGCTCCAGTATCCATACATGTGTAGTATTTCCAGCCTCACACGCTTATTTGTCATGCACCACATCTTCCGGAGTAGGCCTAAGTTCTCGTACCAGGACTGGGTTGACAATTAAGGTTCAACACATTTAATAAATTCAGTTTCAGAAGATAGGATATCTCTATGGAATGCTGAGAGTGAAGGTCCTCCCTCTACAAACCTTTGTTATTTGCACTGGGGCCTTCGTGCTGACCTATGCTTGAGGGGTTCGACCCCGCACGTCAGTCAGTTCTCTGAGCTGTGTGTTGTTACAAGCAAAATATGGAGTTGGTATCCACCATGTCGACTCCTATTCTACCTGGGAAACCAGATCCGGACTCGGTATCAGTAGGCCTATCGTATCGGTTGTTCTCTTGGTTTGATCTTGTCTCTGTTTTCCCTGGTCACGTTTAGGCGTTGACTCTCTTCTTAGTATTCACCTTCGAATACTGAAACGTCCTATCTTCCAGTTATATCTTTTCGTCGACTGATTTCGACAAGGAGTAATGTGGGAGTGTTCTTCCCCGATTTTACACAGCTACTTATCTTCTCGCTCTCAGGAATCAGTCTGTCTCACGATCGCGCAACAGGTTGGGCAGCTACCATGAAATCGGATCTAAGTTTTAACCCGATTTCTGAATCGTACAGCGAACGCTGTGTTGTGATTTTCCCGGTAGCGCACTGACCACTTTCATTGGACAGACGTATTTCCTTCACAGCACCAGATGGGGTAAATTCTGCAGCGTTACCTCTTTCTTTCACATAAACCTGTCTAATGTATCCTTTCCCGAGCTTCACACCCGCTCTTTGACTTGCTTGGGAGTGCACCAGTCCAGCCTGTCTCCCACCAACAATTAGAAAGACTTGTTTCCCGAATGGTGCTTGTGCGCTTCCGTAGCATGACTCCTTCGTCTCGCACAGACCTGTTTATACGCATCTCACTCCCGGAACAGAGCCTTCATGCCGACCACACAATCCAGGGCTGTCTCACTCCCCAATTTGGTATCAGCTTATTGGGTCCACGAATTCGATAATGGGTGTTACGGACATGTCCTTCCCCGAGTTTGGCAGCAGCTAGTAAGTGTGTTTCGTCTCGCTACATGGATGCAGATCGAAAATTTAATGATTGACCCGAAAATAGAAAAAGGAAATACAAATTTAATAACCTTTAAGTTTGTACTGAAATAGTTTAAGTTAAGCTGTGCTACATTATGTTAACTTTGCGGCTCTGCATTTAGCAAAATCACATATAATGTCCTCAAATGTCATTTCCCGCATTAAGTCGTTTTCAGTGTGTTTAGCTCAAATGCAGAGTTGGCAGTTGGGGCCTACGAATGCGAGAGTGCCTAGGGCCTACGACGACCTTAAAACGGCCCTGTACTTAGACCTACTGTATCACTGGCCAAGCGGAATCAAGTTGTTTTAACTCGTGTACATGCGGAGCATCCGCTCGCGACGCCGGTCTACATCCAGTACAGTGCACGGCGCGACACTCTTTATTATCTGCTGAGTTTGCAACCTATGGTCTGGCTTAGCTAATGGCTGTTGTCTTCCGCACTGATTGCCTTCAGGCGAAACATCACTCAGTCTCTCTAGCGTGGGATGCAGCGCAGAGTATAACTAAGGGCGCCCTAAACTTCAGCTATTGGCCTAATTCGAGTGCCGGCGTCCCTTTGATCAAGTGGTGCCCTACGCAATTAATTATTGGACAGTGGGTGGCAGCGGGTGAAATGAAATAAGGGCTTAATTATAATAAATTGAATTATAGAAATAACCTAAGACGAACTGAATGACTTAGATATAATTACTTAAACACGAATATTATTATTCATAAAACCTACATTATAGCCTTGTGGCTGGTCTGCAACATTTCAGCACATCACTCCATACTGAAATCATTGCGCTGGCTTCCTGCTGAACAAAGAATCCAGTTTAAAACATGTTTCATAGTTTACAAAGCAATATTGTAGCAGCCAGTCCCTAGCAACCAGTCCCTAGCAACTGGTCCCCTTGGGAGTCATCATGGCGTGAAAACCTCAGCATATAAAAGGTAGAACTGCAGCAGCAGCGTAGTTGTTGCTGAATCGTCACTGTCATGAGAAGTCGTGATCGTGGGATTTATTGTTCTCTCTTCGAAGATTTAAGCAGTCGTCATTATCGTCAGTTAAGTTTGGCGTTTCAGTTGCTAAGCCTGGGACTTAAGATAACTGTTAGAATCGATTGCGAGTGCCTAACTCTTGATGTACTACCTGGATTTATTCTTAGTTAAGTTCGTGTGGAAATATTAAAAGGTTAAAACAACAAAGATCTTACATTTATAATATCTACAATTTCCCTAAAATCTCCTGGCAGACCACGGGAGTTGCACCCCAGCCGACACAATTGGGAAAAGCAGAAGTAGTCCCTAGTAATGGTCATCACAATATTGGCTAGCCAACTTATCTTTTATCTTTGCTTCCCTCTCAGATTCACAAACATTGCACTTTCTCATTGGAAGCTTTGACTCTAATACTCCAAGCCAAGGTTCCGAGTTCCTGGTCTTTCTCTGTCGCTGGCCCCATTGCTCTGGAATTCCATATCTTGTTCCATCCACTCTGAAAGTTCTGCAGTGTCATTTAGGTCTGGGCTGAAGCCTAATCTTTTTTGCATTGCTTATCCTCCATAGCTTGTCTTACAGTATGAGGAGTCCCAGGGATCTTGACTAGTTGTTCTGTTCAGTGGAATGCGATTTTGTACAGAAATGACCTTCAAATGATACCCTGTGCATTCTGCATTCGGAATGTGACACAACAGACGTTTCCCGATTGGAACAGATGATTAGATTCAGTGGAACACACCAAGCACTGAACTTATTTACATTACATTGGAAGATCGGTATGACTGCTGTGCTTAAGCACTACAATAATGCTCCACTGCATCCAATTACATTTCACATCTAGTAACAGTATTGTTACATTTCCAAAGTAGTAAAATTTTAAATACTTTTTGGCATTTTACATTATTTATTCTGTGTCAATAAGACGTAGTCGCATAAACCAAGTCAGCATTGTACTAAGATTTGCAAAATGGTTTAACAACAGTACAGGAAAAATTGAAACACCTCTATTTGCACGACATCAAGAGAGACAGCGAGAGTGAGAGCGAAGAATGTAAGAACAACATCCAAGAAACTGCGCCTAAACCGCAATGAATATGCATATACGATGACAAAAAGAAATGATTCAACAAATAATGAATGTCGATGAGGCCTAACATTTGGAAATAGTTCAATAAACAATATACAGTTTGTTTAAAATTTTTCTGTAGAAAAGATGAGAAGCAAACAAAAACTGTTCCAATCTTAAGTTATTTGCTCAACAAAGGGGGCAAGATTTGCCAATCATTCAACTGCTCTGTGTCTTTTTTCTGATTCTATTCTTGGAATTTCTGGGATGAAAACTATCTGTTTAAATCCTGTCTACCTCACTCATTGCACTTGAACCCAACCATCAAAAGCCAGCATATAAAACTCTCAGAATGTCATGGACATTTTTACAGGTAGTTGAAACTACGACATCACTAGAACGCTTCTTAAGGGTTGAGCTATTTGGACTCATTCAAAACTCAAATTACAATTCTTTGAATTCTTGCCGGAGAACAGCAAAAAAGGTGAAAAATCGACAAACAGACAAAAGGCTTAGACACACTACTTACTTTACAGAAACTTTCTACATTGGCTTCTCAATGTTTACTTAATCAAATACACTGCATTTCCCATTACCATTCCAAGTGATAGTAATGAGGATGAGGACAATGTCCTTCCTCTTACTTGTGTAAGTGCTTTGGCATTGCTGAGAAAATAAATACCTCGTGAGAAAGCACAGTATCCCATATATACTGTATAATAACTTACATGTTTACTTAATACCAATTCTATGTTCTCAATGACACATATATGTTGCACTGAATGTTTGTGTGTATGTATACTATATACATATATATATATATATATATATGTATGCAAATATATTGACATACATGTATATGTATATAAATATACTTAAGTGTCAGGTATGTATTAAAAACTGAGGGTATTTTTATTACTGACAATCTAAAATCTACATCATACACAACAAAAACATACACAGAGGGAATTTCCACAAGCCTATAGTATTAACATTTACATGCATACAGTGATTATACTTACTTGAGAGTTAAGCAAGAAAAATAAATTTAGCACTTAAAGCATTCACAAACCGCTGCTTAAGCATTTAACATCATATTATTAGGGTATTTGAAAATAAACTTTCCTCAGTTAACTGAAAAACAATAATGATAACATGCAGCTGCCAACTTACTTCCAAAATAATGCAAGTATAAAGGAAGGGATATAGCAGTTTTCGGATATAGCAGTTTTCTTTCTGACAGAGCCTTATCTACGTGTACTATATATTAAAAGCTAACAAATATGCTGCTGTTTTTACGGAATGACAATTTCAATATTACATTCTTAATAGCATATGATGATGTACAAAATCTGTAAATACTGACAGAGAATATGTACTAGTTTATCATATACAAAACATAAATAAGACAGGGTCATTAGTAAACAACAAAATTAGATTCAGAAAATTATATCATTGAAGTTCTTAATAACTAGCTTAAATATATATTAGTTATATGTTATATATTTGTTGTCAGTCATAAAAATTTATTAGATATGTAATTAATATAAAAATAAAAAATTTAGTACACATTAGGTTGAATAAATTAAAATTGATAATCGCAGTGTAAAATGACTAGACAATCCTTAAAATCCCCAATAATAGCAATCTAAGGGACTTCTAATAGGTCAGTCATTATCTCAAACAATAGCAGTCTAAGGGGCTTCTAATTAATAGCTTAGTCACTGTAAGTCATGTGCTGCTGTACTGATGTCCTTTAACCACCTTTACTTACAGCATTAATCTTACACCAAACTTATACAAATTTCATCAAATTAAATGTTTCTGACCTTCCAGAATTTTTTTGATGCATTGTTCTGGATTCTTTGGCACTTTATAAATGTTCATGAATCTCAAAATCACTGACTATTCAACGTCACATTATTGGCACTGTCCCAAATTCTAGAGCTTAAATGACTGCATATTTCAATAACTAGAATTTATTATGAAATTTTGTTGAAGTTGTGATGGATTTTTGTAGAAGTCTGAAAAGTGTTGGGAACATGCAAGACAACCGACAAACGAGGAATTGCATATCTGAGTATTCTTGTGGAATTGTAATGGAGCTGCTGTAGCATAGCACTTTCCCAATTGATCAAGCATACTCGTTAACTGGATCAGAGCTAAGCACAATACAAAAATAATTTGAATTTGGTCCTAAACTGTACATGTACCACAAAACCTGTGTAAATACTCAGCAACTTATTGTCTACATTTACACTTACTTAACACTACTCTGTTAACAGACACCAGACTGAACAGGCGCAATTTAAATACCAAAAAATAACACTGCAGTCAAATTTCAGCTGTTACCTTGGAAAAGCAGTATAAGCATCATTACAGTCAAAGCAAAACATTTAATCAATTAAATTCTGCTTAAAGAACAAGTTAAGTTTGCCGTTAAATAAAAACACCATTTCCAGTAATAAATGTTCCGCTAATTCTGAAAAATTCACATTACAATCAGCATCATGGCAAATGACATGGTATACAATATAGTCATTTGAATTCTATATTTTCAGAAGGATAATGCTTTAAGCTTACTAGATAAATGGCCGACTTGTGAATATATTTTCCTTCAGCTCTCCACCTGAATCTGCTTAGGCAGGTTAAAAGTTTCACCCGTGCTAACAAACTATATGCTGTAAAAGCTTGACAGGAGCAAAAATGGACACCTACGTAACAGTGGTCCCCAGATGTAAACAGATTAAATTTGAGGTCTGAATGTTTGTATCACAGTTGGCCCCTTAATGTGATATTACTCAAATTTTACTCAAATTCCAGTAATCCTGAGCATATTAAGAACAAAGGAAATGAAACATTAGCAACAGTTTACAAACACAAGCACAATAGAACAATACAAGTTGTCAAAATATCAAAATTCATAATGGCAACTCATAAAGAAAACATTAATGATAAACACACAAAGCAAAGAAAAAATGCCTGGACAGCCATTGGGTGTAACGAAATCGTGGGTCTGTGAGAGCAGTTGTCGCTTCTCAGTCATGACACAAATTTGCAATTTACATGTCCAGTGCTCATTCAAAGCTGCTGGTTTCACCATCTGGAACTCTCTACCTCCTCCTTTTTATATGGCCGTCTTACAGAGTCTGTATTTTCCCTCTAAACAGAAAACTTATCTCTTCCAGACTATGGTTGATCATGTTTCAGTCTCTTCCAGACTGTTTATCGCTGATCATATTTCCAGTAGCTGGCTTCAACGTGCACTTATGAACTTTGTATGAGGAACACTATCAAATATTAGACTTTGTATTATATAATGCAGCAATAACTGTGCTAGCATGGTTCTTACTCATGAGCTTAAATGGAAAGACTCATTTGAATGAGCTGTAAGGTAAAGTAATTGTGCTCTTTCAATGCATCTTTATCCACTGAAACTGAAGAATCTTCCAAGGGACATGACAACAACAATTAATAGCAGCGGATGGATAACTTGCTCTTCGATATAGTGTCATACAATAGTGAATCGCCAACAAATCCTTCTGAAACACCAGAATTCAAACTCTGGCAAAAGGTCACAGAAACAGTCCACAACTGTTGTAAAGCCACAACAAAAATCAGGAAACCTTAAATCCAAGACATTTTTGGTTTTGAAATCAAATGTGACAAAATTTTATCTGTTGGAAGTTGCAAAACTATAAAAGATCTCAATCAATTCACAAGCAGACATACAACCAAATTTGGTTCAAATGACAGTTAAACACATAGGGCCTACAAACAAAATCTGTTCAGAGAGGCGGCTCCAGGTTTTAAAGTGAGAGAGCAAGTGATTGTGCATTGTGCAGTCTTCTCAATTTAACATGGACACGAACCTGAACCAGAAAACTCTTACTATTCACATAATTACAGCAGGAATTGTTTTAGTTTGAAAAAAGTTAAAGTAAATCCTTCTTGTCTGGAATGGATCAACATTCACAAAGTCAATCTACACAAACAAGTACTGAAATTCAAGCACCATCTGCAGAAGTCAGTGCCACTGCTAGGAACAGCCGAAATAGTGCAATAAGGGCGCCAGGACACAGAAAAATGGTACTTGATTAGAGTGCTAAGTCGCCAGAAAACATATAATACAAACTTTACCATTGCAATATGAAAAATCTGCCAGTGCAGAGCACGAAAAGGGCAAACAAAATCTGAATAGGACAACAGCAGAATGTGCTGATGGTGCAGGTGGTTTTAACAAAGTGTAAATGGTGACAGCAAAGTGCAAGTAGTATCAGGATCAGGATAGATTGCAAATGGTGCCAAAATAAATAACAAAGTTCCAATACTTGTTAACCCACTTTAACTAACACGTATCTAACTGTCTTAACTGGTAACTCAGGTAGCCAAAACAACAATAAACAACTATAAAAATAACGAAATAAAGTTTTCAGCTGACTAATTGCCTAGTGACATAATTAAAAATAAATAACTGAAATAATTTACATCCACCAACTTTTTGTAAGAATTCTAATCAGATTAAAATCACAAATTCACTACAGTAAGCAAAAGCCACATAAGGTCACTGAATATTCTGCAAAAATGCCTACAAAGCCAACAATACACCCAACCTCTGACAACACATTTTAATAGATATCTCGTGACATACAGGCGAGCTCTAATTCTCAGTAATTGACTGATCTTTCACGGACGTGAAGGATTAGTCAATTACTGAGAACTGAAAAATGATCTATCACTCCATACATCAGAGAATTATAGAAACCTGATCATCAGCTAATGCGTGGCAACCGTTCAATTGTTCTATGACTATATCAACAAAAGCCTTCTCAGGCATGGTAAAAACACAAAATAAAAGTATCTCATGAAAGCTTCACCAATTTCCAGGGGCTGTACGATCATGTAGCTGAGGCACAAACAAGACAAGAGCAACTCAAAAACAAGTAAAGCTTTTCTTACGGATTCACAATGAATTATTACTCTTACTTTATACCTATTGTTATTTTATATATTTTTATTGCATCACCAGATGCTGAACCAGCTGTTTAAGGACGTTTATTCAGCACATCAATCCAGACACAGCACTTTCCATGCCAACAACTGTCAGCTGTTGTATCGAGCTTATTATTATATATTTAACATACAGAACAGGAAACTTACTAGTTCTGTCAGCAGTTGTGTAACTAAAGACATAATAACAACTAAGGTATTAGCTAATGCAAGGTACATGCATGTACCTTGCATTAAGATCATAGCAGGGAACATATATCATTACACAGCAAATCAAACTCTTATGTCCCACATTTTGCACTGAGACATGTACAAGTCAAGTAAATCACAAATGTAATAATCAGTAATTTCTGAAAAATCTGGTAGCCAAGATAATGCAGCCTAGGTACACGATGCAGACAATGGTATGTATTGACAGAACTTTTATACAATGGTTTATTATATTATTAATGTGTCTACTACAAACTAAAAAGTCACCATACCAGCCAGGCAGTTACGTTGATCTGTACAGCGAATACCGACTCATCGTTCTACGTGCTAATGGAACATGGAAAACATGAAAATGACCACAAAAGATAACTACCCAGCTAGTCCACCAAATATTAATTAAAATCACGCCAACTGATTTGTACACCAGTTGTACACAGCATACGCCGTACAGAAATGCACACCATAATTACACGTGACACCAACATTTACCATAGACACAATGCACATGCACCAGCGTACACACACAATCAGACGGCCAGTATTTGTAGAATGTGTACATGCAGCAGAGCACACTGCAGGGAACAAAGTGTGAACATGCGAGGACACAAGCCCAATAGTACACCCATTGTTTCTTAGCTTTGACGAAAGTCTACTAGATTCAATTACATCACCATGTATAGGGCATACACAGTGCATGTCTAAACTAATATTTACTTAATACATTTGTATATCGATATACTATAGTTTTTATTCTAATCAAAGCCCAAATTTGAGAAAAAGCTCATCCAAAGATTTAATTTCATAATAATATTATAAACATATATAACTTATATATATATATATTCTTTTCTATTGTTCTTTTGGAATCAATAAAGTTTTCATTCATTCATTCATTCATATGTTACAATCTTTCTACAGCATTTTCAAAGGACAAATAAAACATGAGCCACCACACCACAGTTTAGAAATTTTCAACTAAATTTCTCATACAGGAAAATACTTCCAGAATTTGCACCCACATAATGATGGAACATTACTACACAAGACAGCATCAAAATCCTGCATTATATCACGACTATATATACACACAAAGATCTATATACCCATATAGAGACATTATAAAGTACGCACATTTATTATCAAGATAAATGTTGTAGACATCACTAAAATAATGGAAGTTAATAAGGGTTGGACAGGCAGCAGTCTTCCTATCTGCCCTCTGACGCCCAGTCCGCCTTTTAGTGGCGTCCTTGGCTTGTCTCATGTCGCTACATCATCTGTCCATTCGTCCTTCCGTCCACCGTCATTCGTCCGTCGTTGCCCTACTCTGCTCCTTCGTTCTTCATCGTCCGCGATTTGACCTCGTACTCAGAGGTTCGTCTCGCGTCCGTCCCTCGACTGCGAGGCAGGCAGCGTCTTGGCGGTCGGTGTTGAGGCCGTGTTATTGCCGCCTGGGCCTGCAGCGCCCGCAGCTGGCGCGGTGGCCGCTCCGCCTCCTCCAGCGGCAGCAGCAGAGGCCCCGCCCCCTGCTGCGGCGGCGCCGGTGGGGACCTCCTTCTCGTGGGCCTCGGCCTCGGCTGCGGCACGCGTCGCCATTGCGACCATAGAGGCGAAGGACGGCTTGCCTCTATAAGGCAGTTTGGTGGCCACAGGCGCGGGCTCCTGGAACACGTTGGCCACGCGGATCTGAAAACAAAAGCAACATAGAAACCCTTGTTAAGTAATTAAGTTGCATCGTTTGGTAATTAAGTCGCATTTAGAACCCGGATCGGGGTAGGCAATCGGACCGTAACCCCGTTTAGTCTAAGGCAAAAAGGGTCATACAAATTTTGATCTTCGAAAGTGGTCCTTGAAAGTCATTATGACTAGAAGAGTTGTCAAAAAATTTCAGCAAAGAAAGGACCCTCTATAAACTTCTGTATCTGTTGCATCTGATGCATTCATTCGTGCCATTTGCTGAAACTGTGTCGTTTGGTGCGTCTTTAGAGTTATTAGTCACTAATGTTTTGCAGAGAAGTCACACTGTTACTATGATTATTATTAAAACTTGTAAAACAGTAACAGCTATTCAAAAGTCTCTATAACTGTCTGAAGTTGCCTCAAGAAACTCACTACAAGATAAGATTAGGTAAGGTAATCACTCTTTCATTGCATGCCTAACTCAAAAGCAATCAGAGGCACAATACAATGTTGAGGGATGTTACGAGCACAGACGGATCCAAAGTTTACAATGGTGGGAGCAAGCATTTTGCATTGATGGCACATCAGAATAGTTCAGGATTGATACAGGATGTGAAAAGGATGCAGAATGGCTCCAGTCATGTTCCTACATCCTATGGATGAGATCATGGAGGAGACAGTTGAACAGTGGAACATTTTTACAACTCTTGAAACTTATGAATCGTATGTGAACTCATTTATCTTCCAACTTGCTAATCTTTCCGTTTCAGTGTATATACCGTAAGTTTCAACTGAATTTGCCCTTCTTGCTGCTCATAATGACATCATGCATTCTATGGTCCTATGGATAACGATAGGATGAAGGCACTTGTTCTTCTTGACTTCTCTGCTGCTTTTGATACCATCAACCATTCTCTTCTTTTGCATCATCTTCGGCACTGGTGTAAGGTTTTTGGTTCCGCCCTACATTTGTTTGTTACTTATCTCAGTCCACACACTCAATCAATATACTTAAATGGCAATTATGTGCCATTCACAATCCAGACACAACTTTGTGGAGTGGGGATGATGCCAGCCCAGTTCTAAGACCAGAGCCACCTACATCACTGCCCTTTCTACTCTCAGCTTAAAATGGCCATTCCATACCATCTTTCCCCATAGTGTCCATTCTCTTGAAGGAAGGAAGATTCAGAATTAGCTGCTTCCTTCAGGGAGGCAACACTGTAAAGCTCGGTCTCGGGATTCTACTCTGCATTTTTCACAGTCGCTGTATGGGCAACTTCCTGAGGATGGTCTTTCTCACAACAGGGTTCATTTCTTTATCGGCAACAGTTGTTCGCTTTTTGTGTGCCTTCTTTAACATGGCCTTTCCATAACCACCATTCTGCATCTCGTAGATCTTAAACTACTGCCAATAATCTGAGACACCAGTCATTTTCTTAGTTCCTGGGACAGGGAAGTCTCATGAAACATCTCATCACCTTTCTGCTCAAGACATGTATACCAGGCAATGCATCATCCCACTATCACACGTCCCTCACCCCATTTCCATGTGTAGGACTCCCAGCTCGTATTTGTCAGGCACCACAACTTGCAGAGCAAGTTCTCGTATTTGGACTTAGCGTTGGCAGTTCTCGACCAACACAGTTAATAAAATCTGCTTTGAAAGATACTGGTAGGGTCCCTATGAAACTCTGACAGTTGAGGTCCTCTGTCTATAATCTTCAGTTCTCTCAGATGTTTGTCATGAAAAGCAAGCAATATATGGAGTTGGTATCAACCATGTCGACTCCTATTCCACCTGGGTACCTTGATCCAGACTCTGACATATCGGTTATTCTTCTGGTCTGAGTAATCTCTCCTTTACCTGGTCAAATTCAGATGTGGACTCTCTTAGTCTTCACTCTGGAATACCAGCGATAAGTCAGATTTGTTTTTCAAACAGGACCAGTAGGATAAGCTTCCACAGCATTACCTTCGTTGTACACAGACCACTCATTTATTTATTACGAAAAGGACTTTCCCAAGTTCCACACAGCCTTTCCACTGTTGGGACTCGGACCATCTCACTATGTTACAACAGGGTGGGCCCAAGCCCTGTCGGATCAGCGGCGCCAGCCAGGAACCAGTGTTTTGTTTCAGCTGTAACTCGGAAGACACTGATTAGCAGCTCTTTGCCTGGACGAACATATATTTTGTAACTTGCCACGGGTACGGGCTTGACTTGTATACGTCATGTCACTCAGCATATACATGTACTGTATATATCACACACTATCAAGTTATCTTGACTCAAGTACAATTGTACATGCACAGTGCATACATCGCCGCTCTTTGACTAAAGCCACGCATCAGCGGAGGCGGCCCCAGCCCTTGTCCAGAGGATTCTTGATGCCACCTCTATCCTTGACCTATGGATGTCCTCCAATCGCCTCTGCTTGAACTGTAACAAGACCCAGTTCATCTGGCTTGGTGGCCGCGTGCAGGTCGCCAAGATCGATCTCTCCTCCTTACGCCAGAGATTTCCAGATATCTCCTTCTCTACTATGGTCCGGGATCTCGGGGTTGTACTGGATCAGGAGCTTTCCCCGTCTGCTCATGTTAACAGCGTCTCTCACTCGTGTTTTTACCATCTTCGTCAGCTCCGCATCATTCGCCGTACTCTTTTCTTTCACGCTATCTCCACTTTGGTCCAAGCCCTCATTTGCACCAGGATTGACTTTGGGAACGCCATCTTTACCGGCCTATTGCTTGCCAACACTGCTAAGCTGCAATCTGTGCTTAACTCTGATGCTCGTTTCATTGGGGGCATTCCAAAATATGGCCACACCTCGTCTTATATTCGTGACACTCTTCACTGGCTCCCCGTCCAGCAGCGTGTCCACTTTAAGATCCTCTCCCTCATGCACAATTGTGTTGTTGGCTCTGCTCCCCTTTACCTCATTGACTTCTGCACTTTGGTCTCCTCGTTGCCGGGCCGTAGCACCCTTCGCTCCGCCACTCAAGATCTCCTCTTTGTCCCTCTCATGCGAACCGCTGCGGCCCAGTTCAGAAGCTTTGCCTACGTTGGTCCCACTTGCTGGAATCGTCTCCCTCGAGAATTGTGACTTGAGCTCCTTTCTCTCCCCCTCTCAGTATTCCGCAGGCGCCTGAAGACTGTATTGTTCAACAGTGATTTTACTTTTTCGGGTCGGAAGCACCTCTGTTGAGTTTATCCTCTAAGAGGCGCTTTATAAATCTCAAATTACAATTACAATTATAACTGGCAGCCTTTAGTCAACTGCTTCTGCTCTATTTGCATCCTGCAGTGTGGTTCAGAGGAAATTTCTTGTCTTCCACACCAAATAATAGGTAATTAATTGCTAATGTGCGAAAGACTGTTTCCCATGGCCTTTCACGCGTAACTAAACCCTTAATGCTAATGATGGCCAGCGGCACTTTGATCGAGTACTGGATATTACTGAAGTGTGGAGTGGGGTTGCAAAGAAACAAAGACTTAAATATTAAATTGAATTAAAACATAAATCAATGAAAAGATTAGAAATGGACTGAACAACTTAAATATGAAACTGTTATATAATTCCTGCATTATTTAGATAAGAATATTATTATTCATAAAATTTACATTTAAAGCCTTGTGGCTGGTCTGCCACAATTGTACATCTAGTGCTTTGTTGATGTGTGTCAACTCACTTGGTCCTCTTTTGTTTACATTACACACCACACCAACAGGTACACTGCTTGACAATCATTCACTAGGATATCATTTCTATGTGGATGATACTCAGATTCACACTTCTGTCAACAATCTGTCTTGTCACTCATCTCTGTAGCTGTTGTCCACTGCCTACGAGGAGGTGCAGTCTTGGATGGCGGCTAATAAGCTTCTCCTTAACCCATCAAAAACTGAATTTCTGCAACCTAAGAAGTCTGAATGGCTTAAACCTACTCACATATTGAGTTGGCTGATGCTGCTCCTACCTTGGACAGCCTTTGTGATTCTGCTATGTCTCTCATTGACTATGCAAATGGTATTCGTAAGTCATCATATGTGTATATTCATGACTTACTTAGAAACAGGCGTTTTGTTCCCATGTTCTCAAGGATAACTCTGGCGAGCACACTGGTCACCAGTCACCTTGATTACTGTAACCCACTCCTTACTGGTATCACAAAGTTAAACATGCAGAAACTTCAAATGGCTCAAGCTCAAAAGTTTAGACCTCTTTGGTTAGAGCATAACTGATACGTCCAAATATGAGCATAAAACTCCAGTACTTAAATCTTTGCACTAGCTTCCTGTTTGCAAAGGATTCGCTTCAAACTGTGACTTATAGACATTAAACTCTGGCCAACGACAAATCAATCCTCATTTTCCTCAGACCCAGCATTATTCAACAAGGTCACCTGATTGTCTTTGTCTGGTTGTGCCAAAAACCAGAACTGTTCTTGGTGGAAGAGCTTTTTCAGTTGCTGGACTTAAATTTGGTTCTCTCTTTCCTGCATCTGTTAATGTTACTGAGTCTCTTGTCATTTCATTCTCAGCTTAAAACTTACCTTTTTCAAACTGCTTATCCATCATAGGCTGCCTCTTTGTCTTGTGGACTGACCTGGGTATCAACTTGGTTACGGCTTGGCTTTCGTGAGCCATTTGTTGATCCTTATGCATTAGACACCGGTGCATTCGAAGTTTCTAATTAATTAGTAATTAATAATAATTAATCAGACACTAGTGCTACAGAAGTTGCCAATTACAAATTTTGCACTTGGCACACAAGGGCATGCACTGGGTTGGAGCAGTTTACTGATCTGCACTATGCTGATGACACGCCTTTCTTTGCTGAAATACTGAAGATCCAGGCTCTCTCCACGGAGCCAGTGGATCAGAAAGAACACAAATTCAGACTAGAAATCAGCTGGGCCAAGAAAAAACCCAGATTACAGTGGACTCATGTCCAACACTGGATCGTCTACAGGAGGCAGGAAAGCAGATGGAGCTGGTTAATGGGTTGCCCTACTTCAGTACTCCTGTTGAAGCCAGTGGTGGCAATGGACCTGAGGTTCAGCGGTGAGTGACCATTGCCTGCGAATGCATGAGCAAATTGCAAACAGGGACCTGGAGTACTGACATCCAGCGGGACACCAAACTCCACCTATTAAAGATATACGTGCTGTTCATCCTCCAGTGTGGAGTGGAGATGTGGATGCTAACCAAGGACTTAGAGGCGAATCTGGATGCCTTTCAACAGTGGTGCCCAAGAATAACACTGCACACTCCCTATATGGCTCACATCACCAATGTGGATGCACATCCCAGTATCAGAGACAATTCAAATGAAGGAGGCTCGGCTGTTCAGACACACTGCATGTTGCAACAGTGACAATATCAAAGCTTTGAGCTATGATATCCCACCACTAAGAGGTAGGAAGAGACCAGTTGGCACCCTTGACACATGTGGACATCAGGTGCAGAGTCCTACCTGCACCTGCTCAGTGACTGCACACAGCCTGAAGCTGAGCCCACAATAGAGGCTGGCAACATACTGTGAAAATAGCAACACACCATAGTGGAGCTTGCCACAGATCATGATGAGTAAATTCACTTCACTCAAAATCTAGTTTGTCTTTTTTCAATAATCAACATACTTTGATGATCTTTTTACCTCCTTCACAATTTCTGATCACCTTAAAGTTTTTCTTTTTCTCAGATTTTTATGACCGTTTTTCATTTGACAATTGGTAATTTTAGTTCCGCCAATTTACAATTTCAGTAGGCAACCCTTACCCATACCAGTTTATGGGGACCAATTCATATTGCCCCTGGATTGTAACTGCACATCTGTATAGTGCCCCTTCAAGAGAAACTATTTTCAGAGACCCTCCTGATCAGACAACACAAAACCACGATCGAAGATATTGTTTTCCAAAAGCTGACAGAAGAGGCAGTGACAGGCCATGGAGCTCATATTGTACTCCGCTAGACATCATATTCCAGAAAGATGGTCCAACCACCACAAAGTGTCTGCGCTGCACCATAGAAGTTTGGAGCAAAAGGACCTGTGGCCAGGTAAGGAAGAGACCAAGAAACAGCTCCTTAAGATAAGACAAGACAGTTATGCACAAGTACATAACTGTCTTATTTTTCATAGGCAATCAGTGCAGTTCCTCCTACATGAAATTTGGTATACGGCCAAATCTAAGAATATCCACCCTAGATTCAACAGCTCAACAGCAAATGTAAAGGTTTACAGAGAAGGCCACAATGGAGTATGATGCAAAGCCCCAAATTAGGTTCAGGGACAAATCCTCTGCAGAGGACGAGAGAAGCTATGCCCTCCATGCTCCAAAACTGAACTCATGTACATTGTACATAGGTAAGGAACAAAGTTTTAAGTTGCAACTGCTTGTGAATTTCTGTATTACGGATTTTAGAACAGAATTATAAACCCAAAAGCTTAAAAACGCTCTTAATTTATGTTAAGCTAAATATTAGACAACTTAACCTATGATTAATAGAGTTTGTAAAGTCACAATACTATGGTAACCGTCTTTGAATAGTGCAAAATTTTGCTGCGGATATGCAAGCTTAGTAAATTCATCCACAGAAAAAATGTTTTAAGGCATTCAGTACAGTTCTCGAAATCTTGAACTGCTTAAAACATTTCAAACTTTTCCCCCTAATTTAAATGTTTCTGGTAACAGGGTATAGGTACAGAAATGGTGACACAGGAAACAAAAGGAATCAGGAAACAAACAAGAAAGAATAAAGAATGGGGCAACACAAAGATAGTAAAATATGAGGTAAGGTAATGTAAAGTAAGGCAAATTAAAATTGCTAGTTTCTTTTAGGTCTCTGTCAACTTGGTCTCTATTAACAACATTTCTTAGAGATGTAGAATTGGATTCATTGACAACAACATAGGCAACACCAGCAAACAGCCATCACATAAGACAGTTTAATCTTATAATACTCATTTTATTAAAGCAGTAATACAAAGCCACAACCAGTGAGAACAAGTGTACAGTTTAACATATGCCGTGGCCTTGAATGTGGCCCTTTATGTACAAAACTACAAGAAGAAGGAAATAAAATTGGTTAGAAAAGTGTACACTTACGAAGCAAACAGGACAAACAATTACTAAAGTAAAGAAATAATTGCAAAATATCATGACACAAATAAACAACCAAGTACAACAGCTGAAGCAAATTAATTTAAATAAACATGACTTTGAACTTTCTTACGTGTTAAAATAGTAAATCCTCAATAATGCATTAAACTGAGTAGTCACAACGCTATATCTTAAAGAGGTTCAGATTACAAGGTATTGCAAGTTAATCCTTCATTTGACTTAAAAAGAAATGTTAAATTTCCTGTGACACATCTGAAATCAAACCCTGATGATAGGATGTCATGTTAAAAATCTCATGAAAACATCAAAATGCAACATCAAATGCAAGTCGCAACTGTATTTCAACAGAAAAATTGCGACCCACAAGCAGAACTGCACTATAACTGAATCGAAGCTATATATGTACACGTTTTAATTAATCAACTGTACAATGTTTGAGACTGCACAGCTCAACACTTGGCTTAATTACAGAATCAGACGTAGGGAAACTGACTTAAATAAACTATCAACTCAATTCGTAAATTGTAGCTGGAAGTGAGGTAATTTGAGTAATTGAGCAGAAGAGTGGTCCCAGACAGAGCCAGAAACAGTGTCATGCTTACGCTAGGTGTGTCTATTGCACGTTCTTCATAAACCTCATCAAACTCTTAGTCACTGGGGTTTCTGGGTCAGTTGATTTAAGCACATATGCTACATGGAAACCGCAGCAATTGGCAAACCTTACCCTCCAGCCTGCAAAACATAGGTTCACGAAACTAGTAAGAAAGAAGCCTGAACTGCAGTAAAACAAAATATAATAATATGATTATTAGTTTTAATAATCAAATGATTATAATCATCAGCCTTACTTTAGGTTTGCAGCTTACCCAACAAAACATAACTCACAACCAGCGCCCTGTTTGATTCATTTGACATACTGATGGTTTTGGTTTGGTTTTAACCTGGTTTTGTTATTTTGTTACTCGGAGGTACTCAACCTTAAGAACTATAGTTCACTGTAACCATAATTATTATTAGCAGCAATCGATAAACTGATGGAAAACTGTGCCACACTAACTGCCAAAAATAACTACATGAGTAATCAATCAATGATTCTTTCTGACAATCCAAAATTTTATCGACTGACATAAAGATGCAAAAATACTTATAAGCAGACAGCTGAGGTATGAAGTCAGCAAAAACAACCGCAATAAAAATAATAATTAATAATAATTAGTAATTTTTCATGTACTGGTGTCTAATGCACAAGGCATCAACTGATGGCACACCGAAGTCAAGCTGCAATCAGATCAGTCCACAAGACAGAGAGGCAGCCTATGGTGGATAAGCAATTTGAAAAAGATAAGTTTTACATGAAGAACGAAATGACAGGAAAAAGAAAGCAGACAGTAGCAGCAAAGATAAAAAACATAATGGCAGCAAAGACAAACAAAACAATGGCAACAAAGATAAACGAAAACAATGACAGCAAAGGCAGTGACAGCAAAGAAAATGTTAGAAAACACAGTGTCAGTAAAGACAATGCAAACAAAGACAACAAGGATGAGGTGTAAATTAACCCAAAACCCAGACTGAGTCTGTCATCAACATATTTTGATGATCCGTTTACCTCCTTCACAGTTTCTGATGATCTCTTTTAGTTTCTTCTCTAGTTTCCCGGATATTTATGACCCTTGATAATCAGTAATTTTAGTTTTGCCTTTTTATCATGAACTTTTTTACTTACAAGGTCAGTAGGCAACCCCTACCCATACCACTTTGTGGGGACCAATTCATATTGCCCCTGGATTGTAACTGCACACTTGTATAGCGCCCCTTCAAGAGAAACTATTTTCATAGACCCTCCTGACCAGACAACACAAAACCACGATCGAAGATGATGGTTTTCAAAAGCTGACAGAAGAGGCAGTGACAGGCCATGGAGTTCATATCGTATTCTGTTAGACATCATATTCCAGAAAGATGGTCCAACCACCACAAAGTGTCTATGCTGCACTATAGGAGTTTGGGCTGGTGGAACAACCAGGTCACTTTGCACAGCAGCAAAGCAAAAGGACCAGTGGCCAGGTAAAGAAGAGACCAAGAAACAGTGCCTTAAGATCAGGTGGAGTACAGCCTGTATGGCCAAAACTAGGAATATCCACCCTATTTTCAACAGCTCAACAGGAAATATAAAAACTGACAGAGGAGGCCACAAAGGGGTATGAAGCAAAGCCCCCAGTTAGGTTGAATTAGGTCTTTGCACTCCACGCTCCAAGACTGAACTAATGTACATTGTACACAGGCAAGGAACAAAGTTTTAAAGTTGTAACCACTTGGTCAGCAAAGATATGGTAAACAAAGATAATATCAGCAAAGATAATGTAAACAAAGACAATATCGTCAGACAAAATCAGCACAGACAACGTCAGCAAAGGAACCGTAAACAAATATAAAGACAGCAAAGACAAATCATGACTGAAAGGAGTTCAGGAGTCAAATAACTGAAAGGCATATGACAGAAAAAACTATCAATTACCAGAATCAGGATTAAATAAGTAATAAATCAAAATGAAAACTGATTTATGAAAATCGTGATAATCCAGTAAAAACTTCATTGAAATAACCACTAATAGACAAGTCACATTTAAATGACTGAAGTTCCACTGATCAACACTTAAGGCAGTCATAAGGAACCTGTTTCTCATCGTGATGGACAGTTAGCATCACACAGATCTGTTTGCAAATATAACTAAAAACTGACAAGCTAAGCCATCACACAGCAACGGTGAATCATGTGATCATTCTCAAGGAAGTGACTTTTGACACACATCCAGAAAGAAGAGAAAAACATCATAACACGAATGACAGACAGCAGCATGAAAAAGTTTAGAAAATCAGGAATGACAATCAAGTGAAGTCGTCAGCAACACGAAAAAGTACTAAGAACAACAATAAAATCACAATCTAAAACCATATTCTAGAAATTTACTTTTTTGAAAGCTGATTACATCTGTCAAATGTCTTGCACATTTCTGATGACTGTTGAGCTTAAGCTAACACAGAAGCACTATGTGAATCTCCATCTGTATTATATTAAAGTCAGACAAGGCAACCACAACAATCACCACTTATGTACCTTTTGCTACTCATGTGGAGCTGGACCTTTGCCAGAATGCAAGCCAACAGCACAGTGCTTTTCACGGGATCCACAATTATTTCTGCAATTGCTGTCATAAGCACCACAGTCTAATGAAAGAGTATCATATCACTCAATGGTGCTGGGCAGTTGTGCGTGAAAGAAATACTCAAGGTCCCTATTATATTATTATTTTGCATTTATCATGCATGCAAGGTCAGTAAATCTGAATCTGAGGCACAAAGCAATTGCAAGTGAAGGACTTGTTCAAGGTCCCTACAAAGTAACCGACTAAGGGGATGCTAGGACCCGTACTCTCCGTGTTACAAGCCAAGCGCTCCATCCATTCGGCTACCAAACCCCAGGAACTGTCTCAGGGGAAGCTCCTACCCAAACACTCCATGTTACAAGCCAAGGGGAAGCTCCTACCCAAACACTCCATGTTACAAGCCAAGGGGAAGCTCCTACCCAAACACTCCATGTTACAAGCCAAGCGCTCTATCCATTTGGCTACCACACCCCAGTAACCATCTCAGGGAAGCTCCTACCCAAACACTCTGTGTTACAAAGCAAATGCTCGACCATTCGGCTACCATGTCAAAGGTGCTATATAAATATCCAATTACACTACATCAAAGGAAACCTAGTGTTCACAGGCACGAAAGAGCTACGTATGACTCAAAAGTTGTCTCTTAATTAGTCGCAATAAACACATAATTGGTTTAAGCTAGTACTAGAACTATTATGACTGTATTTATATAGGTCAACCTTCTACAGCAACTGTCTCATGGAAATCTCACATTGGCACTCCCTCACCCCACCTGTGTCTATTCTAGAACTGCAATACTAAAAATGTTATTAATACTAAGACTAATTAGAAAATAAGAATAACATTAATATTAAGGCTAATAATATTAATGTTAATAATACTGTTCATCAAAACTCCGTCTGTTGCAAATGAACTAAATAAATGATTTTGTTCGGCGAATGCAAACAATGATCCATCTGTTGAAATCAAGTTGAAACCATTTTCTGGTTTTGCATAAAAAATGCTAAGCACCCCAGTTTCAAATTGGAGAATCAATAACCTGCAAGAGGAGGCACTATGATGCTGGCCATGTATCGTGGTAAAATTTGCAGAAGTCGACTCATTCAAGGTAGCACTGACTTGTGACATTATGAAAACTAGGACCTTCATATACTTCTAGTATGCCTGTACTTGAAGCAAACAGAAAACAGCTAGCTCCTAGAGGCAGCCATGGACATGAAGTGTTAGCAACATCATATTTCTTAGCCACGGCATACGACGGTGGTTAATCAGCCCTCTCCCTTGCTGCTTGATCTTCCCACTGCCATTGCATGGTCAGTGTACACCATAATAGGCTAGGGGCAAAAGTGCAGCCAAGTAATCTTTAAAAATAATGTATGCACTGGTGAGGAGATTTCAACCCTGACCTTCTGACTGACAGTCCAGCAGGCTAACTACTAGACTATATGTATAGTGCACCCCAGTACACAACAGAGTGCAAATTTTCACTTCGTTCTTGAGAGCAAAACTGGAAGTTATACTCAGTCTGCTGCTCTTAATATGTATGTTAAATACAAAGTCAAAATGCAGATTCAAGAGAAGAAGGAACTGAACTAAAGATAAAAGCTCTAAAAAATAGCACAGTCCAAGTGAGAATGTAATTTAGAGTGAGTAAGAGAGTGCTTAAAGGTAAATTGAAATTTTCTGATGATGGACCACATGCTAATACAACTGGAGTTAGAAATGACTGCAGATAGAGTCACATTTTTACTGGGTTTGGTGTTAAAGGCATCAAGCAATAATAAGGGACTGATGGTCAATGATAATCACAGAATCAGGTCAGATTGGTCTAAAAGGTTTGCTTCTTTAGCAAAACATGTCTTAGGCTGAATTCCGGATCATGTAGTCGACTTAAACTGCATGAAAGTGGTTTCTTTGTTTCAATAAAATGATCATTGCCATATTTTAACAGAAACTTTGATTATTACCAGTCTAAAAAAGACATTGAAGAACGAATATCAAGACTACATTGTAAAAAAATTAACACAAAAATTGCATAGTAAACTCATTACAGACTACATCTTGGGCAAACTAGTCCAGCATTGACATAAAGCAGAAAACCTAACACCACAAAACCATCTAATGACTGCGAATGAGAAATACAAAATTTGCAGACTATGAAGGAATGAAGCACAGAATGTAATATAGACTGGTCTAGACAATCACAACATAATGTAAACAAACTATGCATCATAACAAACATACAGGTCTTGTATTGGGCACAATCCTATACTGACAACTGCTTGTGAACTTATCCAAGAAGTAAAAAATGCAGCACATGATGTGTGCCTTGTTCTGTGAATTTCATAGCACAACAAAATTCTTTCTAAGTAAAATTATGTAACCTTATTAGATGTTCCAGGCCTAGGTGATCCTCAAGCTGCAAACAGAAGCTCTTGCACTTCTCAAGCTGTTCATCTACAGATATTCTTAGTATGCCTTTCAAAAATTTGCATTAACTTCATTACACCCACACGTCATGCAATCAGAAAGAAATTCCTGTTCAAATTGAGTGGCATCATAATTTTCAAGCAGTAGGTCCCATTACCAATTTATATTTAATTTTTCAGCAGGTCATGATAACAACGTGAAAGTTTAGACAAGATTTTTTGCTTTTAAAGTTTTCATTTTCTTAGAAAATTTTTCCGATTGAATTTAAAAATAAACATCAGTATGATGGTATTGAGATGGTATTAGAGATTGGCTAATAGGCATAGATGCAAGCTGAAATTAATCGCAAAAAGCAGGAGGATAAAGAAAAAATTAAATGAAATGCTCCAATATGTGTCCATCATGACTTACTCATATTCAGGATAGCAGCATCCTCTTCAAGATACATTCTAGCAATCTTATCTAAATACATCTTAGTCATCTGTTCATCTATTAAACTGTCATTTGCAGCAGTGTTACCTTTCTGCAACTAGAGTTCAGAGCCATGTTCCAATCACTTCTTAACTGTTGCGAATCATTTCCAAACTGCCAACAAATACTGAAACCTACTGAAATTGTCTAAGTAAGTGAGTTACCATGAAAATCAGCAAACTTTAATGTTCCCAATCTTTACTGGAGCCAATCATCAGTGGCAATCTCACCACTGAAAAGCAGCTGAAATAAAACCTATAAGCTTAATCTAAAATGCTGAATGTCAAAATACAAGCATATCAAACCCATAGTCCACAGGTCATGCAGTGCTTATCTACAGATTCATCTCAGTGAGCAGATAATACAAAGGCAGTAAAATACAAACAGAGGGCAAAAAACGAATTGTGGTAAATCAGCACACTTTCACAAAAACCCCATATTGCTATTGTGACAAACTGAATCCCTACCACGCAGTTTGATCATCTGTCAGAATATTTAATGGATGTATTTAATTTTAGTGCAAGATGAAGTTTTATCATTTGTTTCAGTAATTTTATCTATCAACTTTATTTTCTTAGATATTATAGTCTATTATCTAATGATAAGTTGAACAATGCTAAATAATTGTCATATTAAAGAACTTTCCCAAGATGCCCAAGTAGTAACTGTTCCAGGGAAGGTACACACAAGCACATGTACGAACGCACAGGCACACGCATGCATGTGCGTACACACCTGCACGCACATGCACACACACACAGCCAACTTTCCCTCTAAGCCAAAAATTCAGTGCATGGGTTTCAGAACTTGATGTGCGGAAAGATATTTTGGATGAATTTTTATCATTTGACCATTTTTGCAGTTTGTGGAGCCACAAAACTGCCTCACGACCACAAAGCTTAGAGGGAGCACTTAACACTAGCCATTACAAGTTGAATATTTAAACAATCACTCACTGTGGCCTACTAATGAATGAATGCTTGGACCCTCTGCACCAGTTCTGCACAAATTTCATCTCTCCTCTACAGAATGAAATTTAACTTTCTATCTGCACTGGTTTGGTTCATAACCTCTACTGCAAGCCCCACAGCACCAACTGACTCTTGGTGCTTTAAAAGTTCTCCTCTGATGCGTTGGGTGCAGAAGTTCTCGTTAATCCCTAGGAAGAGAAATTCTGAAAGCGAACATCGTACAAACGAACTGAAATCAAGCTGTTGAAGCAAATAAAAGAATTTCAACCACCAAAACGTAAGGCAAATAATAACAGCAATTATTATTCAAAAAAATCATTATAAAATTTACCAACAGACAGTTGAGGCATGTATAACCTTAAAGAGCCAAGCTTGAACAAAGGTATCCCCACTGCAATTTTTCCACCCTGTTCTCATGATCTGTCAAACAAGCTGAACAACATGAGTCCAGATGCACAGAAAAGATCACATCAACAGTTAGATCAAATGGCTTGGGTTGGAATAGGACTGTTCCCAGCAAGTGCATTCTCATCAGCATCAGATCCTGAGGCTATCATCACCTGGGGTGCATTCCGTGTCAGAACTCGCTCCCCCCTGTCGCCGAAGCGTATGCAGCATCCGAAGGTTCTGCAGGGAATACTGGCTCTGCATGGAAGAGAGGCTTCGCTTCTCAAAGCTGTCCGCCTCCAGGCCCATGCGGAATGCGTTGACGACGCGAATCTATAACACAAGGAAAATGAAGAAATGCTAAGCATGCAACATCAAAAATAACAAATGATGAAAAATAAAAAACAAAATCACCAGAAACAGAAAATATAGATTAAATTAAAGACCTAGAATTTTCTTGCAAGAGGTAATTACTTTCACAAAGCTTATAAATGTTTTGATGGGTTACTATAATAATTTTATTTTTACACTTTTAAATAAAACTTCAAAAAATGCTGCAAATGGCCAAGCTGAATTTTATTTCTAAGGTTTATTCTTAGGAAGCCAATCAAATCTATAAATTTCACAAAGAATTTTTGGAAAGAAATAAAAAAGCAGCTGAAAGCTGCATCTGTTCTTCAAAATTTGAGTTAAAATCTAAAAAAGTCTGCCATTCAAATAACTTTCTCAACCTCCTTGTTAAAATTTGTATCATAAAGATGACTCTAGATTAAAGAGAAAGTTTCAAGAATAGATCAATTATTCCAAAAATTGTTCAACATAATTGTACAGACATGACGAACTTTACTTCTTTCAAAGATTTTCAGCATATGCATAAACCTGATGGACTTTAATTATTATTCTTCTTCCTTCTGGCTGGAATTAATCCCTCCTAGCAAGGGGTCAGATGGATCTGATGGACTTTAATTGTGATGGAAAAGTTTGCCAACTCTGACGAATTTAATTCTCAGTTTAAATGTTAGATCAAGTGTGATATACAATAGTTAATGCAAAGCAAATAGACATTTATACAGCCCCATTTCAAGAAACGTGGTGCAGTAAAGCAGCTGTCCAATTTAGCTACACCAATCCACCATGAAACCAGATTGAAGCAACAAAGGGGCAAGTGAACTTGTTCTAAATTTATTGGTAACATATTCAAATGTGACGACTACAGCAAGGTTGCCATATCACATTTGGAATTTTGAAATATGGGAAAAAGCAAATAAACCATGTAGCCCAGCCAAGAAATCTGAAGTAAGGAAACTTATTGCATAGTTCCCTAAGGTACTCTTGCACAGAAAAACATTTGCACATTTATAACCGAAACTGTGTTCTATTGAGTTTCTGTGGCGAGGAAACCAGTGCAATTTGTTCCGCATGAAATCAGATATATGCTGACAAGTGGTAACTGTGCCAATCAACCAGCATTCAGAATTTATTGGAGCTGGCACAATAAAACGATTTAGCGACATCCAAGCAAAACACCTATGAAAGCAAATGGAGGAACAAAACTGATACCACTGGCAAGGAAAAAAAACATTAAATGTTCTAAAAACCACAATCCTATGAACACCTAACAGGAACCTAGAGATTGGACAACATGCCTCAAATAGTGCGTTATGCATGAAAAGTAACAAAGAGCAAATCAAATGGTAGCCAAACAGGTCAGTCAACGAAAAGACACCATGAAACAGAGTTCAGCCAATAAACGGGAGCAACCAACAGTACTGAACCAATGAATTTGAAAGGAACATGGCCAAAACAGAGCGATATTTGAGTCACGATTATCAGAAGCACAAAAGGATGAACAATGAAAGGATCACTCTGAAGAGCTAGCCTGATGAAAGGTAATGCAATTAGACATTTAAATAAAAGATTTGTGAGATAAAGAATCACACTCTGAAGGGTACTCTTATGAATGTGAACCAATGTCAGCAGAAGAAGCCAGAAAGAAAATCCAAAGTTCATGTGGGAAAAGTTATTAAATACATGCTACAGAGATATAAGTGTCACTCTATTTGTAGGGAAGAAGGTTGAGAGACAATTTTTACCAACTACATGATTTGAATGAACCTGGAAAGACACTTTGTGTATTTCCAACATTCCCATTTAAGCTCCATACAGTAAAAATTCTTAAAAACATTTCTGCTAGAAACTGAAATTTTGGTAAAAGCAATTTTTAAACTTTAGATATGGCAATGAAGCATAAAAGAGGTTGACTGATTTTCACACCAAAGATAAAATGCCAGATAGAAAGACTTCACTTAGTTCATAATGCATCTAAAACGACTACTCTACTGATAGAGGAGATACAGAAAAATCTGCATAAGAGGATTAAAATGAACAAAAATACTGGGAACAAAATAACTGAAAATAAATCAAAAGGCCATGCTTAATGATTCCATCAAGAAATTAATTACATTAATTAATCTCCTTCACCATTTTATCAAGAACTTGAATGATTGATCCATTTTACGCCAAAAACCATGCAACATGCCGATCATGACCTTTAATACTCTTGATCAGCACTCCCATACAAACAACCTGCACTAATCATTAAGCTAAGATGATCATATGATTGCACACACAGCTGCTAGACTGTCCTGTATACACTCAAACCCCTACAAAACGAAGGACCCTCCATACTGCACCTTACAGCTTTTCCCATCTTTATCACTCTAATCGTGTACCAATCAATGGATCACTGCTGAGCTGGTTATAATTCATGGAATAACAACAAAATCACGCATCAGTATTTATTATTTTGAATAAATTCTATTGAAACTGTTCTTCCTCTTATGTTTATCACACATGTAACTATTATTTTGCCTAGTAATTTGTGTAATAATACTATAACGATTTAGGGTTATTTCCATAGTACATGTATCTACTAATGTTACTACCAGTTCTGAAGTTAAGGAATGCAACACATAGGTGGCTTGCAAAAATAATGCAAAAGGGGTAATAGACTAAAATCACTGATTCTCACACATATGTAAAAATTACATGTATTATAATTAATGTATGTATGTATGTATAGATCTGAACATTTATATAGCACCTTTCAGGTACCTCTCAAAAGCACTGAAACAAGGCTAACAGTTCTTAAACACTGTGTCTTAGTTTAGCTGAAAATAATTATTAATATCATTTAATATTAATTAATATCATTTAATATTAATTAATATCATTTAATAATAATTAATATCATTTAATAATAATTAATATCACTTAATATTAATAGTTTAGTTGAAAGTGTATTAATATTACTATTAGTAATAACTAACTTTCATCATTTGTATTATACAATTACTGCTATGTCTTTTGTTACCATTATACTGCTAACATACTTTTGCTACCATAACTTTCACTATAACTAATTACACTTTCTCCAGACTGCAATTACTGACCACAAAGGACAGACTGACCTCTTTCAGTTGGTCTTATTAGGCTTCGATTAGGGATACAATTACAGAGCATTTATTTACATCCTTCTAGGTCTGTTGTGTATCACAGTACTGGAGACAGTAATATCACTGACTTTCATTGCTAATGCTAACTTAAGCTTAGTATTATTATTATTTCTATATTTGTTAGTTGTTACTATCTAATTCATGGGATGTGGCGGTGTAGTGGTATGTTTGGTGCCTTGTAACCAGAGGGTCGCAAGTTCACATCTGCCTCAAGCCACTGCATAGCGACCTTGGACAAGTTGCTCACACAAAATTTTCTGCAAGGAAGGCAACGGGAAACCACTTCACTCATCTCATCCCTGGGTGGCATAAAAGCCAATGGATCTGCCTTTGGGCACAGAACTCATCATCATCATCATCACTATCTAATTAGAAAGCATAAATCTATGGCACTAAGCAACTGTACTTGAATGACTTGCCCAAGGTTTCTACACATTAAACTTTTCTAACCCGTATTAAAGAAATTCGTAATTCATATTTGTTGCAGAAAATTCTTAGGAATTTTATTCATAGGAATCTGTTGTTTCGGGCTGTGCATGTGCGTGTGTGTATGTGTGCGCAGGAATCTGCCAGTGGTGGCTTTTCTAGTTATCCGAGCACTTGTTGCTTTTTTACTGAAGAAATTTTTGTTCAGAATGAATTTAGCACCATTTAGGCTAGCGTAGGTAGTGCGTTTGCGGGTTAAATAAAAGGCAATGTATTAAGTGTCTAGATACACAAACACATCGCACTGTTCAATTCATCACTAGAAGTTGGTTAAAAATGTAATGTACTTCCTAGAAATGTGATGTAATTTGATGCAATGCTATCAAATGTAACTTAAAAGGGAAACTAGGCATTTTAATTTGAAAACATTATTCATTAAAAAGCATTACCTAACAAATTAACAACAACCCAAAACATTTTAACTGTCTTACACAATCTGACTTCAGTTGCCTGGATACTCGTAACTATAATCATAAACTTTACATCGCATCGGTGTTTACAGCAGCTAAGCCAGTAGAGAGGAACGACCAGTTTGCTCACACAATCTGCTTACTTAGTACTGCCATACTCATCTGGTATCACTGTATCAAACTAAACTGAACAGAATAACGTTTAAAATACGATGGCATCTTCGCTGAGCCTAGGCTGCTCCTTTGGCTAACAACAAATGTACAGTCCAAGTCAAATCATAAGTTATTGGAATCTGACTGAATGTGCAACTTGCCATTGGAAGGCAACTGACTGATGCCTGGCATATCAGACTCCAGCACCATAGAAGTCAACAGAAAAGGCTAGCTATGTCAAGATGTTTTGCAGGCCAAAACACAGCTAAGCCAGATGAGAAAATTTCTATATCCATCACATACGGACACTTAAACATAGCTCATGTATACCATTAAGTGACGCCATATGAACTTCCAATTAAAAATACATTACATTACAGATCAACTGCCTCTCCAAGTTCAGTCTTAAGATTCCACTGAAAATCAGACAACAGAACAGTACGTGACACTTAATCTAAATGGGAAGACACTGTAAATATACTCTGTTACATAAGAATGGGAAAGGCTGAAAAAATAAAAAGACAGGTGGACCAGAAACAATGGCTGATGGCAGCACAAATGACTTGAGATAGTGGAATAAGAGATGTAAGAAAAAATCCTTTGAATAATGCAATGTAATGTAATAAAACGGGCATCGGACACCTACGGGCATTGAGCCCACGGTTGTTGATGATGATGAATGTAAGCCACCTATTTATCTGAAAACTTGTAGTCTTCAGCAGCAATATCAGTAAAAGCTGCTATCAAAAGTAGACAGCAATTATGAAAGAGTTAGCTACAAAGTCTTCAACAACTCAATAGCTGGACTCATGGAAGGCACTAATGTCCAGAAGCAGGACACTAAACACTATGCAACCTCCCTGTACAGATCACATCACCACATTAACTTCGAGCATGACTCGAAACAAACACAGAATGATGACAAGATTCACCACCAACTACTGACTCAATCTGACATTTCATAATATAAATTCTGACACAGCTCATCAATAAATTTCACCATTTCCTTCCTATATATATATATATACATATATCTCCTCGTCTTCCAGCTGCAGAGTTTCACCGAAACGGCAAAAATTCCAATTCTGTTAAACTGACTGGACTTAGCATCTACAACAGTTCACCATAACCCCAAAAACAATTTAATTTTTCATCATACAGAAACCACAACTGCAAAGAAATAAGGAACATGAGGACAAACCTGGTGCTGGAGTCTGGTGAGGCCTCTTATCCACAGGATCTGTCCCCGACCGGCCTCATCAGTCATGACATCTTCTTCCACTTCTTTCTCCAGCCGTTCGATCTCCTCTGGTGAGGCTGAGCCAAGGACCAGGTTCTTTGGAAGTCTGTGAGTCGGTATGCATGTCACAAGCTGCAAAACAACGAGAAAATTATCAACCCGGAATTTAAAAATCTCCGGCAGGCACAAAGGAGGTTCAGGCTGTGATTCAGGCTTTCTTGTAGCACTGGTTTTTGGAACCTCATCAAGTGCCACATTATAACTAGCCTTTTCCATTATTATAAGGTCACATTTTACAAGCATTCACATCCGTGTTTCTGAACTGGAATGTGCATCATAATGAACCATTCTACAAGGATGGTCCAGCAAACTATCGACTTCAACTCTTACAAATTCTGTCAAGTTGTCATCGCTGCTACTTTACCTTATGATGCACTGCACTGTAACAAAGCTGATGCAATTTGTTTCTCAGAAATAAATCATTTTCTATTGTGTAACATAGTAATGAAGCCAACACTTGTACCTACTGCCACAAATGAACCATACAATTTCAGTACTGGGTCAGAATGCCTAGCTCATTTTTGATCAGGTTATACTTAATTAGAATTGAAATCTCCTCCAACAGAAATGCATACAAAGTCCAAAATCCATAAAAGCCTCAGTACAGTTGACCACTCGAGCTGGTGTACCCCTTTAAGTGTACTCTGTAAAAACTCGAGTTGGAAAGCAATGAATCACAAAGTCCTGAACATGGGAATAATGCATTAAAGGAGTTGCCATTCGCAGTACTTACTGGCTCATACAAGCACAATTTCTAAGAAATTCGACTGAATTCATTCGAATGAAACTTTACCTGTCCCCAGAGGAGTTCACCAACGCCAAGGAATAAGCACCATAACCACTGTTCAATTGTCAAAGAATGCGTAAAAAACGCATGGCCTCCAAACTGCACAATGATGATCTGAAAGAGAAAAACTTAATCATCATCTCAACAGTACAACAATTTTACTAACTGCATTTATTTAAAATCATTCTCACCTTAAAAGGGAAACTGTACAGTGCAGTTCAAGTTTGATTATAGGTCTTGAAACAGTCTTGGGAATTTTGATTCGTACTTGGTTTTAGTAACATTTAAGTTTTGTCCAATATCAGTACCGAATTAAGTTTTGAATGAGAATTCTATCAGGTGGAGTATAATCATAATGTGCAAAGATCTGCACACAGGAGTTCTTTAAGCAACTGAAGTTTGTGAAGTCAAGTTGAAATTCATTCAGCATGTTAATTAGTTTCCAAGTGGTTTTGACAACAAATATCTGAAAAACTCTGCTCCATTCAACAGTCTCAAGACCAATTTACTTAATGCTTGTCCTCTTACTGTCAGTAATGTTCATAAGCACTATCCTAAGACTGAAGGATATTTAGCTAATGCACAAAACAACAGCTTAACTGGACAACCATTCTATAGTTAGAGGTTAGGGGTCTGTGGGGCACAGTAGCTGTATGGTTACAGCGCTCAGCTTGTAACACGCAAAGTATGGGTTTGAGCCTCCTCTGGGACGGTTACTGTGAAGGGACCTTGAGCAAGTCCTTCATTCACAACTGCTCAGCGGTACCAACTCATGCTTAGTTATTTTATAATGACGCTTGAAAGAGACAAATCCAACCCACGCCGACTTTGGACGTCGCTCTCCAGCATCCTTGGACGTACCACTTCAAAGGCAGCTCCCTTATATCCATCATTTGCTGCCGGAGATTTTCTGGACTTCACGCAAAAGAAGGTGGAACTGGTCCGCCGCTCAACAGTTCTTGAGCTGATCTCTATGGAGGGTCTACAACAGCTACTACTGTCAGCTGGACCCTCTGCTGCCATTCCTACTTACAGATTTTGTGGACGATTTGCTGCCTCTTTGCATCTACTGTGTAAAACTGTTTTTGCTTCTGGTCTGTCCTAAATGCTGCTGCACACCTGATTGGAGGTATCCCTAGGTTTGGCCACATCTCTGCCTTCATGTCTGAGGAACTGCACAGGCTGCCTATTCAGGAACATACCAAATATAAAATTCTGGCTCTTGTATGTAACTGTCTCACTGGATGCGCCCCTCTCTACCTAAGGGAACTTTGCATTCCGACCTCCTCTGTCCCCGGACTCCGCCTGCTCCGTTCGACGGATCAAGGTGACTAGCTTGTCCCATTGGCTCAAAAAGCCACACATCAACACAGGAGTCTTGCTGTGGCTGGCCCTAGATCTTCTTAGCCTTTCTCCCCCTCTCTTCCACAAGAGAAGGCCTATTTGTTCCCCAGTGTTTCTGGGTATACCCTGAAGTGGTGCTTTATAAATTTTTGATTATGATTATGATTAAGAAATGCAGAAATAATGCACTGTTCATGACCAGTAAATTACCCCAGGCTTTTCTAAATGGAGTTATAAACAATACATGTGGCTTGTGGGTATCAGCATACGCAACTGCCATGATGCCACCAATTAATTATTGCTTGCCTGAGCTGCAAATGTAAAGACCCAGATGCCAATGAAGACTGGATTGCGGACGAGGCCTTCAAAGACGTTGCGCTGGCCGTGGATCTTGCGTGCGTTGATCTCGTTGAATAGAGTCATCAGGACGAATGTGTTGAAGATGATTGTGAAATGGGGCGAAGGAGATGGAGGGTGAAGCGACGATGGATCCATGCGACCGTTGTCTATGTCAAACCACTTATCACCTGTAATGCACATCACTTGCACTTAATATAAAGAGTAATAATAATACTAATAACAAGTTATTAATATTTTATTAGGAAATCATTTCTCTCCCAATGCCTTTCCATGGCCATCCAGCGCTTCAATGCAGTTGTCTTTTAAAGCAACTTACAGAGTTGGACACCAGCAAAGACTGACCAATCCAGAACAATGCTTCATAAACTTTTCCAAATCCTGAGGAATCCCTTTTTTAATAATAACTTATTATTATTATTTAAAATAGCACTATTAACACGTTTGTGCTTACTGCAAAGTGTACAACTCTGTTAGTTGAAAGAGAGAAGCACATCTGGCACAATAGCAGCTTATACATGAAATAATGCGCAAGACATCGGTCGACGGTTGCTACGAACCACAAGCCTAATCAGCATTCGTCCTTACTGCATTTATATAGCTTCTTGCAAAGGCTCCAAAACTGATCTCATCATCAAAACATTTGGAGCAATATTTGAAAAATTCTTGTAGCAACACTGTGCAATTCGTACATAACAGCATCACAGAGCATTGGTTACAACTGCTAGGCAAATCCTTGGAACTTAACTTTGTGCCAGAACACTTCAGCTCAAGTGTCAACACTGGAACAACGACATCACAAAAATGCCAAAAAATTCCAGCCCTCATATGCTAAATAACATTCTAGCCCACACAACTGCCTGACAGCAGTTCCAGCTGGCAAGAAGCCTCACCTGCAAACAGAATGCAGAAAATGACGACAAGCTGGTAGACACCATGTCCAATGATGTTCTTCATCATTGTCCGCGAAATCAGTGGCTTTGTTCGGCCATATGGCTTTCTTTTGAGCATTTCCTCGTTTGGCAGCTCTGTTGCCAATGCCAGTGATGCAAGGGTGTCCATTATAAGGTTGACCCACAGCATCTGAATAGCTTTCAATGGTGACTCCTACAACGGGAAATGAGCAACTTGTGGGCATAATGTCAGAGGAATGCAATATACGTACCACATGTCTGCTCAGTATTAAAGCCACCTTTCTACACTATTATGTTTATGTTTATGAAGGAATAAACTCACATTCATAAAATATTAGTAAGTACTAAACTCCAGCTGTTTTGCCAAAAATACGTGGTCGTCAGGGGATAGGTCGTTAAAGGGTCAAGTTGCACTTGTGTTGATCAGTAGATAGGTATGCATGTAGCACTTCTAAGAGGCACTGTGTTAAGTGTCTTGATCTATACATTAATGAATAAACTAAATCACATAATTTGTAAAATGCTAAACTCACATTTATAAAGCATGCTCCAAGGAATGCCACAATGACCGCGACCACATTGACCGTCAGTTGGAATTGCAAAAATTTGGCGATACTGTCGTAAACATTACGGCCCCACATTACAGCCTTTACGATGCTTGTAAAATTGTCATCTGTCAAAATAATGTCTGATGCCTCCTTGGCAACGTCTGTACCAGCAATGCCCTGTAATGAAACACACAGCAGAATAAGACAATGGAATATGACAGCAGAATGAAGACACAGAACAAGACAAACAAGCATTGAGAAATTATGAAAAAATGAAACAAAGGGATGAGACAATGCAAGAAAACAAAGGTGTAAGAAACAATACATTTAGCCTTTTGGTTAATGCTAAATTTTCAATGCATGATGATCACATTGTTCCTGGTCCAGCAAACTGACATCACGGCTTCTCTTCTATTCGATCATCTTTACGGAAATATCTTCCTATTAAAATTCACTTGGATCTGTTTACAGCAGACTGATTAGATTTCATTCTCACGATCAAATATGACAGACCAATTCCAATACCACTAGCATATTCTGAAGAGGTGCTACAGAAATTTTAGTGTTATATATTTTTGTTGCTCGAAACAATATATATTTACAAACAATGCATCACATCGTTAAAATGTTGGACACAATAGGTAGACTGTAAAGAACCTAAGTCCCATTGACTAGGGCAGCCTATTTCAGAGTAATCAATTAATGATGGTCCAACAATATATACATACATATAGCTTAGATATACATACTTAACTAATTGATTTGTTCTCTCACAATACAAAAGCACAAGGAATAACAAGAGAATAATAAAACGGAACAGTGTATGGAATGCAAAACAGAATGCAAAACAGGAGAATTAAGAATCGGTATGTAAAAGATTTTTCTTAACCACATAACACACCTTTGAGAGATTCTTATCAATAAGCCAGTGGATACCAGAGGATTCCTGCCATCAGCAAAGGAAAGACATTTACCTTGATGTTGTGCTTTCTATGATAATAGACTGAAACACTACCATTGACAACTTTTCATGTAGAGTTCCTGAGAAAGCTTATCAGCACAGATTACACTCTTACCATTGCAAATCCGACATCTGCTTTTTTCAGTGCAGGACCATCGTTTGTGCCATCACCTGTCACTGCCACAACTTCGCGACTTGGGTTCAGCCGACTGTCAATGATACCCTTGACAAGGGTGTACTTGTCCTGTGGTGAAGATCGGGCCAGGACTCGTAGGCGAGGCCAGATTTTGTCAAACAGCTCCTGTTCAACCTAAAGAAAATCAACCAATCAATCAAATGATCACCTGAAAGGCTCCAAAGATTAGTCAAACAATCAAATTTAATCAAATTATGTTATTCAGTGAGGTTGTCACCAGTACCTCAATTAATATGAAACTCGCTGCATTTTGTATTTTATATGAGGATAAAGCCCATCAAAGGGCATCAAGGGTAACATGTGACGCAGTTGGTAACAGGCTAGCATGGTTTCGAGTCTGCTGAACGGATGCTACATAACATGATACAGTTAGGCATTTTCCAATGCATTTTGCCTGCGTCACCAAGCAGAATTTTGTAACCAATTTTTAACCAACCCCCATCACCAACCAGTAGAATTTTGTAACAAACATTTGCATATGATACATCCAGTAGAAATATGCAGCTGATTTTCACATGTAAGGGACTCTGTCAGCAACCCATAGAATCTGGTCTTGAAAAAACCTTACTGGAGAGTCTGGATCTTTCCGGATGCGTGTGTTGAACTCCCTTCCTTCCATCACAAGGAAGTCATCGCCTGGCTTAAGAATGCCACACTTGAGTGCAATTGACCGGGCCGTGTTGACATTGTCACCTGTCACCATCCGGACTGTTATGCCTGCATTCTGGCATTTTCGAATTGCATCAGGAACCTAGACCCAAGGAAAAAAACAGGATAATTGGCATCTCTTTATCATCTCAAAAAACTACATGTTCTGGCATGGGATGGCACAGCATGCCTCTGAGAGGTTCTCAAAATTTCTTATACAAAGGCTCAGATACGTAAAAGCACACATGCAGTGGCCAAATGTCAGCCTTTCACCTGCTTACATATGCGCAGCTCATAATCATAATCGCATATTTATGCAGCAAACACTCCTCCGAGATGGTCCTGACCTGACAACACAAGATTACAATTAAATAAAATGGTCTTCAATCGCTGGGAAAATAGAGGCTGGGAAAGGATGCAAAGCTCAGGTCGCAGGTTGCATGGCAGTCCATTCCAGAGTTTCTGCCTTTAAAATCTTTGAAAATTACCTCAACTGAGTTTCTGCCCCTAAAATCTTTACCTCAACTGATGAAACACTCTAAGCTGAAGTCATAGTAAAATCATCACAACCTCTTTTGATATCCATATCAAAGACAATCTGCTTCACATCTGAGGCCACTTCACAAAGGATTAAATAGGCATGACCTCACATAGGACTAACTAGGTCTGACCTCAAAAAGGACTAATCATGTACATGTATGACTTCAAAAGAACTGACTAGATATGACCTCACAAGGACCAACTAGGCGTGACCTCTGGCCTAGCCCTCTAAAAGATAACCAACTGATGACCTGACCCTATAAAAGACAGTCTGACCTCGGGCCTCACAGGATCCTCGATGCCAACAATGCAGATGCAGGTGAGATTGGTGACAATGTTGCTCTCGTCCTCCCAGTCTGGTTCTGCTTGTATGAGCTCATCGCTCTGAGAAGCATCTCCTGAAAATCAGAAGATGGTCATCACGAGCAGCTAAAATACCCGGTCACTAAAGGGTTAAGCCTTGTCAATTGTAACATAAATATTATTTAATGCTTTATAGTAAATGCATTTTTGGTTATAATAATTAATCAACGATATGTATCAAGTTTCTCGCACGTTATACTTTATCCAAACAGCAAGTCGCGAGTATTGGTTATAGATTTGCTAGATAGGCTGAGATTTTAGACATGCACAGTTTTGGTTATCCAACCCCTCTGGGTGCAAAAATTCAACCACTGTTTCAAACTCCCTGTCTAAGAAACTGATTTCTGCTATAAGGTTTCTTGTGCAAATGCTCAAACAAATGCTTCAGTGCAAAGCACCACCAGTTGACTCCATACAAATAAACAATTTTTACATGCCTCTATAGAATTCTTCATCATAAGAAATTCCTTTTTCCTGGAATACCTCGTTGCTGTCTGCTACGATACTTGAAATCATTATTGATTAATACTCAGTATATAAGGACACAAAGATAAGACCATCTACGACAGCAAGCACGATAAGGAACAAAAGAAAGCATAGGTAAGGTTAAACGAATACGAGATAAAGGTAACATAGACACACACAAGATCATAAATATTAATACAGTGTGGAGCTGTTAACTTGAAGTTGTCGGGAACATGCCATCAAAACCATGTCTAAACGGGCCATGTGTTAAACAGAATAATGCTCAAATAACCTAAAATAAATATTTTCAAATACCCTAAAATATGCTGTAACTAAACCCTTAGTACAGTAGGCCTACCTACCATAACTTTATTTCATTTAGCTTAAGTAAAAATATTTTATATGTAGTTTGTGACCTAATTTTAAAACTCACAAAAAATGCATTAATAATAAATTTAAATTTAATATAAAAATAATTAACACAATGGAATGTTTTGAAATTATTAGCACAGACAATACACCATCTATAATACGATTCAACCGTTTGCAGACAGCATTTATATTCCAAGAGTCAACTTAATTTATTATGTTCATCTAGTTCAGATGAAGGTTTTACAAAGAAAACTTATTTTAAGTTATTTTCTCATGTTTCTGGCTTTTAGCTCTATTTTTTTTCCAAAATTGGTTATTCCGAATAAGTTTTAAACTTTTTACTGTTCCTTAAGCCTAGTATTGGCCGAGCCATTGTAACAGAGGGGCATTCAGCAGATGGCAGCAGCAATTAGCTCCCCTTTGGGAATCTTTTCCCCATATGAGGATTCACAAAAAGGCTAATGTGCTTTCTCTCAAATCTACCTTCAAAAACTACATTCTTCACAAATTCGTGCAACTCTGTTTCATATTTTACCCAACCTCATAGAATTCACTCTGCAAATACCAAGATCCTTAGAAATTTTGGCTTGCTTTTCACCACTGTGTAACCAATCTACAGCTGTTAGTTTCTCCTCAACAATGTATGAACTCTGACACTTGCCTCTCCCATTATGAAATAAGGCATGTTCAAAATATCTACATGTATGCAGAGTGAAAAGCGCAATGCATCTCCCCAAAATAGTATGTAAAGGAAAAGGAAATAAGCCTTACAGAGCATGTTCACATGATTTAGTTAAACTTACTACCTATATTTAAATATTTGGTGCTAAACAGCAGTTTTTTGTACCACGGGTTAACTAACACAGCGGGTTATGTAAACAGCTTTCGGGAGCAAGATGCCACTTTGCGTTATTTGGAATCATGGGTAGATCGGTAACGCATAAACGCATCCACACAATCATATCTATAAATATGCATATATAGAAATATAGTTGTACATATGTATGTATGCCTGTATAAGATCAGACAGAATAACTAAGAAAATGACAGGAAAACACGATAAAAATACAAGATGAAGAAAACATCATTTATCCTATGAAGTCTGAGATCTTTGTAAATAATTAATACACCTAACTGCTCACCTGCTAGTAAATACTAGTAAAGACAATGAGAATCAATTTACCAAAGACATAATCTTTGAATGCAATGCATATGGTTCTCATCCCTTCAGAGGCAATTGGCTCGATGACGTTACGGACCATTTCCTCCTGGTCATGAGCAGAGAACTGATGTGCCAACCCATCACGTCCAAGGATCCAGTTGCACCTAAATCGAATGACCACAGCACTTTGTATTTCCTCCTCTGTAAACCTCCTCTGAGATGGAGATCGTATACGAATCAGTGCTTTTATACACTGTACCATAGTCTATTTTTATATACCGAACTGTTATATTTTAATAACTACAGAAAGTTCATGTTTCCATATGTATTTTTTGTCACTAGAGGATGTTTGTTTTGCATTAATCCAGATGACTTTGCAGTACTTAAGTACTTAGTAGGCAGCTGTCTCGTGCCATCATATTCTGCCTTCAGCAATACATATAAATATCTATGGTGTCATTACAGTAATGCACAAGGCATCAATCAATGGTCAATCGATCGATCAATCGATCCATCAATCAATCAATCAATCAATCTGCTTGTAAAACAAACAAATAATTTCCAAAAACATGGTTACTGAAAATGGACATAAGATCAATTAGCAGCAAAAATCTCTACAGCTCATGACAGTATGCTTCAAACCGTTGCTTACTTCTTCAGCACAATTTCCGATGCTCCTTTCGTAAACAGTCGGAAGCCACCTCCAGGGCGATGAATAACTGTGCTCATAGATTTCCGGACAGAGTTGAACGTGTAGACCTTGTGAATCTTCTCCTCTGGAACTTCCTCACGATACGTTTCGTAGTCCTGGCCAAGATCCAGCAGGAATCCAAGTAGAGCACATTCTGTCTTGTTTCCAACCTGCTTTGCCAACTCCCCTGGGTTGTCAGGAGGCTAAAAAATTCAATTTCAGCTGATACGTTACCTTTAAGACCTCTCAAAAGCACTGTATACCTTGCTAAAGAAGAACAGCAGTTCCTCAAGAGCAGTTCCTCAGTTATTTAACCCCAGTGGCACCAATCGGTATGACGTGTCAGTGACGTCACATATTATTCAGGGCAGGTGGCCAGTCCTCTCCTTCACAGCCTGATCTTCCCATTAACAGAGTACTGTAATGCTTTACTGCCCGGGCAGGAATTGGACCCCCAACCTCTGGGATGACAGTCTAGCACACTAATCACTAGACTATCGTGTACCTCTGAAAAGATACAACTTAAGATGAAAATGTGATTAGACCTACATCAAGTAGGAAGATTACTCTGGAAGGTTAAGTGTAAAAGAAGTTGAATAACTGCAAATGATCAGAAACTCCACAAATCAACAACTACAAGTAAATAATGATGCGTTTAAATTCTTACCAAAACTCTGGATGTATAGCCACTGTTTATGGAGATAGCTCTCAACATAATATCTCGAATTGCTGCTGGTATGTCCTCAAACTTTGGAGTTGACTTGTGGTGGATCACTATGAAAACAAACAAAAAACGATACATTCATTATATATAAACAATTCATGATTAAGCTAAGTGGTAACAAAACTTAGGTTTCACAAAAACCAAATCTCTCTGCTGGTTGTTAAGTTTTCACATCACCCTCAGACCACCTTTCAGTCTCACAGGACTGCCAAGTGGAAATGACTGGATTGCAGATGTGTCTTGGGGTGCCGTCAATTGATGTGCATTATTATAGTGATGCTACAGAAGTTCTAAGTTGATTAGATTAGGTTATAACAGAATTTTTCAAAAATTCTTTGCATTTCTCCTGATGTGACCTATCATAGCAACCAATAAGCAAAGACGTAATCAGCACAAGAAAAAAATTAATTCATGCTGATTACACCTTACAAAAATATGTAAACAAACAACACACCATAGCTCAACATCAATAATCATACAGGCAAAACTAGCCAATCTAGGCAAACTTGAAAGAGTTCAACCAATTAAGTGAGTATGCAGAGTACGTTTGACAGGCTCTTAAGAGGAGCTACAAGTAAATTCCCATATATATATATATTACATTACACAAGTAGCAGCAGCTGATTGGCCAGTTGCTTGCTGAGTAATGTTAACTGTGCAGGTTCAAATCTCCATAAGACAATCGTTGTGTAGGGAACCTGGGTAGTTTCCCCATAGAGTGATTGTCATGGGGAGTGATCACCTTCACTACACAGTAACAGTTCCCTACAATTGAGCTCCATGGCTGTGCATTAAAGCACAACTATTTTGCCCTGTGGATTGACACATGGTACGTATGCATGTATGTACAGGTTATCTGAACACTTAATATAGTGTTCGGATAAAGTACCTGTTGAAAGAGCTGAAGTCATTAGATACTGGTGCTCCACAAATACAATGATTTAACTGATTCCAGCAGAATAGGTGAATAAATGTGCCAACAGTAATTAACGCTCAAGGCTGAAATGTAATAAAAAATAAGCTAAGTATTGACATGAACTCACTTCCGATGTAACTCTGGACGACAGTCATTCGATTGGTCGTCAGGGTCCCAGTCTTGTCTGAACAGATGGCGGTAGCATTGCCCATCGTTTCACAAGCATCCAGATGACGCACCAAGTTGTTGTCAAACATCATTTTCTATTAAAAAATTTCTTATTATGTATATGTGTGCATATTGTTGCAGGGTGGCACATGTGGGCATGGAGGTTAGAATGCTACCTGCAGGTGCCACCTGCAACAGAAGTGGTAGAGAAGGAGCATCCCTTTTCAGGCAGGCACTCCCGCGTATAAATCGGCGCGAGCGTGAGTTAAATTCAGGCCAACTTTTGGTTTGAACCTGTTTGGTTGTTTTGGTGTGTTGGGTTGTCAGACTCAGGAGATATGTTATTTTGAGGTTAATCATTTTAACGATTTCGTTTTCAAGCTGATAGTTTTGATGTTGATTCTGTCTCCCATCATAGATGACCTTTTCTTGTGAAGTTGAAGCCGTGTCTTGTGGAGATTCTGATGTTCGTTGGACCGCTGTGGTCATTTTCTGTGTACATGTGAGTCTGATTTTTGCTTGTAAATATAAGTCATTTTAAACTACTGCGGGTGTTTAGTTCTTCCCCTAGACTAACCTACAACAATATATAATGTACATATGAATGTATGTATGCATGATGTAAGTATTCAGGTATGCAAGTATGCATGAACATATCAAGGCACTTAAAGTACCTAAAGCATCTTTTAAGTACCTCTCAAAGCGCTGCACACAGGACTATAAAACTGACCTTAAAAAGTGCATTTTAAGGTCGGTTGAAATGTTTGTAGACCAGAATTAAGTGAAACAGTACATCGGAAATGCTAGATTGCTCCAGTTGGAAGGTCTAATGCAGAAGTAGGCACAATGGGTTCAAGTTGATGAGGAACTTTGCGTGGGTAAACGGCGGGAGTAACTATGACTCTTGTGTGTGAGTTCGTTGGTCTATTCCTGACGAGTCTACCCCGCAGAGCAATGCTTAGCTGGACGAGTGGTGACCTAAGGGGCGAAGGTCGCTGCAGTAAAATCTGGCAGCAGCTTCACGGGCTTTAATGGTACCATTCATATACATAGTGGATACCCTGGAGTACCGGCCGATTCGCTCTTCGTACGCTTCGCGGCTTGGGGCGGTCGGTCAATCGTTAGATGGCATCGAGGTGTTCCGCCTTACCAGAAGCTGGCTGGTTGGATATCATGAGCGGAAAGGCTTAGTAGTTAGTAGCTGCGTGATCTCGTCGTGGCGAAAGCGAAAGGCTTGGAAACGAGTGGTGAGGTCAGTTTTGACTCCCAGAGCGGGGTGCCACAACACCCATGTGCTCTACCGTCTTGTCAGGCAATTCGGGCTCTTTTAGTTGGCCCTGCCTGCGACCGGTGCTCTGAGCAGAACAGAGTCCCGTCAGGGACTGTATTCTGCGAGGGGACAATTACCGTACAGGACGGAGGGGGAATGGGCCCACCGCTGCCCACATAATGCGGAAATATTAAAAGAGTCGGGTCGAGTGCCAACCGGTCGGTGCAGTAGTGATTGCACCTTCCTCACTGGTCGTCACTGGGACAGAGTATGTAATTCGGGGCGTGAAACTGGCATGTACCATGGTCGTGGGGGCTGCGCAGTGGTGCCCGTCTGGGGATCGGTGCCTGGTGGCTCCTAGTCGAACTGGAGGGTGTGAGAGCAACCACCTGTAAAGCAAGTGATGGGCTCGAAGTGTGTCGCCCTGGTGCGTGCAGGGTGAAAACCCGGAACCCCCGACCCAGGGGCGACGGCACTACAGCAGACTCTGAACTGGTGACGGAAACTGTATCGATACACTTGATGGACGAGTGCAATACGCGCGAGTCCGCCTCCGGGCCACTCCCGAGAGGGAGGATGTTTCGCCCAGTGCTAACTGAATAAGTCAAAGGGAAGAAATTCAAAAAGCGATGGGCAACGGCCTGGAGTGACTAGTACTCTCTTAAGGTAGTGATGAGGAAGCGTGGCACCTGCAGCATGGTCAAACCCGGCTGATGAGACTGAAGCACAAAGGCTCCCAGACTGTCAAAGAGGTACCAGTACTGACAAGTAAGGTGCATCTCAGCAGGAAGATTGCACCTGGGTGCATGGTTTTTGCTCTCTGATGTTGTAGGAATAATCACACACTGAACTAAGAATTCCTCAACTTTATAGTGCTGGTTCATGCTTCAACAGATGAGAAATTCTTATTCACATGTATTATTCCTACTCGCTGTAGAACAAGGGTTTTGTTCTGATTCCGCTAGCACCAACATGTGAAACTGATATTCACAGATACATATTTTTTGTCCCTGCCATGCAGCTTGTCTTACATTATGGCAGATTAGATCAGACCACATAAGATTAGATTAGATCACGTAAGAATGAGAGCAGCTGATTCAAGTTCACATACTAACCCGAACTGAGTAAGCAAGGGCAAGAGTGACTGCGAGTGGAAGGCCCTCAGGCACTGCAACGACAAGCACAGTCACACCAATAATGAAGAACTGGACAAAGAACGAGATGTACTTGTTGTTCCATGGTTCCTTCTCAATGGCAAACATCTTGACGCAGAACCGGACGACAAGAATGACCACCGTCAGAATTGCAATCACGGTGCCTAAGAAACACAACAGAACTCTACTTGGACTTGAAATTTACCACCATTTATACAGCACCCATGCATGACCTCTCAAAACACACTGTACACTGCTGTGAAATCAGTCAAATTTAAAACAAACTGTGCCAAGGAAATGCTAATTAATAAGGATCAGAGACTACAGTTTTACCAGCAATATCCTACAACTGAGGGTGGCCAAGCAACAAAGGGCGCTATGAAAAGAGGCATACATGTAACAAATGAGTGATTTCCGTACGCCACCTTACGTACAATGAAACCAAAACACACCATGTACTGTTACATTACCATTCATGCTTGCTGCCTTAAAACAATTCTCACTAAACACATACTTCATCTTGCAACAAAAGGCAGACAACTAAAATATCACAGAAATAAATAATAAGAATACTAGAATACTAAAATGGCAAAAAATAAAAAATAACAAGTGCATTCTTGCAAGACATTGTATTATCACATATCTGTTGCACTGTTACAGGACAACAATGAAAATGCAACACATAATTGCTGAACTACATTTTTATGTATCATTGTATACATGCATTTGGAATTTCTTTACAACACTGGTTAAGAACTGCACAGTAACATGCAACAAAACTTCTTAACATCACTAACAGAACAATATACCTAAAGTTGAAAGGAAAAACACGTGCCACCCACAAGACTACATATAAAAGCTGTTAAAGTCATTATGGGAAGAACAGCTAAAGCTGAAATGCAAAAGAAATGCCACTCACCAACATATCCAATCTTGATGGCCAGTTTGGTCAACTTCGCCTGCAGAACAGATTTCTCCTTGCGGCCTTTGACTGGTGCCTTAGCTCCACTGGCTTCTGGCGGTGCTGGTTCCCCACCATCTTCTCCATCCGGTTGCTATTAAATACACCACCACTGTCACATATGTACAATTGGCCCTTGCAGCAGCAAGCCTATTTCACAAAATTTACCAGGTTTACAAGATTAACAAGTTAAATGCCAAATGTTATTTATCACCAGAGACACACAAATAAATACTTTGATGTCCTTAGTCAGGGGACACAAAAAATTTCAATTGCTGGTTAAAATCAAAAATTCAATTACAGAAGAAACAATAACCTGGTTAAAACTATTCCACCAGATGTAATATATGACTGAATTTCCACTGACTTTGAAACAGATTAGTAATAAAAAACTGCCTGATGAAACTGCCAACCTCAGATCTCAAAGCCTCACCTCATTCACTTTAGTCTCGTTTAACATTATCTCTTCTGTGTCGACATTCACTTTTGAATTCTTGTAAATGTTCTTTCCACCACCGCTCTGATCAGAGTCTGACAGAAACACAAAACCACTTAGTGCACAGGCTCCTACAAGGTACATCACATAAAGAATACATCCTCATCATCAGTGAGGCCTACTGTACTGGCCAACTGGTCTTCAAACAAAGTGATTGGGATTGTAGGATTGAATGAAGATCAACTGGTCTTCAAACAAAGTGACTGGGATTGTAGGATCGAATGAAGATCAACTGGTCTTCAAACAAAGTGACTGGGATTGTAGGATTGAATGAAGATCAATTGGTCTTCAAACAAAGTGACTGGGATTGTAGGATCGAATGAAGATCAACTGGTCTTCAAACAAAGTGACTGGGATTGTAGGATTGAATGAAGATCAATTGGTCTTCAAACAAAGTGACTGGGATTGTAGGATTGAATGAAGATCAATTGGTCTTCAAACAAAGTGACTGGGATTGTAGGATTGAATGAAGATCAACTGGTCTTCAAACAAAGTGATTTTGGATTGCTAGATTGATATCTAGCCCGTCATGAGCTGAAAGACACCAATTTGGATGGCCCAGGTACACACGGACACACAGAGCGGAGGCAGATCTCCACCCGTTGAAATTCCGCTTGCACACAGCCTGGATACAAGCCCAAGACCGGAACAGATGGCCAAGTCATGGAAATGGCAATCCTCCACAGATGGACACGCTACTGATGTTGATGATGACGATGACGACAGTGCCTGTAGATAAGTTAACAATGTCAATCAACAACTAACCATGCCTTGTGCATTAATGCAGAGTGTTACGGTAGTGTTTCAGTTAGGCTATAAGTTCTTCACTGAGGATGTTACGCACTGTTCGTTACTGTAGATGTAAGTCACATTCGAAATAAGGCGCTGATCAATATCTGAAACTGTATTAGCTAAGACCAGCTCAGACTGATATGAAATGCTTGCAGTGCAGCAGAAGTCCTTTTGAGACCTTGACTGGTTCTGTCTAAAGCATTGTGATTGTTGTAGCCAGTCTTATGTGAAAGTGACCATCAACTGTTGTGATAACAACCCCATAGAATTTCCAGATTTCATAGATATAGTAAAACCTTGCAAGAAGTGAGTTTACGCATGCCTGTATAACTGTATTCTATACGAACAAACTACCTATATTTTGAAGTGAACAACATTAGTTTACATAACAATATTTGAAGTCCGAGTACTCCGTATCATTCAGAGTGGTAAAAGTGATGACTTACTGGCATTTTTTTCTTTCTTCTTCTTGTCCTTTTTAGCTGCCTTTTCCTCCTGCGTTGCACCCAGAAGTGCGAAAATGATGCCGGCCTGGGAGTTGATACCAACGGCCACCACGACCATCTTGCCACTGCCTTCCATAACATGGGTTCCTAGTGCACACAACCCACTCAGATTTAAGTAGGCAGCCTTTATTGCATTATATATTATTTATATTTAGAGTTCAGTGCAGTTCGATATATTTTATTACTTACCCAAATAATATAGCAAACTCAGCTTGGAGCCACATCAATGGCACAGCTACATTCAGTTGAGTAATCCACTGGAGACAGACAGACAGACAGACAGACAGACAGGAGAGAGGAGACAGAGAGAGAGACAGAGAGAGAGACAGAGAGAGAGACAGAGAATATTATGGTTAGTCTAGTGGTTAAAACGCTGAATCCAGAGATCACGAGTTCAATTCTCCACAGATATTTCAAAATTTCTGTTCCATCAGAGCGCCCTGTAGCGGACTCGGTAAAACAAGCAACCAAGTGTTAACCGAATGGACAAGAAATCGGCAAAGAACAAAACTGGTTACTGAACCTCTTATCATGGATGAACAATTAAGTTCACGACCTTTCACGCTTAAGAATGTTACACGGCATATTTACAGATTACATTAAGAAATTATTTACTGCATACATGAGAACAATTACACAGCTTAAAGGTTTACACTTATAAAACTGATAATGCCAAATGGGATAAGGCTAAATTACATCACAATTGTCACAGTGCAATAATTGCAAGCCAGAAGATTTTATTATTAGGTTATGATGTAATCAGTTAATGATGCAATTACTGGTAGGTCAAAGAGTACTAAGTAATGAAGTCATTTTTATGAATGATTAGGTTAATTATAAAGGGGTTCCACTGAGATCATTACAATCCTATAACTATGCCACTATGTCTAACTATGTCATGGGTCAGACAACACAGTATTTCCTTCCACTACAGCTGTTTACCTGCTAATAATACTGCAAGCCATACACGTAGTAAGCAATGGAACATATACTGGCATCTTGCAAGCACAGGAAGACATGAAGCATACAGACTGTTAATAAATGATTCATGATCATCTAGGAAGAGTTTTGATCTCACCTGAAAGGAGCATTGGATCAGTGGATTCTCCCTTTTTCACATGGTCAGACTCTCCAGTCAGCGAGCTTTCGTCCACCTTCAGGTCATTGCTTTGGATGATGATGCCATCGGCAGGCAGCAGGTCCCCTGGATGATAAGAAAGAAAACAATAATACCTTATAACACAATACAACTGAAATTAGTAATGCCCTAACAATTAATTTAATGCTTAAGCTGGACCTTTGCCCTTTTAGGTCTGCCTTTTGTATCCTTTGGCACATATATCTTGTATATTGTTATTATGATGTTACTGTTGAGTGCAATAAATAAACACAAGAATGAATCAATAAACAGTGGTACACTCTGAAACCAGGCAATGGAAACAATTACAATCCACCCATAAGCAGAGAGGAAGACGTACAGAAGACCAGAATGTTCTCACAGTCATTTGTATTAATTGGATAAAGAATTCAAGCAGCTTTGCATCACATACTCAAAGACTGCTAACCCAGCATCATTCGATTTAAGCCACTGATACTGGCTTACCACACAAACCTAGGTTTAGAAAAGTTGTGCAATCATTTGCTTTCTGCTGACGTGTCTGCATATGTGGAACTAACCAGCATCAAAACACTCAACTGACATACTCACGATCCATACTTTACTCTAGTCTCCATACGGCACATCTTTGCCTCAGGCGAACATTCTTCCTCACCTCAGATTCAGATTTTGTACAAGTAACAAGATCATGACAACAGCTGAGGAGGGCAGTTTTATGGTGGATGGAGAGGAATTAGAGACGGTAACAAGCTTTACATTCTTGGGATCAGTAGTAGAAAGAGAAGGAAAGTGCGATATGGAAATAAACCGAAGGGTGGCGATTGGAAAAGCCGCAATGAATGGACTAGAAAAAATATGGAAAGACAAACATGTGAGCACAGACACGAAAAAAAGATTGGTGAGGGCCTTGATTATACCAACAGTAACATACGGCAGTGAGACGTGGACAATGACCAAGAAAATAGAGAAAAAAATCAATGCTTGTGAAATGTGGATATGGAGGAAGATGCTGAGAACATCATGGACGGAGAAAAGGACTAATGAATGGGTACGCAAGGCGATTGGAATTGAGCAAGATGAGACGTTACAACAAACAGTGCTAAAATCAAAGCTGAGGTTCTTTGGACATGTTATGAGATCAGATGGATTGGAAAAAGAAACGATGCTGGCTTGTGGAGAGGGAAAGAGAAAACAAGGGAGACCAAGGAAAAAATGGATGGACAAGATACACGAAGCAACTGGAATGAACTTGGCACAACTAAGGGACGCGACATTGGAAAGAAAGAAATGGAGAAGATTGATCATGACGGTCGCTAGAGCTCAAAGAGCTGACAGCACAAGGTGACAAGGTGAACAAGTGTTTGAAATAAACACATAAATATACAACACAGCCTCAATTTAAATAAATGGTTTATTTTGCAAAAAAGTTTATTCCATATGTAATAAATAGTTAATAAAACTAAAGAAACAGTATTTATATAGCACTGACTAAACACACAAATGTGAACCCAAGAAAAACACAGTTGCAAGACAAAATAAGATTGACAAAAAAATGGAAAATACAGTTTAAAGAGGGAAGTACTACTGACATTCAGATCAGGTAATCTACGAGAACATTTAACATCACGCCATAGCTCAGTAAGTTTATTAAACAGATCAGATGCGATCAGTTAATTTGCTGCTAAACTTTAGATCACATTTCCTGGAACAATTCTGAATTGTCTACATATTGCTAAAATTCAAATCACATCAACAGAGGGACAAACAAGATCTGTCATAACTTTTCTAAAAGTAATATCTGGAAACAGCATACAGAAGAGTCACCAAAGGCGACTTCTGGTTATCTTATCATAGTCTCCTTGACGATGAATGAACATTTTGTTCTTAATGACTTTAACATCAGTTAGGCTGGCATGGGCAGTGCTGAGGTACTCAAAAGGAGCTACATCAAGTGTCTGAATAACTAACTAACTACCTGTGTGATGGCAGGTGACAATAAATGTTCATTAACACCAGAGAGTTTATGCCAGGAAGCATTTTAGCCACACTGGTGTCTGCTCTTAGCAGATATTACTTTTAAAGATGCCAAAAATCTGAGAGACTCATTTACTGATGTGCACCCACTGATCCTAAATGGAAGCTCAAAACTAATCTCCCCTGGACAAATGAGTCACTACCAGAATTAAAATACTAAATAAATCAAGACTGCCTTGAAGTCTTGGCCCTGTAGCCGAAAGTGGTACTTGACCCAACAGCCCTAACCTCAGACTTCCACTGAAACTGACCAACCAATGCAAAACCCAAAACGCTAATCATGCCTGCATACTTGGACTAAGTCATGGCCTATATCCATGGTGATTAGACTCATCACTACAGCATTTTCCTCCATCACCGTCTTCAAAGTTTCCAATTATGACGGCAGGTAGGCGCTACCACTTGGCGCAATAAATATTCGTTGATTGATCGATTAGCGAGATACAGTAGGCACAGAATGCACCAAAAACGACGGTCTGCCGCAGATGGCAAATTATCGAAATATCTCGGCATGGTATGCAAATTTGTGGCAGCAGTGGTCATGCTGATAATGAAAATTACAGGTAATTTGCCAAGTGCTGTGCCATATTTCATGTGTTCAAAAAGCCCATTTTATTGCAATCAACACATCATAATTTCCTCATCGTTTTCTCCAACTAGTTCTTGTGCTTTGCACTGTGCTGCCTCGTGAGACTATCAACTCATTCACACTAACATGATTATGCAGTCGTTACCTAGATGTCACATTGTACGCCTCAGCTGATACCATGTCTCTTGCTCAGACAGACTGACATCTTTCTATGTGTCTTTCTCTTCTGCCCACAGTCCATGTCTCAGTATCTTTCACACCAATTCTTTCAGTGAAAAGGTACTATCTTTCTTTTTCCAAACGGTCAGGGGAACCGTTCAGCCTTAGACCCAATGGGGATTATTCTGCTCCGTCAATTACTGAGCTAATCGCTCGTTAATAATCCACCCACCACATCCAAGGCACACCAGGATGTTTCTCAGCTCTTGTGTAGAACTGACGATAGCAGTTAGTAAGCTGTATGATGTTACAGTGGCCTTATATTCATGTACCCACATTTTAAAATCTGTGTCTGTTACACAGCACAATGTCATAAATTTACAACAGTTAAAGATTTACAATTTGTTGTCGACTCAAATAACTGGGAAGAAAATTCGTCCTACTATCACAATGTGTTTGCGCTGCTGTCTAAAAAAAATCATAACAAACTCCACCAAATAAATCAGTGAACCCTCACTCACACATTAAGACAACTTCAATTATTACTACCAGTAAAGTCCTTTACACCATATAAATAAATAAATAAATATATATATATATACATACACATCCTGTTGTTTCGAAACAAGAATCAAATAAACAACATATGCCACTATAGGTTTCTTGAATCACTTGCTCATTTTACTCTGGCCTTTACATGACTCAGTCTTGGCCCCTAGCAAATATTCATCCACACCTCCAACTCAGATATACGAAGTTTGTGTGCGTAATAAGTGCTTTGAATCTTAATAAGCACAATAAATAATTAAGGTGGAAACTCTGGAGAAGTGCTACCTCTCCTATTGCTTTGCATGCAGCAACAACATACAGAGGATTGACCACCAGACCTAGCAACTAGAACAGGAAGCCAGCCAATGGGCCAGCCTACAATGGTTTAGCAATCCCCTCACAGTGCTTGACTGATATCTTGTGGACTTGGTCACTCCCAATTCGACACAATAAGATTTCTAGCAAACTGAGTATCTGCTTCCGACTGTTCCACGTCAACTGCCACAACATCAATCAAATTTCCGATACGTCTGAAAAGACCTCACGATCAGATATCGAAAATCTGCCAAACTGTCAACCAGTGCAACGACGAAAGGTTGTCTCGTAGATCAATAGCTGCAATCACATTTTCAGTTCTGTCAAAATATTCTTCCAGACCAGGACACCACTAAAGATCATTTCAATATAGAGGTAAGTAATAACTAAATTAACTTCAACATACCTTACCTCACCTGTTTAAAAAAAAAAAGAGACCGAGGTGATGTAAAGAGATGTCTGCTGTCAGTACCTATCACCCTGAACAGTTCACCAACTGGCAAAAGTCTTTTGAACATTTCCACCAGAATTATACACATCCAAAACATACTAAGAATTTAACATAAAGTTCTTCATAAAGATGATCACACATTCCTTCAAAGTAAACAAAGCATGGATTTGGAACTTAAGTAACACCTAAAAAACAGCTGTACATTTTTGTGAACAGTGTCTGGAAGCAGCAGACACTAGAATGGCCACAACCTACAACCACTTACTGCAACACTTCATGGGATTTGTGCACAAATGTCAGATTGCTGTGATCATGTTTTCAGTTTTCAGCAGTCAAATGGCAGACCACAGTGACTTATAAAATACATGTCTACTAGGTTTAGCAGAGAAATCAGTCATGCCCAGTTTTCTTAAAAGTGAACCAAACTCATCTGAAGCAAATTGCCTTGGTAACCCACATGACCTCAATGATAATAAACTGCCCTTATCATACTATCCTTGTTGTAGTAGAATAATCTTAACATTTTACTGCAATATTACCCTGTAACGTCAAGGTGTGCTATTAATGATTCATGGTGGGTGCTTAAAATAAATCCATAAATGTTTATCTTTCACCTGTCTGAAATGACCTGTATTGAACTCATTTGATTCCATTTTAAGTGGCTATTCTTGTGTTTCTGCCTCAGCCTAAGTTTCCAGCTCAGAAAAAGAGTCAATGGAAACATTCAAGCAAACACAATGAATTCAACCACTGGACTCTGTGTGGCTTACACCCAATCACAACACTTGTCCATTACAACCAATGTGACCCCTTAACTTCTTTTTACGCAACCTTTCTAATTTATCCATAATTACCAAGGTGGCATGTCCTGAACAAAATAACTTAAAATCCTGTTGAAACTGGGGAAACAACTAGAGCCAACCTCAAATATTCCATCAAACCCTCTCTAAGTGACCTGACAAGTAAATAAAAAAAAAATAAAGGAATAGGAGTCATGCTCACCGTATTTGACCTGGCAAATGTCACCGACGACAAGGTCACCAACTGGAATCTGGATAACTTCGCCTCCACGGATTGTTGCAAACTTGTGCTCATGCTCGATCTTGCTCTGAAGTCCACGAAACTGGCGTTCCTTCCGCCAGTCGTTGAACGATGTCACAAGGACAACTACAAGAACCGCAACGAGGATCGCGACTCCTTCGATCCATCCAGCTTCTGACTCACTCTCATCGTGGGTCACTGTTTTCACAAAACAGGTTCAACAAAAACTCTTTGGTCACCATCTATGAATGTTTGTGTCTTGATATGTATTTGAGCATTTACACTGCAACTTTTTAGCAGTTCTTTGTGCTAACCCCACAAGCCAGCCATGCACATGGAGTGTTAGCGACTTCATTGGCACATAAACAAACTTATTGGCACATAAGTTTGGGTGGCCAGTCTTCTCATTTGCCACCTGAGCTTCCAACTTACACTGGATGGTCAGCTATTTATTTTATAGCCGAGTTCACTAATTGGAACAAATGGACCAGAAATCTAAATATCCTTCCGTCTTGGTGTGGATTTGAAACCCTGACCTCTGGGTTGACAGTCCTGCAAGCAAACCACTATACCACTGAGCACTCTATGAAACATGGTTCTCTGACTGACCTAAAAAGTCGTAACTTAAGATAAAGTGAAACGTTTGTAGCTTATAGTATGATTTGCACCAAGACATCCATGCTAGGCATTCACATGCCAAAACATCACCTATTCTCACACACAGAAGGGTGGGACTTCAGCATGTACCAGTACACTACCTTCACGTGGATGTTTTCTAATAAGTACTGCTCCACCAGTATAGTTGATCCAATGATCAAGTTACACAAAATATTAAAAGATAAACAAAATATTTGCCTACAGATCAACTTTGCTTACTGCACTTTTTTTAATGAACTTTAACACCACTCAGGCTAGCGCTGGCAGAGCTTTTGTGAGCAAAATAAAAGGCGCTATATTAAGCATCTAGATATAAGCATACACACGTCCATACATTGATCCTCTAAACTCATTGATCCGTTCGCTGACTGATTGATCACAGTACAAAAACGACAGCAGATCGACCATAGTTAACAAAAGCAATCAATACGCACAAAATATTATGTTATTCTGCAAGGGGTAACAGTATAGAGGCTGGCAAGCTGGATTCCAAGCAAAAAGCAGAAGGTTCAAATCCCAGGCAGGACCATTTCAGAACTTCTGTTCCACTCTAGCAAACTTCATATGGTCCAAACTTGTAAACACATTAGATAGCCAGAGAGGGACAGAGACACAGACAGAGACAGCCAGACAGAGACAGCTGGCAATCCTGCATTTTATCAAGGTCCAGAGCATGCATCTGCTAACAAAACACCCACTGAATAAGGAAGGACCAGACCTTTGTCTTCTTATATTCAAAGTGTATACAATGAAACCTCATTACAGCATGAACTATTATATTGCAGATCTGGTTATAGGGCAGATCCGCAGTGGCACCAAATTTTCCATGGGTATATTGACACATATGTAGCTGTATATTTGCCCATCTCATAACACTGCAGACCTTGTTATAACACGGCTGTTCATAACATTCCCAAGTTCCCACAATAATGAGATGTTGCTCTATAAATATACAAACATAACCACACAGAAACATACATATATGAATATATTAAATATGTGTGTATATATAAGAGTGTAAGTGGATGAAGTAATAAGACTTCACTCTATGTATAAAACTGATAAATAGATATAAATGACATATACATAGTTACGTACATACAGTATGTATGTATTACAAGTGCATAGATGCATATATATATATATATATATATATATATATATATATATATATATATATATATATATATATATATATATATATATATATATATATATATATATATATATATATATATATACAACTCTACAAATCAGCACTTTTGATATGCTCATAAAGGTGCTATATAAATGCCCAAATGCACACACCAGTACACTCTTGTATGATGCATTAACAACACATAGCGTGTCCAAAAATATGCACCATTATGACCACCATTATGGAGAAACAGAACAAGACTCCACACGAGAGTCCTCTATATTTGCACCAGGCATCATTCAGAAGCATGTATAATTTAGCACACTGATGTTAAATGCAGTCACGCTATAGTCGTCCTGTCTCCCCATGTTTCCCCAACCAATCCCACCCCACTACCCATCTATTTCAGAGCCCTCCCAAAGCAACGGCATCTGTTGGTCCTCGATGTTACAACGGTTGTGCAACATTGCTAAGAACAGACCTAAACACATCAGAATGCTTAAAATTAATGTCTGATAACAGCAAAGATGTAGCACAGTAGTCAAATGGCTAACTTTTCCCTCTGTCACTTGCGTTCAAATCTCAGGCTTCCGGTGTCAAATCAACACAGATCGCACTGCTGAATAGTATAAAGGCCTTCTTAGCCCAATGGACACACTAGGAACGACAGACACTTCAGTTGCCGTTACGCTCACACACAGGCACTACCATAAATTAGAAACTTGTGTCTACCATAAAAAGGGATACTATATATATATATATGCGTGTGTATATATATATATGTATTTAAATGCTTAGTATATGCATTAAGTAATGTTGTATGCATCCAGACATAACAAGGTGCCTTTGATCTAATCTAATCTAACCTAGGTAATCTGAAGAAATCTACAATGCTGTTAACATTACCCAAACAGTATTTATTAGTAAATAATCTCTTTGAAGTGAGTGGACCCTTACCTATTCGGAGGCAGATAAGATGCCACACAGGAGACAGGTTCAAACGAACAGCATTACAAACCAAGCAGAATCCAAATCCAATCTAATCTCAGGAACTCTATTTTATACATGCACAAGTCAATCACACACATATGCAAACATACACACACACAAAAACAATGCAACTCAACAGGTAACAAAAGAAAATGCGACTGTTTTTTCCTCTGCCACAACCACTAATGGTGGCTGCACACCCAACCAATCTGATTCAATCTGATTCAACCGAACCCGACTGGTAGAAATGGGTCGGACCAGATCAGATGAGGGTATGCTGCCAGTTTCTGTCAGTCAGCCAACTGGATTGGGCAGCAGAAAGGTGAAAATTTCTCCAGTCAGAATATTTCAATCTGATAGGGTTGGGTCATATTGGTGTATGATACTCAGTTGGCAGCCTTGCGCCAGCTTGCTGCAAAAATAGCCACTTGCCACTTGTCTGAGCCAACGACATCTTGCAAATAGGCTATATACATTTCTATTAATAACTTATTAATATTGTATATACAATTAATCATTATAATTATATAATAATAACACACATATATTTCTTAGCATTGTCTAATCATGTGGCATTACTACCGGCTTCTTACAACGGTAAATCGTGTGATGACGCCACTAAGATAAGCCGACTTCATTAAGGTCAGTCGAGTCAGTCAGCTGATTGGGTGTCTATCATACAATGAAATGATTCGACCCATTCCAATCAGACTGAAAAATTCCAAACATGTTCAAACTAAGACCAATCAATCCCGATTGAATTTTTCCTACTGTACATTGAACCGATTTGACCCAATCTATCCAGAAAAATCGGATCAGGTTGGATCGGTGTACAGCCACCTTAATAGAAGGCAAATTATGCAGTGGTGTTTCAACCTTAACAATTTCCTCGTTCAGCTGTAGTAAGAAAAATGCTCCATTCATCCGAGATTGAAGGCCCAAGGTGCAACAACTGGAAACCATTCCAAATACATTTCATGGCTCACCATTGAATGGCCAATCCTACAAATGCAACAGGGATCTGAATGTTGGAAATGGAAAGGCCAGAGTGTTACCAGTATACTAGGAAAGAGTTTGATATGATAAGCAAATGACTCAGAAACAGCCTACTGCAAAAGAAACTTCACAAAACAAGGAAGCAATTGACCAAAGATGACATAAAGCAATGAAACATCGATCTCATTTGTTGGTGTAGTATCGATCTTGCAAGATAAAACTTTGACAATAAATCATTTCTATTTCATTTACATTTAATTTTGTCAACGATTTCCTGACATTTACCCAGCCCAAAACTATGTAAACTGCAGCCTGTGACCCTTCAACTATGACCCATACATGACTCATGGAATAAAAAGCATTACATGAACTAGTAAGAGCCAATCCAAATGCAAAGGAACTCAGAGCTATTGATGGCAACTGAGTAACACAGTGAAACAGTGGGAGAGACAGACATACAGAAAACCAGGCAGGCAGGTAGAGATATAGAATGAGAGAAACGGAAGCTTTTCACAAGTCACAGATACAAGATATGACAAGAAAGCATTCGGAAGAAACAAAGATGCCCATGGTTTTAATATCCCTTGTACTGATGCTGGGCAGAGGGATAGGAATTTTACTTAAGTATGAACCCTGTACTTTAGCATTTAAGGTAAGCATTTGAAAAGTCACATGCTCAAGCTTCATAAGCGGCAAGTTAATTTAAAGTGAATGGCAAGCAAAAATGTGCATGGATATAGCTGCAAATATGAAAAAGTAAGTCTCCTTATACCACAGTGGAACATGGGGAGGCAATCATTTCCTTTTGTTAGGCTTTTATGCAGGCAAAGGATGAAATCCAAGGTTGTGGACAAGAGGCCAGTGCACTGCAACACTTACTTCCAAACCCATGCCAATATTAAATTATACTGCTTGGTGACATTGGTAAGTGACAAACAGCTTGCCCAGGGTTGTCAGAGAATCTGCTCAGATGACTCAACTCCACAACCGTTGGCTAAGTGCAAACACAGATATCAAACTTTAAACAAATAAAAAGTCGTACATACAAAAACACATACAAGTAACTGTACATATAAATACATAAAAGTGTACACATACACAATAATGCCACATATACATACAGCATTTATGTACAAGCAACAAAGATACACACTCATATACATAAATACATTCATACACACATAAATCCAAACATGCATACATATGCAAAAGAAAGCCTCGTTTAGCGCAGTGCTGATGTCCTAGAAAAAGGATTCCTGTAAGTCTCCTCAGCTGTGGTTCAACAAGGCTTTTTGTGCGCCATTAATCTCAACAACCATATGTAAAGCATTGATGAAGGCCATTTCATTAGCTCCATTTTGCCTGCACTCTTTGACCCTGTCAGCATTGTGTGAAGGGAGGGGCCACCTCCATATAATAATCATAATCCGAGATTTCTACAGCGCCCAACGAAAGCCACATCATGAGGACCAGCTTATTCACAGGTTCTCAGTCAAAACAACATCAATACGCAAAAGGGTTTGGCTCCAGGTCAATATTCAAAAGTCAGGCAGAGAGACAGCATGGCAGCTATGGTGGGTAATGTTTGGGATTTGATATAACACTTCTCAGACGTGGTCAAAAAACCCAGTGCTTGGCACAGATCTGTGCAAGGCCATTTGTTTACATTATGCAATACTAGCTTATGTCATGCCACTCATGTTATACAACATCTGTAATGAGTAACATCAAGTAAAGACACCATTTCTAGCATGAAGAGCTGTAACAGAACTGTTCAAATCGAGACCTCTTTCAATTCTAGGATCACCAGCTGCGTACATCATTAACTTCGGCCGGGAAGCCACGCAAGCTCTCCGTGTTTCTTAACAGGTAATATCTAAATATTCAGAACAGTTGTCTGGTTGATGGATAGCTGAACTTTGTCATGTTTGTGCATCAGCCCAAATATCCTTCAACCCCTGCAGGACCACACATCATAGGAATAATGTAGATAGAGGCACCTAATAAACAAGCAATTACCCAACCTTAGTTTGACTTCATGCCATCAGAATGTTGAAAGACAGTTTTTCTGACAGTAGATCATACAAATAGTGGCCTAGATGCCCTGGAGCAAGAAAATCATTGCAGCTCTTATGGTGGCCAGATAAATATGCCAGGCTATGGGCCACGGTGGTGTTATTATTACAAGATGGTACTCGTCCCAGACCTACATTGACACAAGAATGCCAGCTGTTACTAGACACTAGTTTACAGTTTACTGATAGGGGAATTAAGGGATGCTCCTAGGTCAGCCACTCTCTTCCCCTTGCTCTAGAATGGTCCCTACGCATGCCAAACGCCCCGGCCTAAAGTCATGACTGCAATCCAGGCAGATGCAACCCTTCAGAACTGCCTATTTTTGCTTAGTATCAAACACGGCCTATCAAACACGGCCTACTTGTCAAATAAGGCAGCAGTCAGGCTAACAGAGCACCATGAAAGCTATGGCCGTTCTAGCTCCTTTTTTCCATGAAATATCTTAAACTTGTGTTTTCCAGCAGCCCCAGTAAGAAAGAGTAACATTGCCACAACCAGCTAATGTGCCTTGTGAGGATAAGCGAATCCCTCAAGGAGATTTTTATCAGACAAGATGTATTCATTTGGATTAAGCTCACTTAAAAATGTAAAGTCTAAGACCAAGTATTTCAGAATTACCGCAAAAGAATGAATAAGTTGCCCCACTACTAGATTAGATTATTACAAACCTCTCGAAGGTACTATGTTCATCAAACACATCTAAACAGATGCCACATTAGGCATCAAAAATGCAGTTCATCTGGATGGGTAACTGGCAGCATCCATTAAAAAGCCATTACTAAATCTACTGTCTTCTTTCAGATTACCTTTTCTACTTCTGTACAGAATCTTGGTGCCACTCTGGACTCATATCTTACTTTTCTATCAGCTGCACCTGATCCAGGTTATTTTAACTTATTTTCAGTGAAGCAGTCAATCTCGAGCACTCTTTCTTTAGCAGGAGCATCAACTAGTGCTGTGCAACCTATGCAGGTCTACCAACGGTGCAGACAGCACAGCTGCTAGGTTTGTCACTGGAATCTCCAAATCTGATCAAGTCTTGCATCACATGCACGATATACTTCATTGCCTTCCTTTCTCACAGCGCTGAATTCTAGATTTTGATGTAAGTCTAGCATGCAAATGGTAAATATATCTAGATTAATATGTTATCACTTCATTTTCTAGGAAAATATCGAACATACATAGAAGTATGAGAACAAATGTGCTCCTTGCACTTCCACAGTTTATCAAAATGTCTGTCATGCCGATTCGATTAAATTAGCCTAGATTAGTTTACTATGATCAAATAAGATCTGAACAAGTGAATTGGCTTAAGCTAGTCTCTGCATGAAACATCTGAATCCACTATTTTAATAGTGGATTCAGGTGTGCTGTGCTGATTCTCATTAACACAAATATGGACAAATGGACGAACAAGTCTGAAGCTATATCTGCCCTCAAGTCCACGCACAGATGCACACAAAACAGTATCACACTAGAAAGCAATGAAACCATTTATCACCGGCATTATAATGCACGCGAACACAGCAATCATCTTCTTCACCCCTAGGCCAGCCTTCCCCTTTTCCAGCCTAAGACTTATGCACACATTACACACTATACGAGGTAAACAACGAAACACACACAGACACAGTCATAAACGGGGATATCCGATCAGTGGATTGATGCATCACAACCAATACTTGTACAGTGAAATCTCATTAGAGCACGCACAGCTTGAGCATAGATTTTGTTGTAGCACAGCTCATCTGGTAGCCTGAAATTTCCAACGGCAGACATTGATGCGAGATGTGGTGCCAGTCGAAGCATTAAGTCTTTGTATGATTTGCTTTGCACTTCTCTGTGAATCTGCCTATAATGTAACATAATGGAGCATTTATATGGGGCCACTTCAAGAATACTCTTAGTGACGTTCCTGACCTTTCAGCATAAACTAAATCATACCAAATGGATCGCAACCACTGCTGGAACAGAGGCAAAAAAGGGTCATAAAGCTTTGGAGGCAATTACCATATCAAAATATTTCCTCTCCTTTGGACGAATGGCCTGCATTTGCAACCACAAAAATTTTACACACTATAAGTATACAATTTTCTTCACAAAGAATATAAGGTAGCTAAACAAGTTAAATAAAATTAAAATATTTAATTTCTACTGCTCTTCAATAACTTGGCATGCCCAGTACAGAAGAAATTCAAATGCTAAGGAACAGTTTGATTTTTGTTAGTTTATTCTATTTTTTTAAATAGACTGACATCTAAATATTTCAGAGGGTTTCTGCACACGAGTAAACAGTTTCTGGCCAATTTTCTACCGACTGATGGTTGGCAGTCCTGCAAAAGACTGACCCACAAGTAACAGGGAAATCAATTCAAGACTAAAATGAGCAGAAAAACAAATATGCCATACTGGAACATATCTCCAATCACACACACATAAACACATGAACACGCAAACATTGGTGTGGAAGGAAAACAGCAAAGCAGCCAATACTGCAATCACTCATTCGAATGTAACCTGATGGATGCGCAACAATCAGCCCACTCTTTCCACACTCATCAGGAGAGGGCCATACAGCCCAATCCATCCATCGACTTCGACCAGAATAGAAACCTCGCCAGAGTCAACACAAACAGATTTCTAGATCAAACCCACTAAAAACAATTGAAAACGGGTGCGTAAAATGGTGATTGCCATAGAGAGCAAAATATATCTATAACTCACGCTTCCCCATAGCAGCAAACAAAACACAAGAATGACTTATTTTACTGAAACAAAGGGTAATCTCAATGCCTTGTCAGGATATGGAAGACAGTGTACATCTTCATGCCAAGTGGCAAAGTTTCTAGATGCTTCAAAAAATATTTATTCAGTTCAGACATAAATTGGTAGCATACAAACACAAACTAACATAAACTCAGACAAACTCTCACCTACACACCCACACACCAAACTGATAGCTACAGTGTCTTGTCCTGTGCAAGAGATGCAGCATGGAAGCACTTACCCCCTGATTCTGCAGGAGGTCGGTAGAAGGACAGGCCAAGGGAAATCAGAGCGGCAACGATGAGGATGATGAGGGTAATATCCTGCAATGCTTCCCATACTAGTCGAAGGAAGGACTTGGGTGGCTTTGGTGGTATGACATTTGAACCAAACACAGCAATTCGCTGCTGAAGATCGGACGCCGTCCCAGGAAGACCTAAACAAATTAACACAATTTTATTAAGTTACCACATATTTTACACCAACATTTTGTTTATCGCTGATGTTCAAAATATTTACAACACTATAATCATACAGCATAATGACTACTTAGTAATCATGAGAATAGGTTTCTAGGCATCACAAATGCATCAACCTTCCATATCTGGGTCTTGCAATCAAATCCAAGAGACTCACAAGATAAAGCCAGGTGTGCCACAATCAACAGCTGCCGCATTTTATAATTTCCTAGCAGCTATAGCCATAATGCATGAACCTTTAACTTAAACTTTTGTATGACATGGTAGCTGATTGGTTTGAGCAATCACAAACTTTTAACTTAAACCTTTGTGTAATAAGGAGTGTGCAGGTTCAAGCCTCCCCAAGACAGCCTCTGTGTAGGGACCCTGAGCAAGTCCTTCACACACAGTTGCACAGTGCAATCAATTGATGTTTTATCATGAGATAATGGTGCTTACTAAATACAAGAATAATAGTAATAGCATTTAACTGAGGACTGTATGCCTCTGATGACTACTGCTGATACAGGCATATGTATTAAATGCACTATTATTTCACCTTGTGACCTGTAACCACATGAACTCCGTTCCAGAATAGTGTGTCAGAAACTTCAGGATGACATTAACTGACCCCACTTGCACAAACCAACACAGCACATACAAACATTCACCACATATCAACACACCTCCAAACCTCCTGCACAACCATACACAAGCTAAACAAATAACACAAAAACAATGCATTGTCCAAATGCCTGCCACAACTGTAACACTTGGGGCATTAGAAAATATACTGCCAAACATCTATACAATTACACAATAAACTTGAAAGACAAACCACCTACATTCACAATAAATCAAACCTCTGCCTCACAGGGCAACCAACATTTTCAGGCAATATGTCTGATACAAAGTGTATAGATATACCCTTATAACACCATCATTATTATAACAATACAGTTTCATCATATGATGCATAAAAATGTAATGAACATTTATTTATTATTCCAGGATTTTATATGCATGCATATAAAGCATATATATATATACATATATATATATGTATGTATCTACATGTATATGTATAATCCTGTACCATGTATAAAGCTTCCTAAGTGTCATTTAAAAGCCCAGGTACAAACATATCTACAGATATAAAAAGACAACATCCACATTTATGAAACCTACCGACTACAGAAACAAAGCCCCTACATAAACAAATGCACACAACAGCCTGCATGTCTGGTCAGAGCCAAAGAAACACACACAGACACACATGCATACATCTATGCCTAACACTGACAGCCCTAAACATATGATGCAGGATACTCAGCAGTGCTACTACATCCCATTTGGAGGGTCTTTCACAGGAAAAACTATACAGAACCCTAGAAGAACTCATCAACAGCGCCCTTTTTTATCAATTGTTTTATTATTATTATAAACTTTTCATCCATTTCTCAGTATATGACGCATGAATAGTGCTGCTGCAAATAACTAGTACTTGTGAGTATTTGATTCCAAAAAGAATCAAGTAGTTTTTAGTACCTGAGCACTCAAGAGCTACCAGAATATTATTCTTCTGTAATGATTTCACTCAAATAAATGCGAATCTAATTCAAAGATTCAAAGGAATGCTTTCAATGTCACCTGTTATCAATTTCACATGGCAAAGGAGGATCTGGGATTTTAAGCCCGGTCACAGATATCAATAAGGATATATTGCCTGCTTTATTTAAAGCTTTATGAACTATAAGCCTTACTGCCTCTGTTCTTCCTTCCCATCACAAGTTTCTGATTTTGTTCTTTCCGGCCAACCGTTTCTGACAGCCTCATAAAGGGTTATCAGGTCAAAGCTAGCAATCATAGTTGCAAGATTTCTATAGCACCCAAAGAAGCTATGTTGCATGAACCAGCTCATTCACAGCCACTCAGTGAAAACTAAATCGATAGGCAGGAAGGGTTCAGTTCCTGGTCAAGATCTAAGGATCAGGCAAGTATACAATCAGATGGCTTTGGTGGATGGTGTTTAGAATGGAGCTGCAAGAGAGGTAAGGGGAAAGGGAGGAATCAGGCAAGTATACAATCAGATGGCTTTGGTGGATGGTGTTTAGAATGGAGCTGCAAGAGAGGTAAGGGGAAAGGGAGGAATCAGGCAAGTATACAATCAGATGGCTTTGGTGGATGGTGTTTAGAATGGAGCTGCAAGAGAGGTAAGGGGAAAGGGAGGAATCAGGCAAGTATACAATCAGATGGCTTTGGTGGATGGTGTTTAGAATGGAGCTGCAAGAGAGGTAAGGGGAAAGGGAGGAATCAGGCAAGTATACAATCAGATGGCTTTGGTGGATGGTGTTTAGAATGGAGCTGCAAGAGAGGTAAGGGGAAAGGGAGGAATCAGGCAAGTATACAATCAGATGGCTTTGGTGGATGGTGTTTAGAATGGAGCTGCAAGAGAGGTAAGGGGAAAGGGAGGAATCAGGCAAGTATACAATCAGATGGCTTTGGTGGTTGGTGTTTAGAATGGAGCTGCAAGAGAGGTAAGGGGAAAGAAGGAATCAGGATAGAATTTGTGGAAGAAGAGTGTTTCCAGTTTTGAATGAAAGACTTGGAACAAAGATTGCAAGATTGGTGCAGCGTTGGTGAGCTAGTACGATAGGTCAGCTAGTTGCTGTAATTCTGGCTGTAGTTTAATTCAGAGGGGCAGAGCAGCTGAGCTATGGAGTGATTTCCAAATGTAATGATAAGCTGATGAGACGGCCGAGAAGTGTTAGGATGTAAGATGAGCAGGTTCAGCAGAGTATAGTAGTTGGATTGCAAATAACTGACCTAAATAGGAGGGTTGGGATGTTTGAAGCACGTTGTAGGCAGGGATGACCAAACCCAAGACCTAGGGACTAGGAGATGAGACCAAGACTCTTGGTTCCTAAGACCAAGACATCCCTGAAAGTCATTTGATTGTCAGCGGTTTTATTAATTTTTTAACATAGGCCTCTGTTGACTTTGGTTTATATGGTATTTCGTTTTTTTTTTGTTACTTCCAGTCTTGCACGGTAGTTAGCAACTTAGTTAACACTATTAATACACAATGACATTAGGCACCAGCACTACAGAAATTACTAATTAATAGCAATAATAATAATAATAATAATAGTAATGGTAACAGACAGAGCGACAGCAGACAGGCAGAAAAACTACTACACAGAGTTGTAGGCATTCACCTATTATGGGCCCATGATATAGTCATCCAGTGGTCAAATCAAATCACTGAATTAAGCAGGAAGAGATTAGGACAAGTGCACATTGACGTCTATGATTCCTGCTGGTGTCCTAGGTCAACGTGTAGTGGTATAATCAATTAGAAACTTAGTACTGGCATTTTCTAAAAACTCTGCCTAAATCAATCCTTACAAGTGTACTTATGAACATGGTTGATCCCAAGTTCCTCAGGCCTAAAAGACAGAAGGTAGGTCTATTATTATTAAACTGTCACAGTAGTAAGAATAGTTGACTAAATCTCATTACTGAAATCTAGTCATCAGGAATGATTGTGCTGCTGCTAAACGTGCTGAAGATATCTATTGCTCTGCTATTTTGTGTTTTGTAGGCCAGAAGCTGTAATGAAAACAGAAAGCTGAATTATGGTAAACTGAAAATCACAGACACTAATTTGAAATCCACAACAGCAGACTGTGGTTAAGCACTGATGAATTAATTATCCTTTATTAGAGCAACGTATGTGGTAAACTTGTATATCTGGCTATACATATTCTATGTGTGGGAATGTGCGCAATTTTTTCAACCTGTCACAGATACTGAGTCTTGAGTTTGCCCATGAGACCTCAAAAAGGCAAGACCAAGACGAGACCCTACACATCATAGACCAACAAGACCCAAGATGTCCTGCCCCGAGACCAAGATGTTGGCCGATCTGTGTGAGACAAGACCAAGATGAAACTGTAGGTAATGTCTTGAGACCGAGACTACATCGCTCGTTGTAAGCAAGTGATAGAACTTTGTATTCTATTCACTGGAGAATTTTATGTCAGTGAAGTGATTTGGTTAAAAAAGTGATCTGATGGTTTTAGGGGGTTTTAGTGACAGCACAAGTTAAGGCATTCTGAACAGCTTGAAGACGGTTCATTTGGGTGGCATCTATATTCAAGAAAAGTGAATTACAGTAGTCTAGGTTAGCATGGACTGTGGATGTGGCAAGAGTAGATGCGGTTTCAAAGTCAAGCAGAGTGGATTCCGCAAAGGTCACGGAAGTGCATGAAACAAGAGTGGAAGAGAAGGTGAATTTCAAAGACCACTGTGGGTGAGGTCCACATCTGCAACTCGCAAAATTAAATTAACTGCAACACGGTGGTCTAATTTATAGTGTGTTTGGTCTGCAATGGAAAGTCATGGAGAAGAAATAAAACAGTGCATACAGTAGTTGATGAAAGTGCAGTAGCAATAATGCGTTGGTTGAAGCTAGAGGGATAGACCTAAGAGGATCAGCTTGAATGTGGGTTACCCGAAATTTTTCACCAGCTAGAGTCATGTTTGGGAAGGATGTGATACACAAGCAGCTGATGAGTTTCTAGAATTCTTTCTGAAGTGAGTTTTAAACTGTTCAAGAACTGCCAGCGATAAATCATGGCTATGGTGGCCACTGAGTTACCCAATATGTCGCAGACATCGTCGTTGTCATCATCATCGTCATCACCATCATCATCAGTTCCTGAAGTTAGCTGCTTGTCGACAGTGGATGAGAATAAATGATCTCCATTCTTTTCAGTCAATTGTCAAATATTCTGTGCTGCTCATAATTACAGTGTATACCCAACGAACAAATAAGTGGCCTATACACATATAACGTATGTGCGCACGAGTAGTGACAACATAATTTACCCACAATACATGTGAGTACTTGAGTACTAGACTAAGTAATCGACTGAGTACTCGATTTCAAAATGCTTGATAGCAGCAGCTCTACTCACAACCCCGAAAGGGATTCGTGACAACAGTTCCAAAACAGACTGACACAGCGGTTAAGCCCTGACCTAGTGCAGCCAGGCACTGGATTCAAAGCTGCACCAGAAATCTAACCAGAAATGTTAATGCCACTGACTAGTTCTAAAATAAGATTTTTGGTTCAAATTCTAAAATTATTTTTCTAGAAAGTAGGCCTATGCCCAACAAGTCTGTTTTCCTGGCAGACAGGCCTTTTCCGTCGGTGGTTTCACATACTGAACTCTCTTCCAGCACATGTTTACATGGCAGATCACAACGGAAAATTCATTTCTATTTGAATGCATTCTGCCAGAGGCTAACTGAACATTTCTGCTGATTGCCTGTATGGTTTTTGTTTAAACTCAACTTGGATTCAGCAGCATGCATCAATTTTACTGAACAACGAGCACTGATTGATGCCTAGAGCACTACTACTGTGGCAGTTCTAAGATTAGATTAGAATCTGTATCAATTTCCTTGGTTTTTATATATTAGGATAAAGATTCTGCATCAATTCCCTTGGTATATTTATATTTAAATGACACCACTGCATAACGACTGGGTATCAACTGCTGGCACTGATCAACTGTGCATTAAGGACTCATTAGGTACTTCAGAGTCACCATCTGAGCATGAGGAATCAATGCGTGTCATAAGGCTAAACAATCAGCAATCTCGTCACACTGGAATAACAAATGAACTTATCCGTTAAAAATGATACACTACCTCAGCAGTAGGGAATATTTCATTCACACATGCACACACGCACGCACGCACACACATTTGCACAAATACTAAATATCACTAGCACCAAACATTATACTTACACCAAAAAGCGCTAACAAGAAGAAGTAACCCATAAGAACCAACACAACATACCAAACCATATCACACTAAACCATACATACACCAAACCACACATTAACATACAGCAAAGCAGGACTATCTCCCACCTTCATTTCATCTACAGCTGGTGATCATCTTGTTTCATAGTGGTTTTGGGTATCCACCTTCAGTATGCCCAGCAGTTTCCTGCAAGTGGCACTACATGAAGGTCCGACTTATATGTATCCTATGCTACATAAAGTACACTAAAAGGTCAGAAAAGCACTTTGGATTCCAGACTGAACTGTTGATACATAATTCTAGAAAACCACCTTCCGTGGGCGAGGTCTGGAGTCGCCTACAGATTTCCAGTGCTCCATTGTAGTCCTGTTGTATTTTATTGTAGGCCTCATGTCCACGCAGTGCCATCAACTCCTTTAGTTCCTTGACAGAGCAGGAAAATTGGCTGCAGACGCCATCAGCCTCTGCACCAGTTGACGACGTCATTCGACGTTTCTCCTGGTAAAGATAAAACACACCAATGATAAAATGTAGTTACAAAGATAAAAGGCAGTCCAGCAGACGAAATGTGATAATGGTAAAATGTGGTGTAAGGAAAAACAACAGTAGCATGTAGAGCAGATGAAGTGCAATGCAGATGAAATGTGATACTCGGATAATGCAATGTAAAAACGTGATGGTGGTACATGGTCTAGATAAAATACAGTGAAGATGAAAAGAAAGGCAAAGAAAACTGTGCATGGTAAAATACAAATTAAGAAAACAAGATCAGAAAACTGGAGAGATGACAGGCCGCAAAGACGAAATGCAATAATGGTAAACTGCAGGGTAACAAAAATGAGGGCAGTTTATGGTCCAAATAAAAAGCAGTGCAGATGAAAGGAAATGTAAGGTAAAAATTGATGTAAAATGCAGTCAGGTAAACCAGACTGGAAAACTGCATAGATAAAGGGCGCAAAGACAATATATCATGGTGGTAAACGCAGTGTAATGAAAAGATGGTGGAAATTAAACAGGATAAAATGGAGCATAGCAAACATAACATAAACGTGGCGCAGAAAATAAGCCATACGAAGGAACACTGCAGCCATAGATCACCTTTTGCTGACAGCTAACTACCATGTAGATGGAACATGATGCAGGTACAACAAAGTGTGGATAATCATACTGTAAAGTTAAGTAATGTTAAGGAATGACATCATTTATCACATTCTCAGACAATAAGCTCTAGGGATGAAGCTTATTCTTGAAACAGTAGTGCCACAGTTGGAATATTGCATACCAGGAATCTGCATCTAAAATAGTACATTGAACAAATGGAGAAAGAGCAATCGGGGGCTACCAAAACGATTTTGGGTTACAGGGACCTAGAGCTATAAAGGAAGGTCGAAAAAGCGTGGGCTAACAACGTTGGATGGAAGAAGGAGCAGAGGAGATCTAATTGAAGATTAGATTATCAGTGGAAAGGAGTCAGCGATTATCACTGCCTTATAAGATTATCACTGGAAAGTTTACAGGATTATCACAGGAAATGAGGCAGTGTAGTGGGAGAAGTTCTTTAATTAAGTGCCAAGCAAGACCACTTCAGGGCACAGGTATTAATTAGTTAAGAAACAGAAAGGAACATTAGGGGAGAGATTTTTTTGTGCAAGAGTTGTAGACCTGTGGATCAGTTTCCATGACAGTAAGTACTGTCTCAATAGACACACCATCACTTAAGGAGAAGCTAGGAAGGCTTGGCTATTAAGCATTTCCTTTTAATTTGCCCTTGTTCAAACACAGATTATATGTCTTCTGAAACACTTAAAACCCTAGTTATGTAATGTTCTGTTAAACTGCAATCCAGCAACAGGTCAACCTGTCTTTATATGTAACATGTTGTGCATTTTACACAATGCATCAGAAATCTAACATAAACTGCGACAGTAAATGACTAAAATGTGAACCACTGGCCACAGTGCCAAGATAGTGAATATATGATTAAATGATGAATATAGGAAGCAGGAAAAGAAGTCACAGACTAGTGGGAACAGAAGTTAATGAAGGGCAAGTAGGAAGCATGGTCGAAATCAATGTATAGTAACATGCTTTCTCTGCCCTGTTTAGCGGACAACAAAAGCGAGAGTTAAACTACGTAATGAAGGGCCAGAAAACGTTGCTGACAGAAACAAAGAGAACAATACACACTAGACAGTACAGAGAGAAACATGCACAAAACATACAGCTAAAATCTGATAAACATACAATGATAGTGCAGACTGGTTAACAATTTAAGCATAAATGACGTAAACACTGCAAATATTCTTTAGACAGAAATAAATGCACTGCAGCAAAAGACCAAACTGCTCCGCATTGTCAGAGGTGAGAAATGCAGACAGATTTTCACATGCAAGCACACCGTCAGGTATAGAAGAACTGGACATAAGAGTGATTTGGTCAGCTTTGCTGAGATACATCAGTTGGACCGAAATCCTTTCTAACTCTACTTTCTGAACAATGCATCAGCCCTCCCTGTCTTACTCTGCATCTGTCTTAATCCATATGTTTGTTTCACTCTCTGTCTGCTTCTCGCCTCTATCTTACCTTCCATCGACTCTTCTCCCATCTTTCTTTGTCTGTATTTTCTGTTTTACTGCATCCCTGCCTGTCGCACCAACCAATACGCCTATTTGTGTCCTGTTCTCCGTTTTTCTCTTCAGCTCTCTAAGTCTGTATGTCTGTCCCGTCATCCAGTTGCCCCGAAGACCCAGTTCTCTTTCATTTTACAACTGAATTATGGCAGTATCCTGTGTGCCTTGAGTAATGCAAGAGACCTCTTATTAAGCGCCATGTTATTTCTATCTGCCTATTGATGTTTTGCTGAAAATCACTGCCATTTCATCAGAACCACCGCACAGTCTGTTCTTCCATGTTCATCGCAACGAGTAAAAACATCGATACGTACAAATCACCAGCTGCAGAATAACGTAAATTCAGAAATCTTTCCAAACTGAGGAAAAATTCTTACAGTTAACTAGGTGTCTGTTATTCTGTGAATGTTGTTTTGCATTCTAAGAAAACCTTGCCATCTAAGGCCTTGGCCATACTACAGCACCCTATAAGCTGTCTTATTGTTATTCCTACCTTCTACAGTTCTAGGCTGCATAAGTTGTAAGTCATTTAAAATTTGGTACAAAAGAGGGTATCTGGTGATTAAAGCCCTGCTTCAGAACCCACTACCCAGTGGATAAGTCACTAGCAGAAGGAAATGATTTTGCAAACTATCAGAATCACAGAGAGTGGAAAGGTGGAAGAACAACCATTCTGCATTATAATGAATGTGGCTGGCCACAATGTTCAAAAAACAAAAGTTCAGACAGCCATACTCTTCTGCTTGATTACTACAAAAAGACTACTTTATATCTAATTATACATGGCAGTGGCTGTGGTTCACTGCTAGACAATCATGTCCGATCATTTCACATACCACAATTGTCTGCTGTGAGTAAGCATCACTTAAATTAAAATTGTATGTGACCCTGAAAAAATGGTCCTTTAACCATTTCTGTGCTTGCCATCTCTGTGAGCATGTGGGTGTTTGGATTCTCGAAAGAGTGCCCTGACATCATACTAATGAGAATTGAAGCTTAAGGGGAATTTCAGACACAATCCAAGTCTCAACAAAGGAAAACCAAACAAGCACCAAAATGCAGGTAGCTTGCTCCACTGGAACAACACATTCAAGAACATTTGTTCGATGCACATGTTTGCAGGCTAACATGTTGCTAAGGTCTACTTTAATTAGAAGTCAGTAATTTCCCACAGAAGACACCATTAGTTTTAGCAATATACAGTAGTTTTTGTGTGTATGTACACATGTAAGTTGACATTTATATATGTATATATTTATGAATGTACACACAAATTGTGTACATACTATATGAATGTAAGCATGAACATGATGGTGTGCATGTATGTATATGTACATTTATGTACACGTGCACATGGATGCTCAAAAAGTGCTCTTTAAAAATCTTAGAACAGTGTTGCTCTGAAGTGCGCCACATGACGTAAGTGGTCTGTCCATCAGTTACAATCCAGTTCATTCATAATGAGTGATGCTCCACATTTTTGAAAATGGCTACACAGCAAGCACACGTAATGCTCCACCATAAAGTCCTTTCCAGTATGGTACAGCTCACATCCACTTCAGACTTCCCAGTACTCAGCTATCCTGTAAGTTGTGCATAGCGCCATCAGCATATCACCTATAAACATAGGTAGCATACTTCCGAGTTCATAGTTCTCCAGAACTTTGGATGTAGCCCATGGACGAACTGCCAGTAACCCAGTCAAACTTTCATATGGCAGAGTTGTGAAGAGTCAAGAATAACACTGGTTACAACCGCTGCCGACACCTCCACCATTTGGCAGGCTGTGTAACTCTATAACCTCAAAGAGGGTCGCATCATTCAAATAAGTAGCAGATCTGCGAATGTCCATTTGCCAACAAACAAACCGCTTGGCCGTATTTTCACCCTGTCAGCGCTGAGGCCCTTACCAATAATCGATCAGAAGCATGGAAACAGCAGCTAGACGGACCACACTGGCTTCTCCTAACCCACAGCATAATGCACTTCTAGTCTCTGACAGACAGAGAAACATGAGAAATGTCGTGCACATGTATAACTGCAAGTTTTCTGGCATAATCTAATGGGACAGTTGAACATGCTTCACAACATTAATACCGGTTCTACTTCTAGGTCAAAAATTAGAAATATTGCAAACACAGTTTTAGACCTACAACCATCACCATTATTGTTGGTAAATTATAGCCAAGCTGCGATAACTGATGCCTCAGTAACAGTTTGGAGATGCATCATATGTATCTGTTATCTTCTATTTAAAATATATCCAAACATATATTATTATCATTAAATACAAACTGAACTGCCCATTAAAATCCTCTAAAACTGAGATGGATGATCTGAATATTTGCTAACTCCTTAACTAGGAAGCACCCCTAATACTGACATTTGTATCTCCACTTATACATTGTATATTTCTAATACATTATGTAGACTGGAAGAGTTTGTGTGTGTATTAAAAATGTACAGAGGCACACAAGGACCGGAACAGCTGAGGTAGTTCACCACCCACTGAACTTTTTTGGGCTACACACAGCCTTGAGATGGGCGCAACACCAGTCATGGAAATGGCAAATGCTCCAAAGAGGGGCACGCCACTGATGACAGTGACGCCCACAACGATGGATATATTATACATTTGGAAGTGTGTGTCTATTATGTAATGTATACTGGATATATATGGACCTTTATATTGGATCTACCCTAAGCAGAAAGGGTATGTAGGTATGTGTATATGCTTAAAGCTGTAATTGCATGTATTCTGTTTATTAATAATGTCGTCAAAACATGTATGACAGATTTACACAGTGAATGAGGGCTACTGGGTTGATGGCCAGAACTAGCGGACTGCTGCACTTCAGCCAAGCACTTAATAAACACACAGATCCAATATTTATCTAGCACTACACCATCACCCGCTATGATGGCCTCGGCATTATCCTCCAGCCAGTCAGACAATCAGCTAATCATACATCCAGCCATGAAGCCAGTCACTCTGCCCGCCAGTCAGACAACCTACCAACCAGTCACCCAAACAGCCCGTCATTCAACAGCCTTTAGTTCTGGCATCTACCCAGCCCACACTCCTGGTCTTGCCTTTGAATGCTCCGGTTCCACAGTGAAGTGGAACAGCAACATAAGTGGATTCAGCAGCTATGCTTGGACTTATTAAAAAATAAATAAACGAATAAAACACACAGAAAGAAAATAAAACTGAGAAAAACGGGAAAGCGAGGAATCATCAGTTTTAGGATAGAAGAAAACACAGGAAATCTGGAAGACATCAGCCACCATTGCTTCCCACAGGACACGTGAAATTGACCAGTTTACTTCACTGCACACATATGGCAACTTCTGTTTTGCGCTCACAATCATGCACGATGCTTCAGCAGTCATCCTGCATGTTAATACAGGTAGCTCTCCTTCAGAAACGATTAAATATGTAACAGAGCAAGGTCTATAGTCTTCCTGCATGGGAAGTAGATGAAAGGAATTGTCAAGCAGCATTAGACCCAAAGATCGGTTATCCACTTGCTGGACTGACAACGTCATGTTTGAGCGCAGCAAGTAACAAAAGACCATGCAACACTGAGCCGATGAAAACAATGTTCATTGTGCAGACATATGTTCTTACATTACCCAACCTTTTTTGAGCAAAAGGGTCAACAAATTGAACTGTTCGAGATCTGATCCTGCCTTGAAGAAGTCAATATTTGTTGCAGCACTGCTATATTCTGCCACTGGAAGATGCTTAGACCATCATTTTAGGTTTTAAACTCTATGCTACTCCAGTGTGTGTCTGTGGACCGATTTTTTAAAAGGCTTGGCGAAAGCAACTCGGCCACCTGCACATCCCATAAACCTTCCATACAGCTGCTGGCCACACGTTATACGTCGAGGGATGAGTTACACGTCCCTGTACTAATGTTTAGACCTGCGTAGTATGTATTGATTGGCAATTACTACCTGGACTTTCACCTGTACACAGACCGAACACTCAGCTTCCGGGAATATTCCACTTGCAAGGATCTCTTCTAGACTCCCAAATAGTCTAAAAAATACAGTGGCTATCGCTGGGACCTGGCCTCACATAACATCCCAATCAGCTTATCTCGCATCATTCAAGAAAAATTGGACATGTAAAGCCGTCAACGACATTAGCCTTGCCAAGCTTTTTAATAGCAGGACAACTCTAAGTCCTAACCCATACTAGGAACAACATTAAAGGAACGGATTGGTCCCTAACTGAGAAAGGAGCTGATTGGAGGATCAATTAGGATGACCAATCAACTGTCCAACCCATTCCAGACACATGCACCAAACTGTAGAACTGGACCAGTTTGTCACTGAGAAATGAACGGGTAATACTGGTTACTCATTTAGGACTTATATGTTCTCATTGTGGGGTGAATGATTCCAATACCATGCTTTGCTTGGTTCTTCACTGAAGAGATGCACGGGTTGCTGTTTACGGCTGAAATGGTTGCTGTTTACGGCTGAAATGGTTGCTGTTTACGGCTGAAATGGTTCCAAAGCTATGGTTGCACTGGCTCCTGATTCAGTGTTGGACCCTTTCACAGTTTAGCATCCAACTAGTTTCTAAGTTTTTGCCTCAGTCCTACTTCATGGGTTACATATAACCACCCAAAAAGTACCAGTAATGCATATGAACATTTATATAGCACTACTTCTTGGAAGCTCTAAAGGGGTGACTGCGCAGAAAAGCCATCCAAAAGAACAGCTTCAGCCTGATTTGCTCTGAACTTCCATCATTACCGACAATGTAGACTCTATAAGACCTCAACCAATCACAAACTAACCGGTCTGAAACAGACCAATCACAGAAAATATCGAGTTGAAACCCTATCAAATCACAGACCAAGTTAGTTCTTAAGCCGTCTTGTGGGATCTAGAGTGCGTTCTTTGATAAATTAGCCTGCAAGAGAGCTGATAAAGGCAATGTCATCGATCAGGACAGCTTGATTAGCTGCTCCCATTTTCGGCTCACTAAACATAGGAACGGAGAAGCCACTGCAGAGCCATTTAAAGAAGGCAGCGAGGCTCCAATCAGCCAGAAGAATCCATGTCCAGCATCCAGGGAAATTAAGATGCACCCTCAGGAAGGAAGTATCTAGATTGGATGGACCACAAGGATGCAAAGAAATTCTCCAACAATCTTAAAAAGCAGTATGGCCAAAGATATAAATTATCTGGTAAATGAGTACAGACATTTCAGCCTACAGCCAAACCACAATATTACAGTCTTGTCATTGGCTATTACCCATCATTACTAAAGAATTTATTCATGTGACTATTGCCAACATCCTGGTATCTGCTGTCAGCACAGATTACAACTTGATCAAGTGTTAGCTGTGTGCCATCCATTTCCATCATCAAACAAGAATTATATTATTTAGAAGCAAATTTAGGCAAATGCTCCACCTATGTAAGTGGAACATTGGAACTGCAGTATTTAGGCCTGCATCTGGCACGTTTACAGCACCCCTTGAACCGGCTGCTTGCAAGCCTATATGATGCTATAGAGTTTTTAAGAACGATCTGCAGACATGGCAGTAGCCAGCCAGCCAGCAGCCCGGCTACTGCCATGTTTGGTGGTATGGCATCTACTTAGGTCTTCAGAAGTGCAGCCCAGGGTCTGAAGGATCATTTGGTTCAAGCACTGAAACAAGGTAATTCCAGACAACTTTCCTTACAACTCTCTTAACTCTACCACAAACTATCAATTAATATAGGCCTGTTGTTGAAGGTAAACATGTTTCCAACTGTCCGCTATGGCTCTAAAAAGTGTGATTCCAAAGAAAAACTGTCACATAATAAACAGTTTCCTCCAATCACAAAACTTTAGTATGTTCCTATTTCTGCAGTGAAATCTACCCAAATAATCTCATCTGAAAGCCTTCTGAAAACTTCTTTAACACCTGGTATCACATCGGTCAATTCTACCCACAGGCAAAACTGCATTATAGCATGTAGTCGTTAAAATGGATGAGACATATAAGCACTGTACATATACAGTGCATATTATAGCGAACATATACGTATACATGTATAGTGAATTTAAGCAAAATAAAGCATATGAGTTCCCTTTTCTTCCAATTGTTTGGAAAATAACTTGAAGTCGTTGGGACTCAGTACCTCTTTCACCAATCATATCAACTGTGAATTAATCAAAACTAATCCAAACTAGGCTAAACTTCCAGCACAATCCTCCCATTCCAATTCCAACTGTTCTGCTTAGCACAAATCAAGATACTTTTTTGCTTCCACAAAGTGGCACCTCTGCCAGTCTATGAGTCGGTCATTTTGGCAGCAGCTTTGAGCTTTATCTCAAAGGACACTCTATAAAAGTGGAAATAAAAAACAAAATAATAATAAAAATAAACAGACAATTTATACAGCGCAGCAGCGCCACAACAAGGTATGCTCCAAAATGGATGAGACACTTGTAGTCAAGGACATCAGAGGAAATGCACTGAAACAAGTAAGAACCTTTAAATATCTTGGGTCGATAATGAATGCTAAAGGAGAATGCAAACATGATGTTAAAAACAGGATTAAGGCACCATGGTAAAAATGGAAAGACCTATCAAGTGAATTATGTGATGTCAAAATGCCGGTTCAACTCAAAGGAAAGTTATACAAAACAATGATAAGACCAGTGATGATATGTGGAGCAGAAGCCTGGACATTGACAAAAGAGGAGGAGAAGCTGCTGGAGAGATCGGAAATGAGAATGCTGCCATGGATACTTGGAATCTCACTGAAAGACAAGAAAAGGAATAAGTATATCAAACAGAAATTGAGAGTGGCATGTATATCTGACAAGGTAGAGAAGCCAGGTTGAGATGGCATGGTCATGTGATGAGGAGAGAAGAGGAAAACTGCATTAAAAGAATTATGACAGCAGAGGTTTACGGATGCCTCAGTCGGGGACGACAAAAGAAGAGATGGGGAGACATGATTCAGCAAGACCTATAGCTCCTCAGACTGAAGAAAGACAATACTGGTGACAGAAACAATTGGAAAAGAAGGATCCGTGTGGCTGACCCCTCCCCTAGGAAGGATTACTTCCAGCCAGAAGGAGAGAGAAAGATTAAGAAATCCAAAGCCGAAAAAAGGGTGCTGTAAATGAATACTTCTAGGGCTCAGTACAAGTATTTGCTGACTGCAGCCACATGTAATGCAACTGTCAGCACAGCAAAGCCAGTTCTCAAAAGGACCACCCATAGTCATATAACCCATCTAAGAGGAGCATACAATTTAGAAGTCAACCGCAAAGTGACCCAAACCACACAACATGAATAAAGAAATGGCCTAATATTAGTGAGGAAAGAAAAAAACAGAACCTTCAGCTCACTGGCAAATCTTGAGCAAAAATGCATCCCTGTCTCACAATATTGTATTGTAATTGTAATATTGTAATATTGTATTGTAATATAGTATTCATTCTTCGTACCTAATATGTTTAGGCCATCGCTTGATATATCTGACACCAACAGTCACTGAATGCATCCCTTCAGTGTCACTGAATCCAAATGACTGATGCTCATCAATCAGTTTAAATTGATGTTGTTGGAATCGATCTTTCTGTCTCATTCGACTGCAACCTATTTCTCAATATCATTGGACAGACCTAGAAACTCAAGAGGCTTACAGCTACAATTTATGGCTGATTGTCGTCCAATACACAGACATCAGCTCAGTAGAAATTATTAGATTAGATGTCGTTACACATTACTCTCCGTTTTGGCCACTGAACTTCGTGACCTCACACTGCACCTTTGGTAAGGGACATCCAGAACATTTTGCTACATCACATCATAATGTACGTTGAAGTTAGCAGCAGCAGCAATTTACAGCTCAACACACAAGAGGGCGCTAGTGGAACAGAAACCTTTCCAGGTCTGCAAGAGATAGACCATAACACAGGCAATCTTTAAAAGGCTCAATCTAAGACGATGCCATTGTTCAGTCTATATATGATTATTGTCATTTACCTCTGTATCTGCCATGTTATCTTATCCTGAACGACAAATAAAACACCAGCTAGTTTGCGGCAGAGTGGCGCTAGCCTGTCCGTTCCTGCATAGGATTCGTAGTAGCACACACAGTCCCGAAGCCGGCTGCAGTGAAGTCCACGCGATCCGCACACCGCCTAATTAAGCCTGAAAAACACAACATACAGAATACAGAGACAATATCTAACTGAAATGTACAATACAGTACATACCATCTGCACGCCAGGCAGCTGGCTGGGCGGGCGGGCGAGCGGCAGCCACGAGCACTGTCGCTCAACCAATATAGCCGTTTATCACAATTTCCCAACTGCCAATAAAAGCAAAATGCAGTGTCACTGAATACATTACGGATACAAAGCCACCTGAAAGCTACGTCAGTTGCTCAAAGGAATTCTACCTATAATGCATTCCTTCCGCAGTAGTTGTCCAGAATGTGAATAACCAGGCATTCTGATCTTCAGGAAAACAATAGGCAGAGTCTAGTCCTCAGCAGACACTGCCTGCGGCTGATGGACCAGAAAACATTGTACAGCACCATAGTCACGCCTGCCTGCCGGACTGCCTGCCTGCCTTTCACTAGCAATATCTGAATAACCGATGCCCCACCGACAAGTGGCCCAGATACCTAAAAAGTTTATCTAAAGCAGGAATATGGAGACCATCACCGCCTGATGACATCCTGCTAATGAACCTTGTCTGACCTTGGAAACTGAAGTGGGAGTTTGCAAATCCATTTACCCGTTAATGAATCCAGAAGTTTTTAACAAGTTTTTAAGCAACCACTGTCAATTTTTGCCCAAATAGAGATCTACCTCTCTGTCGCATTAAGTGTCTAGATACATACATACATGCTACAAAATATATTTCAAGTAGTAAAGTCAGTGTTTTCATGTATTACTGTGGGTAGGTCATGCATGTAGACCAGTTTTAAAAATTTAAAAATAAAAACCCAGCAGCAGGTGTTAACATAGTAAAGAAAGAAGGTCTAAACTACAAACACAATTCATCGTTCAGTTTCAAATAAAAAGGCCAAATCATCCTATCATCATGAATAAAAATCAACAGTACCATAGTGCACTGGAGGTGTTGGTCTTTTGGGTAGCACACTTGGGCTGTTAACAAATGACTAGGGTTCCGACCTACCAAGGCACACTCCATCATTACTATTATTATTATATTGCATTTCTTATGCGCACAAGGTTAGTAAATCCAAGTCTGAGGTGCAAAGCAACAGTCATTGAAGGACTTGCTCAAGATCTCTACACAGTACCCATCTAAAGGGGGGCTCGAACCTTTTCCCTCCTCAATACAAGCCAAGTGCTCTAATCAATTGACTACCGTGCCCCCTACATCAGCTAAGACGCCCTCAACACGTAAGTTATATATGTGTATGTGTGTCTATTTATATAATGCCTGTTAAGAACTTCCCAAAATTGCTAAAGTTGACAATTTAAAGTCCAATATTCAAACTATCTTATGAAAAGACTCTATTTAAATAAAGTCAGTACAACTCAACTGGCAATCTGTCAAGTGAGTTACCAACAGATTTGTATGATTTTGTCCCATGAAAGGCACCACAACAGGGATAGCGATAGAGTCCTGCGAAAACATCCATGAATGAAACTGTAAACACTGAACATTACTTGGAATGGCTTGCAAACATTCTGATAAATTCAAAAATCTAAAGATTTAGGTTACAGAACTAGCCCAGCTGATGTTCAAGAAACAAACCAACTGGAACCTAATGAAATTCACAGTAATACTGGTCAAAACATTTTAATCATCACCAGCATACATCTGAAAACACTTTTCCAAGCACATCAACCCAAGCGTTCAGATTTACTCCAAAATTTGGCAACTTATATTGCTTTGAAATGCGTAAATCTAAAATAGAAAATATTAAAACAAAATCTAGTTTACGTGCCACAGACCAACATTTCAACTAGGAATAACTGAAACTGCTACACTGATAATTAAAGCAGACATTAATTACACTGATTAATTACATCAATTAAGTTAATTACAATGGTAATTAAAGCAGACACAAGATTAATTTTATGAACAAAAAACTTGAAACACCTAAATTAATACTTGGTTCTTATCCAGCAGCACATGAACAAGTGGTATATAATTCCAAGGCAGGCAAATGAACTTCAGCAAGTTACTATCCATTTTGCCAAAGTTGTGACAAGTATCTCCAGCCTCAAGTCACAAAAAAAGATGTCTTGTGCCCCTTTTTCCCAGAAGGTCGGACACTGAATTGAAGTGTCCTAGTTTTTCATAATTAGCTGATGTTCCAAGCATCAGAAGTTCATCATTGTTTCTGTAATTGATATAAAGAAACAAAAAGAAACAGGCAGCTACAACAGGCAAAGAATCATAATACTGGCTATAACCAGCCAACAAATGTTTCAAGGTGGGATTTCACACCAGCCGGAGATTACGAAAAGCAAATGCTGCAAAATTCTGGTGTTGTAAAGGTTGGTTCTGTCAAACCAAATAAGTTAGCATTTTACTGGGCCTAAAGTCACTGACATGCTTCAGACTGCACATATTACATTTCAGACAACTACTGTACAAGATTATCGCATTTAATTAGTCTGTTCAATGATGTCGGTAAGCACTATAATAACATGAATCCAAGAACATAAAATCGTACATTTATTATCTGCTGAACTAATCGAATATACCCCACTGAAGGGACTTTAACGGGGTCATAGGGACTTCCTGGTAAACACAATGACATCAGCAACCTAAATTTAGTACTTTTACCCTCTCAAGTTCTGAATAATGTCTTGCCCTTTCCTTATTTGATCTGGGTAGATATCAAATGATTTCAGCAAAATTATCTAATCTAATGACTTATAGGAGCTGTCATCATAATGCCCAAGGCATCAATCAATGGTTGCTTCAAGTGTAATTGTAGTCGAAAACACAATCTATTGGAAAAGGTCAAATTCCTATAGATCAGGGATACCAGAAGCTAGGCTACTGCTAGGTAAGCAAGTTGAAACAGATTAGTTTTAAATTTAGACTTGAATAACATCACCAAACTGACAGAGCAAATAGAAATTGGCAGCAAATTCCAAAGCTAAGGACCAGCAACCAACACAGTTCCGATATGGAGCACAGCAAGAGTCACAGTTACCGTTGAAGAGTGCAATATTTGTTGGTATGAGGGAAGAATATGGAATGTACATAGGTCGGCTGATTTAAATGTAGTACTTTGTGCACTATAAGACAGATTTTAAACTGGATTCTCTGCTCGATGGGTAACCAGTGTAATGAATGCAACATTGATGCAATATCCTGATACTAAGTTGATTTTGTTACGGTGCTGGCCAGAGAGTTTTGAGCCATTTGCAGTTTATGCAGATCTCTTTTTAATGCCAATAAGAAGTGAGTTACAGTAGCCTGCTGGAAATCAACGAGTTAGCTAGTTGGATTAAGAAACTACGTAGGGAAAGGGTGTCTTGTCATAGGATTACTGCATTAAGAAAACTGCAACTGTGAATTAGCATAAAGATTCTTCAAATTCAGGGCACATCTCTTGAGAACTTCAGAGACTGGTAAGAAATCATACACTACTCCCCTCCTGATTTTTCCTGATTTTGTGTCCACTAAATTCAGTTGAGATTAATGTTATTATGATAAAGATGATCTATACAGAAGTTCTGAATAAAAATTGTTACATTGCTATTCTTGCATAAAACATCATACCATAAGACATATTTTAAACTGGATTCTTTGCTCAATGAGTAAACAGTGTAACGAATGCAACATTAGTGTAATATGCTGATATTTAGGTGTTTTTGTTATGGATCTGGCCAGAGTTTTGAACCATTTGTAGTTTGTGCAGATCTCTTTTGAAGCCAATAAGAAGTGAGTTACAGTAGTCAAAATACCAATATCTGAACCTATCATGCAGTGATGAAAGGCACAACCATTATCACTTGGACACCACACTATCCACAAAGACTGTAATACTGACTGTAATAGGGCAATGACGACAACGCATTAAGAACAACAGCGATGGTAACTACCACAAAGGTGATGATGATTGATGATGATAACAGCATGTCGATGACAAATCAGACTATTCGCTCCCCGAACAAACTCTGGCTGATTGCATCATTCATCCATCACAAGAACCGGACTCTCAAAGTGGTGGACAGAAAATTTATAACCTTACAATATACAAATATCGCTGCAGCGTTACATACAAATACGCACAAAAGACACACACGGCTTTCACTCAATTTTTAATACGCCTTGCATCTCTTTCGTCTTTCTTTCCGTCCGTCCGTCCGTCTCTGCATACCTCCTCATCCGTCGTTTCGTCTGCGTCCGTCTGCCTGATGCGGCCGACAAGATTACGATGGTAGGTCGGGAGGATGTCTCACATTATCATTCGGCATGACTGCGGCGACAACCTTATTCGGACGATGCGCCTTCTTCCGTCGCTCGCAACATGAATATACAACGGCGTTCAAAGCAATCGATATTTTCTGCCGGCTGCTATCTTCTCATGCGCTATGAGCCGCCACCGCCGCCGTGTCGTATTCGGCCCAGCGCGCCGCGGCGTATTCGGCCCAGTACACCGTCTTCGGCCAGCCGCCGCCGTTGTGTCATAAACATCGGGCCGACGTACAACAATCCCGGCGGCGCTCGCGTCGAAAGTATTATCGCGCCAGGAGGGTTATGCAGAAACTGTTCGGACAGAGAGCTGTTGGAGACAGAATAGCCAACGAACGATGGCCCTATTGGAGCCCACTGGTAAACACCACCAACACATGTACCGACTATATTATTTCTGCATGGGAAGGTTCTCAAATAAGTAAGCAAGTAGGATTTCCAGCTCACATGCATTAATGTATTAAACAGCATTGCTACACAACAGATGTGATAACTAAAAAATATTCTTAAAATGTGCTATACACATACCCTGCTACGTAAAGGTCAACATACATATAACATGCTAGCTGAAAAACGCATCTCTACAGAAACTCCTGAATGTGTGATCCCATGGGGGACGTATCTGTTGCCTAAGTGCAAATACAATTCATCAGTACAAGACAACATTTCCAACTTCCCAACTTGTGCCGATACAAGTACTCATTTACTGGCACTAGCTGAATGGTTCGCTGAGGCGATCCACGTATTTCAAAACAGGCCTACCTCTGCTAAAGATCAAATAGTCTGCACTCCAAAAACTAGTCTGATTAGACAGTTTAAAGGTATCTAAACTTACTGGTAAAAAAGAAAGACATTTTTGCCAACAAGCAGATACCTTAATATAATATTACTGCCAAACGAAATATCCCCATCCATAGTTGGCTGTAGTGGAACAATGACTGCTTTGTTATCCCAAAACAGTTACGAACGCTTTCCATTTTTAAACGTCAGTTGTTCTGCAGGATGCAGTGATGTTTTGTGAAGGCACACCTGGTGCTAGTTACAGTGCATTTATTCAACATCTGTGCAGAGCATTGAGTGCATTAAAGCATAAATTTAGCACCTGGCGGAAGCAGATTCCCTGACTGTATGGGGATCATGCAAAATACCTTATTTTATCTGGTATAAGCAGTAGTAACTGATAGCAAAACATATTTACTGGCAAAGAACACCAGAGAACAGCAAGTGGAAGGTAAGATAAGGTCCACATCCATTGCCTGGCAGCAACAAGATGAGTTAAAAACTGAGTACTATGAACCAAGCACATGCAAATAATAAAAAGTGTGATCACTAACCAAAACAACTCTATGAAAATACATGGATCTCACTTGTCCAAAGAATTATGATTACGTCATTCAGTTTAGCTTTGAAGCCACTGTTCACCATGTGTTATGAAAATGGCACTATAGCAGTCTTCAGATTAGACTGCAAGCTCAAGTCTCCCCTGGGGCAGGACCATGAGTAACCCTAAAACGGTTTTGTGCCATCGATCGATGTCCTCAGCTTTATTATACTGAGGCATTACACAAATACAAAGTGTAGTTGTAGTCAAGCAAGTAATTGATCTCTGGATATCCTCAAATGCCCTGCTTCCACTTCTTGCATAGCAGTGGTAACATCATAAGCAGTGAAACCTGAAGACAAGACACAACTGCCATCTTCAATGCATAACCCGTCCCAGCAAAGAATGGCAGGTTTGGAGGGATGCTACTGAGACAAAAGGCAATAGCTCTTTAAATATTCTGCTATTATACAGTATCAGATACCCACTATGAACGGCAAATAACATACATTCAGGTACACACATTATAAACATACACATATACCAATAAAATTATTTGCAAACAAGTAGACACAAGTACATACTAAATACATACATAAATATTCCTAAAAGTGTCTAGAAACAGCAGACAAAGAGTTAGCCAGACTGCACATTAATGTGTCTTTGCAGAAATTACTTTTAAGAGGGTACATATATACATAAACACCAACATATTTGCAAGCTTACATATGTACATAGACACATGCATGCTTACATGCACGCACACATGCATGCATACATACATACACAAATACAAACACGCAGGCACATTGATATATTCAGATGTGTAAATGTGGATAGGCTGCATGGCTGGTTAGGACCCACAGAAATCAATAGTCAACAATACAGCATCCTTTGACCTTAGGGGCTGCACTAAGGAAACAAATCACATTTCATCAGCATCTAAAAAATCTACAGAAAAATAAACAGGCTCCCAGACGAACGGTTAGATCAAACATTCATCACACAGGCAGAAATGGTGGCCTAGTGAAATGTCATGCTACAAGGATTCAAGTCAGAGCACAGTAATGTAATGTAATGTTTGACAATAGGACAAATCTAGCACTGATTCACAGAAAGCACTTCTTATGCTAAACTGCTATATACACATATATACAGAATATACACGGGACTTAGAAAGGCCCAGATGGTTCTGTCTGACACTGCCAGATAAACTTTCAAGTGGCAACAGTGAAGCACCCCCTGCTTTAAGCAGCTTCATTCCACCTTCAACCCAAGTCCAGAACAAATATAAGTAAAAAAATCATGCAAACAAAATTCAAAATTTGTACTGACACACAATACCAAGCCCAACTATCACAGTATTAAGTAAAATTTCATAGTTTGTGCTCCAGATAATTGGAAATGGTCTCCACCAGCAAACAACTGCATAAGCAAACAATATGTCAATAGGCTACATGCTTATAAGCACTTGTTTCTGTTATACTCCTAAAAATAGGCAAACAGTCTGAAGCTAAAAAGAGGTTATAAAAATTATAAGGGACGCTCCTCAACTTCACTATGAACAGTCAAACCTTAGGCAATTAAACATTTGCAGATTCCTCAAGTTAAGGGATTTTGTGTTAGACCAGTGCTGCAATTCAACAAACAAAGCACTAAATTTGAATCCCAGACACAGCACTGACACAGATACTGACAGTATAGATTGCCAGCAGACATGGCCTATGCCACACAACCTCTGAGCTAACTCTAAACAACTGTCCCTGCCTGACCCATTAGTAACAGCCTCAGAGGGGCTTTCTTTTGAGACAGCCATATGCTACTGAAAAGGGCTCTTCCTTGATGGAACATATACAGCTTTTGGTCAGTTGTGTGGATGCATCTTCCAACTGGGGTCAATGCTGAATAGCTCTATGCTGGAACAGCCTGGAGCATCAGTGTATGACAGAAAGAGAGAGAAAGCTTTACAGGTTTTAAGCCATGCTTCAGCACACTGCACCGGTCACTAACATACATGCACAGCACAGAGAATGTACTAAAAGCTGTGGACAAATAGACTGATAAAGTGACTCAAAACTGTTTAATTTATCTGGCCCTAAAATGTTTCTTTACTGTTCATGCTATGACCATGTAAATAGTGTACCTAGGGCAACTTAAAGGCATAATCCCACAACTACCTCCTAGACTTAGGCAACTTGACCTATGTGATTGAATAGTTAATAAATAAAAATAAACCTGGTGGAATTCAAGCCTTCTGCTAACATGGATTTCACAGTTCCAGTTGTATAAACAACAGTTAACACTAGTTCAACCCCATTTTACCCAAAATCAATTGCCTGCCTATAACTATGACCATCTGAAAGTACGACTGCCTATTACTCGACAGCATCTTAATATGCCTGTCTCCTGGTAGGACAGTGTCTTGATATGCCTTTCCGGTATGACTGCCTACCGACATGACTGCATCTGAGTATTTCTGCCCATCTGCCCAATTAAACTTTATTGGAATATGTAAACCATATGCGCCAGAACCTCCTTATGGTGACGTCATTGGAAGCCATATTAAGTAACTTGTTGTATCAAGACTGCCTGATAATAAGGTCTTACTGTGAATTAATTTTGGGTTCCACGTTATTAACTAGGTTATATGTCAGAATCTGCTCCATAATGACGTGCATTATAAAGACATTCCAGTGTACCACAAACAGTGCACATGTGCACAACATACACCGGAACTTTAGTGTAATGCCGTCTTTGGACAAGAACCATCTTATAACAAGGGCTGAACTGTATTTTGGATCCATGACTGCGACTGTGTCATATTAGAAATTCGTGGTAAATAAAACGTGCTATAGGGAGTTTTAGGTGTACGAATGTAGGTGTTCTGATGTATATTTTGATACACATCTCTTTGTTAGCCTTCCTGTCTGTCTCTGCATAATAATGTAAATATACATTCATGTTTGTATATATGTAAATGATTTTATTTATCCTAGGTATATACCATGTATGCAATGATGCATGCATTATATCTGTATAACAAGCAACCTGAGATGGAGCAGATAAATGGTTACCAATTCCTAATCTGAATTTTCTGGGCTCCTCCCACCAAAAACAGCTCAGTTAATTTTGCTTTCCTTATCTCTGGCTCAGCCCAAATCTAATCCCTTCCCTTATTTAAGATTTTCACTGACTAGGAAATGTATAAATATAAATATATATACATATCCCAGTCTGGGTTTTATATATAACCCAAACTATATATGTATACATACATATGTGGACCCATATAAATATTATATGCATACTTCTAATATTTATCACTGCCTCTGTCTCTAATGGAATGAAACCTTAACTTCAAGCAAGGAGATAAAATAAAAACCCCATACTACATCTCCAGCTAGGGAAGTTGCCCTCCATCCACTCCTACCTCAACCCCAAGTCAACAGGGTCACCCATAGGCACAAAAACTGTCCGTATCTGTGTATAAGTATCAGTACATGTATACAAACACTTAGTTCAAACATCCTGAATGAATTCCACTTCCAACAAATTCACGCAGAATTATGCTCCAACCATGGACAGCTGTACAAACAATTTCTAAACCAAAAATCCACCTACAAAAGCCCAATCAGCCCACATGATGTATGTGCAATTAAAGTATGATGCTAAGTGCTAATAATAAATTATCATTACCTGGTTCCTGTGGGATTATTTCTGAATTTACAAGGGCAAAACAAGTAATAACAATAATAAAGTAATAAGTAATAATAACTATTATTAATAGTAATAATAATTATTAACAACATTATGCATCATCACGGTTTGTAGCAATGGTCGAGGGCATTTTCAAAGTCACAATGACTGTAGTCCACATTTTGCAGAACATGTTGAACTCTACTGAGATTTCAACCAATTAATTTTATTCAGAAGTCCATGCTAGCTCATAAAAGAGACTACAAATTCGTGAGGTAGGCCAAAGACATCACATGAGACGATGGCTGTCCTGTATTACAACAGAATGTGCAGTCCCTATCACAAACACACATACACACACATTCATGATGTCCTACTTAAGGTTTAGTCATAGGTCAAATGACAGTTATTTCACACCTTCTAAGCAAAATTCAAACATCTGAGTACAGCCCAAGTTAACACCTATCAAACAATACAGTCATTACACACTCCATCATCATCATCATCATCATCATCATCATCATCACCACCATCACCACCAACACCATCATCATCAACATCCTGACACCATCCATTTGGTGGTGATGGGTATCAATGAAAGAACTCAGTGGTTCTTTTTGGTAATTTGTCAAGTCTCATTCTTTTCTCATGTTTTGTCTATGTTTTGCTATATCTTGGTTTATACAGTAAAGTCCGGCAACACACATCCCTGTTACGTGCACATTCACTTAACACACAACAAGGACGTGCATCCCATGGCTACCAATTTAACATGCGGAAATTGCAAATGCGTGGTACGTGGACCAGCTAGCAAGTAATCTTTATTGACGACGTCTCACCCGTTAGTCTCTCTTTCTCTCATTTACATATGGATGGACTGTACGTGTGAGAATTTCCTCTACAGGATTTGTGAGACCTATCACGTATACTCACACTTTCGCTCCTTCCGTTATTTTCTACATTTATAAAATATTTGGAAATTCGTTAATCTTAGCATAGGCCTAACATTATAAATGGTTGATGGCAAGTGCCATCGTTCCTAACCTGTGCAAGAAAAACTAGCTGCTATAGATTGCGTACATACATGGTGGAGAAACCCAGGTCAAAGTTTCTAAAGATCTTGGGGTTAGCAAATCTATGCTCCGAGAAGGGCCAAAAATTGAAGCCAAACAATGTAATTTTGTAAAAGATATTATTCTAGTGCTGGGCTTCAGTGAAAACGTGCGAGCTTTTCTGATAAACCAGATTTAGACAAAGCCACATGTGCACATGGTTTACTCAACAGAGGGAAAAGGGAACACCAACACATGGCCCAATTCTTCAAGCACAATCAATGAAACTTGGAATTCTAGCCGGGGATGAGTCATTCCAAGCCAGCCAAGGGTTTATAAATCAGTTTACGGCTAAATCCGACGGTGAAAGCAAAGTGAAAGTTCAAGCATAGGATTAATGACGACAAAGACTACGATACTATATGAATATCATCCACAGTAGCTCTCAACTATGTAGACACAGCCACACAAGTTTCAGAGGTGCAAGGTGTAGAATAAATACAAGAAATAATTCATCTAAGAAGAATTAAAGATTTCATGTGAAGCTTAGTCAAAAGCCAAAAATAGCAGCAAATGACATTCTATTTTACTCTATAACTGACACTTTTTAATCCAAGACCTTGATACTGTAGACTATATACTAAGTAATATATAGTTCACTCTGTACTGTATTGCTGTGGACTCTTTTGAAATGTTATACATATCGTCTGTGGAAATAAACTTCAAGTGCATGCTCAATGTATGAAACTAAATTGAAACTGTTCTTTGCCATATGCTTGTATTGGTGACACATAGCATTTATAAGTTAACTTTATACATTTTTAAAATTTTAATGATTTATTTAGCTTTTAGTATTAGATATTTGAATCATATTTTTTAAATAGAAGTCCACAGTCAGTCTTATGATATGGATGTCGAAAATATGCACCCATATACAAACCCAAGTAAGCCATACTGCTAATACATAATGCTAAGAAATTTCAGAATAACCCGGTAGTAAGTGGCCCAGTTACAAATGATTTTAACAGCTTGACGCCTGTAGTATCTGTCCAATGTAGTAGCAGTCTTCCTTTGCTTCTTTTGTCTTGAAAGTTTGGATGAAGTGCCTCATGTGGCAGCTGGTCAACAGCCAGTCTTTTCACATGACCAAATCATCATTTAGCAGCTTTACCCAGCAGATTTGTCTTCTTATCCAAGAACTGTCTATTTCTTCATTTCTACTTTTTACAGTTTAATAGATGTATTTCTATACAGTAATTTAAGGCAAACTTCCTCAGTACAACACATCAGTATACCAATACACTCATTTGCAGTCTGACATTTTCACAATGCTTTAGAAGACATTTCTTTAAATCAGCAGACAGCTGAAAGTGCACTGCTCAAAATCATCAGGTACTTAAGAGGCACTACAATACGTGTATTCATACATACATACATACATACACACACACAAATACATAAATAAAGTCCAATATCTTTTCACAGCTTCATTCTTCCAGTATATTATGGAATGTATAATTTACATACACAATATATACATTATTTTATTCCTAAATAACATAGTGGGTCAGGACCATGATTCCTAAATTTAATGCAGCTTCAGGTAAAAAAGTTGTTACAATATGGTACTTGATGCTGCTCCAAAGGTAGCATCATGAGAGTTGTGTGCAACAGCATACGTAATACTGCACTAATCCATCATCGTCATAAGTCAACCAAGGCATCAATTTCTAATGGGAAATGCGCCTCCACAAGGGAATGTTGGTGACTCCCCTCAGTGTATTCCCTTGCCACTACAGATCTACTTACAACAGTAACAGCCGGTCTGAATATATCAATCAAACATCAGCGGAAACTTTGCATGAGCGAAAATTTAGCACATCTTCTTGGATTCAACCGCCAAACTCTGTGCTGGCCAACCAGTATGCTAACCACTCCACCACTTCACTGTATAACATCATATATTTAAATCACAAATAAATAAGCTGCTTCAAAACCGCTGAGCCTAAGTTTTATGTCAGACACACAAACAGTCAGACAGGCACACATGCAACAGACAGACAGACAGACAGACAGACAGAGTGAAGCCTATTTTCTCCATAGTTCAACCATCCCTTGCAGATTTTAAAAGAAATCCTGTTGCATAATAGATTACAGAAGCAGCCTGCATGAAGCTCCAAACGCTGCCACTGCCATACTCTGGTGGTGCCAGTCCCAAGCTGGAATAAAGGAGGAGCACGACGCTAATCCTTTTCGTTAGGACACAGCATCATTAAACAGAAACTAAAACTACACCTGAGGACCCACAAATAACAGAATCTGTAGAATTAATGACAACAACGTTACAGCATGGTCCTATGGCTTTATTACAGCATCACGACAACAAACGCCTTCGTATTTTTGACAACATGGTCTTTGAACATCATTGCCATGATCTTAGGACCTTATTACAACAACATAACAACAAAATCTTTTGTCTGTGGGACAAAACTGTCTTCAAAGTACATCAATAAAACATTGCCTTAGGGCCTAATTACAAGATCAAAACAACAATTCTTTGGACTCCTGCTAAAATACAGTCTGGTGTGACTCACGTGCTCCCAGCTTTACTGAGCGTATACATGCCCTAAATATACAAAAATATTTATACAGTACAGCCACGTTAACAAACGGATGAAGGGAGCCAAATTCACTGCAACAGGGTTTTAATGGACCACAGGTTAACTTTCAACCTTTGGCAAGAGTCTGTGTGCGTTTTCACAGATGCATCTTCAACAGCACCATTCAAGCACCCAAAGGCACCAAGTTTGGCCAAGATAGCAGAATGTATGCCCTGTCTAAAGTAAAGTAAAGCCACAAATCAGTTGCAGTCTCTAGTCTTACATGCGCTGCCTAAATAATACAATTACCAGTTTCACTTTCTGCTTAAAGTAGAGGTTAAGAGCCCATAAAAAAGCTAATTAAATAGTTGCCACTTGCCGACATCTTAAATATTACACTAGAATTAACTGAACAGACATGGAGCAATGCTGTCACATTTAGTGACTATCTTATTAGTTTATATTAACAAATATTTATTTGATTTTGTTAGAAATTTGTTCTTTGTTAATTAATTTTAGCAAACATTATTAAAGCAGATGTTGGTGAACTTCATTCGCTTTTTAATAACATCATATTTGACCTTCTTAACGACAAAGCTCTAGTGTTATTTTTGCTGCAGACTGCTAGTGAGGTAGCATGCAAATATGTCACACTATAAGGCAAGTTCCTGTTCCATGTGTTAAAGCATCTCGTGTGTTAATTTAATTAGGTTTTGTTACTAATTAATTAGATCTGGCCTTAGCTCAACTTTCATAATTACAATTAGACTTGGAATTTTGAGAAGAACTAATTAATTAGAATTAGTTGTAGATGTCAGAAAACAAAACGACACAAAAAATATAGTTTACTAGTTTGGCATGCAGTCTATTAGACAAATATTTCAAATAATGACAATAACTGAAATTTCGATAGTCTTTCATCCAATATTTAAAAATTTCTGCTTAATACTGTGAAAATGTTTTTATTTATAATAGATCGGAGTTGCACTCTGCAACCAGCATGTGTTGTAAAGTATCGTCTTCAAGCTTATTTTTTCGCTCGTTTGTGGTAAATCCTGCAACACTAAACACTTTCTCCATTGAAGATGATGTTGCAGGGACAACATGATGCTTCAGATGCATTTGGAAAAGTCTGAGAAATCTCATTTTATTTTCTTGCTAAAACGGGCAGCAGTATAAAAATAATCGTCCAGTTCTTCAGAATCTATAACTGGATCGTCCTGTTGCCCCACCCAAGTCACAAAAATACTAAAGACTCAAAATATGGGTTGATATTTATTGGCTAAAGTGAAAGCAGCCATCAAAAACAGAACGTAGAAAAATTGTTTAGGCTAGGTATTTATAATGCTAATTATTAAATTTTAATTAGAATTATACAACTTTTAATTAGAATTATAACAAATTTTGGTGCTAATTAATTAGAATTAGAATTAGCTACCAAGCTAATTAATTAGGTAATGAATTAATTACCCATCACTGGTGTTAAATAGGTAGCAGTGGGGACATGGTGAAAAGTCATGTTAAGTGAATTCATGTGTAAACGGGCCATGACTAAGTCAGTATTACGTATATATAGATTATATGTAATCATTTACTTGTCTGCTAATTACTTCAAGACAAAACAAGGAAAGATGGCACACACTAATCAGCACATACTAATGACAAAGCGAATTTCTCATAGCATTAAGTATTAACAACAGATGTATATTTGACTATATTGCACCTATCTGCTTAGGATTGCAGATCTGCCACAACCTAATGTATTTGACTCCACACTGACAATTACCCGACCCTGATATCAAAAGCTACTTTCTGACTCAACTGCCAGTAACTAGCAATGGTCCCTTTAAGTTGAAAATTAAGTGTGCGAGTTTCTGCATTAGCTGACCAAAAAGATTTTCCCAATGAATTTATGCTGTCTGATCAATTTTTGCTGAGCGTGTTGCCATAAGACTGCCACTTGTTTGCACAGCTGTGTAGCTTCGAGGGCGCATCGATGTCAGAATCCACAAAATCATAACACTGATGTCAGATCAACAATGGTATCAATTCCTAATATCAGAACCCTAATCTCAGATCACCAACGGCAGTGCCTACTATCAGAATATCAAACAGCCTGAACCGTATGCCAGATGCTACTGCCAGAATAAAATGTCAGAATCTACCCAACACACACCTGCGTGTACGGAAATACACACAAAAACTACCCGCATGCACTTCTCTCCCAAACACAGTAATTCAGATATAAAATTAACAGAAACTTACTAGAAACTAAAATTCTGCCTATACCCAACGTATCAAACAAGATCCCAGGCCAACTGACCATGAATAAGAGAGAACACACAAACAGAGGAAGACAGATAGAGTGGCGCCAAATGGAACGGACTGGCTGCGGGACTAAAGTTCAGTATCACACGGAAGCTGCCTGCGTCAGACTAAACTTATGAGCAATTTATGCCAACCCCCTCCATTACAACTGGTCATAAGAGAAGAAGGGGGTCATTTAACCAAAGGGGAGGTCCGTGTGAAAAGCCGTCATGAGACTGCAGAGGGAGGCAGGAACAGGTAAAAGAATGGGAGACAGAGAAAGGGCGGTAAAGACGGACTGGCAAACTGACAGAGAGACAAAAGCAGTACAACACAAACACAGAGAAATACATGGAAGGAACAGAAGCAGGCACCAAGAAGCAAGCACGTAGACAGACAGACATACCGGTTGCGACAGACATACCCCTATATAAACACATACGGAAACACAGTCAGACATATCACACTGCACGGACTCAGAGCAACATGCAACTGAACATCAAGACCTTTAAATGTCCATCTATATACAACAGGGCAATTGTAAAGTTAGAGGCCCAACTAGGGCTGCCAACTCCGGAGATCCGAATTCCTCGAGAAACTGCACTGATCACCACGGAAGCCAAACATGGAAGTCAAAATTAACCAGTTGAAATTTCAGCATGGAATCATGTGGGTGCATATGCTACAAGCCCTTGTTAGCGATCTGAGAGCAGTGTTCTCGGAACTTCTAAACATGATTTCATTTTGACAGGATATGAAATGGGCCACAACCCTGACACTCCCTTATGGCATCAAGCTTAACCCCTCCTTCAAAATCACGGGGACTGTGTAAAACCGAAAGGACTGCCAATTAATTATTAAACACTATTTAAATTTTGTCAGCAAAACCCTATTACCATTTTAAAAAATTCAATGTACAGACAAATTGATGCAACTTGCACCTAGCTGTTTCATATGATTATACATTAAAAAATTTGTTGACTTGCAAAACAAGAATTAAGCTTCATCATGTTTTTGAAATTTACAAGTATGCTAAACTGTGAAAGGCATTTAGCTTAAAATTAGACTGTAACAAAACTTCAGAGGGTTTATTTTGTTCCAAAAGGTTACTCCTATTTTTCTGAACAATCTGTAAATAGGCTATTTAATGACAATTAATTTATCCAGTACCCTTTAATTTGCATATCTGGAAAAAATCTTACGATGTTAGGCCCTATTTTTGTTAATTTTAAAACAGTTTTCTTGTCATCAGACAGACTAGACTCCAACAGTTCTGGAGATTTAGAATACATCTATCTACATAAGATTCCCCACAGGAAAACAGGAAATAATTAATGACCTGCAGTTCGGCTTTCACTAACTCGGTTCTTAGGCGATTACTCTCTTTTGTCGATAGCTACCCCACAGCAACATCACATGTAGGACATACGAAGCCCATATGACAATATTTCCATGTGGGCTTCATATGTCCTATATATGGGCCCACATGATTCCATATGTAGGACATATGGAGCCCACATTCGAATATTTGTTTCGACTTCTTGTGTTGCGATAAAAAGAAAATACAACAAAGGCTCTGACTTACAGAAAAAGTTGTAATAGATTTCATCTTTTAAATTTACAAATGTAACAACATCGTAAAAGAAAAACATAGGAAAGGCAGAAATGGAGGATTTCTGTCTCCCAGGTAACGCACTCCCGGAGATGAAAAGCAAAAATGACAGGGTTGGCAACCATACACCCAACAGATGTGGGCTCTGTTATAGGGTCAGTAACTTCAACTATAACAGATACAGCAACATCAACAGACAACAGATCATTCCAGAATAATTCCCCTTTAGTCTTGGGTGTCCTAACAGAGGAAGATAATTAGTTAACATTTCCTCCCACCTCATCGAGTATTTGATCCACATCTCCTATGAATAGATTCTAACACAGATACCCTATACGTCCTAGGGTCAGATGAATAGATTCTAACACAGTCCAAAGGTCACCAGTTCAAACCAGTGCAAACTGCAATTGGAGAATCAATTGGAGAATCTAACTGCCAACTGGGCACAAACCACAAATGTTGCACTCGCTGCACTGAGGCATAAAATGTGCCATGCATATATAAACAAGTGCCAAAGAAAAGTCGCAGCAAAGGTTCCAAGCAAACATGGACCGTACAGAAACAATCGACATGCCAGAAAGTTTCATCTTACTGCACCACAGCAGCAGTACAAACACAAAACATAGCACATGACAAAGGTAACATTTACTAAGAAAAACCGCAAATTGTTAGGGGGTTCCATGATGCTTGCACTTGACAGTTGCTTCAACTTAAGTGCAAATGAGACAGCAATCCAACAACAGCAACAGAACAGACGCAACATCTTAATTTGACTTGGTAAAGGACTGTCAGTCTGACTCAAAGCACTAAGATTCATATCCAGACACAGCAGTCAGGAAGGAAATAGCCAATTTGCAAACACCCATCACTTACACGGAAGACTGTAACCATCACAACGCACAGACAAAAGGCACCAACATATATGCACCTAAACGCACAATCATAACACATCCATGACAACTTAAACGACCAGGTTTAACGACCAAATGGCCAGGCAAAACACAACAGCATACAGCACACTGTCTACATCTCTGTGTCATCGTCCGTCCGTCCGTCTATCAGTCGCTCTTCCCGTGACTCACTCGCCTAAGTATGTCACGAGAGGAGCAGCCAGCCCACAGCTGGTACAACCAACGACCGACGTGCATATCTCTCTCTCTCTCTCCCTCTCTCTCTCTCTCTCTCTCGGCTTCAGCGCCTGCCCACTGCGTAGCAGCCATTGCCTTAGAACACGATGCACCTAGCAAGATCCGAACAGGGACTCCAATTAACAGTATTTGAACAGGGAAACTTGCGAATCCAATAACTGCTGGTCCTATCCACGCACTACATAAAGTTTTCTTTCCATTACTACTTACTAGGATTCCATACTTCATTATCTTCCTTCGCCTTCCAACAGTCTTTTCCTGCCAGTCACACACGATACCAAAAGTATAATCTAATCTAATTCAAACACTTCCACAGCGCCTTTATCAATGCCCAAGGCATCAATCGATGGTCACTTCAAGAGAAATCGTAATCAAAGATCACAGTCCTCTGAAGAAGCCATGTCAATTCATGTAGGTCAGAGAAACTATAAGTTAGGCTACAGTGGGTAAGCCAGTTGAGACAAATGAATCCTAAGTTCAGATCTGAAGGGATTCAGAAACTTCACAGCACAAACTGAACTACCGGTACTCACGGAATTTCAAAGCCTAGCACCAGCTATCGAGAATGCCCAAGAACCCAAAAACTGTTCTGATGTGAGACACCACAAGAGACATAGTGTCCACTGATGAAGCACAACGGTTAATGGCATGAGGGGCGACCATGAAACATAGGTAGGTTGGCCAATTTAAATTTTTTACTTTGTGAACTAAAAGACAGATTTTAAACTGGATTCTCTGCTCAGTGGGCAGCGTGTGCAACGACTGCAAGACTGTCATGATATGCTGATATTTATAGGTCTCTGCTATGCCTCCGACCAGAGAAATTTGAAACATTTATAGTCTGTGCAGATCTACCTTAGTGATGCCAATGAGTAGTTGCAGTAATCAATATCCCCTACGTGAAGCTCAGCTGATCTGCATATGGCCCAAACATGGTTAGAAAATGACATAATGGAGTCAATTACCATTCCCAAACTGTGTGGCATTCATTACAGTTAACAAGTAAACCACCCAAATGGACAGACAAAAGCCAACTAATTAATTTGCAGAGTTGTTGACTTGTGCCCTGAAGAAGAAATTCGGTTTTAGAAGGATTGAGAAGAAGTTTATTACTAGCCTTCAAAGACTGAATATCGTCACAAACCGAAGCAAGTAGTTGGAGAGTATGGAACTGTCAAATGAAAGGAATAGCTGGGTAACGTCAGGGAACAAGTGGTAGTCAAGAGAGCTATCAGTAAGTGGTAAACCTAGTGGAGTGGTATATAATTTAAACAGGAGCAGGCCTAGTACAGAACCTCGTGAAATGCCAAAATTCAAGTCAGTGGGCACAGAAGTGAGTTGGCTGATACAAACTGATTGAGAATGAGGGCGCAGATAAGATGCAAACCAACAAAGAGCAGGACCAGAAACACCAAACCAGCTTACAAGGCAGTGAAGGAGTAAGCCGCGATCAACACTATCAAAGACAACAGACAGGTCAAGTAGAATGAGAGCAGTTATTTTTCCTAGATTCACATAGCTGATTTTGTGACTGTGAATGGTTATGGCTGATGAGACAAGTGTACGGACAATATGGCATTGGCGTCTAAATCTGAGCAGATGGAAGGGTAAATGGGAGTATCACCAACACCTTTCAAGCCGGCTGCACAGTCTCATGGCAGACACAATATCTGAGGTGCACCAGGGCTGAGGACATACTGCAATCCTCTTTGACTTTGCAGCAATGTGCTTATCCACGATTTTAGATAAAGTTAAATTTAGTTGGATGGCAAGCTCTGTGCTGGGTATTACCCACGGGGAGGCAAGAATGTGAGCTCTGATGGTTAAAACACAGAGAATTTAAAACATGGAGAGAAATCAAGAATAAAACATAGAGAGAAATCAAGCATTTTTCAAGGGTGGTAGCTAGTGAATATGTGAAGGGCCATGTGTAATGAAAAGAAACCTGAGCTGTGGTCAGACAAAAATGACTGAGGAGAGATATTTTAACAGCAGAACAGCTGTGTAAATGACAGCATAGTCAGACAAAAATGACTGAGGAGAGATATTTTAACAGCAGAACAGCTGTGTAAATGACAGCATAGTCAGACAAAAATGACTGAGGAGAGATATTTTAACAGCAGACCAGCTGGATCAGGTTATAAGGAGATCAAGCATACGACCCATTTCATGAGTTGAAAAGGAGACATGCTGCATAAGATTGAAGCCTGACAGGAGATCCTGGAATTTTTTTGAAGAATTCTGATTATTTATATGCATACTGAAGCCTTCATTTACAGTAAGTTCAGAAGAAGAAGAAACTAGGAATTCAAGCAATGATTGGAATTCAGGGAAAAAGCCGGAAAGTGAAAGACAGGGAGGAGGGTAAGCATTAACGAAAGTGAGGTATCGATTTCCAGAGTACAGGGTAGCAATAAGGCTTAAAATGACTTTGATGTTGGGATAGGTGAAGCGAAGTGAGCAAGTTTTTGGTGTGATTTGCAAAGGAAGGCAACTCCTCCACCAAGAATGGTTCATTTATGAAGGAAAAGGATGGAGGAATTACCGGTATGTCATAAATTAAGAAAGAGGTGTAACAGCCAAGTAAGAACACCTACCAGATTATCCAATACATAATTTCGAAGATAGGGGACTTATTCCTAATAGAATGAATATTAAGGCAGTAGAAGTTAATATTATTCCTAATATAATGAATATTAAGGTTAATAGTATCAAAGCAGCAAGGACCGGGGTTTAGCTAATTGTCATCGGAAAGAAGCAACAGAAGGTAAACTACCAACAAGTAACTCCGATGAGTTTTAGACTTAGACATGGATTTCCAGACAGGGAGTAAAGGCGAGTTAATGAGTTAGACTACCCTTTACCCTTACCTCACGCAAGGTCAGGTGAGAATAAAGGTTAGTCTAACAATGATGTAACGCAGACTGTTGAACCTAACACCAAACACATTATTTTATTTCAGATACCTTCTACGAAATGCATAAAGTTTGCCAATTATAGAAATTGCCTTTTATCATCAGTTCATTGTTCATCGCGAGCTGCAACAATTGCCAGAGTATAATTTTCATCAATTTTCGTTTGTTTCTGATGAAGTTTATGACGGTCATTCAGAACGTTGTTAGTATGAAAAATAAACAGAATTCAGCCACACCCATTTCTGAAGTCACCTCCTTCTGACTATTTCATAAGAGCTCCCTCCCTCTTTGGGAATAGGCAGATCCCAATGAAAGATACCTCTTCCAAAAACAGTAGATCCAAAAAAATTGTAGCCTGAATCTGAATCAGTTACAAGTTAATATCTGATGCATATAAGTATTTCTTTGTAATAAACAATTATAAGCACATAATTCAATATATGTTATAATCACACACTGATAACAGGTATAGCGTACTTACAACCACACAAAATACACAGTAGACCTTCGTTATATACGGCCAATGGGATCCATATCAAGTACCACGTTATGGAGAGGGTCATATTAAACTCATATGGTATTTAACAACCATGTGCATATCTGTTTGCAGGTTGTAGTGAGCTACCGAAAGCATTTGAACTCAGTATGGTCACGAAAAACGAGTCTAAAAGATACTTGTCACAGGCATCATTGGACTTGTCAAGGCTGCCAGAATTCTGTTTGATTCAAAATTGCATTTTGTATTCATTGTTTGATTTTCTGCCTTCAGGGCCATGAACATTGTTTGATTTTCTGCCTTCAGGGCCATGAACTCTGGATGTGCACATCGAATGCCATAGACGCATTTATGTGCCACTCAGTATTTTATACGAATACAGTGCATATACAACAACATAAAATAAGCTTCATTTTAAAGAAACAACACACAATAAGGAAATTTTTGCTTCAATTTGGTATTTAAATCAGGCAGATAAACTAGTATAGTCTAGGTTTTATTTTTAAAAATCAGTGAGTTACATTTGCTTTTTGCTGCTGTGCTGTTCCGCTTAGCAAACTGCAACACACTACTGTGTGTAACTGCATGAATTTTATACAATCAATATCCTGTGTCTGGAACTATCTCAAAGCAGCCTCCAAGCCAGCTACGGCTTCAGTGGACATAGGAATGTCATCCACTCATCCTCATTATTCTTTTACACTGTCTAGCAGTTTAGGTCTAACAACTGTCCAAGAGAATTAAATAAAAATAATTAAGCCACACAACTATGCAAATGGCAATGATAGTAGAATAAAAATCTTGAACATAGCTTGGACAATTCTCTACCTGCGAAAATCATATAGAAATACAACAATGATGCTTTATAGCAGAGCTAACTCAGTATACTACACAGCAATTTGACTAACTATCAGCTCGGCAAACAATGAGAAAAGAAAGCTCAGTAGAGCAAGGTATATGACCTATGAGTTTTTCTTCCAAAGATCTCGTGTGCAAAAGTAAATTTAGGATTCATTGCTGCGACCGTGTCATACAAAATTCACATTTTATCCATGTGTGTTATGATGAGGGTTCGGCATATATACATACACATGTGCCATGCACTACATGTATTCAAATATGTATGCAGATAAATACGAAATGCATCCTTAGGTAACACATATTTAGAACTTCTCACCTAAGGTGAGGAGTTCGTGCTGCAGTAAGGTAGGGTCGCAAAATCACTCATTTATTACACGGTTGTTTGAAGAAAAGCACTCTGAGGGTGTGGCTGTGGGCAGGAAAATATCCCGGTTTGATATGCGTATAGGACAACAGCAAACAAAAAACTCGACAACTTTAGCTTACATGTGACATGGCTAACAACAGACTGTCAATATTACATGACACACCAAGATCTGAACTACGGCAGCAGAGCTGTAGGGCAAAAGCATCTTTCACTAAGCTATCCTAATGTTTCTGAGGACCACAGTAGCAATGTGGAAACGGCCAAATCATGATCTGCACTGAAGTCTGTGTAGCTGGAAATGTTCTTCAGCTGTTAGACTGGGATTGTGATTTTCCTGATAGAATAACAAGTAACAGCAAAACGAATACAGAATAACAACTGGGAACCAAGCCTATGATTGTAGTAGGGCCTTTAGTTTGTAGAGACTTGTAATGGTAATAAAACTGCCTTTGTAAGGTTCTTTAGCACCTTTTTTAGATTCCTAAAAGGTGCTTTGTAAATAGCCAGACACGTAATAATAGTAATAATAAGACAATGATACATACATACATAAATACATACATAAATACACACCTACATACATACTACCACAAAAGGCCCAACTTGCAAACTCGCCAGCATCTTTTAAATCACTTCTTAAGACTAACTACTTCACCCTGGCCTTTGCATGATTCCATCTTGGCCCCTAGCAAACATACATCCATGCCTCAGATTCGGGTGTACTGACATTGTGCGCGTTACAAGTGCTCTAAATAAATAAATTAATAAAAATAAGGACAAAGTGATTCAGACCCTTCTATAACATCGCACTGGCGAAGTCAACGTAACGTATGTGCGATAATTGTTCAACTAAACAGATCCAGGAGGTAGGAGAGACATCTGATACATTCCCGTCCAATTTATGTTAACTTATATGATCACGCGTTTATTGCGCACCTGAAGAGTCAATTTTATGAAGGACATTACAGAGATTGGTAGAGCAGGACAGAAGAGACTTTTAACGTCTAGATTAGATTAATTTAGATCTGATTAGATTAGAGCAAGAAGCTAGATTCGTTTTCTTTAAGAAAAGTGAGTTGTGACGTGATTGGCCCACAGCACAAACCAATCTCTAGAGTGATAACCAGTCAAGTGTGAAATCAATGACACGTGGACTTTAGATAAAAGCATGTGCACTGGAGAAGACTCCAAATTCGCTTTTCAGCAGCTGCAGAATCGCTGTGTACACGCAAGCAGATATTATATATCATACAGCAGTGAAATATGTACAAGTCTTGAGTTGCTTTTTATGAAGGTTGACACTTTCATACTATGGCAAGCAGCAAAATACATCAGGAAAACGTACTTTCTATGGGCAGGAGTGAAATATATTGGGAAATCACACCTTAGAAGAGAGTTAGTCTAAAACAGTGAGGGAAGTACCCCTTTTCCCACTACATGTTGTGCCCTTGAGGTAGGTCACAATCCGTAATTTCAAGATCACAATCAAACAATGAACTTTGAGCAGTGGCACTGCACATTGAAAATATGTTTGAATTTCCCCTCTGTTGTCGAGGTTCTTCACAGCCCAGTGATTCAAGTGAAACTGGCAAATTGTTGTTGAACCATGCAACTGATAAGTCTGTCCAGTTGTTAGATCGCTGCTGTCATGGTTGGTTGTCATGCACGGTGATGGCATACCCACTAGACCAGATTAACTCTGGCTTATGCCAGACTAATGAACGAAATCCGTATACATGATGAGGTATCTGTGCGTGACGTCTAGACTAATGCAACCAGGTCCAAGTGGGCTATTCTTAGTTTACTGAAGATTAATATAATGGTGCTTAATATAATTTGTCAATTTCATGACGTTTTTGACTTCAACGAGCATTTAGTTTCTGTTAGAATTCATCTGACTTGTTTTCAAAAATAACATTAACAATAAAACTCAAAATGTACATACTTTTCTGAACTTAAATTAACTAAAAATATATAAGAATAAACAACATTCATGTTTGAAAAAGTACCTCAAACACATCATAAATATCAATATATTAATGTGAGAAGAGGAATAAGTTCATGTTGTCTCAAGAAAATAACTTACGCATATGCACCATCAACAAACCACACTAATATCCGAAAAACCTGCACAAGAATTACCTCGTTAATCTTAATACAGGACCAGTTAGTACATCGCCTAAGCCAGCATCATCCAAACCATTTTTCAGAGGCTGCTAGTCACAGACTAACTAGTCCAACCATAGGCTCTAGTCACGGAATAACTTCCCTGGTCATGCATACAGGCCCAGGAGGTTTGGTCTTGAGTGGGGAGTGTAACATAAGAGTGACCCCACTCATCTTAGAGTCAGGTATCTATTTTGTTTAATTCATGGCACTCCTTACACTCTGAACATCTGGGCGAGTAAATCTCGCTAATGACGTCATGATTGCTGAGCATGTTGGTCGTTGGCTGTATATACATCATTTGGACCAGTTATATTGTCTAAACGTAAATTTGTTTGATAATTCTCGAAATCTGGACTTCTACTGCTGCCAGGTCTGCGTGTCAGAATAATTTTTCATCTTCAACATGGATTTACTGCATTTTATACGGTTTTTGTCGCACGTTATTGTGACCTAATGTGACTGGAATGGTCCACCTATAAAGGGGGACAAAATCCCAGCTGGGCAGTCAAGCATCAGACGCACAGACCTATGCCATCTACACTTGGAAATCTTTGACTCAGTGGAAGAAGGGTGAAGAGTCTTTGGAGTTGCATTGACCTTGACCCTATCAGCCGACGGGTGGTGAATGCCTGTCCTTTGCATATCTGGCGGTTCGATGAATATCCAGACACCACGTCATCTTTCCACTTGAGGGACTGCTGGAAGGCAAGGCAGCCATAAGCAATTCGGCAGCAGATTACATCACCTATCATTGTTCCTCATCCTTGAACCTACATGCTTCAGGAACTCTGAAAATGGTGTCACCTTTCAACTCTAGTTGGGACTCTGTTCTTAAGGCTCTGCATGTGTGCACTAGCTTGCCACTAGTGACTCTTCTAGTTATCTGAGCAAAGTGTGCTAATGAATGAATGTTCTGTTCTTAATTACGTTTAACATCATTAAGGCTAGCACACAAAGCGCTTCTGACTAGTTTCCATAAAAGCTATAAAAATTTTCTGATTAGAATTACAATTACTTCAAACTCCCTCAAATGATCACACAAGCTATACGGTTTTCACTGTAATTCACCACCACAGTGGCCCCACTCCTGGTGAAATTCTCAGATCTGTCTCTGCCTCTTGCACTGCCATTTACTCTTCTTTTCACAGCAGTCCCTTCTCTGCCTCTCGCGCTGTCCCTTACTCTTCTTTTCACAGCAGTCCCTTCATTTCCAGTTCCCCTCCATTTCCAATTACCTCTGAATTATTTCCAATTCGTGCTAATGAATTCATTTCCATTTCCAATTCTCAATGCCAAATATCCTAAACATGCACCAGCTTCTTATGGTTTTTCGGGTTTACACTAACTGGGCATGCATCACACGCAAATTGTTTTTCATATATTGCGTGGCTGAACTGCCTGTAACATAAGGTGATCTTGATTCTTACCACACCCGCGGTCCTTTAGACTTTCCCTCAATGCAGTGTTTCAAACTCTGCTATGGCCGCGTCGCTCGGCGTTCCGTTGAAGCCACAGATTCCACACAAAATAGCCGTCTTTTCACACAAATTGTCTTCCGGCTTTGCCTGACGAAAACAGATTAATCAGATCCGCCAGGACGTCAATTCGCAGCCGAAAATCGTTCGAATCGCGGCATAATTTTACGTAAATCCGTCAGTCAGCTCTTCTATCTGTGTCTGTCTCGGCTGATGACTGGCTGCTGCTGCCAGGGAAAAGATATGTATAGAGTCTCGCTAATGACGTCATGATTGCTGATCGCGCTATCTACTGAATACATATTTACTAAATTTGTTCACCATGTTCACCCAAATGACAAGGATTTGACTAGCTGATTGTAACAATTTTAGTAAAGACACTCAAATAAAACTTAGATGTAGCACTTCATATTATTTTCCTTTGCAAACAAAGAAACTCAATGTTGTCCTCGCTGAAGTGACGAATACGTCATGAAGCGCAGAATCTGCACACGGGAATATGTAGTTCGTGCCACTGCAGCCGGTCTTGTTCAGGCGCCGGTTGGGTGTTCTGGTCAATTTCGTTCGCCAGAAAATAACGATCCAGCTGGCAGCCGAAGTCAGCGTTCATCGGCGGCAACACACACACATGACGCTCAGTCAGACGCAACGCCCGCCTGCCGGTGATGCGTGTTGCCCGGCCTCCTCCTCCTCCTCCTCCTGACCTCGATAGGAAAAATATCCGTCAACGGAAAGCACCTTAACCACGTCTGTATGAGACGAATCAGCATGTGGTATAATACATGTATAACCAGAAATTTATGGAGCACAACTTTAACGACTTCTAACTGAAACTGCGGGTAAATGAAAAAGCAACAATTAAACATGCAGTTGCTTTCAATCGATAAAGGAATGGTGCTGCGTTTTACACGAGTCAAAGTTTATAGTTAGTTGCATCGGCTCAACGCTATAAACAACGGATATTGAAGCAGAATTTTTATTTCTCATTATTTTCATTACCACGGTCGCCGTATAGGCCTATCAATGCTTACTGCAGTTTGGATGAGATGATGGGCGCTAGGTCTAATATTTGAAATCTTTAGCGGCCCAGCATTACGTTGTCATCCATGACTGCCTGTGGTCCTGAAGGAGTCTGAGGCAGCGCCATATGTAAGTAAATCAGTAAATGGGTAACATTTCATTATTTCAGGACAAAAGTAGCGTTAATCAAGGTGATCAGATAAAAATAAATGTACACGTGACGTGTTTCTATAGGGACCATATAGGCTCCACCCTGCTCATTTTTCAATGAATTAATCGGGTGAGATTTCAAATGGCTCTGACCTATTCCGCCAACCTTTACTAACAACTTCCCTCTCCGCAACGTGGGTGTCAATTTCAACAAAAGCCTAAGGTTTTCCAACCATATCACCCATCTTTCGCGATCTTGCTTCATGCACATATGTAACCTTTGCAAAATTCGTCCTATACTGGACTTCAAAACCCCATCTGCCATTGCCAAAGCCATAGCGTATGTAAACTAGTCCTGCAATTCACTTTTTCTGCAAATACACGTCTCCCAAATAAACCATCTTCAAGCTATTTATAGAATGCCGTCGCTCGTGCTATCACTGAATTAACTCCCAAGAATCTTCACGTCACCGCAGTTTTGAAATCACTTCCCTGGCTTAAAATACCTGAACTTTTACAAGAGTTTAGCCCTATCACTTACCTGCAATTTACTCAAATCCTCCCAACCATCCAATCTTTGTCAGTTAGGCCTATTTGCAATCCAATTCAATGCGTTCTTCTTCCTCCCTAAAACTTCTCAGCTCTTTCGTCACCCCATCGTTAAAATTTGGAAAAGCTGCTTCGCCCCTCTGGAATCAACTACCGCCAGATTTACCGCAAATATCTGACCCATCAATTCTTCAACACTTCAACTCTTGCAGTCTCCACATGTTTCTCATTCCAAACTGAAAAGACACCTCCTCAGAAATGCTATTCTAATTCCTCCCCTTTCCATACCTTTCTCGTGGCTCCAATTCTAAATGCTATCCACTGTAGCCGTTTGACTGCCTACCTGTCTGACTCTTGGATCTTGACTTGGAATCGAACCGGACCTTACTTGCCTACCAATTTTGTTTTAACTGAACGTCTGTGAATAGGCTGGTTCTCTAGCCACGCACATAAAACTATGGCTCTTTTCCTCATCTTGCTTTTTCCTGGCCACGTCGGCTATTCCATAGGCGGCCATGTTACCCCTTTTTATGGCCCTAGCGGCTCCTTTGATGGTCTTGAGCAGTTATTGTGATGACCATAACGCCTCTTTTCTGTTTATTTTCTTGTTTTCCACCTTTTTTGATGGCAATTTCGACTCATTTCTGTTCTGTTATAATTGTTTTTATTATTAAAATTAATTATTTATATGTTTTGGTGGCGGTAAAGGCTCTACATAAAATTAGATGTATGCGTGCAGTGGCGTACGCGACTTTTTTAGCAAGGGAGGTCCCATATCTGGACGAAAATTGTGGGGGTCTGGTTACATCGAGCGTCGAAGACGCGAAGCCTCTAATGAACAGGGGTCTGAAAAGCGCCGTAAGCTCTCCCAGCGGAGTCCGAGGGGTTGCCCCGACAACTAATGCATTTTGTCAAATAAAACAGGCCAAGATTCGAGCACGTGAAATTGGCCTGAAAAATACTACAGTGTATACAGTATGATTCTCGAGTTCATCGACAGAACGAAATCATTAGCGATTATGGGTGGGGTACACCTAAAACTCTCATCGGATTTACACGAATCCCAAGGATGATGGTCCTGGTCTCGGATTCCAAGACCCCTAGCCAGGTACGTCTTTGCATGCATGTGCTGTATATTAAAACAGCCATAAAAGACCAGGACGGTTGTAATGCATTCAGCATGCACTAGCGTGTGAAGTTTGCATTAAGTTAACGCTGGTGACTTTATTATCAATACACGAATAGCATTGTTTCCTGTGTTGTAAGAACACGTTTCATGCAAAGGCTCAGTTCGCTATTCGTTCCATTCTTTTATGGGTGAAGGGTTCGTCAAGCAAGCGTAACACACTCGGTTTCAGGCGCATGAATACACGTGTGCGCAGTAAGACAATAAGATGCCAATGACCATTTGTCGCAGGCCTATGGGCAATGTTTTGTCCTTGACGACTTTGGCTTTCTTGTGCAATTTTTGGGTCGTGGCGAGTCTGTCCTTCGCTTGTGGTAGGCGACGTAAGTAATTGGGCCTACTAGAGTAACGGGACCGCAGAGCTCGCATATGGTGGGTCCCAGGCCCAATTCTGCAACAGTAGGCCCCTCAGAGCTTAATTCAGTAAGTTGTGGGTCCAGAGGGCCAGAAGACGTATTAATACTCTTGCAGGACGGCAATGTGAAGCTATGCCACTGTTTGAGGAGTGGCACTGGTCTGGAGTCTGCCACAGGTATGTTATGTCTTCCGCTTTGAGATGTGTTGAGTCAACTTGAGTAATCTGACTTTGACATTACCGTTTGAGTTCTGCCAGCCCGTGAATTTTATTTAACGCATTTTTGGAACCTCTCAAAGTCGTTGTTAGGCTATTTCTATCAGCCAGCAACAGTACTGTGACTGACAAACAAAACTGTCTGGCCTTGAAGGCCACCAATTACAGTTTACCCTATAGGGCTAGAGTCAGTAATTACACTAAGTAAAATGATCGTTGCAGTTTTCTGCGCCTGTGAATAAGCTGATTTCCGCGACTTAGCTTTCTTTGGGCGCTGTAGAAATCTCAAGATTACGACTACGATGGCGATTACTTTTCTAGAGCGAAATTTAAACTTCCGAAGCAGTTATTAAACGAAGTTAAGTTATTCGTTAAGTTCAACTGAAATCCAAGCGATAGTCTACAAATGCGACAGAACGTGTAAGCCTAACTGTCCATAACGAACAGAGATACCGCTGCTAGGATGTCGCCTGTAGGGCCTAGGCTTATATTATGTTCTTTCATCGAGAAATAATTTATGACTAGTTCAGCTGCTGCCCAGATACTCACTTTTTTGCCTGTGGCTGCCACTGGTTTTGGAGTAGGAACCACAACAAAAATCGTCCACCTTAGTTGAAAGCCACCAAAACGTGAGTCTACGCATATTTATACCAGATGGCCACATTCATTGGGCTCACAAAAGACGCGCATCATGCCACTGGTCATGGAGAACTCAATTTGGGGTCCAAGCACTGGCCCACTGGCCGCTGGTGGCCAGCTGTGGCTCAGCGTGGCCCCAATAAACCCATAGACTTGGAATTATATTGTCAGGGCATTTGTTAAGTTAATTTATCATTTCAAATGGAGTCCAACTCCACCGTGGCCCATCTCCCCCGTCGCTGAATTTGTAATCTTATCACTCTAATATGCATTCTGGACATACATTAATTTAAGAAGAGTGCTCATCCGGGCAGCTTTAACAAAAGCCACACATGGTAGACCTACTGTACAGATATTCCAATGACGTCATTGTTTAAATCACTCAGCACTAAAGCCCTTGATCACGTCTCCTAAAATTCCTTTGACGTCATGAATCGTAAATTTTATTCAGAGCTGCGCTGAATTAAAACTTTAAATGAACGCCATCGTGCTGATAACTGCGGCAAATATAGAACTAGAAAGGCAATCTATGCACGTAATTTGAGCTTCAACAAATTTCAAGTGGTGGCATTGACGTCATTGCATGCTCCTGGTTATACGTCTGTGTGTCTATATGTCTTTGCCTGTCTCCTTCTTCCACTTACTCTCTCTATCGCTACTTCACACACACGCACACACGCACTCACACATACACGCACGCACACACACACCTCCTCACGCCTAACACACAATGCCATATATACATGGATAGCCTTTAAGTACATTTTACATTTAGAACGTTTTACCATTAAATATAAATCACTGAAATATAAGACGGGGAACGTTAGCCCCACTTAGAGCGACCCATAGTCTAGCCCAACTAAAGGCCTAAGGACATATATAGCAAAGCATGGACTTCCATTCCATTGTAATTTGCAGGCCTGTAGACCTACCAGCAACGAACGGCAAGCCATGTTCCTCGATTTATCTTTCTTCCAAACAGAAGCACTGTAAAACAGATCCTTCAGTGGCTGAGGAAGCAGAGGCGTAGACTTCCATTTAAAGTAAATAGACTAGCCCCCCCCCACCAATTAACGTAGTATCTGGTCGCTCGTGCACTGAGCCAGCCGAATATTTTCAGCATTTAACTCTAAAGGCGTTAGTTAGCCTTGTTGAACATCAAATTCATTATCTGTATAAGTGAATTTTGAAGGGGAGCCAGCCTATTAATACCCTGAAGTAGTAAGAGAAGGACGGGTTTCAAGCCACCTCAGTCCTTCTCTTACTGCTCCTAGACTCCTAGAGTATGGCGGTATATATTTCTATGCTAGAGCCCATTATTTCGCATCTGAAGTCTATAGGTGTTTGCATAAATAAAAATGTAAATGTACGCGTTTTTCTATAGCGACCGTATGGCCTCGACTCCGTTCATTTTTTGCAATGAATTTCTCGGGTGAGATCCACTTTGGTCTCCTAGTTGCCGGGCCATAGCAACCCTCGCTCGGCCGCTAAGGATCTCTTTGTCCCTCGCATGCGAACCGCTGCGGCCCAGTCCAGAAGCTTTGCCTAAGTTGGTCCCACTTGCTGGAATCGTCTCCCTCGAGAATTGCGACTTGAGCTCCTTTCTCTCCCCCTCTCAGTATTCCGCAGGAACCTGAAGACTGTACCGTTCAACAATGATTTTACTCCGTTGGGTCGGAAGCAACTCTGTTGAGTTTATCCTCTAAGAGGCGCTTTATAAATCTCAAATTACAATTACAAATTACAATTCATCACCAGTGTCCGTTTGAATGGGCGCCACGCCATTGAAGTTCCCCGTGCACGGACCGTACTAGCCCGAGATTTAAATCACTACAGCCTAGAAAGTCTGGATTCTAGTTATCCATATCTCCTTGATATAGCCAACGATTCCTAGCTAAATCATTGCTACACCACATTTTCTCTAGGTCCAGACCACATCCAGAGCGCACTTTTCACTTTCATGAGGACATTGGAACCTAGGGTACTCGCACAGCTATATGCGTAGGAAGCTTCACTCCCTTAAATATTCCAGGACCGAAACGACTATCGATGCTCGCTAGAAGAGAGGGATCTTGATTGCACTTCTATCTTAAATCGGGAGCCAACACAGTGTCTCTTACATGTAGTTTGAAACATGCTAGAATATTTACAGTTTGGCCACGAGACCCCGGCAGCATCGCTGAGGACGGACTGGAGGTGACGAATTCGGACTTTCGGTGGGCCTTCACTGACAGCATTGCAACACCTACATAATAATGGCCTTAGGCGAGTGGGCACTGTGCCCACGTGGGCTGTAAGTGGCTCCGGGAGTGAATGAAATTGATTCTAACAGTGGCGCCACAAGCGAATGAAATTGATACTCATTCTACGATTGGCCTGCTGAATGTTTCGAGAAAAATTGGCGTCCTAGTGAATAATGAGACTCAGTAAAAGGCGACATATAAATAAAGTGTTTTGATGATGTGTAAAAATAGTAATCTTTAATTTCATGATCTGTTAAGATGTAAAGTATTGTAAGTTCGTTAATAAATATCTTTTTGCAAACGCCTCCGTCTCAACCAACCACAATCGAGATTACATTAATAAGACACGCTGCCGTGTAGCCAGTCACAATCGAGATTACGAAGCCATCTGCCACTGATGTTTATCGTTACAATAGTGTAATCTGTCAGATAGAAGGCTGCGCTTCAATCGAAAATTTCGCAAATTATTATTGCGTTTGATATATGGAGAGTTTGACGGGTGAAAATGGGAGTCCGGATGAGTTCGTGGTGTCTTTCAATTTTAACCAAGATCGAAGATGCACGCCTTGTGGTTTGCACATAATTCATGATTGTAGCTCGAAATCGTTGCTAACAGCTGATGCAACTCATCTACAGTCACACGATTGACGTAGCGCCAGATTTCTATAGGTTTTACGTGCTTGAAAACGAGAATCGGCGTTGCCTTTTTATTTTTTCATGAGGTGTAAATCCACAGTGTTACACCACATCGTAGTCATGGCTTTGGTAAAATTAAAGTTTGAGCCGTCAGCGTTTGATCACAGGGTAAACAGAATGACTGCCCCAGACGAAAAACTTATTATAGCCTATGACAGTAATTATTCAATCGGGTAATTTGAAACTAGGATGTATAAAATGATACATACGACCAGTCCTTGGCTAAAGAGGAGCAAGCATTACATCAGCTACATGTATTCTATACAATTAGGCTATATACAATTGAAATGCAGACCATAAGGCGTGCTATTATAGCTCCTAAATATATGCATACATGTATACACATATAACGAAGGATTTTGTCTCTATATATATATGTATATATATATATGTGATTCTACAGGAAGGGAAGATATAATGAATGCATCTGTTATGCATTTGCACCTGGATGCTTAGGCAAAAGTGAAATTCATTTGAAATAAGGACATGTCATACATCATTAGTCCTCCAACATCACCTATACACCCGATGTGCTTTTCATTATAGCCTCTTAGAAATCAATGAGAGGGAAAATTGCGAGGGGCAGGGTTTCGCCCATCTGTCGAGCCATCCGTTCTTCTTTGTTTAGGTCAAAGCGATTTCTTCAATCGTCTGGTTCATTACTAGCGTCCAGGTGAGTCACTTGAAACACCTGTAGCCGGGCCTTACGTAACTGCTCTCAGCTGTTAGCGATGAGCCATATACGGGAGTAGTAGTAGGCCTACTATTCCGTGTATAGCAACATACTGCGACTACCAGGGCCACTGACGTCGACTTTGCCTTAGTGATGTCCCGTGCAATGAACGATGCACATGGAAGATTGTGTGGCTGTCTGTTGCTGAATTTATGTTCGTGAATGCAGACTTCAAACACGATTAGTCATGTCCTTCATACAGAGCTAGGCGCGTGTAACTTAAGATTTTGGGACCCGCAGCAGAACAGAGCAAAAAGGAAGGAGCAGAGTAACTAAGAGGAAGATCAGTTCTTTAAACCATCTCCAAGATGCAACCATGGGTATAAATTATTAGCTGCTTTATTTTCTTTGCCTTGGCATATGACAGCGGATGGTCATTTATCTCCCTCGCCGTCTGATCTTCTATTACCTCGATGGATCTTTCCAGAGACAGAGTATATATATTGATATGTCGTCGATGTAGTATTATGTTTAGAGCCAAGTTCGGTAGAGGGTGCTAGTGAAACAGACGTCTTGCATTTCTTCCTGTGCAGACGGGAATTATTTTTGAATAGCCGACCATGATATTTTGGTATGTAGGTGACACTATGGGCAAGAGGATTCGGAATTGGCTGGAGACGTTTTATTTATGAAAATTCGATACTGTAGCACTGTGGCAGCCTGAAGTTTAGACATAATTTCGTGGGGCAAGGGTGACTTCAGTGCAGTTTAACGCTCAGAACCATTCACATCACTGTCCCTTCTAGATACTTTCGATGTAACATGGCCGTTCCGTAGCATCTTTGCTCATACTGTTCGTTCCCTGCAAGGATTTGCCGCTTCCTTCAAAGAAGCAACTCTGTAAAGCTGGTTTGTTCATGCTGTTACGTTCCGTAGGCCTATGCTGGTTATAGCAGAAACCAGTCTAGAACACGGAATTCACAACTGCAGTGTTTCCTCTGCATTTTATGTCAGTAAGAAACTTATTTCCACGCTGATATAGTTGCGGCATTTTACGAATGAATAGTAAAAATAAGGAATGAGTCGGCTTATAGAACCTAACCTATTCAACACTAGACATAGGCTATATGTCGACATAGGCTAGCATTCCTTGGGCTGCCAGTGCATGGCTCATCAGAAGGTAACGTTGTGTTTGGCGACATCTTGCGAATACAGAGAAAACTGCAGCCATTGTAGAGTTTCTCCCTTGATTCTGTGTCGTCGGCTGTTTTAACAAGGGCAGCATAGAAAATAATAGACGGATACCTATACACATGCTCACACATGTTTTTCCTATAGGGCCTCGCCAGAATGATAATCTATAGCCTATAGCACAATGCCCATTTCTGGTTTAACCTTATTTTATGACATATATACTGGCACTGCCTGACTCTTGGATCTTGATCTGGAACCTATACCTTTCCTACCTATCAATTTGTTTTGACTGAGCGCCTGTGAATAAGCTGGTTCCCGCGACTTAGCTTTCGTTAGGCGCTGTAGAAATCTCGAGCTTACGATTACGATTACGATAGTAAAAAGTAAAGTTCATTTGTCAGTTCAGGCCATTTCAACAACTGGTGTCCCTGGCGCACAGCAAATCACGCCGACCTCCACATTCCAGCAACGAGAACCACGAGACGATACGATCTCGGAGTTTTACAGTTGCTGGACATTTGGCTGGAATAGTCTACCATCTGGCAAGGATGGCAGGCGTAGCCTACAGCTGTCGATCGATCGATTCAGGAAAGAGTTTAAACCTACAATGTCCCGTAAAGCGAGCAGGTACGTTATAGCGATCGAATCCGTGACAGCTCAGGCTCTAACGGCCACGAAACTAAAATATCTTAATAATAATAATAATAATAATAATAATAATAATAATAATAGTAGTAGTAGTAGTAGTAGTAGTGGTAGTAATGGTAGTGGTAGTAATAGTAGTAGTAGTAATAATAATAATAGTTATAATAGTAATGATATTTCATGCATAAAACCGACAAATATCTAGGGCTGCCATCTACCCATCTTTTCCTGCCCATCGCATTCGAAACAGTGGGTCCAATTAATTCTGCTGGGGTCGATTTCATCCGTGAGGTTTGCCGTCACCTTTCGACCATATCAGGAGATTCACGTGAGGTCGGTTTCCTTTTCCATCGCCTCTCTATCTGTATCCAGCTCCATAAAGTCGTCGTTTTCCGTGGCACATTTTCCGATGTTGCTAAGGACGAGTTCCGATATTTCAGATATAGGCTACGCTTGAACAGCACCCGTGGTAATTTTTTTATTCCTGAGGTATTACATTTATTTCTGGCAAAATATAATAACAGTAATAATATTATTATTTTACTGTTAATATTGTTATTACTATTTTTTTGTTTGTTTGTTTTTGTTGCTTCTAGGCCCTCGTTTTCAATATTTACTATTTCAATGTTAAAGTCGCTATAATTACAGAAGTCGGCAGGCGGTGACTATCCCATTTAAGAGAAGTTAGCGGATGTCGTGTTATTAAGGGCGGGACTTGGAAATCCTACCAGTGCATAGGGGAGAGAAAAGGGCCGGGAAATGTTCCCTTGTGGAGGGGATGACAGAGGCAAGGAGGGAGGAACGGGCACGAGGGAGTTGCATTCTTCCTCTGTACTGTAGGCCTACACGCCGATCGGTACATATGCACGGACCCATAAAACAGGCTTAGGCATTTTGTGGGTCTGGACGGACGGACGGACGGACGGACGGACGGACGAATGCAGCTCTGTGACGAGGCCGCTCTACGTTTTAATGACAGCGCAGAGGGTCCGAATTCTCATCTATATTTCAGATATAATAACGTATATATATACACACGCCGTTAATAATGTATATATGTAATTACACACATGTATATATCCGACAAGATATAAATGAGCGAGTCTCGTTGGTATGGCTTACCAGTTCGCCTTTTATTGCCGAAATTAATTGCCACTGAAAGATCAGTGAGCCTATTGTCTACGGAATTGGGGCAAATCAGTCATTTAATATCGTATGTAATTATACCGATTAGATCGGCTAAATTACTGGATATCAGTAAAATTCTTGCATATATTCGCTATTGTCATCAGCATCATGATCATCGTCATCATCGTCGTCACTGTCATCATCGTTGTCGCCATCATCATCATCAATCATTTCCTGAGCTCTGACATTATGATGGGTGCAAAAGAGTTGAATTCGAGGTCATCAGTTCTCTAGACTAGGGAAAGAAGCAACCTAACTGAGGTATGATGGTAGAGGAAGATGTTCAGAGAGGACCATTATTAGTATTAGTATTTGCGTATCTATAGCTTAATCCAACTCTGACTCAGCAGTTTATTTATTTGTTTATTTAAAGCATTTATATCGCGCGCAATGTCAGTACTCCTGAATCTGAGGCACGGATGCATGTTCGCTAAGGGAATCATGCAAAAGCCGGGGTAGGAGTGATTTAAAAGATGCTGGCGATTTTGCAAGTCAGGCCTTTTATGGTAGACGATTCCAAATACGAGGAGCACAGCAGCTAAAGGCACATGCTCCTACAATTGTCCTGAACCTATATAGGTTCTTGCAAAAAAAACCAGTATTAGAAGAGCTCAAGAATCTAGGAAGGGGATATGGAGTCAGCAAAGTAATAAGATATGATGGAAGGCCAGTGTTCTGAGCCTTAAAGGTCATGCATTCAATTTTAAACTTAATACGCCATTCAACAGAATACAAGTGAAGTGCGCGAAGGCGATCTAATGCATTTGATGAAGAACATGTAATAACCCTAGAGTTTTGAATCCTCTGGAGCTTTTTTACATTAAAAAAGGATATACCGCATAACAATGCATTTGCATAGTCTAATCGAGAACCAACAAGTGCATATATAAGCCACTGTTTTAGCCCTGTCATTAGTCAGAGAATGTCTGATGTGACGAAATGCCTTGATGTGGTAGAAACAAGACCTGCAAAGCGAAGATACGTGTGACATCATAGTGAGCGAGTTGTCAAGTGAGATTTTGGTTCCTGCAAGATCAACAGATGAATGCCAAGAGAAAGACTGCATGCATACGCAGGTGAGTTGTGAAAAGAATTGCCTCTGACTTATAGAGGTGAGTTGATTGCAAGATCATTAAAGCAGAACTAAACGTGAAGAGAGGACAAACAGTGTTCGAATTCAGTTTTAGCTAGGGCATCTGTAGCAGAGAGACCAACGTAGAATTGAGTATCATCAGTATATTGCTGGACCAATGTATTATGCATGCGTACAGTTTTACAAATGGGCTAAATAAAGATTGAAAAAACAAGAGGCCCAAGGACAGAACCCTGAGGTACATCTGAACAACAGGCAATAGGATCAGAGCGAGATGAGTTTATTGCCACTCGCTGAGAACGATCAATGAGCTAAGAAGATATCCTGTGAAGAGCAGAACCAGTAATTCCAAAACATGTAGCCTATAGAGCCAAGACTGTTTGCTCGTTCCGATTTCAGAATCCATGTCCACATTCGTTGAACGGCCGCTTCCCTAGTATACGGCGTCGAACTTACTCCCACGAGGACAGAGGAACGTAGCGCCAAATTCTGCGTATGTCACGAAATATGTGCCTGTATGACGACTCACAAATATCATTTACACAGACCGTGAGAAAAGTAGCGGAATCAAAAACACGGCCCTAATTACGAGCAGCATCAGTCGACTCAGCAAGTGAATCACCCTGTTTTAAAGATTTAAGACACTCAAACTTCTTCTTACATTAGATGGGCTGTGAAGAACGGAGTTGTCTTGGCCGAACCTAATTCAATTAGGTTCCAGCAGTCAGATCGGATTATGTCTACAGATGGATTCGAGCGTCAGTACAGACCAGTTTCCAGTTGCTATCTTCTCCTGCACTTGGCTTCTAGCGCCCCATCACAATACGCATTGTATCTATATGCATATATTTATATATGGGTCTACATATTATATGTATATATGCGTTTGTCGGATAAATTGAATAAGCTAGCTATATTCGGATTCTCTTTGTACAAAGTCTCGCAAAGACTGCGCTCATCAGAAGGTGCGTGGAAGGAAGACTTGATTCACCCATAATGCTCACTCGATTTCAGTACGTGCGCCCCCAGCATATATAACTGGCTGTCCTATATATGCTCATGCATCCTAAATCTATAGTAGTTCCCACAACCTCTTCATTACGTCATATTTATTCGCAGCATTTATATATATACATATATATATAACTGTTACCACACACATACTTACATACATACATTTATATATAATATATATGCATGAGCGACGCGTAATACTGCTGCTTCGGCTGAGTGCATCGTCATGCGTCGTCGAGGCATCCATCCTCCGTCCTCTTCCATCCGGCTCCATTCATCCTCCTCCATCCTCCTCCTCCTCCGTCCTCTCTCATCCATCCTTCTCCATCTTCCTCCTCCGTCCTCCTTCATCCCCCTCCATCCTCCGTGGCTGAGTGCATGGCGGCGGCTGAGAAAGAGCTGATGTTGACGAATTGATTTTTTCACTTTCAGTCAGGATTATCAGGTTATGGCGATCGCCCCTCCTCGCAAACATATGCACACTTCTGTCTGTCCACTGCACCTGCCTCTGTCTCTGCCTCTGCCTGTGTCTCTGCTTGTGTCTCTGCCTGTGTCTCTGCCTGTGTCTCTGCCTGTGTCTCTGCCTGTGTCTCTGCCTGTGTCTCTGCCTGTGTCTCTGCCTGTGTCTCTGCCTGTGTCTCTGCCTGTGTCTCTGCCTGTGTCTCTGCCTGTGTCTCTGCCTCGGCCTGTGTCTCTGCCTGTGTCTCTGCCTCTGCCTGTGCCTGTGCCTCTGCCTGTGTCTCTGCCTCTGCCTGTGTCTCTGCCTGTGACTCTGCCTGTGTCTCTGCCTCTGCCTGTGTCTCTGCCTCTGCCTGTGTCTCTGCCTGTGACTCTGCCTGTGTCTCTGCCTCTGCCTGTGTCTCTGCCTCTGCCTCTGCCTGTGTCTCTGCCTCTGCAGCTGTCTGTGCATTTTTTGCCTGTTTGAATGGTCTGGCCTTGACTGTCGGTCTGTCTCATTTGCATGTCTTTTTGGTCTGTCTGTCTGTCTGCCCTGTCTGTCTGGTGGCTGTCCTTCTTGCTGTAACAGAACAAACATTTGTATAGCGCCTCTTACAATCCCACAGAAGCTGTCTATCTTGCTTGTACGATTTAAGCATCTGAAATATTTGTTTTTGCGTCTGACCGGCCTGGCTACCTGCATGCTTGCATGAACTTATCTGTCTGTCTGTGTCTGTCTGTGTCTGTCTGTGTCTGTGTCTGTTTGTCTGTCTTTCTGTCTGTCTGTTTGTCCGTTTGCACATGTCTATCTCTCCTTATAAATACGCATATAGGCCTTAGCTTGCATATCGCCTGTGCAGCCGGAGGGAGAAGACTGTGAGTCCATTCATGCATGCTTAATGTATGCGATGTATTATTACATTTTTCTGTACATCATGCTCATATATACACAAGCAATCGTGCTATACACAACTCTATACAAACCTCGCTGGACTATATTCACTCAACGCCTGAACCACATTCTCGCGTGTATACGCCTCCGTGCTTCCCAAAGACGTCTATCGAATAGTAACTGGAGAGGCTGGCGTTCTGGGTTCCTGTCACGAAATTCGGTATAGACGTCCGCGTTGCCCGCGTTGCATTGTGTATAGCGTCGCGTGGTATTCATTCTGCAAATCATTTTTTCATGCAATCAATCATCCATCATTATTCGAACAATCACTGATGGGTTAGTTGTTGCATGCATTCGAACATTAATTGAATATTAATTAGGCCTAATATTAATAAATTGACAAAATTATGCTGCATTCATTCGATGGGGAATACAGAAGTAGGATTACCCCATGCGTACGCTTAATTTTGGGTATTTGACACGTCATTGAGTTGATCCCTCAAAATTATTATTATTTTATTATTATTTCTGCATATATTAAGCGTCACTAAGCATCAGTCGATGGCCCTGAGCAACTGCTCGTGAAAAACTTGCTCAAGGTCCATACTCAGTTCTCGTTTCAGGGGCGGCTCGAACCCGTTCTCTCCCTGTTTCAAACCGAGCCCTCTAACCAGTCTAGTCTACCATGCCCCCAACGGCTGGAGCGAAATTTTAACTAAAAAGGCATATATACACAATATAATAATAAAAAGATGGAAGATCAACGAAATAATAAAATAGTAATAATTTTAGAAGACAAATAACTGGTCATCAAGTGAAACGAACTAAGCAGAGGCCGAGAAAAATCCTGGAAAGTCAACGAAAATGAAGTCACAAAATCTGGAAACAAAAGAGTGGCAGAAAAACCCAAATTACTGAAAAAGGTCGTAAAATTGGCGAAGTTCTGAATGATGTGCTTACCACCCCTTCCTCGCTGGATTTACTGATTCATTAATTAATTATCGATTGACATTTGCATTCATTCCCACAATATCGTCAATTTGCTAAGTAATTAGCAATTTGAAGGAGTAGGAGTCAGATGCTTACGAATTGTCCGTGTGCCGTGGTCGACCATGAGGAAGAGTTTCCACATTCCATCGAAAGTGGTGTGCATGACATCCATCTAAACGCACCTGTTCTGCGCATGAACGACCTTGGTTGTGGCCGAGGCTCAGGACTCGTTTTCCTCCTCGTCCGCTCAGTCGTACTCGATGCAAAGGGGGTTCAAATTCAGAGGCCGTGTCGGGTGAAAGGTCAATTCGTCTATACGAACAGGATGGAGAGGGTCAGCGACAAATGCAAGACAAACACACAAAATATGCATAAGCGTGTGTTTATTTATGTATATACACACACACATATATATATACAGATATATATTATGCATGTATTTACATACATAAGCACACCTTCATCAGCGACGTAGACTGAACCTATAGATATTCCTATATTTCAGGCTATGGATATTTATAGTCTAATTATATATATATATATATATATATATACATATATAGTTTACATTACGAGCAATATATCGTTTCACTTGTGTAGCATATCCAATCGGCCGGAAATGTGAAGCAGTTGAGTTCGATTATGGAATCGTGTTTTGCACGCGCTCTCTGTTTAAACAGCTGACAGGTAAACGGCCTCTACAGACGATAGCTTTCCCTCGCTACCCTCTCCCTCGTTCGCTCGCTTCCTTCGCCCCATCGCTCGCTCTCTCTCTCTCTCTCTCTCTCTCTGTCTGTCTCTCTCTCTCTCTCTCTCTCTGTCTCTCTCTCTCTCTCTCTCTGTCTTTCTGTCTGTACTGATGCCTGTCTGTCTGAGTCTGTCTTTTTCTATGGCTGTGTCTGTCTCTGCTTTTGCTTCTACTTCTGCCTCGGTCAGTGTATGCGTCTCTCTATGTCCGTCTCTCTGCAACCGTATCTGCCTTTCTCTCTCTGTCTCTGTGTGTCTGGGTTTGGATAGTTGTGTCTGTCAGCATTTCTGCCTCTTCTGCCCTCGATCAGTCTCAGCAGCCGTGTGGTAAATACAGCTGGAGTCGTCGTCGTCGTCGTCGCCGCCGATAAAGGTGGGCCAGGTAGGTCGATGACTGAACACGGGATGGAGTCGGCTGCGGCGGCTGCGGCGGCGGGACAAATGCCGCCGTCGGTTGATTGATGACGCGCGTATTTACAAGCCACATGGCTTGAATATCGAGAAGCCATTGAACTCACGATCTGTGTGTGCCAAGCATTGACGGTCGAGTCAGACAATCCACTTTAGTCCTAATCCCACTCTAAGCCAATTCTCGACTATTCTAAGCCATTCTGTGTCTATGGACGATAATACGCAGGGCTCTACGTCTCGGCCTCGGCCTGTCTCTCTGGCCATCCACCTGTCCGTCCGTCTGTCCGTCCGTCTGTCCGTCCGTCTGTCCGTCCGCCCGTCCGTTCATCCGTAATGTATTATAAATGTATATCTCCGGTTTTCAGCGTCACAAAAAGCTGTTTCAGGGAGACTAGCTTGATCATCGGTGCTGTATCGGATCCACTTCGCAAGAGCCGCATTGTCTGTCTGTCTGTCTGTCTGTCTGTCTGTCTGTCTGTCTGTCTGTCTGTCTGTCTGTCTGTCTGTCTCGACTTTGGAAGCATTGACCTGCTTTGAACTTTCTCTTCAGTGCAGGTCACGTGCGCAAACCCATCTGTTTCTGTGCGTCCGTCTGTCTATCCGTCCGTCCGTCCGTCCGTCTCTCGGTCCGTACGTGCGCTTGTCGTGAAGGTACTTGAGGTGTCCCGTGTGCACGCATATGCCGGGGCCCAGACGCTGTCTTCGGCTCGACGAACGCCGTTGCGGCTCTGCCTCACCGACCGACGACCCTTCGCATTACGCGAGCTGGGACGCCTCGGCCCACAGCCCGTCCGTCCGTCCGTCCGTCCGTCCGTCGGGTCGGCATTTCGTTCGCCTGAATCTCCATGCGGCAATTAACGCGAGCGGCGGCGACAGACGGAGAGGGGGTAAATAGCCGCAATAAAACCGGGTTCAGTGGAAATTGGTGTGGATCGAAGACGACGATGACGACGACGACGACATTGGCATCAAGTGTCTGGCTGAGGAACGATTAGCGTCAAGTGACTGGCAAACACGACGAAACCTCGACTTAGGCTACATTTGCGCTGGTGACGACCGAAGTCTGGACCACTTGTATAAGTACGAGCCTAATAAAGTCAAATTGAGACACATGTCAGGCAAATAAAATAATGTAAATATCCGAAATATCTCAGCGCCGCATAAAAGCTGAGTCAGAGAGAACATCTTAATCACCTGCGTTAAACGAGCTGTCGCTCTTGTTCTTCGTCACTAATTTTAGGCTTCGCGGTTGTGAGGAATTCTGCTAAACATGGACAATGTAGGCTAATGCGACTGACCGTATGTGTTGCTTACGTATGGATTATGCTGCTTCGGAAAGAATTAGTTTCTGCATCGTCTAAGAAGACCTACTGTCGTTATGCTGGTGGTTTTTGTGAAAGATTACACGATGGTGACAGTGCTTCAGCATGGGAAGCTGCCTTGTTGGAGTGCAGAGCTCTCCAGACAGAAGTGAAAGTGCCAAAGGAACAGCGAGCGACTACAGCGAAGGTAACGAGTGTTCACAGGTAGGTTCAGCGAAGCCTCCAACTTGTAGCCTATCTCTACTAGATTGGTTAAGAAGAAACGCGTAAAACACGCGTCAGACCTGCGGTTTTATTATTGAAAAAACGTTAGTAATCTAAAAATATCTTAGAAGTGTTTAGAGATATTTTAAGAATACTTACGTTTTTGATGTCCTTTCTTTCGCGACGAGTAAACAAGGTAATCAGCGGAGTTTTGGTGATTTACAGAGGTCGGTCGGCAGAGTGTCGATGACTAAGTTTAAAAAGTCGTCAAGATTTTTATTGCAGCATAAAGCGCAGTCCTTGCATCCACATCCTTCTGGAGGCGCCCTTTAATGCCTCCCCAACTCTCAAAACCGTGCCGACGTCCTTGGAGAGTGGCACGTATAAATTTACTTATTAACTTACTCACTTAAACATTATTACGGAAGGCGTTAAACTGGCTTACGCTTGTCTGATTTAGGGGTCAGTTACATTAATTGCTCTCCCCTTTCCACGTACTATTCTGCGTGTCTCTTCGCGCTCTCTCTCTTCCCACCTTTCCCTATCCTCGATTAAACTAATTTTGTGACCCAGGTAATCTCTTTATACAGTTGTTCAACTGGAGCACGGTTGCCCATTGGTTGGAGCGCTCGGCCTGTAACGCGGAGGGTACGGGTTAGAGCCTCCCCTTAGACGGTTGCTTAGTAGGGACCTTGCGCAAGTCCTTCACTCACAACTTAGCGCCATTGATTGATGCTTAATCATTAGATAGTAGCGTTTAATAAATGCAGAAATAGTAGCTGATGAAACTATTGGAGCTGAAACCATTTGGGTGCCTAATGGCTAAATAATGCGTGGGGGTCGCATCTTAAAAGGTTACGGTGGTGGAACCTGAGGTCAAATGTAACCTAAGTACGATGTCATGAATTGAGGTTGCCTTCGACCACTGATTGCGGTCCATCATGGCGAGTGTCTTAACCTAGCGAATATCTCGCTATCTTCAATTAAACTGAATGGCTTAACATGTAAGATTAGAGTAAAGAATTTAGGGCAAAGCGGAAATGCGTCTCCAGACTTGAAGTTTCTGATGTGCAGATAAGTCTAGACACTGCACAGGGGATTGAAGATTTGAGATAGGGGGTAATTATACCATGGTTGAGGTATTGTATGATGGAATATTTGGAAAGGGGAAAGGTGACCTCAACAGTAGCGTCATATGTAGAACACATGGAGCCCGTAATACGACAGTGTGGCTTCATGTGTCTTACCATAAGGAACCGTGCATATGACATGTGACGTTGCTGTTGGGAGAGTCATTTAAATGAGCAGATTGGCTACATGTTTTCAACCGCAAAAACCCTCAAAAGCAAAAAAGGCATAAGAAAGTTTAGAGGCATAAAATTCTCCTCACTCGATCAACCTTCCAAAACTTCTGCATTTGCCAGTGGCCCTGATAATTCTCCTTACTTTGTCCACCATTGATCACTGTCCCTGTCACCGTCCCTCTTTAGCCTACTTGAGTCACCTTCCAAAATGTCTGCATATGCCACTCTGGAAACCGTGCCGACGCCCTTACCTACTGTACATGTCTTGGTAACCTGGATTGTCTCTGGGGTCCTAGTTTTTATTTTGAACCCCACAACAGCCAGAATAAATCATCAATTCGTTGTTAAGCTGTGCAACATATGAGAATAATTAGTTATAGCTCAAGTTTAACCTTTTTTTGAAACCTTAACCTTAATTAACTTTATTAACCTTAACCTTAATTAATTAAACCTTAATTTAACCTAGTTTTGAAACTGCGTACGCCTTCTCTTACAGTCGCCGCTCTCTAATCAACATAAAATATTCATGCAACGAATTCATTTTATGGCTTAGGGCCTAGATATTATGAGGGACTTCGTTAAAGACCAGTGCGTGGGCATGTCCTGTTATTCTAGGGAGTCCTGTCTGAACGAGACGGGTTATTCTTGCTCCTAAGCACTCGGCATGCTATTGTTTCTGCAGTGGTCCCCAAACAAAAATCCTTATGGGACCTTATAAATAAAATTTTATGGCCATTATATGACCTTCCTGCTACGATAGCCAAACGGGTCACGAATCTTCGTAATGAACCCCGGGACTGTATTGAAACTAACGTAATACAATGGACGTGTAGTATCCACAATCCACAATGCAATGCAATGTTAAATGATGTAATATAATCCATGGGAATGACGGCTAACTGCTGTAACGTGTCTTTCTCCCCTGTGGTGGGGCTTCAAATCCCATAGTGTCTTGTGAAGCAGAGAATTGGTTATTTAGACAAGGTAGCATCACCTGCTAGAAAAGGTTGCACCATCACTTGAGGCATGTCATTATATAACGGCTCAATATAAATCTAATACAACGATTACTTACATAATCTTACCGTACCATACATTACCTTAGCTAATCTATCTTTACATTACCTTACCTTGCCTTTCATAACTTACCTCACTTTATGCCTTGCCTTATCTTACCTTGCTTTGTCTCGTTACCTTACCTTGTCTGACCTAACTTTACGTTATCTTGCTTTACTTTACCTCTTGCCTCTTACCGGACTAATCTTATCTTACCTCTTGTAGATGTCTGCTGCAGATCAGAGGCCTGTATTGGAAGTCCATGCCCACAGTAGATCTACATTAGTAATAGCCATGATTAATAACAGCAGAAGCCGCAAATACGCGGTTTTTCTGGCAGTAAAACACACTAACTGTGGCCTATCTTCAAGCTTCCCAGAAGCCTGGATATTTTTAATAAACACGCGAAAGTTTATTTGTTTCAGGATGCAAGTAGATGTGTCACTACCAGACAGCATATGTCTGTCAGCCGTTGGATGGTAGCCTGCCACTTGTCACCGATCTCCCGCTTGGATCAGATTAGATTAGGTTAAGATTGGACTGGACTAAACTGGACTAAACTGGACTAGACTGGACTAAACTAGAGTAGATTAGAAAGGATTTAAGTGTTTGTACTCCAGAGTGACAATTAAACGTTGCAGCTTAAAGACATCAGAGGAAAAACTGGTTAAAATTCGAAACGACCCTCACCGAATTGTTTCATAATTTTTGTTTTAGTGATCACAGTTGGCGAATCCAGTGACTGACCAGCAGGGTCACTTTGGACAGTTTTGCCACCAGTGTGGTGAACCCTCGTGCACAGGTTCTGAGCTGGACCAGTCTAGGTGAGTCAATTTATTCTAATTTTTAGTTATTTTAGTTGTTTATTTTCTATTTTCTTATGTCCAAATAGTAGCAAAACAAGTTTGCTAGTATATATAATTATTATTTTATTTGTATAAAATAAGTCTTTTTTTTTGATTTGATGATAGTGTGTGACTATTGTGTCACTTGATTTCAGTTTCTATTTTATTATTTCTAACATTTATATATTTATGTAGCGCTACTGTTTTGACAAGCCATATATCAATGCCACTATAACAACTATCTGTGTGTGCAGAAGCTGTACAAAATCCCAGCGCAGTTGCCTTCGTACTTCAGCTTATAAGGAAAGCCATCAATTTGTGCTTATTCGGTTAAAGAAGGCACTCATACCGAAGGTAATGGCAAACAAGGTTTTGCAGTTCCAGATTTCGATCTATAAACGTCGATTTCACAGGAGGATCCCAGGATTTGAACCACGGTTACAGAGCTGAAAACCCATGACAGGAGTCAATACCGAACACGTCATAGTATAGCTATCGTAATCGTAATCTCCAAATAGTATAGCGACCAATAAAGCTAATTAACGGCTTTTAACAAGCTTATTTACAGGCGCTCAGTCAAAGCAAAATCCATAGACAGGCAAGGTCAAGTTTGGTTCCAGGTCGAGATCCGAAGGTTAAGCAGGTGGACAATCAGATGGATGCGGTGGATGGTGTCTAGAATCTGAGCAGTGAAAGAAATCAGAAGAAGAGGAATAAGGGTAGAATTTGTCCATACCCGGAAAAGGGCTATTGAGGCCCCTAGGTGCAAGGTAATGTGGGCCCTCCTCTTCCTTCCTTTCTTCCTTTTTCTTTCCACCTCCCGCCTATTCCCTCCAGCAGAAATTGTAGGCACTATCGGATGGGGGCCCCTTGATTCAACGGGGCGCCTATGGGCAGCTGCTGATAGTTTGCTGATTGGGTAATCCGAGCATGGATTTGTTGAAAAGCAATATTTTAAGCTTGAGTGAAAAACCTGTGCAGAGATTGCAAGCGGTGCAGAGCAGGCAAGCTGATAGAATGGGTCAGATATCTGACGCAATTCAGATAAAAGTTTGTTCGAAAGTGGTGGAGTTGCTTGGGCTATAAGATCGATTGCGAAATTTGAAGGATGAAGTGAGAGGAGGGTGCAGAAGTGCTAAAAGGAGCGGGATGAGCGGAGTAGTTTTATTTCTAAATAACTGACGAATGAAGGCAGATTGAGATGTTGCAGCAAGTTGTAGGTAACCGTTAAGCAGTTATAATATAAACTTACCAAATGCTATCAGTGTCGACGTCATGTAAAATCGTATAAAATTAAGCTACTTAATAGCGTTTCATGAGCGTAACAATTCTACACTGCTACGTGAAACAGTTGCTATCTATAAGCTTATTTTAAAGTGTCATAATCGGTAGCAAAAAATCTTGCAACAGAAATCAAAGTCTAATGGCATTACTAGGCGCAACTCAGTTTATAGTATTACAAAACTGGTAAGCCGCTCCTGACATAATGTTGATCTCAGAACAGTTCAACTCTAGCCAGTGTGCTGAAGAAGTGTTCTGCCTTAGCCAGGATTTCTCGAAGAGTGCAGAAGATCCATGGAATACTGATTATATTTGATTTCTTCCATCCATTTATGGATATTAGTTCACTGACTCATGCCATGCCAGCTGCGTCATTAATCATCTTTTCACTGCAGCCAGTCGCTGACTTGTAAGATCTTCAGAAATAAAAAAAATTTCCAGCCGGTGGCTGTGATATCGATATAACCAAGGTAGCACGCTTTAACATGGCAGTTTTCAACAAAATGACGCAAACCTGGATATTTTAAATATATCTCCGAGGTAAAGGATGATAGACTTTGAAATAGGCCTAGGCTGAACTACATCAACTTGTTTTAACGAAATCAAGACTGTTTAGCTGCTGGGTCCATTCAGAGAATCACGGGCCCCAGAGTCAGCGACCCTCTGACCTCTTCCAGTCGAGCCTGAAAACCAGATCAGATGAATGATCAGATCATTGGAATTGTGTTAATAGAAACATACCATTTTGTAATTATAATTTCAAATGTCAATTACTAAATGGGCATTGTTTATTCAGGGTATGAAAAACTTGGAAGGATGCGGTAACCCAGTCCAAAAAGTGGGGGTATGGGTACCTCCGCACCCCCCAAAATTACGCCTATGGTTATGGTTTACTGGTCTAAACCTAAGACTTCCCTGTTTCAACTTGTGCACTCACTCCTAATTTCTCTGACCCATCGAATTTCGATTGAGCTTCTGTGACAGTTTAGGATTTTAAGTATGATTTCACTTGAAGCAACCATCGAATGTGCCTTGTGTTTGATGATAACAGCGCTATAGCAGTCATTAGATTAGATTAGATCATATCAGATTGCATCATATGACAATGGTCTTTTAGCTAGAAGTAAAGGCACCCCATAACAACCGATTAGACATTCCTTTGGCAAATGGTGGCGCCAGTTACAGTATAGATAATGTATGGACCATTATCTCAACTTATTCCGCACATCCTGTTGTTTGTAATCAATGCAGATTGTTCATTAATTAATTGCAGTAATCTAGTATACGTTACTTATCTACTGCAGAAATCTGCCATACATATAAATGTTAAAGGTAGTCGGTCTATTTTGGCGAATCAATTTGTTGGTTCAGGTGTCGAATTAGTTGCCGGCGTTTGTTTTAAATCGAAGGTTCACCTGACTCGTAAATCAGTTACCACCTGGTTTGTGTTAATTATCATCTAATCTTTGCCGAGATCGGTTAGTGCGCTGTAGCGTAGCCAGTTTGTCTGCACAGTGTTTGATTTTCATCTGTCATGCAAGCAGTTGCTCATCTCTCTTTCCAGAACACATCTTCTACGCATGTAGTATGATACTTCTGTACGTACGGCCTTATCGTTCGTGATACAGATTGTCGACAAACAGAGCGTCGAAGGGAAGATTAAATACTTCTCTCTTTTTCTTCTGGTTGTACTGGTCTGTGGAGGAAGACGCCGATGTACAAATTGATTCACACACATACACTTACACATGATGCACCGTGGTCTGTTGGTAACGCGTTTGGTTAATGATCATACAGTTGTGGGTTCGACTCCTTGTAACGACCCTGGGCAAGTTGTTTGCACACACCACTGTGCCTTTGTCACCGAACACCTTTATACACTTGGTACCGGCGTAAGCTGTGCAGTAAAAGGCAAGTCCTGCGATGCGCTGGCTCCGTGTCCAGGACCTTAGGATTTGTCCATTGCCGGCTCACTTGTGGGATATGGGATACCTTACTTACTTTACATACACAGTGCACATAAATGGATAAATGATTTGTATTCTTTAAACTCTTTCACATCATTAGAAACCATAGTATGATTATGGCCTAAATTTGGTGTTTATCACGGCAAAGCATGGATGCCCACGAGATCTTTGTGGCCGAGACCGAGATATTCACCCAGCAGTCCGAGACGAGATCAGCAAGCCTTTGCAGGGCCACTGAGTGCAATACCTGTGGCGAGGAGCTTGATGAGGATAATGCCACAGACAAATACCGCGGACGACCCACAAGAACCGCAATCTCAAGCTGCTCATTTACCCAGACAAAACGAAGGTCCCGGTCCTACAACCTGCGTGGCTATGGCGGGGTGACTAGGGAAGGAGGACGGTTCAGCATCGTTTGGTTGTCCACAAGACTGGGGATTGAGGTAATCTGCTGGGAATTCTATCGATGGGCGGTACCGGATGACAAACGTGGGGACGCCCGCGGCTGACACAGACGCTGTGACGAAGCAGTATGAGGACACCATTGACCAGGACAACCTACACCACTGAGTGGCGGGATGGAAACTGGCGATCTGCGGCTGACTGTGGGCACAAACGCGATGAGGTTGCTCGGGTGTCCCAACCTCACAGCAGGCACAGTCTCCCACTGGGGAATCTGCAAAACCAACTGCAGTTCTCGGTTCCTGCAGCTCCGGCGCATCAGATGCTACCCGCCATACTGACATCGTGCGGCTTCCAGGTAAAAGTCGAAGGTAACGCTGCCTGTACGGTCGACAGTCGTGGGGATGCTGTAACTTGCCGACAAAAATCTGGGGATCAACAATGATGGGGGCCCGGATTTTTTGACATCCTGTAGAATGATATGGCATCGGTGGATGCACCCGGATATGGAGTGCGGATACCGCGGTCGGATAACGAGGCGTACAGCAAGTTGGCCTGGGAAGTGAGTAGCTTTACCACATACCCGACTGATGGGGAGGCACTTCTGCGGTTGCACTATTAGACACTGATAGAGGTTGAGTGGCCTGCGGGAGCCAGTGGTGGACCAAGACTCGGCTCTGTAAAGATATTGATAGCTGCGAGTTTATGAGCCATGACGGCCGCATTCCAACTCTGTCCAGCAACGTGTCCAAAACCGGGTTTACTCTGTTACTCTGTCAGCTAGCACATTCTACAGCTCCAACCACCAACCTTACATGGCTTTCAAGCCGGCGCTGAATCCTGGCATCAAAGGAAAATGGGCAACGGCTAGCCAGGGGGTTGGGACCTTGTATACTGATCGAGTGTCCACCACCCGTGCGCATACGGAAGGTTAGACTGACAGTAAGATTCGGCAAAGCTGAGCGCATCACGTCCTCAAAAATCGGTGAGAGTACTGAAGGCGATTTCACAAATCTTCTCACGTCCGACACTGGCTCAAGAGTTTGGTGTATTTGCACGGAATTATTACAACATCTACAGGCTCACGGTCCTTACTGCAGAGCCAACAAATACCGGACACTCACACTTTCAGATATTTGCACACCACTTCAAATTCCTGAGCTTTGCCAGCAATTAGAGCTGAGTCCCTCATCGTAAAGAACAGCGTGACGGTTGACATGCACGTTCAACATCCGGGGATATATTCGGTAGAACGAAAAAAAAACGGACTTGAGGAAGTATCACCTAGACTGGCGGAACGGAGAAGCGGTGAGGGGGCGTGAAACGGTGAAAGTGAGAGAACCCCACGGTACCGACTGCTGCACAACTATCCGCAGTCCACCAGCAATGCCCCGACTTTGAATCTGAAACCGTCGACACACATGATGTTTATAAAGTAGTTGCTCAACAGTGAACGAAAGCGCGGCCTTTCCATTCACGGCTTTCCGGACGCCGGTAATCTCCAAGTTTCGCAATGTTGCTTTCTTCCTTGACCCAGGCTGTACAAGTTACAATAGTTGCTGCGGGTAAGCGCGCGACCATTAAATAAATAGGTGAAGCCGCCGGCCCTATATGAGAAGTAGCTCGGCCTGTGGGGCAGCAACCCTAGTGGCTCCAGTCTATAGCTGGGGGTGGCTGGGGGGTGGGCGGCTTGTGTTTCCACACGGAGAGGGCGAAAATCCACCGGGTGGCTTTAAACCGCTCTTCTACACCTACTCCTTGGGAAATTCTGGCTCGGGGGCCAAATGTGCCAGTGGAATCATCTCCGTTAGCCCTCAGGTTGACTTTAATTTAAAATGTCTGCATTTTACAATAGACCAATTCATTCTTGGTTCCAGGGTTTGTTTACATTTTAGAGCGTTTAACAAGAGTGGACAGAGATTTTTCGCGATTGTGAGTGCTGTGAATCCCCTGTGGTTTCTGTGCATGGAGTTAAATAGTGCGGTAAAACTGTACCATATTGAGAGGCATACTGCAGCTCTAAGACCCCTCAAAAACCGCCGGTGATGAAAGGTTGTGGTTTGCAAGCTAGCTATTTAGCCATACAGCATTTTTCTAAGCTGAAGACCAACTCTAATGGGTAGTGTTTGAAAGAAGCCTGATCGCAACCACTCAACTCTTGATGCCAGACAAGATAGGCCTAGGTCTATAGGCGATGCACAGTAAATCGTTTGAATTGAATGCGCCCACTCCGTTCATATTGAGCATTTTAATTCAGCTTGAAATGCAAGTAAACTCGACGTTATCTTTGGGGCGGAGACCCCTGGTCCTTCATCATAAATCTCACGTGGCCCGTGGAACAATCATGGTCAACTAGACGTTGTCAAATGTAACGCTTTCAATAGCGTTATTGAGTCAGCACATCGGCAACATCGGTTACAACTGCAACTTTATTCAAAGTTTCTCTTTGTCCATCGCTAAAGGCAAACTCGGTGTCCAGTGCGCATGCGTATAAGCGTCACATATACATAATAGTTATATAGCGCATTCTTACATGACATAGCCTATCAATGCTGCAGATAAGCTTTGCCGACGGAATATGTATTCACACAGAAAATGTAGGTAATCTTAGACGCCTTTGGTTTGGGTGAATGCCTCAGTGGTACCTATAGCGGCGTTTTGCAGTTTGTTGTTGGAGACAAAGTCAGGCTGAATCCAATGTTTTAATAATTATTAAGAACAATCCCGATGGATTTATGAACCGAATTCTAATAATGTCAGATAACTTTCGACAACAGCTGCGTGATTTATTACAACTCATATATACTGTGTATGTGATGGGAATGGTTAGATTGCCACTAGAGTTTTTGCCATAGGTCAACGGGTATTGCTGATGTCGCTGGCAAACATCGGGAATTTCCTCGAACTTTGATATAATACCAAGCACGCGAGTGCTCTGACCCATGCCTCGAAATTAACACTATTTTCGTCGACGTCTGGACATTACTAATGCTTCGGCAAACATCGGAAACTTTTCTTGTGTGTGTTTCATTAGTTTCCCGTGTTTTATTTCTGGATTTCTGTTCTCGTTCGCATTCGACGATGATCTTATCCGTTTCTGAGAGTATGGCGATGATCTTATCCGTTTCTAAGAGTATCGCGATGGTCTTATCCGTTTGGCGAGGAGTGGACGCCGCCGCCGACGTGTTGTTTGCCGAGTCATGAGCAATTATCGCCAACGACGGCGTTTCAATCCATCTTGCCGACTAACCAGGCAAGCGGGCGGAGGGAGACAAACGGCTGGCGAAGGCAATCCGTCGCCTGTTAATTAAATTTCGTCAACCGCGCAAACAGATGCGGGTGGGCCTCTGTACCGACCGTCCGCCCGTTGGGCAGCTGCCGCCCGCAGAGGAATACTTGTGAATTCGTCGGCTGTTCGTCTTCAATCGGAGCGGCTATTGATCAGGGCGAATGAGACGATGAAGGTTGGCAGCAGAATTCGTCGAGACCCGTGTCACTACAAGGCGTGGAGAGAGAGAAAGGGTGACGGTTGAATCTCAACGGTACTGTTGCACAAGCGGAGACAGACAGACTGACAGACAGACGGACGGACGGACGGACCAACCACGTGACGGACAAACAGATTAAATGTCTCCCAGTTTCTGCATCGTGTTCATTTACTCCTGTGTTTGACATGTAAATGAATGTTTCTATAGCGTGTTAGTCAAGTCTAGCAATGTAGAGAAGATAATAGCAGTCTTTTCCATGCAGTGAGAGGCGAGTGCAGTCTTTCTCATTGATAAAGAGACAATGCTGAGTCTTGCCATTTAGAAAGAGGCAATAACGAAGTCTTACCATGCAGAAAGAGGCAACAGTAAAGCCTTACCATGAACGAAGAGACAATAAAGAAGTCTTGCCATGAAGGAAAAGGTAATAACAGTCTTGCCACGGAGGACGGGGTAATCGCCCTGATGCAGCTCTTTATGGTCTGCTATCGGTGTTCAGCGGCTCAGAAAATGCGCCGTGGTCGTCGACACAATGAATATCGCGCATTAACCCGGAGTAACTTTTGTGGTTGGTCGAGCGTTCGTTCGGCAGTATTCTGGTCGGCCATTTGCGGCCCGAGATTAATGCGTCTGTCAGGAGCCCGGATTCAGTCGAATGGGACGCCGAATGGATTGCTTTCTTGGCCGCGCGTTCGACCGTATACGCCGCATGCAAAAGCACGACCAACACGATCTGGAAATGACATCATGCTTGGGAAAGCCGGTGCTTTGAAGCCAGCGCCGGAGTTCGGCTCGAAGAAACAGACGGAACCAGAACCCAGTAGAGTAGAGAGAGGAAGTCGACGCAGGAAAGCGAGATTATAGAACTGGAAAGTGAAGTCAGAGGAAAGGAAAAAAATGAGTTCAAAGTACCAGCGATAGGGAAAGTTGGAAGGAGAGAGCTGGGGGGGGGGGGCGGAGAAACCGAAACCAGTGATTCGACTGCAGGAAATACACGACACCAGAACGTGGCATGGTAAAGAAGAAAACTGGTGTAGAACAGCGAGGTCTACGCTATGATGTCGGCCCACACAAGATGGCGCGAAAGAGCCGGCGATGGAAATCCGGTACTGGAAGCCGGCGATGGAGCGGTATTGCGGGAAAGCCGAGCGCGGGGCATGTAGCCGGGAGACGGCGGCGAAGGAAAGCTTGGATGCTGAAGTGGCAGCGGGAGGAGGGTTACTAGATGGATGCGACGCACGTCTAAGGAATGCAGGCGCACTTCCGCCAACGATGCATCTACGTCGGAAGCTGTTCCGTCAACCGGGAGATGATAATCTGAGGCACCGAACAAGACGACCCGTAGTCTATCAGCAGCAACAGCGTCAGCAGCTGCTGCAGCCGAAGCATCAGCAGCAGAAGATCGAAGTGCCGGGTGAATGTTAAGTAAGAAGTTGGCGATCATCTCTGGCATGTGACATGGCATGCATGTGGCTGGTCCTTTGGGTGACGGATAGCAACGACTTGATGAAAAGTAACCCCACGATGACCGGTGCTGCTGCTGCTGTGGCGGAGGCGGCGACGGCTGCTGACCATGTTTTATAAATTGCAGCCTTCCATCTGGCATCTTAATGGCTTTCCTCTTCCATGGTTTTATTATCCGGCGTAATTGAACCGACCGGTTATTTATTGTGCGCAATAAAGTTGTCTTTCGGTTTTGCGAAACCTTTACTTTTGTGTAACATTTCACAGGCAGTATTTGTGAATAATCCGCAGGTTCTTCCACTGGATATCAGAACTTACGCTATAAATGTGCAACTCGTGCAGTCCGATTTTAATCCCTGTCCAAAAAAGTTTAAACAAAATTAAATTGCATTGAAATCGGCTTTAAAATCATGTTTAATTTTGAAATTGAGCTAATTTAGTTATTTCAATCATGAAAGGCTGTTCATGCTGTTAATGTGGCCATTTTTGATGTAAGCATTGTGTCTTACTGTTTGACCACAGTGACAGTGTTTTTGATTACTAGACAGATGATGTCCACAGCTAGTATACTTGCCATGCATATGTTATATCCAAGAACCAAACCAAATATTGAAAATGTTTACAGTGACAGAAAGATTGAGGCACGTATACACATTCAGACATCTGAGGCCTTAACTTTTGCTTTATTCATAGCACCAGAACAGCTTTGAGCTCTCGGGCATTCTCGATGGCTGGTCCGAAACTGTGGAATTCGCACCCATTTTTTCTATTTTTGACCCTGTCAGTTCCTTAATGTAATTCAGATCAAAACTCAGAATTGAACTGTTTCAACTTGCTTATTCACTGTGGACCAGCATAGTTGCCATCTCTGACCTAATAGAATTTTGACTGGACTTATCCAGTGGATTACGAGGTGGACTTTGGTTTCACAAGGAGTGACTATAGGTTGCTGCCTTGTGATATAGCAGTTCAAGAAATCAATTTACATTAGAGTATATAGACAATAACAGTTTTACCTTCTGCTTAAACTAATATCTACTAACAAGAATATTGTCTGCTGCATGCATGTTGCGTTGCTTTATGTTAAAGGCTATAGTGAACCACTAACAAGAATATTGTCTGCTGCATACATGTTGCATTGCTTTATGTTAAAGGCTATAGTGAACCACTAACAAGAATATTGTCTGTTGCATACATGTTGCATTGCTTTATGTTAAAGGCTATAGTGAACCACTAACAAGAATATTGTCTGCTGCATACATGTTGCATTGCTTTATGTTAAAGGCTATAGTGAACCACTAACAAGAATATTGTCTGTTGCATACATGTTGCATTGCTTTATGTTAAAGGCTATAGTGAACCACTAACAAGAATATTGTCTGCTGCATACATGTTGCATTTCTTTATGTTAAAGGCTATAGTGAACCACTAACAAGAATATTGTCTGCTGCATACATGTTGCATTGCTTTATGTTAAAGGCTATAGTGAACCACCAACAAGAATATTGTCTGCTGCATACATGTTGCGTTGCTTTATGTTAAAGGCTATAGTGAACCACCAACACATTTTATTCAGTTTCATTATCATATTATTGCGATTTATGGAAGCAATAACCTGCCAAATAATAATTATATATATGTATATAATGTATTTCGTAAATACCAATTGTATATGTGAAATATGAGCACTTCACTTATTTTCTATTGAAATACATAGACCTACTGTACATGTATGCGATGGACATGTTTGCAGATATAAGTCATGTCCTGGCATGTGTTTCAAATATTCCATCTCTTTCAGACCTTGCCATTTATGGAGATAATAGCTTATTATTATTATTATTATTATTATTATTATTATTATTATTATTATAACAACAACAATAACAATAATTATTGTTATTGTTGTTATATTTAACAGTAGACAAGATTAATGGCTTACGAATATCTTTGTTCTACTATAGAATATTTTTAAGAATAAGTGTTAAGTTACATATATATATGGATATATATATTATACATTATGCATGCAATGTTTTATTTGTATGTATATATATATGCAACAAACTGTCAAACTGTACACAATCTAGACATTTGTATGTGTTGTAGGACTACATATTGTGTGCAAAGGAGGATTATTTCATATGGATTTTAGGAATAAATTGTACAGACATGGGTGGCTGGCTGAGTAGTTGTTGTCACAATCACTCATTGTTTTATTAATAATAGGAAACTCAATCAATTTGCATCCAGAGACTAAAGTCCACTAAGCTATACATAATTTGTCATTCTAATTCGATACTATGCTGCACTGCCATATATCACGTCTCCACAACATATCTAAAGTGCTCAATAACAACCACACACACATGTATTAGATACCTTGGGAAAATACTTAATATATATATATGCATATATTTGGTTTGCTGGCTGGCTGTGTTGAATGTAAGTATTTCTTTGAGACAGTTCTTAACAGATGTGTCCGACTTAATGACACAGCACGTCTCTAAGATCTTTAATGAGTTTCCTTTTATTAAAGGCTTAATTAAACATTTTGCTGATCTGGGTGGCTAAACCAGGGATGCGTTTCTGGTGGTGGAGGCAATTGCGGCGGGTATAGTTGGTTGAAGTTTTAGTGGTATAGGGTAGTTGGGGTGCCCAGAATGTGGCTGGGACAAAGGGGGGGGGTGAAAAATCATTTGGGCATTTACCAATTCCAGTTTTGAATTAATGGCAGGCTTAAGATTTTAATTTGGATGTTCAGAAAGGACGAGAAGCGTAACTAAAGACAGGCTGTGCATAGTAGTCTATCTACATTTCTAAGTGCTTCCAAAGCTACTTTTGGGGCAGATCTCTGTCTTCATTCAGTAGGTGCTTCTTGTCTTCCTTTCTTGATGCCTATAATCAGCCTCTGTAGTTCTCTCTATGCATAGTCATGTCTGCCAACAGCAGACGCTGATGCAGCAAAACAGCTCTTAGATATAATGGTTAGCTAATTAAGGACATTCAATCAAGGTTTTGTTTGACTTGGTGTAGGGACTACTATGTGAAAGGTCACACTACAGAACTGCTTGGCTGTAATGTAACCAGCCAATGTAATTATATATATTTAATTTATTATTTACTAATTTTTTATATTGTACTCTGTTAACATATCTGATAAGAGAAATTAACGTGACCAAAACGCCTTTATACACATTCTACCTTGTAGTGGAAAACATCATTGTGGTTTATAGTCAGAAAGTCATTATTTAGGTGCCTGTTTAAAAAGTGCTATTGTGCTGCATGTGCTTGCAAATGGCTGTGGACTGCAGTGGCTATGCTTTTTATTGCCAGACATTTTACGTTTTTGGGTATTCTGGCCATATTAGTGTCTGCTGCCTTTAGCCATTGATAGCAAGAGCGCAGAGTTAAGTGGATGCTTCGGCGCTTGTGCTTTTACCTGTGGAGTGTTCTTCCCGTTGCAACTCTCGTCTTGCACTGCGCTGTTTCTTTTCTTTCATTTACGACTATCTTCCACTCGAATCTCTTGCTTTGTAGTTTTATATTCCTTTGCAAACTGTACTTGTTCTCTATACATACGCCGATTAGTTGTTGACCTCTTACTCATTCGTATATAGACTCTAAAATTTCTCTGGCGCCGCTTCTTTAGACACCAGTAATTATTTCTGTGTTGGTTTCCAAAAAGGGTTCTTTGTTTTTCACTGGTGCATCATAAGTCTATTTTTTTACGCTATAGTAACAATTAGGCAAGTCTCGTGCTGCACTGGCCGCCTGTCCTGGACCTTGGGATTCGTCCATTGCCGGCTCAAGGGCCTAAAGATAAGGAAATAAGTGCCTCCCCTACGTCTCGTTTGTGGGACATGGGATACTTTACCAACAATTAGGCTAATAATCATAACTGCACTGTGTTACATTACATTATGCTGTATTGTATCTTCGTCTAAATCTTCATAATATGACTGACTCTGTAATGTAATGTAATATTATGGAAACTGTAAACTGATTTTTACTCAATCGAACACAGCTACGAAATTTAAGTGTATGTTGTGAACTAACAAAACATTTCTATCTTTTCTGCTACCGTCCCTTTGACAGTTAAAGCCGTTGTGTCATTGTGCCATTGTGCCTCATTACCAGTTAAATAACACTGGCCAACAGAAAAAATTTTTTTTCTTGTTGCCTTCGGTTTTAGACCTGTTCTTGGGGTAATTTTGGGCGCTGATTCAGAAAATGTCATTGGATTGAGTGCATCAGGTCTAGTTTCTGAGATATCGTCGATTTTGTAAAGAAAACCTAGTCCACTCTTTAAACGATGTCTTTGGCAAAACTAAAATGTCATAATAAGCTTTATTTATGGCTAATTATAATTCTTGCTGATTCATATAATGCCTACATCCTTATAATGTAAAATCAGCATATCTTGCCGCGTGCTGAGATATTGCTGATTCAACGAAATAACTATTCCGTAGCCTACAGCTTACTCAGCACTAAATTCATGGCCTCATTTAGAATTTATTTGTGCTTATACAGCGTTTCATGGTTTCGAACTATGTAAATAGATTATGCTGAAGTCAGCATTTATAGCCTATATAAACCGCCTCCTGAAAGCTAGAGCAGCCGCAGTCGTCTTAGGGCATATTAAGAGTTGGTCGCAAGAACAATCTGTGAATGTGAACATTAAATAACTACATGTTCTTACTATTTTTTAGGTTAGTCATTTAATTCCTCAGATGCGAATATCCTTAAGGTTATGGCTACTTCCAGACGGAGCTGCATTAACCATCCAGACATATTCTGCTACATTTGTGGGGAATACACACTAAAAGCAAACAGGAAACCGATTTCTGAGTTTGTAAAAAGAGCATATGTAGGTTATTTTGGTGTCAAACTTGGAGATCAAGATAAGCAATGGGCTCCTCATACAGTATGCAAAACTTGTATTGAACAATTGCGCCACTGGACAATTGGAAAGAGAAGCTGCCTGAAATTTGGTGTACCGATGGTTTGGAGGGAACAGATAAACCACTTCGACGACTGTTACTTTTGTATGGTTAATATCATAGGCATCAATCGAAATAATCGTCACAAGTTGTCTTACCCTGATATACCTTCAGCCAGGAGACCTGTTCCGCATTCGGATATTGTACCAGTTCCACCTTTTCGCGAACTACCTCAGCTCTCAGACGATGACACTTGCATGTCCAATATCGGACAAGATGACGAAAGTGAAGAAAGTGGGGGCAGTGACAGTGATTTCCAATCAACTTCACACAGTGAACGTTTTGACCAAAAAGAGTTGAGTGATCTGATCAGGGACTTAAATCTTTCCAAAGAGTCCTCTGAATTGCTTGCGTCCAGACTAAAGGAAAAGAATGCACTTCAGCCTGGAACGAAAATTACAATTTATAGAAACAGAGAAAAGGATTTGCTGCCATTCTTTACCGAAGACAACAACCTAGTATTCTGTAATGACATCAGCAACTTATTGAAGAAAATTGGTCTGTCGGATTACAGCGCAGATGAGTGGCGTCTTTTTATCGACAGTTCAAAACGTAGTCTGAAATGTGTGCTTTTAAATAACGGCAACAAATTTGGTTCTATTCCAATCGGTCACTCCACCAGGATGAAAGAAGAGTACAATGCCATCTCTTTAGTACTGGAAAAGATAAAATACAAAGAACATCAATGGGTAATTTGTGTAGACTTGAAGATGGTAAATTTCCTCCTTGGTCAACAAAGTGGCTACACAAAGTATCGCTGCTTTTTGTGTCTTTGGGACAGTAGAGCCAAGCATGAACATTGGACAAGAAAAGATTGGCCTTCGAGGAAAGACATGGTGGTTGGAGCTCAAAATGTAATCAAGGAATCTTTGGTGGCACGAGATAGGATCATACTGCCACCACTACATATAAAGCTAGGCCTGATGAAACAATTTGTCAGGGCTTTGAATAAAGAAGGTTCATGCTTCGAATACATAGTACACAAGTTACCAGGAATTATAATGGAAAAATTGAAGGCTGGAATCTTCGATGGTCCACAGATCAGGCAACTTATGAATGACCCACTTTTCATACCATCAATGAATGAAATCGAATCTTGTGCCTGGTCTTCCTTTGTTCTTGTAATTAAAAATTTTCTTGGCAACAAGAAGGCAGACAATTATGCACAACTAGTAGAGGATATGCTTCTTCATTTCAACAAGCTTGGCTGCAACATGAGCATTAAAGTCCATTATCTCCACAGTCACTTAGATCGCTTTCCAGAGAATCTTGGTGACTTCAGCGAAGAGCAAGGTGAAAGATTTCACCAAGACATCAAAACAATGGAAAATCGATATCAAGGAAGATGGGATGCACACATGATGGCAGACTATTGCTGGAATATTATGCGCGATTGTTCCGGCAGATGCCACACTCGGAAATCGTACAAAAGGAGCTTCTTCGGTGTCGAATGACTTGAAATTTTTATAACAAACTTGTTCTGTTTGCTATCATATAAGTACAGTTTCAGGTACTACCATTTTCTTCATTACCAGTTAAATAATTATTGTATTTATCAAGACATTTAGTATAGGGCCTCTTAAAATGCTGATCAACAGGATTTGAAATTATTTAAAGATAGAATTAAGCCAGTTGGATGGGGTAGTATGAAGTCGGTTGAATGTTGTGTACAGTCTGTTATCCTAACATGGCCAGCATGCTAACTGACATAAGTTGTTTGGCAATGCAGCATCGTTGCTGTTGCATGCTCTTTCCGTTACTTATGCGTGAATATGCGGAACAGACAATTTCAGTATCAAGCTGCATGAAACTGTTACCGTACATTGTACTGGAAATATATGCATGTTGTTGACTTTGAGCAGTCTAGTCAAATTAGTCTGCGCATTCTAGCCATTGCTTATTCATTATTCATTGAAATTATTAATATTAATATTATTATTAATGTTATTAATTTCTTTATTATTAAAATTATCGTTATTAATATTATTATTATTATAATTAATGTTGTTATTATTATTAATAATATTATTATTATTCTTAATGTTGTTATTATTATTGTTGTTGTTGTTGTTATAATTATTATTATTATTCCTGTATTTATTAAGCGGCATTATCTAAGACAATGAACAATCAATGGCATCAAAGTACATGTGCATGAAGGACTTGCTCGATGTCCCTACATATTAACCGTCTCAGGGAAGGTTCAAAATTGCACACTCTGGGTTACAAATCGAATGCTCCAACCAATCAGCTACCGTGTATTATTACTATTTCTATATTTATGTAGCACCGCAATTGGAAGGCGCTTAGCAACTGCGCATAAAGGACTTGAGCACTGTCAAGGTCCTTACAGAGACCATCTCTGAGTTAGTTGGGGCCTTGAGCCTACATCCTTGATGTTAGATGGCGAATGCACAACCAATTGACCACCGTGTCATTTGCCTAATGCACAGTGCATCAATGAACTGCGCCAAGCATTAATGTGCATTAACTTAGCATTAAGCATTTGTTGAATGTTCCCCATGATTAGCAAAATAACCGTCTCTTGTACAGAGAAGAGGCTTTAACCTTCACAGTCTGTCAGCCATGCAGCCGCCAAACTGTAAACTGATTTTTTACTCAATCGAACACAACAACGAAATTTAAGTGTATATTGTGAACTAACAAAACTTTTCTATCTTTCCTCCTATCGTCGCCGTAGTTATCAGTTCTTACATGTGCGTAGTTCTGTACATGACGCCTCAAATGGAGTGAAGAAGCTTAATTGTCATCTTTAATGTTACAGTACAAAACGGATGTCCACGGACGTAAATTTGCATTCCACATCCACCATTGTGTCTGCTGTTTCGAGAAATTAGTTGTAAGAGTGCAGAGCCACCTTCTAGAAGGAATTTCGTAGAAGACGCCGAGCAGTGGCAACTCCCAGAGGAGAAAGCACTAAGCCAGCCGTGGGTCATCTATTTCAGTCGGTGCCTGCTTTGTATGTGGAATAAATGTTACGCTTCGCTGATCCGCGATGGCCGATGGGATTTCCATAGTCTCTGACCAATGCATACAAGCAATACTAGAGATCTAAATCTATTGTATGGTGCAGTTGTCCGGTTTTGGCTACAGCGCTTTGTTCAACTTGATTGACTGATAGGCTACTTTGCGTCCCGTTGCAAAAAATACAACAGTAACACAAAGAAGACTTCGAAGACTACGGTATTTCCTGAAATGTTCTTTTGGCGATAATGCTGCTGTCAGTTTTCTATATGATTTTCTCAGTTCTGTGAATTGATTGATTGCAATTTTTCTGCTGCTCTCAGTAGTATAGGCCTATAACATTACAGGCAGGTATGCTGTCTTTAACAATTTGCTGTTTTTCTTTCTTCTCGTGTTTTGCTTTTTGTGTTACCATTGTTTGGTGAAATAAAAGATTTACATATAAAACAATAGGCCTATACGCGTTTCCAACTCTATGCTGGATGAAGAGACGTAGACGTATGTTTTAATAATAATAATAATAATAATAATAATAATAATAATAATAATAATTTTACTTACATGACAATTTATATAGCGCCGTAGCACAGCCGAGGCCGAAGAAAAGGGAAGTGGAAGTTGTGACGTGAGCGCGGACTGTTAGTTTCTCAATTAACGTTTCAGATCTGTGTTCTAGTGTTCTATCGCAAAATTTGCTGGACGACGAATAAACCAAGGACTAGTTTAGTAAGTAGGCCTATTGGACATCCGTTTTGTACTGTAATATTAAAGATGACAATTAAGTTGCTTCACTCCTTTTGAGGCGTCATGTGCAGAACTACGCACATGTAAGAACTGATATCACATGCCGGTGTGTAAGAACACATAAAATACAATTCTAGCTTTTCGCATATATTCTGTTACAGTAAAACAGTACTGGACACTGTGCAGATGCAAAATATAAACTGCAACACAGCAAAGTTGGACTGTAAACTTATGACATAAAGAACACATAAAACTGAAAACCAGTAACGATATCGCAATATTTAGAAAACCGAAGCCCTTGAAAAAACCCGAGAAAAAACGAAAGCCAATACCGACTTTAAAACCAATACCGACCCAGCTTTTGTTAGAAGCGCCGCCCCATGTTTTTTGGCGTCTAGCTCATTCGACATAAAATTGCTTTTAAGATATTTTATGCTGTTATTTTGGCGGACATTCTGCGCGCGATTCTGAACTCGATATCATCTAGAACTATAGTTCAAACTTCACTGACAGTATTTAGGAGCACTTAGCAGTTTACGCTCTTGACTTTGTTTCTGTAGCATTCTTTATATCTGTGGCACTGTTTTAACTTTTTAATTTTGTCTGCCTTTAATTGACGTAATGAAGTGGATATATTAATTGGTGCCACCGTTACAGCCCCACGCAACCACGATAATCTACAGAAGTTGTAGGATTAGATTAGATTGGATCATTCAGCTAATCAACGAAGTTAGTCAGCCGGCCAGCCAGTCAGCCAGCCAGTCAGACTGTGACATTGTGACGCGGTCTTTTCTGCTTGATAGTGACCCAGCTGGTCCTGTGGTTCGTAGCCTGTCAATCAAGACGTAATCTCGCTGCATGCATAATTCAGTGCAGAGTCCCCTAGCTTGCGACAGGAATATCAACATACTGGGATCGGTGATGGCACTGCAGGAATCATATCATACAAAAGCCGGAGTTTTCTCCCTACAGTGGCGCTATATCAGTCGCTCAGTTACATCACGTATATTACATTACCTTCCATAGGCACGTTAAGATCAACCTTTCAGTTTGTAGTTTTTACTGCATTCTATTTGTTGTGTTGTGGGTGAATTGAATTTTTGTATCGTGGTGCATTCTGTTGTGTTTGCTCTGAATTTTATTGTACGGTATTTTTATGCGTCTAGTACTTTTTGTGTTGCACAGCATTGTATTGCATTTCAGTGTGTGACACCACAGGACCTCACTCGTTAAATTCATTTTAAAATGAGCGGGATCGAGGTTATGCGCTCTCTAGTGATAAACTGGTATATATATATATGTATATATATATGTATGTATAACACAAATACATACTCTAGGCTACGCTACTCGGTGTATAGTACACAGACCGCACTGTTTTGGTATTTCTCCGAAGTTCAGAGTCGTAAAAAAGACTACTCCGCATCACTGTCTTAAATATTTTGTTTCATTCTACGATGCGCCGTTGTAGCCTACTTCTGTTTTCTTCCGCAACCTAGTTTCCTGTTGCGAACGGAACATTTGTGGCTGCGTTTTAGTTGCACGTTTCTCAGGGCATTCGGTCAGCAGAATCGTCTTCGTCTTTTTTCGATTCTATCTGATCGAACGGACGGACTCGTGATATCCCGGTCATAGCCGAGGTCCCGGCCCCAATCAGCGCCAGGCCGCGATCGTATGTCCGGGCAGAGCCGAAGCCGGGCCTCAGTCAGACTGTGTTGGCGGAGGCGCGATCAGCGGGAAGCTGCCACCGCCGCCTTGTCAATCGTCACTCTAGACGATTAATTGGACGCTAACAAGATTGCATCCGCGACGCGCCGTGTAGCCGAGCAGCCGCTGGACCCGGTCGTGGTTGCAGGTGTGATCCGATGGTCGGGCGTTCTCCTGGGGTGGGTCGCCGGTCGCTACATTTATGGTGATTTATGCCAGGCACTCCCTTTTATTGCTGCGCGGCCGCCTTCGACGCTGATGAAATCTGATTTTCCGAGTCGAATTCGGCGCATTTGGGGAAATAGACGATAAAAAGAGACCTTTGTTGAACCGGCTATCGGCCACTGCGTGTCCCCGGGGAAACTTGGCCACCCGTATACGTGCGAGATATTCCCATTTGGATCGGAGAAAAAACCATTTCCTTCTCAAGAACAGTGCTTGAGGGAAAACGTTGCGTATATGATGCACAGTGACTCCAGTTTCTTGTACAGTTTCCGCATAATTGCGCTATAGGAATGTAAATACTCTTAGAGGTAATTATCTGCTTTGTAACCAGACAACAGCTGGTCAATGATTGTTCTGGTTACATTTCTGTCTGGTGTTTTCAAACACAAAGGTAGCCAAAATGCATTAATATAGGTTGTCTGGCTATAATGAACACAAACTTTTGCCCATTGCAGACAGGTTTATGTTGTTGATTGTGGGCTACAGTATCTTAGGCAATTAGTCTCCCCGTGGGTGCCCGCAGAAATATTTGCAAAGGGACAAACCATGTAACACAACCATCTCTATATGGCATGAGCGTTTTTGGAACGAGGCAAGAAGGTATGGATTTAATTAATAATAACAGTAATAATAACAGTAGTAGTAGTAGTGGTGGTAGTAGTAGTGGTAGTAGCGGTAGTAATGGTAGTAGTAGTAGTAGTAGTAGTAGTAGTAATAATAATAATATTTATTATTATTATTATTATTATTATTATTATTATTATTATTATTATTATTATTATTATTATGAATGCATCGATGTTGTTGTTGCTGTTGTTGCTGTTGCTGTTGTTGTTGTGTTTATTATTATTTGAATATAATTGCAAGCTTCAAGCTATTGTTACTATTGTCTGAAGAGTCACCTCAGGAGGGCTTAGAGCATGATGGTAATGTTCCAGAGAGGCAGATGGCGTTTTCTCGTTGAAAAGCCACCGAACTCTTCTGGAACAAGTAGGAGGTCTCCAGTAAATCATGGGTAACATCTGCTGTCCGGCTTCCCAATTTTGCGATGAACTCCTGTCCTTCCTTGCTGCAGGCATCGCTGGTCTCCAAGGTCACCGCCACAAAGGCGTGGGTGCAACCGATGGTGGCATAATTCACCCTTTCTGACGAAGCTGCGCGGTCGGAGGGCTTCACCTGCCTCTGATCGATGTGTGAGCTGGATGAGACGCTGCCTACTGTAGTCCAATACGGCAACGCCCCATGCTAGGCACCGACCACGTGACCAAGGGATGAGCGTCACGCCGTCTGGGTGTCTTCCGTCCTCTCTAGAGAGGCAGAGAGGCTATTCGCAGGGTTTTTTGTTCTGCTCAGCGTTCTCCAGCTAATGTCGTTCAGCATAAAGTTCCGCTGCTGTTTGCCATCCTGTGCAACCAAGCCGTGGAGTCCACTGACGTCGACTTTTTCTCCATGATGGTGGCATAAATGCGCTTTACAAAGTGTTGTGCCCAGTCTCACCCCAACAGCCAACTGTACCTCCTGGTCTGAGAGAAGCAGTCCCAGAGCGGTTGTAGCGGGAGCTAGCATCCAATCACAAGAATGTGGTGCAGGTGAGGCTAGGAGGCAAGCACGGTGGTACAGAGAGCTCCATCAGGCCCGTCTAGGTCTTGCTTAGCCCGGCGGATATCCGATTCTTTTGGCGCTGGATTTATGCTTCCGTTGGTGGTCAGGGCCATCCACGCGCTGAGTGCTGAACTCACGAGTTCGTATGGCATCTCATCCGACTCATTACTAATTATTATTATTATTATTATTATTATTATTATTATTATTATTATTATTATTATTATTATTATTATTATTATTATAAACTTCTAATAAGGCATGATATAATATCTTATTATGCCATGCCTTATTAGAGGCATACAACACTTCTTGTGTTATTTTGGCATCGCCCTATAAAACATCTGGAGCTTTGATTGAATACAGGACTCCCGAAGGCAGCAGTTCCAATCATCTACCCATAACCTTACTCCTCCTTTTCCCCAATCTCTCGCCACTCCAGTTCTAAACACCATCCACCGTAGCTGTCTGACTGTTTGCCGTCCTAACCTTTGGAGCTTGACCTGGAACCGAATCTGACCATACCTGCCTACAATGTTCCCTTTAATTTTTTGTAGTACGCACACTGGCTTACCAAATGGCAGTAATACTTGGTCCCTGCGCTCTGGTCCCTGCAAGATAACCCATCGTTAGGCCTTGGGACCTGCGCTCTGGTCCCTGCAAGATAACCCATCGTTAGGCCTTGGTCCCTGCGCTCTGGTCCATGCAAGATAACCCATCGTTAGGCCTTGGGACCTGCGCTCTGGTCCCTGCAAGATAACCCATCGTTAGGCCTTGGTCCCTGCGCTCTGGTCCCTGCAAGATAACCCATCGTTAGGCCTTGGTCCCTGCGCTCTGGTCCATGCAAGATAACCCATCGTTAGGCCTTGGTCCCTGCGCTCTGGTCCCTGCAAGATAACCCATCGTTAGGCCTTGGGACCTGCGCTCTGGTCCCTGCAAGATAACCCATCGTTAGGCCTTGGTCCCTGCGCTCTGGTCCCTGCAAGATAACCCATCGTTAGGCCTTGGTCCCTGCGCTCTGGTCCCTGCAAGATAACCCATCGTTAGGCCTTGGGACCTGCGCTCTGGTCCATGCAAGATAACCCATCGTTAGGCCTTGGGACCTGCGCTCTGGTCCCTGCAAGATAACCCATCGTTAGGCCTTGGTCCCTGCGCTCTGGTCCCTGCAAGATAACCCATCGTTAGGCCTTGGTCCCTGCGCTCTGGTCCCTGCAAGATAACCCATCGTTAGGCCTTGGGACCTGCGCTCTGGTCCCTGCAAGATAACCCATCGTTAGGCCTTGGTCCCTGCGCTCTGGTCCATGCAAGATAACCCATCGTTAGGCCTTGGGACCTGCGCTCTGGTTCCTGCAAGATAACCCATCGTTAGGCCTTGGTCCCTGCGCTCTGGTCCCTGCAAGATAACCCATCGTTAGGCCTTGGTCCCTGCGCTCTGGTCCCTGCAAGATAACCCATCGTTAGGCCTTGGTCCCTGCGCTCTGGTCCCTGCAAGATAACCCATCGTTAGGCCTTGGGACCTGCGCTCTGGTCCCTGCAAGATAACCCATCGTTAGGCCTTGGTCCCTGCGCTCTGGTCCATGCAAGATAACCCATCGTTAGGCCTTGGGACCTGCGCTCTGGTCCATGCAAGATAACCCATCGTTAGGCCTTGGTCCCTGCGCTCTGGTCCCTGCAAGATAACCCATCGTTAGGCCTTGGTCCCTGCGCTCTGGTCCCTGCAAGATAACCCATCGTTAGGCCTTGGGACCTGCGCTCTGGTCCCTGCAAGATAACCCATCGTTAGGCCTTGGGACCTGCGCTCTGGTCCCTGCAAGATAACCCATCGTTAGGCCTTGGGACCTGCGCTCTGGTCCTTGCAAGATAACCCATCGTTAGGCCTTGGGACCTGCGCTCTGGTCCCTGCAAGATAACCCATCGTTAGGCCTTGGTCCCTGCGCTCTGGTCCATGCAAGATAACCCATCGTTAGGCCTTGGTCCCTGCGCTCTGGTCCCTGCAAGATAACCCATCGTTAGGCCTTGGGACCTGCGCTCTGGTCCCTGCAAGATAACCCATCGTTAGGCCTTGGGACCTGCGCTCTGGTCCTTGCAAGAATACCCATCGTTAGGCCTTGGGACCTGCGCTCTGGTCCCTGCAAGATAACCCATCGTTAGGCCTTGGTCCCTGCGCTCTGGTCCCTGCAAGATAACCCATCGTTAGGCCTTGGGACCTGCGCTCTGGTCCATGCAAGTAATACTTGGTCCCTGCGCTCTGGTCCATGCAAGATAACCCATCGTTAGGCCTTGGGACCTGCGCTCTGGTCCATGCAAGATAACCCATCGTTAGGCCTTGGGACCTGCGCTCTGGTCGCTGCAAGATAACCCATCGTTAGGCCTAAACTAAAAGAATTTAAAATCGCTTTGTATCAAAGAAGAAAGTGACTAAAAAAGAGTTAAACCTTTATTAGGGTGTCTCCTGTTTGTCTTTATGCGGTTGGCAACGAGAGTACACATTATCTTTGTTGACTGTTTGACTAGAAGTCAAAAAGACTTGATTCTGATCAGACGGTCCAGAAGTTGAGTACGCATTTTTGCTTATGTCGCATTCACAAGACTGAAGCCGTGATACAACACAAATGATGCCTGCTTGAATGGAAGATGGTGGGTGTATAAATAAAGAAAACATAAATTTTGATAGTTTTTTTGTAAACAAACTGTGAGCTCAGTTCTTTATTCTCCAGGATATAGGATACCCCAAAGTTCAAATAGCTTGACCATTCCTGCCTTTAATTTCTAGATCGCAATTGATATACTATTACGACACTGCTTACAAGCCTGCTAATTAAATTCGTCGCCAGTTTCATTAAGTATATTTGTCTAATTTATTGCTAATCCAGCCATCTCATTTTGTCCAGCAATATAGATCTTGCATTTGCTGAAGCGCGTAGCTCAAACATCATCCATTCTAGTAAATCTGCAGTCCATGTAGTTGCAGACTCGCTCAGTGCACCGAGCTACAGCGGCTGCGTCGGCGTCTTCGTATTTGCTTCATTGCTCTTTAACATAATCACTCCAGTACACGCATTCTCGGAGGTACTGCGAGCGCGACTTAATTGGCCATTTTTCCTTCATTGACTTCGACCGTCGTTAATCAGCTTTTCTGGACAATTTACAGAGGTCAGCTAACTCCTCAAGAAGGACGTTTGCAACATGATACTGAGGATTTGTTAAACGCTTAAAGCAATACTTGAGCACCGGGTAGACGTTTTCAGTCAACTGTTCTTTACGATACTCGTTCGGTACGCTGTTAGTGGAGAGAGAGGGAGAGTTCAGGCTTAATTCCTGTATGACGAAGTATCCATCATATACTGTAGGCTGGACTGTTTCCAAATCACAGGATAATTTGAATTGCCCAGTAATTGATTCAATCGACTTCGTAAACGAGTTGCATCGACTTGGTTGAACAGATTGCCTTATCCAGCTAGCCCATTTAGCTCTAGAGTCGAACGAGTAGGAAAAGTGTAAAGTGTAACGGGGTCCAGAAACATTTCAGAGAAGTTTAGTCGAATGGTCGCTGTAATTTATAACGAGGCACGTGAATCATGCGATGAGCTTTGTCATCTCATTTGTGTCTGCTGATACATGGTTCATTTCTGTAGGCTAATTATCAAAATCATGCCTGCTAACAGCTGATACCCGTGTTGCTTGAACACTCACAGACTTAAAAATTTTAAGTCTTAAAAATTTGCCCAAACGCCTTCTTGTTGCCACACACCTGCCTCGGTTTTTCTGTCACTGTAGACATTTTCAGTTTTTGGTTTGGCTCTGAGACATAACATATGCTATGGAAGGCATGATAGCTATGGGCTAGAGTTAAGCACGGGCCGAAAAATCGCCCCGGCCCGCCTCGAGCAAGGCCCGGCCCAGCCCGGTCCACGTCGTAAAAACTGTGGCTTGGCCCGGGCCAGCCCGACCCAGCCCGACCCAGCCCGATCCGATGCTTATCTCTAATCGGTGTTCGGCGCGCCGTTAACCGCAGATTGTTCAGAGTGTTCACAAGGACTGAGAAATGTGAAAAGCTACATTTAAAAAAATGAGGGCCGAAACTTCTCGGCCCGGCCAGGCCCGCCACGAACTCGGATCGGCCCGCGGAAAAGAGCGGGTCGGGCCGCCAGGTCCGGTCACTGGTGTGGTCATTATCTGTCTAGTAGTCAAAAACGCTGTCAAAGTCATCAAAAGTCAGACACAATGCTTGCTTCATCTGTTCACACAAAAACGGCCTTATTAACTATGAACAGTCTTTGATGATTGAAATAACTAAATTAGCTCAATTTCAAAATTTAAAAACGATTTATAGCCGATTTCAATGTGATTTAATTTTTTTATAAGCTTGTTTGGATAACGATTAAAATCAGACTGCGCGAGTTGCACAATTAAAGCTTCAGATCAGACTATCCAGCGGAAGAACCAATGGATTATTCACAAATACTGCCCGTGAAATGTTACACATAGTTTACTGCAAAAAGTCACATTACTGTTTATCTATAGGCTGCCATAACTGATGCCTTTGAACATAATGGCTACAATAGTGTGTGTTTCTTGAAGACATTATTTTCATGAGCTTATCGTTTCACGAAGGCCATTATTTAAGGTAACGTATGTTGACAGTCTAATGTGGTCATTCTTAATTGCAGTACAGTTAGAAACGACAACACCTATAGACTTACAGATACATTTATAGCGATTGTAATAATTTATGGATGCATGTATTTTGTGTTCGGCAACTATAAAAAGGAACACAAACTGTCTTACTATAAAATATCATTCAAACGGACGTTTAGCAACTCCGGAAAGTACAATTGCTTATTACCGTCTGTTCTTGCAGCGTTATTAGAGAATACCGCTCGAGTCTATCAACAAGTAAATAATATCATAATAATAATAATTGAAGTAGTAATAGCCAAAATGGTAGCAGTGGTAGTAGTAGTAGTAAATAGCCATAATAGTAGCAGTGGGAGTGGCAGTAGTGGTAGTAGTAGTAGTAGTAGTAGTGCTTTTCCTGAGTCTAGTTTTTAAATTCTTTAACCTCCAGAGTTTTGAAATTCTCTGGGATCATTCATTGCTATATTGGGTAGATAAGAAAAGAGCACGTACTGAGCTCAGATCTGTAAATGCTTACTGGCGAACACTGCTTTAAGAGCATGCTGACCGTATTAGTGTCTCGTGTTAGGAGGCATTTCTTTGAAGTGTACATGAGGCGACCCTTTCATGATCTGGTTGTGCAGGGCTTGATCAGTTGCCATGATTCTTAGGGGCGAGTAGACCATGGCAGAGCACGTGGAGATGAAAGGACGCCTCTGGGGGATGAGAAAGTCTTTGAAAATTATGAGAGCCTGTTTCGCGGGCAAAGCAGCTATAGATTGATTTACTTCAGATAGCTCGCGGCACTTCATTTTATGTAGCATCCCCGATGACCCAAAGGAAGGAGGAACGCAGGGAGGCAGAGAGGAACAAAAAGATGGGGAGACAGGGATAAGGAAGATGGAGAACAGGAAGGAGGTTGTGACCCCAGGGAAAGCGCACAGACGCTAGGCTCCGTTGGGCAGTTCAAAGTTATTTGTGGGAAACTTTGAGTAGCAGGCTTTAATGTTTCAACATCGTAGTTTACCCGCCGTTGCGTGAAAGAAATCTTGCTGTGTTTACATGCACTGCTAAAGTAACAACTCTCTATTCGTTACGTCGCACCATTACATTACCGGGCATTGAATTGTATTACAATACTTTAAATTAAGCTATATTATTAAAAGAAATCCCGAATTATATTGCATTAAGATAAACTATAAATCAAACTTAATGGTAATAATCAGCAATATCAGTGGCTGAGTTATCTGTTCAAAACGGGTCCTACCTCTAACTCTGCGCATCCTTCTTGCTATGGACGCTACACACACCTTTCACAAACACTTTAAAACTGTTCTTTTTCACCGTAGCTAGACTATGAGCCTCTGGGTGGATATATGTTGATGGGTCGCTATATAAATGCCTTGAATGATCGCATTACAGTAAGTTGGACGAGGGGATTAAAGAGCTATGAGTTATTAGCAATGGCGGTTCCAGGATTGCTTGCATGGGGGGGAGGGAGTGGCCGAGAGCATTTCCAGAGGGGCACCACAATCTGGCAGTCCACCATGCACAGGTTTGGTCTGAGGGGCGCCGGCATATATAATCAAGAGGGGCGCGGGGGCAAACCGCCCCATGTATGTAGCGAAATCCGCCACTGGTTGTTAGATATGTCAAGTCTAAGCCACGGGGCAATTTAGCTGTGTTAGAATTCTCTGAAAGGAGTGGAACGCGTTGTCCAGTGGTGGGTTCTGTGTTGTAGCAGCCTGTCTGTTTCCCATATGCATGACTGTGCATTTTGGTGACAGCTTGATGTAGCTTACATTCTCTCTCTCTGAATATTGCATACAGAGTTATCAAAAGAAACAAAGGGGCGACAGACAGACAGGCAGACAGACGAAAGGGTACGGAGCTGTAGGCGACGGCTGCCACAGACAGTGTGAACTAAAAAAACAATGACAGCGTATTTTATGAACACGCTATATTGGATGACGCGGGAAAATTGAATGCGCTTACAACTCAGGCGCTCTTTCGTGAACATGCGCAGTGTAGCAAATTTTTGTCTCTGATGTATCTAGACTTATTCAGACAAACAAATATGTAGGCCTATAGGTTTGAGTGACATATATATATACAGTATATATATTTATATATTCTGCCTGTATCAGAGGCAATGATAGGGTTGAGTGAAATATATACACACACACACATATATTCTGTCTGTATAAAAGAGTTGATGTTAGGCCTTCGTTGTGATGATAGTTGATATATATATAGTACATAATTACAATTTGGAAAAACTGTGCAAATTAATGTGACAAATAACATACTTGAAAAGAAGAAACAATAGAAATTAAAGGACACATTCGTGATTTAATGTATAAATAGGCCATGTTACTTCGTTCAAGATATAAATAGCATTCAAGGGAGCACAGTACACTCCAGGAGATAGGGAAGTTAAAATCATACTACTAAGAGCAGTAAAGAAGGCAAAATAGGAAAGCTGAAGAGGCAGAGAAGACTAGGAAAACCGGCAGAAAATGTTGAATGAATTGAAAAATAGAATCAGAATTTTGGTGCCTTGAAACTTCGAAATCGGCTGAGGACTTAAAAAGGTCGTTAAAGGTCGCCACTGAAAACGGAAAGCCGAAATCTGCCACCCTTCCGCTCTAAATAACTTAAGTTTAATGACCTAATTAGTTATTTATTGTGAATAATTATACAGAGGTGTCTGGACGGTGTGAATGTGGCAGTTCCTTGTTCGACGTCGATGCCATCAACAACCAAGATGGCGGCTGCTGTATGTTGCTGGGTTCTCTTCCGGTCGTAGACAGTAACGGCAGTCACCAGATGGCGTCGGACAACGACAGTGGCTGCTCCCTCGATGAATTCTCCTGGGTGCCGCCAGGGCTCACTCCCTCGCAGGTGGGCGTCTTGTTTTTAAGTTGTAACCGTTAGCCCTGCTGTACTTCTAAATTTATCGCTTCTGAAAATATCGAGAGAGCGAGAACTAGTTTGAATTTTCAAAAGGTCGATTGCTGTCAGTTTGCAGCAACCCATGCTCAGCACGAACACTTGTTGCCTAGGTTGCTGTCGGTCGCACTTCTGACTCGGCACCACTCATGACGGACACTGTGCTGTCACACTGCTTACTTGGTGCCACTTGCACTTCTCGCTGCTGCTATACGGCGTATCGAGAGAGAGAGAGAGAGAGAGAGAGAGAGAGAGAGAGAGAGAGAAAGAGAGAAAGAGAGAGAGAGGCAGAGATACACAGGGCGAGACAGGGAGAAATAGAGCGAGAGACAGAGACAAGAGAGAAACAAAGACGAAGGCGCGAGTGTCGCTCGTAATTGGCTCGCTCTGCTTCGACTTAATACGACTGATTGTTTGCAAGGACCAGGCGGATTAGCAGCGTCGACCTGCTGCGAATAGACAGACAGACAGGCAGATAGACAGGGTGACAGACAGACAGGCAGGCAAGCAGACAGACAGACCAGCGGGCTGATCAGTCAATTGGTCGGCTGACGGATGGAAGAAAGGACAAACTGACTAACTGAATCAAAGATAGAAGGCCATATTTACACATATATCTATCTATCTATCTATCTATCTATCTATCTAGATAGATAGATAGATAGATAGATAGATAGATATCTAGATAGATATCTAGATAGCTATTTAGATAGATCTATCGGTCGGACAGACAGACAGACAGACACAGACAGACAGACAGACAAGGAGTGAGAGAGAAACAGACAGATCTCCATGGCGACAATGGGTGCTCATCCTGATAAACAGAGGGCCGAAAAACCGAACACATTAGAATTATGACAGGAAACTTCTGGCGACCGACAGGAAGTGTATGTACGGAGCCTTCTAGTGCAAGTGTGGATGGGCTCTTCAGCCGCTATAGCCCTAGACGGCGGCAGCGATGGCGAGCAACGACATCGGCCTAAATTCATCACAATTATCTGAGCCTCTACGATGTTTAATAATTTCCTTTCTCTGTTCCCGCTGGACTTCGGGATTTATTACGCCCCCCCCCCCGGGTGGTCCCTGAAGCTTTCTTCCTTCAGTGTAAATGGTACTGGAGAAGATGCGCAGGATGTGATCATTTTTTGGAAGACAGCTGGAGTGCTAATGACGACTGAATGTCTCCGGGGACTGGTTGGATTCAGCTCTGTGGTAGCCGATCTGGTTAAGGATATGGGGACTGCAGTGATTTACTGGATCGATGGCGCTCCCATCAAAGACCTGACTGTGAATCTGCTACGAAGAGAGTAATGCAGCCTACAGAACACATATGCAGGAATCAACAGATTACAAGTAGTCCACAGTCATTGCATTTTATCATATAAAAGAGACATTTTCTGGTAAACAGTTGCATTTGCGAAATTCCGTGTCCTTGACTCTCAGCATCACCTGTATCGAACAGCTGGTTAAAGTATTAAATTCTGGCAACAATCCTGTCTGTAGAGCTTTGAATAACAAACAGCTGATTTCTTTCTCCTCGTTTGGCTTCGGATAGTGAAACCAGAGGCGTCGATCCGTCGTAAACATTGGGGGGACCCGGGCCTATAATGGGGTCTGGATGCGAAGCCCTATTGGGTTTCAGGGGCAAAGCCCCTGGTATGGGGGTCAAGATCGAAATAGGCCTAATGCAGACAGACACAAAACCCAAAGCTCGGAAGACAAACGATGAGAAATGTCGCTAATATTTTTTACAATGGAATGTCAACTTAAGTATACACAGCAGTTATATGGCAGTAATGCTAAAGCAGCACAATATGAGCACATAATTATTTATTCGACAATGAACTTGCCCAAAATGTTCTCCCTGATTGTGCTTCTTCTAGCAAGCTTAGCCGCTAGTGTAGGTTTCAGATTACCTGTCATTTACTTCAGTTTTAATCACTCTAATCTAATCTAAGAACTTCTATAGCACCAATGTAATAATGCTCAAGGCATCATTCGATGGTCGCTGCTAAAAAATCATTGTCCAAGTCAAATTCCATAGTGAATCCGGGTCGAAAAGCCTAAGAGGAGTCCAGAAGACACAGAGACAGCCTACGGAAGAAATGAGTTCAGGAAGAGGTGAGTTTTTAGTCGAGGTCTGAAGGCCGAAACAGACTTTGCCGAGCGAACATTTGCCGGAAGAGAGTTACAGAGTCTAGGACCAGCGACAGAAAAGGCACGCCTGCCAAGAGCTGTTCTTGTCCACGGAATAGTCAGATTTACATAGCTATAGAAGACCTGGTCGAGTAGAGATAAGTCTTGGGAGTCAGTACATGCAGAGCGAAGATAGTGAGGTTGAAATGTAGAGTCTTGAATTCAATTAGTCCAGTCTTGAACAATATGCGCTTTTCTACGGACAACCAATGCAACGCATTTAAGATTGGTGATGTATATTCATATTTTGGAGTTTTAGTGATAGCTCTTCCCAATGTATTTTGGACTCTTTGAAGCTTCAACAAATTAGCTTTAGAAATGCCAGTAAGAACGAGTCAAGACGGCTGGAGACTAGAGCATTTGCCAAACAAACCAGGGCAGAGAAGGGAATGTGGTGCCTAATCCTACTGTATCACGAATGTGGTAGTGGGCAGACCTACATATAGAATTAATATGTTCATTGAATGACAGGTTGGAGTCAAATAAGTAAGTAAGTAAGTATATTCTTTATTAACCAATAGCTAATCGCAACACCCAAATTGCGGGTTGAACAGTTGCGTTGTACGACACAGATGCCTAGATGGACGGAAGTCAAAGAATTAAATTTAGTCAGTTGCTGTGAGGTTCCAAAAGGGAGAAACTCAGTTTTGGATGGGTTTAAGAGCAATCCATTTTCTGCCATCCACGACTGAACTTGGTTTAAGACTTTAGTGTCAGAACAGAGAGTTGAGTCACTTGCCTTAAATGCAGACTGTGTAAGTGAAAACAAATTCATATTTTACATTTTATATTGTTGTAATACAGCATTTGTATAGCGCCTCGCATAACCTCTCAAAAGCTATCTAAATTTATTAATTACTCCTTTATAACTGGATGTCAACACAAAGAGGCACTATATAATCCGCTTATGTGATTCTTTTCTTGTACCTATACAGATGGGACGGATAGTTGAGTCAACTAGGAAAATTTTCAATACCTGGAGTTGAACCTTGGGAAACTAAGTGACTGGCTTTCAATTTCACCTCACTGCATCTACACCAAACTGTGATGAAAAGCTGATGAGCCTACCTCCACAAGTGCAATTTCATCATCAATACTGTCATCTAGTCGTTTACGTTTTATACCAAATTTATCTACTGTATTTTCGTATCACCAAATTCAAACGCAATGTGCCTAAATTGTACTTGTTCAAAATTAACGAAATCTTATATCCATATACTTAACAGAGGGCGCTTTCTTCGGTAGCGATGCAGAGACTGTGTGGGGATTATAATTATAAAGGGCGACTATACGAATATGGGTATATATGTATCCACCTGATATTTACAAAACCATAGGTACATAAGGTACATGTATATGGTTTTGTAACTGAAGAGACTAATTTAGCGGGTCGGCTTACATCCTACTGCCCGACTGGTCGAAGATGACATCCAGATGGCGATGGCCTTGATGTGAGGGCCAGTTGTTTGACCTGCATTCCATTAATTTTTCAGGGTCCTGTCAAACATTGCTATAGATTGTGCCCTCTGGCGACCTGTGTGGCTTAAAGTCTGTATGTCCAACTGCCTGTGACTCAGATGGCTTGGTCAACCTGCACATAATTATAATTACATATGTACCGTTGTAGTACATATTCATGTATCTGTATTTCTGTCTGTCGGTTTGTCTACCTAAACAAAGGTAGGCATAGACAGCAATACCTAGAGAGGTACAATCGGAAATTACGGACTGGCATTGTTTACTAACGTCTTAAAGTGAAGACTGACAACTAAAATTGTCACTCCAGAGCTGCCTTGTACTGATTTAACAGCTAAAATATTGCCGGGGCCCAACTAATGGCCGGGCCCCCAGGCTCAAAATATTGCCGGGGCCCGGGTCCCAGGGGCACCCATAGGATCGACGCCACTGAGTGAAACATTCTTTTAAATAGTCAAATTTTCCACCGTTACCGTCCGAGGTAAAGGGTCATGAGTTTCAACGTCAACGACAACTCTTGTATTTTGTTGGTATGAAAAAAGATATATTGTACCAAAAGTATATTTCGGTAATCCAGAACAGTAAATGTTATTTATGAAAACATGTCCTAATATTTTTGGTAAAAATAATATGGAGCGTGGTCTTTTATGGATCGGAAACATTGACCATCAGAAAAGAAGACCAGAAGACTGGATGCTTTTGAGTTATGGGTATAGCGCAGCATGGAGAAGATTAGCTGGACATCGTAATGGTTATCGTAATTCCGACATTTCCACAGCGCCCAAGGAAAGCCACGTCACGGGGACCAGCTTATTCACAGGCGCTCAGTCAAAACAAAAGGGTTAGGTTCCAGGTCAAGATCCAAAAGTCAGGCAGAGAGACAGCGTGGCAGCTACGGTGGGTAATGTTTGCGATTGGAGCGGAAAGAAAGATAAGAGGAAGAAGACAGAGCATAAAACAGACGAAGAGAGAAGAGACAGAACTATTGATGGGGTCGTTATGTTCCTAGGATTTTAATTTATTTTATTTGTTTCATTTCGCTCCGTGTTCATCTAGCACCGTGAAGAGGCCACGCGGGGTCACCATGCACCGCTGATAGGGAGGCCACGTTAACAGAGGCCACTCTGCAGGAGCAACGCCTTATCTACCGGGCTGTGAAATCTCGCCACTAGGGGACCATAAGGACTGATTAACTACGGCAGCTACACTTGATGTGTGTGCGTGTGTGTGTGTGAGTGTGCTTGTGTATGTACATGTTTGTATATACATAAAGCTGCTTATCTTTAAACGACGGCGAAGAAGAGGGGTTAAAACGCGTGAATTTCGGCGATTAAAGGGTCAAATCGTCAGCCGGTGTCTTCATAAATTTCCGACGTCAGCATCATCCTGATAAATCCCTGGCAGCAGCGATGGGCGGACGTGAGAGGCGAGGCAGGAGGGTGATGAGGAGGAGGAGGAGGAGGAGGAGGATGAGTATGCCTTCCTCTGTCAACATCTTGCCTCGAAAGCATTTGCATTTAGATGATGCGCCGAGGCGACTTATCGAATTACGCATGAACGGTCCACTGCTCGTACGAAGACGTCAAACAAAACTCCATCTATCCATGTATATATATATATACACACATATACATATATATATATACAGTATGTATATATATACATATATATACACATGTGTGTGTGTATGTGTGTGTGTGTGTGTGACGTCCTGCGATTTGCAGGAGGAGGAAGGGGTTGGCGATATGCGGTGGCGTGCGTCTAGCGACCCTTCATTCACGCTTCTTTGGTGGGAAAGAAAAGACGCGGGGGCCGACCGACCGTCGGACCGACCGACCGACCGACCGCTGAACAGCGCAGCGTTGTGCCGACGACTGCCGATCTCGTTGTCGGTGGTGGTTACCCAGTCGTGTAGTTGTGGTGGTGGAGGATGGGTGCGGCGTTCTACTGACAGCGTGTCAGTGTACGACGACGAAACTGACGACTGACACGCCGCCTGACGATGCTGTCCGACAACATGCGAAGAATACTGTTCAGGAAGCGATCGAAAAAAATATGTCGCCAAAATTAACCGTATTCCCTCATCTTTTTCGGTCTTGCGAAATTAATGTCTGCTAGCAGCGGAGACTAGTGTGGCCTGTAAGTTGATGAATGGAAATTGTATGGTGGGCATATCGTTAAAGGAATCGATATTAGATAATCCTTCATTTAACCAGCATAGTGTGTCATGTAATGTTATTTAGAGAAAAGTTTCTTGCGCTACCGTAGACCAGAGACAAATAGTGTAATTGTGCATTTTGGCCACATTGCATGGTATCTACTATGAAGAGACACTCCAACGTTTCTCATAAGCAAATGACTTTCTGTAAATGAAAAAATCCATCAAACGACAGATGGCCACAGCAGTCCACTGATTGAATGATTTTGATTCACAACATCCTGGCAATTGATTTTCAGTCAGTTCATACACACGCGCGTGCTCGCTCACACATACATACACACACATGCACACAGAGCCTGTGTCATATAAACTATATGACACTTACTGGGGTAATAATAATAATAATAATAATAATAATAATAATAATAATAATAATAATAATAATAATAATAATAATAATAAGAACAAGAACAAGAAGAACAACAACAACAACAACAGCAAAAAAAATAATAGTGCTCAATAATAATACAGATCAATTGGAAATTACCGATAATTAGCTCTGTGTGGAGTGAACTATATAATAATAATAATAATAATAATAATAATAATAATAATAATAATAATAATAATTACTAATAATAATAATATTAATACTACTACTACTACTACTACTACTACTAATAATAATAATAATAGTAATAATAATAATACTAGTAGTAGACTGATAATTATTTCACGTCTTAGGTTCATCAGTTCATGAGCTCTCTGCCTCAGAATCGAGTTCCTTATGTGGGTAGCGTTGGAGACAAGCATCGCGTTCGCCAGCTGCTGCAGCAGCTTCCTCCTCATGACATTGAAGTCCGCTACTGCCAGACACTGAGTGATGAAGAGAAAAAGGAGCTGTGGCTGTTCAGTATCCGAAGGAAGCAGGAAGCACTCGGTCGTGGCAGCGTCAAAGAGCTCGGCTCCACCGAACAGATGGTCGACTGTCAACAGGTGAGAGAGACAAGTGGCATCACCAGAACATTCAGGGACTGGTTCTGGGTTCTGCTGCCTGGATGGAAGCCAGTATGGTTAAGGATATGGCTACAGTAGTGAGCTGGATTGCTGGTAGTCCTAACTAAGGCCTGAATATCTATGAATCCTCTACGAAGAGTGTAATGTGGCCTACAGAACGTTCACCAGACATCAGTTGTCTGCTATAGCAGATCACACGTGGTTCAGGGTCACTGCTATTTATCAACTAGGCAATAAAAGCCCACAAAATGAAAGTCGTCATTATCATCCTCATCGTACTAGTCATCCCAGTGCCAGCCATCCTCATCATCAGCAGTGTCGTAGTTGTTGCATATCATCGTCCTCGTGTAGGCCAGTGTGTGCACCTGGGCAATTTAATAGCGCATTTTAGAAAATCACAAAAGCGTTTCTTGTTAGTTCGATTGATGTTATCGTCGTTACCATCATCGTCGTCTTCATCATCTTAGGCCATCACGACGTAAAACCTAATCATCAGATATGTCCGGACTCGGAACCCAGATCCTGTAAGATCTAATCACGAAATGACGCATGTGAATGTATTCACGTGAACGTATTCACATGTGAATGTATTCATATGTGAATGTATTCACATGTGAATGTATTCACATGTGAATGTATTCACGTATGAATGTATTCAGTCGCGGATTCGTTGCCTGTTGTTTGTTCAGTGCGGAGTTGCCATCCATCCTGGAAACTTGATGGTCCAGGCACCACGTGCTGGACCAGGCGTCCAATGGCATCCGGGATGCTTCGTCTGCTGCATCTGCCAGGAGCTGCTCGTCGACCTCATCTACTTCTACCATGAAGACAAGATCTACTGCGGGCGGCACCATGCAGAGGCACTAAAGCCACGATGTTCCGCCTGTGACGAGGCAAGATCACCCGGCTCTTATTCATTATCCTTTCCTATCTCAATATAATCTAATCTAATGACTTCTGTAGCGCCGTTACCATGATGCCCGAGGCATCAATCGATGGTCGCTTCAAGTTAAATCGTGATCAAAATTATAATCCATAGGAGAAGGCAGGTCAAATACCGATATTTCAGAGAAACCAGAAGTCAGGCTACAGTGGGTAAGCAAGTTGAAAAAGATGACTGTTAAGTTTAAACCTGAATGACATCAAAGAACAGACAGAACGAGTAGAACTTGGCAGCGAATTCCTAAGCCTAGGACCAGCTACCGAGAACGTTCGAGAACCCAGCACTGTCCTGGTATGAGACAAAACAACAGTTAGTGTCCATTGATTGAATGCATTATTTGTTGGTACGGTGGATGAGTATGGAACAGGGATAGGTTGGCTGATTTCAATGCAGTACTTAGTGAACTACAAGATAGATTTTGAACTGATTTCTTTGCTCAATGGGGAACTAGTGCATTGAACGCAATATTGATGTAATACGCCGAATAGAATAGGACTAGCACTTAGATGTTATTGTTCTTATGGTCTGGGCAGAGAGTTTAGAACCATTGTAGTTTCTGCAGATCTCTCTTTGTGATGCCAACAAGAAGTGAGTTACGGTAATCAAGTTTGTTGGATACCAATGCATTAGCTATTGGGACTATCCTATCCTATTCTTACTCTGCCTTATCTTTCCTTACCTCAGCAGATCTTCCATCATTTCACCTTTGAAATATTTACTATTTTACTTTGCTTTATTGATTAGATTATTTCCACTGCGTTTATATAGCGGATTACAGTTAATGCCGTCTGCATTATTTACTGGCGCTATAAAAGTCAGTAGCTTAGATTCTCAACATACTTTAACTAGCTTTATCCCACCTTTTCTTGCTTCAACATAGCCTACATTCCATCAATTTACATTAATTTATTTTGTCTTTCCTCTGATCTAATCTAATAGAATCTGATTTCGCATCTTCAAGTGTGCTATGAATGGAATCAAACTGATACTGAAAAGTTATAATAGTTATAGAACATAACATGGCGCAAAAGGGAAAACTGAGAACGCTCAACAGGTTCTCATTTATAAAACATTTACCCAACCCCAGTGCACAAACTGCTGCCGTTATATGGAAAATTTCATTTAACTTGATTACAGTTCAGTTTATGTCACACTTAGACCGTTCCTGTGATTCTGTTTTGACATGTGCAGTTAAATCTTAGATTATATCCCATGTATCTTATGCTATCCTATCCTATGCTTTTCTATTCTATTCATGTCTATTCTGTTCAGTTATATTCTATCTTATACTATGCTGCCTTATTCTGCACTATCGTTTTCTATCCCATCTTATCTTAAACTATTTATCTTTTGATAGGATTGAATAAGATGGGATACAATATGATACGACAGAATAACACACATCGTGACATAGCGTCATAGCGTAGTGATCTTAATCTAGCCTTTCCCTATCCTATTCCATGCTGCTCATTTTCAGCATACTTTTGAATATTTTCGATACTGTTTCAGATCATATTCGGCGACGAATGCACGGAGGCCGAGGGTCGCAGTTGGCACATGAAGCACTTCGTGTGCACGCAGTGTGACCGTCAGTTGGGCGGTCAGCGCTACGTCATGCGTGACGAGGCACCGTTCTGCTGCCGATGCTTCGAGGAGCTGTTCGCCGAGCGTTGCCAGGCGTGTCAGAGACTCATCAGCGTCGACCAGGGTCAGATGATGAACGCGGAGTTCCACTGGCACGCCACGGATGAATGCTTCTCGTGCGCTGTCTGCCACAGGTGAGCGACTCCACAGGTGCGACGATGGCCAGGCCCCGGTAGTGTCAGTGGACTTCTCCATGGTAGTGTTGGACGCAGACCCAGACGCGGAGGCTGTGGTTAGAAATCTGGAGATTATCACTGGTCTGTTCAGAGAGGTTACCACTAGGTGGCAGTAGTCTGAGTCACTTCACAGCTCCACTTCTGAGCTACTAATAAACTTTCCGATTGCATTTGCTGGAATGCCATAATATATACCCCTACACAAATTTTGAGGATTTAACTTGCAGGTAGCCTTAGCCTTGCCACTGCCTACAGACTTTGATTTTTAAAAATTATTTTACCCTATCTTATGACCGTAATTGTACCGAGTTTTACATTCACATATTGATGTGAAGTCCACACGTGTTGTAGATTGGCCTTTGTTTACGTGTTGTATTAGATAGAAGTCCATATAGACCAGCTGGCACCGTCGTCTATCATTTAATCAGATAGCTAAGATGGATGAGTTTTGTTATTATGCTGGACTGTGCTCAGTAAGCCTGTGATCAATAAGTTAATTACTGAAATGGACGAATAAACCGGAATTAAGGAATAATAACCTTACTGATTGGTGAACTAATCAATTCGATCGAACATGAGAAATACTTCTCGTTGTAGTTCGGTATTTTGTGCAGCATTGCGTTTTTGTGTATCATTTGGTTTTTGCCATAAATCAATCAACGTATTTAATTAATCACCTGATATTAAACTGTGATTGATACGTTTCTGACGAGTGCCCCACTCTACGCCTTTTGAACACATTCACACTTGAAAACACACAGATACAATCTTACAGGCACACACGCACATTCTGTCGTTTCATGCACATGCATACACACACGATTTGTTTCATGACCTCCGCCCCGTTTGAATGAACTATGCTTTCATGTGTTACGGTTGGTGTAGGTCACTGATGAGCGAGCCTTTTGTTCCGCGCAGTGGTTCCATTTTTTGTTCCAAATGTTCCTCTAACCAGAGCGCGAGCTGCAATGCCGACGATGAGTCAAGTGTGGCCGACAGCGACTCATGGCAATTTGACGCCCGAGACTCAATGATTGAAGAGCCGACTCCATGTCGAAGAGCCGCGATAACACAGAACCTGAGCAACACCCAGCAGCTGGATGTTGATGCTGTCTGTTTATCCCAAAGTTCTCAGCCAATGCAAAATTCTCAGCCGAAAGCTTTCCAGAAATCTCAGTTGCCGAATTCCCAGCAGATTGCACAGAATTCGGGCCGCATGGAAAAACCGGGAACAAGCGATGCACAGCTTCCGTCCAGCTGCCCGTCTGAAGTTGCCGATGTCTGCAGACAGTGGACTGCGGAGGATCGTGTTCTTATCGAGGCCGATCTGTCGAGGGACACGGGCTTCGAAGATGAGATGTCTCGGTGTATCCGGGAAATGGAAAAGCTTCATGGCATTCAACCAGGCGACTATATGATTTCTTCGAAATACTTGGAGAAATCCCAGGCGATGCAGGGAACAGCAGTGGAAAGCCAATATTGCAAACCACCACTGGATGGTAAAACAGTGTATGATTCGCGTGCTTCAGTTTATCCAGATGGTGCTTCGTGGCAGGGAACAGAGGGTCAGAGAAACGGCCAGCTTTATCGACACAAGTGTTCCAAGTCGCAGAGATACGGTCGTGGCCAAGCAGAGGGTCAGGCAAACAACTGCGGCCAGGCACTGATCCCCTCACCTGCTCTTACAAACGTATCTGTTCGGGATCCCGACGAAACCGATCCGTCTGCTTCGACAAATGGATCCAGCAAGAACCTTGGAGTCCATTTCGATGCTTCGACTGGCGCCCAATGCAAGAGCGGCAGGAGACGGAATTACTACCGTCTCAGCGGATATACCTCGGACTCCGGCCAGCACCAGATGCGCGGCTACCTCTCGGAAGACGGCGACAAGTACGCAGCAAGCGGACTGTCCGCTGAGGAACGATGTCGAGCCGATGCACACGTTCCTCCCTTGACTCAAATGTCGGTCAGTGTTGGCGATGCCACTCCTCGGCTGCACCGAGTTCCGAAGCTCGGCATCCGCCAGGTTCGTCACGCTGCCAGTGCTGCCGCTGTTCCGCAGAATCCAGATTCCGAAGCCCCGCAGATGCCCCGTATCAGTGGTGCCAGCAGCCGAGTCCGAACGGATGGCTACTACAGTGACATCGATCGGGAGAGCTGGCGGCGACAAGGTCGATCCGTCTCAGAGGACCTGGGGCCAGAGACGCGTCTCAGGTACGAGTCGGTTGAGCGCTACCTTGCCACACAGGACTGGGACAGGTGCAGCACCTGTTCGAGTTCCAGCGACTCCGAGTTTGACTACTACCTGGATCGGCCTTCCGGAGTGTCCACTGAAGTGGACAGATGGAACAGGGTACCACAAACTGCGTCGGGGCAACAGCACAGGGATCGAAAGCAGAAGTTTAACAGCAAGCATTGTGTTGTGTCGTAAACGTGAGTTTTTCTCGTATGTTTTGTTCAATTGTGTGAAAAAAGCCACGTGGTGGTTAAGTTTTGTAAACACATGAAAACATCATATCGTAACACATAAATATCTAGTCCAGTTATGATTTTTAAAATTTCAATTCTAATATGCAAATGATCGATTAATATAAATATCATTTTGTGTTTTAATCTAAACATGTGCTGTTATTTAAAAATTTGTGATTCAAGTAAGTCAGATATATTATTTTATTGAATAGGCATCTACAACTATCAAAGTTTATAATAATTAGTAGTATGCAAGAAATAAAATGCTAAATAATATAGAGTTATTTTTCTAAAATGATACCACAGTTTAAAGTGTTGCCATTTGAAGCATTAAAAAGAAAGTATAAAATGACCTAGAAGAATGAAAAATCATCAAATAACTTAGCTTTAGTATTTGGTTTAACAATGTAACAGATATTCATATCTATCAACAAATGCATTACTTACTTACCAAAGTTTATAATGTTCATTTATTAATGTGTTAAAATATTAAATCCTATAAAGTCATCTATGAAAAGCAAAAAATTATGCCAGAGTTTAAATGTGTAATATCATGGAAAGTATGATACACAATCAGTGATTCTAACAACTTAGATATACTATTTTAGTTACCAGTGAAAACTTACATATATTCATAACTACTAGAGTTTATAATTATAAGAAATGAAAAAAATATTAAATTTTGCTATAGTGCACAAAATGATGCCAGAGTTAAAAGGCGAATAGTGTCATTGGAAGTATGAAGCAGCCCCAAAAGAGAGACCAGATAAAGACGATTTGCACAGAAACGAAAAACTTCATAATCATTTTGTAGGTTGCCATGGAAAGAAGCTTGATAATAAAATTGTACAGCTTAACAAATTCATTTTATGCACAACATGTAAAACAAAATGAAATCAAATGCAGATACTGCAGAAAGCAGTAGTATATTCCATCATAGTTAAATAGTTGTTTATACAATTCTTTTAATTTAATTAAAGACCATCTTACAGAAATCGTGGGGTGACTGCTGCCAGTAAAACTGGCCTGATTATATATTACTGTGAAATGGGTAGCTAGCATGTACAAGGCAAGTTTCCAGTTACATTATATTTGTTGTTAGTTATAGTAAAAGAGTCGTAAATTGCAGTAACTGCAAGGACAGTTTGAATTCTTTGCCTAAAACTGTTTGCTGGTAAGCATTTTGGCACGGACAGGTGACAAAATAAACATCTACAGTGCTACGAAACACGATGGTATACAATATATTCTGTACATGTAAACCACAGTGAAAGAGGTTTTTTGCTGTGAAAAACTGTGCCACAGCCACTTATTGAAGTCAGTTGACCTGCATCTTTTGTTTTTGTTGAGTTTCTCAAGCATTAAGCTGTGGTTTTTGTTTTCAGGTGTTGTTTGTTGTCTGGTGATATGTTGCAATTATTTATTTGCCATTCCGAGTGTTTTGCTCACATGTCGCTTGTTTAATTTAACGTCCCCAACATAAATGTTGTGATTCTGGAATGTTAAAATGAAGTATAAGTTACCATCTGATATGAAAATGTTGCAATTTGGCCAAATAAGATTAAGCATAGTTTATCGTCTTCTATGAAAATGTTATGATTTGGCCTGCCAACAAGAAATTAAAATTTTAAAAAGTATTTTCTCCCCTGAGTTGAATAACTTGTTAAATAAAATACCAGAGGTGTACTTTGCTTTGATAACAAATAATTGCTTGAAACAATTTCTGAAAATATTGAGAATATAATATATAAAATTTATGTACATGGAACAATTAAAAAACTACATAAAATATTACACTGATTGTATTAGTTAATCCTGTAAGCAAATGATTGCCAACAAGAAATTCTAATTTTTAAAAGTATTTTCTCCTATGATTTGAATAATTTGCCCCAGTCATAACCATAGCCAATCAAAGGATTAACATCTGAAACTACCTTTCAGAAATTACTGAATAATGTGCAATATTCATACATATTTTACATTTCATTTTTGACCATCGCCTAAAAGACTAACTCTAAATATGCATTCAATGTATTTGCATGCAATTGGCAGTGCTATCTGATTATCACTTTAAATAATAATCTCTAAGCAGCTAATTATCTGTTACATACTCAAAAACCTCATAGTGAGCATAGTGTAATTACCTATTTATCATGCTTCCAATCACTCAAGGCACAATTGTGGCGACGAGACAAACTTCAATTCAAACACCTTACCTTGCAGTCTGTGTAGCTAAAAATATACCGACAACTTTACATGATGCATCAGGATTCAATCCTATGCATGGCACAATGAATTGCTCATGTATTCATAACACATGTGCAATGGTGAGAAATTCTGCTTCGACTGTTTCGATGAACATGTGTCTATCAAGTGTCTTCTAAAAGAACAATACAATACTCTGTTGTTAATTTGTGTGGACATGGACAGTATATGTTTCTTTGTTGCTATTACATGTATATATACTGTACTTATGTATGTATATATTGTATTTATTGTTGGTATTGTATGTTATATATAATATTGATATGTATTGACCACACTCAGTCTTTGCATCAGGATTGTTTAATTGTCTTTGTTATGAGAACAATTCAAAATTTTCTTTCTTGCAGGTCACTTAAGTACTGCTTTATGAACTAGTATATATCACCTGGTTTGAAAGTGGCTACTCAATGACCAGTGTTTTCTATTAATTAATGAAATATTTATGTCTTTTTCATTTTATTATCAATTTATTATTATTATTATTATGATTGTTTATTTATTGAACCTGTTGTTGGCAGAGGCACATGTAAATGTGAGATTACATTACATTACCTGATACTGCATTATGTATTTAATTTGTTAGCCTCTGTTGTGCATGTGATTACCTCATTTACCTACTATTACAATTACAGTTCTGAATTAGGCTCATTATTATTGTCATCATATTATTATTATCACTTTTTTATTTAATAATTATTAGTACTGTTATGGCCTATATAAATACAGTTATTATTATTATGATTATTATTATTATTATTGTGATGATGATTATTATTAGTATGATTATTATGATTTTTTTTGCCCCGAGGTATTTATGATCCCTCAGGGAGCTGAAAAATTATCCGGATGAAAAAATTGTATTCTGGGATGGCTAATCTTTGTTGATGTCAGACTCCTCAAAAGTGCCCTGGAAGGCAATCAAATTAAAACGTTGAATTGTGCAGGCAACACGTTGGAAAAGGAAAGCGGTCTCCCTTGGGTCTCCGGAAACCCTGGTGAAGTGTCCACCCAGATTAGATAAGAATTCCAGGCCCTGTAAATTTATCGGGCCAAGGGTCTCGAAGGCCAAAGGGATGAACTGATAAGAAGCCGATAAATCGGTATATTTGGTGATCTTCCTCTGAGCAGCCAACTCTGCCGCTGTGCCTGCATTTGTGGCTGTGTGAGGCAAGTAAGAATCGGCCAAAGTGTCAATTTGATTATTATGATTATTATTATTATTGTGATTATGATTATTATTATTATGATTATGATTATTATTATATTATTATTATCGTCATCGTCATTATTACTATTATTATTCTTTACAGTCAGACATATTACATGTTTATGTGTTAGCAAACTAGAAAATGTGCCACTAAACCTAAATTTCTCAAAAAGATTTGAACTTGCAAGGGACTAGCAGTCTCAACCAGTGCACAAATTTTAGTCTACAAATACAGTATTCCATGAAACAGGGTCAACTACTAACGAATTTCTGACAGTATTACGAACACAGGGTCAAGCAAATGAATCACAGTTTTTCTTTATTGTGGCTTTTCAGCGCATTTAATTTTTAATTTGAGAAATGCCAATATTTATGTCATTATATGTTTCGTGTTCACATAACTCTTGTGATTTAAATTATAAATGTTTGATATAATTGTGCAGCTTAGTGTGTGTTCTGGGCCAGTTTGTCTATGCGCAAGTTAATCCAGATATGCAGTTTGATTTGAGATTTGCAGAGCTATTGATTAAAAACAGTTTTTGCTGATCATTTTCTCATCATTATAATCTTATCATAGCTGTCCATTTAATAAATCATTAGAGAATAAATCATTAGAGAATATTAGAGAATATATATATTAAATCATTAGAGAATAAATCATCATCATTATCTTTAACCTTATCATAATCACCATCACATAAAAATTAAGATTTGGACAAAGTAAAAGCAATTCGTGAAAGCAATTCCGTAATGTTAATTTATTTGTTACAAGAAAATTAAGATTTGGACAAAGTAAAACCAGTTCTGTTAATGTTATTTTATTTGTTACATGAAAATCAAGATTTGGACAAAGTAAAACCAGTTCTGTTAATGTTATTTTATTTGTTACATGAAAATCAAGATTTGGACAAAGTAAAACCAGTTCTGTTAATGTTATTTTATTTGTTACATGAAATTAAAGATTTGGACAAAGTAAAACCCGTTCTGTTAATGTTATTTTATTTGTTGGATGAAAATTAAGATTTGGACTACGTAATAGAAGTTTATTTGATCTTTTACTGCATTTGTTTACATGTGCACATGAAAATTAGTAAAACTATTTATGGGAAAATAATAATAAAAAGAAATATGGATAGAAATACTACTACTGCTACTCCTGCCCAGAGCATGTGCATCTTGAATAAAGTCTCACCAAACAGCAATAAAAATATCACATAAATCCTACCAAAACAACGACAGCTATTGATGAATTGCAGTCTGGCCATTTAATGTCTAATTGCACAAAGTTACAGGGTACTCTGTGTTTTGTTGTTAACTAACAAATATTTCTTGCCATTGTGCTGTAAGAATTTATGCATTTTTTATGTATACATGTATATATATATATATATACACACACATCTACAGAATACATATATACATATAGAACTTATATAGTAAACTATATAAATGATTATCAGTAGACTTGTTTTCTGTTATGAATACGATTGTGCTGACTGCAATACTGTATACCATGCTAATACTGGATTTTGTCTGTTTTAATTATGCTGATTTATGCATATTATGCAATGTTATGTTAATAAACGAATGCTTTCAAATCTTGTTCTTTCTACTGTTCCTTACAGTGAGTCTGGGTTTTTGTCTAAACAAAATGAATCAGGTGGAAAATAATTTTTATTTTAAACAAACAAATATATGAAGTATATAAATATACCATCAAATATGTGAAGTACGTTGTTTACATGAAGTATATGTGAAGTATATTGATCTAGTAATGCTGAAGTAATTCTGATCAACTGTTACAATTCTGAGTATGTAACCATCAGTTAACACATAGCTTGAAATGATATAGTAATTGATAATTCAGTGCTATTGAAAGCGGAGCCTCGAATTTTATTCAAGCTTTCTATAGTTCAGAGATTAACATTATTAGCTTATTTAACGATTCCTTGGGATCAAAGACGACAGTAATCTTAATTCCAGGCAGGTAAGTCGTCCATTATTCACCATCACACCTAATGAACTCAGCATCACTAATGTACCGGATATCAATCGACAGTCAGTCACGCAATGCAATAGACAAAGCTTAATTAGACTTGGTACATTTAGGAATTACTCTGTATTTAAAAAATTGGCTATAGCTTTTTTGTAATTGTAATTGTAATCAGAAATTTGTCTAGCGTTTATATAGTTTTTACGAACCTTGCTTTAGAGGTAAATACTATGTCTGATATTAAATTAGTACATTAAATCACCTGCCTCCAATTCATCCATAAGGCTCTAGGTAGTCTGAACTTCTGAACATCTTCCATATCATCGTATAGGCCTCTTAAACTCAAACATTTTAAATACGCTCCATACGAGGCCACAAACTAAGCTTAATTCACATGCATCAGGTCAGATGGGTTATCCATTGAAACAAAGTGTAAGATTTCCGTAAGAAGAACAAGATTCCGTTGCCGGGAGACAGAGCCTGGAAAGAGACAAAGATGACAATGATATATCCAGGGATTGTAGAGGAACAGATGATTGTCTTCGTTGTAATTACATTAAATAAAGAACCTGTCCATTGCATAGCGACCTTGGATAAGTTGCTTACCCACAATTGTCTGTGATAGTCGTCACTGTATCGTACAGGAGCAGGAGCAGGATAGAATAGCACGAACAGTTCGGTTTTCGGTCTTGAGTGAAAAGCTGCAGGAGAGAGAGCAAACACAGCAGTGCTTGCGTTGACAGGTAACAAAGGGGGATAAGCGAACCGGCATAATCTTTCAGGAGTTCATTCCAAAGAGCTGGCGACTCTTAGATTAAGGATTGGCTGCAGAATTTGAAAGAGAAGACTGGAGGCTGAGATAGTGAAAGGCATGAAGAAGAACAGATTCGGGCATTGGACATTGAACAGCTGGCGAATGTAAGAGGGTTGACAAGTTTGAAGGGCATTGTAGGTGAGAGATACTTTTTTGTAGTGGATGCGCTGAAAGAACTTAAGCCAATGAAGTGATCTGAGCGCTGGGGTTGTGTGATGGGGGTGGCAGTTTGGTAACTGCACGAGCAAGAGCATTCTGGATTGGTCAAAGACGTTTCATTTGAAATGAGTCGATGCTATAAAAGAGGAAGTTGCAGTAGTCAATTTTGGAGTGAACAATTGATGTGGTTATTGTGCAACCAGTTCTACAATCAAGTATGAGGTGAACTCAGTGGAAATCATGAATATGCATGTAGCAATCATGAATATGCATGTAGCAAGTATGAGATCAGTGATTGATGTGGTCGGCAACTGTATGGTTTTTGTTGAAGATGATTCAGAGATTGCAAAATGGAGAAGATAAAAGTGCAGGTGAAGTTAGATCCTTTGTGTACTTTGTTTAATCAGAGTGACTGCACGAAGTTGATCATGTTTGAGAGAAATTAGAAAGTTACCGAGGCTTGGCAGATTTAACAATAAGACGGAAAACGTAGCGAGAGCAGTCGGTACGGTAGAATCACGTGATCATACCATGAAGGTTATCGTGTCCAGTGTCGGCGCTAGAGGCATGGCAGCTTGTATCGACTTTGGGCGACGATGACACTACCGGTGCTGTTGAAGTGCCAAGATTAGACTGGCGTAGCCAGTGGTTTTTGGGTGAAGGCTTGACATTTTCATGATCATATCGTAATCATAATCTCGAGGTTTCTACAGCGCCCTAAGAAAGCTAAGTCGCGATAATCAGCTAGTTTATTATTCGCAGGCGCGCTGAACCTTTCGCATAGCAGGTCCTGTAGCGGTAAAAACTCTCCTGCAATTTTTTGTGATGGCGAAAATAAGGAGAGTTAAATCATAGTTGCAACTGTACAATAAAAGTATAAAAGATAAGTTGTAATCGTTTGGTTGTACGCTTGTTTGACCTAAAGTAATAATATTATAATTATAAACATTTTGAATAGCACTCTTGTTGTTCGCTAGATGACGGACACTAACTGTAGCTGTCTGTGTGGCAGAGCTGTACTGCTATCACCCGCATCCACAGGTGGCGGATGGTGGAACGACCTCTAGAGTCTAGATTATAGAGGCAAGCTGCGAAATGAGCAGGTTAACCCTGGCGAATAAGCAGTCGCGGACCAAACGGCGGCAAGACTAACAGGGCGCAGTTTGGAACGTGGGTGGTACCCGTCTCATGGTAAAAGCTGCAGATGCCCCTTGACAGTCCTGCGACATGGCGAGTACAGGCCGCCATCCAAATAAATGTAAATGTATAGGTTTTATATAGCGACTGTATGGCCTCGACCTTGCTCATTTTGCAATGAATTTATCGGGTGAGATCCTTCACCACCGCTGCCAGTTTGAACGGGCGCCACGCCTTTTAAGGTCCCCGTGCACGGACAGTACAGCCCGAGATTTAATTCCTTGAAATAAGCCGCGACCGGGACGCGAACCTGGAATCCTCACGCACAGAGGCTCCTTGGCGTACGCACTTACCGATGTAGCTAACTAGGCCAGTTTTAAGCCTGAAGTCCTCGCTGCCTTGCGAGTAGGTGCTTGCACCAGAGGCTAGGATCTCAACCGAAAGTAGGTAGATCGTAAAACTTCTGCTCCAAAAATTTTCTCAAATAGATTCTTTTTCTTCTAGTAGACATATTTATAGCTAGGGCGTTCTCTGGAGACAAAGCGTACCTTTGCCCGGGCATATTAGAATATCCCAAGTACGGAGCACATAGTGGTAGAAGCGGATAAGAACGGGCATAGAAGAGCATCGTATAACACCACAGTGGAAGATTTGCAAGCCAGATCGATTACCTATTGGTGAGACGTGAGGATAGGAAAAACGAGATTGCAAGGTGATTCCAGGAGAGGCAGTAGTCAGCCAGCATAGAGTTCTGGTCATGAACATACAAGTGCAGATTCGACACCAGAAAAGAAAGAAGACCAAACAAAAAGAACATATCAGAACATGGAAACTGAAGGGAGATGAAAGAGATACCTACAGACTGCAAGTGCAAACACGGCTTGCTGAAACAGAAGAATAACACAGGATAAACTGAAAGCAAGCATGATAGAGCCAGTAAAGAAGATATGCGGCACTACAAGAGGTCAGAAGAGACAAGAATGAGAAACCTGGTGGTGGACGGAAGAGGTACAGACAGCGATAAAGAACAAGAAGACTTCCTTTAAAAAGTGGCAGGCAGATCGGCAAGATGATGCTCTGAAAGCAACATACAAGAGAACCTGTAAGGAAGCATTGAAGGCTGTAGCAATACCCAAAAGCAATGCATTACATCATGTATACGAAGAACTTAACACCAAAGAATGAGAGGCACAGATATATAAAATAGCAAAAGCAAGACAAAGAAGTAAACAGGATAAGCAGTCAGTGAATAAACTAAAATTAAAGACAGTAAAATGCTAAGTGAGGAGGATGCTATCAGAGCCAGATGGAAGACATATACTTTGATGAATTGCTCAATGACGAAAAGCCAAGGGAGCCGCTAGAGAAAGCCATCCTTGTGGCAGGATCGGAAAAAGAAATTACCTGCAAAGAGATCGAGATAGCAGCTGAAAAGATGAAAAATAACAAAGCAACTGGACCATTTGGAATGACCGCGAAATGTTTAAAGCGCTTGGACATGATGGGATCGAATGGCAATGCATCATTTAAAGCGACTTTATGAAACAGGAAAGGCTGCCACGAGATCTGAAGGGAAGTGAAATAGTAGCAAAATTTAAAGAAATAAGCAAAAAGGAGGCATACTGTAATGTAGCAACTACAGAGGATTTAAGCTCCTGGAAATTGGACTGAAAGTGTACGAAAGAGCGATCGAAGACGATCGCATTAGGGAACGAGTCAAACTATATGATAACCAGTTTGGCTTTAGACCGGGCAGAGGCACAACCGATGCAATATTCATATTGAGACAGGTGCAGGAGAAAATATTAGAAGGAAACAACAAGAGATATTGGGCTTTTGTGGATTTAGAGAAGGCTTTTGATGGAGTACCAAGAGAGGTCGTATATTAGAGTCTGAGGGAAAAGGGAGTATTGGAGAAAATAGTGCGACTGGCGAATCAACGTACGAAGATTCACGGACTTTAGTGAGAAGCAATTTAGGAAACACAGTCAAATTTGAGATTCGAGTGGGTGTACATTAAGGATCCTGCCTGAGTTCTCTGCTGTTCATCATAGTAATGGATGCCATAGCAGAAAATGTGAGAAGTACCGTGGGATATGTTGTATGCTGATGACCTCATATATTGGCAGACGACACAGCGACAAAGATACAAGGGCGTTTCACTGATTGACAGAGGGCCCTGGAGAGCAAGGGTCTTAAAATAAATATCAATAAAACAGAGACCATGGTATGCTCCAAATAGATGAGACACTTGTGGTCAAGGACATCGCGGAAAATGCATCGAAACAAGTAGAAACCTTCAAATATCTTGGGTCGATAATGAAAGCTAGAGGAGAATGCAAACATGATGTCAAGAACAGGATTAAGGCAGCGTGGTAAAAATGGAAAGACCTATCAAGTGTATTATGCGATGTCGAAATGCCGGTTCAACTCAAAGGAAAGCTATAAAAACAATAAGACCAGTGATGATATACGGAGCAGAAGCCTGGACATTAATGAAAGAGGAGGAGAAGCAGCTGGAGAGAATAGAAATGAGAATGCTGCGATGGATACTTGGAATCTCTCTGAAAGACAAGAAAAAGAGTGAGTATATCAAACAGAAATTGAGAGTGGCATGTATATCTGACAAGGTAAGAGAAGCCAGGTTGAGATAAATGTAAATGTATAAATTTATAGGTTTTATATAGCGACCGTATGGTCTCGACCCTGCTCATTTTGCAATGAATTTATCGGGTGAGATCCTTCATCACCGCTGCCCGTGTGAATGGGCGCCACGCCTTTTAAGGTCCCCGTGCACGGACCGTACTAGCCCGAGATTTAATTCCTTGAAATAAGCCACGACCGGGACGCGAACCTGGGATCCTCACGCACAGAGGCTCCTTGGCGTACGCACTTACCGATGTAGCTAACTAGGCCAGATGGTACAGTCATGTGATGAAGAGACAGGAGAGCTGCAATAAGAGAATTATGACAGCAGAGGTTTTCGGATGCTGCAGTCGGGGACGACAAAAGAAGAGATGGGGAAGACATGATTCAGCAAGACCTTGAGCTCATTAGACTGAAGAAAGAATATACTAGAGATAGAAACAAATGGAAAAGAAGAATCCGTGTGACTGACCCCTCCCATAGGAGGGATTAATGAGAGAGAGAGAGAGAGAGAGAGAGAGAGAGAGAGAGAGAGAGAGAGAGAGAGAGAGAGAGAGAGAACGGCAGCTGTCACAAAAATACGGTAGTGACCACGGACTAAAGATTAAAGACTAAAGACCCACTGTCCCAATAATGCGTCTCAGTCGCTAGAATCTTTTTAAATGACGCAAGAGAGCAGCGGCGTACCGCTGGAGCTGCACCGAGATCGGAAAGCTACAAGTGTCCACTACTCGGCTAAAACATACTTTCTCACATCCTGTCTGTATTTTGTTATGAAGCTTCTGCAGATGACCTCTGCACCGTCCGAGGTCAACTGATAATAACTGGGCTGGTTAGGTCATTGATTAAAGCGTAGGCCTACGTCAAGTCGCCTAGAGCTGTGTGTGAGGATGCCCGTTCGCATACCGATATAATAATAATATTATTATTATTAATAATAATAATAATTTAAAAAAATATTATTATTATTATTATTATTATTATTATTATTTATGCATTTATTAGGCGTCACTATCTAATGACTTAGCATCAATCGATGGCGCCGAGCGATTGTGAGTGAAGGACTTGCTCAAGGTCCCTACACGGTAGCCGTTTCGGAGGAGGCTCGAACCCGTACCCTCCGCGTTACAAACCAAACGCTCTATCCAATACAATATGCTACCGTCCCCACGTGACTCTACAGTACAGTATTTCAGTGATTTATATATCGGTCTTGCATTGGCCGGTAACGGATCTTACTCTATCAATTCATTGCAAAAAGAGCAGGATCGAGGTCATACTGTCTCTATATAAAACCGTATACATTTACAGGTAAGTTATTTAGGCCCACGCCACGTGATCAATGCCCAATGAAATTTAAAGGCTGCTACAACGTCACTTATCATTATTATCTGCATTCTATCAGGTTTAGTCTATTTGAGTTCGTCATGAATCCATAACCCTCAGTCACTTATGTTGCCCTTCTATACACCCGTTCAACAAACCGAATGTCCTTCAGTAGATGGGGTCTCCAGGCTTGAACGCAATCCTCCAAATGTGGACCAACTAGCGCCTTGTATAGTCTCAATATTTGACTTCCTTCTCCATGTACAAATAGTACGTTTAATCATTCCCAATGCATGCATGTGTGCCTTTTCACGGCTGCTGCACATTTTTGTCCATCTTTAAGGTTACTGACCAGAAGCACACCCAGATCTTTTTCCTCCTCTACCACAGACGGGCGGACGGACGGACGGACGGACGGACGGACGGACGGACGGACGGACGGACGGACGGACGGACGGACGGACGGACGGACGGACGGACGGACGGACGGACGGACGGACGGACGGACGGACGGACGGACGGACGGACGGACGGACGGACGGACGGACGGACGGACGGAGATTTTAGTACACTACATTACATAACACTGTATTCACCATAAGAAGTGATTACAAGATGATCATAGTTCGAATTGCCACTCTTTAATAACATCTACTGATCTTCATAAAGAGAGGTCCGATTACTTTATAAAACATATTAGGTGTACCTATGTATTTTGTACATTTGAAACTGTTTCATATTACTATTGGGTGCGCGATAGTCTAGTGGTTAGTCTGCTGGACTGAATCAAAAGGTTGGGGAGCAAAAATTTGTTTCGATATTTCAGCTCCATCACCTATAACGAGTTCACTGATATTCGCTGTCAGTGGGGAGATCAGACGGCGAGGGAGAGGATGACCTCCTGCCCTCATATGTCGAAGCTTAAGACAAACATGAATTCGCTAACACTTCATACACTCCCTAACCCATCGAATCCGCTGCCTTTCCGTTTTTCTCAGCTTAACACAACCCACCCTAACAGTTCCTTGCCCTTTCTCTGGTCTTCTAGCAACAGGACTTGGTTCTTCACATGGCATCTCTGGACAACCCCACTGACTTGACGCAGCGCTCGTGAATAAGCTGATGCCCTAAGCTTAGCTTTAAAGTAGCGTTTTAGAAATTTCAAGTTTACGATTGCGATTACCAATGGGGCCATGGCTGCCGCTCAGAGTAATTTTAGGGACTGTTCTTTTATTAATACATTGCAAGTTGTTCGCATTATAATCTAAATAATTTTTGTTTTACACAGATCAGCCTTTTCTATTGTATTATTATCATACGGATTTGCATAGCCAATTATGGGCGTTTGTCCTGGTTTATATAGAATACTCAATTGCAATGAAATTAATGTGTTTTCTACTTACTTACTAATAGGCGGGTGATGTAGTTTGGTATCTGGTTGAAATATCTAATCGATGTTGTATTTAATATTTAAATACAGATGGTGGGCAGGCGCATGCGCTGTGCCGTACTTCGTCGAGCGCTGTCTGTCATGGCCGTGTGCATCGTCTTGAATGGACGACAATATTATGTCACCTGAAAACCATCATGTCGATGGCGAATTTTTCAGTAAACGAGACGTAGACTGTTCAGGTTAGATAGCAAATTAGTCGGCAAAATGATCGACCCGTCTTCAAGCGAGGACTCGGACGTGGCTGATGAACCTGACCGCGGTGGGTCGAGTTCGGAAGCTCATGGGAGTATGCATAGTATGCAGAGCGTCGGTGGTGCCGGTGGCTTACTAGTGGGAGGTATAGGGTTCGTCTCCTACCAGAATACTGGGGCAGTGGGCGGATTGGGAATGCCGGCCGTTCCGTCGTGCGTGGAACAGCGAAGCATGAGCCTGTCGGCGGCAAGTGGAGGAGGCAGTGGAGAGGGTAGTAGCCCAGGGGGTCACCTGACGAGGTCCAACAGCGTCCGCCCGTCGAGTCCGAGTCCGTCTCTGGCGTCAGACAAGGACAAGGAAGACTCAGAGAAGTCCGAAAAGGAGGAGGAAGAGCGCAAGAGGAGGCTCCAGCTATACGTGTTCGTGATGAGGTGCATAGCTTACCCGTTCAACGCAAAGCAACCGACGGATATGGCCAGACGACAGGCGAAAGTGACGCGACAACAACTGCAAACTCTCAAGGAAAGATTCCAGGTATTACCTGCAGTTGATCCTGATGATTGATTTTAAAGTCAACTTCAAGATTGACTATAGTTAGCCAATTTACTGAGGATCGATTACTGATTTAGTGCATTAATTGATTGAATTGTTGAGTGATTTATTGGTGATTGATTGGCTGGTTGTCTGTTGATTGACTTACTGACTGACTGTTGCGATGGCATCAGTGATGGTGGTATGCCCTTGGTGAGGTCAGGGGTAAAGGTTGTGTTTGTGGCTGGCAGTGGCAGGCCAAGGTGGTGCAGGTGCTGGTGATTGTGATCATGATCATGATTATCTGTATACTGTTGTTTATGATCACGGTAATCATGACCAACGTTATCCTGGTGATCTTGATGGTGATAATGACAAAAATGATGCTGAAAATAAAAATGCTATTGCATACAATGCATCTTTAGTAGGTACTGTTGGTTAATTAGATAGTTAATTAGTTAGTTATCTATCCAGACACTTAATATAGCACTTTAAGTACTTCACAAAAGCACTGTCTGGTATGCTAGCTTAAATGGTGTTAGAGTTTGTTAAGCACAAAACATTCATCAGTTAGCAAACAATGCTGATATATCCAAAAAGTCACTACTGGTGGGCTTCTGCAAGCTACATAAAGTGATTTCCATCCATAATTGATATAACATTCTTGCACACAATGTACAGTTCAGTTGAGTTTGCTTTCTAATGATAGGCCGTTTGGTCATCCCCAAAATCCAAGTTGTTGCGTGCTAGTCCGTTGGGACAAAGGGACTGCATAGGAATGAAATGCAATTTAGGAAAGTGCTTTGTCTCCACTGTTCATGACTGAGATATTCTGTGTATGATGCAGTAATAATAATATTGTTTATAGTTCAGAGTTCTGTTTTTGATAAACAGATCCACTCATTGTTAATTCAGCTTTTTAGTCTATTATTTTTTAATGAACTATAATATACCCTTGTAAGATGATTTTGAATTATCAATGATTCCAGTAGGCTTACTGATGTGGTGCCTACTAAGAACCTATTGAAGGTGCTCCTTGCCGGCCTTACTTAGTTTTTGCAGCAATGAAACGTCCATTTTAAGGTAAATGATGCTTGAAGGGCTGGACAGATCTCCTTTGGCAGGCTCATGCACATGTATAGAACCAAACGAAGAATTCTTTACCATAATTTACTGATGACAGGTTCAGGGTGTCTGGTGCCTGCTATGCTAAGGCTGAGGAATAAGGACACCCAAAGAACAGTTTACAACATACAGGCATGGTCACTGAATGGAATCCTGGAGCTGATGGTTGAGCTTGTTTAATTCCATCAAGTTACCAGGTCCATGCAGGCTGGAGAAGTCATCATGAGACTTCACCATAGTGGACAGATGACACCGTTCCAACAACCTTGGCCAGCTTTGGCATCACTGAATCTATAATTTTCCAATTGCGGACTGCTATATTCGGTAGGCAAGTTGAAACAGATTTATTTAATTTCTCAAGTTTAGACCTGACATCAAATGACATTTTTGAACCGAAAGAATGCCCAGAACTAGACAGTGAATTCCAGAGCTTTGGACTAGCCACCAAAAACGTCTGAGAGCCCAATTCTGTACTGGTGCAAGGCACAACCAGAGTCAACTGATTAAATGATGGAGTGCAGTGTTGGTTGGTAAGAGGGGTGAGGATAGGTCAGAGCTAGTAGGTTAGCTGATTTAAATGTAACACCTTCCTAAATAGATATATTTTAAACTGGATTATTTGCTTCTTGAGCAGCCAGTATAATGAACACAACATAGATGCAGGCCACTATATTGATATTTAGGAGTCTTTGCTATGTTATGTTATGTTAAATGACTGTTACGAACCCTTTTGGGTAAGCGTTGCGTATTAAAGATAGGTCATCAAAAATTCAGGTAAACTAAAACTAGGTATTAAAAATTTGGGAATTAATAAAACAGTTATCAGCATTCCTGGGAAAGTCATGAAAATCTGAGAAAATAAGAAAAAACCTAATAAATGGTCAAATAAAGTTGTGCTGAGCAACAGGAGCTTGCGAGAAACTATGATGACATAAAATGGTCCTAAATAAAGTCATGTCAAAAATTTGACAGGAGAAAATGGTCAGCAAAAGTCCTGATGACTAAAATGATTGACGACAGAAAATTGTTGTCCAAAGTCATGATGACTAGTAAAAGGTTGTCAGAATTTGGACAGTAGAAATTGATGCATTCTGGAACAATTTGGGAATGATCTTTTCCGTTCTTAAGTAATCCTTTGTTTCACAGTGAAGTTTGAAATAATTCTATAATTAAATATCAATACAGTTCAATCTGAAATTATTCTGGAATGATCCAGTCCAGACTGCCTTTCTTTTATGGGTATAAAATTTTTTCTGCGTTTCTAATCAGCACAGTCTGTTTTATCTTACTGGGTATTGGACCTCACAGGTCCTTTGTCCTAACATAATTGTTCTCCAATGGCCATTCCATTCATCTGTCCATTTGAAGAAATGGCAGTTGGGTGTATTCTTGTGAATCTCCAGATGGTTTGGAATTATCTTCATTTATTAAACTATCTTTGCCTGCCTACCTGCTTTCTTCATGCATGCACACATATGTCTGTTTGTCATGGATGCCGACTCCTAGTGGTCACACTAGTGTGTCATTAAAGTTACTTGAAAAAGAGCTGAACTGTTTCAGCATTCCATTTGAAAATTATTTCTGATAGGAGAAATATTAACGTGATACCTTTGTTGTCGTTTACCTCACCTCATCCTGCCTCTGTTTTCAATTTTCCTATGTCATCCTAGCTCTTCAGTCAGTTATCTTACTGTCATTATCAGCATTGTCTTAAGTCATTCTGCCTTTTAATTTGTTACCTCTCTGACCATGTGTCTTATGTTACCTTACCTCATCCAACATCTTAGCCTCGCATCATTCGCTTTTATGATTAGGTGCAAGTTCTCCCATTCATCCAAGGATTTTAATTCTGTATTCAGTTACCTTACATCTTTCTATCTCTGACCAGTTACCATACCATACCTCATCTTACCTCTGTGATCCGTTTCCTCTGCATTACAAGCCGTTTATAAGTCTCACAAATCAGCTGTTGTATGACAGATGTGGGGTGAAGTGGGAAATTATCTGGGCAGGACAAAGGACTGGATGATAATAAGTTTGGCTTGAATTATGCACCGGTAACATGATGTGGATGCAGTACTTCTGCCATTCATCCAAGAATTAGAACTGGGAGGTCAGTCAAAAGATCAGCATCTGGTCATAAAATGTTTTAAAAAATGCCCAATGGATTTTCATGATAGCAACTGACCGTCTGACGGAGGAAAAGCCATGGAGGAAGTGAATTCGGTTTTATGTGCATGATCTGCTATGGTTTTGCCAAAAGGGCATCCCAATACACATGCATCAGTACCGGAAAGCTCGCACAAACACACAGAGACACACAAATGTACACAGGTGCACACACACGTGTGCTCACTCATTTGTTTATGAATGTTACAAAAAGACTCTACAAAAAGCTTCTAAGAGACATACGTACGAGGATACATGTATATTTTTTAATGCCCTGTCTCATACCAAAAAATGTGACTGCATGAGAAAACCCTCAAATAGTCAGAAAATTTAAAACTGTGATACTGCACTAGATTGGGCTGGAATTGCTAAATAGTTAGGTGAAAGCCGCATGTTTCTATTGCAAATAGTAACAAAATTACAATTTTAAAAGAAGTAGGTCCCTTCACAGCTGGTGTTGAGAAATCGTGAGTTAAAGTTTTTCATAACTATGACCTGACCCAGTTGCTGTGCCTACATGTGTGTCTTGAATGCTTATGAGTATAGTAAGTTGGAGCATATCAATATGCCTCTGAGACTGCCATCGTTGAAATCTCCATAAAAAACTAGTTAAGACAAATATTTACGTGACTTGGTTATTTGCATAATGGTTGATGCACGTGACTTCAGATTAGGTCACCAGGAGGACATGGCAAATTAAGCATTTGTTGCAGTGCATCATAATAAAATAAAAATAAAAATGCTTAGCAAAACTCCACATAAGGTTTTGTTCTCATAGCTAACACAACAGTGAATATAAATAAAGAATTCAGTTTGACTCATTTAATGCCTACTAGCCCAGATCTATGGTAGATATTGCAATTTTTAAATGATAAATTTTAGCATTAAAATTTTTTAAAAGCCTTGCTTTGCCTTTTGTCCATTGACATAACTGTCTTAAACAAAGTCCTTCCCATCGCAATCGTCATCAATATCATCCTCATAATGTCAAACCACATCCTCCGCATTCATATATTTTTACCAATGCACTACGCAGCCAAACATAGGAGACACTGAAATGCATTTCTCAGAAATTAAATTTTCCAACTTTGTGAGTTTTTTCGCAGGCAGTGTCGCCAATGTGCACACATACATTTGCATATACCTACAAAAGCATGTATCCACAATTGGTTCAAAGGGCAATCCTCCAAGTTTACCATAGGTGGCCACTGGCCAGGCTTATCCAGGTCATCCACTGATCAAGCTTTGCAATTTAATCCATGAAAATCTCTTCTGAATAAAACCTGCAGGTCAATTAAAAAATAGTAGTCAGATTGAAATCCCGCAGATCCCTTAAGTAGATGGGGATTTGTAACATACACTTTCCCAATGTCATAATACAGAATCTTGTATAAAGGAATCAAAATGTCTTTTTTTAGTTTTAGAAGGAACAGGAGGAGGAAGTTTTGATGGCTAGATACCCTTTCTGACCTATTTTTCCAAGAGAAATCAAGGTTCAAATTAGTTGTTGTTTCCGGGGTTTTTTCAGTTTCATTTTACAGCTATTAATAGAGGTCACAATTTGCAATATCCCTCTGGACAGAATGATATGAATAGAAATCATGCATATGATCTCTTCAGATAAATGCACAGTTTGATGGTGAAGGTCAAGCGTATTGCATCCGTTTGCAGTTTGTATTTTAAGAACTAAAACTGGTAATATATTGTTATGCATGCAGTTGTCCAGACCATTGTCTGAAGGGTGGTGACAGTACTTGTTAGAAATTATGTGTTTCTTACAAAGTACTATTGCGACTACTGATTTAATAATGCAGCCAGGATTATGGCCTCAGAGTGTCAGTCATCTTGTATATATGTATGTATGTATGTATGTATGTGTGGTAGAATTCATTCTACCGATTGAGATGATTATTCTCGTCCAGTTCGCATTGTACAGTTTTCATCTTTTGTTCTCGAAATGTCATTCAGCACTTGAATGTTCTTCGAATGGTTGTTTGACATAACGCGAGCGAGGTTCTAGTTCGTTGAGGAGCAAGCGACCTTAGCCTACGACAAACCTTTACTCTATTTTACCCGGTAGTGCCGATAAGACACTAGACACTACTCCGACTACATTTCTAACTGCGTTCTATCTCCGAGGGTAGAATTTCAGAGCTAATCGACTGATCTGTATGGTATCTCAAACCAGACTGACTTAGTATAGATCCTGTCTGAGGTTCTCTCGTCCGGCGATATCTGTCGGACTCCCATTGGTTAATAGTTATGGAGTTACTCCAGGTAGTCTATTTGATTGGACGCTAGGATTATCTTTGTCTGAAATCTTCAGCTTTACTCAGCTCGGTCTGTCTGCGTATCTCTCTCAGACTGGTTCGGTCTTGCTCTGTTTGTTTCGGCGTGTCCGCTGGCTTGACTCCGTTTCGATCTGTGCCTGTATCTGTACAGGTTTGGCCTTATGTATTCTTGCCTGTCTCTGCAAAGCTCTCTGATTGGGCTGGTGAGTCAGTTGTATGAAATCTAAGATTCCCCTACCTGTCTGCACAAAGTAATAAATCAGACACCCTACTGACTACTCGCTGACCGGGGCCGCTGATGTAAACCAGGTGTTGGTATCACTTCTCTGCGATTAGCTGTCCCTTCATCCTAACCTCCAATAACTTCTATAGTGGCTAGACTTACTGTGCAGTGTGATATACTACAATAGCTTACTCAAATTAACTTGGCTATATATGTATGTAGCCTATGTATGTAGTGTGTATATGAATGTATGTATGTATGTATGTATGCATGTATGTATGTATGTATGCATGCATGCATGTTTGTATGTATGTATGTATGTATCATGTCTTCTTGTTTGTCTTATGTATGTATGTATATACATATGTATGTAGCCTGTGTATGCATGCATGTATGTATGTATGTGTGTATGTATGTATGTAGCCTGTGTATGCATGTTTGTAGTGTGTATGTATGTATGCATGCATTTATCAAGACTGTTACTGTCATCGCCCTTCACATACTGGTTTGTGCAGTTCAGTGTCTCCTATGTTTGGCTGCATAGTGTGTTGGTTAAAATATACGAACATGGATGATGTCGTTTGACATTATGGTGACGATTGCAGTGGGAAGGACTGCTTAAGACAGTTATGTCAATGGACAAAAGGTAAAATCAGGGTTTAAAAAAATTTTTAATGCTAAAATTTATCATTTAAAAATTGCAATGTCTAGCATAGATCTGGGCTAGATAGGAGGAAAAGGATTCCTGATGTTTGTCATGCTGGTGATGATTTCTGTACCATACTTACAGTTACAGTACAGGAAGTTGGAACAGCCATAGTAGAATCCATCTAATTCATGACAGCTTGACTTCTTTTCAGCTTCTCTAATAAATCCTGTTCTAATGTGTTTTCCATCCTCATTGCTTATCTGGCTAATCTCTCATATTGCAAAGGCCGTTTTCCCTCTGCTTTTAAAACTATTTTGTGACACCTCTATTAAAAAGGACTGTCTGACTAGTTATAGACCTATTTACATCTGAATAATATATCTCTAAATTGTTTGAGCACCTATTACTAGTACAGGGCATGTAATATCTTGTCCGAATTTTAGTCATTTTCAGTTTGCTTATGATTCAATTGAGATGGCTGTCACTGGCACACTTCATAACATATTTCAAAGAATCTCTTCTTGCACTCTTGATTTGAGTGCAGCATTTGATACTGTAGATTGAGGTATTTGTTGTCTCTCTTCTATGTATCATTTGGAGTTTTAGGTTCTGCTCTACTCTGGATATCTGATCGTTCTCAGCAAATTGTGATACACTCTTCTGGTTCTGATTCTGTTGACTGTCGTTCAGCCGAGCCTCAGGGTTTCATCCTTGGGCCTCTTCGTTTTTCAGCCTTTATTTTGCCTAATTGTCAAATTGCACACTTGCATAATACAATGGTCCAGCAATATGCTGATGATACTCAACTCTTTGTTGCTCTGTCTGCTAAAGATCCCTCAGCTAAAGCTGAACTCAGATGACCTTGCAACCAACTTAGATAAGTCAGAGGCAATTCTTTCTCCAACCCGTCAGCTTATGCAGTCTTTCTCTTCACATTCATCTGTTGACTTTGCAGGAACCAAAATCCCATTATCGAACAAAATTAAAACTCTTGGTGTCACCACTGATAATGTGCTCACCACAACACGTATCTTCTATTTGCAGGTCTTGTTTTGTCCATATCAGGGCCTTTAGTCATATCAGGCATTCTCTGACTGATGACTTGGCTAAAACAGTGGCATGTGTACTTGTTGGTTCTTGATTAGACTATGCAGATGCAGTGTTATATGGTATATCTCCTTTTAATCTAAACAAGCTTCAGAGGGTTCAAAACTCTCTCTTTTTATAGTGTTGTTACATGTTCTTCTTCATCAAATGCATTAGATCACCTTTGTGAATTTCACTGGCTTCCTCTTGAACGGCATATTAAGTTAAAGACTGCATGTTTGATCTTTAAGGCCCAGATCACCGGCCTTCCATCAGATTTTGCATTCCTGTAATACTGGTTTGTTGCAGAACCTAGGTTCAGGACAGGCACCTGCTGCAATCTTCGTATTTGGAATCGTCTACCACAAATAGCCCGACTTGCAAACACGCTATCATCTTTTAAAACACTTGCTAAGACACACTAATTTACCTTGGCTTTTGCATGACACCATTTTGGCCCCTAGCAACATAATCTATGCCTCGGATTCAGATTTATTGACACTGCATGTGTAATAAGTGCTTTAAATAAATAAACAATATAAATAAATAAATTATAACAATAACAGTACTACTGAAAGTGCCATGTATGTTCATACTACTTGATGATGATGACGACGACGATGACGACGACGACGATGTTACAGTGTGGACCTGTTAACGTGAAATTGTGGGGGGACAGGCCATTGAAATGGTATGTAAACCAGACAGTGTATGAAATGGCCCAGACAGCCATATAAAATGGGTGCCTAGCTGGCCCACTTGGTGTCACAGTTGATAATTGGTTGCCAGCTCAGGGTCTGATATGGGCTTAACGAATGTGCCTTTCTGGGGATAATGCTGAAATAACCAAAAATGTTGTCTAATACTCTAAAATATTCCCTTACTAAACCAATGATATAAAGTCAATGTAACGAACTTTAACATATTTTATATGTAGTTTGTGATCTATATTTAAAAAGCCACAAAAGTTAGATTCATCTAGATTAGATTGTTATTTTCTTCTGTTTCTGGTTATTAGCTCTATTTTTCTTTACAGAATTGGTAATTTGTCATAAGTTTAAAATTTTTATGAGTCATTGTACTAGAATTTGGCAGATGGCAGAAGCAATAAGGGCTCTCTTGGGTAATGCTTTCACCACAAAAATGGCACACAAGTTTTCTCCCCTATCCAACTTTCAAAACTACATTCTTCACAAATTCGTGCTGCTTTATTTTTTTACCCAACCCTGTGGAATTGACCATGTCATACCAAGATGGAACCGATCTGTGGCAGCTAGTTTTTCCTCAGCAGCTTATGAACACAGAACTTGACTCTGCCATTATGAAATAAAGCATACTAAATGTATCGAAAAATGTAGCACCACTACGTAGGATGTGTCTTAAAAACGGCGATTAATAGGAAAAGGAAATGAACTTTACAGAGCATATTCATGTGATTTAATTAAACTTACTTTCTCTGTTAGATGTCTAGTGCTATACTGCAGTAATAAAGTGTATTAAAGTAATAGCTTTGGAGACATGATGCCACCTTGTGTTATGCTGAATCACGGGTAAACGATTAACGTGTAAAGGCGTGTACATTGTAGTTGTTTTTGATTATTGTGATGAAGATGATACGTGTGATGGTAAAGGTGATACTGCAAAACTGAAACTGTCATCTGGATGTACTTTTCCAGGCATTCCTAAATGGTGAGCTGAACATTCCATCAGATGAGGCATTCATGAATGCAGTTCAGAGCTACTATGAGGTCTTCCTTAAGAGCGATCGTGTTGTGGCTTTGGTCCGAAGTGGTGGCTGTTCGGCCAACGATTTCCGTGAGGTCTTTAAGAACAACATTGAGAAGCGTGTCCGGAGCCTTCCAGAAATTGATGGCCTTAGCAAGGAGACAGTCCTCAGCTCATGGATGGCCAAGTTCGATCAGATCTTCCGCGGGGACGAAGATCCACGCAAGCGGCCTCAGCGCATGGTGGCCTCGACTTCGGAGATGATCCTGACAAAGGAGCAACTGTATGACATGTTCCAGAACATTCTGAACGTTAAGAAGTACGAACATCAGATCCTGTACAATGCACTCCAGGTACACAAGTATGCCACTCGATGCGGTCATCCATAAATTGCATACTAGATTATAACTGTCCTTGTCTTCTGGAGTAGTCAAGTAGTCTGCTGGTCTGGCTCACTGTATTGGGTGACTTATATTTACCTTTCCAAAATGTAATTAAATGAGGGTCTGACATTCATAGTGAATTTATGTATGTATGTATGTGGGTAAACATTTATGTAGCACCTTTCAGAATCTCACACAGGCACCGAGTGCTCAGTTTGTTACTGTATGTTGGTTTGGTCAGTCAGTGTGTGGGTGGTCTGTGGTTGTTGCAGGTCATGTTAATTTCTCATTAAGATGTGAGGTCTGAATTTGTTTTTGGCGCATAGATATTCGCAATGTAGGTCTTAGGTACACGAATTTTAGCTGAGCACTGTCTTTTAGGCACTGTCACAGTGTCGTAATGATTCAGTGGCTCACATACCACCACGGGCAATATTGATTGCCAAAAGGAGCGCATTTGAACTGCGATTTGTATTAGGAAAGAAGAAAGTAGAAGAGTGGAGGAGGAGGAAGAGAGAAGAAGAAGAAGAATATGAAAGAGTCAGTTCGATTTGTTCGATGCACCAGATGCTAACGGCATTTAATATTCCATTTGTCATTGATTTACTCACTAGTTTGGTTCGTTGGTCAGTCAGTTGGTCATTCACCATCCTGTTGATGATAATGATGAGGATGCTGCTGATGATGATGATGAAGAGGATGATGACGATGATGATGATGAGGAGGAGGAGGAGGAGGAGGAGGAGGATGAGAATGAGGATGAGAATGATGATGATGATGATGATGATGATGATGTCGTCGTCATTATGCGACTGAGCGCCGCGGCCGTCGTCCGCCGCCGGATTATAAGAAGCAATGGCTAAACCGCGTTGTCGTCCGCCTGACTGATTGAATGTGCCAGGCAACAAGGATCGCTTGAAAGTTGTATATGTACACGAAATTCTGTGATCCATAGACTGGTATTCACGCAGCATGTAGTACATTAGTAAGAGACTAATGTGCCAGACATCAAATGTGTCTATGTGAATGTTTGTATACAGTGCATTTAAGGACCTCTTAAAGATGCTGATACATGGCTATGTAACAGCACTGAAAAGGTGTGATGTATGATAAGCTGAGATGTTTCTTGAGCTGAGCGTGGCATTGTTGTTCAGATTTTCAGGGGTCATTCTTCCAGAAGGAAAGTCCAGTGCATGAGAAAGTGATGTAGTGCAACCTGCTTGACCCGCAGGGCAGAGTAAGGCAGGGCAGTTCATTTGTGCCATGCCTCGTACTAATAGTAAGAGGTGTTGTCCAGTAGTTGGAGGACATTTGGGTTTAAGGCCAAAAACACAACAAAATTCCAAATCACAGGATGGTAGAACTTACTCAGCTGAACTTAGGATGGTTCTGCCATAAATGCAAGGTAAATTCAGGTAAGATCAGGTAATCATGTATTTGCCCGATTATCAAAACAGTTCAAAGAGGTATCTCTGGTCCAGGCATTGGAGGTTCTCTGAACTACAGCCTCTTGCAACTTCAGTCCTGTCTTACCATTCAGGTGAAATATGGAGTGGCAGTGAAATATTGGGCCAGGGATTGGAATCCGGGATTGTCTCTGATTCTGAACTGAAAGGAAGGTGCACCTAGCTCTGGGCCAGCATGGCGTTTCTTGGAAGATTGCTGATATGCAGAAGTCCATCTGGGTGCTGTACTACAATTAGGTGTGTCTGCTGCTGCTGCTGCTGCTGCCTGTGTAGCAGGCGGGCAGGGTGGGCGGATACAGCCATTTCTCTTGGCCACTTCACTGACGGTTGCTGCTGATGCTGGAAAATGGGAAAATGCCTCTTAACCCGAGCAATGGTTTATTTGGCAGTGCTGGAATGTGATGTAATGTAATGTAAATAATGTAATGTAATGCATGTCGCTAGACATTTATATAGCGCCCGATGTCGTATGGTGCAAATGCATGCTAATGTAATGTGGTATAATAGGGCTGTAATCTGTAATGTGTGAATGTAACAATTGGCCACGTTATAAATTCTTATTGACATGAATGCAATTGTTTATTTTCTAGATAATATATACAATCTGGTGTAAATTTGTGAAATGGGAAAATAGAGTAATATAAATTTCCATAACTCTGTGCAGGGAAGACCAGAGAGTCATGGTCCTCCAACCCATGACCCCCAAATTTATAGGCCAATTTTACATTTTAATATGTCATGAACTAAAGATTGTTGACCACTGGAGTCTCATGGCATCTCCTTGGCCTCTCCTTGGCCTCTCCTTGGCCTCTCCTTGGCCTCTCCTTTGCCTCTCCTTAGTGGAAAACTTGTGCTGCCAGTTAGTGATGTAGGTTGGGGAAGACAAGTTTAGGGGCTCTAAAATTCGGCTGGAAAATTAGTAATAATACTGTGATTAGGCTAACACTGATGAGGATTGAGAGCAAGAGACAAGAGAGAGAGACAGAGAGACAGACAGAGAGAGAGAGACAGACAGAGACAGACAGAGACAGAGAGAGAGAGAGAGAGAGAGAGAGAGAGAGAGAGAGCCAAATGGATTTAAGATAAGAGAAAGTTGTCCACAAGTCTGTTTTCGGTTGATGCTTCTTTACCTTCTTAAATCTTTGTCTGAATTGGATTCCATGATGACATGATGCATGATTTATGTAGCTCTTTAAGCACTGCTAGTTGGAGCCAACCACAGTTGACACTAGAGTAGAATGCATGGCAATTCAGGTGGCCTGTTTCTCGCGATAACAATGGCAATATAGATTGCCTGTCTACAGCCTTTAGAATCCTGCTACAATCTACACGTCCGTTCATTCGTCCATCCGTCCTGCCTTCCGTCCCTTTCGCCTTCATTCCGTCTGTCCGTCCGTCCGTGCCTGTCCAGCAATTTCCTGTCCGTCCGACCGACCGACCGACCGGCCACCCACACGCCTGCCTATCTCCCACTGTCCGAGGTGGTAGGACACAAGCCTTTGAGCGCGCTCTTGTGCCGTTCCAAAGTCCGTGCTTATATTGAGTTATCTGGCTATTTGCGTGTCCTTTATTCTGATTGTTTGGCCTTTGTAAGCTGCAGACGGATGATCGTTGTCATCTCGTGCCTCGTGGACGCACGGCATTATCATCTATCTTTTATCAAAGAAGAGCCGAGCCAGCCAATGAGCTCTTCGCCATCTAGGCGCAACAAACGCCCGGTGTGATCGAAAATTGCGTCTGATGGAAAATAGAGTTCTATTTTCCATCGGACGCAGTTTTGGAAATTTGTAGCTAATCTGTGATTACTACTCAAGGCGTTAATTGGTAGTTGCAAGCACTTAGTCAACATCAGTAGGTAAGCCTGACTGCGGGATTTCTCTGGTAAAATCGTAATTGTAATCGTATTTGTAATCTCTAGATTTCTGCAGTGCCCAACAAAAGCTAAGTCGTGGGAACCAGCTTATTCACAGACGCTCTGTCAAAACAAAATTGATAGGCAAAAGGTTTCGGTTCCAGATGAAGATCCAGGAGTCAGGCAGGCAGGCAGGCAGTCAGATGGCTACAGTGGATGGTGTTTGAAACTGAACCGAGAAGAGAGATAAGGGGAAGAGGAAGAATTAGTATAAGACTTTTTGGAAAGTCGTGTTTTCAATTTTGAGTGAAAGACCAGTGCAGAAATTGCAAGAGGTGAAGTGCTGGTGAGTTCATGTGATGGATCAGATAATTGTAATTCTGGCGGGAGTTTATTCCAGAGGGGTGGGGCAGCTATGACTATGGAGTGATTTCCAAATGTGAATGATTAGGTGACGGGAGGGCGAAGAAGGGTTAGGACAGAAGAGGGGTGGACTGAACGGAATGGTTGGATTGTAAATAACTGGCAAAGATAGGAGGGTTGGGAGGATTTAAGTGTGTTGTAGGTAAGGGATTCATTCTATCGTTCAGGTATTTTAAGCGAGTGAAGTGTTTTGAGACTAGGAGTTATGTGATGGTGTTGGGAATTTTAGTGACAGCACGAGCAAGAGCATTTTGGATAGCTTAAAATCCACTTGAATCAGTGGAGCCAAGGAAACAGAGAAATGTGACTGGGAAAAGGTAGGTATGTAATAACAGTATTCTGTCTTGAGACAAACTAGACCAGGCTTTTTTCACAGAAGTGTATTCTACCAAGCTGAAAGTCTGTGACCATGCATGAGAAAACCATCATGTTGTTGGAAATGTAGATTTGCAGGAAACACACTCAGAAGGCAAGCTGGCGTAAATTGGACAAAATGAGTTCATTACTTATTTATTTTCCTTGTTGTTTTGGCTATCAAACGATAAGTCCTTATGTAGTTTTGCTGTCAAAGTAATTTTTGAATGAATGAAGTTGTTTATTGAATCAGCAACAACTAACTGTTTCAGTTTTTCAGTTTTATTATGATGGCTTTAATTAAGACCTTAATTAAAAACTTAATTAAGCATATCCTGTGGTGCCTTAATTTGAATGGTGTACATTGATTATTATGCAAATGAACAAGTAAGTAAGTAAGTAGGTAAGTAAGTAAGACATTTGTTAATATGCGATGTGTCCATCGGCTGAGCGAGGAATCAAGTCATGTTAATATTCTTTTTAATCAGTTTTTAATGGAGATTTCATTGATGGCAGCAACCATAGAGGCGTATTAATACCCTTGAATTTGCTATCTTCATAAGTATTTATGAACGCTAGCCATATGACTTAGGTCAAGTCATAGTTATGGTAAACTTAAACTCTTAATTCTCAAAAGTAACTGCAAAAACATCTACATTTTTACAAAATTTGTAACTTTTGTACTATATGTGATAGAAACATGCAGTTTTCACCTAAGTATTGATCCGTTCCAGCACAGTTTCATGAGTTGTCAAACACAGTTTTGATTTTTTCTGACTGAGTGAGGGAGTTCTCGTGCATGGCCACATATGAGTGTAAGTTCACCAAATGGTTATTAGTGTGGCCTGTTGCAAGGAAATCCATTGAAAAAGAGCTGGGAAACAGGACTCATCAGTGTTCATGAAAAGTTTGTCTGTCTGATAGGAAATACTACTGCACCTCTTTAGATCTGTTCGAAAAATGTGCCTCAGCAACTTTGAGAGGTTCTTTTAAGGGCATTGTATAAGTATCTAGACACATAGATACATTTAAGTCTTTGCATTGTAAGTTATTGCCACTGGCGTCTTAAGATCACCCTACATTCTATATGCCCTTGTCTTTACTGCCTATGATGTCAGTCACGTTAGTGGTGTCAACCAATCAAGTGACTTTCTGTACTGTGTTGTCAGCCATTCGGTATTTTAGTATTTCTTGCGACTGAACATTGTATATAATCCATTTGAGTTTTAGTAATGCCAAAGGAATAGGCTATTTCTTTTCTTTATGAGCAGATGTTGTTCTCATTTTAGTTAAGAACTGATTAGTAGCTTTTATATAAGATATTAACTATCCATATAATGTATAATTTATTTGAATTTTTGTTATGCCAAAGTATTAGGCTATTTCTTTCTTTACTGACAGTTGTTGTTCTCATTTTGGTTAAGAATTGATTAGCTGTTCGACGGTTGGACATTAGCCATTTTTACATTATCGTGTAATAGGCTGCCCTAAATTAGCGGGACCTTGTCCCTTTTGGGTAGACCTTTTGCATCCTAACAAGTATATTCTTTTTGTCATTTCCAATGTTTTACTCTGTTCTTTTTTTCTGGAGCAATAAACTACTTACTTACTTACTTAAGCCAAGCCTTATTTTCTGTCACACCGATCACTTAAAAATATAGTACTCGTAAATTCTGCTCAATGCTTCAAGATGCGTCTGCACATGGAGCCAGCGAAGGAAGCCTCGTCAAATTAGATTTGCAAGGGATGGGCAGAGCGGATGATCAAGCGACAGGAGAAATGCCTATCTCGTTATCGCGATGAGTGTAAATATTGCAGAATTTTAAAGCACTGGCCATCAGGATCTGACCACAACTGCCAAAATTCAAAAAAGAACCCTATCAGAGGCAAATATTCGTGTGTGATTCAATGTGCCTTTGTATGCAATTCTTTGGCACTGCAATGCACACACTGTACATCTTGTCAGATTCTTCCATTGTGGAGAAGACCAAGGCTTTTGTTGTTGGAAATGTCATTTCTTGCAATAATGCATGAATGCCTCTCAGCACTGAAAACCAGTTGTATTTCAAGAACACAATCCACCATGGCAAATACAGTGGCATGAATGCGCATATGCAGTAATAGAAATAGTAGATATCTCTTATATAATGCTTGTGATTTAAAGATAAGAAAAATGTGACCTCTTTTGAATGCTGTTATGAAAGAAACATAAGGAAGGCTGCCAGTAGGATGCTAGCTTTCTTCTGAAATTTCAATTCTGGGCACCCAGCAGATATGTGAGGGTAGAATGTTGGCATAACTTTCAGATTTGCCATTTGCCACATGGAGAGATGATGGCTGTTTTTGTGTGTGCCTTTCATAACAGTGTTGTAGTTTGAATGCCGTGGATCCATGCAACCCATGAAAGGTTGTTCGGTTGTCAGGCTGCTGTTGCAGTGTGTACACTGAAATGCACCAAGTGACAGAATTTTCTGACCCCTTCAGGATTACTCAGCTGGGCCTTTCCCATGAATGGGCACCTCTTTTGCCATTTGGGTTCTGGCCTCCACATTTTTGGGTCCAGCTCTCCCTGGTAGGGCTCTGGATAAAGACATGTAATAAATAGACAGTTTCTTTACAGTACTTTCAATAAACTTCTACATGTTCGATCTGTGTCAGATGCTGATTTCTGACTGACTTGAATTCGTTTTTGGGAATTTGTTATAATTTGTACGAATGCAAAGAGAGCAGTCAATGCTGCACCACAGAATCTGCCTGGGTTTCTGAGAATCTGCGAGCAGAAATCGGATTATGTTGTCTGACATATCAGGCCGCATTCACTTTGCCGTTGCTTAGAACTCTTGTGCAGGCTCAGCCAAGTCGCAGAATCAATTCTGATAATCGACCCAGTGGAATCCAGTGGCCAAAACCTGTACTCATGTCTCTGTTTGATCGAGATTGCTGGCAATGCATGAGTGGAGAGCATTGGAGAATCATAAATATTCTTCGTCTCTCTCTCTCTCTCTCTCTCTCGCTAGGGTGTAGGTGCAGGTTCAGAAGCAGGATAGCCATATCTTGTCAAGAAAACTGCCTGTCTGAAACACCAGATTTCTAGTGAAATTCTTGTTATTTATATACCGGCATCGAGACATTGTGGGCTTGCACTTTGGGCATGTATTAAAACATTTTATCTTATCCTTTAACTGCTTTACCATGGTTTAATAGATGTCTGTTGTTATCATTGTTATTCATGTTATTAATCTAATTGTCATTGTTATTAATCTGTTTGCAAGCTCTAAGAAGAGGCTTGTTCAATGACATTAGCTATGGTAACACATTATTGTCACTTTTATATTCTTATATATCTGGTCTTTGTAATAATTGTTCAAATATGTTACATTACCATACAAGTCTGCTGTGATTACTACTACTAAACTTCTTTAAGAACCTGTTGTCGTGCGTTTCTAGAGGTCTTGGGTTGCTGGCCGAGTCTCTGGAAGTGATCTTCCTCAGTTGCTGGTTTAGTCCCTAGTCTGTATTGGCTATCAGATCACCAATAAAAACTTTCTTTTCCAGCCCTTATTTTTTATAAAAGTTGTTTTTTGGCTCTGTGGATTTTTCATGGGCTAACCTCAGGTTTTCAGTAACTACTGACAATGAGTTGCTGTAGCACTATAAAAGTTATTGCCTAAGCTGTTTTGCTTAACGCCATACTGGAGTGTATAGAATTTGAATCCTACTGCATCAAAGGAATTTTGGCCACTGGTTGTTAAGGCATGTATTCTGTGAAGCCTGGTTGTTCAACTGTAAGATTTCAGCCTGTTTGTCATGGTTTTTCTGTCAGTCAGATGTTCCTACAGCCTAAAAACTGCTTTTCTTGGGGAGTTCCCATGAGAGCTTTCAAATAAATGTACAGTTAATCTTACTTTATCTAATGTTCCATCTTGTCTCAGGGAGTTCTGTGTCTTGGTCTTATCAATTCCTGGCTGTGGTCCCTTCATTCTGCTGTGCAAGGTTGTCCCAGTGGCCCAAACTTTTACAGTGAAGCATAGGAGCTTCTCTGTGGTTGGTCCAATTTTCTGAAATAGCCTGCCTAGCAACCTACAACATGAGCTCCTGTGTCTTCTTACTATTCGGTTTGCGCTTGAAAACCATTTTGCTTGATGATGGTTTTGTTAGGTTGGGAGTGCCTCTGATGAGTCTCTGTGGAAGAAGCACTGGATAAATCTGTGATGACAATTATAATTCCAATTACCTGTGCCTTACCTTAAATCCAGATAATGACTTTCGCTATTCTCACTCAACTCTTTAGCAACGTTATTTTGCAGTTATCGACAACACGACATAATCCTTGGTAAATGGGATATTTTGTAGCGAGAATGCAGCAAACAACACATTCCGTACTTTAAAACACAGTAATCTTAATAAGCCATTTAGTTATTGTAAATTATAAGGCGTAATGACCTGGTTAATATGGCTTAAAGTCTGCTTGTAAGTAAATTTGGAAACCCTTTGGATGTGGAAAATTGAGTATTATTTAGTAAGTACATAGCAGTACCAGTCGATGTCGGATTCAGTGTGGCACTTTCTGTTTGGTTCATGTTCAAGATTCCATGCTGCAGCTTTTTTCCTTCTAACCTGTCCAAACTGTTGTGCATGGAGGTGTATGTGTGTGTGTGTGTGCACACGTGCTTGTTTGTGTGTGTCATGTGTTTACTCAGACAATTTAGCATATGTGTGCACTTTTGTCAGATTGACATATTGATCCAGCATGTATGGCAGTTTAAGCTTTCATGTACTTTCGAAGCCAGCAGTGCTAGTCCACCCACACGTTATGGATTAATTTTTACATAAATATTCGTATGCTTCAACACATTTTATACGAATGTAGGTTATCTATTCACCAGTATGTTTGTGTTTATGACAGTTATGTGCGTTTGCATAAATGTATGTTACGATGTGTGTATACTTATGTTTATGCATATTTATCTATGTTTGTGCATGTATTTATTTATGTATGCACTTTTATTTGCGTATGTAAGTTATCCTTTATTAAAGGATGCGTGGTGTGAAGGAAAGAGAAGACCGCAAAGACATAGTGAAACTTGAACTAAGCATGAGAACAACACTAAATTTGACAAATGACTGTGAAGAGTGGATATCATTTATTCACACCTATCAGCGCCATATGGTCGTTGTCAGAAGCTGATGATGATTATGAAAGGTAAATAAGGTAAAGGTGCCACACTTCCTTACTTGCCTCTATAGAAACTCCTCAGAAGCTTGGTCCTGAGGTTGAAGGATCATTTGGCTGAGGCACAAACATGACCTCAGCATTCCAACAACTGGACACCTTTCAGTCTCTCCAAAATGTGTTTGTACTGATTTACTGATGAATAACTGATCAAACTGAACCACATAAAATGTACTGTTTCATGTGATCCCGCTCAACATACATTCTCTGATTCTCTGTTTACCTTAACCCTCAACAGAACATGTGAAAAAAGTTATGTTGTTGCCCACCTGGGATCCAAATGGACCCCACTATGTATTGCATTTTTCAGCTTAAATAAGTTGTGTTTAAGAACATGACAGAACTTTGTTATCAAATCTCCGGAAGTAGAGTATCTGTTTGAAATAGTTGCAAGGTTTAACTGTGGGAAATAGTGGTCTGCCATTTTCCTGAGACCACATGGCTTCCAGAGGTTCCATTTTCCCTTTGTAAGTTACAGAAAGAATCAACAGTTTGAGGAATGCTTTCAACTCTGTCGAGGTTAGACCTGTCTATTCTTTAGTGTTCGGGCTTTGTAGACGCTCCAGGCTTCTCATTTGGTTTCTAGCATTATTATGCCCGGGATCTCCGGAGTAATCAAAAGTTCGAAGGCTGTCATTGGTGATTCCACTGTACCTTCTCGCATTTCACCAGGCACACGGCAGATGGTGTCTTCCAATTCTCAGCGATGAGTTGGTAGAGGCTGAAAACTGTTGTTGACCATTTCTTTCTGTCATTAACTAAATTGTGTTTCTGATAACTTTTGTACCTATGCATCTTCCTCTACTAACTTTATTTGGCGCAGACATCATACTGCAACATAAGCTTCATCACTGCGGTCATCTTCAGCAGGCAGCACATCATCATCTCTTTAAGAAACTGCTTTGCCTACATTGGTCCCAGTTGCTGGAATCGTCTTCCTTGAGAATTGTGACTAGAACTCCTTTCTCTGCCCCTCTCACTGTTCTGCAGGTGCCTGAAGACTATACTGTTTAACAGTGATTTTACTTTTTCGGGTCGGAAGCACCTCTGTTGAGTTTATCCTCTAAGAGGTGCTTTATAAATCTTAAATTACAATTACAGTTACAAATTACAATTACAATTTCCTCTCTGTCCCAGCAGCAATGTCATATGTAGGACATATGAAACGGATGTGATAATATTTCCTATATGGGCTTCATATGTGCTAAATATGGAATCATATGAGCCCATATGTAGAACATATGACGATGATGTAATATGATGATGCCCATGTGACTTTGCTATTGGGCTGGCAGAGACTTGTCTGCAGATACCACTGCCACCTAAGCCATCTCTTTCATCCAAGATCAATCTCAGTGCATCCTTCACTGAATGTTGACCTTGTCTTCAAACATCACAAGTTCGTTGCTCTAGTGAAAAATTGTACTACTGACATGCAAGATTCTTTATTTGCCAAAAAAAAATAAAGCTATTGGGAATATAAATGGTAAGCTGCAACTACTACTGAGGTCCATTTGAATCCCATGAAGTCCAACTGGACCCCAATCAAAGATTAAATATAAAAAATTTGAATAAAACTTAAAAAATCATCTATCAATTATAGGCTGTCATATCAGCTGACAATTGGAATAACGCTGTGCTACCAGTTTAGCCAATGAAAGATATATGACAAAGAACATCCTCGGGGTCCAAAAGGACCCCTCGTGTGCTGCTGTTGAGGTTTACTGGTAAGTTACACCTGCTTGGAATAATTAGATAGCCTTGTAAGCAGCACATTTGGGAGTTCTCAAAAGGTGCTATATAAATGCTGTCGTATATAGATTCTTATATATAGATAGAGGGCTGATTGGGTAAATGGAATGGTATACCACTGATATCCAGGTACTATTCCTGCTCTGTTTGTCTGAAAATCGCTACAAGATGTGTGCAGAGATCCTGTCTGTGCTTTTGTCTTTGTGTAGTTGGACAATGCTGATGAACAAGCGGCCCAAGTAAGGAGAGAGTTGGATGGACGTCTTCATGCTGCTGAGGAAATGACAAAGGTAACCACATATATACTTCTTCTATGGCTACACTAGGTACTATGTAAAGTGTCAGTCAGCATTTGTGATAGTGGTGATGTTGATTGTTCTGCTGGTAGTGGTTGGGGTGGTCGTCAAGGTTCTGGATGTTGGTGGGTGACAGTGATGGTGGTGGAGGATGAATTAGATGTTTTTGCATGTATGTATCTGGACACTTACTATGGCACCTTTTTAGTGTCTCTCAAAAGCTCTTCCTGCACTAGCCTAAATGATATTAAAGTCATTAAGAACAAAAAGTTCATCAATTAGCAAACAGTGCTCCAATACATGTAACTAGAAGAATCATGACTGGCGAGCTGCCACAGACATGCAGAGCCCAACCTACTGATAGTTAACACCATGTTCAGAGTGGCATCAAAGATGAGGAGCAATGACGAGGAGCGACGACATGCGACAAGGTTTGTAACATACAAACCCCAATGGCAACCAGTCCCTCGCGGAAGCTGGAAGGTGCTGTGGCTGGACATCCCTCAGCCACTAGGTTTATGGAGGACGATATTCTTCAGTAGCTGGTCAGTTAGTTCTGGTGTGTCTGCACAGTAGAACAGTCAGCACCAATCCAAGGACTCCCTTGGCCTTTCCTTGGGGAGCTTGATACCATTCAGCTGGTAACCTGAAACCCTTCAGGGTAGAAGGGTCTAATGGCAGCACATGAGGTCTTCATACCTAATATCCAAACACCTTCCAAAACACTCACAAAAATGGAGAAAGAGAGAAATAACTTCAAGAATGCATACCAGGTTAACTTAGAAGTCTGAATAAATGGAGATTATCAAGCAAAATCCTCATGTGATTAAGAACAAGATACTGAAGAAACATGCCCCCATCTTGGCCACAGGTTACTGACAATGCTTTATCATTGGACTAGGTATTGCTGAATGGTCTAAACCAATAGTTCTCCAAGTTTTTTGCCCCAGGGACTTTTTTAGTGAAGTCAGACTTACGGCAGATCACCTACATCCTATGGCCCACAAATTTTTATCAGAAATGAGCAGATATGACCATCAGTTTGAAAATGTTTTCCCTATGAAATGAACAGTGATGTCAGCAAAACCATAGAAAACAGTATTTGAAAAACAGGCTATAATTATGTATAATTAATGAAATATGAAATGTTATTATTAAGTATATTTGCTAGAATGCTATCTATCAAATGCAACAACACAGTGTTATGTTGTATACAGGGAAGGATGTTGCGGAATATAGGATAATATGCTGCAGTGGACCACCTGGTTCATGCTCGCGGACCACAGGTGGTCTGTGGACCACACTTTGAGAACCACTGGTCTAAACCTTACTAGTAATTGGCAGTAGTAGTATTAATATTGCCATTGTTACTGTTTTTACAGAATGAGAAATGAATAATATTGATGACTTCATTTACTAACTGGTGGATGTTAAATATAATATATTGCAATCTGAAGCATGATCAATGTTTGCCTGCAATTGCGTTCCTTCTGATTCCCTGATATTCTTGGCCTCTCCAAATTTTTTACTCAATTTAGAGCATTTTCTTATGTGATTGATGAAAAAGCCAAACTGACTGTGAGAGGCAGATGTGACAGAAAGGGGCCGTGGTCCTGAAATCATCACACTCTCCTCCTCCCAAACTGACTGTGAGAGGCAGATGTGACAGAAAGGGGACGTGGTCCTGAAATCACCACACTATCCTCCTCCTGTTCAGAGCTGAAGCTCCCTTGTCACTCACTTGGCTGTTTTGTTATATTGTCTGCAGAAAAAGCGGAACTACCCGCGGTTTGTGGTGAAAGAGATGGAGTCGATGTACATAGACGAACTGAAGGCATCGATCAATCTCCTAATGGCCAACCTTGAAAGTCTGCCAGTCACAAAGGGCAGTGCCGAGTCCAAGTATTCACTTCAGAAGTTCAAAAGATACAGCAAGTGAGGCACACTCAATGTGTTGGTGCATTCTTTCATTTTATTGTGATTTTTGCTTTTAATGAAAGCTTCAGCTGGAACCCTCATTTTGTTATATGTGTCTTTAAGTGATTGAATGATTAGGCAGGAACAATCATTTATTATGCGTGTTTTCTGTGTGACTGAATGATCAGGCACAAACCTTCATTTGTTATGTGTTTTAAATCATCAAACGATGAAACACGCACCTGCATTTCTTATGTCTTTAGCGGCCCTGTGGGAGTTCTTAGATTAGATCAGGCCAGCATTATGCTGTAGGCTTATGATCAAATGCCTTGTCTTTGAGATGCTTGGCTGGCTGAAGGAATAATAAATCAGATGTCATCTTCCTTTGCCCTTTAAAGCCAAGCTGGCTATTGTCACTTACGTCAGCTTTAGTAAGAAAGGGATTTCCGGAGAGGGATAGGCCTGCATAAGAATGACCTTGAAATTCCACCAGTATGTGTTTTGCTAAATCAGGCATTTGTATTGCCTGCCTGTCAGACCTCTGTTTGGCTACCCTGTCTGTCCAGCAGTGTCTATCGATCTGTCCATTCGTCCCTCTGTTTGTTTGTTGGTCCAACCTTTCATCAGTTTATTAGTTTTTCCACTCATCATATCTGTCTGTCTGGTTGCCTGTGTGTCTGTCCGTCTGTCTGCCTAGATCCCCTTGTCAGGAGACGTGCCATTAATTTGTGAGACAATGATGTTAGTGGCACCATATGTGACATCAATTTAAAAGTAGTCACCTTCGAAGTTGTTCCATGATTCACTGTCCAGAGTGATCTATTTCAGATTGAATACACTCAGTACAGGGTACTGTAACTGTATTGTTATAGAGCAATTGTGCCGAACTGAACCTATGAACATCAGAAGTGCAAGATGTAAAGCCAGTGCAAGAGAATGTATAAATACATGCCTTAAAATGTGGGGTCGTCTCAAATATTGCTTCTCAGCACTCCTAGAAGTAGTGTGTGTGTGTGTGTGCACATCTTATTTATTATATCCTAGCCTAATAAATAGTCTAATCTAATCATGATTCTGTTTTATTCCTTTCTCCTAATCTGTTCTATTCTATATTATACAAATCTAATCCTAATTATATTAATAATGCTATTATAGTAATAATTACTGCAACTAATAATAGCTACTCATAACGATGATTCAACAGCATACCAAATCTTGTGTGCCTCATACCACCTGTCACCAGCAGCGCATTATATAGTCATAGTTGTAATTGTAAATGTAATTGTAGTTGTAATATTGGTACATAGGGAACTCTGAGGTCCAGATCAGGAAACATGCATGCACGTTATAGTGTGTCTACTTTGTGAACTTGCACAATAGTACCACTGTAGTATTGAAGTATACTAACTGGTGTATACTACAAAGTAAAATTGCAAGACAAGCCAAAGTCTGCGATTGGTGAGTTCTTAAAGGCCCTTCCAACTTGACCAACTGATGCCCGGCACACATTTTGCCAGATGCTTCTTCACCTAGCTTCAAGTCCTTGACCTTCCCTGGTTGTCCTGTAAGCAGTCAAGCTGATGATAATGATGAAGATGATAATGATGAAGATGATGGTGATGATGCCAATTCCAACCTGCCATACCTGTACCTGTGTGAAACAAGAAAACTGTCCATGCAGTGACATTACTGTAGATCGTTGCATTGCTTTTGCGAGGTACTTGAATTGTCTTGTCTTGTTACACACATACATTGTGAAAAGACAAGTATTGAGCCATGACTTGAAAGTGTCAAATCATGTGAATTTTTTAGAGTGTTCTTGAAAGTACGTAATTAAAGTGCTTAAGTGAAAGTAAAGAGGTAAATATAGTTCCGTGTATGTATCAGTTGTGTTACTTTAGTGTTGTATGTTTATGCTTTTGCTGTTTCTTTTAAACAGCAAGTATTTGAGTCACAGTATGCTGAATGCTGGCATGATGTTGCATTGACTTGACATTCTATTGCCATAACAACAACAGCGATCCTGAAATGTTTTGTGTTTTATGCTTTCTCGTCTCTTTTGCAACATTTCTCTTAGTTCTCTCCTTTCCCATCTCTTATGCAACATCTGGAGTTTAGATTCTGAAAGGATGTGTCCATCTGGAAGTCACTTCTAAGCCGTAAGATCCATGCTTTCCTAAATTGTAGCTGTTTAGATCTGTCGGATAGCCGTGTTCTAGCGCCTTTGTGAGATTGCTTTATAAATAGCCATACATAAAGGTAAGAGAAGACTGGCCTTTGTTGGACTGATGTAGTTGTTTCTGACTTCAGCTAAGTATTCCACTGTGTTACACAGAGAGTAAAGTACTACTTTAGTTACCATTGTGGCTGATGGCTGAAGCCTATACTTCATCGCTGCTTTTGGGGTTCGAATTCCAGTGCTTTGGCATAAATTAACAATTTGTTGTGATCATCATCTTGAGGAATACTGCCCAGTAAGTTATCTTACTTTATCTGACCTTACCTTTCCCTGCCTTACCATACCTTACTTACCTTTGTTTACCTTTCCTTACCTTACCTTGCCTTGTCTTAGCTTACCTTACCTTATTTATTCTTCCTTTCCTTACCTTGAAGGCACCGTGTAATTGTTTGTGTTGACTGATCAGTGGCTGATTGCACCATATGACAGGATGGTGGTTTGAAGGCTTATTAGACCTTGAGTTTTTAATGCACAATTGTTTCTTGGCCTCAGCTGATGCTTGTCAGTTGTTTGTGGTGTTCTGTAATAGGGGGATGAAAGAAAGAAAAATTTCTGATAAACATTTAATGAAAGCCATATGCCAAAAGCAAAAATTATGGTTCAAGGAAGGCAAAATCGGTTGATGCTTTTGTGCATTTACGATAATGGCACTGTAGAAAAATTCATTAGATTAGAAGGCTGTCACAGCAGTATTTTGCCTCTAGTTACGAGAATCTGTAAGGGATGCTCTCAGTTATGGCTGAATTCATTAGAGAGTTTTAGTGTAACAGGCTTTTGAAGCAGACAACAAAATTGTGCCGCCTGACCACACATGTATTGCTATGTTACACTACATTGAATGTAAAATGCATTTTACTGATACATTCTGTTTCTTGTCTCGACAGGCCTCACAACCCACACAACGTCTATTCAGGAGTGGCAAAGCTCGACGTTTCAGAGGACAATGAACCAGCACTTTCCAAGCTCGATGTTGTGCTTGTCTTTGCCCTTGAGGTAATTGTCAACAATAATATTTCAAAATTGTTGCTATGGCTTTTTACCCAAGGTTGAAATATTTTCTTATAAATTGAAATAACTTGTGATATATTCATATGTTGTTATTCAGGTATAGTAGTGTAGAAACAAGTGCCCAACTGGGATTTCAGTTCCGTTAAACATAATATTGGAATTTTATACTGGATATTATTATCTGCTTTGCTGATTATTATGTTAGTGAGTTTGTAGATTGTTAGGAATGTGAAGAATGTTTTAATAAGTAAGTAATGTAATACTAGTAATAACTAGTAATGGTAGCTTTGTTTTTGTGTAGTGGTCAAGTGGTAACAAAGCTGTTGCTCAGTTGTTCATATGTAGCCATAAAGTTTATGGTTCGGTGGTATTTGTATGTATGTAAGTATATATGTAAGTAGGTATGTAACTAAGTAAGTAAGTATGTAAATAAATATGTATGTAAGTATATATGTATGTTTCAATCTAGACATATAATATATCAATGTATGTCTGGATCAATCTAGACATTTAATATAGCGGTGCCTAGATAAATCTCAGATCACAAGGTCTGTAGGCATTAGACAGAAGACGGCAGATTGGTCATAGAACTTCTCTACGTTTATACAGTCAGTGCCACTTCACAGACTCTCGTGTGTGTTTGTATGCTTGTATATGTTTATGCTTGTCAACAATTAGCAGCAGCTGCAGCAGCAGCCAGTCTTCCCTGTAACGATTCCAGTTTTGTACGTGCACCGCTTCTACCTGTACTCACCTGTGCATGACGGTGTGTGTGTGTGTGTGCTTCCTGCAGGTTATTGTGATGGAGGTGAAAGGTCTCAAGTCGCTGCCTCCTAACAAAATTGTCTACTGCACGATGGAAGTGGATGGAGGAGAGAAACTCCAGACTGACCAGGCAGAGGCTTCGAAGCCCTGGTAATTAAGCCAGAGTTTTTAGTCCATTCAGTCACGATTTGCATGCCGTGCAACCTATGCATATCTCGTCTTGTCTTACATTTTTAGCAGCTGCCTGCTTTGTCAACTTAATTCCTTATGTGGTTATAAGATAACTCTTTATCATCTCATGTAGTACCTTGTGTTGTTTTGTCTTACCAGTACCCATATGTTGGAATTATAAGGTACTATGGATATCTTCAGACACATTCTTCTTGTGTGCATGTGTACATATATATGTATCTAAAAATATCAATAAATAAGTTTTTGTTGATGTACTTTCGTACTAACGTTGACTCTGACCAAGAGAGCCCCACCCACCTTCATTGACCTTCGATAACCTTTTACACAGTTTCTAATCTGCTTTGCATTGAAGATGGGGAATAGTAGCAGCCAGATAGTATGGTCCGTGCACGGGTACCTTAAATGGCATGGTGCCCATTCAAACAGGTAGAGGTGGTGAAGGATCTCACCCGATAGATTCATTGCAAAAGAGACAGGGTTGAGGCCGTGTGGTCGCTATATAAAACCTATGCATTTACATTAGATGAAGTCTCATGTTACATGATTATGCAGACTGACTAGCACTTATCAGGTTGGCAGTTGAACATCCCTGGCATCATCGGGTTTGCACAGCAGGAACCTGGAAATAATTAATTTCTTTTGAATCATATCTGGAATTGAATTGACAATCTTGCTTCTTGGTATTGACCTTGACCTTTATGTCTGAATGTTTATGCAGTGCCTTTGAACTTGTGGCTATAGCTCACTGAGGTGCTCATGTGAATAATTACCAAACCTTATCTTACTGATTTTTCCTAAATTCCTGCGCATCGTCAATCTTTCCTTAGTGTTGTATTCGTTTTTCAAGCTGGGATACGCAAGGAGACTTCACGACAAATCATCCACTGCCTTCTGTCAAAATCAAGCTCTACACTGAAAGCTCTCGCCTGCTCAGCCTCGAAGATAAGGAGCTTGGACGTGTTAGTTGCATCTCCTTGGCTTAATCTATTGTAATCGCATTCATAATTGAATAATAACCATAATTATATAGAGCATCGTTTGAGAAAACTTCTCAGTAGCACCGAATTGTAGTTAAGTGTGCTAGTGTCTTTGCTGTACATACATAGCCTGATGGTTCATGTGAAACTGTCGTATCTAATCTAATCTAATCTGGACACTTCTGTGGTGTCATTATTTTAATCAATCGATCAGTGGTTCTGTCTAAGCAAAACCACAATTCACTGGACAAACTAGTCAAGATCCTTGAGGCTGCAGAGAGCGGAAACACAAGCTACAGAGGAAAAGCAATCCAATAAAGATGAAACAACATCACAACTCAATGAGAAGACAAAAAGGAAGTAGCCAATTCCAGTCTTGGTCCTGTGACCGAGATCTGAGAGGGACCAGGAACAAGTCAAAGCATCCAGTGAATGAGTATATTGTTGACTGTTATTGATTCACACAAGGCCTAAGAAAATCTTGCCTATTCATGGCTTTGTTAATGTCTGCAGTTAAGCTGGAATAGCCTTCAGCCACCAAGACAGTTAAGCTGGAATAGCCTTCAGCCACCAAGACAGTTAAGCTGGAATAGCCTTCAGCCACCAAGACATTGTGCCTAACATGTCTACCTTTCATCTCTGCACACTAAGTTCGACTGCTTGCCATTTGATAGTGAAAATTTGTGTTAAACAAAGTAAAATGGATGGAAAGTTTGACTGGCCATTCATTGCTGTTGTATTATAACAGAACATTTGTATAGCACCTTTTAGGAACCTTTATGAAGCAAGGCATGGCTATCAGTGCGATAGAAAACGTGTATGAAAGATTGTCATGCAGTCAGCATTAGGCAGACCGGAAAATTATTCCTCGAAGCTGGTGCAGAGGAAGAGAAGCCCCCAACATGAAAGTGTTGATGTGAAGAAGTGTGGAAAATAGGCTCACCCTGCATCACAATCTGCTGACCCTGCATCTGCTGACCAAGTTGAGAAGAGGCAGAGTGCACATTTTTTGTAGTTAATCCAGAGTAGCTTGAGCCCAGGAAGTTCACAGAAGTTTTATGATCTTGTACCATGTGCAATCAGCAGCCTGTGTAGAGTATGTTGCACATTGTCATTTATGTCCATTGTTGTGTTTGCACTTGTTTAACTGAGAGACTGTTACTGATAGTGGCATGTAAAAGGGGTAGACTGTGCTGTTTTACATGTTTTTGGGGCTTAGAATAATTACCAAACCTTATGTTACTGATTTTACTTGTTGTGTACCTGGGCAGGTGATACTGAAGCCGACAGCAACTAGTTCTAAGGCGCCTGAATGGTACCAGCTGCAGACGACAAAGAACTGTCCAGACAAGAATCTCAAGATCAAAGTGGCATGTCGCATCGACAAACCACAGAATATGAAACACTGCGGGTATCTATGACTTCCTCTTCCATCTGCATCCATGCTGTCATCATCATTATGCTTTCTGTCATTAACAGAACACAACAAACAAGATAGGAAACAATTAAATAAGGCATGACAAAGGTGATTGCTAATTAAGATTACCTGTAGTCTTCAGAGGCATGGTCCTATGGATGAAGGATTGTTCAGCCAAAGTACGTGAATGATAATAGCAATCCTGCAACCAGACATTTCCATGGTTGCTTGGCAGCTGTTTAAATTTGCATGGCACTTTATTGCAAATTGCGCAGCTCAACAATGACTTGTCTATTTCACATGAAACAGCAATTTTAGCCTGGGATGCAGGTGTAAAAGATGGACAAGTTATCAGCCACCATGGCAACCTAGAGGTAAATATCGTCTTCATTTTCAAGGCAGCCATCACTGCAAGAGTCATCACGGCATAGTGACAGTTGCTCAGGTTGTGAATGCCTGTGTAAGCATCATGGGATTGAAGGATGTTTTCAGTTGAAGCACTGATCACATTACAGGACAGATCCACTTACAGCGCAGTAGCTGGACAGTCTTTGACCTGCAGGGTCTTTGGACTTGACAACTGAAGTTCTGCAACTGAACATTCTTGTTTAATAAGAGTACCACAGAGCTTGCCAACTTGACAAGTTGTACATCAGGAGCTGAACCGTAGTCATGAAGCTTGTTTGTGTGAAAGTGCAATGGGAGTGGCAGTGATAAGATAAAAGTGCATAGTATTTACAATAATCCTGATGTTTTCTTTTACTGATTCCTGTTAGGTATCTTTATGCGCTTGGCAAAAACGTCTGGAAGAAGTGGAAGAAGCGATATTTTGTTCTTGTTCAGGTATGTTCTCTTATATTCATTGCCAACATCTTGCTTATTCTTGAACTACCAGATTTTTCTTTGTTGATTCAAATTACTGGTCTTTGGTGCCTTTCTTTCATTCATCTGTTCATTAATTCAGCCGCCTGCTTCACCTCAATTAAAAGTTCTTTTGTTCATTCCTGTATTTGTTGAGCCATTCTCTCACTGACCCTTTATTCTATCCATCTGCACGCAGATTGTTCCATCTTGACAGATAGCACACATAGCATAATAACAACGTATACATGTATGTGTAATAACCAGTATATATGTATATATATCTTTTGATTTGCTGCATGTAAGATATTTGGCAGAGATCTCAGACCTTGTGTTTTTAGGTGAAAATTGTGATTTCAGGTCTGTGCTCGAGTCTGAAATTGAAGCTCATATCTCAAACATTTAATATTTAAAGGATAATATTTGTAAGTTTTTAAGTTCACCTCGTGGGTGTGCACTGTTCTAGGATGGACTGTTGGTTTAAGGTTGGGGGTTCAAATTCCTGACAAGACAGAAATTTATTTCAAGATTTCAGCTCCACTGGTTCCCCCTAGCCAACTCAGCTGTAATGAGTACACTGACCATACACTATTGGTGGGATGAGTAAATGGCAAGGGAGGGGACTGGCCACATTCCCTCATATGCCAAGGCTAAGAAAAATGAAGTCGCTAAGATTTCATCCCTATGGCTGTCCTGCGGGCCTAGTTTAATGGACTACTCTTCTCTTCTTAAGTTCATCTCTAATAAACTTATGTGACGTGTAAAAAGTAGTTCTGTAAATGTTGTTATTATAAATTCCTTCTGTATTTACCAGTGATAAACCCTTACTTGATTTTTTGCATTTTTATTGTAAAAAATATGATTAAGGAATAAATTTGACCAAAAAATCTAATTGTCAAAAATATCAGTGGATATTTTCTGATATTCCATTTTAAACTGTACATTGTTTATTGTTAATAACCAGTTCATCAGCATTTCAACTAATGCTATAAAAATGTTCTGCAGCGTGACCTATTTGAGGCAAGTTCATTTATTACTGGCTCAATCATTACAATAATCCTAACACACAACACTCTTTTCCATGGAAGTTCCTGGCTGTAAAGCCCCGGTTTACATAATTGTTTTGCACCTTCTTCCCGAAATATGTGCACTGGTGACATGGAGAAAAACAGAGTGCTTCGTTTTTAACCAGTTGCTTTCAGCTTTAAGGCTGGGTTTAGTTACAAATGATGACCTGTCGAAAAGGAAAAAATTCAAATATCGAGGTTAGCAATATCTTCTGCCAGACTACTTAAATCAAAACTGTTTTTCAGCAAATCTAACCCTGTTTATGAAAATCAAAATCATGGCTCAAATAACACATGTCTAAATCATAATTTAATTTGAAACTTGTCATTTACATGTGCCCATTGCTGATACTCTATATATTGCATGTGTGTACATGTGTATGGGTCTATATAAATTTGTGTGCGCATGTATGCATTCAGTTGTTATTTTTATTTCTGTGTGGCCGGGCTCCAGAGTATATTATCCATATGCTTGGAGTCACATTTAAGTCCACATAATGGCTACTGGTTGACCCTTTTGGTCATACAAATCACCATCAGATGAGCCATTTACTACGAGCATCTCAATGGGCCATGCATGCTTTATGCTGCTTAGGTTTGTGTTGTGTCATGGAATGTCTGTTTTTTAGATATGGTATATTCTACAGATGCAATGGGCAGTGAAACTAATATTGCAACGTTTAGGAACCTTTCTAAGCACTTTCAAAAATGCCAGATGGAAAATACACACACACCACACACACACACACACACACACACACATATATATATCTATAGATGGGTCTTTATGTGAATGTGGTTTTAAAATCAGCTTTTTTATTATTATTTCTGCGTATATTGAATGGTATTACCTAATGACTAAGCTTTAATCAGTGGCACTGAGCAATTGTGAGTGAAGGATTGCTTAAGGTTACTACACAATAACCTCCAACCGAGGATGGGCTCGAACCTGTACTCTTCGCATTACAACCAAGTGCCCTAACCATTCAACCAATGTGCTGTGCCCTGCATTACATGTAAACACTTGTACTTACATACAGTGCACACATGCATCCACTGTGTATGTCTGTGTGTGTATTCATATGTATTTTTGTGTGTATGTGTTCATATGTATGTATGTGTGTCAGTATGTATGTGTTTTTGTGTGTATGCATGCATGTGTGTATGTATGTGTGTATGTTTATAATATGATGACATTTAAGAAGCACCCATATACTTTACCTAAGTCCTTACTGTACTTTACGTTGTCGAATGGTTTGTCTGGTAGGTTTCACAATACACGTTCGCTATGTGCAGCTATCGAGAGCGCAAACCTGATCCAACGGAAATGCAGCAGCTGGACGGCTTCACTGTGGACTACTGTGAACAGCCGATCATGGAAGGTAACAGCTGAGGAGTGACACAGTCTTTGCACTGTTACAGTCTTTCGGCAGGCTAGTTAGATAGTAGGTTATCATCCACACAGTGGCGTAAATAAAGGGATAGTTGGGAGAGCAGCACTTTATAAGGGGCTGCAAGAAGGCAGCAAAATGAATCACAGAAAAGGTAGTGAGAGCCTGTGTTCCAAAGATCCAAAGATTGTATCATTGAAAACTTCAGACTTATTAAGTTGAACTGACCCTGTCTATCTTGCTCTCACGTTCTTTCTCTGCAAGCCCTAACACCCAGTATTATATATTTAAACAAATCAGTCACAGCTGTCAAAGTAGCCCCCACTCTCCTCTCTACCCGACCATTCCTCTCCTCCCTCGCTCATTGTAATCACTTATTCTGGCTGTGGACAGAGTATGTCTTGGTTGTCTTCCAGCATATGATGGCAAATTGTTAAGCAGGACAGGCCAGTGAGACAAACCCATGGAAGACAATGAAAAGCATGTGGCTTCACTGTAGTGTACGGATACCAGCATTTAGCTCATTAGCTTTATCACTGCAACCACAAATCAGTCATCCTCAGCAGATTTGTGCTCAAAACTGACCTCTCTTCAAACTCAAAACTGACCTCTCTTCAAACTCAAAACTGACCTCTCTTCAAACTCAAAACTGACCTCTCTTCAAGCTCAAAACTGACCTCTCTTAAGCTCAAAACTGACCTCTCTTAAGCTCAAAACTGACCTCTCTTAAGCTCAAAACTGACCTCTCATTCAAGCTCAAAACTGACCTCTCTTCAAGCTCAAAACTGACCTCTCTTCAAGCTCAAAACTGACCTCTCTTCAAGCTCAAAACTGACCTCTCTTCAAGGTCAAAACTTACTTCTCTTTAAGCTCAAAACTTACCTCTTTCAGTCTGTTTATGGGTCCTAATGTCTCCTGTTTCCCAACTTCATTGTGCGCTTCTGGACTTTGTAAGGAGGGCATTATTAAATTATAGTTGTATTGTATTGTACGGAAATAATAAATTAATCGTTATCCATCGTTTCAGCTGATGTTATGGTCCAAATATTTGACAATTTTATACACAAGTTACACCTTTGTATTACATGCATCACTACATGTTTGTGTCAAAATCCATGACTCGCAGTTCAGAAAATGTGGTAATAGTAGTGTTGATATTAATATAGTAATATTAATAATTGTTGTTATGGTAATAATACTGGTTATAATGAAAACCACAGTAGTAGTACTACTATGAGTAGTAGTTGTAGACTATGGTATCAGTAATAGGTATATTTTGTCTGTAGGTTTGGAAGGAGGCAAGTTTTTCTTCAGTACGGTTAAGGAGGGTGATCAGGTGATATTTGCGACAGATGATGAGTCAGAGAGGTCACTATGGGTTCAGGCGATGTACAGGGCCACAGGGCAATCGTATAAACCTGTGGCACCTATCAGCCAGCCTACCAAAATGAGCAATACACAACTTTCAAAGGTCCAAGGAGGTATTTGTTCTATTTCATCTTTTGAAATACCCTTGACTGTTTCATTTTGACTTTTAACCTGAGGTAGGAATGATCTCGTGGGAATGAGAAAAATCAAGTTAGCAGTAAGAGTGTTATTTCTGGAAAATCATGCCTCAGCTCCAAAACCTTTTGTTGTTATTATTTTCTTCTACCCAGGGTAATGGTCCCTCAGGAATGAAAAAAATAAGTAGAAGGGCAGGGTAGAAATGTTATCTTTGGAAACTCCAAGTCTGTCATGAAGACCATGATATGCCTCATGTACATGTTAATTTTTATTATATTGGGTTTATGGAATGCATGTAATCCTCCTCGAGCACCTTTCAACAATTGGTGGATATAATCAGCACAGAAATCTACTAAAAAGCAATACAAGTCCTTGTTTAGAAGACGACATACAAAAATGAGGCAACGGATGTTTGGAAATAATGCTTTGGGTAAGTAAAGGTAAATGAAGGTAAGGTTAAGCTCATTTATTTCCTCTATAAACAAAAGACCTCAGGCACATAGTCCAGATGGTGAAGGCTGTTTATTGCAGACATAACAATGAAAGTCCAGTTACCTGGAGACATTTGCTCACTTATGTGATGTCTTGACTATGAACTGCCAATTTTTTGTGATGCAATGGGATTGGAAAACTGGATACAGTAGAGAAAGGCCAACTTATTTTGGGATTAGGAGAAGGTTCTTTTCATCATGAGAACATCAGCCGATGATTTCCCTTGGGCCAACCTTGTCTGGCTGGTGTCTTTGGAAAGCACTGTTAAGTAGCATGTGCGTGTGTGTTTTGGTGTATGTGTGTGTTTCTGTGTAGGTTTGTGTTTCAGTGTATGTGTGTGTTTCTGGGTATGTGTGTTTCTGTGTATGTAGGTGTTTCTATGCAGGTGTGTGTTTCTGTATATTGATGTTTTTTTGTGTCTCTGTTTATATATTTCTGTGTTTATATGTGCTCCTGTGTTTTATGTGTTTCTCTGTTTTTGTGTGTTTCTGTGTCTTTATGTTTCAGTGTGCTTTGTGTCTGTCTGTGTATGCAAATCTGTGTTTGTTTCTTTTTCTGTTTGTATTCTCTGTTTGTGTTTGTGATTGTCCATGTCTGCTTCTGTGTTGTGTGTGTTAAGTTGTGTATGTTAAGTATGTTTCTGTGTGTGTTTGTCCATGTGTCTGTCTTCTTCTGTATATGTCTCTGTGTGTATGTGTGTGATTTCTGATTTCTTTGCCATAATTTGTCATAATTTCTGTTTTTTATACCTGTTTTTTCGCTAAGATGCCGACAAAGCTCGCAAGCATGGACTGGACGAATTTGTTCAGGCTGATCCGAGCAAATTCAATCATGCAGATCTTTTCAAGACGTTACAGAAACTAACGTTGGACTATCGCCTGAATGATATTTATACCTCTATGGTAAATGTGCATGTTTTTCTATAGCGACTGTATGGCATCGACCCTGCTCATTTTTCTATGAATTTATCAGAGGAGATCCTTCACCACCACTGCCTGCTTGAATGGGTGCCACACCATTTAATTTTCCAGTGTACGGATCTTGCTAGAATGAGATTAAAATCTGTAATATGTAGCCACTATCGGTATGCGAATCGGTACCCTCATGCCCAAAGGTGCCTTAATATACACTTTAACCAATGTAGCTAACCAGGCCACTATGATTTAATTTGGGGCCTTCGTACTTGGTCACAGATTTTCAGCTGGAAAGTCTTTTGATTCTGAATTACTGCTTCATCTGTTGTCATAATGCATTTTGGATGTTGTGAGTGTTAAGTGTTTTAAGGAGTTCGGGACTTTAATATGAACTTCACTAAGGTTGGCTTAGTCAAATCTTAAAGTTTGTCCAGTGTTCAAAATGTCAGAGGTAGTCTATGATGGGGTCAGGTCTTTGCACTGAATTTTGTAAGGGTTTTTTGATATGGGTCATGCTGTTGCACTTGAAATTTCTTGATGCTTAAGATAAGGACAAGGGCTGTTGTACGTGCGTGCATATGCCAATTGTCCTGCAGAATTCGGAATCACTGGACATGTATTTGATGTTCAAGGTGGAATCTGCATAGGGTTAGTGTTAGATGTTAATTTGAGAGCACTCAGTATGAAACCAACTTTATTTTTATAACTTTGTGTATAACCAGGACTGGATAAGGATGCAGAGTTTAAATTTATAGGTCAAAATTTGATTACGCTGAAGCTTTCTGCTCCAGATTTTTGGACTCTGAAGTGTGCTCAAATATCATTACTTTAATTAATTCCTGCCAAGAGGGTTGTGAATATGTTTATTGTTTACTACCATAATGCTCATAGCTGGAGTTTATGAAGATTGGTTACTTTTATGTCTAAGTAAGTAAGTAATGCATCTGTTAACACACCATAGGCCTATGTCCATTGACTGAGCGAGGAATCAACTCTGCTGCAGTTTCGCCTGTGCCAGTATCAAGCCTGAATAAGGGCAGAATGTTGGGCAGCATGGTGCAGGTACTAGGTAAAGGTAAAGGCAACTGGCGAGAGAAACTGATCGTTTGAGACACCATGCAGTGAGTGATGGAAATTGATTTTTTAGACACATATGTAGGGTGGATGATATCCGGATGGTCAGAGTGGAGAAAAACAGTGATGCCTTTGAATGACAGCAACTGGCAGTGTGGCCATGGGCTTAAGGAAGGAAGGAAGAATCAAATAAATCAGTTTTATCCTTTTGACTTTGCAGTGAACGTTGAGCTTTGCCTGGTCTATGTAATCTTTGACTTGGAAATTGAAAGATTAAGCCTTTGTTTTGTCCATTTCAGGGTTGGTTTAGCCCTGGTCAGGTATTTGTTTTGGACGAGTACTGTGCTCGGTATGGGGTTCGAGGATGTCACCGTCACCTGTGCTACCTGTACGACCTCCTGAACCATGCTGAGCAGGGACTGATGATTGACCCTACCCTCATCCATTACAGCTTTGCCTTCTGTGCTTCACACACACATGGCAACAGGTAGGATCCCCAAAATCTTCAAGAGTTGGATGCTACGTGTGTGCAAGGGCCCACCAGTCATGACTTCCAGTCACCTGAGCATTATTTGCTTACAGATGAACCTTTTTTGCAATGAACTCTAACATCATTTAGGTTAGTAGCAAGGCACACATTTGAGAGGTACAGTACTTGAAGATGCTAGGAAAATGTCCAGTTACTTACATACATACACTGTATTATTTACATGCATACGTACATGTATATATGCATGCATACATAAAAGAATACTTACAACCATACATGCATACAACCATATATACATGCAACATAAATACATACACACATACATAATCATCTACCAAGAGGTTTTCAGAGGTGATATATTAGTGTCCTGATGTCCACTGTCCAGGTTGTCTAATCTCATCACCTGGTCCCCAGGGCATGATCTTCAGTGTAATTAAAGTAATGGAATGCAATGTAAAGAACACAGTATCTGGCAGAGTTCAATAGCAAAGCAGTTACTGGTCAGTTACTGAATACAGCATGATAGTCGATAGGATTTTCTTGAAGGTCAGCTAACAGTGAAGACTTTCTGTAGTATTTTGACAACATTCAATTGCAGAGAAACTGTATATTCTTATTAGCTCATCAGATGAATGCACACAATAAACTCAAAGGCAACACATAATGAAAAACTTATAGTGTAAATACTATGGAAGAATTAGGTAAATATGTACTAATAGTTTGATAATAAAAACTTCTTTATTTGACTCTTAAAGGATGTTAAGGTTACTAGTTCCTTGAATAGACTTTCTATGCTATTGCAAAGCTTAGGACCCTTTGTGATAATCGTAGACATACGAAAGGATATACTGCAGTACTCAGTGTAATAAGTACCTTTATTGCATGTGTTATAACAATGGAAATTCTAGTTTAACCTGATTAAACTAAATCTCCTGTTTGGTAATTTAATGAATTAGTTTGGTTTAATAAATAGCAGGTTTGTTGATAATGAAGCTGGTTAATACTTTACTTAGCTGATAGTTAAATGAGTTATGAATTAATCGGTTATAGGCCAGATGGCATTGGAACAGTTCTTCATGATGAACGTGACAGATTTCTTGAGATCAAAGAGAGACTTCGACTTCTTCTTGAAAACCAGATCACAAACTTCAGGTGCTGTTATCTCCGCATTTCTCCTGTTGCATCTACTGTCGTTCAATAGTAATTATGTTGTGTGTTTCTTCTTTTCCAATTTGGAATTTGCTTAGTAACTTCATTGTCTCTTTTGCATTTCTTTATTTTGCCACTTCCTTGACTCTTAACAGAGGCACAAAACACTCCATGCAATTTTAGATGTACCACAATATCGGAAACTGTTTAGTTTTTGGTTTAGCCATTTTATTAATAGAGCATTGACACTATAGTATCTCAATATTGACAGTCAGTACAGAATTGAAATTCACATTGCTTGATGCAGAAGTCAAAAGGTCAACCTAAAAGGGTCAGAGGGACCAGCTAAGGCTGGATTAGCCTATTTCCAGATAATACTGTGGCCTTAATACAAGTACATTTGTTATTTACATGCATAGTCAAGAGGAATGCAAAACAAAATGTAGTTGAGGATTATGTAACACACAGTTGAGATTAACTAAAGAATGACCACTGATATATTAACAGCTTAATACATAGAAATCAAGCAGTCTGTAACTGTTTTCTTAAACTGATCTAATGTGTGGCACTGCAGAATGAGGTAAGCGTATTGCATTAATGGGAAGTATTTGCTGCACAGTTACTAGAGTGCACGTATCAATAACCAAATATGAATATTGTGTCTTATATCTCACTCCAAATTTTGGACTGTCTTATGTCTTTCAGATACTGTTTTCCTTTTGGCCGGCCAGAGGGAGCATTGAAATCCACTCTGTCACTGTTGGAAAGGGTTAGTAAGTTGGATGTTGGTAACAGGGCATGTTGTAGATTTCAGGCGGAGCTGCGAAACAGATGGCTTGTTGCTAGACACTGACACTTGATAAAATGATGATGATGACGGTCATGACAATGGTGACGATCATGACAATGATGATGACGATAACAACAAAGATGATGGTGAATCAGAACCACATGGTTTTGTCCACTGCTGGAGACTTTGCGCACAAAGGCATCATTGGACATTGTGTGTTGCCTACATATTACCCTAGAGTTATTACTTATTTTGAAGTGCTTCATTTATTAGTTGTTTAAGAAAAAGGCACTTCTTCCCAGGCATAGGTTTTGCAAATCTTCTGTGATGGTAAGCTAACTAGAATTTTAATTGGAAATTTGTATAGCATCTCTTCAAGAGAACCTACTCAGAGACAATCTCTACCCTGGCCTTAACGATATTAAATGTTGTTAAGAACGGAACATTCTTCCAGTGGTAAACATTGCTGAGATAACTAGAACTCACCACCGACAAACTTGTGCACACATGCAAAGCCCTAATAACTGATTCCCAACTAGAGTTGAAAGATGACGGAAGTATTAATTAGTTAAACTAAAACAATATTATGAGTTTTATAGCATCTCTGGGAGGTTTGTACAGAAATTCTTGTTTGAATTACATTACATTACCAGGTACCTAATTGGTGTGTTCTGCTGGGTGTTTATGCTAGGTATTGATGAAAGACATAGTTACACCTGTAGCTCTTGAGGAAGTTCGCAACGTCATTAAGAAATGTCTGGAAAATGCAGCTCTTGTGAATTACACGAAGATTACAGAAACCATGAAACTTGAAGGTATTTAGTCACTGAGGATCTTAAAAGGTCCTATATGAATGTCCATCTAGCCTGCTACAGTGCTTTTTAAAGATCAAGAAAGGCCTTGGATTTGAAGGAGTTCTTTTCGAGTCAGCATCATTCTAAAATAGAGTGATGTGATGGCTTTTGAGAGGTGCTTGAAATTTGCCACATGAAAGGATCTATAAGTTGAAAACTATATCCCAGGCAGTCATTGGGGCTATGGCTGGCCCACATAATACCACTGGTAGTAGGTGGTGGCCAGCTACAGGCAGTGTGGATGACCAATAGACTTGGCTGTCAGAAATTGCGCCTCATTGGCTGGGCTCAGAAGTGCTACATATGATGGAAAAGTGCATATATTTAGGAGTCTTCATCTCATCATGATGCATTAACTCGTGCTTGTGTTGTTTACATACATGTACTTAGATCCAAACATGGATGATCTTGATCCAAAGAAAAAGCTGGATGGACTGATGCATTTGGCAGAATTGTGCATCGAGGTACTGCAGCAGAAAGAAGAGTATCATGCAGAAGTGAGTTCCTTTGCAGTTTTCATTTGGTGCTATATAAACATCTTGTGACATTCTCTATTTCTTTTGATGTGCACGTAAATGCTGACAGTTTAGCTAAAGTCGTTTGTGATGATCGTGTGAGTGTTCCAATTTCTAGGATTTTATTTAATGTTTGAAGTTCTGCTTGACTGTTTTCAACGGTGCTTCTTCAATGTTTCTCGTGTGTTTGTGCAATTTTGTGTACTCTATTACTATGCTATATAAATTAAACCTATTCTTTGTTTGTTATGCTTACATTTGTAGAGACATGGATAGTGTGCCAAAGTGTAATTTTCCACAGGTTTTGCCAGATTAAATTACCTAATTTCCTAAGGGTGTAGTTTGCTATTTAACTGCTGAACTGATCTAATGTCATGTAGTATATAGATATATGTATGTCTGTATGTATCTGGCTAATTATATAGCACCTTTCAAGAACCTCACCAAAGTGCTACAGATTCAGTATAACCTAGTCTTACCTGTGTGTTATCTAATAATTGTTGTGGCTCCAGTGTATCAAGGCAGCAGTCAATATTTCACCAAAGCTCCATCGTGTAACTGAATATAATTCAAATATTCAACGGTCTGAAGTTTGTCTTATGTATCTCAAATTGAAGTCTACTTCTTATGGTGTATTTATTTAATTATTTTATGACTTTAACAAGAAGCGGCTTTAAATGGCTGTTCATACAGCCCTGCCCAAAGTCTGATTGGTAATGGAAGCCTTAACCTCCCTGATGCTTTGTAGATGTTGAAATTAACTGGAAGATTATAATGGGCCTTCTATACTTTTGAGAAGCTCGTTATAGGTGCTACATAAATGGTCTATTCCTGCATTAAGTTGCAACAGCCAGCTTAACAGTGATCATCTGGATTCGTATTTGTCTTACTTCCAAGAATTTTATATTTCTACTACAAAATATTAAGACAAAACTACAAGAAAGTGACAGTTTCCAGTTGATTAGAAGGAACTTTGGAAAGTGGAACTTTTGTGATTAACTTCTTTCTTTTGTGTTGTTGTCTGCACGTAATTTCCCGTTGTCTTCAGTTGTGCAATACCGTAAGTTAAGCAACTGATCTTTGTTTTCTCATTTTCTCACATTCTTGCCTGAATCTATATAGATCTTTTTCTTTTCATCACGAAATCTTCTTGTAGTTGAAATTTATTACCACTGATTCAGATCTTTATTTTAAAATGCTGCAAATAGTTTCAAGCAGATAAGTGGTTATGGCTTGAGACTAACAGACAGGAAAACAGACAAACAGACTTAAAGAAACAGCTGTCTTTTTGGCTGGCTGCCTTGGTCACTGACTGACTGTGACTGACTGACTGACTGACTGACTGACTGACTGACTGTGACTGACTGACTGTGACTGACTGACTGTGACTGACTGACTGACTGACTGACTGACTGACTGACTGACTGACTGACTGACTGACTGACTGACTGTGACTGACTGACTGACTGACTGACTGACCGACCGACTGACTGTTCATTGCATTATTTGAGCTGTCTGAAGCAGCTAGCTCTATTAATTAGCAGTCTATTGACATGTAAATACAATAGGTACTAAGCTTCTTTATCCTTGGCCTAGAAGTGTTCTTAATAATCGTGGTTATAATTTTAGGTCATTTTCCATTTTGATTTGTCACTTTCAGATTCTTCTAGATGCTAAATTCATGTTAGGAGATGCATTTCATTGATGTTCTTTCAGATCTTTAGACTTTTCTTCCATTTCACAAATTCCATTTCCACTAGTATTTTCTGAGTTTTTTTGCTGGTGGCATAATCTGCACTTAGACCAAAAATTTAGCAACCTGTAGACAGTAAGTACCTCGGACAACTAATAAAGCTCATGAGGACAGGCATTGTAAGAAGACTATTAATGTAAATTACCATTAAATTACATATCATCTTGGATTTTTAGCAGGACACTGCATTTTGCACAGTTTTGTAATAGGTTTTATAGCCATTTGGCTTATTGCTTAATGCACTCACATAGCTGTTTTTAACCGGCATAGTTTTGCATGGTTTTGACTAGAGAACAGGCAGGCATGCACGTTCAACATTGAAATCTGTTTCTGAAAGTCATTTATTTCTGTTTGTCCATTTTACTCACGTAGAATTTGCTCACTTGTCACCAAATGCCAGCGAGTTTTCTGTAGCACCCTCTTTGCAAATTTTACTGAGCATTTGTAGGCCAACACATTTCACTGACTAAATATTTTGCATTTATATTCATTGTATTTTAACTTATTAGTATTTGCATTCATTAGTATTTATATTAATTAGTTTACTTGTGTGGTGTGATAAACAAGTAGCTTGCTTGCTGTCTACTTGTCAAGGGCTGCAGTATGATTCCTTGACAGGATAGAAAGTAATTGAAGATTATTTTATTCTTTCATTTATATAAATATTTATATATAAATATAGCCTTACTGTATAATAACAAGGCCACAACAAAATCCTCAGTTTGTTCCTTCTGCAGTTTCACAGATCTGATGAATTTATTCTTGAAGTGGCGTTTATAAAATCAGATTACAATTACAATTGCAATCAGCTTGTGTTAAGCAGTTACGTGTTAAAAGTGTTGAAACCTGCACCCTCCACTTTACAACATATCTGCTTGAGAAATCAGCCATGCAATTTCAGTAGCTTTGTCTAGTGAAGTCAGGTTCTGGTTCTCCAGGCAACAGATGGTGGCAATTTATCAACTGAAACCAATTCTATAGCATGTGAATGTGTCTCGGATTCATTTGTAAACTTATTTTGCACATGTATCAGTTGGTTGAAAGGAGAGGACAACCAGAGCCTGTATTTTTCATTCCGAACTGTCTTTAGTAATTGCACGTGGTGCAGTTGCAAAGCTTTTGAAACCTGCTCTGTATTTACATTTTGGAAACCTGTGAATTTTGAAAAGGATTTGACCATGTAGATCCAGAAGGTATTTCATCCAGAGCTCATTTGCTAAAGCCCCAGCACCAAGACAAAGTAGGCATGATTTAAGAGGAGACTTGCAGTGCAGTAAAGTAATTAGAACAGTGGGTTAAACTGGCAGTAGTCCTCCTCTCATTTGTGCCACCTTACCTTGTGGTATTGGTAAATTGGTAAATAAATGTAATATCAATATTTGGGAAACTTATTAGCATCGCTTCTCAATATGGTGAGTTTGTACTGCACTACGTTCTGCCCTTTTTGGTTATTTATAAAGTTATTGGAATTACCAGAGGGATCGCCAGATTTATTACTATCAAAAACAGAGATAGCAGCAAATTTTAAGTGAAAAATTTATATTTTAATAGTTGTTATAAGAAAATTGCATTTATAACAATTTCTAGCAATATTGTAATTGTGGTTATGTTGAAGAGATGTTGAATTAATTTGCCATTACAGTATGCTTCTTCTTTTAAAACAGTGGTACATAAATTTGGTTATTACATTACATCATACATTTCTCATAAGAGTGCTGTACAAATTCAGTCATTGTGGTAGGCATTTGCGTGGTTCAGCGATCTGATGGTGGAGCATTCGGAGATATTCTGGTCACTGTTTGCCGTCGACATGGATGCTGTGCTGGAGATGCAGCCTCCTGATACATGGGACAGCTTTCCACTCTTCCAGATGCTTAACGACTACCTTCGTAGTCACGGTCTGTCAAGCATCGTGTCTTGCTTATTTGTCTTCATTTCATCGTAGTTTTCATTGTCTTAATCATCATCGTCATCATTGTTTTAACATTTTTATCACCATCATCATCAGAATTATTCTCAGTAAATCAGAGACACTAGGAGTATACATGTACATTATGTTGTCACTTATTTATTTGGAAACACTAAGTGAGTTAAAAAATGATTTTGATAGCCAATTGAGTGATTGAGTTAACACAGTTTGTGCAGTGTTTGAGGCAGGTAATCACACCTGGTTTTAAAAATGTTACATTTTAAATCAGATTTGCAGAAAGATATGCATGTGCCAGAAAAATGGGGAACCTCATAACCTTGCCGTATTGACAAACAGTGACCAGCATATGGGTTACCACAGGCAGAAGAATAAAAAAATAGAAACCTTATGAAGAAGAATCCTAAAGAAGACTAAAAATAGAAACCTTGTGAAAGAAGAGTCCTTTAAGAGCCAGTCCCAAAAGGCAGCTATGGTATAAAGTGTTAACAATTTCATTTTCTTAATTGTGGCATCTGGAAGTATTTGACTAGTACTTTTCTTCACCACCTGATCTTCTGACAGACTGTGTGTGGTCGATGTACTCATTTTACAGCTGAGGTGCCAATGAAACAAAAATCCGGAAGTGTCTTTCTGTATTGGAAGGGATTTGAACCTCCAGCTTCCAATAACCTCCAGCGCAGCACACTAACCACTACACTATCCCACTGCCAGTAATGGTAATAACTATAATAGTAGTATTAGTCACAGTGAGCACTTCAGTAACAATAATAGCAATAATAAAAATAATTTGGGACAGATATTATCCAGTTTCATTAGTTACCAGTTTAAAATATAAATTTGCATTGTCATTTTTCAGAGAGCCTTTGTAGTGGCAGATTCCACAACCACCTGCGAGATGTCTTTGCCCCGCAGGTCGTTCGATATGTGGATCTGATGGAATCATCAATTGCCCAGTCAATACACAAGGGCTTTGAGAAGGAAATATGGAAGCCACAAGGGTGAGTCTTGGCGCTCAGTATTTTTAGAGAGATCAGATCGAAAGGAGATAAGCTTGACCTATTGTCAAATATGACAACAAGAATCATTTTACTTTATCTGACTTCTGTTGTTGTTGATTCTGCTAGGAATGGATGTGCCACCTCAGAGGACATGCTGTGGAAATTGGATGCACTTCAGTCGTTCATCCATGACCTTCACTGGCCAGACGAAGTCTTCGCCGAGCATTTTGCTCACCGACTGAAGCTCATGTCAGCTGACATGATAGAAGCAGCAGCCAAACGGTAAAAAACAGCTGCTCAGCTGACTCAGACTGATCAGCATCAGACCTCTTAGTCCCTTGCACTGGTTTCCTGTATGTGAGAGAACCAAATTCAAGCTGACATTTCTCATATGCAAAGTACATGCAGATCATTTGCCATGTTGCAGGTCTGTTGTCCTTGGTTGTATGTAGTAGCTCTTGTAGGATGGTACTTCCTTCTGTCAGCGCCTTCTGGAAAGTATGTTGTTCCTGGCATGCATCTTTTCTTTGCCAGCATTTATTCACATTCGACTGCCCCATTTTCATTCTATCTTACTGAGCCTGTGTTTTGCTGTCAGTTGAAAACATACCGCTTCCACTCTGCTTATGGTTCATAATGCTTCATGCTGTCCAGCTTCAAAATAACCTCTGAGGGGCTTTATCAAAGTTAACTTGTATTGTATCGTCTTGTAATGTATTGTGTTTTATGAGAACACTTGATATCTGGGTAATTGGTTGGCTTGATCACTGGCTTGATCACTTGGCATTGACTGCCTTGGTTGGCTTTCTGGTTGAGGGCTTATCAGGTTACTGGTTATATATCTGGCTCGGTTTCTGACAATACTTCTGAAAGGAAATCTAACATATGATCTTATACAGTACTTAGCTAATGTCACTTAATTAATACCAGTACTTAAAATAAAAGTAATATACATAAAACCATACAGTTTTTAAAAAAATAATAGTATTGAATCTATTAACAGTAATGTTGCAGTTCTAAATAGTTATCACTTCAGAGTATCTTAACCAATAGTGTTCCTCAAATTACTCCAGTGGCTGTGATACAAAGATAACCAGTGGATTTTCAGTGTGATCTTGAAGTTATTTAGATGCTGGCAGTTGAAAAGTCAGCAGTTTCTTTAGATAATTATCAAGTGATCATCCAGCTACTGAACTGTCATGTTTTCTAGAACCCTGAAAGCATTTGAAGTCTGGCTGAAGAAAGGCAGCAAAGGAACGGACTACATCCTGCCAACTGAGATTCTTGTTATGGTCAATGTCATTGTTGACTTCAAGAATCAAGTCAGTGAACATCATCATCATCAGCTTTGTATCATTTATATGATATATAATTCAATATAATTCATTCGATTCATTATCATTGTTCATCACCATAATTATAATTTTCTTTTTATTATAATCATCATCACCTTCACTCTCGTCTTCAAGATTGTCACCATAAGAAAAAAGCCTTTGTCAGTATCGCTGATTAGCCATTGCCTCAGGATGAATTCAAGCCCAAGGGCCGTATGCTTGATGATGACGTAACTGCTAGTCTCAGACTAACTCCGTCTTATGCCTGACTTCTGATTAAACTTGGTATGCATGACGAGGTCTTTTGCATGCTGCGTCCTGATTAGCCCTAGTCCACCTCACAGCCAGGAGTAAGTGGACTAGTCCTATCATAATGAAAGAAAACAAAATGGTGGCTGTCATAATTCGTTGTGTGCATGGGACCACTACCACTACCATCTTCTGGTTCATCTGTTCCTTCATCTTCTTCCCTCTGGCTGTTCCTTCATCACAGCTGTCTTTATATTTGTCCACTTTTTTCTTATATCATCTTGACTCCTTACTGTCCCTGTGCTGCCAGCATTCACTATCATGGCTAACCCAGCTCATGCCTCCCTCTTATGCCATGCTGACAGTAAACCCTGCAACTTGCACTGTGTGGCGTCTGGCTTCCTTCTCTGTCCTATCCCCTCCAACATGCACTGCACCTCTTCCTCTTGAGTAAAATTTGGCTTGCACTGTTGTTTCTTATCACTTTCCATTCTCAGGCTAGTTTCTCGACAGTAATTATAATTAAAAATGAAACTCAAGACATAAATACTTTTCTGAATTTAACTAAAAAATACTACAAATTAAAATAATTTTTATTAGGAAACAACTGTTGTTTGTTAAATGTGTTTCCCACATATCAGTTGTGTAAGCGGATGACCGCCTATAAATACCTTTTTTGCATATGTGTGATTAACCAAAACCACGTCTATATGGAAAAACCTATGTAAAAAACTACTTCGCGTATGTTAGTCTCCAACTTGTTAGTCATTGACCTAAGCCAGCCTCCTGCATACTGGTTTTCAAGGATTGATAGTTGGAGGCTAATTAGTCCGAGCATAGGTGCTAGTCGTAGACTAATTTAAGCCTTGCTCATGCATACAGGCCTAGGTGCATAGTATATTGATTTTAAAGAAAAACTTAAATAGAGAATATCCAAATTAGCAGGAAAAACCAATGTGGTAAAAATGGTGATCATCAGAATGCAACAGTAATATATGAAAATGATGGTTGACAGTGAAAAGGACAGTGAAAATGAACAGCAGGAATGAGGAAAACTTGAAACTGTGATAAAAATGATAACGATAATAAGAGTGATAACGGTGATTAAAAAGAGTTGATTATGATGATGCGCATGGAGATGTTGATGGATTTGGTGACAATGCCAGTTAGAAGGAAATGTCTAAGAGAATGGCAATAAAGAGGATGACAGTGGCAGTGATGAATGAAGGAGGAGTCGATACTGATGCAGGTAATAATGTTGGTATTTTAGCATCGTTATCACGCAACGAACGATGACTTCATCGACAAGATCCAGGCAGAGGTCACTCGTTCTCTTCTGGAAAAGGTCAGCCTCTGTTCTTTGTGTGGTGCCGAGTGTTTAACAGACACAAGCATGCACACACACACATACACGAACATATGCGCATATACACACACCTCTGTACTTACCTACATGCGAACGTGTGCGCACATACACTTGTGGAAGATAGGAAGATGCTCTCTATTATTACATGTTTGTAAACTGACAAAAGTCTTAAAAAGAAGCAGAATCGTTGGATTGAAACCTATTTTAACTTAATTGCATATGTGACAACAACAGTCAGCAACTAGACAACTTCTTCATCCTCTTCTTATGGGTTGCAGTACTTAACAGGGAAATATCAGTTATCATACTCTATTTGAACCCCCTTAATGAAAAGAAGACATGTTAGCTGTCTGCCACCATGCTTGCCAAAAGATTGATACAGCAACCGACAACCTCTTCTTCCTCTTCTTATGGGTTGCAGTACTTAACAGGGAAATATCAGTTATCATACTCTATTTGAACCCCCTTAACGAAAGGAAGATACGTATGCTGTCTGCCACCATGCTTGCCAAAAGATTGATACAGCAACTGACAACCTCTTCTTCCTCTTCTTATGGATTGCAGTACTTAACAGGGAAATATCAGTTATCGTACTCTATTTGAACCCCCTTAACGAAAGGAAGATACGTTAGCTGTCTGCCACCATGCTTGCCAAAAGATTGATACAGCAACTGACAACCTCTTCTTCCTTTTCTTATGGGTTGCAGTACTTAACAGGGAAATATCAGTTATCATACTCTATTTGAACCCCCTTAATGAGAGGAAGACATGTTAGCTGTCTGCCACCATGCCTGCCAAAATATTGATAAACAGATGAAATAACAGATGATGCTTAAATAAGGAATGGGTTGTGCTTCAATGGCCTCATTGTCATGCTCTGCATAGCATCAGTCGATGGGAGTTCAGACAGTTCTCTCATTTCTGTTTAAATCTGGTATTTTGGCCAGTTTACTCTATTTTGATACTAGAGCAATTGCTGAGGGATTTCCTGTGCTAGGTGCTGCTAATGCCTCTGTCATCATAATTTATTACTACAGTGTATGGTTATTATTTGCCAATGTTTCAATGCTAGCTGACCATGATGCCATACTTAGTAACTGTAGTAACTTGAATGATCTTGGTTTGGGTGTGTGTAGTTTTAGTGGTTTTTTGTTTTAGCAAAAGTTGCTGGTTTCTGATTGTGGTTAAGGTTTGTAAAATGTTAGTTGAACGGTAATAATGATTATGAGTATCATTTATAGTGCTCAGCAACATACTTTGTTGTGTAAATTCTATCATTATGTTGCTTTTTTCGTAGATAGTTTATTTCTGTTGAGACTGTGATGCTGTGAAAACTGAATTGCCTTGAAAATTCGGTTTCCTGTTGTAAACTTATGAGCTAGATATATTCTGTTAGTGTTGTCATGGCTTTTAATCCTATTTTTTTCTTGCTATTCAGGCTGGTTGTTTGTGTTTTTGTTGTAGTTGTTAGGTGTACTGGAAAATACGCTAAGCAAACTAGCCAGATATGACCAGAGTTCACTTTTCTCTTCAATTCTTTCACTAACAGTAAGTTGCTGGTATTACTGACTTGTGACATTTTCTGCAGTGTAATATAATTAGGTAATTGTCAACTTTTTCCTGTTTTGCATTCTTATGCATTAGCTGATCAATGTGTAACCAAGGTATGATTTGTGGTTTTCAGAAGTGAGAGAGGGGAAGGGGTATGGGTAGGAGCAAAATATGTGTGACAAATGAACTGAAGAACAGTTATTTTCTCATTAAGTCATGCAATTTTTTAAAATTTCTCTGCCTCTTTTCCCGGTTTTGTAATTTCTTTCACTGTGGTTGTTAATTCTAATTTCCATCACTGTGATTATGGCTGCAACATTATGTTGCTTGCTTTTGTATTTTGCTTTGTTTCTATTCCTGCTCCTGTTATTGGATTTGCATGTGCATCACTGCTGGCTGGTCTGTCTTTTTTTGAACTTGGCTCAAACCCGTTCATTTTACCTGTATCCTGGTGCTGCTTTTTCGATTTATGTGTATGTGCAACTGCTATTTGATACCAATGACATTATTTTCCATCTGGATTGAATGTAAATTTATGTAAAACATCTTCAGTTACCCATCATGGGCTGTTTTTGTATCTGCTTCTGTTGCTTTGTTTGGCTGGTAATATTGAAATAAATCCTGGTCCAGTTACACTTACAGCATCTGGATGTTGGTCAGTTAAACATTTGATTTCTTCAGAATATTCTTTGCATATAGTTGCTCTTAATGAGACTTGGCTTCAGGTTCAATAGGTTCTTATTAATTTTGCCAGAAACCGACTGATGAGTTGGGCCGAACATACGTCGGCTTCGTTCGCGTCAGCCTTGAACAGATTCGCCAGAAAGTCAATGATGAGTTGTACATTCTCAACTTCTTTGAGGTCATTCAGTACACCTGACTTTGAAGATTGTTTCTGTTAAGAAGATTATCTCTCAGTCATACACACCCAGCAGCAGATTATAAGAACATAAACAGTATTAAACAGTGACTACAATTGCATCATGTGGTGAATAAACTGTCTCATTTGTGCATCAAAACGTGATAGTCAGATTGCTGTCTTAATGGTAATGATGATGTCAATACTGATAAGTTTGATGATTACGATGATTGTAGCAAATAATTAAAATAATGATGTTCCTATCAGATTATGATAAAATTTTAAATAAAAATAACTGGCACATATTATGACTTGTTCAGTTGTTTTTGATTGCAGACGTGGTATGCTGCACAGATGAAGATGATTTGTGATTGGCTGACTGACAGACTAGACTCATCCCTCCACCCCTATCAGCTGGCTTGCCTAATGAACATCACAAGAGTAAGCAGTTTCTAAATATGACATAAATCTATTCTTTTCTACGACTGATATGTAAATCATATGAACTATTACATTTTCCTTAAATAAGTAAGAGTAGCCTCACTGCTTTACAAAAGTTTGACCTGGTCTTAGCTTTGCAGGTGCTTTGGCATCTATATTACAAGGTTTCAGCAGGGCATTGATTATGGATGAACCAAAATTGGATTTCATAAATGAGTTGAGCATCTGTGCAAGCTGCAGAGTGCTTAGTGTTGGCATTGGAGCAAGCAGTACCTACCACAAAGGAATAATGAGCTTGGGAGATGTGTCAGCTCTCATGAACTTCTCTCGTCTTCCAAACAACTTGAATTCAGTCTGTGTTTGATAAACAAATATAGTCACTTTGTAACTTCGAGACGGGAGCTCAAAGTAAAGATGATACTATTAATTGGAGGATATTGAAATTACTGTATATAATTGGCTCTCTTAATTTTTTACCCCTTAATTTTTTACTTTGGAAAGTAGGAAAGTCAGTGTCACGTGCATAACTTGGGAACACCACTACTTTGAGCTGTCCATCCTATTGTCAGCAGTTTGTATGCTTTTGGCTCCATGAAAATATCAGCTCTGAAGATAGGCTTTGTGCAACACAGCATGCATATTCCCTCCCATTCAAAATCGTGTACCACCCCTAAATTTTGGTCTGACTTATTGAAGCTCTTACTGAAGTGGTAGGCAAATTTATTCACAACATCAGAATTACTGTGGCAGCCAACATATAGAATTGGTCAGTTAACCCTGACAGCCACCTTATTTTTCAATTTACATGCCGATTTATTGCATGCAGAAAACCAGATGACAAATGTCCAGCACTGAACCATGTTATGCTAGAAACATGAATCAGCTTTAAATTTGATCAAGCTCATCATTCCAGGAAGGCTTCAGTGAACTGGACTTAATTCTACACACAGTTTTGCAGCATTATGAAGCACATGAACAATGGCACTTTAGTACTTACTAATTAGCTGGCGATGCTGCTGGTCATTGCACACCCAAAACACCGAGGAGTATTAATTAGCTCCAGCTTCCATCTTGTGGGTATACAGTACCAGTACCCTGACAAGTCTGTGGTGTTTTAGGTGCAGTCTGTGCTAAAATAACTATTCTGTGCATGTGTCTTGTGATCTTGGCTTGAACCTCATAAAAAAGTGACCACCCCAGTTTGGACTTTCATAATTGTCCAAAATGTTTTGACTTATATGTGAATATTTATGGTATTAAACAACTTAAATAAGGAAATTAGCAAAATTAACAAATTATACTGAACTAAATTACTAAACAGATTCCTTTGAATAAGAACTGACAGCATTAATGTCTGTCAAAAATTCAGTGAGAATTTTTCTAGACATTTCATTTTCACTTTTGCTTGACTGACTGACTATCCTTGTTTCCAGAAGTCTTATTCAGACTTTGAGCTCCAGGGAGTTTCAGAGACAGAATTGAACAGCAAAATCTACCAGACAATATGTAGCCGTTTACAGGTAATTACTTGCAATCATTGATAATATAAGTATTAATCAGTGATAATAAGTGATAATCAGTGAGTTATTTATTGCTAATGCCTTTTACCTCTGCACCCATGGTTCGAGTTCTGATAAAACGAATTTGTTGTCAAGCTACATATACCTACTAGTCTCGGAGTCATGATTTGTGCCGATTTACTTAGAAATGATATACATTTGTATGTATGTAAGTATGTATGTACACCTAGGTATCTATGTATGCATTGTATTTTATGTGTGTTTCACAATGCATCATGTCGTAGCGTAAGTGCACATTATGCTTCTTGGGAACACCAATTATTTGCTAACAAATAAAATACTGAATATTACCTCTTAGCACCATTAAAAGATATTAGTATAAATATTAATATAAACTCTGTTTCACAAAGGTTCTTTCCTTCCACTCAGCCGTTACATTTCATGCTTTTTAATTTACTACAATTGCATACAGTTACAAATGCTAATGTGCAATAATTCACTTCCATTCTAAATGGCAATATCACCTGAAAGACAAGCAACCTTTATTAGAAAGATAAAGAGTAAGTGAGTAAAAGCAGCTAACTTTATTGTTAGAAAGATAAAAAGTACGAAAGCATATCTTTGCTTTATCATATATTTTAAAACTTCTAAGGATCATCACGGGCCACGAGAAATAACTTGGTTGGATGTACACAGCCCGAGTGCGTCGTATATGAGATCCCTGATCTAGACATTTACTATAGTGCCTTATAAGTAGGCCTACCTTTCAAAACCTTGTACTTGTGTATATATGTATATGTATATACATGTATGTATGTATGTATGTATGTATCTATTTGTGAGTTTCAGGGGAGCAACAAGATTTTAAGCAGGACTGTCTGTTGGACAAAGAAAAGAGTCAGTGCAAGCAATGCAATATACAAGAGTACAGTGTTGATAACTCGGAGTTAGATATCAACAGTTTGAAAGGGCCCAGGACCATACTTCTGATGAATTTCTAAATATGCCTGTTAATAAGCATTTCACCTTTACCCTAGCTCCCAATTAAAATCCAAAATAAAATCTTTTTTCTTGTGGAAATTTGCTTCTACTTAACACAAAACGTGTTATGTTCTTGTGGACTACAGACGTACACCTACTGGTACTGTCCCATGTTGTTGACTCCCATGTACCAATACGTTATGGAGAACAATTATGTTTATACTCAGTTACAAATGCAGTCACAATAGTCGTAAACGGGTCGGTGTTTTCTGTTCTTTGAAGGTTGAAGAAGCCACTCAGTCAGTTACTCAGAGTGAATCCCGCAGCATGATCAAGTTTCTAAGCAATGGAGCATCCCGTGCTTCAGATGGATCATACTGAGAATCAGGATTGAAAAACAAGGTTCAAGGATCAAGATCTAATCCAATGCCACCCTTCTGTCTAAAATAATCTAATGTAATCTGATGACTTCAATAGCACAAGTACAGCTAAGCCTCAGCATAGCACGTACAGTAGTTACAGCATAGATTCAGTTGTGTTATCATAATTCCAAATTTGTCAACAATGTCCTGAATCTAATTTCCACTGGTTTTGTAACATCTAAGTTCAACAAATTAGTGAATAATGTGTTAATTATTTAATCACAGGTAGATAGGCACCTTGTGTTCTTGTGATGATGAGGCTTACTGTATAACATGCATATGATGTTGCATATGATGATAATATTGACACAGATAACTGTCGCTGCAAAAGCTAGTCAGATTGTGAGTTGAGTCTGTGAAAATGAAAAGACGGCCTTTAGGCTTCTTAGATTCAACTTGTCCTCATTTTCCATTATAGAAATACGATAAGGACATTAAAGAAAATTTTTGCTTTCACAATTTATCACCGTTATCATTAATGTCATCATTATTATTATCATTTTGGTGTCATTCTTTATCTATAAAATAATAAACATTGTCAAAGTCATATTTATAATTAGTTTTCAAATTCAAGATGTGATTGTGTTGTTAAAAGACATGACTAGATTGTTAAATTAATGATTCAGAGTGTATCAATGGCATTAGGTGTCAGAATTAGTTCTGAAATGAAGTTAGCAGTTCTTTTCAATTCATTGCCAAAATGCTAGGTTTTGGTGAAAATATAAAGCAGTATTTGAATTTAATTGGTTGAAATTGTAATTGAATGTGGATGTTTAGACAGGTTTATTTATTGGGTAGCAAATTCAACTACTTCACTTACATTACTTTTTTATACTTTCCTCGACTTTACTGTGAAACAGAAACTGTTTAGTTTTTAAGTTGTTTTGTTTTCCACTTGCTATTTAAACTCTGATATTAATGCTACTTTTTTCGCCTCTTCATCATGATTATTATATTTCTATGATATTTGTTATGACAGATAACAACCTTTGTGTTCTTTTCCTGGCACTGGGGTTTGATATCTGTGTGTCTGTCTCTTTTCTTTGTCCTCCACTACAAACTGAAATCATCATAATCAGTTATTGGTAATAGTTAGAGAGAGCTTATTTCTCTGTCTTCTTGTTTGCACTCGGCTGGTCTCTCTTCTTTCTCCAGTCTCTTTTCTGTTTCTTAACAATGGCAGATAATTACGTTTCACTGAAACAGAAGACATTGCGTAGCACCTTCAGTCCATTCATAGTTCGGCTTCATAGCTGGTCAGAGCTCCTTATGTTCACCAGTTATACATTTGTTGGCCATTACAATCATCAGCCACTGGCGCCACCTGGTCACTGCTCGTGTCAACTGGTGCTTATGTGCAAATAGTAGCGTTTATAGCAAGGTGGCTGGAATGTAAATGTGTAGTATGTGTATACTTTCGTGAGGCATGTTTCGATAGGTTGATAATCGGTTTATGTGAAGCTGTTTTAGATAAACGATGTTTTCTAGATGACGTTTCTACTTGATGTCTAACATACTTGCTGTTAATTCTCATGCGTTTTAGTTTGTTCAGTGACTGTTTCAGCACTGGCTGAGGATTAGAGTACTGTACAGTGTGAATTTATTTGTTTTATTTATTTATTCATTTAAATTATTTATTTATTTGAAGGTCAGTTTATACAGGTGACAAATTGTCTCAATTTAAGCATTTAACTCAGACCTATGATCATAGATGGTTTTATAAGTATAACCTAGACAGATTTTATACTAGGTTTAGATATTTCGTTTACCTGTTCTGTATTATTCCTGCCAAGTGGGGTATGAATGTGCCGACATCAATGCATTCTTTTGTTTAATACATTCCGGCTCACGGCTAAAATCATTGCTTCAAGAACAGAATATTTGACCAATTTATATTTTAAACAAATTGTCTGTTAACAAATTTAAGTCAGACTTCATTGCAAGACAGTCAGGGTTGACAATCAGCAGATAAGTGTGTCTGTGCGTACCTGAAGGCCACAGAGTCTGTGGTTCCTGTGCTGGTTTCTCTGACCTACAGGAATTCGACCTGGCTTCTCCAATGGATTTTGATTACGATTTCACTTGAAGCAACCATCGATTGATGCCTGGGCATTATGCTACTAGCATTATAGAAGTCATTAGACTAGAATAGATTTATTACAAGATGCTATTTATATCTCAGAGCATTCTAGTGACATTAGTGTCAGCTTTACCAAAATTACATTATAATGTGGAGCAGTGGTGTAGGAAAGTCTTAAAGGTCTTAAAAACAGTCTTAACTTTAGCATTTGTAGCAATAAAAATGAGTTTTAAGACAGCTAAACACACAGTTGAATTTGCGGCTATCAGCTTTTCTCTTGTAAATGTTCAGTTTTGTGGACTTAAGCTTATCACCACCCTATATGATTTTGTGGTTAGAAAGTTAATATTTCTTGTAGGTTGTAGGAAAATATCTTAGAAGGTTGTTTCTTCTTTAAATTGCTCCATTTGCTGCCAGTGATTTTCCTTTGATTTGCCCCAGAAAAGCTGGTAACAATTAAATGTAATGTTACCAAAATTAATATGTTGCCTTTTTGAGCCTAGCAAAAGACATGCATATGCACACGCACACACCTAAAAGACACACACACAATTTTGCACACTGCTTGACCTTAGTTGTATTTGTTATCTTAATCAAAAGAACACCCCAGTCCTCTTAATATTTAGCTGAACTGGTGCTATATAAATGTCCTTCTATAGTACAGTAGTAGATATTATATGGCTTGTGTTACATTAAATAACAATAGTAGATATTAAGTAATTAATTAATTAATTAATGAACATGTGAAACTTTGTGAAAATAACTTGTTTATATGAGTTGAATATTTCTTACGGAAAACAGATGGTATTGGTAGTAATGATTAACGTAAATTTTAGTGATATAAAGAACATATAGAGTAATGTATAGTACTATGAATGAATTATAGTCATATGGCCAAAATATTGCATAGCTTGATTTAGACTAGAATAGTCCTTAAATGGATTATACTATTTTCTAAAGTAATTAATTTTGTCTGTTATTATTATATCATATGTTATTATTTTTATTATCAGTGTTATTATGATTGTTATTATGGAGCTGTGTCAATAACTTGTTTATTAATACAAGCTCTTATTTCTGTTTTGTTAAGTATATTTCTTCCTAATCCTTGGCGCTGCCCGCCATCTAGTCATTTCTGCTGCCGCTTGCCAAGCAGTATTTGTGTTCTGTTCAGATGGGGAGGAATAATTATGATTTGCAAATGAATATTAAAGAACTTGAACTTCATGAATAAAGAATGAACTTTAAGAATATTAATTAATCTGTACATTCAGTGTGTATTCTCAGATGATTGTTTAATACAGAGCTTTGGTGATATTTATTGTCTATCTCCATTTATTGTCATATCTGTGTTGTTGATGATGGGATCATATAATGTACTGCATAAGATGGCCAGGGACCATGCGGGCTTCACGAAGGCAGGCAACGTCGTGGCTTCTTAGCGGTTGGGCTGTCTACCAGGAATGGCCTCCCTCTAGATCTATATGTGTCGTTCTGGCCACGGACGCTACAAGCACCGTTTACCAACATTTGAAAGCTGTTCTCTTTCGCACTGAATGGTCTGGGTGCAACTCTGATAGGGCGTTATATAAATGTTCATATCTGTTAAAATGTGTAGACTACTTTGGATCTTTTGTTGAGCTGATGTGAATGTTTTTGCAACAGAGAGAAGTCTACACATTGCCGATGAACCAGGCCGCAACATTAGGTGTTGAGCCAAAGTTCACACTTAATTGATTCTCCACACTGTTGTGTAGAGAGTGAACGAATGATGGCCATGCAGTCCTGGGCACTGGTGCATCTACTACTTGCCCAAAGCTAGGGACATGTCTCCTAAATTTAGAGGAGGTGGGACTTCCCTGTTATCAGCTAGACAATAGTTTCTCCTGTGACCCCAGAAACGAGTAGTTTAATGGATTTAGTTTATCCAGTAAAATGCACCTTCACTGTGTTTAGTTCGATGAAGGTGCATTTTACTGAGTTGAAGCAGCTCCAGCTGAGGAGGACCACAGGGCAACCCGACGGGCCGCGATGAATGAAGCCGGGAGGTCCTGGGGTCCGGAACCCCCTGAGACCTCAGGCCAAGACCTTCACTCTTTGGATTCGTGTGGATCCGATGCAGGGGCGTAGCAATAGGTTGTGCAGGTTGTGCAAAGCACAAGGACCCTCCAAGGGGCCAAGGCCCGGTTGCTCAAGTACTTAAAGCAAAATAGCCAAAGTTCAGTTTGCACAAGGGCCCTCGGAAGGCTAGCCACTGATCCGATGCAATATTTTAGGTCTACCCTCTGATCGGCAACTCGACTGCCTACGACTATTACATAGTAGAATATTTTTCAAGACTGATTTCGCGTACGCACTCGATTCCTGACCTCTTTTATTTCAGCATTGAGAGACACATGCGGCACAATCAAAGTACGCCTACTGTGTCATCTCTGTCAATTTCCTAAAGGGGGCCGGGAATTTGAACCCAGGTCACGGCGGTAAATCGGGGCGACTTATCAACATCTCTGTTACCGTGCAAACGTTGGCATCATAAGGCTTTTTTAGTAGTAGGCCTCTGCTTCGCTCAGCCTCTCGTTTTTCCTGTCAGGTTCTTGATCAAATTCTTTCCCGATCTGCTGTTTCTCTAGACCAGCGAGTGTGAAAAGGTGAAACTGAACTTCGGATAGGCCTACCAATGCTAACGATTTCATCGAATATCTGCTCTAGGAATGAACCGAGTGTAGTACAAGTTTATAATCTGGATGGATTAGATAAAATGAGTCCGTGTTCCTTAGTTATTTGACGTATAGTCAGAAGCTACCAGGTGCATAGTCTAAGTAAACACCGTACACTTACTCCTAACATAAGCTTACTTCTCGAGTCTGCCATCGGCGGACGATTTCAATCATCTGACACGATCGATCAGCGAGGTGGTGATTAATCGATGTCGTGCTAATTTTACAATGCTCTGGTTTTGTGGCCACTTCTTGTCTAATGTACGGATGAAAATTGAAAAAAGGCCTATGAATTAGATCAGTCGTCAGTAGCTTTAATTGTTAACCTTTCACGCCATGCAAGTTCATTTAAATTATAAATATAAAGCTAAAAGATTTAAGTTGGCTATTAAACATCGATTAGATTGATCCAAAGTTATGCCTGAATAAGAGTTTGCTGTAGCCTGAGCACTGTTCACTTTCCGTGGTAAATTTCTGATTTTTTACAAATATTCGTGAGTCATAACAGGAACTCATTTACTCTGAAAACATTCTGTGGATGACAAGGTTTACGGAATTAACTTTATTTTAATGGTATTTTACAAAATATAGATTTCTGTTAGCTTAGCATATCTTTACACGGTAGCATATGCGTCGTGAGCTTGTTAACTATAATGTGTTCCAAAAGCAGCACAAACACCTAACTCAGATATGCTCAGTCCATATCAAATGCTTCAAAATGCGTTGGATTCCAGGGCTCTGCCCCAAGCCCCGCTGGAGAGCTTACAACGCTCCCCAGATTCCCTAATAGGTGGAGCATTCGCTCCTTCAGCTTCCACTGTCTCGGGACCACCTCAGTTTCATCTAGGTACTGGACCCCTCCGACTACAAAAAGTCCGTATATTCCCATATGGGTCCACACACATATATATATATATATATATATATATATATATATATATATATATATATATATATATATATATATATATGTGTGGACCCATATGTAGGACATCTGGAGCCCATATATACAATCTTGTCGTTTTATCATTTCTTCGACAGATGGAGCGGCTGTCGGGGACTGTAGGGCCTATATATAGAACCATTCAATAATTGACAGACAGAAGAGAGAGAGAGAGACAGAGAGACAGAGACAGAGAGACAGAGAGACAGAGAGAGTTGGCAGATGCGTATAATGTATATTCACGCAGATATGTCATTAATGCCATTTTATCATTTAAAAAACAAAACCATTATCCTGTCTCTCTTTCTCTCTCGCTCTATCATTCTCCCCCTTTCTCTCTTATCTATCTATCTCGCTCTCCTGTCTGTCTGTCTTTCTGTCTCTCGCTCTGGGAGTGAAATCGAGTGTACATAGGCGTTTCCATGACACTTGTCGACATGTGCCTAATTGTCTTGGACCTTTTCGAATTCAGACCTGATCTATGCAACGATTTAATACTCAAGTTGGCGGCATACCATTTCGCCAGCGGACTTTGCTTTCATACTGAATGCTGAAAGTTCTGGTTCCGGCAACATGGACGCTAATAAGTCGGTGATGTCTCCGTCAACACGATGAATTCTACAGGGTCTGGAACGGTCTTTCGGTTGAGTTTCTGTGCCCAGTGGCCTTTTGAGTGGAGACGATAGGTCCTATAACGTTGGGAATGATTCGTGAGGAGGCTGAAGTTTTTTTTAAAAAATCCAGTCACCGTCTTATTCAGTTCCTTCCTGCAAAGCATTTCCATAAATTCATTTTACAGAAAAAGTGGAATGCATTTGAACTAGCATGCTTCCATATACTGCTGCATAAAAAAACCATTCATCATCCGCTCACTGTATAAATATAAAAATTTTGATCACGCTATACATGTAGTTCCCATGATTGCTCCAATGTTTTTCGTTCCAACCGTATATAAAGTTTTATGCCGTCAGTTTCTTCTCGAACTGTACATAACTTAGACTTTTTAAATTGCTTGTAATATTGCATCGTTTTTTACTGACATTGTGCTACTTTTGTGGGCATTTGTCTGGTGTTAATAAAGATTACTTGCTTGCTTGCTTACTGCCTTACTTACTTACTTACTTACTTGCCTACTTACTTACTTACTTACTTACTTACTTACTTACTTACTTACCTACTTACCTACTTACTTGCTTGCTTACTTAATTAATTACCTACTTACTCACTTACTCACTTACTTACTTACTTACTTACTTACTTATTTACCTACTTGCTTACCTACTTACTTACTTACTTACTTACTGCCTTACTTGCTTACTTAGATCGAGTCTTTCGATCGATGGTTCGGTTCAACGGGCTTCGTAGGTCCTGCCTCTTTCGAAAATCTTCTCTGGTCTTGATTCTCGTGACTGCAAAGCGTCCTTGAAATTGCTAGAGTAGGCCTACAGCTACGAGCGAGGTATCATAAATTATATAGGCCTATGTAACTAAGTGATGCTGCGTTACTACAAGACTACAGGACTACGTGATGCCAAGGCTACTTTGACTAACAGACTACGTTAAGCATTTATATCCATGTCATTAATTTCCATAAGACATTACAAAAAGTTATTTAAAAGTTAGTAGCGCAGAATTTAATAACAAATCCTGGAATGTCGTAAACCTCTTTCATAAACACGGTTGTTTTACAAGAGCAGTTGTAAGTCATTGGAAACAGACTTCCTGATAGCATCAAGTATATGGGATTTGTTGATATTCCTCTACATGCCAGGCTTCAAGGCCTGGCCTTGGCGTTCAGGCCAGATTTAAGGCCTCAGCCTCGTGACGTCTGGCCTCTGGTGACGTTAATTGTGGCCTTCGGCCTCGAGGTTTCGTTAGCTACATCGGTTAACCCGTACGTCAAGGCACCTCTGATCATGAGGACGCCGGTTCGCGTCCCGGTCGTGTCTTATTTCATAGGTTTGAATCTCGGGCTGCACTACATAGCGTGGCGCTCATTCAGACGGGCAGCCGTGGTTAAGGGTCTCACCCCATTAATTCATTGAAAAATGAGCAGGGTCGAGACCATGCGGTCGCTATAGAAAAGCGTGTACATTTATAGTTTAAAGTGATACTAGCTCTGTGTTAATTCACCCGATGAGCAGTGGTTGTGTAGAGCAAAAGAATCGCAATATGCACAGGGTCTTTTACATTCCTAACGCATGCAAGGAATAGAAAGGGGAAGTGTGACTTGAAGGCAGTGGGATAGGTGAAAAGAGAAGAACTTCTCTTACGCAATTCACGGAACAGTTCAACCTCACGTGCAGTCTAGAGCCCGTTATCTTAAACCCCCGTCACTCTTTCTAGTTTAATATTAGGCCTCTAATCATAAAAATAACTCGATGCTGTCATAGGCCTATATCTTGCTCTTTACTTTCCTAGTTTTTCTTTGCCAGAATAACTTATAGATGTCGTGATGGTTATTTTATTACCATCGGAGTAATTTATTCACCATTGTCTTTTATGGACCGCGTGATTTTTGTCCCCCGAGACTCATAAGCTAACGTCGTTCGCAACAACTCCTTCATCGATCCCTGGAAAACGAAGACAGTGATCATGAGCATCATGACGATCATGATGAGTCTCTCGAGACGAATATACAGCAGGTGGGAAGATTGTGATTAACGGCAAGCACAGCAGCAAACTCAATCCTTGGATTTCTAGACAACAGTATTTGGACGCGAAACTCGGACTTAAACTTACGGCCGATCAGCATCTCTGGACTTCCATACGTTGGTATACGAACGGCAAAATAGTACGTCAACGTCTTTGGACTTCTAAACAAGATTTATGCGTCTGTGCAAGGGGCCCTTACTTAAATGCGCTGATTTTTGCGTTCACATGGCTTTAGAAAGAAGCCCATGACCAGCCATAGATGATTATTTTAGAACGTATGTTAGACAAAGATGCTTATGGTTTCAATTCACATCTGTCGATTCATAGCGCCGTTAAAGTTATGACGAGCCGAAAATTTTTGTCCTTTTATTGGCTATAGACCGAAGCTTTCTCATTCGCTAGGGGCGCTTCGATCAATTATCGCGACTGTTTGGAGGTAATTTCGCGCAGTTTCTTCCACGTGATTTGCGGGAGCGCATTCAGACGTAGAATGGTGCGAATTTCAGCTATTGGCCCCGACGGAGTCGTAAAGTGACTTCACTCTGCAGAAGCGCCAGTTCACGTCACTCGTGTATCAGGTTGGCTTGTATCAAGAACGCATATGTTTACTATTCCGTGTATATTGCCAGACTGGCGTTACTGCCACAGTGCGTGGCGTATCTCTAATGTCAATGTCGACTACTGGGGTGTGGCCTATATCTCTTGCCAATATCGTCACATCTTATTTTTAAAGAAAACAGCCTGTTCTCAGAATTTCTAAGTCTAGAAAGTTCTGTTTTAAAAGTTTATTTTGCGAGTCAATTCAGTTCCTGTGGAGGGCTGGACGCTTCACAATGCGTTCAGAAAGCGTAATGACTGGCGCTGTTTTGCTATGGCAGGTCTGTTTAGTTGACAAGGTCGTGGAGGAGGTGGGAGAGAGATCGCGGCTCGTGTTCTGTGGCTGTTTCGCGGCTGACAGATCGGTCGGCGCCGTGTTTGAAGTCGCGGTAGCAAGTAGCCTGTTTAAAATAGTCAGGCATGGTCGACTCGGCATCAGAAGCCCGGATGTTATTTGAACAGGCGATATTGCTGAGAATTGTTGAGACGACATAATCTTCCATTCGTGTCGTAGTCTTTACTGCGTTCTCAATTCTTCCATTTGATTCAGGGCAGCGCGGAAGGGTGACACTTGCCAAGAACTCGTATTGGTAACAGAAACGTTTGAACTCGTTGGAACAGAAAAGGGTGTAGTCTGATATTGCTTAAGAGTGAAGGCCGCGTCTGGCAGTGTTGTCGCAGGCAGTAGACGATATCTGCCATTTTTTATGGTAAGCGATCGCTTTCAAAGAATCCCGACAAGCAATCGACTGTAATCAAACAGTCTGTATCGGCAAACATTCTGTATCAAAAGTGTCAACTCCGACACTTTCCCATGGTCGACTCAGCATCAGGAATCCTTTCTAAATGGACAGCTGCCGGTAGGGCTCGTCGATTTCACACGTTTCCGATGCTCTTTTGATGTCTGCTGTAAGCGTCGCTTCATATAGGCTTCCCGTATTTCGCATATGTTGCCTTGGACGGTGAGCAACAGATCAATTTTCGGATTGGAAGCGTTTCAAAGGATAGTGGATTAATTATGTCAAAGCGGCAAGATTGGATCCACTGGAAAGAGGTTGCCCGGCGGCAATTTTCCCTCCGTTCATTGGTTCGGACGCTTATGAAATCTTTTGTCAACGATGGACTTCGCGCGAGAAAAGGACGCATTGTGAAGCGTCCAGCTCGCTTCAGGGACTAAATTAACTCGCAAAACAGCCAAAGAAAATAGGACTTCCTTGACTTAGAAATTCTTAAAGCTCGCAATTTACTTTTAAAAAGGAGATGTAAGGGTATTGGCTAGGATATAGGTCACACCCCAATACGTAGTTAACAATGAAGTTAGAGATAGGCCACGCCCCTAGCCTAATTATAGTCATTGCATTGTTGTAGTAAGTAATATTTTGAAGTCTTTGAAGTCTGCGCAGTCGAGTAACTACAGAGCAATTGGATGTTTCGCTCGGAAGTGAACCCGATTCACTTGTCACCTTCAGGATTTTGCTTATTTAGTTATTTGCAGGCTGAAAATAAGCTTGTTAATTTAACAGTAGTCCTCGAATCAAGCAGATTCAAGGAATCAAGAACTGCTGTTCAATATGTGGATAGCTGTCCTCGAAACAAGCTGTTCTAAGATCATGGGATGATGACGATGATGATTTTCGACCAGACTTCTCTCCGTCGGATTATGTTTTTTTCACTGCGGTTTTACTTTGAGCGACAATGTACTGAGCCTTGTTATTATGATAACGGCGCTATAGAAGTCATTAGACTGAATTATATTAGATGACGGGAAAGAGAAATACAACTGCAATCCTGTTCTTTCCAAATAGAGTTGAGAGGCCAGTAATGAAATGCAAGTCGAAGATGTGTTGCATTGTACATTAATCAGTTTTGCTAGGATAGGACATTGACCTCAAACAAAGCAGCGGCGCAGTAAAACATTCTTTTCCTCAGATTCTCCGACGATCTGCTGCGAATCTGTCTCCGCATCCGTTTCCAAGTTTGTCTCTTCATCTGCATATTGACCTTAGTGGCCTAATTCTAGAATTGCACACCAAGATGAATAATTGCTAATAATTGCTAGTTTGTCGCAGATCTCCTTAGATAGTTATCGCCCGGCTGTCTGTCTGTCTGCCTCTGTCTGTCTGTCTGTCTGTCTCTTGTTCTATTTGTATTTTTATCTATCTCTTGTCCTTCTCCTTTCTTTCAATCCTTTGTTCCTTCGCCGTCACCGTCTGTGTCCCTGGTCGCATAGAAATCTCACTGGGAGCCGTGCAATGACACGCAAGAGCTGCCAGCTTCTTGAGAGATTGCCTTCATCCATATTCAGCTGACCTCTGACCCAGGAGGACGTCACCCATCGTGGTCGTGAAATGTTTTCATTAAATCAGAAGGAGTCTGCAGTTCTTTGCTTCAGACAGCTGCTCGGACAAGATAATCAGATAACGAGATCATCGGAAAACTTTAGAAGAATTCACCATTGACCAGCAGCCAGTGATTAATAAATAATAAGTAAGTGAATTCCGCGAAATTGGTCGATTGGTTCGCAAAAGAAAGATGACACAATCATCAGAATTGATAAGAATTCAGGTTCTTGTACCCGAAATTGTCTGAATTGAACTGAATAAAACTTTATTGATCAAATGCGGAAAATCGTGTATTTTGATATTTGTCTATCAATCATATTTCATGTGTCAAGGGTAATACTCAAAAGGGACCACGTGTCGAAAAAGAACCACAGCCGCTAATGAACCCATCTATTTCTGTAGCTTATACGCATTTACAAGTGACAAGCTTTTGTCCTTGGGCTAAAGCAAGTTCCGTTACTGATAGTGTGGACACATTTGCAGCATTGCAAGCGGTAACAATAAAAATCATTTAGGAAATTATGAATACCCTTAATACGGTTTTAAACTGGCGCAAAGTGGAAAAGTTTATGAAGTTGGCTGGTATAGTTGGTCGTTGGATCTGCTATCGTTACTTAGAATTTCTAAAATTTTCTATAATTTACTGTAGACCTACTTTAATGTTTAGCTTCGCTTTTCAAATGGCTCGTAAAATGGCTAATAAAATGGTTGGATGAACGAGAGGACACAGAAAGCTAAGCACCGTAACTGAAAAGCACAGGCAGGCAGGCAGGCAGGCAGGCAGGCAGGCAGGCAGGCAGGCAGGCAGGCAGGCAGGCAGGCAGGCAGGCAGGCAGGCAGGCAGGCAGGCAGGCAGGCAGGCAGGCAGGCAGGCAGGCAGGCAGGCAGGCAGGCAGGCATTTTACACCGATTCAAGCTAGGGGAAAGCCTGCCTTCTTCCCAGTAGAGGTGGATTTTCTGGATGTTAGACGGATTCAATTCCTCTGGCGTAATCTGGGTTGAACGTGGCTTCACTTCTTCTATGTGTTGAAAAGGAATAGACGGGCAGCAACAAAGAAATAGAGACAGAAATAGAGACAGAAATAGAGACAGAGAAATAGAGAGACAGAGAAATAGAGAGGCAGAGAAATAGAGAGACAGAGAGGCGGTCCATTCTCCAAATGGACACTCAATGGCTGAATCAGTTAACCAATTAATCAGATATTCAACGAACGAATGAACCGAAGAAGAAATGAACGAACGAACGAAAAAACAACGAACAGCTAAGACCCATTTCAATGAATCTCCCTTCAGACAAGAAGCTTTCGTAAACGTCTGCCCGCAGTCCGGTCACGTCCATGAAATAATAACCTATACGCCACTCAACTAAAATTCGAACATAATTAGAAAAAGAACTGCGTAACGAGAGGTTTGCAATTTTGTCGTTATGCTTCTCACCCCCCAGTGACCACACGCAATAGACCGAGAACGTACGACCACTGCTGACCGCAAGGCACATAGCTGGCTGCTGAAGGTCTAATAGCCTGTTGTCGTCTTCGCCCGGAAGTAATAGCAATTATTACGCCATGCTGGTGACGGACTCTCTTCATAGAAATTTGGTAGTGGTCGATGAAATTTCTTTTACAACTATTGAATGACCAGTTTTTGCATTCAAATGTACGCATACTCTAGTTGTTGCTGCTGATGTTGTTGCTGTTGTTGTTGCTGTTGTTGTTGTTATTGTTGTTATCATCGTCATCGTCATCATTGTGAGCGTAAATTTTCCGCTGTTAAGAAGTTTTTATCGCGCATTTGTATCAAAATTTTGCTCGACATCACGTCGCGAGTCTTGAGTCTTGAGTCTTCGGGAGTAGATTCTGTTAAAACAGAAGGACCAGCATTTCCCTAGAGGACTCGCGGATGTCCATCAGCCTAATTAAAGTGGCGCATTGAGTCATCATCCTCGGCGCATCACCAGTTCAGGAATGGACACTAAGAACGATCACCTGAGCACATGTGCCTTCGAAGCAATATGAAATTCTCAGATTATAAGTTACTGTAAAAGTCTACACTAAATGTGTGGCTGCAGGCCACAAGATCTTTCTAGAAAGCCTTCAGACTCAGTTGATTGCAGTGTCGTCACAAGTGTAAGAACAATTTGTAATGCCACTTTTAGGCGACTGAATCAAAATTAGGATGGGTGACCGATATCTCGTTGGCCCCAGAGCTAGGATTCCAAAATTTTCTGATTCAGAGGCAGGTCCCCTGGTCACAGTCTAGCGTCGACGCTGATGACTGTGCCTATTAATATCACGCAGTCCCAAAAGACGATGATAAAAGACCGTGCGCTTCCTTGTATGCCTAATACATTCCTCTTAAGCCAAGAGGAAGTACTTTTCTCTCTAAAGATGGATTTGCCAGGGAGAACGCAATTCCCCTTCTTCAGCCTAATTTAGCGGCAACTTTCCTTCAACCCACTTGTAACCTACGTAGAAACATCGAAAAAACACTCATTAAAATTCACTACATACATACATACATACATACATACATACATACATACATACATACATACATACATACATACATACATACATACATACATATATGCATATATATATATTTACATATGCTTATATACAGATATGTATAGATGCATACATCTTGCATACATACATACGACACAAACATACATACATACTTATGTACCTATATATATATGCATACATGTATACACATTTACATATTTACATACATACATACATATACATGCATGCGTACATACATACGGCACATACATACATACATACACACGGCACATACATACATACATACACACTTACATATAATTATGTAGGCCTACCGACATACATACATACACACTTACATAAATAAACACAGTACAGGATAAGCATGTATAGGCAGCCTAGTCAGCGGGAGAGATATAACTTCTCGTCTAGCGGTGGGAAGAAGAGCGACTGAATTGTTGTTGTCAATGGGATAACTTGGCGACGGCAGTTCGCTTTATCATCGTTGTCCTGTCTTCTAACTCCATCTCTCTCGAGCCCTACTTTCCAATTCCGTCGCCAGGTGGCAGTTGCGTCGTCGGACCTTTGAATTGTAAAAACGTAAACTGGAGACTTCTAAGGCGCCCAAAGAACGCTACTTCGCATGAATCAGCTTATTTACAGCCCAGGCTGCTCGTGTACGTTTTAAAATTTTTGTTTTTAGTTGGGTCCTTTGAATAATGGTTTGGTTTACTCTGTGAACGTCCAGTTAACGCTAGTTAGTTTACAAATGTTTCCTAACGTTAATAAAACGTCTGTACAAAATTTTAGTTCCTACTCTAAACCAGTGTTTGCACCAGATTAACACAGTAAAGCGTAAATACAAGACTCTTTAATTAAGAATAATAAAAACAGTTGTTAGACTAAATCATATATATTTAAAAATTTGCGAAACGATATTTTTAGCGTACTTGAAATTATTTACATTTAGCAGTTCTTGCCAGAAAAGCTGACAGTTGGTCAATCAGCTAATTAGGATCTTTTTATTTGCCTACGGCGCCACTGATTGACTACATAAATGTCTAAGCCTTTTCGTGTATAGATATGCTGAGGCTTTCTTGTGGCTCTGGCCAGAGATTTTTGAACCATTTGTAGGTTGCGAAATTCTTTCTTAATGATTCAAATGAGGAGTGAGTTGCAGTAGTCTAGTCGGCCTAGAAACCACGTTCCCTGTAAGCTGCGCGCGTGCGCGCGCGCCGCAGCAGCTTTCATCATGCCCCGCACTAAAAGTGTTCTCAGCGCAGATAATTTCATTCTTGGCAAGGAAAATAAATTTCATCATTTCATATACCAAACTTCGTAGAATAGCAACATAGAATTAAGAATTTGTGTAATTGATATTTAACAGCTGGGACACAGATGTCTTAATGCTACGAAGACCCAGTTCCAAACAGAGAGTAATGGTTGAATGCCTTGGTATTCGATCTCCGATAAAATTATATGCAGGAATGCCAAGGAGGGTTTAACGACATAATTAAGCCCTCTTTGAGCTTGTATATAAATCCAGCCCTTGACACTCCCCCTGTAGCTCTCTGTTTGCATCTGCTTTTCACATTTTATATACATGGGTCACTGACTCAATGTCCTGTCAGCCTCTGTTCCGTATCAGTTGCTCAGTTGGAGATGGTGTACAATTATTGGAAAAACAACAAAATCAGAAGAGAAAAATTATAAGATTTTTCAAAACAGTTGATACGTTTATTTGATCTTGTTTAAAATATGAGAGACTCTGAGAGAGGACGAAATAAAAAGTGTTTACTTTGTAGAACTAATTAGAGCATTTTAAATTTATAACTTAAAAAACTGTTCTGTAAAAGCATTCTTATATTTTCTAAACAATTTTTAAACTTTTCAATTGTTTGCTTTTAAAATTATTATAAATTTAATATGACAAGTCATTGCATAATTATAGACACTTATTGCAGAAAATAAAACTGGTATCTATATTGTTTATGATTACCTATTTCTGGAACCTATAGCTATAAATAGCTGAAATTTGATTGTTTTTAAATAAGGTTTTTATCTATATACGTCTGTTTTATCAAAGTTCTTAAATTAATTTTGACATTCCTTCCAATAATAAAATACCTAATATTATACCATAACAAAAATAAGATTTAATAAATAACAGTTGAAAATAAAGTCCTGATCAAAATTTTGTGCTCAGTCATTTTTACGCTTGCTCAGTACAATCTGCTCAGTGCTCAGCAACCTTCTAACCTTAGAGGGAACGTTGCCTAGAAACCGAAACATTTGCTAGAAAAACCAAGACAGTTGGGTGCTGTGAAATGAAAGGGTTAATAATGATGAAAGAGTTGATGATCACATGTACACAGATACATGGAAGAAACACAGAGACACGCATAGTTAGATAAACAGATAGACAGACAGATAGACAGACAGACATACAGATAGACAGACAGACAGACATACAGATAGACAGACAGACATATAGATAGATAGATAGATAGATAGATAGATAGATAGATAGATAGATAGATAGATAGATAGATAGACAGACAGACAGACAAATAGACAGACAGGCAGGCAGATAGAGAGAGAGAGAGAGAGAGGGAGTGAGACAGAGAGACCGAGAGAGCGTGATAAGATGCCTTTAATCACGCACATATTTGTGCTTGATAATCGGGAATAAGATGGCAGTGACAGCCGATGTAATTACTTTATATCAGGCAGACACAGGTGTCGAGGGGTTGAAAGCAGGACGAAGATAGATGGATGAGGTGGAGGTAAAGCAGAAGCAAGCGGAGGAGGAGGAGGAGGAGCAAATAAGAGGAGAAATAAATTTGCAGGAGGAGGATGATATGAGCAATGATATTCTTCCAGACGTTTTTGATTAAACATCAAATCTCGCCAAAACGTTACTGCAGCATCGGTTTGTTACAAGGTGCAGTCAGACAGAGAAAGAAGCAGATAGAAGGGCAGTCAGACAGAGAAAGAAGCAGGTAGAAAGACAGAGGGCTGACGCATACACAAGCATAGAGGAACTGAAAGAGAGAGAGAAAGAAAGAGACCCAAAGAGACAGAAAGAAGAACTGGTATAGGCTGACTTAGAGGCCCGGAAGTCAGAAAGGCAGACGTTTCAGGAACAGGCTTAGACAACGACTGATGATAAATATACGTGAAAACGTATGTGAAAGTAAACAAAACGTTATGAAGCATAAAGCTGAGCTTACAGCCCCACAGTTAGACAGCTGTAGGAGATCGTACCCTGCCATTCCTCAGTGGGACCCGGCCTGCTCTCCCTTCTCGCACGAATGGATCGCCTACTCGTCTTTTAAAAGGCGAGTGACTACTGAGGCTAAGTAGAGTAGGGAATGCATTCAAACGACGTCATCAATCAACCCCTTACATTCGTGTCGTTTTCAAAGCCAGTGTCTTTCAATAGTTTGTCGTTCTCTCCTAATTCTTTGGCTTAACGCACGGAAGACGTATTATACAGACAATCATTGCCATCTCTCTGTATTTGTATGGGTGCACATTTATTTTATTTTTGTTCAGTTTACTATATAGCCTATAGCACCGCTGCCTAATTCACGAAGAGTCGGTTGACGACGCTGACCAATTGTGCAGACTAAATATGCTTCCTTAACCGCAGGGCCACGCATCTGCTGAAGAGAATTAAAGTGGATGGAGGCGTGCAATAATCTCCTAACCTTGATAACCAAGGCAGCTGTTCGCAAACAAATTGTCCAAGGTCGTTACAAAGGGTCCGCTCAGCAGGGCAGAACTCACAAATTGTGGAATCGTTAGGTAAGCGTGCTACCGTTTAGACAGCCAGTTAGTATACATATTTGCTTATTTTTGTGTATTTTGCTAGTAGGCTATGTGTGTGCGTTAGTATAGCTGTGTGTATCTGTTTGTACGTGTGTGTGCGTATGAGTGTGCGTGTGTGTATGTGGTTTTACGCGTGTGTTTGCGTGTTTTTTCGGTGCGAAAATGCGTCGGCGAATCTTTGTTGTTGACGTGTTTGTTATTTATGGTTTTGAGCGGCCGGTAAAGACTGGACTGCGCCTCGTCAAATACTCGCCGCTCTCATCCGCTTTCATCCGCTCTGACGGTCGGTGGACAACGGCCGCACTGTACCTGCAAACGTAGATCAGAATTCTGGGAACTCTGGGGAAGAAGCGCGGTAAGGGATGCACGGAGGCAGAGAAAAAAGAGACAGAGGGAGAAAACATGGACAGACAGACGGACAGACAGACAGACAGACAAATGAGTGAGTGATCGAGTGAATGAGTGAATGAGTGAGTGAGTGAGTGAATGAGTGAGTGAGTGAATGAGTGAGTGAATGAGTGAATGAGTGAGTGAGTGAATGAGTGAATGAGTGAATGAGTGAATGAGTGAATGAGTGAATGAGTGAATGAGTGAATGAGTGAATGAGTGAATGAGTGAATGAGTGAATGAGTGAATGAGTGAATGAGTGAATGAGTGAATGAGTGAATGAGTGAATGAGTGAATGAGTGAGTGAGTGAGTGAGTGAGTGAGTGAGTGAGTGAGTGAGTGAGTGAGTGAGTGAGTGAGTGAGTGAGTGAGTGAGTGAGTGAGAGAAGTAAGGAATGACTCGCCTCAAGGTTGCCTTTTAAAGGGGAGAAAAAGCAAACAAGTAGGAGAAGGTCCTATTGAAACCTTGTTTTTTCAGGATGGATTGGACTTTTTATTTGGATGCGATAGAAATATGATTGGATGGATGCCGACAGATGACTGTCACTTCTGCATCACTGCTGTTAACTTAATACTGCACTGATTAGTCAGCTTCTTTAAGCCTGTAAAGTCTATTTATTACCTGCAGTAAAATAGGCCGAACTACTGCAATTGAGCGGCTTAAGCCGAGCAGATAAAGAAACGGAGCCGATGCGCTTACATGTAATTTGTTAGACGCATTGGCAAAAGAGTGGCTTAAGAAAGCAGCTGGGCGAGATTTGTGCATCAGTTGGTCACTTGTGATGACCGATGTTACCCCAAACGTTCACAGATAACTTCAACAGTACATTAGAGACAACTTTTGCGGTTACCTTCTTAAGTAAAACACCGTTGGCCATCATGTACACAAACAAACGAAATCAACCAAGGATCTGGCTTGCGTTTTGCTTCAGGTGAAGTAAACCGTTTGACGAGATGTGGACACTAGTCAGTTAAACATTAGTATTTAAACAACGGGGGCCAGAAAATCTGCATATTTTCAATCTGTCCAAGTAGGGCATACGAGCATTTGAATGGTGAGACGGATCCAGGCAAGTATGGACGGGGGGGGGGGGGGGGGGGGGGAAACTTACTTGGCGATTATTCAAGATCCCTATTCATTGCTACTCAGTGTTTGTGAGCGTCGTAGGAGTCGACGGCGAATGAAGCGATAGGTGATCGATTGCAACTTTCTCCACAGTCAAACAGTTCGATATCTGACGACATTTACTGTGATTTCTTCCAGTGCAAACGGACCATAAATGACGGAAAGCTTTCGTCGTAATGAATCACGACAACCAACAAAGGAATGGAAAAGACCCTTCTTCTATGAAGAGATTTTCCTCTTATGAGAAAGACTCCCTCTATATCGACGGATCGTGGATAATGAGCACTTCTTCGCTGTGAGGTGCCAACACAGAGAGCAAGACACGACTCGTGAATACATGGCTATGCACTTATCAGTTTAAACACTTACCACACAGACTTGCATGCACACAAAGAATACACATACGGTACAAAATTCACATAAGAAGAAAAGTAGAAATCAAAGTAGTAAGTAAGAGACAGAAAAATGAATGCAGGACTGACATATTTAACGAAGCTGTATCAACTATATTGTACGTGCATGCCTTTGATTGTTTGCATATACAGTATATGCATGATGATGATGATGAGTTCTCTGCCTGAAGGCAGGTCCATTGGCTTTATACCCTCCTGGGATGAGACGAGTAAGGTGCTTTCCCGTTGCCTACCTCACAGACAATTGTAGGTGAGCAACTTGTACAAGGTCGCTTCGCAGTGGCTTGAGGCAGATTCGAACCTGCGACCCTCCGGTTACGAGGCACCGACCATCAGTGATATTTTCATTAACGGAAATAGGCATTAGAAGTAAAATTATCAATTTCCATTAACGAGAATAAGAACGAAAATTAGGAATTATTTTGAGAATGAGAGCTGAACGAGAACTGAAATACGCTACAGAAAACGGAATTAGGAATAGAAATAGGAATTAATTTCAGAACGGAAATTATTGCACTCTGATAATTTTTGCTGTACGCGGTCTATATAAATGAGACTCAACCCGTCATAAGTCCTTGGACGATTTCTGCAAGCATCAGAACTGGCATCCTTGCAACATGCGGCAAAAATGTATATCACTGCTTTGTGTGGTAATGATTTCATCCACACACATTCTGAAATAGATGCCAAACTGGATGCCAATATACCACCAGCCCTTAAACGATTCAAATTTCTAAACTCCAAATTGCTATCCCAGAAAGCCACAGCAGCAGCATCTGTAAATGTAAATATGGACACCATGACAGGACAGATGAATCGCTACATTACCGATGTAGCAGAAGTCAGCGTAACAAATGCTATGGATTTTTGGAAGGCCAGGCATGGATCCTACAGCAAGATTGCTTCTGTAGCTGAAGACTTTCTGTCAGCACCAGCTTCACAAGCATATGTAGAGATGAGTTTTTCCTTGTGTGGAATGCTAACTGCTGGGCGACGAAATCGAATGTACAAGTCTAGAAACTAGAGCCTTTCTGAAACTTAACAAAGGCATTTGATGACATAATGCAAAATATTTTACAAATTAAAATTGCAATACAATTGAAGTTTAGGCTAACAAATAACAAGCCGGAACTGACTAAAACAGCATGAGTTGTGTTTTTGCGCTGTTATTTGAAAGCTGAATTTGAACGGAAATTATTTCAGAACTAGAATTAGACCTGGAATAGGTATTATTCTAAGAATGGGAATAGAATTAGAATTGAAATTTGACCTTTTGAACTGCATTAGAATTAAAATTAGGAATTATTTTTAGAACTGAAATATCACTGCCGACCACACGACTACATCACCGCGTCCCACTTATATATAAACACATAAAGTACATATACGTAAATACATATATACTGTATGTAGTAGATATATGTTATTGCGGGAGTGTTAGTCACATACACATATACACATATATAGAGAGAGATAGAAAGGGAGATAGATAGATAGATAGATAGATAGATAGATAGATAGATAGATAGATAGATAGATAGATAGATAGATAGATAGAGAGAGAGAGAGAGAGAGAGAGAGAGAGAGAGAGAGAGAGAGAGAGAGATAGACAGAGACAGAAACAGAGACAGATTAAGACAGGCGTGAATGATGTGCGAGAAGCAGAGGTTAAATGAGGTTGAACGGAATCAACATCTGGCATGCAGTGGTTCGGTGCTTTACATTAACTGACAGCTTTCCTTCTTCCATTCGTCCGTGCTTCTCTTCGCGGAACTAGCCTCTTCCTTTAACCTTCGAGATCCCTCCTGACTCCTTCAAACTGGCGCTACATGAAGCGCATGAACGCCATTAAGCAACCGGATATGCGGTGCATGATGGGTCAACTGAGTTGGGGCCTTCGTCCAAGTCTTGTCTCTCTTAAACGTATTTGTTTAATTTTGACAGGCGTTGGATTGATGAGGATAGTTCATGCATTGTCTTACAATTGCAACTGCCGCAGTCGCCTTCTCACTCGATTTTATGGCGCATTTTCTCAGAAAAACCGTACCTCAGTCCTACCGTCTTAAAGTAATGTCAGCTAACAGCAGATGACACAGTTAGGCTAAAACACTGACAAACATCGATTGTGTGAAGTTAACGGATATTCAGTCTACATATTCTACGACCAGACACTTTGTGACGAAAACAAACTGGAGGAAAGCTTTCTTTCCTGCTAGTCTGCGTAAACAAATGATTCGTAGGCCAACACAATCTCTTTCCAGAGACTTGGTGAATGGCGAGAGGTGCTGTAGCTCAGTGGAATAATCTTCGGGGGACTTAGGTCTACTACAGATGGCCGATCGTGAATCGTCCGAAGATAACGAGATGTACTTTTCATGTTAAGTATATTAGCGAATTAATGTAAAATGTATTGACAGCTACCTAGACAAAACAGTATAGAGTCCGGATTCGCTTAGGTCAATGACTAGGCGTGGTCAACCCGTTTACGAGATGCATGTTTTTTTTTAAATTTAGACCTCAGCTCTCCGGATGCTGCCCGCTTGACCAGATTTCCTTCTCTCCGACTTACCTAGATCTCTTAACTTCTTTAATTCCTCTCTCATCTTTCACCTCCACCTGTCAATCATCCACCTCTGCCCCATCGACGCTCCAGTCATCGTACCATGTCTTCCTATCTCAGTCTCCTTCTAGGGCCTATGTCCCCTGTCCATCTTACACGTCTTCCTCTCTCTATCTCCTTCTATATTCCCTGTCCATTCTACACGTCCCCGTCTCTTTGTCATCTTATCACAGATGTGTACAAATTAGCTAGGCTGCTATTAACGATAGTCCGGCTTTACATAGTAATAACATAGGTTGAAGAAGTTAACACAAAGGAATATAGTTCAAACAAGCTAAATAGCAAAATCTACACACCTATGTTAAAAACTAATATCATCATTGTCTTCCAGATTTAACAGCAACAAGTAATAGAAACTGCCACATGAAGTTTAGCAATGGCTTCGTTGGTTGGCTCCATGTGTGTGCGAGAGTTCGCCAGGTGTGACTTTTCCAGTTTTCTGAGAATTATTTGCTTACAGCTTAACCTTCTATTCTTAATGAATTAGCATCGTTTAGGCTAGCATAGCAGCGCTTTTGTGAGGTAGGCAGCATATTAAGTGCTTGAATGCATACATACATACATATACATATATACATACTTACATACATTCACACTCTGCATGGGTCTAAGTCGGTCAGTCATAAGCAGAAAACCGATGTCTGCATAGGAACATTCTTGCCTCGTTTTAGTGTTTTAGGTAAGATGAAATTGCTACTGTCATTGAAACACTGACCAACAATTTATTGCTATATTAACGAAAGCTGATGTTTCGATCGAGTGAGGAAGCTAAGGCCATCCTCAGGACGTTGCCCATCCGGCGACCGCGGAAGAGGCAGAGTATAGGCTCCCTAGACAGAACTTTACAGTGTTGGCCCCCTCCAATCCTAAACCTTCCTTAGAGAGAACGAGCAATACGGGCAGAGACGATACGAAAAGGCCATTTTTCGCCGGAAGTAAAAAGGGGCAGTGAGGCGGGTGGATCGGAGCGTATACAGCTGAGCTGGATTTACCCCGCCATGCGAAAGTATGTCCCGACCGAGAAGGTCACACCTGTATTCTAAGGAACTGATTAGTAGGCGTTTGGTGTTCAGAAACACTGAGATGTCCTATAAGCGTTGTACAATCTAGGCCTCAGCGGGATAGAAATCATAGGCTCTGGAGGCGTAAATAGATGGACGTGGTAGACCTATAGGCGAAAATAAAGTAGGCGGACATGATGACTAGGAAGCAGTGAGTGCCGAGCGGCCGTTTTGCCGTTCATTTCGAACCGAACTGTCGAATAATCGTTCGCTTTATGTGTCTTCGTGACGTTTTAATGACGTTTGCGTGACATCTTCATCGTGACAGCGGATGACTTTCCTGACAACATGAAGATTCATCGCCGACGGTCGGTCGACACAAACAAAACGTCGAAATTGTTGTGATCGTCATCATCACCATCGTCGACACCGCCTCCACCACCAACATCACCACCACTATCACGGACACCAACAAAACCACCACTACCACCACCATCATCATCATCATCATCATCATCACAATCATCATCATCATCATCATCCCGACCACCACCATCACCACCTCTTCTTCCTCCTATACTTCTTCCCTTGCAATTTTTCTACCTCTTCCTGTTCTTTATCCTTCTTCTTATCGCTCTCAGCCTGCTCTTTCTCCTCTTCTTGCTTCTACTCTTCCACCTTCTTCTCCTCCCACTTTTATTTGTTCGACTCTATTGTTTCGTTGTTCTTTGTTTTCTTTCCCCCGCCTTTTCTTCTATTTCAGAAAATCCCCCTCTTGCTCTATTGTTTTCTGCTACCGATCATTCGTCAATGTGTAACGCTAATCTTTCGAAAGATTAACGGATGGATCCATATGTAGGCCTAAATGGGTGATTTTAACACTTAATCCAAATGGTAAAGTGTATTGATGTGTCAGTATCGGTACTTGTTAACGACTAGTGAAAATTTTGCATGCTATTATTTTGCATACTATTTCTTCTGCACATGTCCGCGGCCACATATAGGTCGTTGGCTTCTTCGTATCATTTTGACGGATTGTTTTGTCTAAACGTGAAATTTCTTGATGAATCTGGCAGTGTAGATTTTTACTGCTGCTGAGTCTTTGTGTCGGAATTATTTTTCGTTTCCAACACAGATTTATATCGTTTCGGACGGATTTTATTGCATGTTCTCGTGACCTTCTGTGACTGGAATGGTCCGCCTATACAGCAGGGGAGAAAGGATTCCAGTTCGACAGTCAAGCCTCAGACCTACATACCTACGTACGCCGTCAACGCCGGGATATCTTGGACTCGGTCGAGAAGAAGGCTGAGAGTCTTTGGAGCGGGACCAACAGTTAATCACGGAATCACTCAACCACCTACGGCCGGCGGGCGGCGGATGCCTGTCCTGTGAATATCCGTCGGTTCGAGGGATATCCGGACGCCGCCGCATCGTCTTCCATCTACGAGGGACTGAGGGACGGTGAGTAAACCGCGAGCCATCGGCCGCGGAACGCACATTGTCCATCGTCGTTCGTCATCCTCGATGATACTTGCTTCAGGAACACTAAACGGGTTGTCATCTATCAGCTCTAGTTGGGAATCTGTTGGTTGCTTATACAGAGTTCTTTGTTTCTTTCTTTGTTGTACAAATTTCTGATTACGATATTAGCCAAAATCATTTGAGAATAATAAAATAGACTAAAAGATTACTTTTCGTGACGACTTAACAAATTGGTCGGATACGGGTTATTCGTCATGTTTAGTAAATCATTCGAATTTGGAAGGATCGAAATGATCATAAAGGATCGAAGAGATCAGTCCAGTGTTTATTCATTTAATTCGCAGATGCATTCCGTCTTCGGCGCAACAAACAACTCCAGAGCAGGTCCTCAATAATTCCAAACAGAAGTAAGACGACGGATGACTCCCCATCCACCACCAAAGCAACTCCATTCTCCTCTTCATCCCCTCCTCTTCCTTGTCCTTTCTTCCATCATGCATGGCTCGAAGCCGAACGCCGACTCATACCTACTTCTGTCTCACGGCTTTTCTCCTCTTGTCAGTATATGCATTGCTATAGCGTATAAACCCCTCAGTTAGGACACACATACACACACGCACACGCACACGCACGCGTTTCAGAATGTTTATGGTTACTTTATGCATATTTCTGATGGACGCTTCTAGGTTTCCATGACGCACATACTACACAGAGATTATATTACTGGCGGCAATTAATCACGGACACGACGCCATCTGCCAACGAAGTATCCTTCGCTTTCCTTGCTTCCGATTCCTTCTTCGCTCGCTGAGTTCCGCCACTCCTCAAAGCTGCACTCTTCCTTCGTTCGTTCTCTGTCTCTTCGATTTATAAGATCGATGATCCAATCAATTGCTCTCTGTCCGTCCGTCCGTCCATCAATATAGGTCTGTTGGCTGTTAACAGCATATGCACATGCTTCAGCAATGTCATCTCTTAGCAAACTAAGATATGAAATTCCTGTTGACCTTGTAATTTTCTGGCCTTGATCAATCAATCGATCGATCGTTTCTGTAGTCATCGTAATCTTCGCCGACTTATACAGCCGAATCTACTGATTAAGATTCCTCTGGCTACCAAACCATTAGAGGCATATAAAGAGAGACAGAGACAGAGACAGAATTTTGGAGGGAGACAGTGAATGAGTCAGTGAGGCATAGAGAAAGAGGCGGGACAACAGTGAGTTATACACGGAGACACAGAGAAACAGACAAGTACACAAAGAAACAGACAGACAAAGCATAGAGAACTATGCTACAGATAGAGAATAAAAGTGGGGCATACGGATAGAAGCAAAATAAGAACAAATAGACAGACGGACAGACAAATAAACACACTATAGACATTAACGTATGGAGAGAGACAGAGAGAGACAGACAGATAGACAGACACATACGAAACGAGACAGAGAAAGCGATAGATGATAAATCCATGCGTGCTTGGATTTGGTCTGGCGTAGTTTCGGATTTCGTGAGCAACAGATGCCGCAGGGATTTCCGTCTCTTCGTCCTCTTCTGGTCTCCAGCAGCCGTCAGTCTCGCTTGTCTTCCACCCTAATTCCTTTAATTCCCCAACCGAATCACGGTAAGGATCCTTCGCCATACACTGCACCAAAAAAAGATGAACGATTTTTCCGACTTCAGTTGCCCGCTCTTTGGTAAGAAACGTCGGTTCCTGTTCACCGATTCTAATCGGTTCTTTTGTTTCTGTATTCCATGCCAACACTCTTCTTCCTTTCGCTCTTGCTACGATTAGTTAATGTTAGCAGCTAGTCGGACCTCGCAAACATCTTTAGTGCGAGAACGAATTAGGCCTTTTAGGAACGAATTAGGAACGAATATATAGGCCTTTGTATTAAGACGAGGGAAAGAGCCATACAGGCAGATTCACTTAGACAGAGATGCACAGAGAAAGACACACGAAAAGCAGAGAGACAAAGATACAAACACTTGTATCGGTCTCTCTGTGTAACTCTAACAGCGAGAAAGACAGAGGGAAAGGGAGAGAGGGGAGAGGGAGGGAGGGAGAGAGACAGACAGAGAGAGAGGGGGAGAGAGAAGTAACCGTAACTCTAATTCCAGTGCCGCCAGATTGTCATTATGCGGCGCTGTGATTTGTCTCATTGTTTTTCGATGGTCAAGTTGAAGAATTCACCCATCGACCACCATCGTCCGAAGTCATCGATCAGGAAACCGGATTGCCTCTATTGATTCGATTAGCCAGATCGCAGAAGGAGGAGGAGGAGGAGGAGAAGGTGGTAGTGGTGGAATAAGAGATGAGAATCAGAGTTGAACAACGAATCAATCAGGTGCTGGACTTCTGGCCCAATCGATTCGGAAACGGGAGGTTAGTTTGGTTCACTGCGGCCTTTCGATCGAAACGGGAAAACAATCGACTCCTCACTTGTTTTGATCTATCACGAGAAGACAATGACTTGACACATACGCGCGCAAAAACCCACAAACGCACACACACATGCACATCTGTCGAATTCCATTGTTATTTAGGCCTGTATCAGATGCATTTAAGATGTTCGTAAATGCACCGTTTCAAATCACCAGATACTGCCATGCATACATACATACATACCAATGCATACATTCGTCAATGCTTAGGTCTCTAACAGCTTTAGAAACGTCTTAATTTGAATTCCGATTCCGAGTTGTTGCTAAAATGTCCAGCTTAATCTGTGCAGATTTCAAACAACAACCATGATACCCCACCCACCCACCCACCCACCCACCCACCCACCCACCCACCCACCCACCCACCCACCCACCCATCCACCCACCCACCCACCCACCCACCCATCCACCCACCCACCCACCCACCCACCCATCCACCCACCCACCCACCCACCCACCCACCCATCCACCCACCCACCCACCCACCCACCCACCCACCCACCCACCCACCCATCCACCCACCCACCCACCCACCCACCCACCCACCCACCCAGCTGCAACGAAGTCCTGTAAAGATATGGTCAAGTCATAATTATGTTTAATCGTACTTAACTCCGAACAATTTAATTAACACCTTCTCAGAAGACGCCAAGAAGTTTTGCAGCTGCGAATCATTTGGAATGAACTTGAAGTATGTCATCTCCTTCGTCCTTACGAATTACCTTCATACTTACTTCTATTCTCCCATATCCTTCTCTGCCGCCCTTCCTTCATCCCAATTCTGTCCTTTCTCATTTTCTTCCTTCTTGCTGTCTATCCTGTCTTCCTCTGTCCCTGTCATTCCCTCTCCCTATCGTCATGACGAAAGCAGCAGAGAGACATCCAGACGGATAGAAGGACAGACAGACAGGAAGACATGATTATTCCGTCCATCGATCAAGACTGAATGCATGGTTGCAGTCGGTTGTCTTTTGTTGTCGCTTGGCGTTTTAACGACTTTGACCGGTTGTCTATTCAGCTAATAAGTAGCGCAAGGATCCATGAAATTAAGCTCTATTTCCATCGATGATATCCACACACACACACACACACGGACCCGGCACTCGGTTCTACACAGTCAACGCTTTCGTTCCTTTTAATCAGATCAGCCAAATTGTCTGTTCGTTATGCAACGGTGGACTTCGCACAACTAGAAAAACAGTGGCGCCGAAGTGGCCACTGTGACATACAGCCACCAACTTGTGTTTCGTTTCAACTTGTGTTTCAACCACCCATTTTAACCAACTTATGTTTTTTTTTCAATATAAAGACATATTCGTTGCATGATATTTGTTGATAGAAGTTTGACGTAAATTAGAGATTATTTTTTATAACTCTTTCTCAGCTTTTCGTACCTTGCCTACCTTGTACATATATTACAGAATTGCCATACTTTTATGATTGACAACTTATCTAGAAGCATTTACCCACACTAGTATCTGACGCTGACAGACATTAGTAGTAGAAGTAAAGTACAAAGTGCACATCGAAGTGTTGCTCTAGTGGCACCATATACGTACATGCTCAGAAAATGGATGGTACATATACACGCTAAGTCACAACATGGCACTTTTTACGAGTGCCAAAGCGCCCGAAAATGCGTGGCACGTACACACGCCAAGTCTCCGCGTGGCACTTACACGAGTGCCAAAATGCACGGAATGTGAATGCACCTCAGTGAACGCCGTGCTAAGCGCTCCTTGACGGCAGGGAGCCCTTTACGGCGCCTGTTCAACCTCAGTTGATCTTTCCACATGGATCTCTTTCTCGACGACGTTGAGCCGAAGGATTTGGAGATGAGTACAGACGAAATCCGTGGACCATTCACAGGCCCACATACAGCTATAAAACGAGATCTTATGAGTTCCAGCTTTGCCTCGGGCATTTGGAGGTAGGACGAGGCAGACAGGAGGCATACAGACACACATAAATACACACACAAACACAACCACATATAGAAAAACAATCAGAAAAATCGAAACAATCAGAAGCATGAGCTTTTACCACTGACAACAGCACATGGTGACAATTGTTCCCTAATGAGTTGTTCATTGCAACAATGATCTCTGTTGTAGCTAAGGCATCTCGTGTCGTATTAATTCAACTGGACAATTTTATTTAATCTTGGTGCTTCTATAGCGTCATTGTAACAATGCACTAGCCACCAACAGAGATTCGCCAACCTGTCAGTTCAAAAGATTGGTACGATGAGACACAAAGGCAATCCGAGGAGGATGAGCAAGCTGGAACAACGAATCAAGAACGGAAGGACATCAAGAAATCACAGTGCGAGCAGATTGTGGAACTGTATTCCAGAAAAAAAGACTCAAGATAAAAGATGTTCGGGTAGACATAGTGTCAGAGACCTTGACCTTTGTCTGATGGCTTTGTGGGATATTCCTTCCGAACAGACTGTCGGGAATTCAGACACATCTGGTCAGCATTCTTGAGATTCGCAGTGATTGGAATGGAGGTTGTTTTCCCGTGCCAATCGTCGACCAGCTGAACAAACTGAGAGCCACTTGACATCTGCCTCTGAAGACGGCTGGCCATCTGACCACCACGAATGAAGAAAACAAAAACAGTTCACCTGGATTGTCATCACAAGGACGAAAATCATGGACAGGCAGATTAACAGACAAACAAACATGTGCAACTGCATTGCATACAAACACAATTACATACACAAATACTTAGATACATGCATAAACACATACATACATAGATACATAGTTACATCTTGCATACATACATACATGCATACATACATACATACTTACATGTACTTGAGCGCCCCTGGTGAGTTCAACCTCTAAGAGGCGCTTTATAAATTTTAAATTACAGTTACAATTACAATATATACAAACAAACAAGCATACATACATATGTACATACATACATACAAACATACATACATGCATACATACAAACATACATACATATATACAAACACACATGCATACATACATACATGCATACAAACATATGTGAAGATAGACCGATCGCATCAAATGAGAGGAGGGCGGCCAGATTAGGATTGCATGAAAGCAGATAGAACGACGGAAAACGAGCCATAAAGCAGACGAAATCAAGCAGAGACAGATCTGTATAGACAGAGGGAAGTGAAATCGAAGACAGACAGATAGGCAGAGAAAGAGACAGACAGATAGGCAGAGAAAGAGACAGACAGATAGGCAGAGAAAGAGACAGACAGATAGGCAGAGAAAGAGACAGACAGACTAAGTGACTGGCCAAGACAACAAGTGGTTTGCAAAACATGACCCGCAGCAGATGACAGTCCCTTCAATCGAATCTTGAAGCCGGATGTCGTGCTAATTGGCACAGACGGTCTTCCGTATAAAAGGCTGCAAATCAATGTTTTGCCAGTTACATCCTTATTACGTGTTCTGACGAAAAACAAGACCAGATTTCAGTCTTGTGTCTTTTTCTGACTACGTCAAGGGCGGATCCAGGTCGAAGCAATCCGGCTCTACCCTGTGTGATTTTTCGACGGCACATCATTGAGTTGCTGCCCTCCAGTGGGCGATAACCGGTTATGAAAAAGGTCATGAGAAAAATTTTGATGGTTGAAACCTTGCAACTGGCTCCAAGGGCACTACTTGCTGACTTATAAAGGTAAAAAAATGTTCTAAATTTTGGTGACTTGAACAATCAAACAATCAAACTGAAACAATCAAGCAAACATTCGCCTTCGAGCAAAAATAGCCGTTCCCTTTCTCAACGCCTGGATACGCCAGTGCTGACTACGTGGTGTCCAAATAAAAACTACTGGAATAATATGTGCATTTAAAATAGGAATAATATCATTAGCATATATGCCGATGTTAACATTTATTAATTTATGTGTTTCGCTATTATTGTAAATTAGTGATAAATAGTGGGAAGTGATACTAATGGGCCAGTTCAGGGAAAATATGAAAACAGGTGTCACGCTAGGGTTGGTAGGAAAGTATAGCACAATTAAAACCTGATGGTGCCTGTTGTGATTCGCTGTTTTTCGAAAACAGTATACAATGTAAATACTTTGCTATTTTTGGAACACATGCATCATAGGCCAATATGCTTTCTATAATTATTTCAAAAAGTGAGATAAATGCACTGACATACGCGTCCGTTAAGGTTGATAAAACACTCATATTGTAATTGTAATTGCAAATTTATAGCGCTTCTTTAAAAATTCGTCAGAGACGATCCCGACCTAACAACACTAAATCACAATCTGCATGAATTGTTTGCTAAAAGCCACAGTCACTCTGGCCTTCAAGTAGCAGCATTCTGGCTTCTCGTCATCGAAGAGTTCACATAGGCTACTGAGACCGTTTGATCGAGGGTCAGGACGACGCTCCTTTCTTATCGGGCTGTTTTTACGCATGAGCTTTTTAGCGCCAGAAGTGTCTTCCGTGAACAGACGCTACAGCACATTGAGTTGAAGCACATTCGCCACAGTTGCTTTGCGGTGTACGTGGATCAGATATGTTGCTGCGGTGATTGAATAGTCCAATCAAAACACATCGAACCAGTCTCATTTCAAACACAGCGAATGACTTAAACAGATCTAGTTCTGAAAAATTGGGGCATAAAGCATGATAAAGCACACACGACATAGAAACTCATCCATGCTCCATCGCTTGCAATTTCTGCATCGGCCTTTCACTCAAAACTGAAAACACTCCTCTTTCACAGATCCTATCTTGTCTCTCCTTCTTCTTCCTCTCCCTCTCTCTCTCTCTCTCTCTCTCTCTCTCTCTCTTTCTCTCTTTCTCTCTCTTTCTCTCTTTTTCTCTCTCCAAACGCCACCCACCGTAGCTGCCACGCTGTCTCTCAGCCTGACTTTTGGATCTTGACCTGGAACCGAACCCTTTCGCCGATCGATTTTGTTTTGACTGAGCGCCTGGAATAAGCTGGTCCCTGTGACTTGGCTTTCATTATAGAAATCTCGGAATTACGATTACGAGGTAAAAAATACGAAATTCAAGAACTATGAAGAAAAAACTGAAAGACACTCGGGCGAAGGACAGACCATGTCCAGCACATGAGCAGCGCCTCTCTGTCTGTCTGTCTGTCTGTCTGTTTGTCTGTCTCTATCTCTCTGTCTCTCTGCGTCTCTGTCTTTCTGTTTCTCTCAGTCTCTGTCTTTCTCTCTTTCTATCTATCTGTCTCTGTCTCTCTCTTCTTGGATTAGCAGGATAGGCAGATCCAGAGATAAGTAATATTTATAGACAGACAATCTGACAAAGACGGACAGAAACAAGAAGCGACAAGCAGACCGAGAGACAAATCTGGAGACTGTTTATGAACTCCGGTTAAAAGCGTCGAAAACTTATGGCAACCCGTCCAAAGAGCATCTCTGTCGGAATACTAACAGCAAGCGACGAACGCCACACCCGTGTACAACCAAATACAGACACTGGAAAGACAGCGGCAAGGAGGGAGGAACAGCCGCAGACTCAGAAAGGCAGCTACACAGACAGAGAAAGGCAGGAAGAGCGAGAGACATGTTGCGCAAGGGAAGAGTGAGATTGAAATGGAATACCGATATTTTCCCCTTATTATACCAGTCTGGTCTCCATGCAGATAGACAGACAGGCATACATACATACATACATACACAACAGACAGACAGGCAGACATACAGGCAGACAGACAGACAGGCAGGCAGACAGGCAGATATCTTTAGCGATGCACAATAATCGCAACTTCTGAGAAAGTGGGCCAAATAGGTGTACTTAATAGTGATTGCAGCCATCTAAAAGTGATGTCCATAGTATAAGTTCTGAATAGCAATTTTCTGGTGGAAATGGAAGCAACTAAAACAGTCATCAGATTGTGGTAAATAAAAAGCGGGGTGAACTCCACCGCTCATAATTCACCGCTCACAGTGCAGCGCTTACAAGCCACAGCCAAACGCGGGCGGGTTAGACACCCCACTGAAAACGAGGGTAACTTTAATTCCAATACTCACAATTTTCAGTTCAACGCTCACAAAATCGCCGCTTAACAAGGGCGGGTTTAAAACCACCCCCAAAATAAAAGCATGCTAACTATAAACCACCACATATTCTCATCTATAGTACAGACAGATATGCCACCAGCCTTTCCTTCGTGGCCCCTTTTTTCGCTAGGCTGCCCTGGTTGGCTACACGCTTACGTCAAGGCCCCTCTGAGACCCCTCTGAGACTGAGGATGCCGGTTCACGTCCCGGTCGATGAGAATATGTGGTGGTTTATAGTTAGAGAATATGTGGTGGTTTATAGTTAGAGAATATGTGGTGGTTTATAGTTAGAGAATATGTGGTGGTTTATAGTTAGAGAATATGTGGTGGTTTATAGTTAGAGAATATGTGGTGGTTTATAGTTAGAGAATATGTGGTGGTTTATAGTTAGAGAATATGTGGTGGTTTATAGTTAGAGAATATGTGGTGGTTTATAGTTAGAGAATATGTGGTGGTTTATAGTTAGAGAATATGTGGTGGTTTATAGTTAGAGAATATGTGGTGGTTTATAGTTAACATAGTTAGTTATTTCGGGGATCTTAAATGGAGTGTCTCCCATTCAAAAGGGTATCTCACCCGATTAATTCATTGAAAAATGAGCAGGGCCGAAGCCATACGGTCGCTATAGAAAAACGTGTACATTTAAAATTACATTTATAAGTGGCCCTCTTGCCACCCCGCCCTTCCTTCGTAGCACCTCTTCTGCCTATATTGGTAGCCCTCGTGGTCCTACCGTTATCTGTCTCCGCATTACATTACGGCGGTTCTGTCTCCGTCACCATGTCGTCCGTACATTTGGTGACACGAGGCGACAGTAGTAACTTGTTAAGATTTTGTGAGCGCTGAACTGTAAATTGTGAGTACTGGAATTAAAGTTACCCTCTTTTTCAGTGGGGTGTCTTACAACCCCCCCCCTCGTTTGACTGTGGCTTGTGAGCGCTGCACTGTGAACGGTGAATTGTGAGCGGTGGAATTACACCTACGATTCCTCGCTCAGCCGATGGACATATGGCGTGTTGACAAATGTCTTACTTACTTACTAGTAACTGACCGGAGGACATTTACGACACGATTCCATTTCTTGTGCGGCGGCAGTCGTCTATAGACTAAGGACAGCCACTGGCGACGATCAGGGCCTCATTCAATCCAGCCGACAGATAATGCAAGGCTCCGCAGGAAGGTGATAACGAGAATCAGAGGGAGGAGGACGAGAACGAACAGGAGGATGAGGATGCGAGGAAGAGGAAGGAAAGGAGAAGATAAAAGAAAAGGAGAAGGAAGAAGAGGAGAAAATGAAGGAAGAGGAGAAGGAGGAAGAAGAGAAAGAAGAAGAGGAGGAGGAGAAAGAGGAGAAAGAAGAATAGGAAAAGGTAAAAGAAGAGGAGGATTAGAAGGAGAAGATAGAAGAGGAAAAAGAAGAGCAGAAGGTAAAGGAAGAGGAGGAGGAGGAAGAAGAAGAGGAGGAAGAAGAAGAGGAAGTAAATGAAGAGGGGAAGGAGGATAACAAGAATGAGGAATAAAAAAGAATGTGGAATAAAAAATTAGGAGGGCGACGGTGGACATGGAGAATGAGGGAGACAGTGGCATCGCGAAATTTGGGAGTAGCATATATATGTATATATATGCTAGGATATATATGTATATATTCTATTGTACATATAGTCCAGTATATTGTATATACAAACATATTCCAGTCGAAATACTAACATATGCGATATAAAGAATGCGACAGTCTCTCTGTACACGTATAGACAAAAGCCAAAGAGACAGACACAGACAGACAGAAGCAGAGACCCTCAAAGCACAGAAACACAGCATTTTGGGATATTCATTAGAAATCGAGTGTCTGCATTGGCAAGGATTTGAACCCAAGACCTCTGTCCCGACGACTTGCAACAGCAGCAACAGGAGCAACTCCTTGGATGTGCGAGTGCAACTGATCGCATCTTCATTAAAGTGGAATCGGACAAAGTTCCATCTTTAGGCGCAGCACCTGGCTTCCCTTGCAACGGATAGCATCAATCGTGCGGGAGGCTGAAGGATAGACCGGGTTCAAGCGCACAAGCACAAGCATCGTCTCTCTCTCTCTCCCTCTCTGTCTGTCTGTCTGTCTCTCTCTGGCTCTCTGTCTCTCTCTGTCTCTGTCTCTGCCTCTCTTCACTCTGGTCAACAAGACAATCCATCAATCGCTGCAGTCTGACTATATACGTGCACTGAATCCAACAGACGAACAGATCGAGAGGTATGGTAGCAATACACTATAGTACCTTATCTTACCTCATCCTATTACTAATCTTACCTTATTTTAACCATTTACCTTACTCCAATGATAGGGTTAAGGGAAGATGCAAGGTGCAAGTCTAGGTCGGACGAGAAAGTGGAAGGGTTATGATAATGATGCCCATGATAATGATGATTATGATCGAGTACAATATTTGCTCGAATGATGCATGAGCAAGAAGCAGAGATAATTACTTGTGAGGTTACTACGGTAAGAGGTCAAAGTCAACGGCCCTGGCAGCGATAAGATGTCGGTAAATTCTGAATACTAACTACTAGCAGAGATACATCACCATTATTACCATTCTCGTCATCATGATGACGATGATGATGATCGATAATGTTGAATAATAATAATAATAATAATAATAATAATAATAATAATAATAATAATAATAATAATAATAATAATAGTACCTTCTCTCTGCCAGAGCGGGATGAGATGCTCATTACTGTCTCCGGACTAATTTTTTCACCACCTGAGGGATTATACCTACCTCGGGTGATAATAATAATAACAATAACAACAACAACAATAATAATAATAATAATAATAATAATAGTAATAATAATAATAATAATAATAATACTGGGATAAACCATTAATCGAAAAGGTTGCTTCTAATCTGAATGCTTCACTCTTTTATCCCTACTACAAAACACTTTTCAGAGCAGTTTCTGCCCCACATGCTCGCCACTGGCTGTACGCGCTACCTATAACATCATATGTGGCTTGAGATTACTGAGATTATTGAGATTACTGAGATTATTGAGATTATTGAGATTATTGAGATTATTATTATTATTATTATTATTATTGTTATTGTTATTATTATTGACGACGGGGCATTTAGAATTGTTGTTGGTCTCAGTCTTGGTAGCACTGTGTGTAGTTACACATATGCATTTGAGATTCTTTGGTTACTACTACTGACTGCCCACATGGGCTATTTGGCAGCCTAGACCTCAGCCTCATGGCTCGACACTCCACCTTAAATGACCTAATTTGTGGAAGTCTGATTTGCGCTGGCTACCCTTCCATCAAGGAACCGACTGGCCTCTCTAGAACTGATGGCAAGAGACCAGGCGGGCTGACACCGATGCCATGGCGTGCGGGACGAAGTCTCATTTGGGACGCTACGACGGTGACAGGTACTTTGACCGTTTCCTATTTGCCAAATACATCGATCACGGCTAGTGCTGCAGCTGCGCAGCCAGCGATTCGCAAAAATACAAAATAAAGCCAACTTCTTGCCGCTTACCACTTTGACCTCTGACCTTCGAAACTCTTGGTCCTATAATAATGCTGGTCTGGCCTTAATTGCAGCACTGAGGTAGAGTCTCAGTAATGTCTATGGAGATGCAAAAGAGACCACATTATTTTTCAATGCTTGGCGTTGACAATTCAGCGATTCAAGGCTGTTCATTTCCGCATCACACTCTTCGTGCCAGAACTTGACGAATAGCGATCAAATGCTTTACCTCTTTTCCAATAATAAATAAATAAATAAATAATATGCTAATGATAAGATAATTATTGCGATAGGACTAGCTAGTAGATGTGTCAAACTGCATGCCTAGAAAAATAAGGGCCAAAATCTTAAAATCCCTGACGGGGTCTTGTTACTGGGTAAGAAACCGTAAGATAAGGTAAAGGAATGTTGCATAAGCACAATTAAGGTTTAACGCGGCTAGGTAAGTAAATGGGAAATGTAAAGTGATTATCTATTCGTGATGCCCGAGTTTTCAAAGGCGTTGATAAATGAAGCAGCGGCGGATCCACGGAAGAGAGACAAGTCAACGAGACCCTACTTCGTCGAAATTTCCCTGCCATTAAAATTGTGATTACTTTTTAGCAATAAAGCTATTTATGACGATCTCAGGCCTGTTTCGCTCAGCACAATTTTTGATGAACCTTCCTTAGTTTTTCTTTCTAATTTTTTTCAAATTTCCATGACTTTACCAAGAACTTTCATTACTTTTATTATTATAATTATTTTTTGCCCTGAGGTACTTACGATCCCTCAGGAAGTAAATAATAATAATAATTATTATTATTATAAGGAGATCTGTAAAGCGCAAGATAAGGTAACTCGATACACCGCAAATATTTTATCATTAATTTCTCAAAATTCTTATTAGCTGTTTTTAGATTCCCTCAGGCCCCCAAATTGAATTGGGGTTCACCGTCAGATTGCTTCCGGGTCCGCCTTTGAGGTGAAGTGTAGGGGTGTAGGAGTAGCAGGGTAAAGTAATAAGTCGATTATTACACACCGTTTTCAACAACAGAATAGATTCGAACCAGTGGGAATAATGGCGTTAGTATACTAACGTAGGCCTATTTCTAATGTTGTTTTTTATTGTTATTGGTGACGCTGAAGCAGTAGATGCATATAAATGATTCTCTTTTATTTGACCGATTTGCGATGGACATCAAAGGTATGCCGCTCCTTCTGATCTTCGAAGCATCGCCTTCTGATATGCAGAAGCCGTGGAATTCAATTACCCGTATACGGAGACTGCTCCCTTTGGATCAGTTCGGTTGGGGGAACGGTAGTTTGTCCGTTACACCCCTGTACGCCCCAACTGAGCCATCAAGACCACCACTGGAGCAGTGACTGCAAACAGCAGACGTTAATGTGGCCAAAAGGTTTATAGGCTCAAAAGTTCGTTATTGTTGCCACAGAACCTCACATTAGTCATTGTTGATAGCAGACATTTCTTTCAAATTCAACATACATTAATGCAGGAAGTTTAAAGAAGATAAAGAAGCAAACGTCTGATATATTACAAGAGAAAAAGGATGAGTTAAGCTAATCTAATCAAATCCTATTTGATAGGATCTAATGACTTCGGTGGAGACAGTATCCAGTACACTCGAGACCAAACAGCCGAGCCACAAATCGCTGTCATTCTGAAAGACACTCCATCAGGATAGTCAGCCTGAAGTAACACATTTGAGAGATTCCAGAAAGGATCAATATGAATTTTCTGGTACGTACATACGTGTATGCATGCATGCATACATGTACACACATACTTGCATAAATACACACAGTCATACTTACACACCACACACATACATGCATACATAAATACATATATACATACATACATGCAAACATACATACATACATACATATATATATATAATACAGACATACATACATGTATACATACATGCAAAATACACATGGCCAGACAGACTCTGAATACTTATTGAGGTAGGCTGTAACCACTGTTTTGCATCTGTTCGTTAAATAAAGTATTTAATGATTAGCAGCGCAGTTTTCGACTGATTAAAGGAGTCTGGATAGCACTTGTGAAGACGACAGCTAAAAGTATGCGTTCTGCTGTTGTCGGTAAATCCCAAATAAATCTGAATTAGTTTTAATTAAGTAGGTTTCAGTGGCCGACTACGTGCCACATGCTACCTGTAAACAAGCATTCATATTCCTCCGCTTAATGAGTCGCCACGAAATATTTCTGTCGAACTGGTCACCGGTATACGATACATAGATATACACCAGTATTTATTGGATGTATACTTTATATAGCTACACACCTGATGACTGATGATGGTGATGATGATGACGATGAAGACGACGACGATTATGATGATGATGATGATCGTGGTGGTGGTGGCGGCGGTGGTGATGGCGGCGCTATGATGATGACGTTGATAATGATGATGATGGTGACGACTACGATGACGACGATGATATGACTATGATGAACATGATGATGATTTATTTTCGCCTCAGTCGATAACGACTACGATGAAGCCGATTTTACTGACAAGGATGATAAATGGTACTGGTCTTGTTAGACACATCGTGCCTCAATCTCTACCTAGAGGCGCATAAATTATCTCGTAGCACGGTGGGTTATTTGTGGTCTGAAGCCAGAAAAATTAATGTCACATTTCATGCAAGTCAGACGGATATTTTCAGTTTTATGCCACAGATTGCGCTATACCTCTGTCATGTATAACGTGACCGAGGTGTCTGATTGTATATACATTTATGATCGTACACTGATTGCTTCGGAAAGCTTGACTTCTTGGTATGTATGCATATGTGTATGCACTTTATGCATGTATGTATCTATGTATGTACGTAAGGATGTAGGTATGTATGTATGAACGTATGTATGTGTGTATGTACTGTGTGCATGTATGTATGTAAGTATGTATGCATGTATGTATGCATGTATGTATGCATGTATGTATGCATGTATGTATGCATGTATGTATGCATGTATGTATGTATGTACGGATGTCTGTATTTATGCATAGATGAATGTATGTATATGTGTTTGTATGAATGTATGCATGTATGTATGAAGGTATGTATGCATGCATATACGCATGCATGTATTTCGTATGTATGTATGTATGTACGTGTATGTGGACATTAAAGCTCCAGATTGAAGCATGAGCTTGTATACGGATTACTCTCAACGCAGTCATTATAACTGCATTTGTTTAAATATTATGTGCTAATTAGCAGACACTATTGCAGCGTGGCTCATACGTATGCACTGTCGTAATGACGAATATTTAATGCGCATGTTAGCCAGACACTAACGCGGACTTTCGCAGAAACCTGGCAAAAACAGGACGGGTTTAGACCACAATAGTTGTGCAATGTTAGCAGATATCTACACCCGGGAGTCACATTAGTGTATAGTTGTATTAAACATGATCTGTACTCGTGGTCTGGTTGTATCTTTGCCTGGTCCATGATGCGAGATCTCTGTTTTCGCCATCATATAATTAGCGCTGGAAGCGGAAAATCGTGACACATCGAGTGATTTTCCAACCGCTTCCTCAGAACGAGATGCTCTCGAAAACGTCTGCAGCAGCAGCTGCTGCTGCTCTATTGCGACAGGTGCTCGTTGCCCTGGCGCCCTCAGCTCATCCGCCCTGCCGGAGCCAGTGCAGTGCGCAGGTACACACGCTCCAAGGGCGACCTGACTCTTCCTCTTCCACCGATACCCACGAATAACGAATAGAAGAAGCCACCGAAGGACGGCAGGAGGGACGAACGGTCAGGGGGTGGGCGGATGGAACAAAAGGACGGACGGCAGGAGGGACGAACGGTCAGGGGGTGGGCGGATGGAACAAAAGGACGGACGGCAGGAGGGACGAACGGTCAGGGGGTGGGCGGATGGAACAAAATGACAGACGGCAGGAGGGACGAACGGTCAGGGGGTGGGCGGATGGAACAAAAGGACGGACGGCAGGAGGGACGAACGGTCAGGGGGTGGGCGGATGGAACAAAAGGACAGACGGCAGGAGGGACGAACGGTCAGGGGGTGGGTGGATGGAACAAAAGGACGGACGGCAGGAGGGACGAACGGTCAGGGGGTGGGCGGATGGAACAAAAGGACGGACGGCAGGAGGGACGAACGGTCAGGGGGTGGGCGGATGGAACAAAAGGACGGACGGCAGGAGGGACGAACGGTCAGGGGGTGGGCGGATGGAACAAAAGGACGGACGGCAGGAGGGACGAACGGTCAGGGGGTGGGCGGATGGAACAAAAGGACGGACGGCAGGAGGGACGAACGGTCAGGGGGTGGGCGGATGGAACAAAAGGACGGACGGCAGGAGGGACGAACGGTCAGGGGGTGGGCGGATGGAACAAAAGGACGGACGGCAGGAGGGACGAACGGTCAGGGGGTGGGCGGATGGAACAAAAGGACGGACGGCAGGAGGGACGAACGGTCAGGGGGTGGGCGGATGGAACAAAAGGACGGACGGCAGGAGGGACGAACGGTCAGGGAGTGGGCGGATGGAACAAAATGACGGACGGCAGGAGGGACGAACGGTCAGGGGGTGGGCGGATGGAACAAAAGGACGGACGGCAGGAGGGACGAACGGTCAGGGGGTGGGCGGATGGAACAAAAGGACGGACGGCAGGAGGGACGAACGGTCAGGGGTGGGCGGATGGAACAAAAGGACGGACGGCAGGAGGGACGAACGGTCAGGGGGTGGGCGGATAAAACAAAAGGACGGACGGCAGGAGGGACGAACGGTCAGGGGGTGGGCGGATGGAACAAAAGGACGGACGGCAGGAGGGACGAACGGTCAGGGGGTGGGCGGATGGAACAAAAGGACGGACGGCAGGAGGGACGAACGGTCAGGGGGTGGGCGGATAAAACAAAAGGACGGACGGCAGGAGGGACGAACGGTCAGGGGGTGGGCGGATGGAACAAAAGGACGGACGGCAGGAGGGACGAACGGTCAGGGGGTGGGCGGATGGAACAAAAGGACGGACGGCAGGAGGGACGAACGGTCAGGGGGTGGGCGGATGGAACAAAAGGACGGACGGCAGGAGGGACGAACGGTCAGGGGGTGGGCGGATGGAACAAAAGGACGGACGGCAGGAGGGACGAACGGTCAGGGGGTGGGCGGATGGAACAAAATGACAGACGGCAGGAGGGACGAACGGTCAGGGGGTGGGCGGATGGAACAAAAGGACGGACGGCAGGAGGGACGAACGGTCAGGGGGTGGGCGGATGGAACAAAAGGACAGACGGCAGGAGGGACGAACGGTCAGGGGGTGGGTGGATGGAACAAAAGGACGGACGGCAGGAGGGACGAACGGTCAGGGGGTGGGCGGATGGAACAAAAGGACGGACGGCAGGAGGGACGAACGGTCAGGGGGTGGGCGGATGGAACAAAAGGACGGACGGCAGGAGGGACGAACGGTCAGGGGGTGGGCGGATGGAACAAAAGGACGGACGGCAGGAGGGACGAACGGTCAGGGGGTGGGCGGATGGAACAAAAGGACGGACGGCAGGAGGGACGAACGGTCAGGGGGTGGGCGGATGGAACAAAAGGACGGACGGCAGGAGGGACGAACGGTCAGGGGGTGGGCGGATGGAACAAAAGGACGGACGGCAGGAGGGACGAACGGTCAGGGGGTGGGCGGATGGAACAAAAGGACAGACGGCAGGAGGGACGAACGGTCAGGGGGTGGGCGGATGGAACAAAAGGACGGACGGCAGGAGGGACGAACGGTCAGGGAGTGGGCGGATGGAACAAAAGGACGGACGGCAGGAGGGACGAACGGTCAGGGGGTGGGCGGATGGAACAAAAGGACGGACGGCAGGAGGGACGAACGGTCAGGGGGTGGGCGGATGGAACAAAAGGACGGACGGCAGGAGGGACGAACGGTCAGGGGGTGGGCGGATGGAACAAAAGGACGGACGGCAGGAGGGACGAACGGTCAGGGGGTGGGCGGATGGAACAAAAGGACGGACGGCAGGAGGGACGAACGGTCAGGGGGTGGGCGGATGGAACAAAAGGACGGACGGCAGGAGGGACGAACGGTCAGGGGGTGGGCGGATGGAACAAAAGGACGGACGGCAGGAGGGACGAACGGTCAGGGAGTGGGCGGATGGAACAAATGGACGGACGGCAGAAGGGACGAACGGTCAGGGGGTGGGCGGATGGAACAAAAGGACGGACGGAAGGACGGACGAACGAGGGGACAGATTGGCGCAAAGAAGTACTGTTGGATAATACATTGTATTATAGGAAGTTAAAATTCTTATTAGGTATGAAGATAGCTATATTTAAAGAATAAAAAAGAGAAGGGAAAAAGAGCTTCAAAAATTTAGAAAAAGCAGCCATTTAGATAGGTAGACAGAACGAAATAGAACGAGAATAAGAAAGAAATGGCTTCATGATATTAAGAAAGCCAAAGAGAATTGAAATGAATATAGAAAAGAAAGAAACTAAAAACTTCATCCAGGCTTTCTAGACAGAGAATAAATAAAGAAAAGAACCTATGGTTATCTTAACAAACGGCGGGTGACCAGTTAACAACACTCCTCTGAATATTTATTGGTCAGATAGCAGTCGACAAGTAATCTATATACGACCATCTATGTTTCTCCGATATCCCGTCTCGGCGTAACTGTCTGTGCATGTGTCTGTGTGCCTTTGTGTGCATATATCTGCCTGTCTGTCTGTCCGTCCGTCTGTCTGTCTGTTTGTCTGCCTGTCTTTATGCATGCATGTCTCTGCATAACCTCGCCTCCACTGTGTCTCGATCTTTTTGTCTTCGTCTCTCTGAGCATGTCCCTATGTCTATCTCTTCCCCTGTATACATGCCTGTTTAGTCTGTCTGTCTGTCTGCCTGTTTGTCTGCCTGTCTGCGACTGCATCTTGGGTGCTTCTGCAGCTTGGTACCCAGTGCACGTGGGGCGATTGGTTTTATCTTCGGTCTCTGGTCGTCCTTTATGCCATTTGATGCTCGCTGTAAAACTGCGCAGCGGTGGCTGCGGCCACTGAACTGTCGCCGCTTCCGATAAATTGCGATTGTCCGAGCGCGCAAGGGGCTCCAGCTTGGCCTCTCTGCGCTCTTACAGGTTGTCTGGTAACTGCAGACACACCTGTTTATGTGTGTCTGTAGGTAGACAACGTCTAGAGACGCTCACACGCTTATTCACTTACAAGACGATGTCTATCTTAACAGGAAGGACGAAGTAAGTAAAAAGACAGACAGCCATATGAACAAACAGACAGCAAACTCACTCACCGATCTACTCACTGACTCGTTGACTGATTGACTGGCTGGCTCACTTACTTACTCATTCACTCATTTACTCAAGCATGCATGCATTCATTCGTTTATTCATTCATTAATTCACTCATTCACGCACTCACCCATTCACTCACTCATCGACTGAATGAGCGAACGATTAAATATATCGATAGATGGATATTTTTGTGATCGAGTGATTGATTTGTTAATTTATTTATCGATCCAGAGATTGATTGTAATTTGTAATTGTAATTGTAATTTGAGATTTATAAAGCGCCTCCTAGAGGATAAACTCAACAGAGGTGCTTCCGACCCGAAAAAGTAAAATCACTGTTAAACAGTACAGTCTTCAGGCGCCTACGGAACACTGAGAGGAGGAGAGAAAAGAGCTCAAGTCGCAATTCTTGAGGGAGATGATTCCAGCAAGTGGGACCAACGTAGGCGAAGCTTCTGGACTGGGCAATAGTGGTGCGCATTCGAGGGACAGACAGGAGATACTGAGTGGCCAAGCGAAGAGTGCTACGGCCCAGCAACGAGGAGACCAAAGCGCAGAAGTCAATGAGGTAAAGGGGAGCAGAGCCAAGAAAACAATTGCGCATGAGAGAGAGGATCTTAAAGTGGACACGCTGCTGGACGGGGAGCCAGTGAAGAGTGTTACGAATATAAGACGAGATGTGGCCATGTTTTGGAATACCCCCAATGAGACGAGCAGCAGAGTTAAGCAGAGATTGCAGTTTAGCAGTGTTGGCTAGCGATAGGCCGGTAAAGATGGCGTTACCAAAGTCAACCCTGGTGCAAATGAGGGCATGGACCAGAGTGGAGATAGCGTGAAAGGAGAGAGTACGGCGAATGGTGCGGAGCTGACAAAGATGGTAAAAACAAGAGCGAGAGACGGTGTTAAAAAGAGCAGACAGAGCAGGCTCCTGATCCAACACAACCCCGAGATCCCCGACCGTAGTAGAGAAAGAGATATCCGGAAATCTCTGGCGTAAGGAGGAAAGACCAATCTTGGCGAGCTGCAAGCAGCCACCAAGCCAGATGAACTGGGTCTTATTACAGTTCAAACGGAGGCGATTGGAGGATTGTGTGATTGACCGACCTATTGATGATGTACACACATACAGACTTCAGCAGCATAGAAAATACCTTGCTGCAGATCAAAAGTGAGGGATTGGGCTGCTGCAAAACCAGACAATTTATGGCTAAGGTCATCGATCTGGACATACTAGGATTCAGAATACTATCCAACGAGTCTGTAGCTTGCACAGTCTGTGGACAGGGTCTGCCTGGTTAGGCACATGTCGCCGCATGCATTCAGTCGACTGAGGATCGGTCGCCGTTTGACCGAGGAAGTCGTTAGCTGAAAGCTGGTGGTCTCGTCGAGGTTATCGCCCATGTTCTTCCGTGTCCACCCATGTTCCTCCCTTCCTATACCTCTTTCTCTCCGTCGTAAACTCAGACACCCAAATGTTGCAGGCCCCGATGGACGCCATAAATCTCCATATAGAACATTTTTAGCAGATAGTAACATTTTTAGGCAGGAACACTTGTTGCAAAGTCTTATCCAAAATGTATGGACTAATGTTGGATAGCCTAATCTGATCTGGCATAATCAAGGTTAACATGATACGGTATAGTTTAATCGAGTTAATTAGTAAATTTTAGTGAGTTGCAATTACGGTATTATCGCAAAGAAAAGGCCTCCTTGTCGTTGCAACAACGGCTCAAATCCTGTTGCTTTCAGTCTGAATTTATCCACCCTAGTCGCGGGGCCAATATCGTCCTAAGTTGTTGATAAGATGGATATAGGTGGTTTACGGAACAGTTTGTTGTTTTTGCGAAGAGAATTGACGACGGCGAATAAAAAGTTGTGATTGGTTAACCTGTTTTATTTTTCCAATGTCGAGCTCCGGTTGCTTTTGAGTAATTCTGCTTATGCTTTGACAGCCTTGGCATAACAATGTCTCAAATTACACGACTTTTCTTACGAATCATTGATTGCTTGATTGGTTTAGGGCCTACTAGATTTTCTTTCGAAAGAAGGTTTTTAGCGGAACAACAATCTGCATTTCAATCGTAATCGACTGCCGGCCTCGTTTTCATTGTCAGCCATGTTTTCAGTGTCACTCTCGTGTAGACATCAGCCTCGTTTTAGTCATCAGCCTAGTTTTCGATGTTAGTCTCGTTTACAGTGTCAGTCTCGTTTTCGGTGTCATTAACGTTTGCGATTTGAGCCTCGTTTATGATACCAATAGCGTACTGTTTTCGATCATAAAAATCCAGTGTTGTCATTGCGAAGCAGTTTCGCGTGAGCCTCGTTCTCGAAGTGAGCCTCGTTCTCGATGCGCGTCTTGTTTGCGTGTGTGGTCCGTAGAATTCGTCGATCCCACGCGCAGACGTGATTGCCACACGGATCCGCGGCTAAGAAACCGACAGCAAACGCTTCGCCGACTCGCCTCGGCCGCTTGGCCACTTTGCACTGCCTGAATAACGGATGAGATTAGCCTGCTTCCTTTGCGAAGCAGACGGCCACGACTACAAAGTCACCCGGCTAAAGTCTGCTTGCTACAGTCATCCCGAAACATCTCGACTGTGCTGTTATCGTCGGAAAAGCTTCTCGAGTAGCCGTCATGCAATGTCCGTCGCCAGCTTATATTGCGCTGTGTTAAATTCTGAATTAATCGGTATTGTTTTGGGCTGGCGAATAGGTTCATTTCTCCGATTATTATTACAGCATGGTCGTGCTCTTTTTCTAAAGTGGATGTGTTTTTTGCTTTTGATCTCGTACTAAGAGACAAGAAATAATGCCAAGAAGAGAAGTTCGGTGGCAGTGGAAAAATTCGAAAATGAACCGGTAGCTGCAAGTATAGGGTTTCCGTTGAATACAAGATCGGAATTCGCCCTCTGGTGGCGAAATATAGGTCGACGGTAGGTAGCGGTGAATTGCTTTGGGTAGATATTGACGTGATTTGTCGGAACTGACTGAACGGTCCAGCTTCTGTGAACAGTGGCAAAGCATCACGACACAAGTAGGCGATTCATCCGAACGAATAAGGTCCTATACGAATTACTATAAGAAGACGCATAAAGCTTTCTATACAGATCATTTTAAAAAGACGACATTGTAGTCCATAGGCTTTCTATAAGACTTTAGGCACCCTTTGGGGCTCAATGTTCAAACAGTTCAGTTATAGGTGGCTTTAGCAGTAGATGACATATTTCATTAAGGCATAAAAGCTAAATACTTTAACAACACTGCATTAGGTGACTTAAATAAGAGGTCCTATAAGCTCAGTCTGTGTATTTGAAGTTTCCTCGAGATTTTTTAGAGAGTATCGAGTTAGCCTTTCAACTTTCTGACAAATTTAGCGCTCATTACCGGAACTAACATGAGGAACAATTTAGCGATGAGTTTAGAAATGAGTTGAGTCTCAAACTATATTATGGCCTCTGTTTGAAACCGAAAGATCAGTTCACAGAGTCACGTGAACGACATGATTTTGTCCATCAACAGATTTCAAACTCAACTTCCATTTCAGAAACCAAAATCTTTTCTGTTACCCGTCATGACCTGAGCTTTTGCCCATCTGCTACCATGACAGCAACAGGTGTGACTTTGTTTGCCTCCAATTCCTCCTCCTTTTCCTCCTCCTCCTCTTCCTTTTCCTCTTCCTCCTCCTCCTATCTCTTTATTCTAAACGATTCTTTGGTGACGACAAAACTACTCTCACACAACAACAGTAGAATTCCCATCGCAAACGAAGACGACGACAGGTCGTACCTGGCAAGATTCAGCGACTGGTACCAGGGTATCCATGGTTACGTCAGCCTCGTCGTCTGTGTCTTTGGCATCGCTGCCAACCTCCTGAACGTCGCCATCTTGACCCGGAAGAACATGATAACCCCGACGAACTGCCTGTTGACGGCACTTGCATCAGCCGACATGCTGACGATGGTTTCCTATCTGCCGTACGCCGTCTACTTCCACTGCATTTCAGCACCAGATATGACGCTTCAACACTCCCAGGGTCAGTCACCTGCAACACCTATAGACTCAGTCACTGGTCAATTAATAAACGAAGTCATAAAGAATGAAATGACTGAAAGTAAGAATGAGTGTATGAATGATTGAATAAATTGGCGAACAAAGCACAAATTAATTAATTCATGGATTAACTGATAAACTGGCGCACATAGGAACGAGCGAATGAATGAGCGAACGAACGAATGGATGAATGGATACACGAGTGAATAAGAAGGTAAATGGATGCGCTGATGAAAGAACACACTACTGGATGAGCGAATTGAGGAAAGAATAGACGAAGCAATGGACTTCCGAGTGATTATTATTAATAACTAATTAATAACTTTCATGGCGCTGATGACTAATGCACAAGGCATCAAACGATGGCGCACCAAAACCAAGCCGCAAATCAGGTCAATATCCACAATCAATCCACAATATTCATATCAATATCGGTGGATAAGCAATTTGAAAAAGAAAAGTCTGAAGTTGAGAACGAAATGACGAGTAACTGCGCAGAGCGAAAAGATACAGATAGACTTCCAAAATCTAGATCCAGGACTCGAAAAAGTCCCTTCAACAAGAACAGTTTTAGTCTTAGGTAGGCTATCATCAGAGAAAGGCAATCATATGACCCAGTTAAATAAAGATAAATCTGGGGTTTGAGGGCTGATTTAAGTATTGTGTTTGGCCAGAGTTTAGTATTTTGCGAACTTTCGCTTTGGTAACGTGAGCCGTATAGGGAATGCGCAGAATTCTCCTCAGGCACCACAGCTGAAGGGCATCAAGCGTCGCATCCAAGTCCTTAATAAGCGACCAAGTCTAGCTCCAAACAGAAGGACAGGCAAATGCATACCTTGAAAAGACTGAGTGACGATGGAATGGACGAATGAGTGGACCAACGAGTGAACGACTGATTAAACGAACGAACAAACAAAAGTGAATGAATAGATGGACGAGTAACCGAACGAATGACTGCATAAAGGTGTGAATTCATGATTGGACGCAAAATGAATGTATGTGTGAATAAGTGAGTCAATCAAGTTATTATATGAATCGAACAAAGAGTTAAATAGAAAACTGCCAATATGATTATTTAGAAAAAGACTGGTCAAACCCTTCATTGTGCTTCAGCTGAAAGCTCTTCAACGCGGATGACCATGGCTTGCTCCCTTCCTCAGAGGGCGCTGCTGGTAGATGCATGACGTCACTTTGTGTGACACCGCTATAGCCGATTCAAGTTTACATTCTATTTCGTTTCCTGCGTCCTGTCTTACGTATACTTACTCTACCTTACCTTGCTTATATTTTAGCGCATGCCAACTAAACAGAGTATTTATATGGCGCCCAATTAATCGACGTGTTGTGTTTCTGTGGACAGGTTGGGTGATGTACATGCTCTTCCATACGTACTTCATAATCACGAGCCACACCGTCTCAATGTGGTTGACCGTAGCACTGGCTCTCTTTCGCTACATTGTCGTCTGCCATCATTTGCTCGGCCCCCGCTTCTGCAACCTACGCCGGGCGAAGCAGGTCATCGCAGCGACGCTCATCATAACCGTACTCTTTTGCGTACCGAACTACGTACTCTACCGATGGGAGCGGCTCAAAACCGGAGGATACTGGTTCCGCTACAACGACTTCGTGACCGAGTCGCACAAGGTCTTCAACTTCTGGCTGTTCGGAGTCGTACTGAAGGTGGCGCCGTGCATCCTGCTCACGGCACTCAGCACGCTGCTCATCCGAGCAATGAAGGAGGCGAACCGCCGGCGCCTCAGCCTGCGCTCTGGAGGGCGACGAGGGTCCTCAGACCGCGCCGGGGACAACGATCGGACCACCCATATGCTCATCGTAGTCGTGCTGTCTTTCATCGTCACCGAACTGCCGCAGGGAGTCTTGGCACTCCTCAGTGGCGTCGACAACTACATATTCGACCACGTATACGTTCCTCTAGGCGACATCTGGGACATCCTCGTGCTCATCAACAGCTCAGCCAACTTCATCCTATACTGCATCATGAGCGCACAGTTTCGTAAGACCTTTCGCCAGGTCTTTCTCGGCCACTGCCACTCCCCGCCGTCGTTAAGCACCGATCGCATCGTAGATGGATCGACACGGGTGACAAAAAACTAACCACCACAGTTCACCAATCAATCGGCCCTTGGTCAGGTTCCAAACCAATCCCATCGTTGTGGAGCTGATATCCTATATACCTCGCTTTCTCTCGCTGTAACTTACTTCTACTTACTCTATTTTACCTTATCCATGTTTCGATTAATCTTCAATTACCTGCTTTTTCTTTTCTGACAATGACTCAATTATTTTTATTTACCTTGTAGTATCTTATCTATCTCACTTGAGCTTATTTGAACCTAAATCACCCTATAATTTTTATCTGACTCTATGCGGTAATAAACCGTCATGACTTATGTTGTATACATTTTCTTGCATTGTCTTACTTGACCTTACTTTGCCTTTTCTTGACTTCAAATTAATTACCTAAGTCTACATTATCTTAATAGCATTAATTTATATTTATCTACCTCCTTTCATGCACAAACTAACCTTAACTTGCTTTAACTTATCTTGTCAATGTCACTGATCCATATCGGTTGCAAACGATGTTGCCTCAGAAGTCTGTAGCCTGGTAAATCAAGTTCAGTCTCCATGTTTGATGCGATGCGACTATACTTTCAGCTTCTAATTCTAGTCAACACAAAGAAACCCTGGCATCTTGACTCTGATATCCGTGATGTATGACGTCTGCCACGCGATTTTAACTCAACCATTGTGTAGCCAGTATAGAGAGTGACGCAGAAACAGAAATGTGTCCCCATTCCCACCGGCATTTTCAATTTGAACCCCATCACTCTCGTTCCCGCAGACCTATCCCCATCCCGTCACCATCCCCTAAACCATCTTCCCAATCTCCTCACCATTCCCATTGATAAATCTTCATCCCCGCACTGTCTCCATATCTGAAAGCAACAAAAATAAATCAACGTGTGACATCATCATTGAAAGTATTTGTATTAAAATTAATGAAATTGTCCAACACTAAAAAGCTACACCTCAGCTAATTAATTATTTGTTTAATTTATGGGTAAAAAGGACAGATCTTCGTTAATGTCAGTACTTAGCTGAGTGCGCGAGATTCTCAATTGTTCGCCCTCTTCCCAAAGAAATTCCCATTCTAATGATGGTTCTGTTGCTGGAACGTCCAGGATGGTGCGGACAGCTGAAGCTAACCTTGGCCACACAGTTGATTTATGACTTCCGAAGACCAGTTTATCGTCAGATAATTTGGAACAGGATAGATAAGGGTGAAATTGGTTGTCTGTGCCAGAATCAACCTTAACAGAGGACGAGTCTCTGAAGAACGAGTCGTTTTATACCTTGGCTTTTTCGAAAGATATTCCATGTTGCGGCAGTATCGCCTGACTGTGTTTCGGGGTTGACTAAATTCACTTAGTCCATCAGTTTTTTAATGTTTTCTTGTAGTTTAATAACTGAAATTGTCTAATCTAATCTAATGACTTCTGTAGCGCCGTTATCATAATGATTAAAGCATCCGTCGATGGTCGTTTCAAGTGAAATCGTAATAAAAATCATAATCCATTGGACAAGCCAAGTCGAATTCAATAGCTCAGAGAAATCAGAAGCTAAGCTACGGTGGGGGAAGCAAGTCGAAATAGATTTGTCTTTTTTAGGCCTTAATGAATTCTAAAGCTTTGGACCAGCAGTTGAGAACACTCGAGAACTCAACACTGTCCAGGTACGAGGCATAACAAGAGTCGTGATGTCCACTGATCGAGTGCAACATTTGTTGGTATGATGATAGAGCATGGAACAGGCTTTTTAAATGTAGTACTTTGTGAACTGCAAGAGAGATTTTAAACTGGATTTTTTTGTTCGATGGGCAACCAGCGCAATGAATGCAATATTGGTGTAACATGCTGATACTTAGGTGTTGTTGTTTTGGCTCTTGCAACAAGTTTTGATTGAGAGTTTTGATTTTTTTGTAGTTTGTGCAAAACTTTTTTTGATGCCGATAAGCAGTGAGTTACAGTAGTCAAGCCTACTCGAATCCAATGCATTAGCTAGTGGGATTAAGACAGCATGAGGAAAAAGCTTGTATCTAGAAGAAAGAATTCAGTTTTTGAAGGATTCACAAGTTTATTACATACATAGTCGTCAAACATAGATAGGCCTATGTCTTGTTTGACGACTATGTATGTAATAAACTTCTGAAGGATTCAGAAGTTTATTACATGCATAGTCCTCAAACAAGACATAGGCCTATCTATGGTGCTTCATGAAATCAATTGTCAGTACGTGTCATGAGCACAAACACAATTGTTAATTTAGGTAAAAATAAATTACAAAATGCATTATAAACCCTAGTTAAGATTAGTGACACACAGCAAAAGTAATACTTCCGTACAGACAAGGGTTAATGAGTCCATAACGTGGACGATGAAGCGGCACAAAGCCTAAGGCTTCAATACGGCCACTTGAGAATGCTATTTTTCAAATTGTTACTTGTTTACGATTTTTATTAAACACTACAGTATTATTCGGTAATTAGCTAACAAAAATACCTGCATATCGCTTAAATTAACTTTTAAATTGATTTATTATGCATGATTTTGGTTTTAAGTTTGACAAAAGGTCAAAACATCTCAAGCGCTGCTCGCTTTCTTATAGAAACACTTTATTACAATCATTACTTAGCGAAGATCTGTGGCGCAAAACGTAACACACGTCTTTAATAGGATTTCTGTCGGCAAACATCGCTTGGCCCAGTGCATTTGTCCTTTGACTTTTCTACCAATTATCTTCTCCAATTTCGATCTTAATCTTGCAAATTAAACTCGTAAAATATTTCAGTGGTTAAGCCAAGCCCATGCCGAAACGTTGTCTAGCCAATATATCTAAGTTCCTAGGGCATAGGATCTCGAACAGGGACAGCGAGGGACAGCGAGGGACGGACGCGTCACCATGCGGCGATGGTTAAAAAGTAAAATCGAATCCACGGAATGATCAAATAAATTATTTAATTAATAATTAATTGTTTAATTAATGAAATAAATAAATTTATCGACTTTAAGATTACCGCGAGATTACCACGCAACTTCATTCCCCACCACCGCGGTATTACCGTCCAGTGCTTACACATTACCGTGCTGTTACCGCCATTTATTCAAATTCTTTCCCATTTACGCGGGATTACCTCGGCATTACCGCAGTGCACGTTACCGTGTCACTGTCTAGTAGCCAGACTAGCATTAGACAAAAATGTCTAATGGCGGCGCGCAGTCATTGGTGTTTTGTAGACCACACAATCACTGGATGTGACATGGACATAGTTAACGATCATTATTGTTTAGGAAACATCCGGCTTATCCGACCCCAAGAAGTTGGCAGGGACGAGTTGGACGCCGTTGCCCCACAAGGAAACGAAAGGTGGGTCTGACCTGCGTCCACTAAATTCGAACTAGGTACGTGTAAGCTTACAGCCTGGAGATGATCCCTGAAAAGCGACCGCTTGCAAAGTGTTGTGCAATCGGCAAGAGAGGGTCTCGCCGTATAGGCGAGATGATGGTTGGTTAGGTCGCTAGCCAGACAATTGTTTCCCAAAAATATTTTTATCTAGTAGCTTTCTAGTCATATCTGCTGTTACCTGCTGCAAACCGCGCACTTGAAAGCAGACACCAATGGAGCCATGCAGATGGCAGTGGCGAAGTGACTAGCAGCACTACCGAACAATCTGTTTCGAACCCGAGCAACGTCTGCTTGCTTCTGCCTCTGGAAGGAAAATCTTGAACTCGTAGAAGGCAACTCGCCCAGGAGTCATGTGCTGATTCGTTAAGAAATCAAAGGCGCTAAATAAATAGCATAGAATATCTTAAAGAAAAAATGACGTCAGATATGCGGAGAAGACTTGGAAACACTGTACCGTTGTGCTTTGAAAAACACTTGAAGTCCATAATAATATTATATTAACTGAATTTTAATGGCAGAGTAATTTTGAAATAACTGCGCCTCCATCGCTTATGCATTCCGGTGAGCCACACAAAAAGACATCTGGGCAGGGTATCGGTCAGGATTGGAGTAGGCCTACTCTGTAGCTCTCTCTCAAACACGTTAGACCCTAATTGCAGGATCAACTGATAGACGTCTATGATCCTCTACGACTCGCGAATCATCCAAAGAACCACCTCATACATCAAAATGCCTCTGATCCCAACACAAGCACATAGGGCCTACGCAGACGCAGAGATAAGCTTATCTGCCAAATACTTTACCACCTGGACATTTCGGTGCATATATTTGTAAATATATACATAACAGAATGTTACACTGATATCACATTAAATTAACTATTTACAGCATCGTTGCTAATGGAATATGAGAAAGTGATATCGATAGTACATACATATAGCCTATAATATGGAGAATATACAGGACCATATATTATGTGATATATATGCATAATTATGTGATATATATATAAATCATATATCATTATTACCAGCGCTATAAGATGGCCTGTGGATGCGTGTATATCATTAGGAGGAAGCGTGGTCGGCCATGAGGGAAGTGGGTCGATGGGAACTGTGGACCTGGGTCGCTATTAGTTTCGCTGGCGCCTTCTTTATTAAACACGGATAACTCGTTTACGAAGAAATTCCGATGGATCGGGGTGGGGCACGTAGTTGGACAGAAATCGGCAGAACGGGAGGGAAGGAGGGAGGGACGGAGGACCTGTCTATAGCAGATCGGGTTCGTAAAGTAATCAATCAGCCACATAGCCAGTAGCAGCAGCAATATAGACGCAGAGGCAGAAATGAACACGAGGATGATTAGAATGGTAGAAGAGGAAAAGAAGGAAGAGTAGGATAGAAGGACCCGGACAGATCTAAGAAAACGAGAGAGAGAGAGAGAGAGAGAGAGAGAGAGAGAGAGAGAGAGAGAGAGAGAGAGAGAGAGAGAGAGCACAGATGGATGGAGTAGAAGACAGAGCAACAGAAGGAAGAGCAGAAGAAGGACAAAACGTGGGAAAACAGGATGAATAGGACAAGGATCGAACAGGCGAACGAAGAGGGCGACGAGGAGAAGAAAGAAAGGAGGAGGAGGAGGAAAGGAAAGAAAAGGAGAGGAGAGGAGAGGAGGTGAAAGAAGACGAGGAGACGATCTATTGATGAACTCATTAATCAAGGCACTGTCAGCCGAAAGCAGATATCATTATTTATTTATGCAAATTTACAACGAAGCACGTACACAAAATAGAGATTGATAGCCTGACACACGCATACGTACACATACAATACAAACAGACACACGCACACAGAGACACACGCAGACATCCACCTGAACGACGGCGAGTGATGACTTTGATGCATCGACTACTGAACTGCGCTGGTCTTTCACCTCGCACTCTTAAAAGTGACTAGGTATAACCTGCAGCCAGAGACTTCGGCACGACTTCTAGACCTGGAGGATGATTGATCGACTGGGCATTTTCTTCGAACTCTGCCTAGGGACTCAAAGCCCATCGCTTAGCGTCTCCAGGAAATTCCTAAGAAGCGCTATATAAATGTTTAGATACAGATAGACAGAAGACAGAAACAAAAGAAATAGGTTTGCATGTATTCGTACATACATACAATATTAAACACAGCGTCATCGATGCATGTTTTGTCGTCCCATAATGGCGCTATAGAAAAATGAAGACATTAAAAGCCACGCTGCTTTCAGGCTATAAATTACAGTTACTCTTATTTGACACGAGACAAGTTAGTCTATGAAGTACATTAGCGCCTAATGTTAACGGACTCCAGAATAAAGATGCCGGACAAGATATATGTGCACATCTCATTATATATTCATATAGATATACACATATATATTTATACATGTCTCTATAGACTTCAATCGGACGAACTTCATCTTCAGTATACTAATGCGGCTGACTAATTTTTCTATGTCTAAGTAGGATATATGCGCTATAGAAGTGTTTACATCGGTTATAACTAATTTCCGCGACCAAGGACTCGTTGGCCGTCTTCGACAGTAGATAAAATATTAACAGTAACCGACTGTTCTTGAAAAAATCCGATGGACGCAGCAATTCAATGTTCAACAAATTCTGCAGATCATGCATCCGAATGTCGTAGTAAGATAGGTTCATTTATGAGCACTGAAAACAGGGTGTCGATGTCTAGCAAAACAGCATGCTTTACCTCTCACCCCAATGGGTTGGGAGATAAAACATCATCGCATGAAATGTCCTAGCGCTATTCTTTGGGGGGGGGGAACTCTGTCTGATCTGGGATGTGATAGTCATTGATACTTTCGCTGGCCTAGTTAGCTACATCGGTAAGCGCTTACACAAAGGAAGCCTCTGTGCTTGAGGATCCCCGGTTCACGTCCCGGTGGTGGCTTATTTCAGAGATTTGAATCTCGGGCTAGCACGGGGACCTTAAATGGCGTGTTTTGCGGTGGCAAAGGATCTCACCCGATAGGGTCGAGGCCATACGGTAGCTATAGAAAAACATATACAATTTGTTTACAATTTCCGCCGTCTTATAGAGCGGTTGAGGTCCCTTGTGCTAAGATCAAAGTACAAAGAGAGCTGGCTAAATACACTACCATTCTGTCTGTATACTATTTTGTCCCACAGATCTTTGAACACTGGTCAAATCAATCAAGATTAAGTAGATTCGCTAGCACCGTTGAATTTCGCCATCTTCCTCAGCCGACAAGAGACAAGTAAAGAGTAGGCCTATACGTGCCTGTTCATATACGCATATTTGGTCGAATAGGATGTGACCACACAGGGAGACCAATTAGCGGGCAAGTCATCCTAAATTCAATGCTTATGTGCCAAAAAATTATAGGGAATGCTGAAAAGTTGTTTGCATAATCGAATATCTATGCTCTGGCATCATCTGCATCATATGCAAAAAGAAACTTTCATTTTCTTGCGAGATTAAAAAATGGTCGATAACAACCAAAGCTTACTTCTTACGCACAACAATTGCATAACACCGCATAATGTCTTCAACGCCCAAAAGCAGGCAGATCAAAAGACGACGGTGCTTAGATACGACTATTGTTAGCAAAGGCGTTTCCACACAAATGAGCGGCGACGATACCATAATAATATGGATCAGAAACAACATTTCCTCAAAATCTCATAGAATAAACCGCTTCAATCGACGTCTTTTAATTCATAGGTACAGCTCGCGACCTCTGCAATCTGATAACATTTTTGAAGCGCCTGTTAAAATAAAACTGTCCTTTTCATGTGAAGAAATCAAGCTCGACAATCAGTTATACAACTGTAATCATTTAGAATAAGTCACAGTAGTTCGTTCAAAATCAAAATCTAACACGGCGTTAAAGTGTTTTCTTTTAACCAGTTTAGTGAACACCAAGTGGCATTGCAAGATTACAGAAATCGTCAGATCATTGAATTAAGGGATAAAGAGTGCACACAAAACGGCCAAAATGTTCCGCTGTTAGGACCCCGTTTTCACTAGGAATTTTGGATGTGGCGATACACGTTAATGTAAGAATTGCATTTGAACCATTGTGTACATGCAGGTTCACATACACGCAAAGGGGAAAGGTCATATATTTTGATACGATTTTAAATTAATTTAAAGATATAAAAGAAGTCATTTGATCTGATGTTCAATAATTCTAAGTTAATTTCACTTTCACTCAAACCTGAACCTAAACCAATTGTATTAAGATCGGAATTTAACTTCTAAAGTAGATATGCAATATACATAAAACAACTTGTTCAAAGAACTTCTTAGAGCAAATCTAAAGGTCAACTGACACCTTGTGAATAAAAAAGAAATTCTCTATAGCATGCAGCCAGTTCTCAAGGCCCTCGTTTAACTCCAGTTGAAAAGCGCAGTTACTTTGATTGATTATTCATCTAGCTAATTAACTACTTAATTAAGCACGAGAAAGGCAGTGCTGCCTAATTTTCTCTTTCTCTGTAGTAAGACTTCTTGATGCCCGTCTTATCCCCTGCTGAGGGCATGACTGGTCTTGTGTCTCCAATCTGCGAATGCGGTTGTCGGTTGACACCTATTGCTTCGTTGTCATGTGCTTGATCGTTCGTAAGATGTCCTGTTCGACCGCCTAAGGCCTCCTGGGCTTCCTTCTTCTTAGCCGAAACCTCGTTCAGCTTCTTCAGAAGCCTCTGCAGCTGCTCCGTCAGGCTTTCAGCTGAAGCAAAACCGAAAACGGGCGGAAGGTGAAAATGAAAGTGAAAGTACGTTTGTAATAGAATAGAGAAAATGAAAGTGAAAGTATGTTTGTAATAGAATAGAAAAAATGAAAGTAAAGTATGTTTGTAATAGAATAGAGAAAATGAAAGTGAAAGTATGTTTGTAATAGAATAGAGCATTCAGCAAAAATATTGAAATATTCAAATCTAATTAGCAATATTCGTACTGATAATTCTAGTACACAGAAGTGATTGCGGCGTAGAGAGCTTAGTGGGTCCTATTATTACCGCAGTTCTTATGTTGGAATTATTGGCCTGAGTTTATTTCGGACCAAAGACAGTTAGAGCAGTTAATATCGCTTTGGTAATTGCTATGATAACGACGACAGTATTAAGAACAAGAAACCTGTCAGCCGCCAATTACGGACGAGAATCAGTTAATATAGTTCTACGTGTGTGCGAGAGCCTGCTGGTGGAGAATTGTTCTGCAATTCGAGCACCATTCGCATATGGGTGAAATTTTCATACTCAGACGATTTCTTAGAAGGCGCTATATAAACGTCCAGATACGTACGTACATACATACATACATAAATACACAAGTACCACACTGATGTTGCTGCTGTTGATGGTGGACAAGATGATGAAGATGATGGTGGTGGTAGTGATGATGATAATGATGATGGCGACGCTTTAGTGCCTATGGATGATCAGTAGATCAGCGGCGCAGATGATGATGATGATGATGATGATGATGATGATGACCATATTGTATAGTTCTACGTGTGACGAAGATAACGAAATAATGATGATGATGTTGGTGATGGTGGTGATGATTGATGACAATGATAATGATGATGATGATGATGACGACGCTTTAGAACCTGTGAATGATCAGTAGATCAGCAGCGAATATCGTCTGCTTACTGTTCTCGTCGAGCTCCTCCAGTTCCTTCTTTGCCACGTCCTTTTCATGTTCGTCGCTGGCTCCGGCGCAGAGTTTGATGACCTCGGCCTCGAGTCCTAGGATGACGCGATGGCACATCATAATGATACCGTAGTCAATCAGAAAGTCACTAGTAAAAGCCACTGTCTGCAACGGAGTCGCTTCTGCAACGACATCATCATCATCGTTAGGTTCATCATCATCATCATCATCGTTAGGTTCATCATCATCATCATCGTCGTCATCATCATCATCATCGTGATTATCATCATCGTCATTATCGTCATTATCATCATCATCGTCGTCGTCGTCAGCGTCATCGTCTTCGTCGGCATTATCACCATTATCACTTTAGATAAAGTTAGTCCACTTTTAACAATGAGATTCCTGACCAATTAATTGTTTTTGCAGTGCATATGCTGACACAACTGCGCCGCGAATGGCTGCAGTCAGCGAATAACTGAACGAATAACTTTACCTGTACAACACCCTTTTTTCAGCCTCAGCCATACTACGGCGCTATACAAATCGTCATTATTATTATTATTATTATTATTATTATTATTATTATTATTATTATTATGACATTTCTAAGTTATTGGTATTATTGTTATCCTATATGTTCATAGTAGAGTTCCGGAGAAGCAAATGGCGTTCCCACGCTGGACAGCCACTGAGAGTCTTTGGAACAGGTAGCTGGTCTCCAGTGGATCGTGGGTTGCCATTGTCATCCTTCGTCCTAACTCCCGCACAAAATCCAATCCTTCCGTACTCCATGCGCCGCTGGTCTCCAGTGCAACCGCCACAAAAGAGTGGGTTTGGGCTATAGTGGCGTATTTTAGCCTTTTTGGCTGAGACTCCCCGGTTTGCAGCTTCACTTGGTCCGGTTGAAGTAAAACCTAGATGTGACGCTGCAAATGTGTCAGAAACTGTCACATCCCATGTGAGACACCTTCCTCGAGACCACGGGATAAGAATCACGCCATCCGGTCGTTTGCCATCTTCCCTGGTGAGTCCCAACGGTTCTTTCTGAGCAAGGATGTTCGCTCTGGCAAGCGCTCTCCATATAATGTCGTTGAGCATGTTATGGCGTTGTTGTCTGCCAGCACTCTTTCTGCAGACCAGACCGTGAAGTCCTCTGGCGTCGACTCTTTCGCCACAGTGACACATATGTGGATCGCAGAGTGTGGTTCCCAGTCGCATTCCAACCGCGATCCGTATCACCTCATCCGAAAGACGGAGTCCCAGTGCGGTTACTGGAGGAGCCAGCATCCAATCTCCAGAGTGTGGTGCTTGAGAGGCCAAGAGACGAGCGTGATCTAGTGGGTTGTTCGCAGACTCATGTAAGCTCGCCGATGCCTTGCTTGTCTAGCGACTGTCCCATTCCCTTTGTCGATGAGCTGCTGATCCAGTTGGTGGTTCCGCACCCGTGAAGACCATCCATGCATTCACTGCGGTATTCACTAGCTGGTCTGAGGTATCGGCTGATTCTTGATTATTATTATTATTATTATTATTATTATTATTATTATTATTATTATTATTATTGTCATCATCATTATCGTCGACGTCGTCGTAGTGTTCAACATGATTATAATGAAAATCGTTGTAGTCATCTTCATATGTTTTGTCTCTTCGGAAGTCTTCTCCTTTTTCTTCCCCTTGATCTTATTTACCGCATGCAACATCGTCACCAACTGGAACACTTATGTATTGCCATCAGCAATACAATGCAACCAAAGGCGGTATGAATTTATTATTAAGCTAATTTGCAAGACGAACTTGTGAAGGGCGTTGTGGGAACGATCTTGTTGTAGGCCTCAAGTTCTCTCTCGTAGCACGTGATATCTTCGATGAGGTTCTTGGTGCAGTTCTTCACGAAATCATCTTCATCAGTCGACGCCTTCAGTAGTTTTGTTGCGTTCAGATGATAACGAACTGAATAGAAAACAGACGAAAAGAGAACTCAAACGAAAGGCAGACACTTGTCTTCATGATCTGCTATATCGTTAGCGTTCTATCTTACAACTTACTAACCTCTTCCCCCGGGCAGAGAATGTGCGCGCTATTTGGGCAAACTGTCCCCCTTCTGGAACAATCCGCTGTTACTCTTCGTTAACGGCCATGAGATCAGCCACTTGCCAAAACTGTCCCGATTTTTACAACTTTACCTTAGCAAGCGCCTTTTCTAAGCAACCATTTTTGTTCTCATATTATCCGACAAGTGGGGCCAGTGTTTCTTTTAAATTCTCATCATCAGCATCACACCATCATCACAGCCGGACCACACACGCTGTTGTTATATAGATAAGTCGTAAATCACGATTTTCATATGGGTGCCAGGACCTTTGACGTCTAACTTACTTTAACTTTCATATGTTAACACCGTTAAGTTAGGTGAAACGGGGGCCGAGCAGGTAACTTGGGTCTTTTTACCTCTGCAATCCGGGTTCCAATCCTGGGTACGTCCTTTGAAATCGACATTCTGTGACAAACCAATGTGTGCCTTCTTGAAACCAATTACATCAGCATCATTCACCACCATTGGAATCATTGTAGAGGCGCTATATAAATGTACTATTACGATTACGATCGTCTTTGCCTTTGTTGTCATTATCATTGTATCTGGAAATCTACTGACCGAGTTCAACGAAGACTTTGTTGCACATATATCCATTGGCAAATCCAACTCCACCTGTTAATGGAAACGCAATAGTGAATTTATGGTAAATAATAGGTCATAAAAATGTTATGCTTAATGTGCGGAGATTTTTTATGCAACTTCGCATTTTTAATGAATGCGTGTGTGCTTGATGTAATACAAAATTTCAAACGGAGTCAGATTTAAAGTTTGAGGAAGTTTGGCTGCAGAGTGCAAATGAGATGTCCCTGAAGCAACTCAACCTACTCGGTTCTATCCATGTACCGTATGTAACAATATATTAAAATTTTTATTAACATGCTACGATTGCAATAAATAAGTGGATTTCACCGAAAAAGAATAATCAAGAACCAACTACAGGGAATATTGCTGCAGTGGGATTTTCCCAAAGGGGGAGCCACTTTCCCATGCATTTCGAGGAAATTCAGATTCGAACCTGTGCCATTCAGTGACTGATGATTGATTGATTGATCGATTACCGTTGAGGGTCAGCTGTAGACGGATAGCGATCAACTGGGCTTGGGCGCAGAAGATTGGGTCTTCGACTTCCGATAGAGTCTTATCGATTCGTTCGAATGTCTTGTTAATGTTTGCGGCAACGTCCTTTGCCTTGAAGGTACTGGCTGTTAAGATAAACAGTTCTTTGAGTAACTAGGGCACATTACAAGCAATAGCAGCATAAAACGGCAGAAGATACCCTCAATATCAACATATTACACCTATATTGCATTTATTAAATGGGCTACCCATCGAGCAAAGAATCAAGTTTTACATCTGTCTTATAGGTCACAAAGTATTTTATCTAAATCAGCTGACCTACTTCTGATTGTTATTCATCCAGCATATCAAGAAATACTGCACTCAATCAACGGACACTGACTCTTTTGTGCCTTGCAACAGGACAGTTTTGGGCTCTGGTGCCCTCTGTGACTGGTCCAAAGTCTTTGATGTCTTTCTGGTCTAAACTTGAGGCTCACGTGTTTCAACTTGCTTCCCCACTGTAGCCTGACTTCTGGTTCCAAACCTATCGGATTCTGACTGGATTTCCCAACTGGCTACGATTTTTACTACAGTTTTAAGAGTAGTACAAGTTTGAAGCGTGCATTCTGATAACGGCGTTCTAAGTTAGATTATATAGATTGGATTAGATTCTGATTAGAATCTGATTAGATTATCTTAGATTAAATGCTTATCTATAGCCATCCAGCATTTCAACGCAATTATGTTCAATAGCACCTTCATAGTATTTAAAAATAACAGACTAGCCATTGCAGGTCAATATTCTCTTTAACACAACCGTATCACACTAGCAGAACATTCTTTCTCCTGTTAAAAACAAAACTATAGCGATAATAAAAATAATAAACAGCATTGAAATGTTATTACTCTTTATTACGGTATTATAATAATTTATTGAGATGTTACGTATATATATTCTCATCACAGCAGTGGAAACGTACAGTCGACGAAAGCCTGAAGGTCGTCGGTAAAACCCGGGGAGGAGGCGAGATGATCGCTGAGAGCCTTCGTGGCTGCACCGAGCTTCGTGCCGGCCTCGTTGACCGCTGCCAGTGTGACTGAAAAGAAAATGATGTTAACCTGATTGCTTGCATCATAAAAAAAACTTCGTGCATCCCGATAAACTATTTGGGTGTTTAGACAAGTATTTCTCATTCCTGCATTTAAGTTCGTCATTTGCGGAATTTGCTCGATATTTCTGATATGTTTGGTGGGGGAGTGCACGATAGACTAGTGGTTAGCGTGCTGAACTGTTAATTCAGGCATCTAACATTCAAATCTCCACCAGTGTGGAAAGATGTTTCGACGTTTCTGCTCCATTTGTGTCACATGGAGAACTCACCCATAAAACGAGCAACTACCGTATACTGTCGGTGGAAAGAGTAGGCGGCTAGGGATAGGACTGGCCCCCTCTCACATGTGTCGAGGCTAAAAATAATGTCGCTAACACTTTATACCCAAGGCTAACTCTAGGAGTTAGCTTAAGAAACTACTCTACTTCTACTTCTGTATCAACAAAAACAAGAACATCAACAACAACAATTACTACCACTACTACTACCACTACCACCACCACTACCACTACTGCTACCACTACTACTACTACTTCTACTACTACTTCTTCTGCCTTGGATTTCTTTGGGTTTTGAGTGGCATGCGAACATCGGATCAGTTATGTGAATGTCCTGACACAGTTTTATCACTTCCGCCATTGCCTTTCACTCAGATTCTTAAGCATTTCTGTCGGTATGGCGTCATATCCTTCAGCCTTGTTTATCACTTTATTAATGGCTATCAGCACAACATCCGGTCCCATGTCCTTCACGGTGTCCTGGGTTCAGTTTTTATCAAGATCTTCATTTCTGCTTCTGCTTTTATTTATACAGAATATACTGTAGAATAGAATATATATACACGCCACACATAATCTTTCCAGCTGTTTCTGGCTTCATTGGATTAATGCAAAATTCTGCCATATTTGTCTCCACCCACATTCGATTCTTTGTCAGCTCCTGACATTTTGGTGTAGGCATATAATAGATGGCATCTGTGAAGTGCTAGTGCTTCAAAGCCATCATATTGCTCTTTTCACTAGAATCTGTTGGGCTTTCTACTGTTCTTGCTCTAAATTTGCTCAGATTTGCCTTTGAAGTGGACCTACTTAACGTCGTTCGCGACTGTAATTAATCTTACAGGCCAAGCAATGTTTTAGTTAGCCTTACGTTTCAGCAACGAAGGTCTGCTTTGTTCTTCTCTGTTGATCATCTCTCTCCTGAGCGAAAATAAGTGAATGAAAATCGGTTGATGAAACATAGGCTTACCCGGCGAAAATCCCTTGAAGATGGCAGCTATGTCGATGTTGCAAGTAGCGTTGATTTCGTCCGCGAGGTTTGCAGCGATGTAGAATATTCCATCTGAGACATCACTTCCATCAATCTCATCATCCTTGTTACTTTCATCATCAGCGGCTCTGTCATCAGTGGCGCTTTTCTTCTGAGTCAACTCTTCGTTTGTTCCTTCATTCAGTCCTTCAAGAACGTCCGTCAGGCTTCTCGCTGGAACATATTCCTGTTCAGTAATATAGGATTCCAACTGTATATATAATTTCTCTTTGCCTCTGATTTACACTTTTGTGCGATTTTGTGTTTCATAATAATAATAATAATAATAATAATAATAATAATAATAATAATAATAATAATAATATTTGATTTGGGATGTCACCTTAGTTGTCACTTTGACTGCTTCTTTCATGGCTTCTTTTCTGTTCTGGACGGTGGGGCTGCGAAATTGGCGGCATCTAGGAAAATATCTAAATACAACCCACTCATGCCACAGTAGGTCTGTCATTTTGTTCCGCTTGTCTTTGAAACCCTGGACCTTATTAGCAACCCTGGGGTAACTTTTATCACAGAGCTTGGGCACTCTCTAAAGATAATATCTGGCGACAAAACAGAAACATACCATATTTTCCAGCGCCTATCAATTGCCGCCATTCAACGCATTAATGCTGTCACCTTTCGCAGAACTATTTCTCTGCCAAAACTTGGCGAGATATAGCCAACCCAGGCATTTTATCTCTCCTGAACCTTTTTTTATAAGTCCCGAGGAATCATAGGTACCTCGGGCAAAAAAATAATAAGGCGAAGTATGTAATGTCATATAATGTAATTGAACTTCTAGAAAGCGCATTTTAATTATCTCTAACAGCCAGCCTAAATGATGTTAGAGGTCGTTCAGAAGGTCAAGTGACCAGGTTAGGTAAAAGTAAAGTCAATTAACCCATGATCCACAAGTAAGACGCAGGGGAGGGGCTCATTTCATTTTCAGATCATATCAAACTAGATCATCGTAGATTATAATAGATCAAATTAGATAGGGACATATTTTATACGTCAGATCAGGTTAGATTAGATCACAATGGATCAGATCTAATCTAATCTAGTGACTTATATAATGCCGTTATCTTATTGCCCATGGTATCAGTCGATGGTCGCTTCAAGTGAAATCGCAATAAAATTCATACTCCAATAGAGAAGCCAGGTCGAATTCCGATAGGTAAGAAAAACCAGAAGTGTGTAAGCAAGTTGCAAGAGATGTGTCTTAAGTTTAGACTTGAATGAAATCAGAGACTTGACAGAACGAACTGAACTGGGCAGTGAATTCTAAAGCTTTGGACCGGCTACAGAGAAGATCCTAGGGCTCAACAAACACTCTTCGGATACGGGGCACAGCAAGATTAGGTTAAATCAAATCAGATAAGAGCACATAAAAACATATCACATCAAATCAGAATATACTAGAGCAGATTAGGTGATCAGACCAGATCGGAGATAAGATCAGAGTAGGTCAGTACCTTTAAGTCGTTTGTTCGTTTGCGTGCCTTTAAGAGATCCTTTCGAAGGCTTTCCAGGCGTCGATCCATCGCTTCCTCTATTAGATCCGAATCCCCGAGGGCGAGGATTCCTCCGAGGGTAACCAATAGAACGAAAAGGGGTAAGAACCGAACCGTCGACATGGTGTCTCAGATTCAAACCGTGTTCTTCGACAGGCAGGTTCGACAGGATATCGCTAAGGGACAAAACTTCGTCTGCCTACCTCGTTCTGTTTGGTCACGGCTAACGACGACGCACACACACAGAACACACACACACACACACACACACTGTAGACCGGTTTTTACAACTGTCTACTACAACCATAAGAAATATGTACACATATATATGCAAGCTGAGTTCATATATTTAACGCTACGTCAAGCCAATGGAATACCTATATATAAACACACGCATATATGCACATATATGCATGTATATACATTTCAAAATAGACAGTAGAAAAGAGAACAGGGATCAGAGACAGATGGACAGACAGGCGGGTCGTTATACAGATGCAGAAAGACGGAGAGAAAAAGGCCATACATACGTATATGTATTCATATATGTACACAGTGTACAACTGCACATATATGCATACGTATATGTATATATTTAATGTTTTTGTTTTCACGCCTGAGAGACCAGAGTATAGCGGTGCAATGGGCGTGACCGCAAGTGGTCTTGTATATATATAATATATATATGATAAAAGAGGTGCTTATCCAACCTTCTATGCTAGCTCTTGCAAATCATACCTAGAGTCATGTAGGCTTATATTTTGTTATGGCCTCTATGGGTTGGTATATATAGTTTAATAAGATATGTATTAGCTCTTTGAAATTCGCTCATGATTTTTGGTCGAGGAGTCTAAACAGGGCTACCTGCCAGTTAGTACTCGCTGTTACATCCTGCTTAACCGTAGGTGAACATAGAATTCAGTATGCAGAGTTCTGTAATTATCTGCAAAAAGTAACATACTAGATCAGAAACTCCTCAGCAGAAGCCCTGGTCCTGAGGTCGAAGGGTCATTCGGCTGAAGCGCAAACACGACTAAAGTAATCCTACAATGGGGCACCTCTTTTTTAACTACCAGACTTGAGTTTGTACTCGTTTACCAACCAGTAAAGGATGGAGCGCTGCGTTGGCACCAAATGGCGTGGAATTCCACCGTCCAAGAAATAACACAGGACATTTTAATCTAGCCCTTAATAAGTGAATTTTAACTAAGGTTTTCGTGTCTTACGCGTAAACATCGGCCTTACTCCACGTTATGAGGTTTTGTTATGACTCTGCACTTTCGCCACAGTTGGGCTATAGGGGCGCCTCTAAGCAGATATTTTTTAAAGGACGCTGTATAAATTCTCTGAATAAACGAATAAACTAAATGGCTATTCAGTACTGTATGGACAGGCCTACAGTGAAATTACAAGCAGGTTGTCATACTCGGATTATACTTGCTTGTTTAAGTAGGTCTTCTTGCTGGAACACTTTGTCATTTATTAATGGATTTGCTTACTTGGCCAGCTTGTCACAACAAGCGGACTTTAGGAGGGATCGGTTCGTCCAAGCTTATCAGTGCTGAAGACCTCTTGACCTTCATTCGCCAAGGATCACTTCTGCCTCCTCGAGCACCGAATGCTCAAAAGAGCGCAACACTGGAAGAAAGAATGGTTGTTGTTCGTCTGCGTCGGCAAACGTATCTGCAGGCCCATAGTCCAGTTCCATTATCTTGGTGGCGAGCGGCGTTACAAGTTCAGCTGGTTAATCTTCGGGAGACTTAGACCCTCTATAGCTGGCGGGTCGTGAATCGTACGAAGATAGCGAGACATACTTCTGTATTACGTGTATTAATGGAATATGTACAGCGTATTTACAGCGACCTTTACAAACCAATATGAAGAATGCGATTCTGTGTGTGGTCAGCCCGTTTATGAGAATCACGTGTTTTTTACACTTTCGACTCACTGGATGCTGCCGCTTGACCGTCCGTTTAGCGAATTCCCTTCTCTTCAACTTCTCCCTCTTTTAAACTTCTTTCATCCCTCTCTCTTCTTTCACGTCTACCTGTCAATATAGCCATCTTTGTCTAATCTACACTCCAATCAGGGGACCATGTCCTCCTCCTCCTCTCTCGGTCTCCTTTTATGACGTCTCCTCTCTTGACGTCTCCTCTCGCAGTCTTAGTTTATGCCAGAGGGCTGCAAATAAATCATGCCGCTGCCATCCTTACGTATTAATAATGTAGTTCGAACAAGTTACAAGAAATGAATATAGTTCAAAAGAAGCCAAATAAAGAAATCTACATTTAACAACGACGATATTTGTTTAAAACAAATATCGTCGTCTTGTTCGCATTTCACAATCGGTGCTATATAATGCATTGCGTGACTAGGCTACATTGCCTATATTAACTTAAACTAGGCCTGTCTATGTTACCTTTAATTACATTACCCCTTCAAACGCATTTTGAGATAAGTTAGATAGCCAAGGTGATATATTACGTGTCACAGTACATATATACATACGTATATAGGGCCTACATACATGTTACATACATACATGCATACATACATACACACATACGTACATACACATCATTACGCTGCATTGCATACAGTAAAAATCCACAGCACTAAAGAGAGGCAACCCAATTTATCATTTTTGCATAAACGACAACGAATATGCTTAGCTGTCATCTTTGCAGATGGTAAAAATGTGTACACCATTAAAAATTACCAGATTATATCAGCTGTTTTTTTTATTTCAAACACTGAACTAGCTGCAATTTTTTATATAGCGACCGTATAGCCTCGGCCCTGTTCATTTTCAATGAATTTATCGGGTGAGATCCTTCACCACCGCTGCCCCGAATGGGCGCCACGCCACTTAAGGTCCCCGTGCCCTGTAGCATGTATCAAATAAGTAAGTAAATAATCTTGCAATTTTTGGATTAATGCAGTTTATAAAGTGTTCATGTCTAAAAAGAGTTACACAATAATTGCTCAACGTTAAAGTCTTTAATGTCTTTTTTGCATAATTTTCCAGTATGAAAGTTGTACCAATGTTCATTTGTACCACTTAACTGTAAACTGGTATGGTCTAACCGAAAAACACGTCTATGAAGCATAGTAAGGACTTAAATATTACAGTATTTAATTTTGTCCTTTAGACTAGGCACGTTTGGATGAAAGAAAATTGTTAAATTTTTTTGATCTCATGTAGAATGGTCCATTAAACAAACAATTAGACAAAGCTGAAAAAATTACGCAAGGTAAATGCAAAATGTATACAATATAATTGTAAGCCCGGAGTCTGGAAGTCAGCGACAACATTTTCTTCCCTCTTTGAAGCCCGCCAGATTTTGAAACGTTCATGTGCCAACTTTGACCTTTTCGTAGCGAGTGCATATTCTTAGTCTCCGTACACGATATAACATTAATCGCTGGTTGCAGACAACGCAGATATTGAAGGAATTGTCGAGTGAGACATTCGGACAGACAAATACAGAGACATAAGGAGAGACAACGAGAGAGTAAGAGGAGAGAGATTTGATGAACAATTGCCTCATCTTAGACGTCAAAATAGAGCAGGTGGATTCACTGAGACTATAGCAAAGTGACGAAGAGAGAGATAGAAGAGGAAGAAACTGAGGGCTTCGTGGAAGAAGAGAGACAGTCAGCCATTCATGGGAGAAGGATAGATGGAGGAGGCCATGGATAGAGGCAGATGAAGAGTGTAGGAGGATGAAGGCGAAGCTCATCCAAAACGACGTCTGATCCACCATCCGAGAAATTGGCTACAAAAGAACAAGGAGACGGTTCCAGAAGAGGAACTGGAACGGATTCCACCACAAGATCCTGGTTTCTCCTGAAATATTTCAACCACCGATCAATGAATTACAAGAGAAAAACAATTTTTCCTCTAGCAATAGATGCATAATAACTGGCTTCTAATTTTGCATAAAAGATGCTTTTGTTGTCATAGTCTGAAAGGGTGAAAGGGAGTGGCCAAAAATAAAACGTTCTAGAACACAGTAGAACATAGTTTATCTCTAAAGACCACTTTATGGACTGTTGAACGGCGAGGAAACAGTGTGCACTCGGCGGAGGACCATGTCGTCTATCGTCGTTCCTTAGCCTTGATTGCCTCGCGGTCCTAACGTCCTGAAGCTCCGAACGTGGCGTCAATTATTACTCTTGGTGGGTATTAGAGATCAGCATCGGGCCCGGCCCGGCCGAGTTCGTGGCGGGCCAGGCCCGAGAAGTGTCTGCCCGCATTTTTTAAATGTTGCTTTTCACATTTCTCAGTCCTTGTGGAAAACTGCTGTCACGATATTTTGCTATTAGATTTTTGTCCATTTGGTAAGTTTAATTTAGTATTTTAAAATGTCTAATACTTACGCTGAGGAAGTAATTACTGAACATTAAACAAACAATCTGCAGTTAACGGCGCGCCGCATACCGATTATTATTCATTTATTTATTTATTATTATTATTATTATTAATAATAATAATATTATTATTAATATTATTAATTAGAAACTTTTAGAGCGCCGGTGCCCAGTGCACAAGGCATCAACCGATGCAAATCAAATTTAACCAGCATTCAGGTCAGTATCCAGAAGATCAGTCCACTAAGACAGAGAGGCAGCCTACGGCGAAAAAGCCAACTCATGATTAGAGAGAAAGCATCGGACCGGGCCGGGCCGGGCCGGGCCGGGTCAAGCCACAATTTTTACGACGAGGGCCGGCAGCGATTTTTCGGCCCGTGCTCATGTCTAGTGGGTATCAGTTAGTTAGGCTCTACGTGTGATTTGTCTAATTGTCGAAGCACTCTGCCTATCGATGAACTACTTGCTAGTGAACTTAACCATCATTTAGGCTACTTTAAGGAGCACCTCTGATTACTTTTCATGAAGCGGCGCTATAAAAAATTTCTGATTACATTTACAACTACAACACTATTTTGTAACTATGAAAGAGTTCTTTAGGAGCGATTAAGAAAGTTTTAGATATGATCCTGTAACTATGAGGTTTTAATGTTATGTGCGGTGAATTTTGCACGATGCTGAATTGAAGTAGACGCGTGTTTGTAATTGATAACTTCTATCGCGCCGGTGTCTAATGCACAAGGCATCAACCAACGTGTGCATGACTTAAAAAATCGATACCGACCCAGCTCTAACTCATGGTAGCTAAATGTTATATACACGTAGTTATATGACGTCAATGAACAATATCAGATTATTCATTCATCTTTCTTGAAAGAGCTGACAGCGAGTGCAAAGGTCTCTGTCTTCCTACACAGACACAGTTGCTGCTTATTAAACTCGACACGTATGACCGAATCGCTTAAGGGTACAATTTCGAGTCTCTTTTCCACTTTCATGCAAAGATACTTCCAAACGCAGTGAAGCGTAACATGGCCTGTCGTTCGGTGGTAATACGGAATCCTAGCTTGGGCAGGGGTTATCCTTAACAAAGTACTCAAAAATTTAACTCAAGCAGCGCAGTAATACGTAAACCTTATATACATGACTCAGTTTGGCAAATAGAAAAATATGGGCCACCTGAACACAGTGCAGCCTATTCAGAGGCATTCGTAAGGGCAGGTATAAGATTAAATGCTGGTCAACCGTGTTTTAGCCTAATACTCAAATGAGTAAGTAAATGCCTGACCAATATTCGCCGTTTACTTCCCAGATCCATAAATTCTACCACATGACTATAGAAGCAACTGTGACCCAAATGATTTGTCCAAGATGTGTACACAGCATGTGCTTAATTTTTTTAAAACCTCCCAGGCTTAGTACTTGCTTAACTAATTATGGGATCCAACATGATTGAAGTTCCATGTAAAGTTTTATTCAGTTTTATACAACTGCGCTGCGCTATATATACATGAATATACACGGTTTGCTCTTAATAAGGCGCGTCTTAAGTTTCCGGAGACCGGGCCAAAACTAATAGTGGTAACAATAATTTGGTGGAATATGCATGCTTCACAGATTATAGCTAACTGACTGACTTCAGTTTGTGACTTAGTTTAGCTCAGCAGCTCAGCTGTATTCACAGGTGTGCATTTTTTAGTTCTTGCATGTTGTCTAATTTATCTAGTCAAGAGATCCATCTCCTCTAGCTGGGAGAATTCCCCACATTGGTCGTGGAATAGGTACGCAGGCCATAGGCTAAGTTCTCCATGGCCGGACTTCTATTCACTGGTCCTTGGTCACGGCGCTACGTTGAGACGTTGGAGCCTTCGGCATCCTCCTAAGAATATGTCAACCCAATCCCCCACTCCACCCCGGAGAAGCAGAGGCTGCCAGTTCCAGTGAAAATAAAGTTGGGAACCCTTCACAACACATACATACATGCATATACATACATACATACATGCATACATAGTCCTACATGCATGCATGCATACACGCAAGCATCAGAGGCATAGGCCCTACATACACACATACATGCATGCATACGTATATGCAGAAAGATGCTTACACTGGGATGAGAGGAGAAGCAGTAGGCTGGTCTCATTCGATTCGTCTTCTGCCTGAGCTTTGTACACATCGTCGAATCGTTATGTTGGACAGCATCAGTCAAAGAAACGCACCCACATTTTCATCTCTCAGTAACCGACGTATCATACCACGTAATGTATTACAGGTGTATTGTAAATTGTAATGCAATAATAATAATAATAATAATAATAAGACAATTTCTATAGCGCCGTAACACGGCCGAGGCCGAAGAAAAGGGCGCTGTACATAAATTCAAGCGATAATAGAAAATTAACTACAGTCATACGATAATTTAAATAGAAACGTTTTAAGCCCTATCTTAAAGATATCCAAGGATGGAGCATTCTTCACGTGGTCGGGAAGGCCATTCCACGCAGTGGGCCCGGCAAATCGAGAAAGAGCTTTCGCCAAACCGCGTGGAAGACCTCTAGGAAGTCAACTACACAGGGCCGTCAGTCGCCGCTCAAGGGCCCTATGTTCTAAGTATATCAGTCTAAATTTATTGTAACTGGCAGAGAGACATGTAATCAGAGTGTTGCCTTTTTCAATATATGAGTGCAGCGTTTACTGTTTATGATATTGATGATGATAATTATGGTAATGACGATGATGATAGTGACGGATAAGGCAATGCTGATGTTGATGACAATGACGACTGCTGATGACAATGATGACTACGAAGAGTTACTTAAGAGACTCCAGTACTGTCTCAGTGGACATTATCAAAGTTTTTGAGAATAAGCTATTTTGAGATTAAGCATTCTCCGTTAATTTGCCGTGATTCTAAGACAGATTACGTGCCTTCTGTACCACTTTAAACACTTCTTATGTTACGTTATGATTTAACTAGTTACTATAAAATGTATAATTGGAAGGATATAATGTACGGTTAGGCGTTCGGCTGAGATCGGCGGTTCTTTGACGCAACTGCACGTGGCATCGGCTACGATGAGAAACAGGTTGGTCCCCGGGACGTGACTAAATGCAAAAGCCCTGAAACGGACAAAACAAAGCATAGATAATAAGATATTAAGGTATTGGCTCGCAACAAGGCCAGTTTATGCTGCGCACGATAGACCGAGGCAGCGCAGTGCAATGCAGAGTGGTCAAATTGGGGTAAGTTGAGATGAAGTCGTGTAGATGACCGAAAAGAATAGTTTAAGCTAGAGATGCGAGACAATCGCGGAAGTGCAATAGATGTCAGCTCAAAGACAGACGAATATCATCGAAGCTTATCCTGAGCAAATTATTCTTTCTATCCCGTACCCATTGTTGCTATTGTCTTCAGGCCTACCTGTTACACTTCCCAGGACAGTTAAGAATTGATCCATTTCCCGAAGGATTAGTTGCGTTCGACAGATTGGCAGCATAGAACATGTTCAAAGGGCGGTCACACATAATCGGCTCTGGCTTTGATTCCGTCTCTACGAAATTAAGACACAAAATCTCACATAAATTTTCTTGCAGCTCGCATAATACAACTAAGCTTGAGGGAAAGTTCCCTTGTAAGGCGTTCTATAGGAATAAATATATTAGACTGTAATGTAATCGTATGCAACTATGTCATATATCCGATTATAAATGTACTAGCCTATCCCGCGCATGGCATCTGCGCGCTAGTTTTGAAAAGTTCCCTTCTAAGGAAAATTTTCTGTAGCTTCCCGTACATTACAACTGTTTTCTCATTATTCGCAAGATGGCATCGGCGTTATACGTCGTCTGTTTTATGTCCTAAATAGACAAGAGGCCAACGCGTCTGGTTATTTATTTTATTTATTATTATTATTATTATTATTATAAAGATGGCACAGACGTTTGTGCGTGCCCGCTCCCTGTCTCTGTCTGTGTCCCTGTCCCTCGATCTTTTTCTCCTTCTCCCTCGCCAAGTGCAAAGAAATTACTCTGTTCTCATATTAGTCTCGAGATGGCTCCGGCGTTATATTGCTTTCTCTAAATGTACTAAATGTGTGTATAGGCCTACATGTATATATATTGTGTATATATATAGAGAGAGGCTGGCCATCATATACTTAAACATGCATATCTACACCAACCCTAGCATCAAATAATCAGATAAAATGCGAATACAATGAGCATCGCTATAGTCGCATAGACTTGCCTGCAGTGGCAAAATCTGACTGGCTCCATAAGAATAGAACTGACTTCAAGCTCCAATTCGTTCTGTGAACAAATATTCACGTAAACCACACAATGACTTCCATAAGTTTGTCTAAATTGATTGAACCTGCTTTCTACATAGAAATGGCTCAGATGAAATTATTATTATTCTGAGTTCACAAATAGTAGATGACATCCCAAAATATGAAGTTAACTCCACAAGGAAAAATTTATCAATGTTTACATATGTTTATCTGTGTTTACATATTTACAAAAATGACTAATGATAAAACTTATGTCATTTATGTTATTACTCAGGCAGCAGAAATTTGTTGCCTTTTCATCATCATCATCGTCGTCGTCGTCGCCGTTGTCGTCATCATCATCATCATCATCGTCATCTTTACCACCACCACCACCTCCACCGCCACCGCCACCACAACCACTACCACCACCATCATATGATTAGGCCAATCTGCTAGGCTTCTCTTACGAGATCAGTTCATTTAGAAGTTGAAGAACAAGAGTCGTGACTCGTTGCAAGGTCTCCCACAACCACACAAAGACCTGCAAAGAGTGTCATGCAAGGTTACACACGAAAATCTAAAAAGAATTCCTGTATGATAAGATGTGGTAAGACAAAGCAGCTAAGTTAGAGCAGGGTAAGGTCAGGTGAGTAAATGCTAGATAAAATAATAACTAAAGCAGGACAAGAAATTGAGATGAGGCTAATCGTTCACTTATTTTCGCATGTATTGGAATCCGAATGTTCTAGAAATCGATTTGGAGGGAAATGAGGTTGGAGAGAAGCGAAAATGATGGAAGACTAATAGGACAGATGAGGGTAAAAGTACCGAAAAGTATGGTACGAAAGAAGAGGCACGTGAGAGGTGAGATGACATGCAGTAAAAGTCAAGAGAGAAGACCAAGAACAAAATACAGAAGACAGTGGTTAAAAAGAGACTTAAAACAATTAAACAATGAATTTTGAGCGTCATTCTTGAAGAGATCAGACACAATGGAATCTGGTTCCACAGTATCACATAAACATGGCAGAAAACGTCGATAGGGAATTTAAGAAAAGACTGCAGTGAACGAGAAGAAACAAAGTATAACCGAAAGTCGTGTGCATTATATATGACATCCAGAATAAAGATCTTGAAACCTGTGCCGTTATGCTAAGACAATTACAGAAAAAGATTACACGAGTAAAGGTTTGTGTAGTTGAATGAAATAAGAATTCCTACTTTGATCGGGGAAAGTGGAGGAGGAGGAGCAGCGGAAGCCTTTTCGGTGTACAACAGACAGACGCTTTGATAATCGTAGAATATGACGCTAACAAATTACAACTGAAACTCAACATTGACTCTTTGGCATCGCATATATCAAAGCTGTAAAATCCCAGTTGATGCGCTTTACAAAGCCTCAGTACACGTGTTAACTGAATCCATTGTTCAAGGCTGTATAGCAGTGCAGTATAAATTTCTTGGGAGCGAAATAAAAGCGAGGTCAAAAGCAGCGTGATGAGATATGTTTTATCTATGTATATATATATATATATATGTACTGTACGTACGTAAGTATACATTTATGTATGCAATTACGTCAGTAATGAGATAAAATACTGGTTTTAATCAACAATCAAAAATCACCGCCGGTAAACACCGCTTTTTATTTCACGATCAGGTGACTGAGCACTGCTTCTAAAGCATGTGAATAGATAACCTATCAATGATGATAATAATAATAATAATAATAATGATGATGATGATGATGATGATGATGCTGATGATGATGATTATGATGATGATGATGATGATGATAATAATAATAATAATAAAATGCTTGAGACAACATTATAGTAACTATAAATGTAATTGCAATCTTAATGTCATGTACAGTTTTGACACAAATCAAGCGAATAATTATTTAGCTATAGTCGGTTTGGCTCGAAAGATCACACGAGCTGAATCGAAATGAACGACAAGTTCGTCTGTATTCTAATGATGCTCATGTAGATTTCAAAAGTTTGGCTGAACTCGCCTATCTGATGGCGTGTTTCTTTACTTTTGTGTGTTTCGCCAAATGAAATAAACTAAATCAATTAGCTAAATCCAAAAAATGTTTTTCTTGAAGTTTAAAAGATAATCCACGTGAATATGTTTCTACCTTCGGTATATGAACTGTGAATTGTTTCTATCATCGTGAAGTTGTAGCATAAGCGTCGGTTCAAACTCCCCTAAGAAACGACCGACCTGACGAACGTTAGAACCAAACACAAATGTAAGTGTAAACGTAAACGTACACCATCTTCTATACTCTATAGCGACCGCATGGCCTCTACCCTGCTCATTTTTCAAAGAATTTATCTGGTGATATCCTTCATCGCCGCTTTAAAAGCATCAGATCAGATCAGACAAGACCGGACTAAATATGATTAGATTGGATTGAATTGGATCGCTTTTGTATCATATAAATCACATAATATCAAATAATAATATATATCAATTGCATTCTTCAAGCGGCAACGTAAACTTGTTATTTAATGAAGTCATCAGTTTCTTAGTTTTCTTTCCGCATTCCCCTATTTTCGTTCCTCTCAGCGACAGCCCATGCCTCTGATTCAAGTTTGATGTCTGGCATGTTAATCCCATTATTATTATTATTATCATTATCATTATTATTACTACTACTATTATTATCATTATCATTATTATTAATATATATGTTTATGAACATTTGCATAGCGCCTTTTTTAAAGGGTCGTAAACATGGTTGTCTAATAAATCTAAAGATCCTAAGGTAGGAAGAGAAACTGTATGTGTTTGCACACAAGACCCATATGCTACCGAAGTGGTTGCTGTTGGGTGGAAACACGCCCTGCAGTCTTGTTTGCTCTCCGTCTGGTAGTAAAATTCTAACAGCTTTTAACGCAGTTATCGTTGTTCTTGTATTCCAATCTCATATCATTTTATCGTATCACACACTATATCCTTTCTCGTCTCTGTTATTCTTGGCTATCCCATCACATTTTTTAAAATTCTATTAAGCTTATATCGTATCCATCAAACTGCATTTCATATGATATAATCCGATGCTGTTTCTCATTCGATCTTGCGCTGAACTCCGCTGTGATGTCTTAAGCTATGCTATGCCAATTACTCCATTCTATCCTATGTCTAGTTTACCTCGTCCTGGTTCCTTGAGACGACAACGAATCCATTGTTGTCCACCAAATAGCAATCGAATCTCTAAAAAATGACAGTAAAAAGTAATATAATCCACATATCCAAGTAAAAAGTAATATATAGTCATAGAGCGTCCGACTTGCCCCCGAGGCGACTAACCAATGAAGAAGACTTGTGTGGATGGAGGCGCCTAATAAATGAACGACATTCTAAATATATTAGGCCTACCTGAATTTCCTCTCCTTACTTTAGCATGATACCTAAAATGCAATTTGTGCATAAAAGAAGTATGTATGTATGAATGAATGTATGTATGTAGGCCAATGTGTGTATGTGTGCATGCATGTGTGCATGTATGTGTATGTATGTTTGTATATATGTATGTATGTATGCAAGCATGTATGTGTGAATGTATGTATGTGTGTATGTACGTATGTATGTGTGTATGTATGTATGAGTGTATGTATGTATGTAGGCCAATGTGTGTATGTATGCATGCAAGTGTGCATGTATGTGTATGTATGTATGTATGTATGTATGTATGTATGTGTGTATGTATGTATGAGTGTATGTATGTACGTATGTATGTATGTATGTATGTATGTATGTATGTGTGTATGTATGAGTGTATGTATGTACGTATGTATGTATGTATGTATGTATGTATGTATGTATGTATGTGTGAATGTATGTAGGTATGTATGTACGTATGTATGTGTGTATGTACGTATGTATATGTGTATGTATGTATGAGTGTATGTATGTTTGTATGCGCGCATGTATATATGTATGTAAGTATGTATGCATGTATGTATGCAAACACTGAATAAGGCGCCTTTATATACCTCATAAAGAGCTGCCTATGATAAGAAACTTCTAAATTCCCTTTCCACTGATCTAGACTCTGATGCCCTTCGGTTTATGACTTGTGCGCCTTTGAAAGAGTTCAAAATGCGCTATATAAATGTCCAGTAACTCGTATTATATTCCGCATATACGGACGCCATAGAAGTCTAACAGTTTAGTGATTCATATACATACGTTGCTATGGCAATTCAGGATACAGTTGATGCTCGATGAAGCAGTGGCGTCAAAGAAGATGCGCCTGAGAATGGCCTGGTTCGTCTGAATTCCAGCTGCAGCAGCAACAGCTGAGGCACTTCCATTGTCAGCAGCAACGACGATTGGGCAACTCATCGTCACCGACCGAGACTCGTTCACTACGAGGTTGACATAGCAACCGTTTACAGACACGGGATCAATAATAATAAAAATAATGATGATAATAATATTTTATAATAATAGTTATTATTATGAATGTGAATTAATTATTATAATGAATATTAACGGTTATTATTTTTTATTATTGTTGTTATTATTACTGCTGCAAGTACTACTACTGCAGCTACTACTACTACTATTACTACTACTACTACGACTACTATTTACTATTATGTTTATTATTAATATTACGAAAATTGGTAACGCGCACAGTCACACATGTGTGAATATGAATGAACGATGAGGACGAGAATTTGGTTATCTTTAGTAATCTGGACCTGCCAGCCATAATTTTGGTTCATGATGTCAACCTCATAGATCAGTCATCGACACCTGGTCTAAATGAATGATTGGTAACAGATTCGATCTTTCGCTGCGGTGTCCAGGGTTCGAAGTTGGTCAATATTTGTAACCCATAAGAAGTTTGGTTGTCTGTCCGAATTTTGTTTATTTTGTATGTGGTTTGGTCGAAAGGTCATTCATTCCATCAATGCCACGCATGGAAAGACTGTTCTTCAAACACAGATGCGTATTTAAAAAAAAACACATGCCATGCGTTATATTACCTTCTTTAAAAACTTAACCTGGTGAAGTAGCCACGCGTGTAATGAAGCCACAGCTGTGAATGAGTGGCACTGTTATCACATTACAGGCCCTGTAGATGACATATTCAGTTTATGCTAAACATACCCGGATGGAACGGCGTGGAAACTGTGATGATGTCATTTCCGTTTTCTACTGCCCTCGTGTAGTACAATTCCGATATACTCGTCGTCTTATTCCGAGGAAAATCTCTGCAACAAACAGCCTAACAATTTTAAAGCTCTGAAAAGGTGCTTCATAAATGCTAACATGCATATATAACCTGATGCAATCGCTTTAAGGGACGGAGGAAACACGCTCTGTCGAAGCTGGGTAGGCCTATAGACGCGGCAGTTCCCATCTAGGAACAGATTCAACAATTGCTCAAAAATCTCTAAAATAGTTTCCTGGAAGATACTATATGTGAAATTCATATATTATACGTGTGTATCTATTTATATAGCGCCTTTTAGTAAGTTGGAAGAAATTCTTATTATTTCTGCATTTAGTTAGCGCCACTATAAATGACTAAGCATCAGTCGATGACGCTGAGCGGTTGTGAGTGAAGGACTTGCTCAAGGTCCTACACCGTAACCGTCTCAGAGAAGGCTCGAACCCATACTCCACACATTACAAGCCGAGCGCTCTAACCGTTCGGCTACCGTGCCATAGAAAGGCGTTGAAACACGGTTATCACACAGAACTCAAAAGCAACGACGACACTTGAAACTGTTGAAACCGAACTGAGTACATATATAGTCTATATATATATAGGCTATATACATAGTCTATATATAGTCTCGATATATAGTCTACATATAGTCTATATATAGTCTAGATATATAGTCTAGATATAGTGTGTGTATATACATATATATAGTCTATATGTGCGCATAATATTATATGTCTAAAAGAACGACGGGTAGACAGGTAGATCGAAGACATAATTCAATTCGGTTTTCAACAGTTTCAAATGCACCACTTTTTTAACCCTCGAAAGCAATATAAACGAGCATGTGTACGCTCCCGCCATCTCTCCATTCATCCACCCATCAATCAACGCATCCATCGATTTAGCCAGCCAGCTAACCATCGATCGATCGATCGATCCATCAATCAATAAATCAATCTGTATCTTCCTAAGCATCCATCGGCCTTATCTACTGACATGGATCACTAATTAAGAACTTAGTTGCCACTGACGCATTTGCATCCACCCTCCAGAATCTGGTCAGTCCAGCCGATGTTCCGACGAAGATCGATCGAACGCTTCCACTGGACAGGTGGTTCATTGCTTCGACACTTCCTCTCCACCAGCTGACTACATCCAGAGTGGCTTCGACATCGAAGACCAACCGTTCTACCAGATCCACATCACCTCCAAAGGACATCAGACCATCACACACACACATACATGCTATTGGCTACCAATTAAATGAACCGAGCGAACGAATGAACGAACCAACAAACGAACGAATAAAATAATAATGAAAGAACGAACGAATGAATGAATAAATGAATAAATAAACAAACAACAAGAAATAACACATGCGCGAACTATCAACCTTACCGTTAATAATTATAATTATTAAAATAGGTCAAGCGTAGACTTACAGAGGTTGTCGACTGCAGAGCTGTTTTGCTGTGCGAACGTAAGAAATCTCTGGAGGGCAGATAAGCGAGACTCCGTTATATCACTTCCTACATTTGTACAGTAAATCCTACAATCAATACTAATAATTAATTATGAATCATCTTATCATTAACTGAATCAGCAGCTTGGTATCTTAATAAGTATTCTAAATAGGCAAGTCTATCTAAGCCACTTATGTAGTGCCTTTAACAATCAAAAACTCTAGTAGTAGGCTATAGCGGAACGTTTATATATCTATATATATCCGTGGTTAAAATCAGCGAGTTTCATGCGTAACTGATAATGCAATGTCAAGCCATGTAATCCGCACGTAAAGGTTGTTTATTGTTTGAACATTATTTTCACTATAGCTCGAGAATGCTTAAACCCGATACCACACGCACACCTTGAGGGTCTACTGCAGCTAGAGGCGCGCCTAACGGGCCTAAATGAGCGATCAGCGATTGCCTTAGGTCAACTTTAAATCACCACGCATTAACTTAACTTACTTAACTTACATAACCTTCAATAATCCTGTTGACCACTTTTGAATTCGTTAATAAGCCCATGAATTTAACTAGATAACAGATTTAACTTATATAAAGTGGTGACACTCAATGAATTATTAACACCAATAAAGTGGAATAATGGCGGTCTATCAGCGATGTGCAAAGATTTCGCAATCGCTTCATACATTGTGCATTAGATTCCATATACTGTCAAAGTCAATAGATTGGGTTAGATAAGACTATTTAGAAAGTGACCAGATTCCCTACCAAGAGGCTAACATCGCATCGTTGTCTTGAAGTTTCGACAAATCTACAAGAGATGACAAATGTGAAGTGGATTTGTATCTGTGCAAGTTTTAATTGTTTGCGAAGTCTTGGCGGCCCATTAGACTGAGACTTTGGTACCAGCGGCTTCCTTAAAGTTACAAGCGGCTTCCTTAAAGTTACAAGCGGCTTCCTTAAAGTTACAAGCGGCTTCCTTAAAGTTACAAGCGGCTTCCTTAAAGTTACAAGCGGCTTCCTTAAAGTTACAAGCGGCTTCCTTAAAGTGTCTGGATTTGATTACCTATATCATAGTTCAGGTTAAGCTCGGGTTTTGGAAGGATTTTAATTTTCTAACATCTTATATGTGCAATCTGGACGGAATTTAACTTCACCAGCTTACTCCTTTTTCTTACTGTTTTCAAATTGCTTATCCACCGTAGGCTGCCTCTCTGTCTCACTGGACTGACCTTCTGGATATTGACCTGACCGGCTTGGCTTTTTAGCGCCATCTGTTGACCTTAAGACGACTCGTGCGTATGACTAATTGTGTTACCATAGTTTGCCCTTTGGCTACCTGTGATATCGAGGGGCATTCTTCCATCGAACCAATTAAGGCCATATCCATCGGGAAGAACTATCCCGAGACTGAACGGAGTTCCGCCGATCGGAGCAAAGTAGTAGTGGTTGGTACGAATTGAAACTCTTTTCTAAAGAAACAGAAAGAAACCACTCGATACTTAATTAAAGAATATCCAAACTATGAATTTAAATGGTTTCAAAGTTAAAAAAACAAAGAGCTACTTACAGTAGTGTAGGCCTACATGTAATTTAGAAACAAGGAACATAAGAGATGAATGTACAGTTGACTACTGTAATGTAAGCCAATGCCTTCTGTAGCGCCGTTATCATAATGCACTGGGCATCAATCGATGATCGCTTTATGAAAAAAACTTGTAAAATCGCAACAAACAATAGACAATCCATGGGAGAGTAGAGAGGGCAAGAGGCAGGACGGAAAAGTATGGATTTCAAATTATAGGATATGAAAACAGCTGACGAGAGAGAATGTCATGCAGTGTATTGAGATTTCAGACATTTATATAGCGCTGCTCCAAGAACACTTAGAGCCGCTCCTGAGAGTGGCTGATTGGTTGAGCGCTCGTCTGACAACTCAAAATGTGAGTTCGAGTCTCCAATGAATTGCTTGCTGTCTCAGTGGGACTTTGAGCAAGTCGTTAACGCACGAATGCTTAATGCCATCACGTGCTGTTTGTTAATATATCGTGGCGCTATAAAAATATAAGAAATAAGATAATTAAGGAATAAATGGTCACATAAGTAATGAATGATCGCATTAAATAAGGTAGGGTATTTTGACATAGATAGGAAACGATAACAATGGGAAAGGGTGGGATCGTGCACCCATGCAATGCAAAGATTAGGCCGTTTCATGCATACAATAATAATTTCTTATCGAAATCTTACCCAAGTGAAATGGCCTAACGGGTCTATTTCTCTAGATAGCCCTTATGTAGCCACCATAAATTATGGAATGGCTACATTACGTCGTATTACACGCATTAAAAGCATACACTACATTACGATGCTATAATTACGCTCACCAATTGATCGCAGTGCATCATTGTCTTCATCGTCATGTTCCCATTCTGACGACCGACCATTTTGGCTTCCAACTGAAATGTTAAAGACGCAGCCTCGCGATAACAGTGAAGAAACGACAACGACAATTACTGACCTGCGACGACGACGACGATGATGACAACGACGATGATAACGACAAAAATAGCGATCAGAATAACGGAGATGACTAAGACGATACTATGCACAATTTGGATAATAATCATGATATATGTCACAGTGCATGAGCCCCAGTAGAAACTCTGGAGCCTGAGTTGCTTTGGCCCCATTTACGACACTAAAGAATTAAATTTCGTTGTGCCTAAGGTCTTCGACAAATGGAAGTATAAACAGAGGTCATCAAAATTTGTGGAACTAAATGATCTTGAAAATGTGAGCGAGAACTATAAGAAAGTAACCACAATTTTCGACGAAGTTTTCTTGCTTACAAACCTTAGGGTGTGAAAATCTGACGTTACGTCCAGCCCTGGTTAGTTGACCGCCTTTGTAAACGTCTGGTTTCGCCAATGACCCCCCCCTTGCATTATGACCCCCATCATCATTGATTTCCACCGTAGCATCACAGTGGCCCCTGCCCCGGCTTGAGCCCCGGATCCTATCCTGGCACAGAAACTGACCTAACACCCTGCCTCTTGAAGACTTGATTTGATATAGCGCCGGTGTCTAAGCTGGTCTCTCCCTGATGCGGCTTTTGTGTGGCGCTGAGAAATTTTGGAGATTTTCAGTTACACAAACGTTTGTGATCTGAAAACAATGTCTGCGCTCTTGTCAAAGTGCTAATGGGTTTTGTAGCTGCAGTGGAAGAATATGGTTACTTTTTAACCGCGCAATATCGATTGTAAATGCTGCCGTTGTTCTTGCGCTTTTAAAAGTTCCAGGCATTTAATGAGATCAAAGTTCACCTGAAAAGCCTCCTCCGATATCTCAACTTCTGTCAGGTCGACGCTGTTGTAACTTGGCTTTGGTTTGCCTCCATCCTACCACTCAACAGCAAGTAACTGTAATGTAACTAGACGCTTGTAGAGCGCTTCTTGACGACTACCATCCCAATCAAATCGGCAATGACAAATTACTTGCGATTTTTAAACTCTACCTACTCTGTAGTTTGCACTATAATGACCAGTCAGCTGTTGACGATATCCTGCGACTTGGATATGATACTGACGCTATAAAAATATGCGATTCGACGTATATTGTTATAGCGAGGATATAACAAAGGCATCATGCGCTATTTTACTTACTTACTCGCTCACTGTATAGCATAGACCTCGTGCTACTGACCATTGCAGGGTTCGAACGCTTGACACCGAATTGGACGGTGATCTGGTTTCGTCGTTCTATCTAGTTAAACCCCGATCAAGTTTTTCAGCTTTGTCGTTCAGAGATAGTGCTTTAAGGGGTATCTAAAAGGCGCTATATTAAGTGTCTAAATCCATACATGCATACATAAATGCTAAATTTAGGCCTAAATGTTATCTGAAAGGCACAGTAGTTTCAGTGCGAAAATAACGAGTAACAGCTTGTTCGCAGCACTAAGTTAGGGCAACATCTGTAAGAAAATAAAAACGGAAGAGGGTCATTTAGAGACAGGCCAAGAACAGAAGGATAACAACGGCGAGTGCTGTTTAGCTGCAGGGACGCTCGAAGAAGAAAAGACCGGGAAAGTCAGTCCGGGTAAGATTTTTAAAAGCTCAGAGGTGCTTTAAGATTTTAAATGCGATTTCGGGATTGCAGTCTGAAAAACCTCTAGCACGGAGTTTAAACTCACCAGAGGACGAAAGTCCGGATGAAAGATAATGTAACCGTTATTGGTAATTGCAAATGCGTAACCGTTTACTCCCAACTGAAACGAAAGCACTGAAATTATAAACAATGTGTTGATGTTAACAGCGATTTTAATGCTTGCAAAACTGATCATAAATTCATTCAAATATCTTAGGGGTTGAAAACATAGGAAACCTATCGCTAAAATTAATTATTGGTGGGAGGCAACATACCTTGTGCGGCGGAATCAGGTTGGTGATGACCTGCATGGGAACATCTGTTCCAAGTACTCCGAGTAAATTCCCGGACACGTTCTGTATGCAGACATAAGAAGTACAAGTGCCACAATTTACCGTGTACTCGTCTTCGTCGTCACATCCTCATCATCGTCATGATCATCAGCAGCAGCAACAATAACATCATACATCTTTATGCTGAATTCGTCCCACAGCCACAACTACGAAATCAAACCACTTTCAAATCAAACCTCTACTATATAAACCTTTCTACCATTCAAACCTCTAACATAACAAACCTACATGGTATACCATCCCATAAAATCAAAGCCAACGTTCTAAAGACAGTCAAAACAACAAAATAACAAAAAACAAGTAAAAATTTGTCTGCACGATTATGCATGTTTTAGACAGAAACTAAAAAACGACAAAAATTTAAACCAGAAAGTCTAGAAGCATAAAGTCAGAAAAATGGAAAGTCAGAAAAAGAGGCACAAGGAGAAAGACAGTGGGAAACAAACGAACTCAACAAAACATGAAAAAGAATTGAAGGAATTGGAAGTGAAAAACAATGTGATCTTATTCTCACGGCTTCCGGTCTCGTGTCGAATGCTGGTTGACTCAGAGTCGTCATGAGTTGCATTTCCTGTCAGAAACAACACAACTCCATTGTACTCTGCTGTTTTACTTATAGCTGTCTGTTAAATGAATGGTCACAGTTTCAGAAAGGAAAGTTTATTTTAAAAAGCCTTTTTTCTTTTTACTGTTGCTTGCTTTGTGGCTGACGTAAAACTCCGGCACTCGCTGCCTTTCCCTATCCTCTCTGCAAGTTCTCGTATGCAATTCTTGTCCGGACTCAAATTCATCTCTTCCGGATTTCTTCACCACTGCTGATCCTAGAATCTCGACTCGATCTGACTATAAGATTACGGGTTTCAGTTGCACTTAGAACTGACCATTGAGTGTCTTGTGTAAAAGGGGCTGACGAAAGTTCAAGTTTCCAAATTGCGCAGTTTTTGTTAATGGTACCAGGGAATCCAACAGTGACCAACACCGGCAATAAAAGAATCGAATCGTAATGACAGTTGTGGGGTAACATCCTCTCGGTTGATGTGCCCTCGTATTGGGAATAATCTAGGGCTTTTCTAAGCTTGTCACAAGGTCCGGCTAGCCAACTCGCTATCATTAGCTATATCACTTGTGAAGCCACTGCTTTACTCTGGCCTTCGCATGACTCCGTCTTGCTTCTGGCAAACGTTCATCCGCGTCTCAGATTCAGGTTTAATGAACGCCTGCTTCATAATTGATTTAAACAAATAAATAAACAAGATAGATTGCTTACAAGCCTCAGCTGGTATATCTAGCTGTTACATGAATGTCCATGAAAGTTATTGACGCATTAATGAAACTCGAAAGAAACAGAGTTAGAAATTACGAAAACGAGTGTAGACAGATACCTGGTCGTTGGCGTCGTTGGATGCCAGATAAGCCGAGGTCCAGACTGCTACTCTTGGTTGGCTTAGGACCATCGGACGAGCAAGTGTACGCACATAGCGCTATAAACAGCACAAGTGCAAATTTGTGCGGATGTTTGCAATCAGAATTTATTTCTTTATAAAGCACTAGAAAACATTTAAGCATTTAAAACATTCAATACGCTTATTATTATTTTTTTTAAATTTTATTTTAATACGTTGTTCTTATGGCCAATCTTTGCTAGCATCCCACTCTGTGAATGTTTCTTAAGAGGAAACTGCGTTAAAGCGCTGAATGGCTGTGAAAATGCGTTGAAAGAGAGAAGTTCTTTTTGTCACCGGCATTTCTGGCCAGACGCCTACCAAGGCTGTTAATGAAGGCCAACTCACCTGCTTTGATGCCACCATATTATGATGTTTAGCCAACTTTCTTTGGTCTGCAACCTCAGCAACATCGCCAGCCTGTTCAGCGGGTCTTGACCGATATGAATCTGCCAGGGTGTCAATGACTTTTGCATCCCAGGCAAGGCATCTCCCTCCCTCCTAATGAATAAAGGCTGCGCTGTTGGGCGCCTTACCTCGGACCTAGAAGTTCACTTGCTCTTTAGATAACTGGAAGCCAGCATTAATGAGGCGCTTACCACGAGCTGGCTGGCATGTGATTGTGGTTGGGGATGGTGGAGCCCTCCAGGCAGTCTAGGCAAAGAGCACTATACGAGATGCTAGCAAAGACTAGCCATAAGTACGTCGTCAGAAGCTCTCCGGGAACATAACCTTTTGGCGGGAAAGGACTTATATAAGCAGACGAAAATTCATTGCTAAGAATGCGTACATTTTGTAGCAGAGAGAAGGGAGGTTTGTAGCAGAGGTCTGGCGTGACCTAAGTTGAATGTTTTAGTTAAAAATGTCGTTCACAGATTCGTGCGTTTAGGAAATGACGATTCAAGTAGGCTACTGTTGTGATTTAACTGTTCGATTAATTGTAATTTCTAAATCAAAGACTAAGCGTCTTTACTCGAGTTAACGCTAAGCTACTAAACGGGCGAGTCGACGGTTAGAAGCTTGATCGCTGACAACTCGGAAAGATCGTTGACAATAATAACAGAATAAGAATTTGTAATTGAAATCGTGAACTGGAGATTTCTACAGGGCCCAAAGAAAGCTAAGTCGCGGGAACCAGCTTATTCACAGGTGCTCATTCAAAACAAAATTTAAAATGAGCAGGAAAGGTCAGATTTAGTTCCAGGTCAAGATCCGGGGTCAGGCAGAAGACAGGCAGGCAGGCAGGCAGGCAGGCAGGCAGGCAGGCAGGCAGGCAGGCATGCAGGCAGGCAGGCAGGCAGGCCGGCAGGCAGGCAGGCAATCGGCTTCTGTGGATGGGGCTTGGAATTGGAGCTGCAAGATAGATAAGGGGAAGAGGACGAATCATGGTTGGATTTGTGAAAGATGAATGTTTTCAATTTTGAATTAAAAACCTGCCTAGAGATACCAGGGAAGAAGTGTTGGTGAGTGCGTAGATGGGTAAGATAGTTGTAATTCTGGCAGAAGTTTTTCCAGACTCCAGAGAGCTGGAGCAGAATGGCACAGTCTTCCAGAATGCGTATCATACACCAATTGAACAAGAATTCTCTTTGCGGGTTTCAAATGACACAGCATGGATTCGAATTCCGGACGCAGGTCATAGGTAGACGCGTTCTGTAGATTGACACACGTTTCTACGATGGAATCTGCTTACCTGGACGTTTTCTGTGATGTCGGCAGATGTCGCTATAACCGAGACGTACCCTAAAGACAACAATGTCAAAACATTTGTGATGAAAGACTGTCACTGGAATCAATGTTATGTAGGCCCAATATGATGTTGTGTTTGTGATTGGTAGATACGCAATAGGCTTATGTGGTGGTATAAGGTACTTATAGCAAGACTAAACTGCACTCAAATAGCCCATACAAGCGCTGTAGCGATTGAACGCCAGCTGTTAGTTCTGCTGAGTTCGTCATCGCTGACCGACCTTTGTTATTGCAAGCGATGTGACGCGCTGGACTGATGTTGATGACATCTCTTCCGATCAAGTAAACGAACACTCGAACCTAAAACGAAATACAATAATTGGTATTGTGAAAATGTTTGCACTGTTGAGAAAGCACCCTGTGTATCGGAATTTTATAATGTCTGTCGTGTTCTTAGTTGGTAGGTCTAACTTGAGTTACAAATGTCGTGATAGATTCGTGTGTTTAGAAACTGTGGCAATTCATGTGTACTGTTATGATTGAATTGTTCGTTTATTTAATTGATACACCATCGAAAATCAAACACTGAATGTATTTTCTTGAGCTAATGCTACATTACAAAACATATTACAAAGACGGTTCGAAGCCCAATCGTTGACAATTTCAAAAGATTATCGACATGCATTTATCCCAGTTAGCCACTTTCATTAGGTTCAAAGCTGTCATGCATTGTGCCACCGGTGGCTATGTACGGCCCCAATATGGGCTCAACGAACGTATACCTGTCAGGGTACATACTCATATACTAAAATGAGACTACATAACTGTATACAGGCAGACAGAGAGACACACAGACTGATGGATATACAGAGACAGAGACACGACAAACGCCGATACAAAGAATGAGTGAGTCATCGATAGAACGACATGGAAGAAAGAGAAAGACATTCGGGAGAGAGAGTGAATGAGAAACAGAGAGACAGAAGGAGGGAGAGAGAGAAGGGCATACAGATAGACAGACGAACAGGAGAGTGAGAAACAGAAGGACAACAGCAGAGGAAGAATGACAACCATGAGGGCAGTTTAGTCAGACCACCTTGAGCATACTGTCATAGACTGTTAGATCATGCAAAATTTGGCTAGGAATCAGATTAGGCCGACTTAAAACTGAGCTAGATAAGAATATCCATATTCTAGCCTTCTTGTCATCACGATTGTAATGCTCGAATATTTCTTGGTAGGTTGCGATGACGTCATCGCTAATGATGATGATCGCTTTGTTGCACATGGCGCCTTCTCGAACTTGGTCCATCTGCGATAAATTCAACAGACATATAAATGCCCCTTATTTCAGACACCTTTCATATCTAATCTCTTAAATTTGGTCCCGTTTCCTATATGCCAAACCAGTGCTTTTTTCAGACGGAACGCTCCGGAATGGCGTCCTGGCACCTTTTTTCATCTAATAAAAAATAATTTAGTTTTTAATAAAATAATTGTTACAGTTATTTTAATTATGTAATATAACTTATTTTAATTCAATTTCAGTGTTTACAACTTTACACTGTTTTCAGTGTTTATTGATTGATAAAAATAATGAAATTTTAGCAGAAAATTCCACAATTGTTCAGTTCCGGAGCCTTTTTTCTAGAAAAAAGCACTGTGCCAAACTCAACTGAATTGCGCCTCTTCTCCGTTCTATCATTATCCATCGTCGTTAACGCCATTCACGTCTAAACATCAGAAGACTCATCTGTTTCAACTTGCTTACCTACCGTAGCCTAACACAAACACATCGGGTTTCGACCATGGCTTCTCCCAGAGATCACCACTCTTTTTTATGAAGCTCCCTTCAACGGATGCTTTTGCTTTATAATAGCCGCGCTATAGAAGTCCTTATATTAGATTTTTCATTGATTTGCTACAAGTTAGGACAAAAGGCAGCTGTAGTCCATCATTGAACTCATTTTGCTGCAATATTTGAGTGTGCTTGTTAGAAGCTTTCGCCTAACTAACAGCCAAAATAGAAGTCTGTCTTTTCTCCTACCCTGCGCAAAACGGCAAAAGCCTCGATGAGACCAGACTCCAGGTGTGCCACATCTTTAGTCCGGACGGCCATTAGGCTCTTCTGGATTCTCTGTGGCAGAAACAGTCATCGTTAGGTAAGATCAGGTAAGACAGGCTGACGTAAGGTATGGTCAAGGAGGTCAGTTCAGGTCAGGTAGTTTAGGGTAAGGTAAAGCGAGATAAGTTTAGATAGAAGGCAACGGAAACGAGGCTATACAAGATGCGGTCATTGGATCAATGATCAATGATCATCAGTGCATTGGATCATTGTATCAGGAGCTTCGTTCCTTGCATCTCTCGTCTCTTATCTGATCTTATCATAGGCCTATTTCGTTCATCGCTTTCTGTGCATCTCAGGATCTACGAACGCAATCCGTTTCACATCTGATCTCATCTAAATCCTTCTGTTACGTACAAAAAAGGGAGAGAGGTTAGATTCGCTTATTGGTTCAGTGCTTACCTTGTAACTCCTAGGTTGTCGGTTTGAGCCTTGTTTGACACACCGCTCATTCGTTCGTTCTTTCGTTCATTTATTCATTCATCAGCTCATTCTATGGATCATTCACTCAGTTCATACAGCCGCTCTTCAAGATGTCTGCTCAGAGCGGTTCCAAGTTCCAACCCAACGTCCCAATCCAGAAGCAAATTCATGTGCCTCAGAAGAAGAGATCATTCCAGGTGGATGGACTAAACACGGATAATAATGCAAGACGTTGCATTATCAAAGCGCTGCAAAGGGATAAACCTGTTCACCCCGGTTCACTTGGAGAGAATGAATCGTTACTATGTGGTCTATAGTAACCATTAACAAGTCTAACGTTTGCTTAGCGCTGCGGTTGAAGTGTTGTGCCTAAATGTATTGGACCCGACATATAAAACGTGAAATAAAGCGACACCTGTTTGTTGTCTCCATTTGCCTGAATCAAGGTTCCGTTGAAACAGTCATCGATGTAGGACGGAGTTTCACTGTACTGTACACAACAGAACAGATCCACGCATAAAACGTAGGCCTAATGAATATACAGCCAAACATACATATTACATATAACCTATGTTACAGATATGCTCATACCAGATGGTTTAACTCGACTTAGTTGTCCCCCCAATTGCATTTGTATGTATATATAATGTATATGTAAACCAGACGATGACTTATTATCAGCATTTGGCGTAACGAGGCGGATTATCATAATCCGCATCATCATTCACATCCTGATCATTAGTCTTGTTTTTCTTATTTATCATCCTCAAGCATCATCTTCAACAGCAGCATCGTCATTACCCTTACCGTCCTATATATATATATATATATATATATATATATATATATATATATATATATATATATATATATATATATATATATATATATATATATATATATATATATCTCTGGAAGTTTCTCGTCATCACGCTCAATATCCTCCTACTCCTCCTCCACCTCTTTCTCCTCTCTTCGACCTGCTCCTATTCCACCTAGGGTTCTCCTATTCTTCCTCCTCAACTTAATTTCTATCCAAAATCGGTCTCTGAGCATGGGCTGCCACGGCTCAGACCCTTAGTTTTTCGCCTGACCGTCTGCTGGTATCGTAATTCCTTCCCATGTTCGATTGAGGCAAAAGTGATTAGGCCTATGCATTATACTCAAAATGTCTTCTTTGGGATATGCATTCATTAATATTCTAGCTTAACTGCCCAGCTCTCCTATACATCATAGTCCTGGAGTTCCCCAAAACAGCTCAGTCTCCAACGCTGATCTGCTAGCACTGAGCTGACTAATATGCGCCTCTAGCTATCGATCTCTGCATCTGTATTTGCCTGTGTGCTAAGCCGCTTAGTGCACAAATCATCCATTCATATGGTACCATTTCCAACCATGTTATAGATCTGTTAAATGGCCATGTATGCAGCGCTCATGTGAGTGCATAAAAGGCGCTATATGATGCATACATAGGCCTACATGGTGATGCTACAGACCGTAATGACGTTGAAGAAGTCGTCGTCACAGAGCGTATCGATGACGGCGAGGACGGTCATTCGGGCGATGGCCATGCGCTGACCAGTCATGCTTCCACTGCTGTCCACCAGCACAACGACATCCTTCGGAGACGTAGCTGCCTCGATGTACCTGCGCAGATGACCGGAGGTCAGTGGGTCAAAGGTAAGGGTTAGATATTCATTCAGTGGTGTCTATTTCCTTAGTCTGTACACATTCATTTATAGGCCGACAAGTCATTCATTTTATAATTCAATGTTAGATATTTCAATTATTAGCTTATTCTTGCGATTGCTCACTCGTTATGAAGGAATACACTCGTTATATACAACAAAATGCTTTACTCTAAGCTAATTTGTTAACCGTGACATATGAGTAGCTGTTAATTATATATGGTTACCAAAATAAACAAATTCTGGAAAATTAGTATTCACATAAATAGTACTGACCATGATCTCGTCCTTGCATCAAAGAAGTCAACTCCATTGGAGTCTGGAGGAATGGACCAAGCCGTGCCTAAAAGCATCACACACACAAATACACAGACACACACAAATACACACACACACACAAATACACACACACACAAATACACATACACACACATACACACACAAATACACAAACACACACACAAATACACAGACACACACAAATACACAGACACACAAATACACAGACACACACAAATACACAGACACACACAAATACACAGACACACACACACACAAATACACATACACACAAATACACAAACACGAACACACACAAATGCGCATAAACAGGTTATGCATACCAACGTAACAAAGAGTAACAAGCTAACACTGTGAAATGATGCATCACCGTATTATAACATAATATCGCGTATCCAAAGCAACACCGAATGCCAATGTAGTTTTAAAAGTAATATGTGTAGGGTCTAAGTTTAGCTTTAGCCTACGCTAGAAGTTTTGGAGTAATGACAGCAGACTTAACTACGATTTCAGTAAAATCATAAATCGACCCTATGACATACTTGCCTACTGAAGATCAGGCTTCGTGCCCGGAATTCCCGTGGTTACTACATTAATTATCTTTCCCATTTTATTTTGTAGCAGAAAGCAACGGTCAGTGGAATCAAATGACCCCTTTAGAAGGCACCAGTTAATGAAACCAAAGCAGTTTAGCTACGAGCAACTTCATTAAGTTCCTTTTCCCTAACACTGATGTGTTGTCGTCCTCCAAGTAGGCCTGGATACCAGTGGCTCGAGATTCGTCGACCTCTCTCTCTCTCTCTCTCTCTCTCTCTCTCTCTCTCACCTGGAAAGATGCGGAAGTAGCCGACAGAGCTGCTGAAGTACTGCCATCCGATGGTTGGATCGGATTCGTAGTTGGACCGGAAGATGTCGTCGAGGGCGTTGGACCAACCGATGCCGTTCAGAACCTCAGACGCTACACACGTGTAACGACAATCCTCTCTACCTACTCTACTCTCTAGAGACGCTACATAAATGCTGCCTAACTATGCTACCTTACGTTACGCATCATGTAACTCACAAAAACCCATTACATTGATGCATAAGAATTACGCATTGCATCATTGGTAAGGTGAGGTGAGGTAAGGTAAGGTAAGGTAAGGTAAGGTAAGGTAAGGTAAGGTAAGGTAAGGTCCTTAGGTAAGGTAAGGTAAGGTAAGGATTACAGAAGGGAATATTCAATAAACTTTCTTAGGAAAATATTCCTGGGATTGAAGTATTTTTTCATCCGATTTCAAACGTGACAACAGCCGTTCATCTTATTATAACATGTTGTAGGGTTTGAAAATTAGTCATATCCAATCTGAGACGCGTAAACAGGATTTCAAATCCGGATATGGTTTCTGGGCCGTAGTGATGCCAATTGGACCAGAATGCTGTAAGTTTATCTGAACACGACTTTCTAGAATAATTCCGAACAAATGCATAAACGGATGTATGAACAGAAGGGTGGATGCATCGATATAAAAATAGGAAGATGGATTGATGAATATTTCTGCATATACATATGAGTGATTGGACAACTGATTGAATGACTGAGTGAAGAATTCCAAGAACGATTGAAAGCGGTCAGACTGAATTAGGCCTAACAACATAAGGCCTAATGCATGCATGTATTTATGTATGTGTGTATGTATGTATGTGTGTAGGTATGTATGTGTATGCATGTATGTATATATGTATGTATATGTATGTATGTATGTATGTATGTATGTATGTGTGTATATGTGTAGGTCAATGTATGTATGTGTGTATGTATGTATGTCTGGCTGGTTGGTTTATTGGTTTGGTGGTTCGTTAAAAATTGTTATTAATTGAATGATTCATTCATTCATTCCTTTGCTTGTTCATCCGTTCGTTCGTTACTTCCTTCATTCATTCGTAGATTAACTGATGAATCAATTGGCTGATTGATCTACTGAGAGATCGATCGATTGTTGACCTACACTGGTCGTAGAGGTTCGTTGGAAGGTGAACAGTGCTAAACGAAGTGTTGACAGCGGCGTTGTTTAATCGTTTGTTTGGCGTCAGAACGAAATCCGGTCTCAGATGCTTCGCTCTCGGATAATCCAGCTGAAATCAACAACATTTTAGTCGGTGGAAAAACGCGTAGAAAGGAAGAAATAAAACGATTTCATTTCGACTGAGGAAAGAACTCATCGTCAAGACAGTGACATTCATTGAGCCTGAAGCTGCCCTGCATTTTGCCATTTGTCAAAATTTGGGCCCACATTCGCAAATGTCGTCCCAACCGACGAGGCTGCAAGGGATTGAGCATCCAGTCGCGTAGTTTCACAGTAGGTCGTTGTGTCTTTTGTTGCAATAAGTTACAGTAAGTAGCAGCTAGTTACCGTTAAATTAATTAACAGTTATATGCATGCTATTGTTATTTAACAAAGAGTTACTACTTTACAGTAAATTACTGTTAAATTGACGGTACATTCTGTGAAGTATACTTTACAATATTTACCTGACAACGACAACGAACGGTAATAGTTGCATAGCGATGCCAAACTTAGGCTACCACACGACGACAGAGATGGTGATGATGATGATAATGACGACGCCGACGACGACGACGAAGCATCCGTTTACCTGCAGCGATTGGTTGAATTCGTGCGCTGCATTCGACTTCTCGGCAACATCTACCAGCCTCTGCAACATCATCATCGTCGTCATCGTCACTGGGGCACGATAGCCGATTGGATAGAGCGCTCGGCTTGTAATGCGGAGAGTACGGGTTCGAGCCTCCCCTTAGACGGTTACTGTATCGGGACCTTGAGTAAATCCTTCACTCACAATTGCTCCGAGCTTAAGATTCAAATTTACTGATCTTGCGCGCGTAATAAATGCAAAATAATAATAATAATAATAATAATAATAATAATAATAACAACAACAATAATGATAATAAAAATAATCATCATCATAATGTTAATTAGGTTATGTTAATTAGGTGAACTCATTACTTAACTATAAATTATAATAAAATTGTAACAAATGAAAACATTCTGGGTTTTTAAGAGGTTCCTTCAGTCTGTGAGGCCCTTAGCTGTAGCATGTTTAGCTTATGCCTAAATCCGGCCCCGAAGCCATGGCTGCTATACGTGATGAGTAATTCAGGATCAATTCGGTTCAAAATCTGGCAACTACGAGAAAATGCAAACTAGAAAGGACTGGGATTATTACCGTTTTTGTTGAACGGTAGTCTTGACAAACTAACTGAGCGCTTGCTTTGCAATCCATGCATCGATTTTATATCTGAATAATGAATTCTATATTGACGGGATGCGCGATGCTCTAGTGGTTAGCGTGCTGAACTGTAAAATCCCCGCCATAGCAGACATTTGTGTCGAGATTTCGGCTCCACTTGCGCCCCCTAGCCAACTCAGCTATAATTAGTACCCTGACTGTACACTGGGTGGTTAGCTCATTGGTTAAAGCGTAAGTCAAGGCGTCTCTACATATGCGTGAGGATGCCGGTTTGCATACCGACGGTGGCTATATTTAAGAGATTTTAATCTCGGGCTAGCACGGTCAGTGTACGGGGACCTTAAATGGCATGGCGCCCATTCAAACGGGCAGCGGTGGTGAAGGATCTCACCCGATAAATTCATTGAAAAATGAGCAGGGTAGAGTCCATACGGTCGCTATATAAAACCATGTACACTAACCACTCACACTTGGAACATCAGGTGGCGAGGGAGAGGGCTGGCCACTCCTCCTCCAAAGCTGAAAAAACTAAGATATATCGCTAACATTTCAGACCGCTGGCTGCCTCAGGGCTACCTTGAGGAATTGGTCTCCTTCTCCTTTTCCTTCTCCTCTTCCGTCTTCTTCTCCTTCTCCTCCTCCTCCTCCTCCTCCTCCTTCTTCTTCTTCTTCTTCTTCTTCTTCGTCTTCTTCTTTGTCTTCTTCTTCTTCTAAATAAATTGACTAGGCCTATATACGCTACTCAACATTCACTTACAATATTCATCATTCATTCGTCCGCAAATTCTTATTCTTCTTCCAAAAATATTCAAAATTCATTCATAGAATTCCAGATTCATCTATTAAATTCATTAATCATTTTAAATGTTCACCTGCAAAAACATTTCATCATTCATTCGCCCATGTTCGTCATAAATTTTAAACTGTTTAGTTCACTAAATTTCTGACATGTTAACTGAGTTTTGCATAACGCCTCCGGATTCGAACTGCATCAGTGATGCCATGAAATCCAGCCATAATTGGGGAGGTCTAGGCTTCAAAACATTCAATTGAGGAGCATATCCCATTACCTGCATGCAAGCTTCACAAACTATAAACTCTAGGCGCGATAGAAACTCTGAGATTGAACCGGAATGACCTGGAGTGCTTTGTGTTTCTGCCTGAGCATGTCGGTGATGTTGTTGGAGAACTGGCGAATCATCTCGTTTCCGTCTTTCTTTCTGACTGTCCCGTTCATCGTCTGAAATCTCTGAATCAGAATACCAAGAGTAATATTTTCTGCAAAAACTCTGCAAAACAGTAAGAGGCGGAATTTAGCAGGAGCTGAAAATTGAGCTAAATGAGGCGTCCTGCGATGCACTTGCTCAGAAATTTGGAATTCCTCCGAAGTCGGCTATAGAGCTAAGGAAAAGAAATGAACACTTCATCAAGACCTGCTATACTGGACTTCATAAAAAAAACCATCACAGCGATTGGCCTTAACAGTCTCACAACGGTAGAGCAGCATAAGATTGGCCTAATGTTGACTAAACATTTTGCGCTTCGGTAGGTTACTTCAAACGCGCTATATCAAGTGTTTTGGTGCATACATACTTACTTGCATACTTACTTGCATACGTACATACGTACATACATACATACGTGCAATACTTGCAAACACATAGGCCTACTCGCTAACCTGTTAGAAGCGCGTGTCATAAATAGTTCCAACTGAACAGCCCATTCTGAAAGACTGTCCATTATTCATAGTTCATTTTAACAATAATGCCAAATAATATGCAACTAACCAGAATGATCACTGCGACCTTTAAGAAAGAATAATCGGCCGTTGGAGTTGGTATACTCCTGTGAGTGGATTTCTTCCACTGCTGTGAAGGGCTTTATAGTCCTAATACCCACGTATACCACGGTGCTTCGACCACGCCCTTTGGTGTGTATTTCCATTGTCTTGTAGGAAGTGAGTAAATAAGGCGCTAAGCATAAGCTAACTGATGCTTGTGGAATCCATGCAACTTTCCTGAAACAAATGGCTGCCAGAGTCCCACTTTCTTTTAAATTTAGCCTATAATACAAGCCAGGCCACATAGCTCTCATGCATACTGATACTGGCATTATCATATACGTGTAGGCCTACAATAGGCCATATTGCTCTTTAGAGTTTTGCACTGGAACTGAAATATATCGACCCTAATCATGTATACAATGAGTGGAAAATCTATATGCCTGAGAGGGCAAATGTTTACAACAGTTTACAATAGGCATTGTTCAAATGTTAACAAAAGGCTTAAACGAAACGATTACGAGGGACTTACAGTCAGACTTCCTCGAACGCTTTGTTAAGTTTGGTTGATCGTATATCCTGCATAATCGGCCTACCGCAATTATAAACAAAACTCCAGCAACCACGTAGGCCTAGTAGGAATATATGTCCAGGTATTATTTGCATTGGCAGAGTATTTCTTGAATTATTGAGTTTATCGAAAGAATTTTAAACAGTTCATTAATTAGGGTTCCAATCTCTGAAATTTTTTTAGTACCCTATCCCAAAATAGACCCTTACGGTCAATGTTTTTATAATGGGTAGGGTTATGCGTGATAGTCCTAACCCGTGGATTACGGGAAAAGCTCTCTTTACGCTTCTCTATCGACAGTTAATCGATGTCAAATCCTTGGAGGTGCAGCTTTGTACAGAACTGAAGGGAGTCTCTGCTGAAGAGCAAATACTTCATCAGCAACGGAAACCATTCTTTACGGTTCGTGCTTTACAAACCGTTCTCTGACCACCTGGAGCAAACCTAAGGTAGGGTTTCGCGATCGCTACACCTTCTCATCCAAAGCGTAGGCTACTTCAAGGCGCCTCTGTGCCAGAAGTTGCCTGGTTGCATACCAATAATGGCTGTATTTCAGAGATTTAAATCTCGGGCTAGCAAGGTCCATAGGCCTACATGGGGATCCTAAATGGTGTGGCGCCCATTCAAACAGGCAGCGGTAGTGATGGATCTCACCCGATAAAATCATTGAAAAATGAGCAGGATCGAGGCCATACGGTTGTTATATAGAAAACCGTGCAAATTTACATTTCACCCGATTTGTTAAAATCTAATGCATGTGAGCTCGTCAGAGAACAGTTCGCGTGACCCAGCAAGTATTGTGTGATTTCATTAGGTGGCTGTAACAAGGATGCGAACAAGGGCATAGCACAACCGAATTCAGCCTAACGACGGAAATGAAGTTGGCATTCAACGCACTTCGCTGAAACATTCACTCACTTTCTGAATTCGGTCGATGGATGTCAGGTTTCTGAAGAGCTGGCGAATCGTTTGTCCGATCGCATTTGCCCAGTTCTCAACTCTGCCGCCACAAAACGTTACATAACAGAGGAAGTGTGATTATAGTAAGCTCATTACATTTGTCGCGTACGTCATTAATGAGCCTCCTAAACAGCGTGGCTTATTCAGAGGGTGCTTTTAAAGAAAAGAAAAGCAATCCCTTAGGCTAGCCCTGAGGTAGCCATGGGTGTGAAGAGTTAGCCATTACATTTTTCTTAGCCTCGGCATGTGAAGGATGGTGGCCATTTCTCTCCCTCGCAGTCTGATCTACCCACCGACAGGGTACGGTCAGCGTACTCATAGTAGCTCCGTTGGTTAGGAGCCAAAATTTTGAAACATTTCTACCAATTTTTAAGTCACTAGATTAATTAATAGTAGCTGAATTTTGTCGGCTCATCGGTTTGCGCATAGGCCTCTACATTATGCAAGATTAAGCTTCTTCTTATTGCTAGCCTACATTTATAAACTAGACACGAGGCCAACCGTTAAAGCTGGATGCATGTATGCCTACTTGGCTACGCAGCCTAGATCTAATGTGTTGCGTAACCCATAAGACTCTAGTAACGAAATGCGGACTAATTCAGTTGTTTAGAACAAAAAGTGATATATCCGAATACTTACACGTCAGTTGGAATGTCCATAAAATTTTGGGTTTCTCCAACCGGGAAAAACAGAGATATCAGGTAGAAGACGGTCAATCTATTGGCCATGGCTCTTCGAGTGCTAAATGCTAAATACTTAGTTGAAACCTTCGACTTCTATAGCGCCGGCTTGTGACAAACAATAGGCGTAAAGACGCTCTTAAAGTGTTGCCATGAAGGAAACCCGGAAAGTGACAAACCGACGCTCCCCGACATGAGGACAGATGGCGCTAGAACAAGTGTCAACGTCATTATTGGACAACAAGTAACCCACAAGTATGTGTGGCAACCAAGTCATTTATATAGCGTCTATATTCCACTGTTTGACTAAAAATACAAGTAGCCACATCTCTCCTGGAATACGCCTACAATACAGACTTCAATTAGTCAAAAAACCTTTGAAGTTGTCTTTTATAGCACCAATACATGGGATACACATATGGATGTATATACCTCATTCACATATATTATTTATATGGCTTTTACCTCTCTTTTATGTGTACATATTTCATATATATTTTTGTTAACATATATATATATATATATATATATATATATATATATATATATATATATATATATATATATATATATATATATATATATATATATATATATATATATATATATATATATATATATATATATATATATATATATATATATATATATATATATATATATATATATATATATATATATATATATATATATATATATATATATATATATATATATATATATATATATATATATATATATATATATATATATATATATATATATATTGTTAACATATATATATAGCATAGGTGGGTACGATTCTCTATAATGAACAGGTGCGCGTTTTTGCAATGATTGATTGCTTCGTTCGATTTTTCGCACCTGCTGTAGCCGCTAAGCGCTGTCGCTAGCTCGAGCCGCCTGCAGAAGGGTTGACTTTGCTCAGGCAGCAGGCACTTGCTGAACTCGCTTGGAGCAGTTTACAGTTGTAATGTGGGATACTAACAACTAATTAATGCCAGTGCAAGTGAACCGTAATCTGTGAATCATGTAGCGCCGTTTCTGACAAATTCCTCGGCGGCGTTGCAGACCAGACACCTAGAGACGGTCTTCGACGGTTTCCATAGGCAACACATACTGGACCCCGCACAGCGGAAGCACTATGAACCCACAGCGTTTCTGCGAGGCTAGCTCTTCACAGGCCCTTCGTTAATGTTCAGCTACACTGCATTACAAATATGAGCAAGAGCTCATAACTCCAAAATGATAATGAAATCAGTCGAGTTAAGTTACTTGGGTAACAGAATTAACTACTGGGCTGGTTAAACTTTAGCTAACCATACCATTAGCATCTGCGGTTAACTCTGAATCTCTGGCTAGCACGGACCACACACGGTGACCTTAAAGGCGTGGTACTCATTCAAACGGGCAGCGGTGGTGAAGAAGGATCTGACCCAATTATTTCATGGAAAAAATTAACAGAGTCGAGGCCATACGGTTGCTATAGAAAAAGGTTTAGGCCTACATTTAAATGTGATGCTTAACGTAGATAAACAACAGATTAAGAAATGAACTCTGAAGGACAAGACGAGCAAAATGTGCTGCTAGTAGCAGACACAACAGACACTCGTCGTCTGAATGCTTTTAGATGCAAATGACGTCAGTGTAACTTAACAAAGCACACAAACCGAGTCCAACAGCCAGACTTTTTTGTCTGTTTTCCATAACAGCCACACTGACTTTCTGCCATATAGCTCATAGATGTTTTTCTTTAAGGCCAAGGTTTCCATGTCCATGGCAGTCCCGGTAGTATCCGTTGTTTTAAGACTGCTGCAGAGATAATTCCAGTTGTAGGTCTACAAACACCGCATACATACTCTTACAAATGCGACTGACTGCGGCCACATATCTCGATGGCAACCTCAGTAGATGAAATTGTTTCAGCTGGAGTTAAATAAGTGAGCTAGGAGATATTCACTTGCTCTTTTAACAATAGTCCTCATTCATAGTCATGGACAAAGAATATTTTGGCTGACACACAAACACAAGGCCATCCAACAATTGGTCAACCTTCCCTTACAGGTTACATCGTCCGACAACAGGGAAAACAACACATCAGCATCGCAGTCTGCACACAAACGATGGGATGACGTTGGAACCAGTTGGGACAACATTGGCTCAATGTGTAAGTGCTGGCTGGGATTCAATCTACCACCGTGCCATCATACTCTCAGCATGGAAGCCAAAACATCGTTTCCGGTATTCCATGGAGTTAACCAAGCTGTGCAGCAGTTTTTCTGTAAGGGTGCAAAAAAGGGGTTTTTAAGATTGTTAAAATACCTAAAAACTTCCAGGAACAAGCTATGAAAATTGAAAATTAAGTTTTCTGGTTTGTTTTTTTGGTAGAAATAAAAAAGGAAATAAGTTTTTGATATAGTTTTGGTTAAAAAACCAAATTGTAATTAATTAACATCGTGGAAATTATATGTTTAAGCAGTCCATATATTCCACCAGTGTGCACTGTCTATGTCTGGAAAAATAAGAAAACCTAAAACCTAACAAACACCTAGAAACCTACATTTTTCCTTTTAGAAAAGTAGGTTTTTTGCACCCCTTTCTTTAATGAACCTCTGTCTCTGTCAATTTTCGTATTCTTTGATATTACATTACAGATCTCTTACGCTATTTACAAACAAAAAATCTTTGATATATGGTCATTTTTATTTTTAAAAACTGTAACACTGCCAGAGTTGCAATATTCCAGAATTACGTACTAGTAGTTAGCCACAACTTAAAATTACCTGTTATTGTTTACCTCAAGTAGGCATTAGCTCATTCATATCTGTGTAAAACCTTTTATATATTCACGCATAGACGTATGCACATGTAGTCTATCATGCTAGACCTTGTAGTATAACTTACAGCATGTTCAATATCCATATTCAAATATTTAGATCAGAACCTTATAGGACCACATAATATAAATATTAGTAATTTCAAAACATATATAATTAACTATACATGTGATTATATATATATATGTGTATGTGGACATATGCGCACTGCCTTTTAGAACAGCTGAAAGGCAATACAAAGAAGTTATTATATATGATTAAAAAACGCACTGCGTTGTTATGATTCTGTGATGTGACAAAGCACAACACAGCAGCAGACAAGATACACAACAGGAAGAAACACCGAAAAGCATAAAGACAGTGCAAGGAATTAGCCTCAGCAGCCAGATCTACGAGTTCACTCCAGCTAGTTAACTCCACAGGCTCCATGTCTTTAAAAAAATCCTCTCCCACCTTCTCTGTCTGTCTGTCTTTCTCCATCCTCATAGATATACACAGCTGCCAATTACTCTATGGTGAGGTACTGTTCCCAGTTACTCAACACAGATATAGTTTCTTAGAGGTAACTATATACAGGTACAAAAATAATCAACAGTAAAGTACAGCTACCAGTTGTGCCATACGGTTGTATATTACGTTACCTTCAGAAATTCCATCCACAGAAAAACATAGATAACCCAAATCATTCTCTAGGGATATAAAACTCCCAGTAATTGTATAGAGAGAGGTTCCGTGATGACTCCTCCATCAGGGATGCACGGCTTCCAGTTACAGAATCAAACTCATTAAGTGGCAACATTACTATTCGGCTAGAACAGGGTGCCAGGGCAGACAAAACTTGGGAATGCAAAAATAAACTACTAGCTAAAAGTAATCATGTGTATATACAATAAATCCACATCTGCATATATATATTATATACATTAAGTATCTATTAGACTTTATATATATTAAATGTATACCCTATACTTGCGACAATTCCCCCATCTAGATTTTTCGGCACACACGTGTGTATGTTACCATGTGTCTTTACAATTTTGTATCATAAATATACTACAAGAAGTAATGAACCTTGAACAAATGCACTTTAGTAAAGTATGCACACACATACATACATGTAAATCACTTGAACAGATTTTATTATACATATAGGTACTACAGACATATATGTCAAGACAAAAAATACATGTACAGCATGTGCTTTATATATACATTACATACATTAAACATGTATACATAATTCGTATAACACATACATATGTATATAACATAATATTATTAAATTATAATTCATATAATACATACATATGTATATAATATATATATATTTAACATTATATATATATATATATATGCATAACACATATATGCAGTTGTGCACATAACTATGAGGCCTGTCATTCATTATCATTTACTTATAGAAAATGGCGTCATCACATATTGTGTCAGACTGGTGTTATGTTCGTTTAATTCCATCTAGTCAGCTGGTTAGCATCCGCAGTTGCTGTTCGAGGCGGCTGGTTCGTTCGACAGTCTGATTTGGTCTGGGAACTCATTGTACATATCCACGTCCGACTCCTGAGCGAGTGCATTCTTGGCAACTGTCTGGAATGCCTGTTCGACATTGATTGCATCCTTTGCGCTCGTCTCAAAGTACGGAGCGTGGTTCTTCGCCTCACACCACTGCTGTGCTCGCTTTGTTGTCACCTGCACAGACAAGCATCATGCCATTGGTAATGTAATGTACAGTGAAGCTATCATGTCCCTAGAGGAATGTAAGGGAGGCACTCATTTCCTGCTTTTTGGCACTGGACATGAGGCCGGTACAGCACAGGATTTACCTTTTACTTTGTAAGGTAACAGATAATTCATAGCACAATCCTTTTCATTACCTTTGTATTTTTATTTACATTTTAGAACTTGCTCAGTTTATGTTTACATATTTATGACATGCTCAAGGTCCTTAAACAGTGATTCTCTTAGATACAGGAGGCTCAAAACTGCACAAAGTGAGTGCTCAACCATTAAGCCACCAAGTCACACAAAATACCAACTGTGAAATGCTTTGCAAGCCATCTTTAGCAAAAACGAACATTTTAAGATCAATCTGTCACAAGCAAAACTTAATACCCCTTCACACACAAACTCAGAAGAGCCCTGAGTCAAGTCGCAGTGTGCAAGAACAGATGGAAAACAGTGAGCTTTTCCTTAATATAATATAAAGTAAAACAGGATTTATATGGCTCAATTGATATGGCCCACAATAAACAACAGATATCAGAGATGCAGTTCTTACATGGCACGATCCTTTGTCTAGTAAATATAACTGTAATTGAACAATTTGACGACCTTCCTGTACAGATCACATGCCATAACATGTCAATTATAAACACATGATGCATAACTCTTCAGTAATGCTCACTCAGAGATAACTCAGTAATACTGACATCCTAATGGACTTGTCAGTTGCTTAACTGAGTTACCAGGGCATTCAGCAACTTGTAGTCATGCTAGGCAGACTGTAGAGAATGTTCCTCGTTTATTAAGTTCCATTTTCCACGTCTGTGCTTCGGTCTAATGATTCTATGCGAGTCATGTAAAAAATCAAGGTAAGTATGAAGAAGTGCTTCAGCCAAGATACTGCACAGCCCCAGTTGAGGCTGTATAATAAATGAGGAACTTACCTTATCTCTTATCTTTTCTTATCTCACCTGAAGGCTTACATGAAAATGTCAGTGGCAAAACTCTTTGCCAGAGCATTTATGATAAATTATGTAATAATTATGTGTGCATAAGCCAAGCTGATTGGTGCAGTACAGAAATGAATGAAGAAACACAATGGGACATGTGAACTTAAAAAAGCAGATAAGATAAAAAAAACAACCACTCTGACAATGAGATCATGCAAAGAACAAGTAATGCAAAACGAAGTAAAGTCAGAATGCAGACATCATATCAAAACAAGTCTAAAACTTACTGCTCTGTTTTCCAGGTCAATTTTGTTGCCAATGACAACGAAAGGAAAGTGTTCTGGGTCACGGGGACTGGCCTGAATAAGAAACTCATCTCTCCAGCTGTCCAGGGTCTTGAAAGTGTTTGGAATGGTCACATCATAGACAAGAACACAGCAGTCCGCTCCTCTGTAAAAAGCGACTCCTAGGCTCTGAAACCGCTCCTGACCAGCAGTGTCCCAAATCTAAACACAATTTTCAAGCAAACATTATATTACTGCAATTTAATTTTTTTTACTTTGTTGAGATTTTATTCTTTACTTTTGTTTTGTTTCGAGTTTTTGCTGGTTTTTGACAAATAAGAGATCATTCATCCACAGCTACTACCGCTAAACGGTTGGCGTCAAGAACTGATCATCACTAAACCTATCAAACTGCAGAGTTCTCACAATCTTCCTTCTAGGAACACAAAAGAAATGTAAAGTTCAAAGCTGAATTTCAACTGTAAGAGAACATCTGTATAACACCTCTTAAACATTTGTATGGCTCCTCTTATCATCTCAGAAGAGCTCTAAGCATGGCTGTCAGTCAGATTGAAAAAGGTACGTCTTTAAAGAATAAAATGCTAGCCACATTAATCAGAACCAACAAAATGTCAGTGGGAAGAGCTACACAAAGCTGGTTCAATACATACAAAGCCCCAACACGCAACTGTAGATACAGTAAGTCTGGTAACGCACATTCTGTTAACGCGCTAATCCGGTTACCGTAAGGCAACCTCATGCCCAACCGCACCAACATGCAGAAATCATTAACGTGCACTACACAGACTGTCACTACACATTAGCTGACTCATTTTGGTAGCAAATGACAGTGTACATGTACATGCAGCCGTGTACTGTGCAGGCATTTCCTTCTCCTTTCTTTCTAATTTCAATATTGTAGAGATGTATTACACATATTTACGCAGTCGTGCTATCGCTATTCCATGTGCATGTATTTATGGACTTATACATATAAAAGATACATAGAAATTATTAGAACCTTAGATTCTGATTAGGTCTAATATCATAATGACAGAGTACAGGAGTAAAAGCACCTTTTCCATGGAAGAAAATCTCCAGTCAAGGTTCTCAAAGATTATTTCTTATGGTTAAACAGCTAGGCCAAAGTACGACCCATTTTAAGAGATACAGATTCCAATCAGAGTCCTCAGCAAAAATGTGAAGCACTCACTATTCAGCAAAAACCAGATCCAGACAAAGCCATATGAATACACAGTTTGCTGAGGAGAGGCAAAAAGAAACACTACCAGTTATTCAACCAGCAGTAAAAGCATTTCAAACTTTAGTCATCTTAGTGGAAGACAACTCGTTGAATAAGTCTGACATTTAACAACGTTGTACACAAAGAAGTGGTAAAAGAACCACTATATCGTCATTAACGATTCATTTGAGGCAGCTTTACATCACTGTAGACTTCAGCTAAATGATATGTAGTCTTTGCTAATAAACCTTGTTTTAATCTGAAAATGACTTGAACACATTCTTTTAAAACATTAGTTTCAATTATGTTATAGCTTAAATTTATATTTTTTAAACAGTGTTAATGATTTACTGTGTACTTGGTGTATTTATAATACATAAATTTCTGTAATAAATGCATAAAAGGAAAAACAGACCTATATATGAACACATAACATGCATATTCTGAGATTTTCAGCTAATTTCAGTAGTACAAATACCATCATCATGTAGTTCTGACTCTCGTCATCCACGCATTACCAGACTTTTACTGTAAATTGCCAATGGGTATCAGTGACATCACTGTGCTTTGCAGAACACAGTGGGCGACTACTATGCTAGGCAGAGACAGTAACATAGAGCTCACACAAGAAATCTTAAGCAGCACCAGCCATTCAAGCTCATACAAGAAATTACAATTTATCTGATTTCCATCTTAACAATGGAGCTACTGAAATAACCAAACCTCTTATGTGAAGGCAACTGACTAACACGTCATTCATGATTTAAAGTCATTACACTAAATGTAAAACTGTGAAAGCTATTTAAATAAATGTTATTATTGATTTAAGTAATAAGCAGAAATTGATAATTGACGTTAAACAAAAAAGCAGTATTGAAACAATGTGGAGTTATTCTGGTAGACTGCCAAAACTGGTCAGCACCAAGTCTGTACAAAGATACGTTTACAAAAATAAATACTTCTTAAATGTGATACCATTGGAAGTCATATAAAGTAGTGCATCAAAACAAGAATGTGTTATAATGGGATCATGTTCTAAAGCTACATTACATTTCTGAACCATGTCATATCAGGATTCAAAACATAAGGATGTGTGTAATAAGGAGGCTCTAGTGTAGCCTGAAAAAATACGCTTCACAGTACCTGAAGGGTTACCAGGCGATTGTCCACCATAACTTCTTTCGTCAGGAAATCTGCTCCGATCGTCGCTTTGTACTGGTTGCTGAACTTCTTGTTAACAAACTGATTCATCAGTGATGTTTTGCCAACACTAGTTATAAGAAATCGGAAAGAAACTCAGATATCAGCCTGTCCAGCCGGCCAAGGAGTGGCAATTAGTAACTACATTTTCTAAATAATTACCAAATATTTTATCAATAAAGAAATTATAAAGAGTGAGGTTTAGGCTTGCAAGTGTCTACAAGCCTACATCTCACTCTTTGTGATGACTTCCTTGTTGTACAGAATTAGATTGTTGAACAGACTGCACAGAGATATCTTTGCTCTAAAGACAATTGTTGAACAATTGTTTTACCACTAACAGTAGTTCAGAATTTATGGGTGCTTTGGATATTTGAAGCAGACAATCAACTTGTGACCAACAAGAAGAGATTCTCCTTTTTCTGAGTAGCCATTGCATCGGGGGCATGGCTGCTGTTAATAGAGGTATGAATAAGCGGGTAAGTAACTTAATGTTCATACAATAATATTTTTAATGATTATACTTCTTCAAAATTAAATTTTATAAGGATGACGAATAGTACTTCTTCAAAATTAAATTTTATAAGTATGACATTACTATTCCTTTAATCCTGAACCAGAATCTACTTTGAATTGAAACCCATCGGTCAGGTTCTATGTGTGTGCAGGAGCCCACCACTGTTTGACTTTTCTAGTTTTCTTAGCATTCTTTGATTAGAAATGAACACTTTGTTGTTAATGAACTTTAACATCATTTAGGCTAGCATATAGATTATCTCTGATTAGTTCCTTCTGAAGCAGCATTATGTAATTTTTTTTGCAATTACACTTCCTTTGCATTAGATATGATTTTATTTATTTAGCGTATGCAGTTCGCGCTAAGCCAGCATGCAGCAGCCTCATCAGCAACGTGGAGTGCGGATAGACCGCCCGGGAAACTAGTTATTGTACAGACATAAACAATGTGGGACATAGTTTGGATTTCTCCACAGCTGCAGAAAGGGGAGGTAGCCTGCTTCCATCGAACCTGATTCGCCGCACAGCGGCCCTGACCAGTTCTGAATTGGTTCAGAGTAGACCAGAGACGACGTGGCAGGCTGAAACCAGGGGGCCAGACAGATGGCACGGACACGAGGGAATGGTTTACAACATCAGTTGCAGACCACTCGGAACTCCAGACCGAATTAGCCGTCATGTCCACTGGTGAGTTCAGCCACACAGGCCGTCTCGACGGTAGACATTAGATATGATATGAGTACATGATGCCATTTACCACTGCTACTTACAGGGCACAGTTTAGCTACGGCTTTTGCCAACAAATTTTTTTTAGGTATATAACAACATAAAATCTTATCTTCAGCCAACCAAAACCTTTCATCTCTGCAAAAAAGCCACCGCATTTCAGTCTTGGAAATAATCTCAATATACTGTCTTTTGAGTGCATACAAACAACCCAAAATGTTTCATCCTTGCAAGAAACCAAAACACTTTGTCTGTGTAAGGAAACCAAAATACTCTTTGTAAGAAACCCAAAATGCTTTGTATATGCAACAACATAAAATGGTTTGTCTTTTTAACAAATATAAAACTTTGTACCTGAAAACACCAAATTGCCTTGTCTTTGAAAAACCAATACCCTTTATTTCTGAAAACTAAAATGCTCTGTATTACTACCAAACCAGAATGCTTTGCAACTAGACTTTAGACTGTCACTGCAGAAACACTGAATTTTTAATTTTTTTAAAACAGAAGTGTAAGTGAAACACAGCCTACCCACTATCTCCAAGTATGATGACTTTGAGTAGAGTCTTCTTTCTTGATGATGCCATGGATGCGTTTTTCTGCTTAAAATGGTAAAACCTCCTACAACTTCCTAGAATCTGTCAAACAATCAAACAATAAACTCCAACAAATGTAACTTGTAATGCTCACTTCCTAACTAAAAGAATGCAAACTCTAATTCAAACAACCATCATGGCCCACCTATAATGAAGACTTAAGCACCAAATTGAAAGAATCACATGAAAATGAATTGCAATTTATGAGTAGAACCTTAACTGAACTTTCCACCTCGGGTTCATAAAAATGACTCTTGGTAATATGACAGCGAGTCATAAACTCAGAGCTGTGATATTTTCACCCCGATTCCGCCTACGAGATGCGAATATCGCGAAGCCTAAATGGGTCTTTCATAGTATCACTATCGACTCCGCCCTAAAAACAAAACAACGACAAAGCGATCTCTCCATCATCTGCTATTGGTTCCGTATTGGGAATTGAATAAGATATTCAAATACCACTTCTCTTAACTGAGGCGCCGTTGATAATATAAATAATTACAGAATCGATGTTGACAAAATTTACATCAATAACTTTCCCTTGGTCCACTGTCTTGTGACCATGACGTCACTCGATTCTTCACTTCCGGCTGGCTTGCCGTCACATGACGATCGAAGACGAGCACCACGCCGTTTTATGATGCGCATTTCACGCCTTGTTAATAACACAAATTACGTAACGAGATACAATTTAGCGTTAACAAATGCCAGAATTACTTAAACAGAACGTGAGTTGCTCTTGAATAAAATGGCGCCTTCACATAGCGTCTATTAATTATGTACGCTCACGGTTGCAAGAATCTGTCAGATTGTTCATGGCAATCTTCATAAAGTCTTCGATCTCTCAGCCGTCCATAGCAAATATAGGCTATATTTTCATCTTCCCATAATTCTCCGACTTCAATTTTCTACCAATTTCAGTTATTCTCTTCACTATATAGTCCGAATTTACCCTAGGTAGATTCCTATATGCTGTGGTATACGCCTACAAGGATAAAAATATTGACGAGTCTGGGACGGCGAACCTATAGGCCTATAGGAATCTAGCAGCAACGTAAGCTCCCCAGTGGGGTTCGAGGGGGAGCCCGGAGGCTAACGCATTATGAAGCATTTTAGTATAAAATTTAGTACATTTGGGCCACATATTTGTACGACCTTTATAGGCCTGGGTGTAACATTATAGTGTTATATATTGTTGTTTTATATGTCAGATATGTGCCGAAATCTAAGTCAACATGTCAACAAGATTCATGCTACAGCATCAAAATTTGCAATTAAAGTAAAACGTGTGAGTAGTGTAGTCAAGCGGAGGACGAGTGGTGCGGCAACCCTGGGCGCACGTTTACAATTCCTAGAGACAGGGCGAGGCTTAACGCCGAGATTGACATACCACAAGACATCGCTCGTTAATGTTCGTATCAACCTATGGAAACGTGCTTGGAGGTTTATAATTGGACCTTGTTGGTTTGAAACAAAGTTAATGATAAAAGCTTGCGGCAAATTTCGTTTGGTAACTTTAAAAATATTCATTTTGGGGGTCCTTTATTGCAAAACCAGCTGATTAAAGTAGCCCTTCCTCTCATCTCCTCTGATCACTCTCTTCCAATTCCTCTCCCCTCTCTTTCTGTCTTGCAGGATGAAATATTGCGTGTTGGATCAAAACTTAATCCCTCTCTGGATTAATAAAGAAGAAAATCTATCTTTATCGATCAAATTTACGCCCGTTATAGTTGTCAGGCCCAATTAATTATTAAAGCGCCAGGTTCTAGCATAAGTTACGAGGCTCTAGGCAGTCGACTCGCATACCTTTACTTAAGGCTAGACCAGGCCATAGAGGAAGTTCAGCGAAGCGACAGCATAGGCAGTGGCACTGAGTCACAAAGTCGTTGAATATTTTTAAGATGCGCTGTAATATCCAATTTTCGTAGGCCTACTTTTTGTTCCCCACTTTGTGCGTATCGCTTGCCTTTATAAAAATGAAGCGACAGATACTAAGCGGAGCTCAGTTTTAAAAATGCGAGAGGAAAGAGCAACAGCTGTAGAAGTTCCATAGAGCTTATTGCAGTTCTTTTGAGAGGCAATAATTCTCCTGCAGTTTCGAGTGACCCGGACAATGAATCGAGCATGCAACAGCCGTTTTATCGCTCAGTAGGCCTACATAGAGGCAGAGTGTAATGATACGATAGAGTTCAGCAGGGCCGTCTTATCCATTAGGCACAGTAGGCACTGTGCCTAGGGCCTACAAACTTTTATAGGGACCTACGAAAGTCAAAAATGAGATACTGAAAATAATAAATTTATTGATCGACCCGAAAATAGAAAAAGGAAATACAAATTTAATAACCTTAAAGTTTGTAGGCCTACTGAAACAGTTTAAGTTAACTTTGCGGCTCTTTGCATTAGCAAAATCATATAATGTCCTCAAATGTCATTTCCCGCATTAAGTCGTTTTCAATTGAAAGTAGTGCAAGGGAAGATAGACGTCAAGAAATAATGTGAATGTGTTTAGCTCTAATGCAGAGTGGGCAGTTGGGAGCTACGAATGCGAGAGTGCCTAGGGCCTACGGCGACCTTAAAACGGCCCTGGAGTTCAGTCCAGAAGCACCACAATTTCCTGAAAGGCTAACTCTGTTATGAAAGTAATAATTAGTTAAGAAAGTAATAATTAAATAGTAATCAAGACGTTAGCTCGGCGTTAGCTCCTACGCAGAACTCCAGAACTTTGTAAAGAGGGCATTATCAATGACAGATACATTGTACTGTAGAGTATTGCGTTTTTATGTTGATGATGAATGCATAGATCAGGATCGCCTTACAAGATGTAGGCGCAAGGCCAAATCACAATCCTGTTTAATTTCGCAACTTCACAGTAAACACAGGAACTTCTAATTAGCTTTAAAACTGTGACAGTCGTTGCACTGAGGATGAAGATGGACCATCAATGTCTAAACTGTGGTCTGAGATGAAGTTGCAAAATGGCGAAATTGTGCGTTGTACTTGGATGTATTTTCTCCCAAAAGTGCAGATATATCTAGGCTAGAAAAGTTCAGTTAACGAGTTTCTCTAAACTGACGTGTATCGTTGAAATTCAAAATTTTCTACCATCACTTGTCCCGGGCGTCAAATCATCAAGCTACGTACACCACTGAATGCGTGGTTAACAATAAACTTAGGCTTTCGTTATATATTTCATTGCACTCCTTCGCATCTGCGAGGCTAGACAGAATACTCTAGGCGGCGAAGCTACGGGGGTCGGAAGTTACTTGACTCCCACTTCTTAGCGCGCGGGGTGCTGCTACAACGCGCAATCCACCTACGTTGTGCTCCCTAACCATCTTAGTCAAGCCAGAACTTAAACGTCGTGTTTTCGTTGCCTTGTGCTCTCTCTCTCTCTCTCTCTCTCTCTCTCTCTCTCTCTCTCTCTCTCTCTCTCTCTCTCTCTCTGTATATATATATTATCTCCGTATATATTATCTCCGCTATATATATATATATATATATATATATATATATATATATATATATATATATATATATATATATATATATATATATATATATATATATATATATATATATATATATATATATATATATATATATATATGTGGGACGCGGTGGTGTAGTGGTATGGTCGGTGCCTCGTAATCGGAGGGTCGCGGGTTCGAATCTGCCTCAAGCCACAGCGTAGCGACCTTGGACAAGTTGCTCACCCAAAATTGTCTGTGAGGAAGGCAACGGGAAACCACCTCACTCATCTCATCCCCGGGTGGCATAAAGCCAATGGACCTGCCTTCGGGCAGAAAACTCATCATCATCATCATATATATATAGCGGCCCTATGAATACCTGTGTTTGGGGTCCCTTGTAATTTGTGCTTTTGTATATTTAGGCCTACCAGTTTAAATGAATAAAGAATGAAGCTCGAAAAGCAGGATAATCTACTGTTGGTAGGTTCTCGCGCATATATACGTGGAGCCTAACCATCTGGATCTTGTGCATGAATTGAATAAGGACTTCATTGAGGTTAAGGAATGACGACAGCCGAATAAAGCGTTCGTAGCACACGGATGCACTCGCCGACTGGTACCCTCTGAGCTGATGATATCGCGCACAGCGTTCAAATATCCCTTACGCCACTAGGTTCGTCGTCAGTCTCCGACCGGGCGGTCGATGGCACTCCAAACCCCTAGTTTGCCGTTACATCCGTGATTTTCCCTCCCATTCTCGACAGTGACACAATACGCAAAATACTTGTTTGAACACACTTAATGATATATTCTATCTATTTCCCGCATAATTTTTTACATATTCACTAAGTGACTATCAAGCTTGTATCTATACTTGCGGTACTCCTTGACCGTTTGAATGGGTGCCACGCCATTGAAGGCCCCCGTGTATGGACCGTGCTAGCTCGAGATTCAGACCTCTTAAACAAGCCATGATCTGCACGTTAACTGGCATCCTCACGCCCAGAGGTACCTACGCGTAGGGGTTAGAAGCCCTGCCCTAATCTGCTAAGAACCAGCTTAATGATGTGCACCACCTCCCAATCAAGTGATCGAAGGGCATGGCCGTAGTACCCTGGATTCTCCCTTGTCATCGTCGTCGTCATCACCATCATCAATATCAACATCGTCATCATTATTAACATTATCATCAAATTATCATATTTTCATAAGTAGCAGCAGCAGCAATAATCTGCGTGCTTACATACTTTGGCACCCACACTTGCCTGATTTCTGGTTTTTAAAATGTATACACGTAGCACGCTATCTTCCAACTTACTGACTTTCTGCCATTTAGAATCGTTTTCTCGTTCAGTTCTTCCTGAACATCAAGAAACAACCAGAAGACAAACAGGTCTATCAGACATTAGAAGAACCACCACCTGGCCAATATAATTATGCACTTGCGTAGCAATAGCCACATAACATTGGTCAGCCCCTCTTGCGAATGGAACAAAAGTGATCTGAAACACGTTCGGAAACCCATTCCCTAGGTGTCGACCAAATTCGCCTAGACAGAGCAGAACAAAGCCGAGTGATATCGCACTCACTGCAAGTTGATTCAACGCCTCTCAAAGTCGCTAACTAGTTACATGGAATGCATGAGCAAATTTATTAACCTTTGTGATGAATTAGAAGCATTCATACACAAATGAATATTGCTTACTTAAATTTTAAGTCTCCTCTTCCCCTTATATCGCTCTCTGCACCAATTCTAAACACAATCCACCGTAGTAGACAGCTTAATATCTGACCCTTGTATCTGGAACCGAATCTGACCTTAACTGCCTATCGATTTTGTTTGACTGAGCGCCTGTGAATGAGCTGGTTCCCGCGACATAGTTTTCTATGGGCGCTGTAGAAATCTCGAGTTTACGATTACGATTCCCATATGATTATGCACCATAGGGGCCTCAGGGTAAACTATAAGCAGCCATTATGTGAGCAGAAAGTGAGTATAATTCCCATGATTATGAGTCAAGAAAGTGCTTGACTTAAAACAGTATGATATATATGCACAAACATATATATATATATATATATATATATATATATATATATATATATATATATATATATATATATATATATATATATATATATATATATATATATATATATATATATATATATATATATATATATATATATATATATATATATATATATTCATACATATACAAATTATTACAATCTGAGGTCCCTTACCGTGTGAGGCCTGGGCCAAATGGCCCTGCCTCCCCATGATGGGGCCTGTTTGTAAGTATTGCAATACATGTAAATGTTCACACTTTTCCATAGCGACCATTTTGCTTCGACCCTGCTCATTATTCAATTAATTGATCGGGTGAAACCTTTTTACCACCGCTGCCTGTTTGAACGGGTGCCACTCCATTTAAGGTTCCCCTGTCAGGCTGTACTAGCACGGGATTGAAATCTCTGAAACAGAACCACGATTGGTATGCGACCCGGCATCCTCACCCTAAGCGGCGCTTTAATCAATGTAAATGTAAATCTCCAAAATTTCTCAGCGGCACGCAAAAGCGGAGGTCACGTGACCAGCTTATCTAGGCCTATTGGCGCTCTATCAAATTCAGTCCGCAAGAGCCAGGTTGGTCAGTTTCGGTGCCAGGTCGGTGCCGGTGTAGTTAACCAAGACGGTGGCGTGTTTGTTATGTAGCCTATATATAACTGACCTGAATTTGTAAATGTATTCACATATTTAGGCAAGTTTAGGCCCCAGCGCCTTTTCAAGGGAGACTGATCAGAGGCGCTCCGAATTAAACATGTATATATGAATACATAATTCCCCTTTATAAACCCGTTTATAAGTTATTTTCTTCCTTCGTCGAGATACACTATATATATACATATAATATATATATATACATATAATATATATATATATAAAATCCTCGAAGTCAACGATATTCGTAAGCGGTGCCGCCCTGTCGTATTTGTTAGTCCATTGGTTCAATTTGGTTGCCTCTTCAGCAGGCCGAGACCGGTAACCCGGCGGTGGGCGCGTGAGGGGTAGAGGCTGGCCAATCACCCTACAAATGGCACATGCTTTTAAACGCAAGACAACCCAGAGTATGCGTGAACTGGTCCACAGTGCGCCGTTGTCGTTTTAACATAATAACTATAATTGGATGATGCAAAAAGGCGTCGGCAGAACTATAAACAGAGAAACAGAGTCCTAATTATGAGCTATTAATGCTCAGATGTTCCACTGACGTAGGTCAAAACATTTTAAACTATTATATATATGTATATATATGTATATATATACACACACATATAACGCCCTATATGCAACTAAGAATTGGGTCTATGCCGTTTCAGAACAAGCGCTAGGCCTCCTTTGCTCGACGGCTTCCCTTCAGGTATGAGATAAATCGATATCTTCTACGCAGTAGAAACGTGAAAACTAACTGAAATGTAAATAAGTCTAGTAAGTACATCTGTTTACTGGTAACCCTCTTTTGATGACTGCATAGTCCTATAGATTTACGACTATTTTTCATTAGGATTCTATGCTGAAATAACTCAACTATGGCTTAAGTACCTGAGCGAACAGGAAGGTCCTATCACTTACTTACCTACAACACACTTCAGTCCTCAATCCTCCTATTTTCGTCAGTTGTTTACAAGCCAATCATTCCGTTCAACTCGCTCCTCTTTCGCCGTAACACTTCATCCTTCTGTCATCTCTGCCTTCAAGTTTGGAAATCGCTGCTTATATACACAGCTGCTGTATCCCTCAGGAATAAAATCCCGCCAGAATTGCAATCGTCTGTCTCATCCTACAAACTCACCAACACTTCACCCCTTGCAATCTCTGCGCAGGTCTTTAACTCAAATATTAAGACACTCATTTTCAACAAATCCTATCCTGATTCTTCCGCTTCCCTGCATCTCCTTGGCGCTCCAGCTGCAAGCACCATTCACCGTAGCCAACTAACTGCCTTCCGGCCCGATCACTGGTTCTTGACCTGGAACCGAATCAGGTAGTTGTAGGCCTACGAGGCCTCATACAACTTCTCACCACGAATCCATGGTTGCAGTAGGCCTACGCATACTTTGATTTTATCAGTGGTGAGCAAAGGGTGAGCGGGGACAATTGTGTCCCTGAGACAGCTGAGTAAGGAAGGGAACCAAATAAGGTTCTTAAATAATAACGGTGGTAAATAATTTGGGAATGGAGTAAAAATATATGCAGTACTTTTCCAAGTGCTCCAGATATACTATAGCCATCTTACATTGACTTCACTTTGGCAATAAAATATACTTCTGCTTCTGTAGCCTGTTTAACTTAAGTATGTCATATATTGATATCGTGTATACTTGAAGGCAGTGATCCCTACTTATAGTTAATAAAGATCAATACGTCATAATGTTGATTAGGCTAATCATACGTAGACTAATCAGTAAGAGTCGTACTGGCCTACAGCTCAGCATAATTGATGCTGCAGAGCACAAAACAGGATGCACGCTGTTGCAGGATCTTGCGCATCTCTTTAACGCAGTATCCGGATAATAGTTTTTGTACGAGCTGTACGTTGCACGCAGACATCCCACGCAATGCACGAGATTATTGCAAAGGCTTGCTACATGCATGGCTGCTTCATCAGAACATCATGACAATGTAAATATATATATATATATATATATATATATATATATATATATATATATATATATATATATATATATATAATATAGCCTATACTGTGTTTACAATACAGGCATAGGGGCTTTATGCGCTTTTGATAATGGGACTACATGGGCCTGTATTATAGGCCAATATTGTGCCATTACGACAACGAGATAACATTGTAATATAATTATTAAAATTATAATTATATAGGGCAGCCATGATACTGAATTATATTTAAATCTAATCTTGACCTTTTTTGTACTTGAGCATCACTTGGAACATGTGTGTGTGTGTGTGCTTGTGAGTGTTTGTACAAAAGGCCTGACTCGTGTTTCGGTGTGAAAAAATTGTTTTTTAAGTTAGGCCTTTAGGCGTTCAGAATATGCCTCCAGCTGTTTAGACCTGCCCTAAAGTTATTCTCTAAAGAATGATATGTGATGATATTAGCGTAGGCCTATAAAGAAAGACAGCCTGTAGGTTTCCCGTTTCGTTTTTGTCTCATATCTCGTGCATGTAGGCTAGCCATAGGAACGACCATTATCACCAACGATTTTCACCGTAGCACCATGTTGTCTCCCCGGCTTGAGCCCCTCAGATTCTGACCTGACACCAAAACTGACCAAGCAATTTGGCTCTTGCGGACTTGACTTGATAGAGCGCCGGCCAGTAAGCTGGTCTCCTTGAGGCGGCTTTTGTGCGGCGCCCCCGGGAAATGAGAAGTGAGTCACATTGAGCTCTGCCTGTTTATATGCCTGTTCCTCTTTCTCTTTCTTTCGTCTGCCTGTCTGTCTGTCTGTCTGTCTGTCTGTCTGTATCTCTCTCTCTCTCTCTCTCTCTCTCTCTCTCTCTCTCTCTCTCTCTCTCTCTCTCTCTCTCTCTCTCTCTCTCTCTGCAACTGCTTAAGAGGCTGTTTTGCAGTGTTGTTAAGTAATATGCTAAAAATCACTGTACCAAATGAGCTCCTACTACAGACACCGTTTTCGTCCAAAATTAGTCACCGCATGGACACAAGAAAGTGCTGCTGACGAAACAAGCATATTGATGTAACTGTTTGCCCGCAAGGCAATTGAGTGCGCGAAGGGGCAGGCTAGGATCTACACAGCAGGACATTTTAGTGGGCAGTGATAGCTAGTTGGTAGGCCTTTCTGTTCAGTGATAGCCTGATGTAACCGAAAAGTGCAGTTGTGAAGGCAAGTTTATTTACATTTTTACACCATTTTTACCCAATATTTACAAAATTTACGATTACTCAGTCAGAATTATTCTCATTTGCAAATTTTGTGCAACGATAATTATTTTTTAAAATGTTCTGGAGCCTGCTCAGACCTTCAAACTTATTAACTATCCATATAGCGTATGGGGTTTGTGCCAAACCAGTTGCCAACATCATTAGGAGCCAATAGTTCGCCATTGAACATGTCTGATGAGATCAGAGGTGAAGTTGCACTCCTGGCCTAACAGCATAACAAATGCAATTCAGTGATAACTGGTAAGTGATTAGCTAACCTAAATTCTGAGTTGTGAACCATAGGAAAACGATCTGACTACGTTTCACAAATGAGAACAACTCGGTTCTGATGTAGTTAGGCAGAATTGGAGCAACTTGTTAAGAAAACACTGCAAAGGCTGAGTAGCCAAGCAGTTGGAAAGGTTAGCAGTTAAACGAAAGGTTCCCTCACGCTTAAACAATGATTTTCTAGAATTTGATTCTCTAATCTGATCCTACACATGTCTTACACAGTGCAGTGTTTGTTTTAATACAGGTAGTGAAAATAGTAAAACTGTTGCTAACTGCATGGTTATGCATTCAATTGGATTTCGATGAGCAGTTTCAAGGAAATGCAAGCCTCTCCTCAGATAGTGCGAGTGTGTTGTAGAATCACTTCGTTCCGTCAACTGATGCTTTGTCTACTAGTTGGCGCTGCTGCTAGCATAGCAAACAGTATTCAAGATCAACCTACTAGCACGTGCCTCGCTTGTCCGTACCGCCTTGGCTTACATCAGGGAGTTTTGTTTTCCAGTCTTGAGTTGGCTGGGTCGGTGATGGTTGTGCTGTGCTGTCTGTTGAGATATGCAGTTGGCTGCTTCCACATTTCAACTTGAGCACGGAATGATCGGACTAATCATCGGACTATTCCGTGGACAAGAACAGCTCTCGACAGGCGTGCCTTTTCTGTCGCTGGCCCTGGACTCTGGAACTGTCTTCCGGCTAATGTTCGCTTGGCAGTCTGTTTTGGCATTCAGATCTGGACTAAAAACTCACCTCGTCCTGGACTCATTTCCTTCGTAGGCTGTTTTTTTGTCTTCTGTATTCACCTTTGGATTTTCGACCGGAAACACCATAGAATTTGGCTTGGACAACGATTTTGCTTAGCAGCGACCGACCATCGACCGATGCCTTGAGCATTATTATAGTGGCGCCATAGAAGTTCTTTGATTAGATTAGATAAGCCCAATGTGCCATTTCATGTGTTGGACTGTCCTCCTGAAAAGTCTCCATTTGCATTTTAAACTGTCTGGTTTGATTCTGTGCAGGCAGACATTTTCAAACTATCCTAAAACTTGTTCAGTTCAGTTAGGTTTTCATGTGTGCAGTGTTTTTGTGACGTACTTAAAAGGTACTAAGTTAAATATCTTCCTGCACTGGTACATACAAAGAAAAATATTTAAGTAACTAAACTAGGGTAACTCAGAACTTTGATATTTAAACTTTGGTTTGAACGTGTCTTGATGATGATTATCTTCTATGGCTGGTCTGTTTGTTTTGCTATTTGCTGAAGCAAGGGCGAATCCAGAGAGAGTGAATCCGGCCTTGTAACCATTTGATTTTGAGGTCATGCTATTGATTTGAACGAACAGGTTTGGATGAGGATTGCCTACTGAAAAGGATATAAAAAACCCAGGAATCTAAAAAGGTAATAATAATCTAGGGATCTAACGAAAAAGGTCAAACTTTCGATGGTTAAGTACTGCCTCGCTAATTTTCCCCCAATCCCTTTGTAGTGTGTAAACTTCAGGATCTACCAATGTACAGAAGTCAAATTGATTTGCAACACTAATCTTACTGGCCAGATGAAATATACGACCATGGCCTAGTCAAAAGGCTTTAGGCGTTGGCTAAGCTGAAGCCCAAATTTGCAACCATATTGACGAGATCTAAATTCGTTTTCTGTTTGCTGTTTCAGGGCATGTACGGCTGTGACAGAAAGCACACAGGTGTAGTTACAGTTTTACAACACCACATGAGCAGAAGAAAATTGATGGCCACATGTTATTTTATTCCTGTAAAATCCATCATTGTTGATCTATGTTGAGTGTTTAACCGGAATTGCTTATTTTGAAGCAGCAAAATGTCGAGCAGAATTCGTATTGCAACTTCAGAAAATGTTGAAATGAAGAGCGGAGTAAAGCTGGTGTCTGCTGATATGTTATGAGATGCTAGATCTGGATACATCGTGAATCAGATCTGAATTAGAATCACAATCATAATCTGCTTAAAGAGCTAGGTCAAAAAGTACCTTACTCACACCTCTGAACCTCAGATTCATATGCATGTTACTTGATGTAACACGTTCGACAACTGGATTTCAATGCTCAAGTCTAACCTGTAAATGTGTAGACTTCAGATCCGATTATGACTATAGCGCTTATGAAGTTTGTGCAGAACACGAGTTCAATTTCGTTTGCTGTTTACGTGATCTGATAACTGTGACTTAGGCCTATATTTTGTCCGTCTTTGCCTGTTTTTTTTATCGTGACTCAACAAGATGTCACAGGTGGAGAAGGTCAGGCGAAAGTTGGATCAATCGGCTGGAAAGAACCCACTGCATCGTCGAGGGTCCTCTGTGAAGAAGAAGCCTGGTCTGATTAACTACTCTAGGAGGCGTAAAGAAGAATGGCAGCTTCTGGACACTGAGGTAGGTGACTTGGGGAGGGGGTCTTGATGAACTGCAGTGCAAATCCATATAACCTTCTTACATGTGCGTCTCAGTGAACTGTACTGTAGCCTGTGGTACCCGTAGGTATGAAGCAGAGAGCAGTTGAAATTTAACATGTATGGTAACGTAATCTAACTCATATTATTAGAGGTATGTACTAAATCGGTGGTTACCTTACCTTAGCCTACCTGTAATTTAATCTAAACTAACTAATCTACTCTGAAGACTTCTATAGCGCTGTTATGATAATACTCAAGGCATCAATCGATGGTCGCTTCAAGTTAAAATCGCAGCCAAAAATCAGATAGGCCTACCTTTGGAGAAGCCGAGTGGAATTCTGATGGGTCTTGCCCCTTTTCAGGACTTACTTTTCTTAAAGCTTATTCTGAGTCGTGTGATTTCTGGTCTGTCGAAATGATTTGGTTTTATTTCACTTCATTTTAGCACCAGTATGTAAAACACAGTGATAGTATATCAAAATTGGTGACATGGATGGAAGCCACACCATTACTGTGTTTTGGATTGGCCGACAGGTGCTGTAGAGGTCGACAGACAGGCCTATCTGGAATGTTGTGGCAGATGAGATATAATTTGAAAGGAGATATTCGCTTATTTAGAACTCGGTACAAGTCTTCCTCAAGGCTAGTCTTCTAGGCATGGTCTTGGGCTTAAAGGATGCCCACATCCAAGTTTTTTTGATTAAAATGTCCAAACGCGAGAGTTGCCGTTGTTTTGACAGGTCTGTGGTAGAAGTGAGTCCGAAGTCAATACTGGCATATGCTAGACGGCTTTCGAGGGCACAAGAAGGCTTGTAATCAATCAACAAAGCATACACAGTGCATAGACTACGTAAACTGAGCGACGAAACTGGCGGTTAAACTGACGTGTGCGTTACCCTAGCTTCCATACTATTGCATAACTGGTTCCCTGCTTATCGCATAATTGATTCCCTACTTATTACATAACTGGCTATTGCAACAAGTACGGAAGCTCGGGTTTTATAAATGTAAATGTACACGTTTTTCTATAGTGACCGTATGGCCTCGACCCTGTTTCATTTTTCAACGATTTAATTGCTGCCCGTTTGAATGGACGCCACGCCAGTTAAGGTCCCCGTGTAGTCCTTACAGACCGTGCTAGCCCGAGATTCAAATCTCTGAAATAAGCCACGACCGCGATATTAGGTCAATGGCTGCAGCGCTTGTGGATGGCCAATGGATACTTAAATTGATTTGTTATAAAACGGGGTCTACTCAAATTATGACAGCCTGAGTGCCGAAGCATCGTTGACTTGGCCTGCAGAAGTTGATGCCTAACAATACACCAGTTTCTTGTCAAACTTCTGTGGGGACAATTACACAGGTGTCCTCTTTTTCAAAATCTAGGGGACATGTCACCCTGTCACCACGTGCATGAGTGCATGGGCGTCGAACAGTTTTGACAGTAGATGGGGCATTGACATTTACGGAAGTAATGAAAGAGTGGCCAAGTTAACTGTTAATAAATAACTTTTATAGTACCGGTGTCTGATGCAAAAGGCATCAACTGATGGCATATAAACCAAGCCACAATCAGGTCCACATCCAGATGCACTCCACTAATCGTAATCGTAATTCCGAGATTTCTACAGCGCCCAACGAAAGCCGTGCCGCGGGGACCAGCTTATTCACAGGCGCTCAGTCAAACAAAATCGATAGACAAAAGGGTCCGGCTCCAGGTCAAGATCCAAAAGTCAGACGGAGAGACAGCGTGGCAGCTACGAAGTGGTGTTTGGGGTTGGAGAGGAGAGAGAGATAAGAGTAAGGGGTGTCAGGATAGGATGTGTGAGAGGAATGTTTTGAGTTTTGAGTGAACGGCCGAAGCAGAAATTGCAAGCGGTGGAGCATCGATGAGTTTGTATGATGGGTCAGAAAACTGTCGCAGTTCTGCGGGAGTTTATTCCAGACAGTGAATAAAGTCATCAAACCTTTCTGCAGAAAAATCTTAAACCTCCAACCTTTAAATCCAATCGAAATTAGGCACAACAAATTTACCTTTAGTATCAGAAGTGTTGGTAACCCTACACCCTCTGTGCCAACGCTCTTGTGCGTGCATCAACTAAGTGTTAAGTAGGCCTATCTAACATTTCTTTCTTGACGTTTTTTAGCCATCGCAATTTTTTATGACATTTTCTACGTTTCTTATGACCACCTAGTTTTAGTTATCTGGATCTTTTATGGCCCGTTTAGTTTCCCAGATTTTTATATGACCATTTGTTTTTTCTTTAAAGCCTTTTTAGTTTCTAGTATCCGACAATTCACTATTCCTGAACATAGGCTCCACCCAAGCCATACAGAATGATCTTGCTCGTGCTGTCACCAAAACCCCCAAACACCATCACAACTCCTGTTCTTAAATCACTACATTGGCTTAAAATACCTGAACGAATTGAGTACAAAGTCTTATCACTTACCTACAACACACTTCAATCTTCCCAACCTTCCTATCTTCGTCAGTTATTTACCATACAACCGCTCAGTTCAACCCGGTCCTCTTCTGTCCTAACACTTCTCCGCCCTCCCGTCACCTCATCCTTAAAATTTGATAATCGTTCCATAGCCATAGCTGCCCCACCACTCTGGAATAAACTCCCGCAGAACTGCGACAGTTTTCTGACCCATCATACAAACTCATCGATGCTTCACCCCACCACTTGCAATTTCTGCTTCGGCCGTTCACTCAAAACTCAAAACTTTCCTCTTTCACACATCCTATCCTGACACCCCTTCTTCCTCTTGTCTCTCTCTCCTCTCCAACCCCAAACACCACTCCGTAGCTGCCACGCTGTCTCTCCGTCTGACTTTTGGATCTTGACCTGGAGCCGGAACCTTTTGTCTATCGATTTTGTTTTGACTGAGCGCCTGTGAATAAGCTGGTCCCCGCGGCACGGCTTTCGTTGGGCGCTGCAGAAATCTCGGAATTACGATTACGAATAGGACTAGTAAGCAACCCTGGCCCTCGCCGCTATGGATACCAGTGGCAACGACTCAGCTGGATAGATTGGATCCGCCATTGAGCATAGTCAAATGTTAATATTTAATAAGTGAACTATAATTTTTGAGGCACCTGGGGATCTTGCCCCCGCCTCCTCTGTACAGCCGCCACAGCCGCTAGTGCAGCGCTCAGTAGGTTCCGACTACGCTAGAAGAAGTAGGTTCGGTATCCGTCAGCAGTTTCAGTAGTATCCCGAATACGACAGCGTTTGGGAGCTTCCAGCGGACAATATTTGGCCTGGCCTAGTTTCATCTTCGCATGCAATTGGCTGCCGACAACTTGGCCTATTACGTCTGAGCCTCAGACGCCAATTGGCCTAACTGGCTGTCTGACTGGAGCCGTCAGTCGAATGCTTGGGGCAGTTGTATTGTAAAGCAAAATGCGAATCATTACACTGTCAGCTTTGCTGACTCATTATTATGGAACAGTTTTTATAATGTCAGAGGAAGCCTATGACATACGGATTATTTTAATAGAGTAGGGGTTATAGTCTTATAATGTTTACGATTAGAGCAACTGGGTCATACATCAACGGATAGCGCAATCAGTCACGCTTATTGATCGAATTCATTGATCGAATTCATTGGTTTTTATCGTCAGACATGGCTGATTCGCCCGAGGTTTGTTATTTGCTGTTTAACTGCATGCTGAATGAATCTGTTTGAAACCACTAAACTAATACACTGTAGTCTGTTTCCCGTGTAGCAATGGCTTCCATCTACAAACAAATTTTTGTGTATCTCTCAGTATATGTCTACTGTTTAGTTTACATCAGTTAGGGCTTAGCAGCAGTTCTAGTATTTGAGTGGCATTATGGCACACCAAAATTCTTGGAACATGCATAATTATAACACATAGACTGACATGTACAGTGTATAATCGCAATTGTATACTCTAGATTTCTTCAGCGCCCAACAAACGCTAAGTTGCAGGAACCAGCTTATTCACAGGCGTTCATGGATCCCAACTTTTGTTCACCTTTAGAAAACGACCTGATTATAACATTACCTTGTTTTAAAGCGATAAGGTAGTTCGTGATATGGCTGCAGAATGTGCAATGGAGTCTTTCTGAAGTTTTGTTGCATCCAGTTCCACTGTATCCCTGTTAGCTAAAACAGCCAACTTACAGTGAGTTAGTTTATGTGATTGCTTTATATTCAGTCACAGACTGAATCTAAAGCAATCACATAAACTGACTTGTTGAGTAAGTAGAAGCTAATATTACAATAAAGTGGTGTTTCTAGTGGACCTATAAAAAGACCTTTTATTATTATTAATCATCCCTCCCTCCATCACACAGCTTTGTTCCAGCTGCACTGGAGACATTGGGACGAATCAATCTGACAGGCCTTGAATTTATTTCTGAATTGGGTCACGGACTAACAGCTGTTTCTGGTGATCCATGTGAGACAATCAATCTTTTTAGCACCTTTCAATTTGTGCACAAGGTCCCTACTTGCAGGGTTGCATAGAAAAGGACCATCTGCCCAGTGTTTTGATAATTTCTGTGTTAGAATGAGGTGATGGCATGGCATGGCTTCAACTTTTATAAGAAATGAACTTGCTGGCATAAAACCTGCAGAAATAGATTCAATGCCACTAAATTGGAAAGAGCCGGAGAGCATTTTTATTGCATGAAACTGAAGTTTAATGTGGCAAAACATAATCCTGCAGATGACATTTCTTTTGATTCAGGCCCCACCACATTGCAGAGCTTGAAAAGTTCTGCTATAACCTCAAACAGTTGTAGGGTTTCCGATTCTGTTTATTTTTCTGTGACTTGTTTTTACAAGGGTCAGATATTTGACTCTTGGAATTGCTACAAGAGTTTGGTCATGTGCTGAATTACTTAAAGATCATATGCTGCTTACTCAGATTATTCGTGCTGACTTGGTTCCAGTTTAAGCAAAATATGACCCCAGTTGTTTGGTTGATCTATAACACAAAGTATTACATGTGAAATCATCACTTGAGGTTGTTGAAATGAAATGAAAATCGTCTGTAGCATGCCAGTTGAATCCATTGCATTTGCAGAAGTACTTGTAATTACTTATTTTGAAAATGCTAGATGCAAGTACTCCAGTGTTGAAATTGAGTGAATCGACATTAATAAAACTCAATTTTACCTTGAATCTTGTCCAGCCTTTACTTCTTACATGTATTGGAATTATTTTAATAATGTGTTTAATCAAGATGTTAATGTATTCCAGTTGCACTACCATTAACCACTATCTACCTTTTGATAAATGCTTATATTTATGCAATACAACAATAAATAAACAGGTATACTATATAATGCAATGCAACATAAATTTCATAATACCACTTAATACAGTTCACTAAACTTGGAAGATTTAAACATTATGAACCATAACACACTGTACATATTCACACATGTCATGTATTCATACGTGACATTCTGGTCATGCATTATTACCATTTTTGAAATATTTTTTGATATTCCAACAGAGCTGCTTAGCTTCTTAATGGCTGCTGCACTAGAAACACTTCTGAGTTTTTTATTATTTATTATTATTATACCAGCTCTGACACCAGCTTAGTGTGGTATGGATAATGAAGTTTTCTTGACTTTCAAAGAAAATGTTGAGTTAGCTTGGAGCAAGGCATAACTGCTGATTTAGATGCTAATCGTGTAATTCATTTGATTAGATCAGACAGTTGTGTCTTTTTGCCCTTGCAGAGAGACACAGTCGATGGAAGCCATTCATCTCTGTCTCCTGGTGCTCAGCAGATTCAACCAGGGCATAAACTTCTCGATTCCATCGAGCCAGGAAATGTTCAGCGTCTTGTGGAAAAGTTCCGACGTCTGGGAGACCCAACATTCCATAACAGTAAGAACAAGTTTCCCCTGTACCTCTCCTCTCCCTCTTCTCCCTCTCCCCTTTCCATCTCCTTCCTTCTCCCTCTCAACTACAGTGTCACCGCCTGGGTCACTGGGGTCACTTGCTGTGTGATAAAGTCAGTTGTCACATAGGCATGTTCAATCACTTTCTGTCACCAATATGAATGATTTTGATATTGTTACTTCAGATTTCTGCCTTTGGTATTAAGTATTACATTGTATTTTTCATTTGTGGTCTTTTTTCTTGTGTCTGGGATTCAGATTTCAGTGCATCATATGAAATTAATAAAAAATGTGTATGTTGAACCCTGCAACCAATAATAAATGCTTGTCCAGCTGTCTGATGCTGTTGTGGTGTTTACACTCCAACCAAACAATCCTTCAACACCTCCTGGAACTGTTGTTGCTGGTGGGGAGATTACTTGACCTTACATTATAGGATTAGCTGATCTTACCTTGACTTACCTCCTTAGATTATCTGACCTGATATGATCTGACCTGATCTTACCTTACCTTACCTTCTGGGATTATCTGATCTTATTCTGCCTCACATCTTTGAATTACCTGACCTGACCTGACCTAATCTTACCTTACCGTACCACACCTTATCTTACCCTACCTTACCTCTGTCTCTCTTACCTCTCTTCCCTCTCTCCCTCTCCCACTCTCTCTCCTCCAGCCTCCTCCCTTTCCCCTGTACATCTCCTCTCCCTCCCCTCCCTCTCCCCTCCTTTCCCTGTCATTCCTTCTCCCTGTCACTCTCTCTCCCTCTGTCTTTTGCTCTTCTTCTTCCTCTGCATGTTTGTCTGTCTTTCTCTCTCCTACATTTGATGTGGGGTTATGCATGTGGCATCAGAGTCCATTATATACACAGATTTATATATTCCCCATTCAAGAGAGACTTGTCAAAGGTGCTCCCAACCTGAAAACACAAACCATGATCGAACAAAATGGTATTCAAGTGCTTATGGAATTGAGGTGTGGAAATGTCCCGTCTGGGACAGATAGTGACAGAAAGCCATCTATCTGCAATGTCACAGAGGATCACAGAGGCTTGTGTGTGCCACCACAAACACAAACACTGCCACTGCCTGAAATGTATGTACTGCCACAAAGTTTAAGCAGTATGTTAGGTTATAATTTGCTCCTCTGAGCTGGCTTTGATGTGTGTTGCATCTGATAGAGAAATACAACAATAACTGCTGTCCGTGAAGAGCGTTGTGCTTCCCACCCCCTCAAAAAGCCCCATTTTTATGTCTCTGTCACATGATTTGACACTTATCAACATCATGACCTTCAGGAGTTTTATTTGTCTGTGGCAAGGGACTTATATTTACGTCTTGTCAGAGGTAAATATCACATGCTGTTTTATTTCACTTTTAGAACCACTCAGCTATTCACCCTTCACCTGTGTCTGTTGGTTTTACCTTGAGTCTTTCTTGTCCAATCTTTACTTCTTACATGCATTGGTAATGTTATGTTAATCTTCTGTTTAATCAGGATGTATTTCAGTTGCACTGGTATTAACCACTATCTACCTTTTGGTAAATGCTCTTATTTATGAAATACAATACGACAGTATAAAGTAAACAGGGCTGATACATACATAATGCAAGGCAACATAAATTTCGTAATACCACTTAAAACATTAAGTAAACTTGGAAACTTAGCAATGTTATGAAACGTTATGAACCATAATAATAAACTTTACATATTCACGCATGTCGTGTAGTCACATGACCTTCTGGTCACACCTTCTCACCAAAATGTGACAAGTTGTGACAAAACATTTCTCTGTTGAAGGTCAGTTCTATTTATATGAATACCTATTTGAGGCTGTACGTTCTACACATGGATATTAGAGCAACCAATGTGTTATAGTGGAGAGATGCATTGCGAGATATACTTGGACCTAGCGTGGAAAGACACTGAGACATGTTGGTCAGAAATTGCCAACACAGAGTCCTGGAATGAGAACTTACTCTGTAATTTGTGGTGCATGACACATACACGTGAGGCTGGAAGTCCTACACATGGATGTTGGAGTGAGCGATGTGTGATAGTGGAGAGATGTATTGCTTGATATACTTCTGCCTAGGGCAGAAAGACACAGAGACTTGCCATAAGACTTCCCTGTCCCAGGAGCTAAGAGAATGACTGGTGTTTCGTATTAATGGCGTTAGTTCCAGAGTTACAAGATGTAGAATGTTCTGAAGGAAAGGCTCGCAGTAAAGAAGGCACATAAAAAGGGAATGATTGTTACCAGTAAAAGAACCCAGTTCTTCAGACATTGCCCATCTGGCTACTGCAGAAGAGGCAGGGTTGGATCCCACGACAGAGCTTTACAGTGTTTCTTTGCTAAAAGGAAGCGCCTATTCTTGAACTTTACTTTGAAGGCGCAGTTACTCATGGGCAGATATGGTACGGAATGACCATTTTACATTGAGAGTAGAAGTTAGATAAGACAAAATATCCTCTGGCTTCCTGACCCCACAACTGTTCATTCAACTCAGTTCTTACTGTTGTTTTTTATTGTTTGTGCATATTGTTGTTCATATTATTTTAATCCCATTGTAAATGTCCCATGTCAAGCTATGAGTATAGCTTTAGACGATAAGGAGATTTTTTGCTCTAGTAACATTTTCTAAATTTCTTGGTGTATGTAGATCAACACCTAACCTGCAATGAAAACATCACTATACATCCTATCCAAGAAACTTTCAAAAAACATCAGCATATTATCTCACATATAGTATCAGTTACCTAGCCCTATACTTAAGTATTTGTATCAGTATATTTTTTCAAATCTAAATGTATTGTAACATTTGTTGGGGTTCAGATTATCCCTTTCAATTAGAAAGATTAGTAATTTACAGAACTGTACTGTTCCTATGTGCTGTATGCTGAACTGGTCTGCCATTTCTAAATCTGCTTTTAAAACACTGAATTTACTAGAATTGACTGACATAACATTATATTCAAATTAGCCTATTCATGTTTCATTATTATAATAAAACGGTTGCCACTTGCTTTTGATAACTATTTTTATAAAGGCAAGGCTGCCCATAAGTATAACGCTAAAATATCGAACTGATAGTGCTCAAACAAACGCTAAGCTTTTCCCAGTTAAGTGCTCTGCTTTGCTATCATGGAACTCTCTTCCTGGCATTGTAGCAACTGTACCAATGGTATTGTAACAATTTAAAGTTGAAACTGAACGTTACTGATGACTGTGTTAATAAATCTTGCTTGGTGTAAATGTTTTTTTTGCTGTGTGGGACATAAAAGTAACTTTTTAGATGATAAATTAAACAAGCCACTGGTAAGGTAAGCAATGGTACATGGACATGAATTAATCAGGCCTAAGGACCCTTTAGGTTTGTCTTATTGACATCTCAGCAGAAGCATGAAAGTTTCTTTTGTAAAATTTCAAATTCCCTGTGAATAAGCATTGTTGATGATTCAATAAATGGCTAAATCAATCAATACATACGCATGATTACATATATAACACAGATGATGGAGTGAGCTTAATAGGACTGAGATTATTTGATTGAGTTCATTGAGTTTTAATTTAGACCAATCATTACTTTCCAGGCTAACTACTACTCCATTGGTTAAGTTCTATGTGTGTGCAAGAGCCCAACATGGTGACCTTTTTCCAGCTGTTTGAGCATCATTTGCTTGCAGATGAACTTGTTTTTTTTATTAACTCTAGAATCATTTACCGGTAAGCTAGGAAGGAGCGTCTTCGAGAGATTCTTAGAAGGTGCCATAGTAATGTTCATTTACTCAACATTGTCTGCTAATAGTCTAACTTTGGTTCTGAAAAGAGTAGTGAACTGTTCTTTTGCACTGCCTAGGCACTGGATACCTCATCCCACAACTCTTAATTAAGTGCAGTTCTTGCAAACATGTTTTATTTCTTTGACTAGGCTCACCCCACAAAGGTTGCCTATCTGTCCTCCTAGCAGATTGACATTCTGAAAATCAATTGCCCTACTGGTTAGATTTCAAATTTTGTCACAGTTGATGCATTGTTGTGTTAGTTTTTGTTTTTGTTTGATACTGTGTATTAAATTTTAGTATCTTAAAAGTTATAAGTTTTTATTAGGTTGGCATGTTCCAAAAACGTTGATGTTTGTTGTTTTAGAACCGTACAATCGACATGCGACGTCAAAAAGGCTGTCTGTGGCATTGGCTGAAAGTCATCCTCAGAGAAAGAAGGAAGTGTTTATTTCGAGGAAGAAATCAGGTCATTAATATTATTATCATGTAATCTTATTATGCGTGCAATGTTATTAAGTCGGAATCTGAGGTGTGGATGTATATTTGCTGGGTTGTAGATGGAGTCATGAAAAACCCAGAGTAAAATGTGAGTCTAATAAATGATTTAAAGATGATAGTAAATTGGGCCATTTGTGGTAGATCGATTCCAAATACAAAGAACACAGCAGCTAAAGGCATATAATCCATAATCCTACAATTGTCCTGAACCTAGATTCTGCAACAAACCAGTAACAGCAGAAACACAACAGCCTAGGAGGGTAGTATGGAGTTAGCAATGCATTAAGATAAGACAGACGGCTGGTGTTCTAGGCCTAAGGGTCTAGAATGCATCTTATACTTAATATGAAATTCAGCAGGAAGCCAATGAAATTCATAAAGGTGATCTAATGGATTTGATAAAGAAGAACATGTAACCACCTAGAAAAGGAGCTTTGAACCCTCCGAAGCTTTTCAGATTAAACGAGGATATACTATACGTCAGCACATTTGCATAAGAAAATTATAAAAAATGTAAGAAGTGCTTGTTTTTTCTGAGCTTCCTGAATTGGTCAGTAACTAGGTCAATGTGGAAGAAAATAGAAAAAATAAGAAGTATACAGATTTTGTAGAGTTTCTTGTAGAAAACCAGGACATTTAACTTTTTTCTGTAGTGCATAACAAAGTGAAAGCGTCTACATGTCAAGTCTGAATAAAGATTGAATTTCTAGGCACAGTGATGGTGATGATGCTAAAATGACAGAGATTTATGTCAAGGATAACCATGACCATAAAAATGTCACAAAAATGTCACATAAAGATTGAATTTCTAGGCACTATGATGGTGACGACAGTAAAATGATAGATTTTATGTCAAGGATAACCACAATCATAAAAATGTCACAAAAATCAGAATGTCATAAATTTCTCATTGTATGATGGCCAAGAATGTTGATTCCTGACAGATATTTTGTCACAACAGTAATTTGAATATCCTTATGGAAATTTAATCTTAGGGACATCTGAACTTAATGTTTCTTGCAGAAGTATTCTACCCTTTCCCATGCAACACAACTGCACACTAGTTAGTAAAATATCCCTTTTAGAGAAAGTTTCCTCTTGCTTTCCCCATTAGCTACATGCTATGAAAGCTACTGCCAAAACCTGTCCTGACTTAAAGAACTTTTTTCCAACATGCCGTCTTTTCTAAACTACTTTTTTCTCATATATTTTGCCAGAGAGTGCCAGCATTTACTTTAACATTACATGCATGCATGCATAGAAGGCTATTAGAATTATAAATTTCATACATATTTTAAAGACGCTTTTGCTGTGAACAATCTTCAGATCGTTTGAAGAAGAGTTGGATGACAGAAGAAAAATGGCTACTTCTCACACCATCTCTGTTCTCACCTAATGAGCTTGACTGTTGTTCAGTCAGTTTGTCACAACCAACAATTCCAGTGAATCACTGCAAAAAGTCAAGTGGCTCATCGGTTTGTCCCAAAGACCAAGAAGGTGGATTGCTACCTGTACTCAGCTGTGAGCATGAGGTGAGTGAAATAGTGATGCCAACTGAGTGCATCTTGATTGAAGATCCGACAGAAAGCCACAGAAGACTCACAATTGGTGCTTCGAAGGATTATTTGCCAAATGATGCTGCAGAGAACGAACATATTTACGAAGAAATTGAGACAATCAAAACTCTTGATCACTCTGATACAAAGAATGCATCAGAAACACAGAACATGGTGCTTCATAATGAGATAAAAGAAAACTTTCAAGGTAGCTTGCAAAAGAATTTAGTTATAGTTAACGATGATGCACTTAACGAAGACAAACCACTTAAACAACTTTTTTGCTGCAATGAAGTTTGTTCTGTGCCTTCGCTAGTCAGTGCAGTGAGAAAAGAAAGGGTGTACGAAGAAATTGATGCAGAAGCAACCCACAATCATTCTGAGCCTGGAAACAAAGACAAAGATGCAAGAATAGCTGTTCATCCAAGAAACTCTGCTAAGGATTTTGCCCCTGATGATTTAATTTATGAAGAAATTGACCTCGATCCCCCAATAATAGTTGTGCGTGAACAGAACTTTTTATCTTCACCATCTTTAAGAATTTCAAACACTTGTAACAAAAGAAAAAATGTTCCAGTTACTGGATCACAACGTGAGGAGTTCTGCTCAACCTCTTCAGTTTCTGAGGGTAATTCTTTCAGAGATAGTTTCATTCCAAATTTGGACGAATATGATATAATTTATAAATCAGAAGTAACAGGGTCAGAGCCTTCTCTTGTGAACAGTATTACATCAAATTGCGGTATGATAAATGTTCACCCCAAAAGAAATGCGCAAAACTTAAGTTTGTCATCGCAACAGTCTTTGTCTGGTTCTCACAGTGAAATTTGTAGAAACTCAGACAACAATTTATGTCAGTTTTGTGGAGTTTCTTCAGAAACATTAGAAACTTCTGAGTGTAGGAAAGCATCAGAAGAATCTGCAAATGGCTCAGACGGTGAAGAAAATATCTACGAGAATTTTGAGTTCACACCCTCTGCACCTTTTATGATACAAGCAGTTGATGTTAAATGTAAAAACATTCCTTGTAAAGATGCTTCATGTAAAGATACTGCACGTGTTGCAAAAAAAAATGTAACACGTAAAGATGTAACAGCTGAAGGTGCTCAGAACTGTGAAACTGAATGCTTTGAACATGGCCTTCGTAGGGATGTTGTTTCGGAAAGTAGTAGTTGCGGAAATTCATTTACTTCGTCAAGTTATGAATCTTATTCAAGTGATGATGAGTATGTGGAAAGTGCACCAGGTGATCCTGGTGTACAGAAATCCCAGATGCCAAGATCTGAAGAGCCACCTAGTGACGTCGTTACTGAGGTAATTGCAAAGCTGAGTAATGCTTTTTTAATCTAAGAGTAAAACTTGTTTTTAAAACAACCTGTGACATATTGGCCTATTGCTTTATGCATCAGTTTCTAACCATTTGAGGCAGTTAGTGAATTGACTTCTTTCAAACCAAACTCCAAACTGTAATACAACAATGTGTATTAAAAACATGTAAGGTTTCAGTGTTCTGAAGAGTAGAAAGAGATAATGAAATTGAAAAACAGGAGGAGGAGGAGGAGGAGGAGGAGAACGAGGAGGAGGAGGAGGAGGAGGCAAAGGTTCTGGTGGCATTAACAAACAAGGAGAGTAGATGGAGATAAGTAACTGGAAGAAAACAACAAACACAAAAGGAAAAACCTAGAATAAACCTTTAAATTTGTTGACTTTCTGATACTGAATATTGTGCCGCTGTCTGACAACCTAGGCAGTGAAGACATCAGTTTATGACACTAGACAATTGTGCATTAAGGACTTGATGAAGTTCGCTGTGCAAGTACCACTGAAAAGTTAAAATGTAGCTGAAAAGTTGTTTCGTACATCTAAAAAATTGTTTTAAACTTCAACCTCTTCGTCATCTTCATCAGTTCTTGATGCCAGCCATTTGGCAATGATGCATATCAATACATAATCTCCATTCTTTTCAGTCATTTGTCAGATGTTATTCTTTTCTCATGTTTTGTCCAAGGCTTCTTATGTCTTCATTTATGCTGTCTGTCCTGCATAATCTTGGTCTTTGTTTGTTTCTTTTTCCTTTAGATCTTGCATGTAGTGCAGTGTGGGGGATTCTATCAACTGGCATTCTTTGCACATTAACAAGTCATTGAAGTCTTCACTGAGTGACTTTATCCAGCAGAGTTTATTTATTTATTTATTTAAAGCACTTATAACACACGCAGTGTCAGTAAACCTGAATCTGAGGTGGATGTATATTCGCTAGGGGCCAAGGTGGAGTCATGCAAAAGCCAGGATGAAGTAGTGAGTCTTAATAAGTGATTTAAAAGATGATAGCAAGTTTGCAAGATGGGCCTTTTGTTGTGGTAGACGATTCCAAATGCGAGGAGCACAACAGTTAAAGGCACGTGATTCTACAATTGTCCTGAACCTAGATTTTCTGCATATCCAACGACTATCGTATTTCATGAATGCTAATTCTTTTGTGGTCTTGTGATTCCTGCAATTTTTCTGTAACCAACTGATTTCTGGTGTAAGGATTCTTTTCTCATCTTGTTTTCTGATTGTTCAGCAATCTGATCTATGCAGAAAGATGGCTTATATCAGCATCCCACATTTATTGTCTTTGTTTCTTTGTTATTTCCCTGCTTCTCCATATCCTGATGATTTCTGCAAATGCCTGCTGTGAGGTGTGTCCAATTCCTCTTTTTTTGTAGGTCATTTCACCATTACCATGTGTGGTCATTAGACCTCTTGTGGTTACCTACCATCAGCAGTTCAACCACTTAGTTTTGGTTAATTAAAAATCCTGTACAATCCTCAAGTCTATTCTGTGAATCTGATTTTAGAATTTTCGAATGCTTAACATAACAATTCTATAATTTGGAATTTGATTATTGTTGACAGGAACCAGTTAGCAAGTTGGATCGGATTGTATTTGAGATCGTAGACACAGAAAGGAAATACATTGACAGATTAAAGCTGATCAATGATGTGAGGTCATATTACTGATTTTGGGTATCATTATATGTAGTGTACATGTATGTATGTTTGTGTTTATGCATGCATGCATGAGGGTGTGAGGTAACATGTGATGATTCGAAGATACATTTGCTTTTCATAAGGTGTTTACAAGTGTAAATTTATGATGATGTGAAGATGCATATGATGTTTATTTAAGATACGTGTTTAAATAATTGAAGATGTGCCGTTATACTTAATAGTAGTTTTTATTGTTTATTTAAGCTGTTATAATAATGTGGGGCACTCACTGTGTCCTGCTGTAGCGGATTTTGTGGCCCCTTTGTGTTGACCCTTGAGCGCCATTATCAAATTATCTCATGCTGTTACACTGATGCTATTGTAAATTGCTTCCCTTTGTTGATTGCTACATAAGTAGCTTTCATATAAGTTATTTAGTAGTTAAAATGCATTTGTGCTTGGAAATTGAACTTTTTAAAACTAAAATGTCTGGGAATTCTTTAGACCCCTGATTAAAATTATGGATATGAGTCATATTAAAATGACTTACTTTGGACCCTCACTCCTCCTTTGTCCGCATTTGGCTTTAGCCTTCCCTTATCCCCCTTTGCAGATGTCCGCGCTACAGTGGAGTGCTTTGACCTAGATTAGGCTATCCCTTATTTGCTGCTTAATGGACAACCTCTATTCTGTCTGTATCCCTTGCAGGAGTTTCGAGTTGCCGTAACAGCGTGGAACCAGAAGAAGAACCTCATTCCATCAGACACCATCCAACAGATGTTCCTCAATGTAGACATAATTTATAAACTCCATTCTGGGTTCTTCCTACCAGAACTGGAAGCCTGTCATAACAAGTGAGCTTTTTCTTGTGTGATAAATGGGCGGTTGGGTGGGGTGTGGGTGGATGGGTTGTCAGTTGGCATGGGCGGATAGGTTGGTTGATGTGATTGTGTTGGTCGGCAGTGGATCAATGGGCAGGTGGGTGACTGCATGGGTGGATAGATGGATGGCTGGATGGATGGCTGGATGGGTGGATGGACGGGTGGGTGGATGGATGGGTGGGTGGGTGGATGGATGGATGGATGGACGGATGGAGGTGGTGCAATGATATAGGATACATAATAAAGTGTTTTGCAGCTTGAAAGGAATAAAATATATTTGTCTAGGGATATGAACAGAAAAGTTGAAGACGTTTTCATCAAAGGAGCCGATTTTCTTAGGCTGTATGCAGAGTACAGCTGCAACTTTTCGAAAGCAATGAAACTGATTGAGCAGTGGAAGAGTAAAGTGCCCGAGTTCAACCGATTCATCCAAGACGTACAGGTCTGGTTTTCTTTTAACTTCTTGTTTATTGCTAGACATTACTATTTTCAGTTGCTGATGTATTGTTGGCTGATTTCATCTCATGTGTGGGATTCAAATTCTGGTAAGTAGAGAACCCTTGTCCTTGGTGGAATGTAGAGGAGGCAGTCATTTCCCATTCTCCAGCCCTTGAGCCATCAGTGGACGAATCCCAAGATCCTGGACACGAGGCCAGTGCATCACACTGCTTGGCATATACTTCCCAGCTTGTGCCAATACCAGATTATACTGCTTGGTGACAGAGGCAGGTGTGGATGAACAACCAGACCATGGTCTGCTGAACAGACTAAACCTCCTGTTATTGTTGGACTACAGGCTGTGGATGCCACATTTGGGCCATCTTATCACACAAAGTCCTTGTACAACATGTGAAATTGTCAAGCTATGGAACTTGTAAGGATAGTTTATCCTACAGTTGTCTTTCAAGTCCTGCCCGTATTTGATCTTTACCTTGCATAAGGGCTCAGTTACATTAACTTATGTTACACATTACAGGTGTGATTTGCAGTTAATTTGTTAGAGTACGTTGGACAAGTTTTTTTTAAATGCAGTTTGGTGAATTGGGAAAGGTCCAGTAGATGGCATCTTGGGTGTTTGCTTACAAGTGTGCTATACAGATTTTTGTTACTTTATCTTTTTGTTATAAAATATGGTTATGATGGGGTTTTTGTTGAAACTTTTCCAGCGAAAGCCAGTCTGTCAGTCTCTGACTCTGGAGCACCACATGCTGGAGCCTATACTTCGAATTCCACGATACGAGCTTTTGCTCAACAGTGCGTAGCCACTCCACTTTTTCTATCTGTCTAAAACTCTGTGCTCTTATGGATTGCAGTGTAGGAAGGAGCAATCAATTGGGGTAATGTTTTGCACCACAACATTTAATTGTAAGTTGTTAATTGTGCCAGCTTCAACAAATACAATTTAGGATATTTTAACAACAATAATAATTGATTTCACCAGGATGTGTGGCTGAGCAGGCATCAGCATAGAACCTGCTATATGTGTTGGGCTGTTACAACCCAAATAAGTATTTGTACCAATTGTCCTAAAAGCTACTAGCCTCATAAATGTTGGAAGAGTGAAATTTTTCATGGCTTTGGCCACCGGAAGATCCGTTTAGCTTTCTGAGAAGATCACTAGGAGTTTCAGTTTAGTTTTCAATGTCTTACTTCTTGTTTAATGCCGCAATGATCTCACATCTCCATACAGCCTTAAAAACTTGCATTCGGTCTGATTTTCTACACCTACCATAATTTTTTATCTCTTAGGGAACATAATACTATCAACTTAAGGTAGACAAATTTTTAAAATAATGATAATGATTAAATAATGATAATGAACATTTATAGCAAGTAATTATAATGTAATAACCATTAGTAATAATATTAACTTCTAACTATGCTAAAGAGTATGGTAATATTAGTTGACCAGTCTGCATTATGATATTTAATGCAAGTCATGTCATTTATGTTAGCCTATCTGAAACATTTGCCAGAAGATTCTCTACAGAAAGAAAAATCCTTGAGTAAGTTAAGTTATTATTTACTGTGGAATTAGTTACATTCTGATAATTATTATTAGATTTTAGATTTTATTTTTTTAAATGGTGTGTGTCATTTACTTGCTTAAATAAATGTCTTGTGTGAAGGCTAATAACTTCTGTAGTATTTTATTCATAGCACGCTATGCATCGTGTCAGGCATTTCACCTTGGCATCTGTGGTTTATATTCTTGATTCTGCATGGATTTAGGGTGTTTTTGGATGGCATTTGGTTGCATGTAACCAAAGTCTGACCCCACTTTTGGCTGGTCCAGCTATTCAGTGGATGGACAGATTTAGAGATTTTTGACCTTGTTGTAAGTCCATCTCCTCCAGCAGAATGTATCTCTTTTTCACCGTGCATTGGCATATCTTAAAATTTACAACTGCTAGGGCGCTGGTACACTAGTGACTGATGCTTTATTGTTGATTTTATTTATTTTATTTATTTATTTAAAGCACTTGTAATGCGCACAATGTCAGTACACCTGAATTAAGATTTAAGGTTGATTGGATTCGGTTGGATTGGATTGGATTTTTATAGTAAAGTTTCTATATTTATATGATGCCAGTATCAAATGACAGTCAGTGTCTTTAAGCGTTTTGCATTGGGGCTTTACACAAGGTAACTAAACTGCTTGAGTCTGCACATCACTTTACTGGGTAGTGCTCGACCATTCAGTCACTCTGTTAAGTTCAGTTAATTAGATTTTGTTGGATTGGAGTTTTGGAGTAGATTAGGTTTGATATGATTTGATCAGAATTGAATTATGCTAAATTTATTCTTCTTGATTTTAGAAGCTGTTCAGAAAGTAACTGCTGCTGCCAGTCACTGTAATGATTTCATCAAGTCCACGGTAACTGTTGCCTTTGTAACTTCTGTTTTCTTTGATGTCTAGATTGAATTTCTTCTTCTGGGTACAAGTCATCTCCTACTCAAAATTTACTGGCTTACTTCTATTTAGTTGTTATAATCATACTGGGTCATCATGCAGTTACTGGTATGTATAATATTCAATTTCATAACATCCTTGTAACATTCAAGACAACTGTAGAATCAGGTCTCATGCACCTCAGCCTGTCTTGGTTTCACTAGCTAACACCCACTTTCTAGTGAACTTGTTCTGTAACTTACTTCCTGCATGATGTGATTAAGACAATTTGGTATATATCAGAAATGATCCAGAATTCTGAGGCCATAGCAACAACAAAGACGTCCATTATCGCTATATCCATTCTTTATTGCAATCTACCTACTGAACAGAGAGCCCAGTTGAAAATCTGTCCTACATTTACAGAGTATTATCCTTCAGGCTCCAATGTACTTTATTGTTAAATGCTTCAGCTCTTTCTGTACTTTGAGCTAGAATAGTGATGGACTCGCTGGCTTTCGTCAGTAGCTGCTCTAGTTCAGTGCCAAGTTCTATTTGCTGTTTCTGTTCTCTGATGGTCCAGACTTAAAATTCACCTTTTGCAATATTCTCACCCAGAGTGGCATCGCCTGCCTTATCTCTTGGGATTTGACTGAGCTTCTCCAGTGGATTATGACTGTTGAGTGCAGCTTTGCTATGAAGCGACCATTGATTGATACCTAGTGCATTACTTTCCCATCCCTTGCTTTAGTTTACTTTTCTTCACCTATCTTCATCTTACGTTACCTAACTTCTCCTTACCTTCACACATAAGTTCAAAGCCAAATCAGTTGTTTCAACTGTTCAAGCAGACTGGTTTTCTTAATTTCAAGGAAAAACATCGGAAGGTTATGGACGTCCAGCAGAGCTTATGGAGTAAGGTTGACCTTATGACCCCAAGCAGAGAACTGATACTGGATGGACGAATGAAGGTCTCGCAACAACAGCAGAAAGATGAAGACAAACACCTGTTTTTAGTGAGTTGGCTAATCTAAGACGTGTATCTTACTTAAGTGGAGCAGTCTTTCCCAACCAACTTTGCCAATTTTTCAACTACTGTATAGAAAAATTAAAAAAATAATTTACAAAAATGAGGTAACTCATTTTGCCCAGAACTTTAAATAGATTGTTTTATAGTAAATTCTTTTGAAAGTCATCATTAGCCATGTTACTTATGACAGGTCTTGTAGGTTTTGCGGTAACTTGTTTATATATTTAAAGTGATTTTATGTTATGGTATACAAATTATTTGTTTTAGGAGCATTGCTGAAACACAGTATACATTTTTCTTAGTTGTCATTGCGTAATACAGTAACTTAGCAACTTGCTCACTTTTAATAACCATTTTAATTTAGACTGTGAAAATACCTTGATTTTGTCTGTGTGGTTTGTATTAACTGTTTGGAATTGTAGTTCAATGACACATTGCTTGTGTGTAAGATCTATCCTCTTGGAATTACACCTCCATATAAAATGACCCTTCAGTTGGACATTGATGGCATGCAGGTAAGGCTTTAATACCCGTACCCTGACACCCCTTCTTCCTCTTATCTCTCTCTCTTCTCCAACCCCAAGCACGACCCTCCGTAGCTGTCACGCTGTCTCTCCGTCTGACTTTTGGATCTTGACCTGGAAGCGAACCCTTTTGCCTATCGATTTTGTTTTGACTGAGCGCCTGTGAATAAGCTGGTCCCCGTGGCGTGGCTTTCGTTGGGCGCTGTAGAAATCTCGGAATTACGATTAGTAGTAAGGAATAGGTTACTAACCTCAGCACTGACAGTTCACTGCCAAATGAGTGATTTTACAGTGACCCTCAGTTGGCAGTGAATTGTCAGCACTATGTTTAAAGCAACCCTCATTTGGTGGTGAATTGTCAGTGGTGATTTTAAAGTGACCCATTCTTTACTGGTAGTGCTTTGTTGCCTTGCAATTACCTAAATTTATCTAAACTATCTTGCATTATTTTCAAACATTTACTGACTGCTGTAAATGATGAAGTTACACTTTAATGAATGGGAGAGAAAATAATCATACTAGATTAACTTTAATTTATCATATACGAAAGATCAAAATTCTGATAAGTTCAGGACTGCATAACAACACACTGAGATTTGTGTCTTTGATCTTTAGGTGCAGTGCACCATTTTCAATATACTGTACCACCAAAGGAGTGCAATCAAAATCAAATCATAGTGCAATCAAAAATTGAGATATTGAATAATAATATGTGGACCAATTGTTGGAAAGATATAGGCAATATGCCAGGAGCAGTTAATCTGTATACAGTATGTACAAGAAATGAGTAAGTGTAATATATTATTGTAAATGTAATAAAATAGGATTGTAAGATGCTAATAAGTCTCTGTTTGTTTTTTCAGGTGGTAGACAGACACAAGGAAGAAACAGTTGAAACATTTTTTGTTATTAGCAAGCAGGGTTACTTGGAAATGCATCCTGGGTAAAAAATCCAGTCATTTATTGTCATAATTGTAATCTCCAGATTTCTTTAGTGCCCAAGAAAGCTAGGTCGCAGGAACCAGCTGTCACAGATGCTCAGTCAAAACAAAATTGGTGTTTTGTTTTGTTATTCAGAAACTTTGCTTCAGTTCTCAATATTTATTATTTATTTTAAAACATAGTTTTTTATATACTTTAGTGTTTTTATTCCAGTTTTATTTTAGTGCAAACTTGAACTTTCTTATGTTTAAGATTTTACTCGTTATCCTTACATTTGGTGACTTTTTTAGAATACTGTTGTTATTATTGTTCCTGTTGTTATTTGTTTTTGCTGTTGATGTAATTGTTGATTTTTCACTAATTGAAGCAAACTATTTGCACTGAACTGTTGTTATCAGATTTGATATAATCTGATTCAGTGATGTTACACACATTTTCGCCTATTTTTACCTGTTTTAGGTTATGTGATTTGTCAATGATAAATTATATTTTCATGTATTATTATGATTTTAACTTGACAATTCTGACCAGTTTGACAAATGTCTGTTTTTCAGCTCAGTGGAAGAGAAAGAAAAGTGGATTTCTGTAAGTTTTCTTCTTTGCTGCATAAATTCTTGTTAGGCTATCTTTTTAAGATATCTTATGACTGTAGTTGATTTTTGAACTCATGTACAGCGCCCTTTTCTTCAGCCTTAGCTGTGCTATGGCACTATATAAATTGTCTTATTATTATTATTATTCTTATTATTATTATTGTTATTATTATTATTATTATCATTATTATTATGTTTTGTGGACCCTCTCTTTAAAACTCGATTTGTCGCTATAAAACCAGAACAGCCTTTTACAAGCAAGACTAGAGAGGTAACCAAAATACGAACTGCATAAGCTGTCTCTGCTGCTTGCCCATTGATTTCTTATATCGACTCACACTCATCTTTATTATAATATTGTTCCTGTATTTATTTTTCCACTGCAAACCCATAGTATTAAGCATGCACTATAAGCTACATTGGTTAAAACATACCTTTGTCAAGGCATCTCTGCACTTGAGGATGCCGGTTCGTATACCGATCGTGGCTATATGTCAGAGATTTAAATACCGGGCTAGCACGGTCCATACATGGGGACCTAAACTGGCATGGCACCGATTCAAGTGGACAGTTTTGGTGAAGGATCTCACCTGATAGATTCATTGAAAAATTATCGGGGTCAAGGCCATTCAATTGCTATAGAAAACCATTAACATTTACATGATGTACCACCAGATACATTTTAAATTAACTTAGCTGATACTTTGCAATCTGTCTGGTATCTAGACACTAGGTTGGTAAAAATATGCATGGTAAAATGTAAAGTTTCAGTTTTGAATACCAAAAGGTGCCAAGAAGTCCACTGTACAGAGTTGTACATGAGGTGCAATTTGATATTAATTGGTGACGTATCGTATGCTATTTTGCTCTGCCATTCTGTGGTCATCCATGTTTATTTCTTGTCGATGAATGACAAATCTAATGTAGGCCTAAATATGGCCCACTTGCTAATAAATGTTGTTGAATTTCTATGGACTTAGATATGCTAGATTAACGTTTGATCAGTTGTAATGATGCAGTTTTGGTGTGGAAAATGGAACTGCAAGCCACTAAGAGAAAGTCTGAGGAAGGACATCATGAGAGATCAAGTAGAGATGAAAATTCTAAGTTCCTGCATGGTAGAATTGGAGTTAGCAGCAGTGGTAAGGAAACAGCTGATGAAGAAAGTGACCCACGTCTAATGTGCTGTTGCATCAACACTGGACTTTAAACAGAAAGATTTTTGGACCACCCATCTATACACTCAGAAATTTTGAGAGGTTCGCAATAGGTGCTAAAAATGTCTAGTTACTTTGTAATACATTATGTGTTGGTGTGGCTACACTGTACAGTAAAAAGGATCCCCTCTTAAGCAAAAGACCTTTCGGAAGAGTGGGATGTGATTGGCGCATATATAAACATTTACGGACCTAGAATGTTTAGACAGGTTTGCAGATAGAATAGTTTAGATGTTCTTGAAGGGTGCTACACAAATGTTCACATGCATACACACATGTATGCACTGCATGACCTTAGTGTCTGATAAAAATGTCTGGTTTTGAGGCAGAGTGTATCCTTTCTATTGCCTTTTCACTACACTTGGTTGGAAATTGCCTGTTTGCCTGAATTTGACAGCCATTTTATTTTCTGTTCTCTTGATTACACTGTTATTAAGCCATATTTGCCTGTGTGAAGTTGTCAGAGCTTCAAGAGAAACATTAACAAATGGTGACCGTTTGTTCAATGGCTTTCCGTTGTGCACACATATACATACATGCATACTCAGCATACATTTCATACCATAATTGTTGTCGAACCATATTCCCCATTGTTCACTTTCTGTTATATATACACTTCAGCTGAAAGATAGTAAAACCTTGGGACCATGACTCTGAAGTATGCTGATGATTGAGGCTCACAATAAAGTTACTTTACCAATCCCATCTCAACTGATTCTCAGTGATTTTGTCTGTTGCAGGCTTTAAATGCTGTGATATCAAAGTATATGGCCTTAGAAAAGTCTCGTCGTAACTCAACAGGTTTACAGAACTCGGTAAATGATAAACTATGTTCCGTTAGTCAATAATACATATAAACTACAGTGCAGTCCAATTTACGCACGATCCATTAACATGCAAATCCTCTTAACATGTGGTTTTGGCATGCTTCCTGATGCCGCTTGTTTAATATGTAAGATGCATTAACATGTAATACAGGAACTTGCTGTGTAGTGCTATGTGATTGAAGTTTTGTGAAATCAATAAACACGCTGCACCGGCTAATATTCAATCTCATGGTCGTTATTTCACAACCTGTATCAGCTGTAACAGCTGACTGAATATTCAGCACCATTTGCTTTAAGCCCTGCAGAGGCAGTCAGTTGCAAAGCAGTGAACTTAATACAGATGCACATGTCTCTGTTCCCCAAATGGATGCAGGGATCACACCTAGCAGCAGAGATAAATTATGGTGTTTATGCTTTTGCCTGCCAGAGGCAGCCCAGCTTTGTCTCTGGCAAGAGCTTAGCTGGTCTTCCAGCCAAAGTTACAACATCTGTGTGTCAGTAGCCTTGGCAGTCCATCAGTCAGACAGCCTATGTCTTTGAGCTTTCTTGCCAAACTGAGACTTACGTAAATCATACACTACTGTTCTTCAACCTGGCCCTCTAAACCTGTGCTTGCAGTGATTTTGCCTCCCAAAGACCGCACGTAAATGGGTCTGCACTATGCTCTGCAGTTACATTATTCTGTGGCAGTCAGTATAAAACTGATAATTTTAAACATTGACAGTCGTAACAAACATGGTTGGTAAAATACTGCTAATCAGTGGTTATTAATATCAAATGATAATTTGAAAAATAGAAGTTGTAGCTCAATAACAGTGCTTTACGATATTAATCAATTGAGTAATGACAACTATAGATAGCAAACCATTATGCAATCACTGCTAATATGCCTCAAGGAAGAACTACCCAGAATGTTGGTAGAAGATGTGGGTCAAGGAGGAATATGCTGATGATTGAGGACATCTGTTATTACACAGTGTTGTTATTAGATATGCCTCGGGGCAGAACTGTTATTACATAAAGTTGTTATTAGATATGCCTCAGGGTATCATTGGATGCTATATAAAGCATTAGCTTACCAGCCTTAACTTACTGAATTTAGTTTTTTTAAATTTGCATTATGAGTTGTTGTTTACCAGAGCTGTCCACGACAGAAGTGCATGCCGGGAACAACAGCTCCCATTTGGATCAAGGATCCTCAGGCCAATCGCTGTATGCAGTGTGATGAGAATTTCAATGCAATCAGACGACGCCATCATTGTCGTGCCTGTGGCATAGTAAGCGACTACATACATACCGTGACATACATACCAGGACATACGTACCGCGGCTTACATACATATTTTTCATACATACATGCATACATTAAGAAGTGATTGCACATTGAAGTTTTGGATGGCCACCTAGAAGCACTTTTTGAAGATTGGTAGAGTCTTCGTTGACAAAAGCAAGGGCATCTTGATTGACCTCACCTTTTTTGGGTGCCAGTTGAGCAAGATGTCTTCCTCAAAAGCAGCTCCAAAAATGAGTAGACAAATTTTTTTTCAAGGTGGAACTGATGCATCATAAGATTAAATATTGTCAGGAGTATACAGGTGAGCTCTAGAAAATCAAGCCCTGTGCCAATTTTTGAGTTATCAGGAAAACTGCCTCTGAAGGTGCTGAGAAATTTTGGAGATTTACATTGACATTGTTGTCATTATCGCCATTTTTATTATTTTTATAGCAGGTACAATACTGCAAAACAGTTGATTGCTTAGTCTTGATACTGTAATTCTTTTCTAATAATTTTCAGGTTGTCTGTGGCAAATGTTCGAGCAAGGAGGCTCAGTTGGCATATGACAGTTTTTCTCAACAGCACAGAGTCTGTGACAAATGCTTTGCAGAGATCTTAAGCTCAACAAAAGACGACAGTGAATCCGAATCTAAAGTCAGTATTGCACACTGGAGTGCTTTCGTAGGTCAAGTGAAGTAACCTGAAATTTATTTTGCACCCCAATCAACAAACTTTGTCAATGTACAGTACATATGGTGGAATTTATAAGGAACTTACAGTGCTGAATTTCAAACTGGTCTCAAAACTGTTATGTCTCTTTTTGCCAAAAAGTGATCTTTCATAGTTTTCAACTAGAGGGCTTCGAACCATCAACTCACCCATTTTGTAGCGTAGAGTTAAGTTGAGTAAAGACAGTCATGGTGACACTGACTGATTTGAAAATTTAAATGGGACTCCTTCAGCTGGAGGGCATCTTCTTGTTTATCTGCAGTTATATTATCAACAGTTTTAGAAAATCTAATCTAGATTATCAGGTAAATAATCTAGAAATAAGTAAATTGTAAAGTCTAGTCAAAATTTATCATAGCACCTATTGTAATCATAAGTGCAGATTTACATGTATGGCACGTCTTACTGGGGAAAAAGATGCTAGTGATCTCACAACACAAAAACAAGATCACTTAAAATGATTATCAACAGCTAATGGAATAGTGGCAAAAAGAAAGAAAGAACTAGACAAAATGCAGTCAAGTTTAGTTAGTCAAGTGAAGTTATCAAGGAAAGATAGTGCAGTACAGTGTTTAATGCAGGTAGCCTAACTTTGATAAATAGTAAATTTTAAAAAGGCAGAATGTAAAGTGCATAAACAGGGAAATTTTTAATGAACATAGGGTACTGAATTCGAACTGGTCTTAAAACTTTTATGTCAACGATCTTTCGTATTTGTCAGCAAGCCCATTTTGTAGCATAACATCAACTTGATTAAAGACAGTCTTCCCCATTATTGCATATTCGTGGGTTTCCAAAAACCTGCTGAATCATCACAACATAGGTTGCATGAGTGTGCATGTGGTAAAATACCTGTCTGGCAACAATTACGCTGACTTCAGCCCGCCTGCTTTGCCAGCCAATCACACCACGTGTTTGGTGCATGCCAGCCAGCACTATACAAACAAATCAATAACCCAATGACCCATGAACATTTCTTATACAAATGCTCGCTTGAAACTTGCAGCGCAGTATTACATTCATGATTAACAGACAGATTTGATTGGGGGGGGGGGGGGTTCAAGTGTTTTGGAGCTAAGTTTGACAGATGTCCTTGGCTTTTCTGGATTTTTGGTTCTTGATGGGAGCTGATAATTTTCCTTACCCATAAGTCTTAACTTCATTTTGTTTAGTGTTTCTTGTCTGTTTGAGAGAATGTTGATTCCAGCAATAAAATTTTTTCTTATTTAGATCTGGTTTTCTTTTAGGGGAGTCATTCTTTGCTTAGAAATGTTTCACGCCTTTCAAGAACAGATGTTCCAGACAGTGAGCGCAGGACAAGCATCTTTTTCATCCTTCCCTGTGATGAGAAATCTCCATCGTACTCGGACTCGAATGAAGAGCAGACAATCACAAAGTAGATAAAAAAATTATAGCATATACTCGCATATAAGTCAAGAAATGTTGGACAATTTTGGAAGTTCAAATTGGGGGAGGTGGTCGCCTTATACAAGAGTCAAGCCAAGATCGCTAGACATATCCACAGGAGATCACAGGACATGGGATGATGCCCACACACCAGCTGGATAGTTGCTTCAGCACGGGCTGTACATTAAACGCCAGCTTCAGTCAGAAGGCAGAGAGGAACCCTTATTCACCATGATAATATATGGGTAATTAGAGTCCCTTTACTCCACTCGGCCAAACATGTCGACAGCTCTGCATTCAGCTTTATCAAAGAAACCCTCCCCATAGAACATCTGAAATAATATACCCATAATAATGGTCCGTTTGCTCCACTTGGCAGTATGAAAGCACCGCGCCCCACACAGTTAGACCTCAGCATCAACAGGTCTTAGCAAGTCTCCTGCCAAGAGGGGTGGTAGGTTAATACCACATGGGGTCAACTTGTATGCAAGTATAGATGGTACTTTTGTTACTAATAAATTTACTTAAATGCTACCTGTACTTATATTAAATTTACTGGGAACATTAGGCTTACCTAGTTAACCACGTATGTACGTGAACATGGATGGATATGCCGTCATCATGTTTCAGCTCTAGTTTTTCCTTTATTTATTTATTTATTTATTTAAAGCACTTGTAACGCTCGCAATGTCAGTAAACCTGAATCTGAGGCACGAGTAAACCTGAATCTGAGCCTTGGTGTTGACCAGAACTGTCTTTACCTTCATGTTCAGGGTTCAAATCTCAGTGCTTTGAATGAATCTAACAATTTGACATAGTCATGCAGAACTCTAGGATAGGTTTCCATTTTGTGTCCTTGCATTTGTGAGACCATTTCTTTTTTTATTTTCAGACTGACTTCAAGTCTTGAAGCGATAATTGAGACAGACGCAGAACCTAAAGACAGCCAAGAGCAAGTTACATAACAAGATCGTGGTTTAAGTCTACTTAAGAGACCAAGTCTCAGCAAAAATACCACCTTAAAAGAACCATTTAGAAAATGTTTCCATTCCTTAACACAGAACTGTTGCCTTGTTTTTTTACAGTGCAGTTTGGCAGATGAAATTGCACTTTTGCTCATTGTTGTTGTTATTACTGTTATCAGTATACGTCTTATTATTTTTCAATAATTAAAGCATAGGAAATGATTTTTTAAATTTTATTTCTTGTAAATAGTTTCCATGTAGAAATGAACCAGTCTTTCACTATTTCATCCCGGTTTCAAAATCCAGTGCATCATGTGAAAATCTGTCGAGTGATGCAACTGTGCAAAAATGTTGTTTGGTAGTTGGATTATTGTTTTCTTGTCTGCACGATGACCTGGAAGATCTTTTCAGTCTGGGACCAAATCACTAGAGACTGTAACAGATGTGCCTTTACATAAGAATTTGTTGCATTTTTAATCTGCTGAAGGAAAGGGTTTGACCCTTTCAAACTCTGTGCCAGATCTGCTTTTGTACTCCGGCACTCTTGTCTTCCTCATCGTCACGATCCTCTCTGTCAAGTACATTGTCATGTTGGAGATAGTATGTTAGTTATACACTGTGTTTACTGCCGCTATTAATTTCCAGACTGATTGTGATAAATTTCTCCTGTGAAATGAAGTCTCAGATGGTCTGCTTTTTTTAAACAGATAATGTTATAATTTCAAATCCTGTATGTTGAATCTCAGACATTTAACTTATATGCGGAGCGAATGGTCTGTTTTTTAAATGTAAACATTATGGAATTCATGTTAATACAAATTGCAAAATTATTGAAGTTTTTACTTTCAGTCTGTTCCAGCTTAAGAAATCACCAAATTGTTGGGATAAGGTGACAGGACAAGTAGTTTGAAAGTAGAGAATGAGAGGGTTGGTCGGGGTATTATTGGATTGTGAATACCATTAACTGGAAAAGCTGGGATGGCTGCAAACATTAGAGTGAACTGTAGGTGAACACCTCTGGAATGATCTCCCAACTGAATTCTGCAAATTCACCATTTGTCCACCCCACCCGATGTTCACGCAGCATCCTTTACCTCAAACCCCTTTATCTGTCTCAAGCGTTCCATTCAAAATTGAAGTCCCATCTGTTCAAGAAATCTTACCCTGTTCCATCCAATCTGCAGTCTCTTATTTCTCTCAACCAAAACACAACCCATTTTAACAATTCAAGTCTCCTCTCTGGTCTTCTGGCAACTGGAATTTTCCTGTTCTTTACACACTATTTCTAAAGAACGGCTCCAACTTGACGCATGCTTGTGAATAAGCTGGTGTCCTGTGCTTAGCTTTTAAATAGCACTTTAAAGTTTTAAAGTTTATAATTATCCTATTCTAATGATTTCTATAGCACCGTTAGCATAATAATGCCAAAGGCATCACTTGATGGTTGCTTCAAGTGAAATTGCAATCAAAGACCAAAATCTGTTGAAGAAGTCATGTTGAATTCCAGTAGGTCAGAGAAACCAGAAGTCAGGCTATGGTGACCCTTGCCTGAGGTGGTTGTTGTACAGGGACTTGGTGTATGTCTTTAACGGACAGTTATTAGCATTATTACTATTTATAATAGCGCCTTAGAAATATAAAACTAATAGCAATAAAACGGAATACATTTAACATACATGTTCAAAATATGTCAGTCTAGCAACCACTGGCAGTTCCTACACCAACAAGTCACCACATTTCGTAATTTACCTCAGACGTTCCTTAAATTTATCTATATAACATAAATAGCTAACTAAAATTCCGGAAGGCAAAGGTGCTATAGGCAACACATGTACTGTAACATCAGTCAGCCACACGATTCATAAAATCATAGCAACTTTCCATGCTAAACAGAACAAGGTCCAACAGCAGCTGTTGAAGACTTGCTCAAAGTGCCAACATTAAATGAAAACAAAATCTAAAAGTAGCAGACACTAGTGGAACTAGAACACCTGCACAAACTGTCTAGTAACCTAAGTGTATCTTAACAATGCCATCATAATATTGAATAAGGCATCAATGCCCATCTGCAGTTGGTCAATTCCAGAAGGCCAGTCCAGTAAACACAAAAGCAGTGTAAGGATAATCAAGCCAAAACAAGTAGAGACTGAGAAACAATGAAGACATCACACAACAGACAGATTGAGAAGGGCATTCCAGAAGCTCAGTCCAGGCACCGTAAAGGCTATTTTAGCCAGAACAGCCACACCCACATAACGTGGCCTTTCACAGTAATTATAGAGACGCCTGGCAATCCAGTTGAGGTATTTTATCATGGATAGGTCTACAAAGGTTCAGGTCATACTATTTTTAAGCATACAACATGATTTCTGATAATGCAATCATTGATGCTTCTACTGTGTAAGCTTATCCCATTTCTATTGCCTTTTCACATGAGCACCCACTGGTAATACCCAATCTCAGTACTTCTGAAGGCTTTTAAAAGAGGCATTTCTGCTACATTTACTAAATTAGCTCTCCATCTGATCCTTTCTTAGTGCTTTTCAAGACTCTTACAAGATCCATTTCTGCTACATTAATGAATGCAGAGCTGTCATTTTTTTACCCTTTCTTGACATCTGCTACCAAAGTTGAACCAATCTGTAACAGATGGACATGATCAGGTGCTGGCCAAAAACTCATTTGTAGTGATAATGATTTCACTTGGAGTTGAGAAACTGTGAAATCTCACACCTAGTTAAAATGTGCACACATTGCCGAAAGACCAAGTCTAAGATTCTGAACAAAAGCCATGAACTGCAGCAAAACAGATTCTGATAGTTTATTTATTTCAAAACATTTTTATTTTCTTCGTCCTTTCCCTCGTTTCACTTGTTGCCAGCCGTCGTCTTCTTCGCTCATTTTCACGACTTCACTATCCTGTTCCATTGGGACATCACCTGCACATACGTATAAATCATTTGAAAAATCTGCAAGCTGTAATTTTTACTCAACAGTTATGCAGCACTAATTATCACTCCAAAAGTTCATAGACTGTTCTGTTAAAATGTTTTATGTTTTAAAAATTATCAACATAACTCAAATATTTACAAATTAATATTTCAATGACATTTTTAAATGACTGCATAAATCAATGAATTATTCATTTTTTAATCTAAGAAATGAAGGTATTCTATTTTAAATATACTAATCTGGTAATTAATTAAATCACACAAGAAACACTAGAACAGTTCATAACAGATTTTCAGAAATGATGAAAATATCAACTAAAACAAAATGTCTAAAAACATGTTTCTTGATCTGGAACAAGAAGTAAAGCAAGTTCTAGAGTTTAAGATTGCTGTAAAGTTAACTAATAAACTGGTATTCACTAAATAAATGATATTAACATATATAAAAAATACATAATAATGAAAATGTCCAGATGTATATAAAACAAAAGAACATAAAAAATATTCTCTCAGATATTGATAAACTCTGGGCACGTATTTTACTCCCTTTGAACTGATTGTAGGTTACTTTTGGGTGCTTAACTTGTTAGTGTATTAAACTGATAATAGTCATTAACATTTTTACCATTTGCTAACTGAGTATTAGTTGTTGAAACCTGAGACTGCACTAATTCAGGAATACCTTCAGGCTCATCTGATTTCTGTAACACAGCATAAATATTTGAATATCTTCAAAACCTTATTAGAATGAAATATTAACTGTACTGATTTGTATACCGTATAAAAATAATTTTGCCAGCTCAACAGTTCCAACCTCTTGTCAAGTTTTGTTCAGCCAGGATTGAGTCCAAAGCAGTTCTGAGTAGATTTTTGAAATGCTACTATAAATTCCCTATACCATTACATTATTGGCATATTTTAAGTAAACAGAACAATTTAGCTAGCTTCCTCTGTATCATCAAAATTCACAACACAATTTTTGGTCACAGGAGATGATAAAAATGAAGTCTGGAAAGCAGATATTTAAAATATCGCTCTGCCCTGATAATCTAATGGTTGAGAAGTTTGCAACAAGATATGTCTCAGCTGTTTTATATTGCCTATACAATAACTATATGGTTCTACATAAGTGGACTTTTATGATGTCCCTGCACAGTGACGATCCCAGAGGAGACAAGCGCCCATCCAAACATTTGCAGTGTAATCAGACACAGCAACTCTTATGCATTACTTCAGGCTGTTTATCCCATTCAGCATGCCGTTACATCTAATATAAATGCCACAATTAAAAATATCAGTTCCACTTTTCTGCAACAATGACAATGATTAGTAAAAAATAGAATAGTGCCTTTGAAAGGTTATGAAAAGGCATTTTATAAATGCTTTGATACATACATACATACATACACAGAAAGCAAATCGGTTAATTTAAATAATATTCCCTTTTAAAGTCCGATCTACACCTCAATGCGGTGAGAGCGTGAAACAAACAAGCAAGGGAATGCCTGCTGAGGCTATGCCATCAGCGGTGAATGCTCTGGTCAAAGTACCACCTAGGGCACTATGTGAGGTGGCCAGGCTATGCAGGAACCCCAAAAACATTTGGCTACTCAGGGCAGCTAAGGCCTGGCCATCAGCAGGTCTTGCATCACAAGTTCGGCAGAGGACTGCATCCTGGTGGTCACAAAGCATAGCGATAGTGGCTGACTTGTGAAAAATGGGAAGGCCTGTCTGTCTTTTTCCCTACTGCGAGGTGGAAATATATAGGACCCTACCACTTCATCTCCCGATTAGAATCATGGACAAGGTGTCCATGGTGCAGTCAATCCTGGGCTCGAGGACAGTTGAAGACAAGACATATAACAATACTCTTAAACATGTTCATATGTGGTGCGACAGTGGTGCCTTCTGTTGAATAATACAGCATAAGAACATTTTTGGCAGTTGTTTTCAAGGCCTATAGCTAACGAGGGAGGGAGATGGTGGGGCAGGGCATAAGGGATTTTACGCAAAGGGACATTTTACTGAACTGGCGTCCAAATGGTCTGCAAGGAATTGGCCAGTTAAAATAAATGCTGTTTTAAGTGATTGTCATGCACAGTAACCATTAACTGTTCCTCATCACTGTCACTCAAATCCTCCTGAACAGTGACTTTTGCAGCCACCAGATGGCAGAACTTGGATTCTATTTCATCGAAGCGACTTTGACGGTACATGCTGTAGCACTGGTGAACGGCAAGTGCCACCTGGAAACCAACAACACATCTCAACTAAGTCTCATGCAAAGGCCATCCATTAAATGCAGTGACATAATAAGAACTATTTCAGTAAATCTCAGGCAGAAGTAAAGGCCAATTGAACTTTGGTTTCAGTTATACAAACTGGCAAAAACACTAGTTTTGACCAAGTTTCAGTTTTGATGACAATTCAGAGTGTATTTTGGTTGGTTAATCACTCTCCGTTCTCCATTCATTGTTGACAAACTAATCACAGTTAAGGTTGATACATATATTTGATAAACAACAATCAGCAATCAATGTCAAGATATTTCAACTGCTTGAAATCATCCTATAGGCACAGAAATGCAAGATACAGTTTTAGCTCAGATTTGCACTTGATTTAATTACCTATAGTAGGCACAGTGAGAGAGAGGATGAACCATCATCCCTCACATGCCAAGGCTAAGAAACTGAAGTTGCTAATATTTCCATAACAATGGCAGTCTCTTGTTAGAGATTATATTAAAAGACTACTAGACACATACCTCGCTTAAACTGCCATCTTCAATGATCAGTTGGAAATCCTCACTGAGAACTGAACTAATGCAGTCTTCTATTTCATAAGCATCAACATCATCTGGCAACAGAAGACAACGTCAAAGTTAACAAAAACTAGTTTAGTTTTTGTGTTTGCCTTCATGCACTGATTGCAATGAAGCATTCGTTTTTATATATCTAAGTAAACTGTTATATAGCTCCTTTATAAGAACCTCTTAAAGGCACTGGCCTAAAACATACAAGAACTGTATCTAGCGTAAGTGTACTGTTCCTCTGTAATTGGGTTTTGGTTGGAATTTGGCAGCAAGAAGCATGACCGTAAGCCTATCTGATAAAATTGCATGAGTCCAGGAACTGGTAAATCAATTCATATTAAACTCACCCAGCTCAAGCATATCCTACCAACTTCAGGAAAATGTACATACATCTCAGCAGGAAGAAACATAGGTATCTGAATAATCTACATTTAAATGTCTCTCAGAGGTACAGAAATGCTCACAACTAACATGCTGCAGTTTTTTGGAAAAACTTTACCTGTAGAAAGTAGATGAGAAATTTTCAACATAATAACAAAAACTACAGACAATGCCAACAAAGGGAGGCAAATAGTAGTATACCCTCCTTGAAAAAGGTCAGTGACACTGTTTCGTTACTATAGTATTGGTAAGTAAAACTAAGGTGCAGTCAAGTAATTACATAGCATGACAACTGCGAACAAATCATTGCACTGTGAATCCAAATGAGGCACCACAAATCAAACCTTGGATACTGTGGTCAAGAGCTAACATGTTTCCCAACAGCCCCCCACAATACAATCAGTTGGTAAAGTTTTTAGATTAGATATGGGATCATGCCTAAGAAAACCCTCACAAAGTTAGAAAAGTAAATTTGCAAGAAATGCTTTCAGAAGGCAAGCAGGCAAAAAATAGGTAAAAATGAGTTCTTTGCATATTTATATTCCTTGTTGTGCTAGCGAACAAACTATTAAGTCCTTGTGTAAACTTTTACTATCTTATTATGATGCCCACAGCAAAAATTTAATTTCAAAAATCCCTTTGTGCCCAAATTTCAAGTTGCATGCATCAATTATTACGCATATGGAAAAGTCATGTAAATATTCTGCTTAACCAGTGTTTCAGAAAAATTTCATTGATGGTAGCCTCAGAGGCATATGAATACTCTCCAATCTACTATACTCAGAAAGATTCATGACCCCTAGGCACAGCAACTTACATTGGGAATATAATTATGGTAAACTTTACCTCATGATTTCTCAAAAGTAACCACAAGGAGACCTACATCTTTAAATATTGTTACTTTTTCCCTACTTACAAATTTATTGTATTTACAAACTATTCAGCAATTCCAACCCAATCTAAAGCAGAATCAAACCCAGTTTGAGTTTTCTCCGACGTTGTGAGGGTTTTTTTTAGGCATGATCACATATCATACCTGACATAATAACTGCTGATGCAATTTACACAGAAAAGTTATTAGTGCTCACCATTTTCTAGCACCCAAGTTGCTATCGCATCCGGTAACCAATTTGCCTTATCTACACTATTACGGCCTCCTGATCCACGATCAATGGCTATCTGTATGATGCAAGAACAAAACTGAATAAATTTACAATTAAATTGCCAATATTATTGTACACATAATTATGTACAGTATGTTAAAACAATAATTATGGCCCTTATAATTACCCATTTGAGGTGCTAAAACAGGGATACCTAACAGATCTAAAAGTGGTGTGACTTAAGACATGATAACCGTAAAGTCAATGCACAAGAAATACGAATATTATACACCACTGGCCTGTTCTATGTACATTCCCAATGTGGTTGGAGAACACTGTTTTGGGTCTGGAATAGCAGCAAGTAGCATGGGTAAAGTCATGAATACAAAAGATTTATTTAGAGTAAATAGGGCCCAATGGCAGATAGAAGCAGTTTGATTGAATGGAAGCTATATGTTACATGAAAATGAAAGTATACAATCTGACAATGAAGCCAATTTTGAAACTACAAAAACAAATGGTATTTGCTGGCAGAATTTTGGCTTGGCCAGGCTGATCAATCATAAAGAACATGGCCACCCATATTGTGAGAGAATACAGTGCTCCCAACTCCACGCAGCACCTCTCTAATAAATATGTAAGTAATCAATATGTACCTAATGGGGTATGGCACGTTTCTCAAAAACTTTTGTTGGTCTAAAGAAATTATGAAATCAGTTAAGTTTCTGTGATGCATATAAGAATGTTCACAAATATTTCTCACAAAGAAATGCACTTTGCCAGATCAGCTCCTGCAGTTAATTTGGAAACAAATCACAACTAGTGTCACACTGTACATTGTCTTAAACTTGTGTTTGTCCTACATCCACATGTTCTCCACATTTTATGGTGTACCTACGAAGTTCCGATCATGCATAACAACAGAATTTAGCACAGCGCATGTCGGTCTGGTCACTTATTTACTTATTTATTGGAGTAACTCTGTGTGTTCTATTCAATCACAATCTGGGTCGGCCATATTGTTTCTTCGTCATCAACCGCAGACGGACCAACCCGAAATTTTACCATCTTTGCCAAAAACAAACGATTTTCACGTTGGTAATAAACTGAACCTTTACTAGATGGCTTCGGTTACCTGTCCCTAATTAATGTAATCCTCTCGCCGCGCTCCATCTATACTCTCCTGTCCCAAACCCTCAAAGGAGTATACTCCAAGAAAAATCCAAACATAATCGGAGTGTACATGGAGCAGGCCATAAGAATCACACCAGTTATTATGAAGTGGCAACTTCGAAAATTTCCCCTACAAGCCATGTGTGAGCGATAATATAATATCTCCAAGATCGTGATGACTATAAGCACACGTAATGAATGAACAAACAATTTTAACACCTAAAAAAATCTGGTTTATTTTCTGATCCTAGAACTCACTTTTAATGCGGGCCACGAACTGAAAATAGAACATAAGGCTTGTCGAAATACACTTTCACCACCCTCCATTTTGAAAACAATAGAAAAATGCCTAAACAAAGATACTACAACATGCTGCCCATAGACATCATGAATATTAATATAATGATGCTGCCCAAAGTTTTCTTATTAAAGACTGCTTTTGCCAAATAACAATGATAAACTAATAATCAAGGATCCGAGTTACCCAAAAATTGTATATCCAATAAGAATTATTGTAGTGTGACGCCACCTAATAGAAAATAATCAAGCACAAATCTAAACTAATCTAAAGATTTATACAGCGCCGTTATCATAATGCCCAGTCGATGGTTGATTCAAGTCAAAATTGCAGTCCAGATTCATAAACCGTTGGAAAAACCGGGTCGAATTCCGATAGGTCAGAGAAACCAGAAGCCAGGCTATGGTGGGTAAGCTAGCGTTGGAAGTAGAAAGTAACACAATGACGGAGAACGCGGTAATACCGCGGATTTTACAGCGGTGGTGGTATCAGAGGCGACGATAATACCGTGGGGATGGAATAGAGGTTGGGGTAATACCGTGGGAATGGAATTACGAGCACGATAATTCCCGCAGTGAAGGATGTGGCATTACTAAAAATCCCCACAGCATCAGATATTTACTTTTTGCTCTAAATTGTTCTTACATATAGGCCTACTGTCGTTAGACTTCTTTTCCTCTATTGGTTAAAAAGTACAGAAGAACACTCTATTGCCGTGACATTTCACCTAAAAAATATGACAACTCTTCATTGCAGTGATATTTGACCTAAGAAATAAGACCACTGTTTACTGCAGTGACATTTGATCTAAGAAATAAAACCACTCTTCCAGTGATATTTGACTATGACAAAATGTAACGATCAAAATAATAAATGATGAATAGTTTTGAAGTATTATCTGCTATATGACCTATTAAGATTACAGTATATACATATAATACGTGACCTACTCTGACAACTAGTTAAGTGGCATTTTTCACATTTTCAGTTATTTTATGTTGTCAAATAGCGAATTCGATTTTGTTTAAATTGCTCTATCATTTATGTAAATACTCCAAATACTGTACAGTGTAGTTTCGGCGATAATGCCAGTTTCTAAAAAATTGGGTTTGCGACTTAAGACTGTGGCGAGTCCAGAACCGTCTCCATGGCAACGGAACAGTCGAGAACCGCCTCCATGGAAACGGAAAAGTCGAGAACCGCCTTCATGGCAACGGAAAAGTCGAGAACCGCCTCCATGGCAACGGAACAATCGAGAACCGCCTCCATGGCAACGGTTCTCAGCGGAACAATTGGGAATCGTTCCCTTGGTAACGGTTCCTGAGGAACGAGATATAAGGATGCATTCGGAGCCATCGAGTGGTCTGTCTGTCGTCGATCGGTTGCCTGTCGTCTTCAGAATTATTGCCAGTCCGGTCATTTCGTGCGACTTGCCGATGAAGTGCTCTCATACATTTTGTATTACTTACGTCGCTTTGGATTACTTTCGTCGTCAAGTTCTCGTTCACTTTGGATTACTTACGTCGTAACCGACGGGACCCACACTATAGTTAAGTGTTTGGTTGAAATAAAAGTTGGAAAGAGTTACAACGCTGGTGTCGACTTCTTCTTCCTCCTCTTCTTTGAGAAAAGCTCTAAGTAGACCACCAGAGTCGAACCCCGCACAAGCCTATAGTAGTAGCTCGGGTCGTCACAAAACTCATTTTGTCACAGCAGGTCACGTGTGAGCATTTCATTGTTTTTTGCTTCACTGTGACGGGAAGGGGACACGGATGGGGACGGACCTGATGGGGACGGGATAGGGCTGCCAACCTTCCCGGATTCGCCTGGACAGCCCGGAATCGGCCTTGTGCATCCCGTGTCCCGGATTCATACAAAATTGTCCCGGAACTTGGTGTAAATATCAATTTCACCAAAATGTTGTTCTTCTTTTCAAACACTAAACTCGAACAGCCGGCCGTAAATAAGTTTTACATAGTGACCATAGAATAGAGGGTACAATGTAGTTAGGTTAGTAGACCTGTGGTGAACCTGGACCATTTCCACAGCAACGGCTCAGTGGACCATTTCCATAGCAACGGATCAGTGGACCATTTCCATAGCAACGGTTCAGTGGACCATTTCCATAGCAACGGCTCAGTGGACCACTGCCTTGGAAACCGCTCACTTGGATGTGTATATAAGGCGACGTTTGCTGGCAGTCAGGGTAAGTCGTCAGTTGGTCGTCGTCGCGCACGGATGTCGTCTATTGGAGTATCGACGATTCTCATTGGATTACTCGTCGTTGTCGTCTTCGTCTGTGCCTATCGACGATTCCCATTAGATTAACCACGTCGTCGACATCATCGTCTTCATTGTCGTCGTTTGCATTTGCGTAACAGCCTAGCATCATAGATTATCACTGGATTTACAAACATACAGCCGTGCCAGCCTGTGAAATACATCCAGATTACTGCCAGAAAACAGTTGAGTCCGGACTCAAACCCGCGCACAGTCTTTAGTTAAGGTTTGTTTGAAAGAAATAAAAGTGAGTTCTTTTCTACAACACGTGTCAACTTCTCTTCCTCCTTAGAAAAGCTCTAGGTAGACCACCAGAGTCGAACCCCGCACAACTATAGTAGTAGGTCCGGGTCGTCATAGACCCAATAAATGACATCTGCAAATTGCATGCATCATGCATGTAAATGCGAACTTCGCTCGTGCTAGGCCCTGAAGCCTAGTAGGTTACTGGAATTTAATAAACGTTTTGCTCTTGAAATTGATTCAAATTTTCGATATAGGCCACTTTTCTCTTGATGATTTGAGTCAAATCATTTGATTGTAATTTTTAACGGCTATTTGCGGTAGATCCTACATTAGGTTGACGCAACATTAGTTACATAGTGATGTGGACAGGTAAATTGGTACTGGCATATAGTGACTGTGGGCGTCCCGGACTGGCAGAATCAAAAGTTGGCAGCCCTATCACACTTACCTTACCAGATCTAAGGATAAGTATTATTGTGAGTTTGCTTGAACCAACATTAGGATGTTTTGTATTAACTCATTACCGACCGCACAGTAATAAATGGTAGTAACGGCAACCGACCGCACGGTACTAAATGGTAGTAGGTGGGGGCTAGCCATATCGTAACCTCTTGTCGATTTGTAATCCTTATAATTTTAGAATTCTACGTCATTTAGGCAAATAGGTATACACCAGCGGAATCCCTGGAAAACGCCTCAAAATATAAAAAAATAACCGATCAAAATGGGCATTAAATCGGCCAGCGTGTAGCTAAAAATGGATATTTAAATGTCCCAAAATGGCGAAGGTTGTTTACCGGAGGTAGAAATTCGCCGATTGACCGACGAATGGTCGTACATATATATTAACGAAAGTTGTGATTATTCTGATGAATAAAACGTGTCAGATGGATCACACGAGTCTGTTGGCAATACGAAGTGAATGAGCCGCACACTGACACGGAATTTGATGACAATGGCATCCGCTATAGGCCTATGCCTGCGGTGATTGTGGGTCAGTTTTCGGTTACCCAGAAAATGTTGTGTTGAGAAATAGAAATTACAGGTTGGACGAGAAGATAAAAGTGATAAAGAATAGTGTTTTTCTTATGCCTATGTCAAACACTGACAGAGATAGCACAGCTTCAATTTGTTTTGCTTTTAGGCTTTTCCTAAAATTTTCTTCAGTTTTTACGACAAAATACTAAAAAAATTGTATCTTGTTCAGTTTTGAAAATATTATAAAAATTTCTTCTCAGTTCTATCTGGCAACAATACCTGCACATTTTTAATGCTCATTTACCATATGTTGTCACTTAAATTTTTTATGTAGACTGCCTTGAAGATAAACATATAGCAAATTTTTGGGGTACAGTTGGAGGCAACTTTGGATACCCCAAAAAAATTTCCCCAAAAACTAGATAAAAGAATGTCAGGTGTCACAACAAACAAAAGTTGGGAATCAATCAATTCAGTCACAGATTAAAAACTCTGAAGATGTGTAACTTAGTAAAAATAATAATTACAAGAAAATAAAAATATAAAACAATGTTCAGCGTGTTGAGAGATGAAAACAATAAAGGAGATGGAGAAAGCAGATGGAGCTAAAGACTCACAGAGAAACATGCACTGAAGGAGTGCTACTGTTAATTTCCAATTATCCAAAAATCTGGAAGACACCATACATGTGTTTGTAGGTATGTGCATGTACTTGTATTTATATAGCCCCTTTTAGCATAGTACCCTCACATATTACTCCACAACATCATTAAACATCAGTATCATTCAGTCATGAAGTGAGGCTTGACTGATTATGCAAGGCATTGTAGTTAGTGGTCATGTGACACTTTAAAATTCAATGTTAAGCTGACATTTGCACCAGTTTCCATATAGTTTTGAGATTTAATTAGTCTCTTCAGTTTTATTTTAAAAAATTGAGTTAATGAGTTAATTGATACATTTATTTAATCAGTCTGTCAGAAAGCATTATATTTCACAAAGTTGTCAGTAATTTGTTAACTCATTAATATTCATAAACTCATCAATATTCAGCAGAAGTCTAAAACAAAAGTTGGGAATCAACCGACTCAGTTACAGAAGAAAAACTCTTGTTGCAGTGGTTTGCAGAAAATCACAACCCGTTTTAACAACCGATTCCAACAATATCAAATGCATGCATACAGATTCACAACCGGTGCAACAGACTGGTTTCCTCCCAGCTTAATTACAACCAAATTACAGCAACAGAAAACGGCAGTTGGCAGAAAATCACAACCCCTTGTAACAACCGAATCTAACAGTATTGAGTTCATGCATACAGACCATCAATCTGTGCAACAGACTGGTTTCCTTATAGCCTAATTACATGTACAACCAAATTAAAGCCTAATTACAACCAAATTACAGCAATAGAGCTGTGCAACAGACTGGTTTCCCTACAGCATACAACCAAATTACAGCCTAATTACAACCTAATGAAATTCTTACTGTTAATATATCTTAACAATCTCTTTTCAAGTCCATGTATTACCTGGCTCTATTCTGGATACCTTACAACATAACTGTATCCTCTTTACAATCTAAGTACAACATAACAACATACTGTCTTATGTAAAACCGAATTCTTCCTGTAACAGATCCAGACCAAGTGAACAAGTTAAACTTTTAAGAACAAACGTTCAGCTAAGACACAAAGTGAAGCAATTTAATGTAAGACAGAATATAATAATCACTCATTTATGAAGCACCTCTGTCAACTGATAGTCCTCAGAAGCACGATCTTAGGGCTGGAAAACTGTTGGCTGAAGCACATAGAGTAGACCAACCAGCCAAACTCACACAGCCGGCTGTATATGGATCACCAATGAAAAGTAACTTCTACATTTAGCACCAGAATTTGAACCTCAAACCCTGTATCACCCACAAAAAAACAGCCATGATTCTCAAAGTTTCAGTTTCCATAAATCAGACAGGATCCTTAGGTTGAAATCTGTGCTCACAAAAGGATTTTTTTTTAATGTAACGCAATCTTAAATTTATGTAGCATCCTCTAAAGACACTTAAAAGCGCTGAATAACTAAAACCATCACTGACGTAAATCTTAGAGATCGACATTTATTACGGACTGTAGATTACCTGATATGTCTAAAAATATTGTACCAAACCTCAGTAAATCCGTGAAGTGCTATAATGGAACAAAGTTGTAAATCTTCAAAAATAAGACTTAACTACATGCCAGTATTCAACTTCAGAAACATTGAGTCACAAAAATTTGCTTAATTTGCTCAAAGCCATCATTCAAATCTTGCACATGCCACATTCAACTTGGTCTCTGCACCATTCACTGCATTCAACTTCATAAAGTCTTTTCTAACCATGAGTGCGAGATTACTTAAACATTATTTTTTAAAGTTGTTCTAGCTATTCTAAAATATGTTCATTCGGGTATAAAGCTGGACTATGCCACGCATACTATGGCATGCAAATCAGAGATTCAATACTTTCAAAAGACTAGGTATAAACAAATTTAACCAGATTGCAGAAATATTAAAAATGTAACAGCAAAATAAAAAAAGCAATTGTAAATAGTACAACATAAATAACAACATCAACAACAATATTACTTCGGCAGATGTCTCGTGTAAATAAAAGCTGTGAACGTTGTTTTGTGAATGTTTAATGTAAGTCTTCTGTCTCAATATATGTTTTATGCATAATTCGTTTTTTCATGTCCTCTACCTCGTGGAGACTTGTATCTCTTGGAGACAATCTACCACCTGTATTCCATAACATCTACCCTCTAGTAAATGGTAAGATCAAAGTGAGAGTTATGCCATTATTCCCTGCCATCTACAACATTGAAAATGGTATCAAGCTGGAGACAATACCTCCCAGCCATTAGCCTGACTGGGAAAGGTACCATTCTGCAGACAATAGCATCTCTATTCAGGGACCAAGGAAAGGTATCAAGCTGTTACAAATTCATCAACATCCTTATCAATGTGTCAGGAAGATTTTAAAGTTTCGTTGAATAAACTATGCATCTGGACACTTATGTAGTGTCTTTAAAAATTGTTCATATATAAATATACTAAATAAATGTCAGCAAAATATCAAAAAGAGGGCAACAGTTAACAAAGCAATCAAAATTGTAATCATAAGTTCAAGATTTCTACAGTGCCCAACGAAAGCTAAGTCACAGGAACCAGCTTTTTCACAGATGCTCAGTCAAAACAAAATCGATATGCAGGAAGGGTTTGGTTCCAGGTCAAGATCTAGGAGTCAGACAGTTGGACAGTTTCGGTGGATGGTGTTTGGAATTGAACCAGAAAGTGAGATATGGGGAAGAGGAAGAATCAGGATAGGACTTGTGAAAAGGAGTATTTTCAGTTTTCATTGAAAGACCTGTGCAGAAACTGCAAGAGATGAAGTGTTGTTGAGTTCGTATGATGGGTCAGATAATCATCGTAATTCAGGTGGGAGTTTATGCCAGCAACTGCTGTCTGGGTTGTGCTTCTTGTCACATACCCACACAATGCACAGAATGAGCGCCTCTGAACAACCTTAATTTTGTAAGGCCCCAAACAACTGAAGATCACATGGTCACCCAAGAAATATTTGGACCAGAGCTGCAAAGGCAGAACTTCACAAACACATTGGACCTTATACATTGTGAATACAGTTGTTTTCAAAAGACCTTGATAGCAAGAGAGAGAGAGACAGAGAGAGAGAGAGAGAGACAGAGAGAGAGAGACAGAGTAAGAAAAGGAAGAAAGAGAGAGAGGCAGAACGAGATATAAAGAGAGATGGAGAAAGAAACAAAGTGACATAGAAAAAACTGTGAAACAGGGTAGTGTAGTTGTAATCTAAATACTAATTACAAAATATGTCCACCTACAGTTACTCCTGATCCAAACTGAGAAATATAATTTTAGCTAAACATAAGGAATCACTTCTCTCTGCAGCTTCCTTCTTCGTAACAAATTTGGTACTTCTTCCTGGTGCTAGAAAATGAATTCCCATACATATTGGAAATGGTATCGCCTTGGAGGCAGTTGCATTTCTCCTCCACGCCATCTACCATATTGGAAACAATAGCATACCTATTCCATGCTATATATCATCTTGAAAAAGTCAGGACCCTAGTCACACTTATTCCATGCCATCTCCAACATCAGAAAGGGTATTGCCCTGGAGACAGTTGCGCCACCAGTTCTGAACTTCAAGAGTCGAGTATTTTCCACCAAGGCTTGATCCAATTGGACGATCACTGTCATGCATGGCTGCACCCATTTCCTCACTCTCCAGAAGATTTGGAAGATTTTTATTACCTGCAGGAATAAACCCATCTACTGTTTAGTAGTGATTTTGTAGTACACCTGGCAAAGATAACTGCCTACCTACTAACAAGTACATCAGCTAATTGCCAACTTATCAAAGCATGGGTTTCATTTGGGGTGCATCACATGAAATTTACATTACAATTTGCAGTAAACCCATGTTACTGATAAAGAAAGGTTCTCAAGTTGTTGGAGTGCTGTGACCGTGTTAGCACTTCAGCTAAAAGATCCAGCAAACCAAGGACACCTGTGTTTAAAAGTTCCATGTGTCCCATAATAATGAATTGCAAATTTCAGATCATGGAATGGGATTTAAAAGCCAAGAAGCTGCTACCACAAAAGCTTTTAAACTCTGTGCTGGGTGTTCAAATGCCAATGCGTAATACAAAGCGTACTTAGTTTACTGTCATGCTAGATAATGTAATGCAATGCAATGTCAAGAAGACAGCTGAGTAGCACAGCAACATGCCACTCATACATACAATCATATGTAGCTGAACGCAGTGCATCAGAACATTCACAAAGAAGATTGTCCTGTGATTATCTTAAACTGTCCTTGCCAAAAGAACTGCACTCATAATACAACCTTGAAATAAAACACAAAGCCAGAGAATCTTTCTAAGAATGGAAAAAACAAGTCCGATTCGGCTCACTTGACTGCAAACGTGGATTTCTCTTCTTCAGTCCCATGACAGCCGATATCTTGTCTGGACGAGAGGCTCCATCACTTAGTGAAGGCGCTAAGTACTTTCTTGATGGTGCCTTCAAAGGGCAAACGACAATATCACTGCAGTCTCAGCAAAGCAAATTGTAACTGAGCAGATTTAATCAGTACAGAAAATTATTTTGATTTTTAACGGTATTTTATCATAAACAACATAGATAATTGAAGCCGCAGGTGCCAAAAACTTGCTCTTATGGGCCACCAAGACTTTGAAAACAGTGAAAACCTCTGGAGATAAATCAAGCGACTAACTGGTAGAATGACACTGACATATTACCCACCAAATAGGAACACATTCACCAGAGGCAGTAAACTATAATGCACTCAACCTGTAGCATTCCTGGAAGTGGAGCACTCGTGTTGCGTTCAATCTTACGGCGCTGGCGAACTCCAGGTATGACTCCCACGGAAGTTTCTGTTCCCTCTTCTTTTGTCTCTGTAATCGTCGGAATGTACTCCACGGTCAGCAACGGTTCATTGGTTGCACGCAAATTCGTTATCAAATTAGAGTGCTCTTTCTGTACAAAAAATGCAACATTGTGTAAAATCCATTAGAATTCAAATCCAAGACAAAGTGGTGACAGGCAGACATTGTCGGTAGACCACAACCATATCTCATCTATATAAGAAGTCATGTTTCAACTAGGTGAATATTCCACAATTCCACAAAATTCTAGATTACACAATTTATAAAAGCAAAATTATACTGTAAGTTGCCGCTAGTACACAATTTGCAAACTAAAACCTTTTGCTTCGTTAATGCTCTACATCATCAACTCTTCATCTGAACTGCCAAAACTTCATTGAACTCCCTTCTCTTTCAACCAGATATACCAAATCACCCAACTATTTCAGCCAACCAGAAATTAACCTGAATCCTACATGACAATTCATGCTCTTTTAGCATGGCTTTACAAGGCACTGAAACACAAAACAAATGTACAGATTGTTAAATAAATAAAATCTTTATGTTTTAATTAACTCTAGGCCACTACAGGCATTTATTCACCCAAGTTTATGTAGTTTAACCAACTAAGTACATTTGCAACATAAGCTCAAGGTTGACGTGATCAGATTTCAATGGTGCTCAAACTAGACGTGATTTTTCTTCCGATGGAATTGAAAAGTCACACAACAGATTGCCACATCCTGGGCTTCAAATCCTGTAAGCATTTAGACTGATTTTCATACAGTCAATACTTCATAAATTGCAGTAGATCACTGTAACTCACAGCTCGGATGCGTTTGAGGCACTTGTCCAACCAGTTTCTAATAGTCTGCTTGGCAACTTCTTCCTCTATTGTGTACTCGAGTTCCTCTCGAACAAGTAGCTCCTCCAGCTGTAGGCTCTTTCGAATGTCAACTGAACGATAGGCCAACATGCTACAGAAGAAAGCATCGAAACTGCCACAAACTAAATCACATCACTTTATACTTCAATCCTGGGACCATACTTCTCTGGAGTTTCCACGGAGTTACGTAAACTTGTTTGTGACCTTTATGTCTTTACACAGTTAACAATAAAATAGGGCAGCTGATTGGTTGAGCAATCTCCCAGTAATGCACTGTGCAGGTTCAAGACTAGACTTAAATGATCACTCTACGCAAACCCAAAGCAAATCTTTAATAAATGATGGCTTAATGCTTCCAACTGATGCTTTGATTACACACAGTCATTCCCTTAACAATGCCTACTTTGCAAATAAATGCATAACGCATTTTGACATTTGTATCATCATCATCATCGTCGTCGTCGTCCGTGGGCTCAGTGCCCATTGGTGTCAATCGCATGTTTCACCATCCATCTCCACTTGTCTCTTTCCAGTGCCATTCTGCTCAGCTTGTGTATGTCCATTTACATAGAGATGTCCAAGAGATACAAGTCTCCACGAGGTAGAGGACATGAAAAAACGAATTATGCATAAAACATGTATCTTATAATCTTGATTATAAGATACATTCTACAATGGAAATTGCTCCACAGAACGTACTGTAAGAGTTTCAAATCAATCAAATTTATTCTACTTGTTTATACAGTACTGCAATAAATGCTGTTAGTTTGTCTTATATGGTATACTATAAACTGATTTTTAAACTGCTACATTACATTGTATCATTTGATTGCTCCTTTTACTGTCATAGTGCTTTCTCTTTTTGATTCTTTCTAAGCATTGTTGTTTGTAAAGCATGGGCATTTTTCTTGTGCGAATAAAGATTACTTACATTACTTACTTACAAGTTGTTTTACTTTACAATACATTAAAGTATTTTGCTAAACTTTGCTACAAATTTAAATCATGAACAATTTTCCCAGAGGTTGGCATTGTGGTAAAGCAGCAACCTCTTTTATTGCTTCACTTGATTCACTGGTAAGTAGTCGATTTCATATAAATTGCTGGGATATGTATCATAGAGCCATCACTCTGAAAGGCTGAAGCATTATTATTACTGATTGGCTAAACCTCAGAGTCATATTCTGTGTCTCAGATTCAGAATTACTGAATTTGCACACATAATAAATGGATTAAATATATAAAACATAAATAGATAAATAATAAATGATCAGACCTCAGAACATCATGGAACGTCACATCATCTCCATTCCTCAGCTTCTCAATTTCATAGCACATGTGCCGAAACAGCAGTCGGTCCTTCTCCAGGTCGACCTCCAGACGACCCTTGAGAAGACGGAGGACTAGCCTTGCACGACGTACAGATATCACACCCTTCAAAACACCAGAAAATTCCAAGCCCAAAACATCAGATAACACCAAATCAAATCCATTTTGCACTATACCCATAAATACCACAAGCAGTATGGGCTAAATAACCAGGAAGAACCCAAAATGCTACAATGTCTATATAAAAAATTCAAGTAAATGTAGAGAGAGGTTGAGGTGTGAATATGTTGATACGAGCAACAAATTCAGGATCATTACACAGCATCTGCTCAGCAGGTTCAATCTACAATCATCTAGATAATAACAGGCTTCAACATGCTGTGGTGTGGTCCATTTAGAACGGCAATATATAATGCTGGCTCCACCTGCTGAATAAAATGAGAGCAAAGCATGATCCTGAAGATGGGTGGGAAGGACAGGTCGAGGACAGATCAGGGAAGAATCATGGAGGGGAGAAGGAAAGGGACAGCAACAGGTGCAAGGACAGGGCAGGGACAAGGAAAGAGAGACATGGCATATTAGAAGGAATATTTTGCCAAAGTAGCATGCCAGTGCTTCAAGCAGGATACGCAAACTGAATTTTAATGTAAGAATACTAATCGCTACTGCCTAATACACCAAGAGTCACAGAGGGTTTTCATAAGATGGATAAGTGCCATCTTTTTCCTCTTTTGCAGCAATTGATTACCAATCACTAATTGATTAAACATTTAGACAACAACATGCTTTCTAGCACATGTGAGAGTCTCTCACTAGACCCTTTCTAACAGATAAAATGACTCCTGGATTTACTTTATGATGACCATTTATTGATGACAAGTGCATTATGATAACGGTGCTACAGAAGTCTTTAGATTGGATTAGATTGATTTTACATGGATGTTGTATAAATATTCTGTGAAACTGCATTATACCGTACACCTAACAACAACATCATAGTAAGCCATAGTCAAATATTCACCCCATAAACAAGTATCATTAACGACTTCAGGCAAAGACACTGCGGTTGCCCTGTGTCACTCCATAACACCATACTGTGCCCTGGTTTGGTACCCCTTGATCCATGCACTTTAATCACTAATGCACATCATTTCAGGAATATTGTGCCATGACTGTTCTCAGCAGTAACAAGCCATCTCATCTTCAACTGATGGAAAGAAGGGCCTCTGTATTCAAGGACTGAACATGCAGAAAGACTTCACAACACATTCATGTCTTGAAGACGTGCCTTGACGATCTGACCTGCACTGAATGATAACAATGATAATGATAATTATAATGACGACAATGCCACAACAATGATTAAAGTCAAACAGTTGCCATACATGTGCTTTTCTGTTGATGTTGACCATGTTCCAGGTTGTCTGGAACTGTCGAATGTCGTTGTAGCTCAGTAAAGCATCTTCTTCATTCGAATAGAACAGTGAAAAGTTCTCCATGATTATAGCTAATTCAACAGATTAATCACAACAGCGGATAATTAATCTCATGAAAAAACCTGGAGACAAATAAGGTCATTATCTATACTAAGTTTTGTATGGATTGTAATTGTAATTGCAAATTTGTATAGCACCTCTTCAAGGGAAACTCAGAGGCACCCAAGGATGGCATTAAAAAACCACAACTGGCCACAAAAACACTGAGACAGCAAAGTGAGACTGATTGATTCGGTTTTATGGCACGTAAGGAAAAAAGTGGGTATTTAGTACCTTGGAGCAAGGTGAAAAAAGAATACATACGGTGCTCTGTAATCGTCTTATTATCATTAATATTAGTACAGCTGAATGATGATGATGAATTGGTTAACATTCATTAAATTAAGTAATTAAAGGAGTTTCAATGATACACAGAAAATACTATTTGCCACTACATCATAGAGTGAAAATTGATCCAGTGTTACGCAAAGTAACACTGAAAGGCAACACTCACCCACAAGGAGATTGAGAACAATATATGTTATTATGACGTAGAAGGTACAGAAGAATACAAGCGCAGCCTTAAAGTTTCCACAGTCTGTCTTCCAATAGTCATTTCCACGTGTGCAGAAAGGAGGCGCCACCTGGTGGCAGGACACAAAACATGACAAAATAAGATAACAAGCAAGGTTATCAGATAAGTTAACTTAACAGTGATACTGATGTGGTGAGAAAACCGTGTCAACTGGTTCTGAACATGAGATAACAGTGTCACCTTGTCTCAAACAGAAGAATATAGTGATATCCACAAGACAAACCCTGTTCTTAACTCAAGATAATGGTGCTACTCTGTTCTAATTCTGAGACAGTAGTAATTTTCAGTTCTAACCAAGATACAACTACTAACACCCATTCTAGCCATAACAGTGCTACATCCAAAATGACAGTGCTACCTAATCTACACAATAGTATTCTTAGCCGTACCATGCAGTCATGCATAATTTTATTCCAGTCTTCGCCAGTGACGATACGAAACAGCAAGACCACAGCATTCCATGCAGTTTTGAAGTTTGCCTGCCTAATACAGAAGAAACAACAAATTAAGGAAAAGTAAGCATTCCAGTATTACAGAACTAGTACAAGCCCTCATAAGCTTAGTTCCCTGGGCAAGGAAAGCATAAACTGCTCATCTATAACATAAGTGATGATCTGCGAAGACAACAATGCCAAAATAATTGTCACTGACTACAACTGAGGTCTCATAAATTATCTGCATGGGATTGCACAAAATTTCATATTAACTCAATCACGTAAACTGCTCTTCATTTAAATTTAGCATAACAAATTATGTTTACAAGATATAAGAAAGAGTTAAATATTTTCTTCAGTTGTCTATTTGTTAAATTTGGGGGTAACCGGCTGGGGGGTTTAAACTGGGGGGTTATATTGGAGGGATTATTGGCCAGGGGCTTTGGCCATGGGGTTGTTACCCTAGAATCGGTTGGATGACTAAGGCACAAGTGGACTCGGACGGTGCAGGCGGATCTTCACCCAGCGAACATTGGGCTTCATACAGCCTGGAGATGAGCCCAATACCAAGGCGGTGGGCAGAGTCATAGAAAAGGCAACTATCTGACAAGGGGCATGCCAGTGAAAATGATGCTGGTACAGCCTGATAAAAGAGTTGAGATAAAATATAATAATAGTAAATTCATCTTATAACAGATAAAGTACAAAGTAGGTAATAATATGATGGGAACCTTCCAAGGTCCTCTCCGTATTTGACGCATCCGAAGAGAATGACGCCCGTGAAAGCATAGAACAGCATCAGAAGAAACATTCCAAGAATGATGAAGAAACTCTTGAACATCGATACAACCACTGTCAGCATTAGCATCTTCAGGGTAGCCTACAGAGCACAGAACTCAATGTTACTCAGTGAAATGCATGGTTTCTGTGTATACTGTATCTAGTTTACATAGTGCATTACAAGAACGTCATAAGAGTGCTAAGAACTTCATAACTGTGCTATGTCTATGCCACTCTTTTGCATAAATAATCTTTTAAAAATGATACATAAGCACTTGCAAAAATATTGAATTCAGCTAGACAGAGATATGGTACATAAGTCTACTCCTGGCTTCTCCGACCTATAACAATTCAACCTGACTTCTCCAACAGATGAGTTCAGATTACGATTTCACTAGCAGCATCTACTGAGTGATGCGGTGGGTACTGTGTGATAAAGCTATTATAAAAGTGAGTAGAGCAGATTAGATGAAAGAGATTGTGCATGGTAATTAATGAGTCAGGATCAAAACGACATCAATGGCTTAGCTGAACAAAGAGTTATTGTCAACATTTATAAAACAATTTTCTTTGAACTTTGGTCAGAGCCCAAGAACAACTTCACAAGTTTAAGATATGGAGAGAATATGACAATATTCCCACATGGCTTCGTGTGTCAAACATTTGAGCCCATGTGTAGAAAATGCATCAAACATGTAAGCCCATATGGGAATATTGTCATACTCTCACCATTTCTTCAACTGTGACATTTCTGTTGAGGAAGTTCATAGCCTAAGGATTTAGAATCACGTGGCTGTGCAATGCATGCAGCAAAGAATTTAAAAAGAAACAGCAGCTTACTACAGAAAATAGAGAGACAGAGAAATAGAAAGATAGGATACATGAAAAGCTCTTACATGTTTGCCAGTTATCGTAAAAAACCGGAGCACAATTACAATGTAACCAAGAGGGTTACTCAAGTCATTCTGTGTCAAAATCAAGCAAAACAGAAAATTAAAAGTAAAAGACAAATTAAAAATGACCAAAAACATATAAGCAGAAATGAAACACTTTGTTTTAATTCAGTGCTGATGTGGAGAGAATTACTCAAATTATATCAGAAAAAATACTAAAGGAAAAGCCAGTTAATTCATGGGTGTTCAGTCAAGACAAAATCACTAAGTAAAAACTGGGTTAACCAATCTTCAAATAACTATTGTCCAATAGCTGTGAATATATCAAAAATATATAAATGTATGCATGCATGTATGTATTTATGTACGTATCTCGACACTTAATATAGCACCACTTAAGTACCTTGTCATAGTACTGCTACAGTACACTTTACCCCACGCCTCTTAGAAGCTCATCAACGTAAAAGCCCAGGGCAACATTACAGCATCTTACACGTTATCCTATTTCACTTAAAAAGAAGATGCATGGCTCACTGCTTTGAGTGTGAAGTGAAGAACAATCCAGATGACTCCAAGGCAAGTCACAAACATGTCAAATCGGTTCCGTCGACTCTGCCAGTAGCCACCAGGGGTTAGGGCAATGTTCTTCATAATGACCTGGTAAACAGATAAAATGTGAGGTCACGGACGTAGCACAATCCATGATACATTTGACCAGGCTACCTAATGCACGAAGAATACACAAATAGCTAAACTGAACATATAAAAAGTAGGCGAGGTAGTGCAGCTACATATAATGGGCCATCATTTGGGTACTACATGGTAATTAAATGGCAACATTTATCAAACCACCTCTGCACATAAAATATAATTATAGGCATGAAAATAAAATAAATTTAAATGTGCTTTTAAAGCATTCAATCTAAAAACTGATAATACTTAGATGATTAATTATTTAGCACATCCATGAAGACGATTTGCCAGATTCCTACCTCCATCAGGAACAGCATGGTGAAGATGGCAGAAACAGTAGCCAGTGCGTAAGTATGCGGTTCTTCACTCAACCACTAAAAAAGAAACACAAAACATTTACATCATGCAGCATAAGCAACAAAAATAATAGCAATAACAACAGTTCTCATTAGGATAAAAATCACATCTCATATTCATTTCATATGAATTCTTTTAAATATCTTGATATGTTTTTTAACACCAAGTAATTTCTCTTGTATGTTCTTCTGTATTTTAGCATAAACAATTTTGACATCTCTTCAAACAAATTTGCTGACTTCCATTTGGCAGACAGAATAGCATGACATAAATAAGGCTAAGATTTTAATAAACTCGGCAGTCTTTTAATGTAATTGCAAAGTGAAATGTAAAGACAGCAAACAGTAGACTCACAGGCACAGCAAGCAGGCTACAGTTGGCCAAAACCAAGAAAGCAACACCTCGTTTGAATATAATATTCTGAGTGATGTCATACATCAAGGTTCGCAACTTGCTGTGCTCTACAAGAAATCATAAATTGTCAACATTTTTCTTTCCTATTACATGCTAAACAGTGACCCAACAATTCAGTGCAAGACAATTTGGCTCCGACAATTTGGCGCAGGGACAATTTGTCACAAAATAATTAAGCACAGGGACAAATCAGCGTCTTTCCCAATCAATTTGAAATTACATAATGGTATGTGTGTGCAGCCGTCCAGCCATGAAATTTAAACTTTCAAAGCATCATATGACTGAGGTCAAACTAGACAATCTATAGATATATACTAAAATACTCTATCCTTATTATCAGCACTTTTGAGAGATTCCTAAAAGGTGCTACATAAATGTCCAGATATAAGCAAAAATACACAAACATGCATTCCTTCAATCAAATGACAAAAATAGATGGAATGGCACAATGAAAAAAGCAATAAGATAATTTTCTTATAAAGAAACTTAGTGTAGGGCAAATGGTATCCACCAACCTGGCCTGGGTGGTATGTGAAGAGGTTGAGCAAGTTTAATTCGACCCATGAGATCTTGCCATCTCTTCTGGTCAACCGTCAACAAAGCTGTGCCCTGCAAAAGTACATGTCAACAAAGAACATGAACTTGATATCATAATAGTAATAATAATTCGTAATAATAATAGTACAAATATATTTGTATTTGTTGCTGTTATAATCATCACTCCTGTCATCATAATGAAAATCATCATTGTCACCACTGTTATCACTTTCTTTATTATCATCATCTCTGTCTCAAACTCAGATTTTTGTGTATGAGTTTTTGTGCTTTGCAAATTTTGTAATAAAAATAATATTAAAATTCTTTCGATCAAAGATCTTCAAAGATTTTAGTCAATTTGAGTTGGGCAAAGAGTGAAGACAGAAAGCTGACTCAAGTTTCAAGTGACTAGTTTGACTTATTTCCATTGTACCTTGTTCTCCATGTAATTAGCGATGACAACGCCTACGAACAACGTCAGACCAATCATGCAACCGATGAAGACAAAGAGATGAATAAAGACACCATGCGACTAAACGCGTATACAAAAAAAAAACAAAGCAACGTCTACATTAGCTCTTTTACAAGAGGGGTTACTGTAAAATTTCTATGGTAGCCAAACACTAATAGATGAACTTATTCATGATATAAGAAGGCATTTTCATATTGAAAACAATGGCCTCCAAGGTTATGCACAGTTCAACATTGCAACCTATGTCGATATCATAAGCTTATGCTTAAAATTAGCCTTATTATTTTTGTCTGTGTTGTCTCTACAATGGAATGCTCCTCTGTGGAACCTTGAAGAAGCAGTTTTTAGAGGTTCTGGAAATGCCCTATGCATGTCACCAAGCCATGTAACCATAAATTTCTAATGTTAAAGGATTATCTCTGTCATGGCTGCTTCATAGTTGTAAGAAGATTCTGTAACTGCCGAGACCTAGTTCAGTTGCTGAGGACTAATTAATAATTCTTACCTTATATTTACCTTATCTTACGTAAAGTAAAAAATATCAGCATCATTCCATTAATATCACGAAGTTCAGAGAGCATCTACAAGCAGGAAACTGACTCACTGGGCTGACACGCTCAATGATGACATCACGGACCTCAAGCCAGCCTTCTAATGACAGAACTTCAAACAGTGCTTGCATGGCATTTCCAATGTTGTCGAAATTGAAATTCCGTGGATTTGCCCTAAGCAACGCACAGAAAGATACAGCAGTGTAATAAACTTAGATCAAAGGAGTCAAATCCCTTTGATAAACTTTCACATCAACCTAAAAAGCAATACAGTCCTTATCAGCACCCTCTTGAAGCAAGAAATCAGACCTTGAATCCTAGATTCACTAACTCCCAATGTAGCACTGACATGAACAAAGACACAAAGTCTTTTAAATTTTCTTCATATATTAAATGAAAGCAACTCAATCATGACAGATACTTCAACTGCCAACATTAAAACTACCTGTCTATGTGCCAAACCTAAAATCGCAAACATCAGCAAAAATTCAGCACCACTTGCTCTCCAACAAATCTGACCCTCAACTGCACATCAGCACATGATACACGCATGCAAGTCTCACGATTAATGCATGTCATTCAGGCAGCCACCGACTTACCACCCTCACGCAACACGAGTGCAAAAAGTACACTGACAATCCTTATCAACCCTTATTTTCCAGATTCACAACTATTTGACCAAGTCCTATAATTTCATTCCTCTGACTTGCCCAAGAGGGATAACTGTTCTTGATCAGAATCAATTTTCAGTGTCTGAGCCTAGTCTTAGGACCCTCCCAATAAATTTTTGTTCAGTTTAGTCCTTAATACTGTTTATCTACAATCAAGAAATCTCTCCCAACGAGGTTATTCCCAACACTGCCTCTGAACTCAGCAGACTAAACTCTTGGTATGTTGTTCATGTGCTGCTGGTTGATGTTTAACGCATCAGATGCCAGTTCCCACAGAAGGTGTTAGATTAGATACTAGAAAAAAAACAGAGATAACATATTTGTCAATGCCAATTTTCACTCTCACCAGACTCTAGGAACGTAGATTTTTGGATAGGAGTCGTTAGTAGCATCTGGTTTGACTTTCAGTTTTGTTACAAAAAGTGGCCGCAGAAATATTCCTGTACAATTATCCTGCATAAACACAACAGAGTAATAGTTTAAAAAAAATTAAAATGATGTCTTGGTGATGCTAGAATTTAGAATATGCATAAACCTGCATTTAAAATAATTTCAAATGCACTATAAAATAAAGACCATATGTGGTCACAAGCAAAATAACTATTAATATCCGAAAACCAACAAAGCATATATAAGGTTAATATAAATTATTATAATTGGACCCTTCTGTAGTTTAAATCTTTTTAAACTCAATATCACTCATGAACTACAATATGGTTTCAACTGTTGACAATGGCAATGAAAGACTAAGAAATATTTGTCTTTAACTACTAATAAAACATTTTAGACTTTGAACCCAAATCATCTGACTGATCATCACAGTACCTTTGATTTGATAGCTGGATCATTGCATCGTGCTAATTTTCCTCCAAACAGTTGAACTCCATACGAAGCAAAGACAAACATCAGCAGAACAAGGAGTATCGAGACCTCAAAATAACAAAAACTCGTTACTACTCATCATCAAGAAAATAAGTTCAAAGACATTTACCAGGATTATTGCTATAATAGCACAAACAGTCGCAAGGAATAACTCAGTGTTCACAAATATATAAACGTGTCATTCCATTAATTTTTATATTATTAGCATTATTAACTGTAATCGAAATGAAAGATCAGCAAGCCATAAGTAAAGGTCATAAAGTCTAAAGCTTTCATCAAATCAAATTTGTAGCAATATTTCCTAACAAGATGAGTATCAATCAAATGGAACTCCAAACCTGAACTACAAAAGACCATTTCAAATAAGGAAGATGAGAGCAGCAGAGAAGTCAGGATACACATTCTGAAAAGTATTATGTATTTTCAGTTTCAAATGCAAAGGCCAGAGAAACGAACCATGCTAAAATGCCCACACATCAACATCTGACTTACAAGCAGGATTTCCTTGAAGCCACGGCAGAGCTCATAGACAACGGCACGCATGTGAGGAACGAGGATGAAGATGCGAAGGGGACGCAGGCAGCGGAGGATCATGAGGATCTGCGCACCAGAATTCTGTGGAACTCTGGTTGGCATCCAGCAGAGAAATACCAGACTCACCTTAAAACAATCACCCCATCAATTATTTGAGCAGCTTCTCATCAGCAAAATCATAAAAAATCAAAAAACCAATCAAATCACAATCATTTAAATAATCATTCCATTGACCACTAACTAACTCACTACTTAATGAACTCTTTCTTTTACTCAAAAACTCCCTAACCAACTCCACACTCATTTCTTTACAAGCCAGGAAGCTAGAAAATCATCCAGACAGGCACAGAGGTAGCATCTGAATCGCAGTGCAATATTCGCTGTCAAGCCAAGTAACCCATATCGAAAGATAGCTCAACAGATGGACTGCTACTGTCATGTTTGCACTTCAGCTCAAAGAGTCTTCAATCACTGGACCTCATCTTTGACGAATGCTGTTGAAATGGATATGCATAGTAACAAAGGATTTTATCTTACTTTACCTTCTCTAGCCCTCAGTAATTCACTAAGTCAATCATCAACCAGTCAGTTAATCACTACATCACATGATTTACATGTCTGCACAAACTGCACGCATTACAATAATTCCATCAATAATAATAAAAGTCAACTGATAAATCATGTGGTCCATCCATCCGTCAGTCACTCCTTCAATCCATCAGACAGTAAGCAGTAAGGAGCTAAACAATTATAGCATTCACCCACACACACACTGCACCAGGCCTCCTAAACAAAGACAAAACGAAAAGGGGAGCTCACTGCGTAGATGAAGACATCGAGTATTCCACCGATGTCTCTGACAACCGCCTGTGGTGTGAAGAAGAGTCCGTTAGCCATCACTTTCAGACTCATCTCAATGCTCATGCAAATAACAAAGGCATACTCAGCTATCTGAAAAGAAACAGCATGCCTATCATCAGCAAAGACAATAATAATTAATTAATCAATCAACAATTACATCAAATTTTGACCCCCCTACTGGGCATAACAAATGGGTGAACACTTTACCTTCTCTTGGTGAGGATTAAAAAAAATTCCTTTACCCTTTAAAAAATTACATTAAGAAGTCTTTTTAAGTTTTTCAAAATGAACAAAAATAAAAATAGGTTTAACAACTTTAATGATATTGACATGCATTTCTAAAAATTTTCAAATAATACTGCAGATTTGCCAACATGGAATTGACTGTATCAAAAATAAGCAGCACTCACCAGCATGGCTTTAATCCCTTTATGCCCTTATTATTTTATCTAAACCAACAGTGTTTTACTGTTCAATTTTATAAATGCATAATATTGGGGCAGGGGATCAATCAACAACAACCAAATCAATACAGTTCCAAATCAAGACCATCAAAATCCCATCTAGACTCAGTTCATATCCAGACTCAAAACTCATCTTTTCTAACAAGTTTGTTTATCCATTGTAGCAACTCTTCCAGTGTCTGTGACTTCCTAGACCTATCCAAAAGACACTGAGACAAATAGACTGCAGTTTTGCTTTGAAATGGCCATCAAGTGATTGAAATGTTGGTGCCAGGAAGTCTTCACAATAAATAAGATTTCATATATGCAGCTAACTCGTAGTTCAGGAGTGTTCATGACACGCATGGTGGGCGTCTCAAACATCATCGAGATGCAAGACAAAGTAGTGACGATGATCATGACCCAGTCCAGGTATGTGACAAGCCCAATCAGCTGCCTAGGTGCACAAAACAAATGAACATCTTTATTCAGAATAAGACAGATCCAGAAAAAGGAAAAGAACCAAATATGAAAAAAGATAATCAATAATTCCAAACAATGTCTACTAAACACAAGTGCCATAACTTATTATAAATGCACAGAACTAAGCTAGGAAATGCATCTCCAGATTAACATAATACTTCGATTCTTCACCCAGCCTAAGGACACATCGTGTGTTAACAAATGTCTTACTTACTTACTTTAATTATCAGTTGCTTCAGTATATTCATAGCAACCAATAAAAGCTCATTTGGTAATAAAAGATATCCTTTACATTACGTCTGTTTATTTCCTTGCATTTGCTAAAGCCACCTTCTAATCACAAGACATTTATTTATTCATATTTATAGTATTAGATCCTATTTAAAGTACTAAGCACCAGCATAAAGAGGGTTTGGAAAACTATTATAGTCAGTATATTCTGAAGTGGAATCTAAATCACTTTCCATAATTTGGGTTTATTTCCTTCTAAAGACCAAGAATTAAGGAAAAGCATTCACATTAGGCATCAACTCAAGATCTTAAATGTTCACCATCTCAGAGGAAATTTATCAAACTACACTGAGAGATTGGATTGAATTGATTCTGATGCAACAGAACTGATTCTTTTGTACTATTATCAGACATCTATATGGTGCCAATACAAGAATTTGCAGTAATACATTCTCGTGAGGCAGAATAATACAGTTGTTATGAATATGGTTTTATACAATGTGCAATAGTCTACTAATTTCCATGCTGATCTGTCAGCCCAGAATTCAGGGAGTTCCGATCCTGCTAGGACAGAAAGACATCAACTGAAGGCTCAAAGCAAATAAACATTAAAGACTTGCTCCACAGTCCTAGACAACAACAACAACAACAACAACAACAAATAATAATAACAATAGTACATGTAATGATGTTTGTTGTACATGATGTTTTGTGCTTACTGTATGTGCTTGTATTTGCTCTTCAATTCTTTTCCTGTCAGTGGATCTCGCTTTTGGTAGATGTACCGAGCATTAACAACAACTTTGCAGAATTTCCGGAACTTACTGTCACGTCCTACGGTAAAAAGCGGAGTGTCAAAGTATGGGTGGTTCTCCCTCAAGTCCTCCTCTTGCTGGGACCTAAATGCAGAAGTTCAGTGGATCATATTTGAAAACTGCTGGTCTGGATTCTGAAGCATAATCTTAATTTTAAGCTAAAACTATACCGCAGTTAGAATCTAAATTTGTTGTCTGAAATATAAAATTCGGTACAAAGCCATGTCTTCTTCACAGGAAAAAGTCAGACAGACCAATTGAATCACGCCAACTAAATCATTTACCTTGGAGAGGAGTGGTGCCGTTACAACAGAGATGGGTTCATTGTAAATATAAGAAAGAAAGAAATTATGAAAAAGACATGGTTTGAGGTGAGCAGTGCAATTTGAGGAGATTCCAGCCGATCAGATTAAGAGATTAGTCAGCCACAGACAATAAACATGCTATGTCTCTAGATACCGTTTGACTTCTGCTTCATGACGCTTCTGCTGTAGAATCTTGATGTCAAAGTCATCCATTTTGTGTTCAGTTGTCAAGGCGCCAACATTGCCATTTTCCCGAAGTTTCTGATACTGGTTTTTAGTCTTTAGGCTGCCAGGTCGACTGCGAATGCTTCTGGAAGACAAATTCATTATTATTAGTAAAAGGTAAAATTAACTTATGTTTGTATCCATTTACGAATCCTGAAATGAAGGTGGGCTGAGCAGATGCCATTAATGCTGTACTCAACAGATGGTCTGAATGGCTGTATGAATAACTGTAAAATACTTTTATTAATATCCATTTATTTTTTTAAATGTAAGAATATACAGTGCATATATTTGCTTAAACCTCTAGTTGTATACAAGTGTTACCACATATCAAAGTTTTCTTGAACTTCTTAACTTAAGTGTGTCGAAATAAAATAAAATTCAATTCAATTCAACTAAAAAATCTGCACGGTACTCCAACTAAACTCAACTAAAATCAGACAAAAGCTAAGTTGTATATATTTAATTTTAAACAGCAGTATGTAAGAGCGCATAATAATTAGGCTTTTATTTCAAATACATTGAGTAACGATCAGAGACGTCTTGGTGCTGACCTTCGAATGTCCATTCGAATCTGGTGCTGTTGAGACAGTAGAGACTTGGTGCCTGGAATTGCCACCTGTACACCATCTTCCGTAATGATACGGTGGCGATTGGAATCCCTGAAAAGTAAAAATCAACCATCCTCAAATTCATCAGTTGATCAACACAACTTATATGATGTTCACTGAAGGTCTTGAGATTATAAGCAGTAGCTCCTCAATCCCTTTTCATTCAGTTTAATATGATAAAATTCATACAGTCCCCCTATACAAACCTACTAACACCAGTAACAAAAGGAAATCAGCTTGTTAGACTGATATATTTTGTTGAATTATCCAAGCCCAAGTCACGCATATGTCATTCTTATAGAAGTGACATATACAGACAATGTTTACACATAGCAGATGAACTGTTACTCTACCGTAGGTAAGGTAACGTAAAGGAATCTCAGGTAGGGTACTAGAAATTGCTCCTTTATTTATTTACTACTTCTGCCAAGAACAGCCTTCTGAGTTCTTGGACTAAAGGATCTTTCAGCTCAAGCACAAACATGACAATAGTAGCCCAGTGACCAGACATTGTTTCCTTAGCAAGTTGCATGGCTTAATGACAAACTGTCAGCTTTATATAACAAACCAGAAATAAAATGTCAAACATGGTGAAATGCAAATACCAGTGCATTACAACTGGACATCAAGCAACGATACCTTAGAAGGCAGTCAATATAAATTAACCTGAAGCCAGCTAACAACTGACAACAATTGAGGAGCCTATTAAAGATTCTATATAAATGTTTAGAGCAATATACCTGATAATTTCTGCCACTCCTGACTTCTTCTCTGCCACACCATTAAGCGACCTCTTTTTTGACGGTGTGAAATGCAAGGTACCAGTGTCAGATCTGGTCTTCTGCTGTGGACCGTCATTCTCCTTGGTGGAACCCCGTCCAATCCCACGATCACTTCCCTGCTCCAGAAACTGACGCATGAAACTGTCACGCATGCGTGAAGTACTAAACTCTGACGGAAGTTTGTTTAGTTGCACCATCTGTGGACGATCGCTAACAAACAGACAAAGAAACGTTTACATTGTCATCACCATCATGCGTTAACCCATCATATGTATGTATGTATGCATGCATATGTGTGCATGTATGTATGTATGTTTGTGAACATTTATATAGTGCATTTTAAGAACCTCGTAAAGGCATTGAAATGTGGATATTCGTATAGCTCCTTTCAAGAATCTCTTTAAAATGCTGGAACATGGTTATCTAACATTTATAAAATTTGAACTTAGGAAGCATTACCTTCATCCTAATCAACTTCATTACCAACAGTACTATTACTACTACTATGTAAACTGTTAATCAGTTCTTTCTTGGTGATTCTCCATAAGTACATATGTTACGTGCATTTTTATCTTGTTATTATCATCATTACCTTCATTCAAATGCAATGTTCAAAAGGCTTCAATCAGTCAACCAACTGATGTCATTCAATCAACTAATTCAAAATATACCATCAGCCCTTGCTATTCGGCCTCTGATGAACAAAAGTGAACAAATCATATTCAGAATGCTGCTCTTTCTTGGTAGGACTCTGCCAACATCTTGTCTGTCTGACATTCAGGCCATTCAGAAAACGCAAAGAGCAGACAATAGGTCTGTTATGTTCATTTTCAGGAAACTTATTTTCAGTAAACATATTTTCAGCAAAGATATAAGAAGCTGAAGTTATAAACTTACGGAAATTTCTCGAATATTCTTAGGCGCAGAGGTAGGTTCTGCTGTGTTTCAGCTACTTGCTCTCGCAGTTTCAGCTACAATTTTGCAAATGCAATTTAAAATAACATGATGTAATTATGTGTATTCAATACTGCCTTTTAGAAGCCTTAGAACCATAGTCATTGTTCAGCAGGTTCCCCAGAATGAGCATAATAGGCATCACTGTCAACAACACAGAGAAAACAAGAAGAATGTATCCAAAGATTCATGCATCACCTTTCAAAGAGCCTCTCTGAAGCGCTGAAGATTAATTTAGATCATTCTTGTGAGCGTATAAAGTGTGACTTTATTTCACCATCTGGCAAAGGTGGTAAGTCGTCTCTTTAATTTTTAAATCCTGATGCTGATTCTTTTATGTACATATGAGTTTACTAGACAGTGGTACAAAGAAGCAAATGTGACAGAGATGGGTAGGAAGAGAGAGAGAGAGAGAGACAGACAGACAGACAGACAGACAGACAGAGAGATATTACCTAAGGAGACTGAAGTGAGCATTATCTGTCAAAACATACTGGCTATATCTTAGTGTGCTTAGCAAATGACTTTGAAAACACAGTACAAACAATTTAAATAAAGAGAAAGAGCGAAGTTAGTAGATAGATGGATCACCAGTTTGCCTGACCTGCTTCAGTTTTTTAATGTCTTCATCAAGTTCTAAATTGTCCAGAATCACAGCAACAAATAAGCTGACCACAATCTATTAATACAATGCAATCAAATACATGTAATGTAATACACAATTTCTGTGGTCTCCCTTCAAGACGTACCCTCACAGATGCTCCCAGCCAAATCCAGAGAGAGAACAGGCTTTTGACATTTTGAGGGAGAGATGGTACCAGTGGGAATCAGATGTCAGAGAACAAGATGAGGACCATTACAGACAGATTAATGCAACTTATGATAGAAAAGAATCTAAAATATAAAGTCCGATAGATTAATGCAACTTATGATAGAAAAGAATCTAAAATATAAAGTCCAATAGATTAATGCAACTTATGATAGAAAAGAATCTAAAATATAAAGTCCGATAGATTAATGCAACTTATGATAGAAAAGAATCTAAAATATAAAGTCCGATAGATTAATGCAACTTATGATAGAAAAGAATCTAAAATATAAAGTCCGATAGATTAATGCAACTTATGATAGAAAAGAATCTAAAATATAAAGTCCGATAGATTAATGCAACTTATGATAGAAAAGAATCTAAAATATAAATTCAGATAGATTAATGCAACTTATGATAGAAAAGAATCTAAAATATAAATTCAGATAGATTAATGCAACTTATGATAGAAAAGAATCTAAAATATAAACTCCGATAGATTAATGCAACTTATGATAGAAAAGAATCTAAAATATAAAGTCCGATAGATTAATGCAACTTATGATAGAAAAGAATCTAAAATATAAAGTCCGATAGATTAATGCAACTTATGATAGAAAAGAATCTAAAATATAAAGTCCGATAGATTAATGCAACTTATGATAGAAAAGAATCTAAAATATAAAGTCCGATAGATTAATGCAACTTATGATAGAAAAGAATCTAAAATATAAAGTCCAATAGATTAATGCAACTTATGATAGAAAAGAATCTAAAATATAAAGTCCGATAGATTAATGCAACTTATGATAGAAAAGAATCTAAAATATAAAGTCCGATAGATTAATGCAACTTATGATAGAAAAGAATCTAAAATATAAAGTCCAATAGATTAATGCAACTTATGATAGAAAAGAATCTAAAATATAAAGTCAAACTAAAATAATTAAATGACTGAAAAGGCAAAATGCTGTAGAACAGAAATAAAAACAAAATGATTCAGCAGTTTAGCCAATAAAGGGAAAATATGAATCTTTCATCTAAGCAATATAATTGAACATCCACAAATAATCTCTTCGACAAAAATTCAGCAGAATGAGCAACATGAATATTAATGCAGTGATATGAATATTAAAACAGACAAAATTAAGTAATACTGAAACTCAAAATCTGCACATAAATGCAGAAGAAAGGTCAAAGTGAAAGGGAAAGTCCCCAATTAACAGCTTGTAGTTTGGAAAATAAACAAGCTTTCATATTCTACAAGTGGTGATTGTGAAAGCAAGATTATGATGGTGATTTCATCTCAGGTCAATAAGGTCTAATATTTTGATGAAAACATTAACAGCAATTTCAAGTGCAATGATGATGATGACGATGACGATAATGAACAATCATACTAAGTATTCACACCAAATGGAGATTCACAAATTATGATTGGAGAGAGTTTAATATCATGCATGACAGAAAAGAATTTGAAAAACATAAAATCAAACCAAAACAATTCAATCCTCAGGAAGCAAGCAAGCAGACATCAAAGTAACATCAATAGTAGAAATTTAACACCACATGCCATCAGTGGTGTGTTTAGCTGAGGGCCAGTTACAGTAGTCTGAAGTTGTTTCTTGAACAAATTGGAACTTTTCCTACTAACTTCCATATAGATGTGTGTAGAATTCAATCTGTGAGTTATTACAAGTACTACTTGCATGTTTGCTCATGAACATCACCTCCACTTTGCCCTGTCTGTCAAAGAATTGCTAAACATACCACTGTGTGTCAAAGTACATAATTTGCAAGTGATTTAAATATGGTTAAATACAACATTCCATTCTTCATCTGAGTGTATTGTACAGCAACAGAGTTTAAGAATATTAAGTTGTACAAAACAGTACTTCAGAACATGCATCCTAAGTTTTGAGATATGAACAGCTATGCAAAATTTCAATTATTTTTGTTGTATGTCTGAATTTCCAAAACAGCAGAAAGCAAATTCAATAGGTTGGTTGCTCAGAAGAACAAGAATTATTTAAAATGGTAGCTGCATCTGCAGTTAATCTATAAAACCATTTAATAAAACAGATTAATTTCAAAACATTTTAAAGTGTATTTCAAAAATGCTAATAAAGTTGTTTAAATCTGAAAGAGCTTCTTCAAACGGTTCATTTAGAAACTGTCCAAATCCAGACAGAATATGTAATCTGACAAACACAACAGTTAGAAAGCAACTTGTGGTGCATGCACACGGTTTATCCACAATATAATAATTCAAAACAACAGGGAGCAAAGCTAACAACAGAAGAACCTCAAGGTCATCTAGGTGGCAGTTGGAGATGCCTGAGGAAGCACTAAGTTAGAAGATAAAGGTAAAGTAAAATGATCACTCCTTTATCACACGCCTTCATCAACAGAGTCCTCAGGCAGAGGGTCTTCAGCCTGAAAGATATTTTGGCTCAAGTGCGTATCTGCATATATATGACAATAGCAAACCAAACAAAAAACAAAACTTTTCCATACTGGCCACTCCATCTAATCTAATGCCTTTCTATAGCACCATTATCATAACGTACAAGGCATCAGTCGGTGGTTTTTCCAGTGAACCGTAGCCAAAAATCCTCATCTGCTTGAGAAGCTCAGTTGAAATCCAACAGGTCAGAAAAACCAGAAGTCAGGGGATGATGGGTAAGCAAGCAGAAACTGCCAAATTAGACTTGAATGACATTAAATACCAACAGAATGTGCAGAACTGGGCAGCGAATTCCAAAGCTTCTGACCAGCCACCATGAAACCCAACAGTCCAACAAACAGTCAAAGAGTCTGCTGATCAAATGCAGCAATTATTGGTATGAGGTGTGAGCAATACAACTGAAATTTGTTATGCCTCCTTATAAGCCACACAATATGAAATGTTAAGAATCACTAAGAGACTGGAAGGTGTAAGTTACTTACACAAGTTTGCTGTGGATTCTGAGTATTCAAACATTTTTTCTGCTCATGATTAATGCCCCTAATTAATTAATTTAATGCCCCTTTTCATTGAAAATCCATTTCTACTCAAGAGGATGCCAAGTTCAAGATGGATGGTCACAGCTCATAACTACAGACCTATTTAAAATTTCCCTTTTACCATGGCAATGTCAGAAAATATAAACAGATTTTATATTCTTTTCTGTCATAAGTCACATTAATCAATCTGTAATGGTCCTCATCTTGATCTCTAACATTTAAAAAGTGCCTTCTGAAAGCCTTGTAAAAGCTGATATGTGTAGTCATAAAACAGTGCCACTAATTTAATATCTGCCAAATGCGCAAGGTATCAATGAATGCCAAGTAAAGCAAATAGGAAAAACCAAGCCTGAGAAGACTTATTTACGGTCATGACCTTAATTTTTAGATCAAAGCAGAATCTGTATGACATGAACTAAATGACACTTCCAGAGTTTGGTTCCAGCAACTTAAATGGCTCACCCATCATTCCTCTTAGAAGAGCATATCCTACGATCCGTATGAAAAGCGGATACCCTTAGTAGGCAGCAAACAAGACAAATAGGGAGGTCCTGGCTAGAACACAAAAGCTGTAAAACAATAAACCGAAGAACAATGGCAGCTAGAAATCAATTTGAAGAACACATAAAATTAGACAAAAACAACAGCTAAATCAAACCCAAACAATTACACATAAAATCTCAACAGAATCAATCAAAACTCAGCCAAAATTCAACTATGGGATGACAAGGGAAGAAAACACACCCATCTGACTCAAAACAGTAACAAAACACACCCATATGCCAGTCAGTAGCACTGGTTCCACTTACCAGTGTCACAAACAGATGGTAAAATATAAAATAAATGGCAACGAGTGGAGCGAACCGCTCGCCGGTTTCCCACATGGTAAGGTGCATGACTTCATTCCAGCCCTTCTGTGTAAGGATTTGAAACATGGACATTGTGGCCTACAGAGTAAGCAGACCGAGACAGTCTTTACATGTAAACATTACAGATTACAAACATTACAAAGATTACCCGACATGTACACAATTAACAGACAGAAACCTGTAATCAATGGCAGTATCTCGGCCAATTCATTTTCCTCGTTGACAACCTCAATGGACTTGAACTGGATATGGTCAACTCAGTGAAATAACCCTAGCAAACTGACCTCATTACATGAATTATGCAACTCCAATCCATGTCTCTGAGATTGAAAATCATTGGTCAAGTTTTAGACCAAAGATTCTGCAACTTTCATTAGAAAGAACCTGAAAGTTAAAATCTGAAACTTACAACGTCCATATTAATTATTTAATTAGCACATACAACATTACTGATAGACACATCATTATAAATAACAATAAATTGATTATCCGAAACAAAAATAAACTGCAATGACTAATAATTTATTATTACTGTCATGGTGTTAGCAGCATGCAGTGTTCATTTGGCATTTAAATGAATTTTGTAAAACATTCTGGTAAGATATGGTAAGACAAGATGGCTATCATGCAGTAAGAAATGAGTCTGACAGAGTGATGGCCACCACTGAATATGCAGTGGACCAATGTGCCCAAACAACAGTCACCACCACAGTGTAAAGTAATATGGTCATCATCCAGTAAATCTTTATAATGCTACCATAGTAAGCTAAATTGCCCTCTATACAGTAAGCCAATCTGGCTGCCACCAAATCAGCATTGAATCCAGTTCAGCAATAAACTTGTAGATGTCTGCTGTAAGCTAGTCTCGAGGTAAGCCAACTCTCCCCATTCACAAAGAGCAAGTCGATTCAACCCGTCAGAAAGAGCAAGCCAACTCAATCCCATTCAGGAAGAGTATACCTAATCATTTTCATTTACAAGCAGCAATCCGATTCAACTCCAGTCAGAGAGTAAGCCAACTACCCAAAATTGTAAATGATACAACAACTGCCTTTAAAATAATGCATTAAACCAATTCGACCTTATGTTTGAACTAAGACAGTATGGCCAGCATGCAGTAAGCCATTAGTCTGGCCTTCATGCTGCAAGTCATCATAGTCCTACTATATCGGCTGACAGAGCATGACCACCATGCAGCAAATAATACGAGTCTGACAGATCAAGTCAGCCTCGGCTCCTGACTTGCAACTCACAAGACGACTCACCAGAATCATAAACATGTGCAAAACGATAAACATAATGGCAACGAAACGGGCCGCTGTTTCCCCGACGGCCTCCATTGTCTCATCCATCAGCTTCACCCAGCCCTCCTGGACCAGGATGCTGAACATACACATCAAAGCCTACCAGCACCAAACAATGACACAACACAGGTAAGGTGAGCACAGGTGAAGACAAGTAAAGTTTAGGAAACCTAAGCTGAAGTGCATAAAGGTCAGACAGGTTAAGAAAAACTAAAGCAGAGTATTTTAAGGTAAGGAAATGTAAGCTAAACTAAACAAAGAGAGGTAAAATAAGATTAAAAGTCCGGAAAGCTAGGATAAAGTAAGACACAAATGGGTAGGAAAAGACAAGTAAGAGAATTCAGATATGTTATGGTATGATCAAATCTATAAGAAATATCTCACATGGTAAAGTAAGATAAAATGTCAGCCAAAATAAGGTAAGGTAAGAGCAAGTTACACAGGTAAGGTAAGGCACAGTAAGAAAACTTCTGGAAAATGTCATGCTTCATTGGATTTGAACCCCATTTCCAGCTGTTAAGTCACCACTCAACCACTCAACCAAAGCACCCATTTTACAAGAACACTGTAACATGATAGAAGTGGATATGTAAGCAGCGCTTCTATGGTTGCACACAGCACTCAAACAGATGGCAAAAAGTGCAACTAAATATCAGCTGGGAATTTCTGTATCATAGGGCAGAGGATGAACGTATACTGGCAATTTTCTTTCCTGTCACAAAAAGCAAACTAAATTAAAACAATTCACTTATAACAATAGAAAGGAATTTGTCATATGCTATCTTCAATCATCAGCACATGCCAGTGTCTTTAAATGCATTATCCACTACCAACTGTAGTCTTCAAAACTCGTCAGTCTCAAAAGCACTCTATTCAGATCAGAGTATGAGGCTGAAACTTTCATAGATTCATAAGATTCTTCAAAAGTGCTCTTAACATCCACTTAGTTTTGTTTATTTATCTATGTTGCTCCATACGATATACATTAATACATACATCACACATACAAGCATACATACATACACAAATACAAAAAGAACTGCATTTAATAAATTTTACCCTCCTTCCAAAGTTCAGAAGTGCACACGACCATACAAAAGAGCATCAGTGACACTGAGCAACAGTGTATAAAAAATGTTCTCAAGGTCCATGCACTGTAACCGCTTCACGGAGGTTTGAAACCATACTCTCTGCATTACAACTGTGACTTAAGCTCTTTTCTCTCCCCCCTCAGTGTTCCGCAGGCGCCTGAAGACTGTACTGTTTAACAGTAATTCTATTTGCTCGGGTCGGAAGCACCTCTGGTCAGTTTATCCTCTAAGAGGCACTTTACACATTTATCTTTACAAAATTACAGTTACAAGCTGAGTGCTCTAACCAATCAGCTACCATCTCCCACTTATACATATGTTAGTACACACAATAAAAAACATACAAAAATGTACACATATACAGATACTGTTATCATTATTATAAATTAATAACTTGATATCATGCCAGTGTCTAATGCACAAGGCATCGAAATCAAGCCACAATCAGGTCAATATCCAAAAGATCAGTCCACAAAGACAGAGAGGCATCCTATAGTGGATAAGCAATTTGAAAATATAAGCCTTAAATAAGTTGAGAATAAAATGACACAAGCAACTAAGCAGAATGAAGAGGCATCATCAGCGAAAGGCAGTTGGATGACCTGGTTGAATAATGAAAAGTCAGGGTATTTGATTTTATTCATTGTGGTTGGCCAGACTTCAGCATTTTGTTAACTATAAAACCCCAATTTGAAACAAATCCTTTGCCGAACCGGAAGCCAGTGCAAAAATTTAAGTACATGTGTTATAGGCTCATATTTTAATGTGTTAGTTAAGCTATAGATACGGCTTTGCATACACAAACACACAGTGATACAAAATGAATAAATGAAAATAGATTGGCTGTGTGAAATGATGTGAAAGACACAACAAGTACAGAAACTGTACAAGTATCAAAGCTTAAAAGAAACTTCTGTAGCACTTCAATCAGAACAAGTGATCAGCAAATCAAATTCAAGAATGGTTTTCATGAAAAGGTTAATTTAAACTGTAAAACTGCTGCAAAGCTACAGACCGCATTCAGTGCCAAAGAAAAAGAAGTGTGCTAAGAAAAAGTGCACAAGTGCCATGACTTTAGACTCTCACTAGATGCCATTCAGTTGGAATGGATGAACGGATACATGGACTTGAACTGCACATCAAAAAATAGAGCAAAGCTGTAAATTGCATATTCATCTGACTAAATAAAAAAAACTGGAGACTTCAAAAAACAGCAACAACTCATTTTTTCATGCGTCAAATCGGAGGAGAAGCCATTCACCAATACAGCAACTGTTCTCCATCCTGCCAGATGATATCCCCCCCACAAATGTAATGCAATGAAATGAAAAATCTCACAAGTTGTCGGTGCCACTCAGAGGTCACTTGAAGAAAGACCAGGTCATTCATCAGCAATTATATAAATCAAGACTGTTATTGCAACACTTGTTGTTCGTCAATTTCCAGGGCCAAACTTGAGCCATTATTCTCTTAATAATTCTGTTTGGGGCACTCAGAAATGCAAACCTTCTTAACAAATTATATGCTAAGTCTACTTCACAAAGAACTTTATAATCAGCTAAGTAACTTGCAGAATTCAACAGGTGTGAACTAAGAGCAGGCAGGTTCTTTCAAATCACAAGACTCCATGCTGACCCAATGGTTATATCAATTCAAGCCCAGCTGTGTTTTGTTCTTGTCTGTTCACCACTCTCTCATAAACTGCAGAATAATCTAAGACAAGAAAGACCTTCTTAACCCTTGTCTGTCTTGCAACTGTCAATCATTGAAATCCACCTGCTAACCAGTGATTCAATGCTGTGTAATTAACCGTCAGTATTACACTACCACATGTACACCTTTTCACATGGCTTTAATGTTACAAGGTCAGCAGTATTTCCAGAGCTTCTTCCCAACAGTGCTATAAAAATTTAAACCACACTGCAGTGCATTACACTACACTGAAATTATCACATGGTCAGCCCTGCAGTCTACAATATCGCCTTCTTCACATTTCTTTGTCTACGTTATGGGTTGAAAGCATTCTATATGATCTATATGCTTGATCTTGTCAGGTTGTAAGCACCTACAAGGAGTTTCCTTTCATGAAGTGAAATACAAATTATGTATAACAACTACAATTGCAATCATGATAATGAAGCACAATGTACAACATACAATGACAATTATGTCACACAGTGGTACCAAACTTAAGAATAGTTCAGCCTGCATGACAGAATAGGATTTATCACAGCCTAATATCTCGATAATATCATGTATTGTATTACAACGCAGTTGGTTGTGAGTACATTAGGTTAGCATCAGAAAGACTTTGAATCCTCTTCACCTGGGGAAATGTTGCAAACTTGTGGAAGTCCTTGAAGGAACAAAACAGCTGAAGACTGACACAGGATGTTATGATGAGCAGACACATTGTGAAGAGGATCAGACTGCCAAGTTTCTTTCCTGGACCAAAGATCTATGTGAAACCAAAAAGTTATCTAACTCAAACCATGATCTACTTCATTTTACTGGATCTGATCCAGTCTCACCCCTATCCAATCTATGGTGATTTCATTCAATCAGGTGCATTCTGTTCCAATCCAACATATTTAAGTTAATGTCACTTGATTTTCCAAAGCATAGAGAGCTACCAGTCTTCATTTGAAAATGTGGGACAAACAGCAGATTGGCTAAAAATATCTGGCAGGCAGAGTTAAGCCTTTTTCTGCCTTTGAATGTTGAAAGGGTAAAGATCACGTAATTTGCCAGCAGTTGATAGCAGTCAAGTTAGGTACAGTGCCAAGGGGTGTCCATGATATCTTGCTATATAACTGGCCTATCACTTCACTTTACTTGTTCAAAATTGCAACAGTAAACATTTTGCTATTCTTCTACCTTTCACATGCCTGGAACCTGCTAGATTACTTACTTACTTCTCAAATACTAGTAGCAAAAGTGACATCTACCTTCCAGCAGAAGTCTTCAAGCATTGGCGAGGCCTTTATGAGACGGATGACCCGGATGACCTGGAAGTACGTGAACTGGGTTCTGTAAAATGCTGGAATTATATGAAGGGTTGTACCAGCAACAAGGAGAAGTTCAAACTTGTGAACGGATCGCCGGAAGTAGCCATGAAATCCAAGACACCAGATCTTAAACAACGCTTCCAAGTCAAAGAGAACCGTAAAGACCACCTGGAAAAGCACATGGTATAGATCAGCCCCCTGCAATCTGTGCCGTTTCCCTTATTCTCCTCTTATACAATTTTCTCACATGATTCGTGACCCACAGATGATATCCTTAGAGGAGCACATCTGTGTGTCACCAAGTGTATGCATGTGCCCACTGGTGTGGTCATTTTCTACCTTGTGAATCATCAGGCAATACAACTAAACAGGACACAAACAGAAAGTTTTGGAGCAAAACGTTTTGGAGGTTCCTAGATTGGTGCTACATAAATGTACAGAGACATTCACACACAGAAACATACATACATGATCCATTTTTATAATCCACTCTCATGCACCCAATCCAATCGAGTTTAATCCAACCTAATCTAATATATTAAACTCCTATACCAATCACTGCAATATGTATAGTGCAACAGTCAGTCAGAGGTCGCTAAATAAAATGAAGAGGCAGGGAAAAACCAAGACTTAGTACAGCCAAAATTAGACAAAGATATCTATGGACACATAATATAAACAGCATCGAAAGGATCCTCTTTAAAAGTCATAATCTAAAAGCCAAGACAGACTCTGCAGAAAGAATGTGCACTGGATGAGAGATTCAGTACCCGGGACCAACCATCAAAATAGTCAAGGTGAGGTGATCCAGTGCATGGATGTGTGCCTACGTATTTGCCAATTATGTTTTGGAACCTATCCGTTAGTGAAAATGCATCTATCAAATCACAAGGTTTTGCATACAATCTGACAAAACATGTTGAATATCAATAGTCAAAATTTTACATGATGCACGAGGAATTTTGGAGACTGTTACTCTTGCACACCAATAGCAGTCTCTAACATTCCTATATATTTGAACTAAGTGACTTTTACCTCTGCATAATAGTAGCCATTGATCGTATAGTATGGATCGATTGTTCTATGATCAAAGTGCATTGTCGCCACAAAGATTGCATTGGCAAGAACAAGAAAAAGGATGAGAATGTGAAACCAGGCCATTTTGAGAATGCGCTGGAAAAATGGAGGAGCAAGGCCTCGTGGTTTGCTCTCATCAATTGTTACCATCCTCCATCCTTCAGTGTCGCAAAGCAAGACCTGTAAACAATTAGAAACATAACAAAATTACAAAGCTCCACAAGCAAGAAAGCATGAGTCAATGAGGGAGTGCGTCAGTCAATCAGTCAGCAGCCAGTCAGCCCTACTCAGTCAGTAAGATTACCACATGAGTGTCAGCTGGGTCTGTCAAACTGCTTTGTCCCAAACTAAGTTGGCAGAATATCCCTCTGCTCCATGATTCACTGCAACCCATTTGCAACTGAGGCTTCTTGCATCATCAAAAGGCAATGCTGTACTCAATAAACGACAGAACCATTTTAACCAGGAATGATCTCCCTCTAGACATATTGCTCCTGGTTGGTGGTCACTTTCTTACTCAAATCAAGTTGGGAGTGCCTCTAAGAAAGTACAGAACCTTTAAAACAGGATAGTACTGAAAGAATCTCTGCCAGCTCCCATATCTCGTCTGTTAATACAAGCACTCCTTCGCTCACCCTCTCTCTGCAGCTTTTCACTCAAGACTGAAAACCGAAATCTTCAAGCTATCCTATCCTGCTTCTGCACCAGCACCATCTCATCAGCACCATCCCTAACGATTTCCAACCACAGCACCATGCTGTCTCCCACCCTTGATCCCCGTTTTCTGACCTGGCACCAAAACTGACCAAACAACGTGGCTCTTGCGGACTCGATTTCAAACAGTGCTGGTGAATAAGCTGGTCTCCCTGAAGCAGCTGTTGTGTGGCACAGAGAAGTTTCAGACATTTACATTAACAGGAAACTATTTGACATGACATTACTCTTAAAAACTAATGGAAGTTGTTCCAAATTCCAGGAAACAGTAAGGAAGGGAATGAGCAAGCATATCATTAACACAGCAGAGTAAGTTGACCAGTCAGTCAGTGACATAGGTGGTAAAAACAGAAACAGGCAAGAAATTAGGAGAAAACTAATTAAATAAATAATGGAAAAAGGTAAGAAAATAGGAGAAAAATGTGTCAGTTATCTGGAAAGTCTGTGTTTGAGTCAGCCAGAATTACCTGAGATGAATCTGAATCTGTTGTTCCACTTCTTGAGCCCCACATCTGTTGGAAGTGAACGCGAATCTCGGCAAAAGTCTCAATTATAACCGCAATGAATACATTCTGTGCCAGAAACAAAAACCCATCTCAATAATGATATCAACGATCACAATCAGTGTCTGTAAACCTAATGATTAAATATGACATGCAGTGAATTGCTGATCATGTGGCATGCTTACCGAATGGATCACAGTCATAGAGTGAAAATAATATCTCATTGTAGAACAATTTGTCAGATGGTTATAACTGTTTTCATGCTACCACTTTGGCTAACCTCAGCACCACAGCTCTAAGAATTATTCCAGCATGAGGAATAATTCTCAGAGATGTAGTACTCAATTCTCTCTAGTGCCATTCAGATCTATGCTAAAAACTCATCTGTTTCAGCTTGCCTACCCGCTGTAGCTTCAACACTCATTTCTCTCACTTATTGGATTTTGAGCTTGCTCCTCTAAAGGATCATGATTCTGACTGCAAGTTCATTTGAAGCAACTATCAATTGATGCTTTATGCATTACTATAACAGTGCTTTAGACGTTATTAGATAAGAAGAGGCAACTTTTAAGAATAGGAGTTACGACATCATGGCACTCTGTTACTGGCATATGACACCAAAGAGGGAAGAATGGCACATAACCACCAAGTGTTGTAACAGGACATCAATGCACTCCTTCAGCAGAAATGTTGGGATCGAGTCAAACAAGCATGATTTAGTTGGTGGCTTCAGGGTAACAGGACACATCTCATCAGCAGTATAAACGCAGCAATTCTCCATATCAGTGGGGTTGTTGTTGCAGACCTCAGATACCAGATAATCAACCGTACTTGTCTTCAAGGACGAAACTCTGTGTAGAACTTTTTGAAGCCCTCTGCTAAGAGCGTGACCTGCTGTGTCAAGTCTCTGCTGCTGGCCTTATTTCAACTCAGCAGTTCAGACATGAAGCACCATAGCGTTGATGGACTGCCACATTGGACAGCAATCCACTTACTCCAGTACCGATTGTCCTTTAACCTGTAGTCAGCACATTTCTTACACATCACCAAAGTCCACTTTTGCCTGTCCGCAATCATCTTTGACTTTCAGTATCGCCTCTCCAGTGCCTGGCAATTCCAGCAAAAATTGTTTGGCATTCAGCATCAAACCACAGAGACGATGGTCAGCTGCGAACCCAAATAGTGTGCCGGAGCAAAAAGTATGACATCAATCATGCATGTAAATTTGAAATTCATGTACATAATCAGAAATGCGACCAAATTTGTAGATTCCAACAACATGCCTAGCAGCTGCATGCAAACTGCATTCCAGCTGCATCATGTGCCCACTTGTGAAACTTGCAGAGATGGCACAACAGTAGTCGATTTCAGTGCAAACAAAATTAATAACAAATCTGTAATAATATGGGATGGGGATCAAAATGAAATAAAAACTACGAAATAAAACTCACTTTGACAAGCCAGGCGAGGAAAAATATCATGGAGATGAAAAAGACATAACCTCTCCAGGAAGGCAAACTGTCTATGGCCCGATACATGATGAACACCCAGCCCTCCTGGGACGCTGCCTCGTATACAGTGAAAAAACTTGTTGCTAAACAAAACAATAAGAATTAAATCACCATCAAACATGAAACCACATTAAAACTTCATACACCGATTTTAACTTATTCTGCCTCAAAAACTCATAACTAACAACACTAAAAAACTGAATATATAACTACATTAAATTCTCAACGATTTCCAACATCATTTAGGTTAATGATGGGTGTTTTGAGAGATTCTTAGAAGGTGCTATAAAGTACCAAGATACATGGAGAGAAAGATTTGTAACTTAAATTACTTTAAACGGACTTAAATTACTTAATTACTAAGTTAAATTACTGAAACCATGCTATAAAAACGTAAGTGTCAACGATGCAGACTGCCATGACAGGGAGTTATAATTAATCAGATATTTAAGAAAATGTGTCAAATTCATAAACGTCAAATTCATAAACCAAATGCATAAACTCTAGTTGCAGTGCAGAGCCAATTAGCTTTAAAGATAAAGAATCCTTTCAAAGTCAACAACCAATGTTCTTTGTAATCATGGCTAAATGAAACCAGAATTATTTGTACAAACCCATCAACCCAAGTAACCATTGATACACAAAATAAGAAAAGAATTCTCAAAAACTCCATTAATAAATGCTTCAAGAATAATGAAATGTTGAAAGGTTAAGCTAATTCACGAAGCATTAAAATACATTCAGCAAATACAAAAGCATTTTAATACCAAAGAACATTTCCAGTTGTAAAAAAAATTAAGAATCTTTACCAACCAAACTCATCGAATCCATTGAAGCCACGGTCACTGCGTGACAATTCAAGCGCAAGGCAGACCATTCCACTTGGACACTGGTAGCCAGAGTTATCATGCGGAGAACAGTATGTGTCCGGAATCGCCAGGTCATTTGCAGAAACATGGCTGACAAGAACAGGAAGCATAAGATCAACAGATAAAACAAAGTCTTCTCAGGGCCTGTTTGTACGTTTAACAGGCTAGGTAGAAGTTTCTCTATGAAAACTAAAAAACACAACCACAGATAAACAGAACCACTCTACAATAATTATGCAATTACCAAACATAAAAACAAAACACAGTTTGAGAACTAAAAGGCATATATTGATATATGTGAATATATTCATATTCATATAAACAATAAACAACTGTGTGTGCTTACTCTATGAATGAATACACCAATCAGTATGTGTTGGCAGAAACTTGAATTGTAAAAGACATACAGTGCACTCTGTCCAGTGTTACAGAACTGTACAGAATAAGAAACGCTGCATTGCATCACGTTGTGTTGTGCAGCAAAGTGTCTTATTGTAATACTCTGTGTGGTATTGTAATTGCATTTCAATGCATTACATTCTATTGTACTGTATTTAATTTTAATTTTTAATTTTTCTGCACCAACCGTGGGTCTGTGCCGTTTCGTACGCAGTGGTAATTCATTTCACCGAAGAACTGAACTCCCAGAATTCCATACAGTGACATAAAGAACAGGAAGAAGATTGTGACATTGTAGATCTGTTGACTTGAACGCCTAGACATTAAAAAGCACAACAGTCATCAGCAAACATTCAGAAAGTCAAAATCCAACAAAGAACAGGAAGCAGTTCTGCTACAGCAAGCCCTTCATACTGTCAGCATCTTTCCACTTCCTCTCAAGACTCCGACTTTTCAAACACGTCCCAAATATGCACATGTATTATAATGAAATATGTTACATTACAATCAAAGGATGTCATATTCTACGCCTAAAGCATAAGCCCTTGCTTCAAAATACAACCTCTGTAACTGTGGGAAATTGGAACAGAAACTGCAGGACAGATATTGTACTAAAAGCACAAAACAGCATTTCTTAAAAAACTGCACTTAAAAGCTGATGTATGCCACCATAACAAAATGGCATCAACCTAGGAAAATCTTGACGTCGAGTGCAATAGAGTTTGATTTAATAAACACTTACTTGAAAAATCTAAAACTTACTAAAGCCACTACTGTGCAACACGCCAGGTCAGCATGACTATTTTATAGCGACAGGAAGCTCATAAATAGCAAAGAAGCTCACTTAAAAATGGACTCAATACGAGTCTTTGGAAGCTGAAACTTGAGAAAAACTCTGAACACTCGAACAAGTATCAAAGGCCGAGGAGCTCGTATAATAGACCAGCGAGAATATTGACCTATGACCTTTGTGATTTCAAATACCTGTTGCACAAATATACAACAATGATTATTCACAATTTCACAATCCTTACAGGAAAACTGGAAGTATAATTAGCAGCCTGCAGTTTGTTCTGCACTAATCTGATCTTTCATTTTAAACTTTCAAAAATTGCCTTCTTCACAGAACTGTTTGGTGTCTTCAATTTTATTGTACCTTGAAACAGCTAAAAGAACAATGAGTACAAAATACAGAATTAACCATTTTGCTTCATGCAACAATAGGGTCTTGAATGCAAAAAAACATCACTCTGGATTTTCATTCCAAAGCTATGGGTCAAATTAGTATCAAATTATCATATTCCAAAATGGTCCATGTGACCTGAGAACATTAGCTTATTAAAGCATGATGAAAACAGCTCAAGTCTGAAAAATTTCTAAGGGTTACCTGGGCCATAGTATTTAACTTTCTGACAATCAGAGGAAGACCATGAAAGCCAAGTTTTTCACCCAAACTTTGGCAATTTTTGAAGTCCCTGATAACTAAAAAGGCCTAAAAGTGTTTAACGCTGTTTTGAAAATATGGGATGCTCTACTGGCTTCAGCATTTCAGTAGTTAGAATTTGAAAGATGAAATAAAAATTCAATAAAAATTTCAAAATATAAGAAAAAACATTAAATAAACAAAAAATGCTATATAAAACTGTAAATGAAACAGAAAGCTAATGTTTTAATGAACACAAACTTTTTAAATCAGCAGAAAATTATAAATAAAATATCATAAAAGGCAAGTTACCTGCAGCATAGCAGACACCCATAAGCAGAGGACCATGATACCATCAAACTGGCACCATTTGTCCTTCAGATATGCACTGTCTCCCTGTTACAATATCACATCATAGACTATAGATAAAAATGAAAGTTACTGTGAAAATTTCATTATGGCAAAGCAACACAAATTATATCCCAATATTCTGAATATAAAAGATAGCTTTCTCCTGCACCGGGATATTCCTTATTCCACTGAAATACATAACAGGACTAACAAAAACAGCAAAAACAGCTCAAAAATCATTTTCTCTCTAACTAAGCCACACCGTTTTAGATCTGCTACATAACCACATCACAGCATCTCCGAGAGGTTCTTAGAGGTGCTGCATAAGTGCTCAGATACGTGCATACCATACAAACATACCAGTGTACATGCATGGAAAGAGGCTATGGAACAACCAAACAGTATAACTGCTTATGTTTTTTGCTGCTTAGATGTATTTAACTTTCTGACAATCAGAGCATGACTAGGTAAATAATGCTTAGGTAGATAATTAGAGTATATTCGTTTTAGTACCAAAATTTTATAATCATACGTAAAAAGCTTGTAGGTCCTAAACTTCATATGTACACTGAAAGTCCGCAAAAAATTAAAACTATCATACTCAAAACTGATGAGAGAAATACAGCAAAAAATTAAGTTTGAAAAACCAAAAAAATAGGCTTACCTTGATGATACCACGAATGTGCATTTTGGCAATCATTTCGGCGCTGAACATAAAGGTCACAACCAGGTCGATGGTAAAGGTCACGTACATGAGATAGGAGTAAAGTTCAAATGTTTGGGGTGTGTTCATGCTGACACTGATGAGGCTGAGCAGAGCACACCCACGAAGAATCCTTCGCACCAAGAGCTTGTTCACCCACTCAATGTCGGTGTTTTCATTCAAGTTTTCATCTGGGCCGAAGTCAGCCATGGCAGCGTTTTCACCCCGAACGCTCTGTTTTCTTGTAAGCATGTTAACAGTGCAGTGCAGGTGACCAAGATTCACGGGATATTCATAGAATTTGATCTTTCATGCCTACCACTGTCTTGGTTTCACCAGCAACTCGTTTCTTGCCGACTTGACTACAGCAACTCACTTCTCATTGGTACTGCTAAAAGTAATTTGCACAAACTACAAATGATTCAAAATTCTCTCACCAAAGCCATTACATTAAGTATTAAGTATCAGCATATCACTCCAGTACTGCATTCATTACACTGGTTTTGCCCATCGTGCAAAGAATTAAGTTTAAAATCGGTCCTATAATTTACAAGACATTACATTTGGATCAGCCAACATTTCTCTGCTCCTTGCTCACCCCTCATACCAGCAAATAGTGCACTCCGACTTTTGCAGTGAAAAACAACAGTGCAGTATTGGGCTCCGATGCATTATAATTGGTGGCTGGTCCAAGGCTTTGGAATTCACTGCTTAGTTCTGTGCATTCTGTCGGTTCGATATTGTCGTTTAGAACTAACTTAAAACTCGTCTGTTTCACCTAGTTTGCCCACTGTAGCCTTGACTTCTGGTTTCTCAGACTTACAGGATTTCGACCTGGGTTCTCCAACGGATCATGGTTTTTGACTGCGAATTCATCTGAAGCGACCTTCGATTGATGCTTTATGCATAATTATAACGGCGCTATAAAAGTCATAGGATCAGATTACATTAGATACGGTAGGCTTTATAGTATTTAAAGGTTTTTTGAAAAGGTGTCATTTTGATCAGATATGGCTAAATTCACGCTGGACTATACCGAACAGTCTTCGTGCAGCGATATTTCGCCAGATGCCAAGTTCATATTAAAACGGCGCTAAAGAAGTTTTTATTCCGACCGATTACATAACTAAGTTTCCTCACGGTCTTAAGTTGCGCTTAAACGTAATGGTATATGACAAATCTATCATGACTCGAATCATTAAATAACAAATCACTTACGAGGTGTTTTAAGTGGACAAATAAGTATAATAATTACATAGGAACCTGCTTCTCTGGCGTCAATATCCATCGTTTTATGCTCAGCATCATTATATCAGCACCAGCATCATTCTGGCCGCACGCATCAGTTGTAAGTTCCCGGATTTAAACTAGGTCGGGTCACCGAGCGGTCAGTGCCTGCCTACGTACAATCCTCTGAGCGTGCTCGGTGTATACCCGGAGTCATGATCTGTCGACTCATCGAAACCACATTGGTCACTCTGACTGTATATGTTTCGTATTCTCCGTTTGGTGTCTAAATCGGCATCGTCATCACTGACATGTGCTTTCACATAAAATAATAGCTACGTCTATCCGACTTTTTTTTACTCTGTAAGCATTCCTGTGCGTTCCATGAACCACGACTTTGCTTAACTCTCGCATTCCGGACTCTAAACAGCATACACTCCGAGTATTCTCTGAACGTGTTTCGTCTGCAGGTGGAACAGACCCAGAGACAACATGAATATTAATATTCATTGTGTTTGTGACATGTGGTGTCATGTGTTTTTTGGTACTAAAAAGTTAGTTATTTGCTCACAGATTATGTCAATGGTTTTAGCAAATCTTTGTTTCTAATGCTTTTATTTGTTGTGTTGATAAACACAGATTCAGGCATGATTGATTATACTTAGATTCACTTAGCTACATAGTTATTACTTATTTACTTACAGGCATGTGTGCATACATACAGATATACGCGCATACTTAGGTACATGCACACATACATAAATACATACGTGCATGAATACACTTGCATGCATACACATGCATGTATTCACATCAGGCTTAAACATGCATGCATGCATCAATATTACTTATGTCCAATGCTTGCTTTTTCTTTAACTCGAGTCTCCGAAGGCAGGGTGACTAAAACTTAGTTTTCATCACCGCTGCTTCGAATTTACTCATGGTGATCTGGGCAATGATAGCGTCGCGATGTTCCTACTTCTGTACGTAATTAGTTACCAAGGGCATGCGTGGCCATGCCTTCAAACTTTGCAAATCTCAACTACGTATTTATTTCCATAAATGTTTCTTCTCTAGCCCAATTGTTAATATCTGGAACCAGTACCGTCCATTGTGGCTCCACCTACACCTTTAATACTAGCTCTTCTGTCCGCAATTTAGGTGCAGGCCTAATATTCGACCAAAACCTCGCCTTTCCTTATCATACAATACAATACAACTAAAATTTGTTAATGCCCTCTTTACAAAGTTCAGAAGTGCATTTGAAGCCGGGTTATGCGAAGTATAACTAATCTTTTCCCGCTCTTGTTTCTTGCATATCCGTGACCATCGCAGAATCTGCACAGTGCTTTACTTCAAAACTGTATCTACTATTGCCGCATTTATAGTCCATTCAAAACTTGACTACTGCAATTCACTTTTCCTGAATGTCGTAATCGTATCGTAACCTCGAGAATTCTACAGAACCCAATGAAAGCCACGTCATGGGACCAGCTTCTTCACAGGCGCTCATCTTTAACATTAATTCTGAAAATCGATCAATAGCCGTAGCTACTCCACCACTCTGGAATAAATTCCCACCAGAATTATGACAATTTTCTTATCCATCATACAAACTCACCATCACTTTACTCCTTGCAAATCTCTGCGCAGGTCTTCCACTCAAAGCTGAAAACACTCCTCTTCCGCAGATCCTATCCTGATTTCTCTTCTTCCCCTTATCTATTCTGCAGCTCCAATTCCAAACACCACCCACCGTAGCCGTCTGACTGCCTGCCTGACTCTTGGATCTTAACCTGGAACCGAACCCTTCTTGCCTATTGATTTTGTTTTGACTGAGCACTTGTGAATAAGCTGGTTCCCGCGACTAGGCTTTCGTTGGGCCCTGTATAAATCTCGAGTTTTGCGATTGTTTACCATACGATCAAATAATTGGGCTATATGAGTTTCGTAGCAACGGTCTAACTTTTGCTAACTCTGCTGACGTGTGGCTTCGTAAGATCACGTGACCATAGAGTATTTCCAGTCTTTTTCTTATTGCGTGTCAGTGATGGTTAGGAAATAGGATGAGAATAACAGTTTAAATTGCCATTTTAAATCTGTAATTTAGACATTTCGATACTACTAGTACTCGGCTTGGAAATATTATGGGAAGTGAGTATAGTAGAAAAATATTGGTTCCTACGATTTCGATAATTTATGACCTGTTTTCTACATTTTACTGTTGAGCTCAGTACTGCCTACGTGTCCCTCCCAATTGCACCCATATGGGGGTTGTGAACTCTTGGTAAGGGGTAGCAACATTCCCAGATTTGATCCAGTAATATTGGTTCATTCTGCGAGATTACCAGCTAGCGAAATTACGATCTGCTGATTACTGCATCATTAGTTTGGCAGATTGTGACGAGACTAAGTTTGGGGCAACACACGATTACACCTGTGATTAACTCTGTGATATGTTGTCTTCAGTGAAGCAAGTGTAATTTTGACACTTTTAAAGTAAAATAATTTCTGTAAATCTCTACTGAGAATTCATTTCTTGGAGTTAACATTGTTTTACATAATGAATCTACAGTGAGTTTTTTTTATACAAAACAAGAAACGAATCATGTGGTTCTTAAATTAGTGGCATACAGATGGTTGTCACATGTATAAATTCAAGATTTGCCAGTTAATTCTCAAGAACGGCCGCTTGAGGTCGTCCTATTTATAAACATTGCTACCCCAGAGTCTGAGAAATTAGAGCATTGCATACTACCAGAAGGACTTCCAAATAAATGAGTAATCAGTAAGTAACAGACTAACACCAAGTATTTAAAATACTTTTATTGGTGTCAATAAATGAATAATTTCGCAGAGTAACACAAAGTTTTTTCAGTATACTGCTGTTGGTGTTAACAAATTAAGAAACTGGGTCAGCGTATTTCAACACTGACAAATAGTTTTTGTGGTGCCGCACATGTCATTGTGGGAACCACTTATGGATCACTCACTCCTTTATTGGGAGTCTTTTGGGTAAGTGGCATTGTTGTCAAACATATGTCGAGGCGAAGAGCTGGGACTGAAGCTTGGCAAACCCAGAAATGAGCTATTTACACTTTGGGTCAACCATGAAGAGCATGGTGAAATAATACAAGTTTTAAATTTTTGTATGTTTTCAAACAGTTGTTATTTTATTTTTATTTTAGTCAAATTTTTGGAATTCGTGAAACCGTTCTGTGCGGTCATACCTGAGGTTCAAAAGCCTGAACGAAAGGTGAAGCTATTTTTTAATTACCTGCCTGAACTTGCTTTTGTAACTTGCTCTGGAGTAAACATGTACTGTCTGTTTGTTTCTATTAATTTCAGCAGCTTGGAAAACTCACCTTAATATCCATCTTAGATTTTTCAGTAGATTCTTTTGAAACAGACATTTTATTTGAAAATAAAGACTCCAGGTAACTGACAGTGGAGAACATTTACATTGAACATCTATGTGGCATACGTATGAAAGCGGGAAATTATGTGACTTCTGGTCTGCTCTTTGCATTGTGGCAAGTAACAGTAATGGAATCATTAGACAAATTATGCTGCAGTGTTGTTGGTGTTCGTGCCTGCCTGTAAATAGACTAACAGAAGTAGACTTGACACTTCAGTGCCACCTTTTTAGAGCCATGTTTGTTATTGCCTTAGTGTGTTCTGCGTAGCAGGAGTGCAGATGTTCAAACTGTTTTGATGTTGCATACATATTTTAACTTTTAAATAGGATCATAGTGAAAATAGTCGCTAAATATGATAGAATATTTTTAATTTGACAGAGATCTTGTTTATTGGGGATTCATGCAGTGAAAGGAATATCGTAAAGTCAGGGAATTGCATCACTTACATTTTGACCCTTGGGTTATAACTATCACTGTTCAAAATCAGTAGCAGTAAATCTTGATAGCATGCCGTTGTGTATATCTTGTGCAAGAGTCTTGACCAAGTTCTGAGAGTTTACTATCTCCAAAAATTCCTTTCAATTTCAATTTTTTAAAAGTTTCTACAGGGTTTATTGGATGTTGCATGTTCTAGTAACTTTTTTTTACTCTCAGCTGTTTACTCGGTCAACTTACTGTTGAAAATTTGACTTCTGTTTATAACTGGGTTTTCCCTGAGGAGCTTCCTCATTTTGCAAGCTTTTTGATCAATTCTGAAGTGGATGATTGTTGTTTACACTGAATTCTGTTATCTTAAAAGGAAGAAAATAAGATAAATTACATCCAATTTTATAAAAATATTAAAAATTTTAATTTGGTTGCTGAAGAGTAAGTCCGTATTGTGTAAGATATTTTATGGTAATTAACATGATGAGGCAAATGTTTGTTGGTTAAGACTCGATTGTTTTTTAATTTGGCTTCAGATCCAGTTTCGTGAGAAGGTACTATGGACAGCCATCACTCTATTTATCTTCTTGGTTTGCTGCCAGGTATGTTTCTGTTATCATTGCTTTTAATTACTAAAATAATTTAAAGGACAAATTTGTTATAGCTATAAGATGTGAGCAATGCATTGGCCAAACAACAGTTATGTATAGGATGTTGTAGAGCCTGTTCTGGTTTATCATCTCAATTACATAAATGCAGAATAGATAATTTTGTCTAACATTATATAAATTAGATTAAATTTAGTTACATACTTTGGTACAGGCTAAATTTGAGCTTAATAAATAGAATAGTCTTTCACCTTTCAGTTTTCTTGGAACACTTCAGAGACAGTTAATTTTATAAATTATTACTCGTCGGTTAAATTTTTAAAATGAATTCGATGGATAACTGTTGCACATTTCTGTTTTCTTGTAGAAGTATTAATTCATTTACTGTGTTATTTTAGTCTAAAAAAGCAGTTATAGAGCTCTTTTTTAGGCACTGAAAGTGTTCTGTATAAATGCTGCACCATTTATTTTTGATGCAGGTTATTTAAGCACACATGTGTTTCTGTTTCAGATACCTCTGTTCGGCATCATGTCGTCAGATTCTGCCGATCCATTCTACTGGATGAGAGTCATCTTGGCTTCCAACAGAGGTATAAATATTTATTTATTGTTATTTGCATGATTAATTCATCGATTTGATTTACCATTTGAAGCAAACAAGCTAGTGTGAGGTTAGCTTCAAAGTGAATCGTATTTCTTGATGCTAATGAATTTTTAAGTTATGGTGATTTACTGTTTATTATTGTAATTGTGATTATAGCATTTCTGTGATTTAGGTACTCTGATGGAGCTGGGTATCTCGCCAATTGTAACATCAGGTCTTATAATGCAGCTCTTGGCTGGTGCCAAAATCATTGAGGTTGGTGACACTCCAAAAGACCGAGCACTCTTCAACGGAGCCCAGAAATGTAAACAGTCACTCATCAGTCCTCAGTTTTAACAGTTTCTTTTGGTGTTCGGCAGCCCATGTAGAGATGCAGCAGCCTGTGATATTTTGAAATATATGCATTTTGTGTAGTTCTGAATTCTGTGTAAAGGAGTTAAAATTTAGTCAGCTGAACTGAGCAACTGCTCAACATGCAAATCCACCAAAGTGTGACTTGATTAACTGTATTGGATTTGTTATGAAGTTTAAACTTATAGTGACCTTTATGTAACTAAGTAAGTAATGCATTTGTTAACACACCATATGTCCATCGACTGAGCGAGGAATCATATGTGTACATGTACAAGTTTTAATTGGGGTACTAAACAATTGTGTGGGTTACATGAAATAAAACACTATTATTACTGCAAATATTTGTAACGTACACAAAGTCACACAAATGTGAATTTTAGGTTAAACATGTGATGTATTTTCTTGTGATATTTCTCATAAGACATTTAATGCACAGTCTAACATATGTTCCCCAAAGGTCCTGCTCCTGGATAAATTATAATAGATAAGATAATAATAGATCCAGAAAGTGTATTTAGTTAGGTGGTACACTTGAACTTTATAGGTTTATAAGTGTTGTCAACAAATGATGTAGTGTTGCTGGATTTTAGTGTTTGGCATGGTTATCACGGTTGGCCAATCGATTGTTTATGTCATGACTGGAATGTATGGAGCACCATCGGATATTGGTGCTGGCGTTTGCCTCATCATCATTATCCAGGTATGAATTGATTATTACAGTTGCTTGTCCTTTGACCTTAGGAATTTCAATAGAACCATATATTCAAGTGTGTAATCGTTACTGTGATTTCTGTTCAAGTGAGGCTACATTAGTGTTCAATTACATCATTTATTTTATATCACACTTTTGCTTTTGGCTTATTTATTTTATTAACACCCTTTTAAATGTTATTGTTTCTGTTCAAAGCTCTTTGTTGCCGGCCTGATAGTTCTGCTTTTGGACGAGCTCCTTCAAAAGGGTTATGGTCTTGGATCTGGTATTTCCTTGTTCATTGCTACAAACATATGTGAAACAATTGTCTGGAAGGCATTCAGTCCAACAACTGTTAACACTGGTCGAGGTCAGTAACAATCCAATACAGTTAAAGGGATAAAGGGACTTCTGCGATGTTAGTGCATGATTCAAGGAGAACATTAGTGTAGTCAGAAAGCTTGTCCTTTTAAGCCTTTGAATGCTGGAACTTGGGTGGACCAAAATATTGCAAGTTATATGTTTGACTTTAACCAGGATGATCATGCAATGGAAATATATATCAGCATAGATGCTGAGTTACATTGTGACTGATTTCCTAGATCATGTTCTCTTTTATGTATATGTTTGGAATACCAGTGTGTACCAAGTAAACTGATGCTAAACTGTTAAGTAGAGAGTTACATGGGGACAGAAATTATCCCCAGTCCTTCCTTGTGGTCTGTCTTCATCCCAAGTTGATCCACATCAGATCTGTCCTCATCCCCAACTGTCCCCATCAGTTGCATCCCTGTCCCAATGAAGTAAAACCGCATGTTAATAATGCTAACTGCTCATGCATACTAAACAGTTATATTAAAGTCTTAAGTTTCAAAATATAGCACACTTCAAAAACTACTATTTATTTAGTCTTAATAAAGAGTTAGGTCCAGTAGTCCATCACCATAATAAAAAAATATACTATTAAAGCTGTTGAGAAAAAGAGGTCCCTAGACAGTCTCTGGATGCTCCGCAGGCTATGCAAATCGGTCATTACTGCAAACTGGTCTTCTCTGTTAATTTGTTTTTTTTAAATTCCTCTGATTCTTTGACAAGACACTATTCAAGCACAGGGAAGATCATAATAGAGTTTTCCATGTGTTATACCAACTGGTAGCATTCCTTCCTCAAAACTTCCAAAGACTTCTCCTTTAACAATAGAAAATGGTTGACAATCTGCAGCACACAGCATAACAATATTATTAACCGTATCAGATATTTCTACAGTACAAGCTTCTTGGTGTTGCATGGGGGAATGGCCTTTATAAAATCTGAATGTTTAGGTATGTGACAGTTCTCAGGACCAATTTTCAAAATGCAACTTGTTCCATTTTTAGACTTCCATTTTAACACCGTTTTGCAGTTTGCACGAAGAACAAATTGACCGAAAACACTGTCCACACAAACCTTGAGGAAAAAAGTCAAACATCACTCATTCATTTGTTCTCGATGTAACTAATAGGCCTGCAGTGTAACTTTACTTATCCATTTTTATCCATTACTAAGGGTATGCAACTGCTATCCATTACTAAGGGTATGCAACTGCCAATCTTGCCTTAGTCAGAAAGCAATAAAAGTTAGAATCAAAATTGTTGCAAATGTGCTTGCTGCAAATGCAGAAATGCTGACTGGAAGTTGGAAAGACATCAAACATTAAAGCATTTCAGTGATATAGCGCGATAGCATGACATTGACCTGCAGGCCCATTAACATAAAAATAATTATTTGATACAATGTTAAAACCATTTTTTCACGGTAATTACCATGTTTTTTTCAGTCCCCAGGCCTTTGATACATTCCTGTGGTATTGTTGTCGCTTTTTACACCCTTACCGCAGATTTTACTACATATTGCGTCTTTTCCCATTACCATGTCACTCTCTGCTGTCAAGCCATGTAAGAAAGCTTTTTATGTTTTTAGTGTTGTTGCATATACACAGCAAGTTATAAGTTTAACTGTTGATGATTGTAGGAACGGAGTTTGAAGGTGCAATTATTGCACTTTTCCATCTCTTGGCAACGAGACAAGACAAAGTTCGCGGCCTTCGTGAGGCCTTCTATCGCCAGAACCTGCCAAATCTCATGAACCTTCTGGCCACAGTTGTTATCTTTGGTGTTGTCATCTACTTTCAGGTCCGTTGGTAACTTGGCGGTTTCATTTATATCATCACCGGTTTCTATTTAACGGAATATCTGTTTTGAATTGGCACACTGGCTGGTAGCTGGAGCATTAGCCTTTCACTCTAGTCATTATTACTGAACTGCCAACATCATCAGCTATGTTAGGTAGAATGCTTTTTATTTAATTTGAAGAGGCTGTCAGGCCATGCGAGTTGTAAGAACCAGGTGTCCAGTGGATTGCTGCTGTATACCTGAAAGTTCTAAAAACCTGTGACCCTATGTTTTAGGACTAGTATAGATGCTGAGTATGAGAAACTCAGTTCCAGTTGCTTCCCATCATCCACTTAGAACCTGATCTTGTCTGACTTGTCTCACTGACTTTCATACACTTGGATATCTTGCTGCACTATCATCTGGCAGCTGAATAGATGTGTCTCAGATACAAATACGTTTCTAGGTAACACTGTTCACAAATTTTCATAATACTACTAATAACTGTTCATCTGGGTTTTTTTGATAACAGGGATTCCGTGTGGATTTACCAATCAAGTCAGCCCGTTACCGAGGACAGTACAGCAGCTATCCAATCAAGCTATTCTACACATCCAATATTCCCATCATTCTCCAGAGTGCCCTTGTCTCAAACCTTTATGTCATTTCTCAGATGTTGGCAACCAAATTCAGTGGCAACTTCTTGATAAACATGCTCGGAGTTTGGGCGGTGAGTTAATATTCTCTTGTCATGTTCTAATGAAAATATTATATAACAAGACTCTGCTGGTATAATATGTTCAGATACATATGTGTACATGTATACGCTTTAAAATTGTTTAATTTAGTAGCTTTGAGATGTGCTTGTTTTGCATGCTTGTGTCCATGCATATGTATTTGTGTTTTTAGGACCTTTTTTAGCTCCTTTATGTGTTAATATTACTAACAGTGCAGCCAGTGTCCAGAGATCATGTTACCATGCACCTTTTGGATGCTGATTTTTGAAGAGAATTCTTTTCCTGCTGTAGTTTTACTTCATAAAGTTTAAGTGTCTGTTATATTCTGTTTAGGACGTTGGTGGTGGTGGCCCTGCCAGGTCGTACCCAGTCGGAGGGTTGTGCTATTACCTCTCTCCTCCAGAGACGTTTCAGCATGTGCTTGAGGACCCCATTCATGCCGTGCTCTACATTGTCTTCATGCTCGGCTCCTGTGCGTTCTTCTCCAAGACATGGATTGATGTTTCAGGGTCCAGCGCAAAGGATGTAAGCAACTGGTGACAATCTTGTGATTTTGATTGTGTTAGTGATTAACACATGGCCACAGAGTTTTAGGTTCTGCTTGAAATTAAAACAGTTAAACGTGTCCAACAGCTGAATGTAGTTTCTTGCTGGCTATCAAGCCATAAAGCTACGTTAAATTTGGATTTAGATTTAGTTTTTGGATGAAGTGGAATCAGAATTTGTAAATAGTGTCTTACATCTCTTTTACATTGATTTGATTTCCGCTCTCCTTATATATGCTGTGTAGTTGTGAACTGTGGTTTCAGTATTACATTATGGACTTAGAATATGTTTTTTAACATTTAATCTTTATCTGTATAGTAAGGTGTTCCATGTTTATGTTGCAGGTTGCTAAGCAGTTGAAAGAGCAGCAGATGGTCATGGCTGGTCATCGTGATGCATCAATGATTCGAGAGCTGAATCGGTATATACCAACCGCTGCTGCATTTGGTGGGCTGTGCATTGGGGCACTGTCCGTTTTGGCTGACTTCCTCGGTAATTAATAAATTCACTTTGAGTTCAAGTTTCATACCTTGTAATATGACATCACTGCTTTGTTCTGAGGTTCTTGGCTGTGTTTTGACTTAAACAGTTGGCCTTGATTTTCAGTCTATAAGCTGGTTTTGTTGACTTAGCTGTGTGAATGTTGTTGAAGAAATGCAGTGTACAATAACAAAGGTAAGAAATGCTGTTACCGAAGAAACTTTATCTTATGTTACTGTTTTTCTGTCACACAGGTGCAATTGGCAGTGGAACGGGAATTCTGTTGGCTGTGACCATTATCTATCAGTACTTTGAAATCTTCGTAAAGGAACAGGCAGACATGGGAAGCTTTGGTAGCATGCTGTTCTAAGGACTTGCTGTGGTTGCTTATTGTAGTGAGGCACACGTGCAGACATACGGCCGAAGGACTCTCTCATTACTGTCTTAGCCGGGACCTGTGGTTTGTTCGTCTGTCACCCAGTATGTCCATTTGTGGAAGTTTTAAATGTTGTTAAGAACTTAGTTATAATAATTTTACAGTGGTGCCAGAGTGCTTAAAACAAAACAAAAACATTTTCGTCTTTTTTGGTACTGTTGATGGGTCTAGATTGCTGATTGATCATCAGGCCATGCTGTCTGTGAGGTGATGTGTGATTGTTGTACTGGCTTTGTGTCATTCTGTGCATTTGGATTCCAGTGCACGTCCACATTCAAATTTAGCTGTCTTTACGTCACTTTGGCTGATTCTACTGTCGAAATTTCTGTGCTGTGGCTGTGTTTAATAGGACATTGGGATGCACCTTTGAGCATCTGATTGATTTTAATACATAATAAGCTTGTGGTTGCCTTACCTACACATGCTGATGAAATATATAATGGGGTCATACTTACCGTACCTACAGCTGTTAATGCACATTTGAATGAATGGTCATTAATTCCAGTCTGTGCTGCGTTTGGAAGAACGGACATACTGGGATGAGAAGGAGACGTGCATGGATAAGTACAGTGTAATAGTGCGATATAACTGAAATTTGATAACATTTGCCTCTTTAAAGTTTAGGAGTGCACATTGAAGCCGAGCTATAGGAAACACTTAGAACCATAAGCAGACGGAAGATCCCATCAAATTCGAGGTATTGGAGTCGGCCGCTGGTTAAGACTGCATGTGCTGTTGTGTTTGCCAGAACCGCCACATTCAAGGCAACCTTGATCATCTGGATATCCTGAAGGGTTGTCTTTAGGCACTTGGACTGCCTACGCAATTCCAGGAGGAAGATTGGGAAGAAATCAAAAGCCAGTGGGCATGACCTGGCTTGACTCTTTAGTCATTGCAGAAGTTGAATAGGTGCTTAGCGGGACAATTAGCAAGAAGGTGCCGATGGTGGGTGGCATGGCAATAATCAGCTGCCTCTGAGGTATGCGTCTTCTGTGGCCCCGTTTGTGTCTTTTTGCCCGCACATACTCGGGCCTTCAGCCTTGAAGCAGGTCCGAGTCCCCTTAATCGTTGTAACTTGTCCCAGGGACATGATGTTCTCTATCTGTGTTGTTAATCAGGTACCACCGGTGCATATCACAGCTTCTTTAGAACTGTTCAGTAGCCTTGTAGTGTGTACATACACCCATAGCCTGCATCCCAAATCTGGCTGAACAGGTGCACCATTGCATTGTCTACAAGCATCCCATCAACACAGGCCACAGCGTTGATGTCAGCATGATTGCCTGATGTCAGCATGATTGCCTGGCTGTGGGGTTCCGACTCTTGTACATCTGGTATTTGTATGACTCGGCACTCTAGTCCACTGTCACCGCCTCGGTGATGTCAAGCGTATCACTTGCTACTCACAAATTCACCAAAGAACTTTGACCTGTTGATGATGCCTCGGTGATGTCAAGCACATCACTTGATATTCACAAATTCACCAAAGAACTTTCTGACTTGTCAAATAGCATGTCTTTGCTGCCCACAAACCTACCGTACACAGATCGCAGGTTCTTGCAGTCCTGGTTGAAGAGGACGATGAGGTTCGCATTATCTAAGATAGCCTGTTTGGGGATTTGAAAGTGGTTTTGAGTGAAGTAGAAGCAGACCACACCGCCATGACGCCTTTGGGTTAAATATTTTTCAGTCGCTCCTGCTTCTCGAGCATCATGTGGTCAAAGGGCTCTTTATGGTTCAGACTCAACGGTCAGGACGTTGTTGTCGAACGAAGAGTGAAATGATACCACCTGCTTCCCAGCAGCCTTTTCAACCACTGAGGTCCTTCTCGCAGGAACTGGTACTTCTCTTCACCCAACGACCGAGTACAGGTGCAGTCAGTCAAAGTTAAGGTACCTGTTCTCGAGAGCAGGTTCAAGAGCAGGTTTGTTTTCCACACCCGACGGGCCGTACACGCCCAGCGCGCCTGATGCTGCCACAACCCGATCAAGTTTCCAGCCTGATCCCTCAATACATGTAGTAAACTCCTGTAGGTGTTGAAGCATCTGCGCTATCGTTTCTGTAAGCCCGCCTTGAGTGTTGTCAGCATTGAGGATGGGCACACTTCAGAACGAAAGTAGGCCGCGGTTGTGATGGTGCCAGGCGCAGCATTCTTGTCTTAGACCTGTTTGTCATCATCTACTTTTCCATCTCTGCTGCTAGGACTGCCTTGAACTTAAGACCTCATCTAGAAGAGTGTTTGTGTTATGCGTTATTGCACTGAAAAATGCCAGTGCATTTCCCTCCAGCCTGTGCCCTGGTGGGACAATAGCGCGGTAGTCGCAAGGAATGCGTTTTCTTCATCAAATATATACTGCATAGGTCCCTTGCATCAATTTCTACAAACGGCCGGTTGATGTACTCTTCCACTTATTGCCAGCCATAGGGGCCGGTTGTGGCCGCTCGCAGTAGGCCAGTGAGATGATCGACTGAGGTATCCGTGTTTTGCTCTAGAAGGTTGTTTGTGTTAGGCGTTGTCGCACTGAGAAATGCCAGCGCATTTCTCTGTGAGCGCTATATCCAAGTGGATATTTAAACCTGTTACCGCTTTTCCATCACCTTAAGCTACCATCTGGCCATCTTCTCTTGTCAGGAGAGTTTTATACGTAAAGATTCAGCAAATGGGAGGAGCACTCTGGATGCCTTTTTCATGCCAACAACATGGCTTTGGAGTGGGCTTTCCCTGTCTCAGTTTCTGGAGCTAGATTTTACAGTAATTACTTATGCAGGACTTGGCCTCAGATCTCTCTCATCCACTATAATCTAAGCGCAAGCGTTTGTTCTACATAAGCTGAAACCGTGTGCGTGAGGTATACTCCCGCCACACAAGCCTATACTAGGTAATCCAAACTGGTCTACAGCCAGTAGAGCCTGGGCTGGCGAAGAATACGAGCTGGGACCGAAAGGCGGCTGGCAACAACTATGGCCCTTTGTTTAGGCCCTGGTCTGGGTTGGGCTGAGGTGTGATGGAGTGTTTTTGGGACCGGTGGGCGTGGGCCTAGTATCGTGGGAGTACAGGTGGGGCTGGAATGCGCGTGGGCGGCTGGGAACAACTACATCCCCAAGTTTGCACCATGGTTTTGGCCAGGTCGAGGTAAAACCCCATTTGCATCTACTGCCCCGGACCTTTCTTTAATATCGAACAATACCGAACAAAGTTCATTTGCTGGCTAGTGTTCAACTGTGACGACCGTCTGAGTTACCGCTCTAATATATAAGCTAATTATTTAGTCCTATTATTATCATGCTTATGTTTATTGTCGTTTCTTTTGTTACTGTTATATTATTAAGTTCTTGTAAATTCTGATGCGGTATGTCACCCAGAATATTTTGATGAATAAACGTGTATTTATATGCGCGCAGGCCGCCGCTGAGGCGTAACTACATGATATTATTTTTGCATTTATTAGGCTCCACTGTCTAAATGCTAAGCATCAATCGATGGCGCCGAACAATTGTGAGTGAAGGACTTGCTCAGTGTCCCTACACAGTAACCGTCTCAGGGGAGTTTCGAACCCGCACTCTCCGCTTTACAAGTCGAGCACTCTCTCCAATAGGCTACCGTGCCCCACATATAATATGCATTATGCACCCAGTTTTTAACATTTATTTACTTTTGCAGTAATATTAGCAACCTAAATATGAATCTAATTTTAAAAATCATCGTATCGCACTGCAGAAACGTGCAATGGTATAGACCTATGATTACACATACGCTACAAACACAGAATGATTCCATAATATAGGGCTTTAACTGTATTTTGCAATGAGTACAGAGGGCACGGAGACTGGCTCCGCGGGCAAGGAATAGAGAACTGTTTTATACTTGAATGAGCGAAATATTTTCGGTATTTAGGTCTGCTGCAAGATATAGCCTACTGTAGGCCCTAATGATTGCATACTTTCAAATTTCGACAAAAAACGTTCTAAAATTTACAGGTAACAGTTTCCTTTCAAATTTATATATAAATAGACCAATCTGCAGCTTTTAGACGGAGAAAAATAGGTTGCATAGGCCTACTGGTTCTAAAGGGGTCGTCCATAAAGGACGTCCGCAAAAAATGACCTACTTTGGACCCTCCCTCCCCTTGTCCGCATTTGGCCTTACCCTCCCCCTCCGCCCTTTGCAGACGTCCGCACTCCAAAGCCAGTAAACAATGAAGACCAGCATCGTGAAAAATGTCATGAATAAACTACTCATTCTATCTTATTTAAAAGAACCTCACAATGGCACCATACATGGCAGATCTAAATAGATGTGACTTAAGATAGGCTGAAAACTTTAAATGTTTCTTTAGCTGTCTGCAGTGGAAGAGTACTATAGCCAAGTTAATTTAAGTAGGCTATTGTAGTATATTACACTACACAGTAAGTCTAGCCACTATAGAAGTTATTGGAGGTTAGGATGAAGAGGACAGCTAATCGCAGAGAACTGATACCAACACCTGGTTTACGTCAGCGAGTAGTCAAGAGGGTGTCAGAATTATTACTTTGTCCAGACAGGTAGAGGAATCTTAATTTTCATATAACTGACTCACCAGCCCACTGAGAGAGCTGTGCAGAGACAGGCAAGAATACATAAGGCCACACATGTACAGATACAGGCGCAGATCGAAATGGAGTCAAGCCAGCGGACACGCCAAGATCAACAGAGCAACACGGAACCAGTCAGAGAGAGATACGCAGACAGACCGAGCTGAGTAAAGCTGAAGATTTCAGACAGAGAATCCTAGCGTCCAATCGAATAGACTATCCGGAGTAACTCCATGACTATTGACCAATGGAGGTTCGACACATCGCTGGACGAGAGAACCTCAGACAGGATCTATACTAAGTCAGTCTGGTTTGAGACACCATACAGATCAGTCGATTAGCTCTGAGATTCTACTCTCGGAGATAGAACGCAGTTAGAAATGTAGTCGGAGTAGTGTCTAGTGTCTTATCGACACTACCGGGTAAAATAGAGTAAAGGTTTGTCTTAGGCTTAGGCTTCTGGCTCGCTCCACAATTGAACTAGCATCTCGCTCGCGTTATGTCAAACAATCATTCGAAGAACATTCAAGTGCTGAATGACATTTCGAGAATAAAAGATGAAAACTGTACAATGCGAACTGGACGAGAATCTTCATCATAATCGGTAGAAATGAACTCTACCACAGTACTATTGATAAACCAGTGCAGTATAGTGTCTGCCATTTGACTGAAGTTGGTGTTTAAAGCATGGGTTGCATTTAAAGCTGTGTACATCTACAAAATTTATATGCGGACGTCCGCATAGGCCATAACCCTCCCTCCCCTTGTCCGCAATTGTCCACATTTGCATGACCCCTCCCTCCCTCCCTCTGTGGACGTCCTTTATGGACGACCCCAAAGGGTAGTTCACAGATGCTGCGAGTGACGCGCTTTTGAAGAGTTTTAAGTCACGTTAAGCGAGAGCGATAAGTAGGTCGATAATTAGAACCCCATGTGATGCTACAGTATATACATGTGATACTGCTTTCTTGTGAGGAAAGATTAAGGAGTAACACTAGGTAACGGTATACTTGGTGGTAGGACACAGGTAGCAAAGGTACTCTGAGATCTTTGTGGGTAGTGCGAGACAAATGACATCTTATATATCTAAGGTGCATTCTATGTGGATTTTACAGCGTAGTTCACCAGCAGTTCTTGTAAAACAGAAATCTTTTTCCATCTTGGTAAAGAATTGAACTTGTGCCTCTGGGTTGACAAGTCTGAGCCAGTTGAGTAGAAGAGCACCGGGCCTTAACAGATGAGTGAAAATATGACAGGAGGAATTTTATTCAGAACAAACGAGGCCAAGTCTGATAAAGCAACAGTCGGAGGCCATCTTTTGTTTGTCCACAGCTTTCTTGTCTAGTTCAAAAACTAGGATGCTAAATTACGTTCCTGTGTTTGTGTGTGCCAACAGTTATAAAACTTAGTCAGTTCACTGGCCCGATTGCAAGAGTCTAGTCAACCTACTCCACCCGATGTACCCCATCCATCCTACCCCACCTCGTGAGCTGAACATAGGGTGTATTTGAGTTTCTAAGATTACGGACACTAAGCGGTGGCAGAGAGCCAGGCCTATTATATATATATATATATATATATATATATATATATATATATATATATATGTGTGTGTGTGTGTGTGTGTGTGTGTGTGTGTGTGTGTGTGTTTGTGTGTGTGACAGATTTGCCCTGAAGGCTACACAGGTCAAGGTTTAATTGCTGCCCTTTCTAGGCTATTAAGACTAAGTTTTTAATAACGTTAGCTGGAGATAATTTCAAAAGGGGCAAGACATTATTGCCATGTAAGCTTATTCGCACCTTTTGAAAGTATGTTATGCTGTGTGAACTGGTAGTAGTTCCTCGGTTTAACGACAACTTATGGCATCAAAGGCCGTTGCCGGCGCCCTCCTCCTTTATCCAGGGTTGGGACTGGCACTACCCCCAAACAAGGGGTGTGAATTGGATTTAAGGAGGAACTCATAAATAGGCCTATCGAAGATTCGCGCACAGTTTAACAAACAATGTTTGTAGATTTCATATGACGGGGCTGGGATTCGAACCCTGTCGCTCGGCTAATGTGTCACCTCTAATTAGTTCTGAATTATAATTTACAACTTCTAAAAACTCACTTTCTCGCCTGTGAATAAGCTGGTCACCGTGACGTGGCTTCGTTGGGCGCTATAGAAATCTCGGGACTACGATTACGATTATTCTTTTCTAAACGTAGTTTTCCGACACTTGTCATCAGTATAACTGTTTCACACTCGATATGTCTGTCTGTGTGTATGTACGCATGCATGTATGTGTGTAGCTGTGTATGTGCCTATTAAATCCCGTATTTGTACAATGATAAATAGCGAAGGCCGATGCCTTTGACGTAGGAACCCTGTCCTATTATTATAGAACAGCTACAAAGAGCAGCCACAAGTGGGGTCTCTGAGTGTGTGGGTGAACAGAAAAGTAACCGGCTTGGATACGGCGAGAGGTACGGCGTATTAGTCATACATCGTGCATCTATAACAGAGATTTGTTCACTACACTCACCCTTGGCTTTTCCCTCCAGTGATGTCTCATCTACGAAGAGGTCTATGGTCTCGCTAGCTTTATCTGTGCAGACGATCTCTGCTTAAGCACTCGGACACACAGAGGCAATTACGCCTACAGTAATTAAGTCCGCACGTAATGTTGAAGTTAAATCACCTTATAAGCAAGAAGGAAGTTAAGGCTGAGGCTGGCGTCTGTTTTCTCTCAAATTGTCATCATGCAGAAATGCGAGTCAACCCAAAAATAAAATCAGTAGCAATGAATAATTACGAAACGCTTGTAAACAACATTAGGCTTACAATGAAATAAGAGTAGGCCCTATGCTATTTCCGAACTGATTTCACGTATTCGATTTCCACACAAACATCTTGGCTATGTTTTCTGACCCATCATACAAACTCATCGATGCTCCACCGTCCTTTCACTCAAAACTGAAAACATACCTCTTTCACAGATCCTGACAACCCTTCTTCCTCTTATCTCTCTCTCCAAACCCAAACACCACCACCTCTAGCTGCCACGCTGTCTCTCCGTCTGACTTTTGGAACTTGACCTGGAACCGAACCCTTTTGCCTATGGATTTTGTTTTGACTGAGCGCTTGTGAATAAGCTGGTCCCCGCGGCGCGGCTTTCGTTTGGAGCTGTAGAAATCTCGGGTTTACGATTACGATTATGATGCAGCCCAAATGTGTTCCATTTTACTAAATGCAAATGTAGGCCTATACGTTTTCTACAGCGACGTACCGTATGGCCTCGACCCTGTTCATTTTGCAATGAACTAGGCCTAATCGGTGAGATCCTTCACCACCGCCACCCGTTTGAATGAGCGCCACGCCATTTCAGGGCTCCGTGTACGGATTCTGCTAACCCGAGATACTCAAATCTCTTCTAGATTCCTAGTGGTTAGAGGCGTCGCGCCTTCGCCGCTCGCCATCCCAGTCCCCTTAATTTTCTTCCAGGTAGGTCTACCTAAAAAAGTCGCGAACTCTGCTGGTGGTGGTGAAGATCTTATGCACCAAATGACACAATTTAAAATCAGTCGTGTATTTTCACGCATCGTTGGTCCTAATCTCTTGCCCGGTAGGGCCTACAGAATTTTTCTTACACAAATTCAAATTTCTCACATTTGCCCCATTTTGTGCTATTATCGCTATCCATTGCAGTGTAAAACTCAATATTTTAAGGAATAACAAACACGTATCAAAATTCACTGTCTAGTTATTATAGGTCGGTCGCTTTAGGCACTGATAACACACGTAGGCCAGCTGAATAACTTTAACTTTTAACATACAATTTCCTTACAGAAAATCAGCACTGCGCGCTCTACATACAGTTGGACTATAAACTTACGACACAAAGAACACATAAAAACCAAAACTGGTGTCGCGCTACTTAGAAAAACCGAAACCAAACTGACAGCTGAGAAAAAAACAAACACCGATGTCGACTTACAGACCGATAAAGACCCAGCTCTACTCCAATCTTCAATGTGGTCCACCTCCACCGCGTTCCCTCGTCACCGAATAATTTCTTGATGCGTTATGCTGATTAAAACTTATCCGAAGTGTGTAACTGAACGTACGCTGAGACTATAGGCCTACAACCGATTTGAAAAAGGCATTTAATTTAAAGAGCTAGGCCTACATCTTCTGCTGACTCACCCACCATGGTTGCATATCTCTGTCTGTCTGTCAGTCTGTCTGTCTGTCAGTCTGTCTGTCTGTCTGTCTGTGTCTGTCTGTCTGTCTGTGTCTGTCTGTCTGTCTGTCTGTCTGTCTGTCTGTCTGTCTGTCTGTCTGTCTGACTGTCTGTCTCCTCTCTCTTACTCTCTGTGGATTGATCAAAGATTAATGAAAGAGGCGCCTATAATATTTTGGAATGACCTTCCGCATACTGACCTGACTTCAGGCTCGATTTTGGTGCTCCATCGCGTGATGCCTTTTGTCTTAGACACCCGCGCACATAGGCCTAAGCTATTATCTAATAATAGTCTAATAATAAAAATTTAAAAAAAATACTAATAAGATGTTGCCCGTGTGTGGGTCACCCGTTACCGGAGAGGTATGATCTGCTACTTCGTGAAGGTTTTGTCTCTATCTTTAATTTGGCCCTCACAGACCATCAATGGCTTCAGGCCTCCCTCCCCATAAAAGCTGGAGGTTTAGGCCTACGCTGGGTGTCTTCGCTTGCGCTACCCGCCTTCTTGGCATCCGCTGCAGGCACCCAAACGTTGGAAACTGCCATTCTTCACAAAGGCCAAATATCACCAGATTTTCATCTTAACACCAATGGTGGAACATTGGTGTGCACTCACCATGACTCCACAACCTAATGCTCACCTCAGGCATAGACAAGCCCAGTGAGATAAACCTCTATACGAGATATCAAAAATTACACTTATTACTAATAATAACGACGCGTATCACCAGGCACGTCTAAAGGCGGTGTCATCGCCTCATGCTGGGGATTGGCTATTTGCCCTCCCCATTAACTCAATCGGTCTTCGCCTGGACGACGAAGCCGTACGTATAGCCGTTGGCCTCCGTCTCGGAGCTATCCTATGTCAACCACATAATCGCACATGTGGAGCTCTGGTGACCGCTGAGGGGTCGCATGGTCTCTCTTGCCGTTTGGGACCCGGCAGAATGGCACGTCACGCTTGTCTAAATGGCCTTATTCACAGAAGTCTGACTTGAGCGGGCTTCACATCAGTGAAAGAACCTACGGGTCTCTCCAGAACAGACGGCAAGAGACCGGATGGCCTTACCCTGATTCCTTGGAGTTCGGGGCGCAGCCTCCTATGGGATGTCACCGTGATTGACACGCTTGCACATTCTTACTTACAGGCAACCTCTGTTACAGCAGGAGGCGCAGCTGAACTGGCGGCCGATAGAAAAACTTTGAAATATGATCATTTGACCCATGCATACCACTTTGTTCCTCTGGCCTTTGAGACTTTAGGCCCTATCAGTGGTTTGGGTATGACCTTTCTCACAGACTTCGGATGTATATTGTCCCTCATATCCGGAGATGGTAGAGAAACAGGTTACCTCTTTCAACGCTTGTCTATAACATTACAGCGTTTCAATGCAGTCGCCTTCCACGGTACATTTGTGGTGCCGAATCCAGACGAGGATTAGCCATTCCAGAATCCCTCTCTCTCCTTTTCTCCGGACATTTTTGAACAACCAAGGGATTATACTTACCTTGGTAAAAAAAAATAATAGACGGCTGGGAAATATCTTGCCTGGAATGTCACAGTTGTGCATACCAGCGCGGCATCTTACATCGCCCACACAGCAATTCAGCAGGGTCAGCGGCAGAAGAGGCTGCCATCCGAAAAACCGAAAAATATCTTGGGCTGCCATCGACACATCTTTTTCTGCCCATCGCATTCGAAACTCTGGGCTCAATTAATTCTGCAGGGGACGATTTCATCCGCGAGGTTGGCCGTCGTCTTTCGACCACCTCAGGAGAATCTCGTGAGATTGCCCTTCTTTTTCAGCGTCTCTCCAGCTGTATTCAGCGCTATAATGCCATCGCTTTCCGGGGCACGTTTCCTGATGCTGAGGACTAGGCCTGATTTCCCAGACATCCCTTAACAGCTCCTTGAGTAATTTTTCAGTTCCTGAGGGATCATTGTGACTTACCTCGGGCAAAAAAATAATAACGAATATCACAATAATAAATTCACTCATTCATTCGTAGAGGCATATAGATATACTAGAGCCTACTCCGAAGAATATTGAAGGGTTTCAAGGACCATTATTATAAACCCTGAGTGCACGAGTCTATTGGTTAACGTGCTGGACTGTCAACCGAGAGGCCGGGAATTCGAATCCCCGCTAGGGCAGAAAGAGATTTCGAGATTTCTGTTCCATTCGGGCCCTCTGGCTGACTCATCTGTCAAATAACTAGAAAAGTGACAGTACACTGTTGGAGGAAAGATCTGGCAGCGAGGAAGAGGACTGACTATCCGCTTTCAAAAGCCGACGCTAAGAAAAATTAAGTCACTTCATACAATTCCTCTTTCGCAGATCCTATCCCGACTCCCCTTCTTCCTGTTATCCCTCTTTCCGCTCCGATCCCAAACATCACCCACTGTAGCTGCCACGCTATCTCTACCTGACTGTTGGATCTTGACCTGGAACCGAACACTTTTTCCTATCAACTTTTGTTTCGACTGAGCGTCTGTGAATAAGCTGGTTCCCATGACGTGGCCTTCTTTGGGCGCTGTAGAAATCTCGGGATTACGATTACGATTACAATCGGCTGCTTCTCGGTGTTAGATTAAGGGCCTGCTCTTTTTCTATGAAGAACCATAAAATGTCTAATTCTGACTACTTCCAGTGCGGTTGTCAATAATCTTTATATAGGTGACGCCACCGTCGGCCAGGCCAGCGATAATGTAAACAGAGTAATGGCGGTTGTAGTTGGTGTATAAGATTGTTCATCTGCTCTGTTTTATTGTTATTAAATCGCAAATAGTTTGGTAAAGTCTGTGTACAGATGGACATTATGGCGACGAGGCTTGTGAAGGAAACGGAAAACTATTGCGCCGAAACAAGGCTTTTACAGAAATCGCTGCAGGATACGAAGCAGATATTTATAGAAATCAACTCAGCTAATTTCGAAGGTACGTACGTCCTGCTTCAGGCAGCTTAAAAATATTTATGGTCAAGATATTTGTTTTCGTCTCATGAGTCAGAAACGGTTTTTTGCGCCTGAAAAATTTAGTGTTCCTGACAACGATCTGGAAAGGTCCTGACAATTTGCTCATGCCTTGTTCAGCAGTCCGCGTTAATATGCCCACTGCCGTGTGTTCTGGGAAACAATTATTTCATAATCGTAATCTCGAAAACTTCTAAAGCGCTACGCGAAAGCTAAGCGCAGGGCACCAAGTCAGAGGGGTTGTCCAAAGATGCCAAAAGATGCCATGGGAAGAACAAAGTTGCCAGAAGACCAGAGAGAGAGAGGGGGGGGGGGGGAAGATGAGTTGTTACGGTGAGTTGTGTTTAGGTTGAGAGAAATGGGAAGGCGGTGGATTGGATAGATCAGAGTAAGATTTCTTGCAAGGGTTTGACTTCAGTTTTGAATGGAATGCCTGAGGAGTAATAGATCGGGGACGTGAGATAGATGATGGTGGGTGAATGACAAGGGATAGAGGAATAGAGACTTTGCAAAATTCAGGAGGGAGATTGTTCCAGGATCGAGACGCGGTGTGGTATATGGATCGATTAGAGAACTTAAGATGAGCAGTTTCAGGGGGGATGAGCAAGAGGGCAATGAAAGTAAGATGAACGGGTAGAGCGGGGTGATTAGATGGTAGAGTTTTTGAAGATAAGTAGGTTGGGAGTATTGCAGAGAACTATAGGTTAGAGAAGATAGAGGACATCCATTTTGAGACTTGATTGACAACAAGCACCTGAGTGATGGATGAGAAAAAGAAACTTGGAGAGAAGAATACGAAATGCTGAGTGTCATCAGCATGAAGGTGGTGGTTGACTGAAAAGGATTCTGTGAGATGGTTCAACAGCATAGTGTACAAGCTTTGCCTATGTTGGACCCAATAGCTGGAATCGCCTTTCCCGAGAGCTCCGGCTAGTATTCTTCAGTTTGTCTCTTCCACAGTTTCGCAAGCGCCTGAAGTCTGTGTTATTTGCCAGTGGTCTCACTGGTTCGGGTCGGGAGCGCTTCTGATGAGTCTATTCTTGAAGTGGCGCTTTATAAATGTCAAATTACAATTACAAGGTGAAGAGAAGAGGCCCTAGGATGGAACCTTGAGTGGCACCACAAGAGAGAGGAAGGGGTTGTGAACAATGACTTGAAGCTTTTACAGAAAAGGAGCTGGAAGACAAGTAAGACTGGAACCAAAGAAAGACAATATCAGAGATGCCAAACCAGGAAGATAATTGTTGAAGAAGTAAGTCATGACTGATGGTGTCAAAAGCAGCAGAAGTGTCGAGAAGATAGACAAAACACTTGCTGATGACTTATGGCGGAGACTAGTTTATTGTGTAGAGAGACAAACGGAGTTTCAGTGGAGTGACGTTTAATGAATCCAGATTGGTAGGGAGTGAGAATTAGGTTAGAAGAAAGGTAATCATTCTGCCAGACTGGGTAACTTTAGTTACTTTGAGCCGTATTTCTGCAGCAAAATGTAAATAGCCTAAAACGAAATGACTTGAAGCTCATTAGTAGTCAGATTTGAATTCAAGTGAAAAAGCGAGAGAGTAGCTTGTGAGATGACTGGATCTTGTGACTAGAAGTGGCACCTTAATTTCCAACAGTTGCTTGAACATGTCCCAGTGGAGCACAGGAGGGGTTTCATTTCATTTCAACCCTGTGGTCTTGCCACTGTTGTTACGGTTTTGGGGTGTTTGAGCTAAAGATATGTCAGTGGAATTGTGACTGCAACCTGGGGATCCTCTGTGAAATTCAGACTGAATGTAAATGCAACTCCATATCAAGGTCAAGTGGGAAAAGTGGGATGTTAAGAGTTTGCCATGTCTCTGTCATGTAGAGATGCAACCGTCCCATTGTGTATATCTTATGATAAAATTGTAGATCAGTACTGGTTGATATACTTAAATGAATGTGAGAGTGTTTGGGTGGTTGTCTTTGGTTACTTTGTAGTATGGCAATCATGCAGCATATGCTTAGCTACAGATATTTGCTTATCAAGAGTACATGTGTAATGTACCTATATTTGTGACAAGCATTCTAAAAATATACGAGTTTCACGATAAATAAAAATGAAATGAAATTTCCAGTGAAATGTTATTTAATATATGTATATATATATATATATATTATATATATATATGCACATGGAAGACAGTTACTCTGCATCCATGCTATAATATGATTTTTGATTTAAGCCTAATGATGCCCACTCTAACAATATTTTGCTGTACCTATGTTTACTTTGTCATGCTTGCAAACATGCAGACTGTACACATGACTGTATGCATGTGTGTAGTATGAAATAGTGCACAAATGATATATATGGTCCTACAGATATGGACATACAATTGCGTCTGGCGACGCAATTAGGGTATTTTATGTACCAGTGTGTTTATATAAACATCAGTATATTGGTAATAGGTTGAAGAATGGTTTGCTGCTGTTGTGTTTAATGTCTTGACCTGTTTAGAAACCAAAGGTCTGTACAAAAATATTATTTTGCAGTGTAGCCTACTGCAGTTCTGAGAATAGCAAGGCTCTGAACTCTTGAAGTCAGTGTGGATGGAGTGCTAATAGAAACAAATTGTCTTGTAATAAAACAGGGTCAATGAGGCCTACAGCCTGGCACTCTGTCTGAGTACTATTTTGGCCATGCTGACTGTTTGTGGACCTCAGTGACTGTCTTTTACTGGTAGACCGTTTAACCATTTATGTCCATGATCATTCTAGATCCATTAGTTTTTGTTGCTGCTGCTGGACGTTAGTTTTATGAGTGTGGGCAGTGTGAAGTGAGCTGTCGACCCACCGATGAACCCACTGTAGGACTTGACCCACAGTTGAAATGTAATGTGCTGTTGACGCCTGCTTAATAAGCATGCCAAGTGGTTAGTTGTTTCAATCCTTTTCCAAATGTGGTAACTTCACAACGGATTGGCCAGTTCCTTAATACCAACTTTGGAAACTTACCAGTTGCTTGTTAGATCATACCACATCAGTCAACACCTTTGAGAGATTGCTAAAGGGAACTATGTAAATTTAAATGTGACCCACTGCTGATTTACCTCTGTTTTGAGTAAAACAATTTTCTTGTAAAGTCTTGCTGGTATACTTTTGAATGCAGCTTAGTTTCAGTGGTTAAAGTTATATAATTATGAATTTACTTTGTAAGTTACCGGTAATTTACTGAACAAAATAAAGATTTTTACACGAATAGCTAATTCCAACCCACATTTGATATCTTTACAGGTGAAGTAGTGTATTGTGGAGTTCTGCTTTGGTAGCATGTCTCTGTACATCTTAATATGAGCAGAACTCCGACAGAGACAGCCAAATTGAAAGTGGATGTAGCACTGGGTGCATTATTATTTTTGTTTTCATTATTCTTTTGCATTCAGTATGTTTTATACTATGCCTGCTCTGTAATAAATCAGCATTTGAAAATGCAAAGAGTTTCAGACACTTGAAAATATGTGATTAACACACTCTTGGTTTTTTAGTTATGAGAGTTCGAAATCACATTTAGACTTAATATTGCAGAAACCTCAACTGTTTCTGACTGGACACAGTCAAGATGATCTCCTTGAAGTCTTGATGGAATTCGTCTTTGAAGACAGCAGTGATGATAGCTGTGATGACAACATTACAGATGAGAATATAGTAGAAGCTACTTTGTTATCCATGTCATCCCGATGAGACATTTCCAAATCTCTTTTGCCGACTCAGACCTTCATTGATCTATTTTCACCTGTTGTGTCAGTGATATAACTGATGGGTCACACACTGACTTCCACAGACTGCAATTTTACTAGTCTTAGTTGGGTTTGTCTCACTGGCTTCAGTCCTATTTGTTCCACAGAATTTGCAAGTATACGCTGGAAGACAGCGGGAACATAATCTGTCCACAGTCGTGTTGAACATATTCTTTAGTCAGAACAAGCCATGTCACTGAATCAACGTTGACAAAGCTTTGCATACATCGACCAAAGTTACAATACCACAGCCAATCCTAAGTGAAAGCTAATGAAATTTTCTAACTGTTGTGAAGTCAGACTCAGAAACTTGGCATCACAGTGTCTAGAGTGGAAAAATGAAGTCGAGTCATGATGATGATGATGAGTTCTTTGCCCAAAGGCAGGTCCATTGGCTTATGCCACCCGGGGATGAGATGAGTGAGGTGGTTTCCCGTTGCCTTCCTCACAGACAACTGTGGGTGAGCAACTTGTCCAAGGCCGCTACGCAGTGGCTTGAGGCAGATTCGAACCCGCGACCCTCCGGTTACGACGAAAAGACCGTACCGCTACACCACCGTGTCCCATACAGGGGGCAAATTTGATTAACTTGAGACTTATTTGGGGAGTTTAATTGTTTTTTTTAGATGTACTTTGCATTAGTTTATTTCAGTGGGAGATTAAACTGAATACCAATTAATACCTTTGGACCTCCAGTAAAATGACTTTTGGACGCGAGGCTACGCTGTTTTTGTCCAAAATTTTCAATCATTGTGACACTTCGGTAGTTCGCTGCATAAAAAGTTGTGTCACTTGTTACAGATGAAACTTTACAGACCTTACAAGGACTTGTTGTGTAATGCATGTGTTTAGCTGTAACTGTGCATAATTTTTGGAGCTGTGGTTGTTTAAATATCTGCAAGTTTCAATATCATTTTTTTGCAGAAATGCAGTTTTTAGATGGCCATCTTTGGAAATTAAGTTTGATAGATTTTGGAAACATATTGAGGTAACATTTTGCACATTTGTACCATCAATAACATCAACAAACCTCAGGGTGTATTTAACCCAGAAATGCCAGCTTTGATGTCTTTTATTCCCCCAGGTTCAGTTCTCAGATGCAAGTTCTCAGACTGCCTCTCATTTTGGTGGGAATTGCTGTTGAAGTCAAATGTTTTTTTTGGTTAGCCAAGTTTTTGCAAGTCGGGTAAATGTTTTGTAGACATTTTTAAACTTCTTGTGGATTATGTGTCAAGTTGTTGACCTGTCAGTGCAGTGGTCGTTTCTGCAGTGTCTCTGTGATCTGATATGGCATGCAACTGAATTTCAGGTTGAGCTTCCTTGTGCCTTGCTTTGTTAGCCACCACTGCCACAGTCAGTGGATTAGTTTGGATTGAATTAGTTGATCATGAATCTTTATACATTATTTACTTGTATTTACCTATATTTAATTTGTCAACTACATGCAGTCAATTTCAATAAACTGGGAGAGCGATCCTAAGCTTTGCAGTCTTTTAATCTAAGATTTAAGGTATTTATTTATAAGTGTTTATTTTTACATGTGTTTGTTTTGTATATGTTTATTTTTTTTACTGGTGTAATGCATAATAAATTGACTGTTGTAAAGTTGACCGCCTATGAGGTGTTTTTATTGAAGTGGCGCTATATAATTTTGCAGTTAAAATTGCAGTTTAGATATTGTTTTATCTCAGATTATTTGTTACTTCTGAGGTGTCAGTCCTTAATTAAGCTCTTAGACTAACATCACTGTCATAAAATACTATCCATGACATTTCACACGAGATAACATGGCCCATCTCTACATCAGCATAATACTGTTTTCCTCTGCTTTTTGTATTAAAATCCTTGTTTCAAAGAACATCTTTTATCACCTATCAACAGTCATTGTGGGCCCAATGAATGTAGCTGTCTGGGAGGAACATCACTTGCTGAAGCATAATTAAGATACTTGTATACACCCTCTGTCTGCACAGATTTGAACACTGACCTATTTTACCAGAGCTGGCTTGGTTTGATTCTGAGTAGGTATGAGTAGACATGGATTACAAATGGAGAGTCATAATGTAATGTTTTTGAACACATATCTAGCAGTGCTCAATGTGAGGATTATCCCTTTGTGCGGATGAAAAATACTAAGAGGAAGAGCAGTTCCTAAAACTAACCCAGAGAAGCAACTGTGGGCAGGAAGTGTTAGTGGCTTCATTTTTGTAGCTGCTAGCCTGTCTTCTCCCTCTCTATTGCATCTTGTGACTAACACTGTACTCATATTTAACCAGGTTTGCTAGAGGAACAGAAATGGAACAGGAACAGAAGTTCTGAAATCTCTATCCTGGCTGGGATTTGAACCTGTTACCTATGGGTTGACGGTCCAGCATGCTAATCACGAGAATACTGAGCATTCCTTAACACTCCCACAAAATACACATAAACTGGATGGTCTGCAACTGCTGGCTGTATATGGTTTTTTACATTGCAGATGTTATTTAAAGCATTTATTGCATTACCTTATCTAGAGATACTGGATGAGGCACGTGTCCTGCTAACATAGTAAGCCTTCTGCATACCCTTTTTCTGGTTGATTGGCAGATGAATGTGCATCTTTGTTGCCTCTTACAGTCTAAACATGTGTGACTGTTGACGCCAGGTCTGTTGGCGTCAATGCAATTAGCACTTGGAAATCCTGGCCCTGGATAACAGCCACAGGTGGCTGGGGAGAGCTCAGCTGTAACACAAGACAGAAGCCAGCAAACAAAAAGGGTCCCTGCAACTGAGAGAGAAAGAGAAAGAGAAAGAGAAAATGATGGCTAAAACAAATGCAATTTAAAGTGAGGGAAAGTCCAAAAATCTATTGTTGTTACTATTATTTTTGTATTTATATAGCGCCGATACAAGAGAATGCATTTGAAGAAAGAGTAGTATTTATAAATAGATAGTGAGAAAGAGCGCTGAGCATGAGGAGAGACAGTGAAAATAAAAGAAGGTACAAGTACAGTTATTAGTCAGACAAACCCCAGCTAAATTAGAGTCCATATAGTGCAATGTAAATGTAGTGTGTGTTGAATGAATGATCACTGTGCCCTGGCCACTCCCTAACATTTCAGATTGAATTTTTTCATAGCTATAACCTGTTTTTTTTACCTTTGTGGTCACTTTCATGCAACTTGAGGTAATGCGTGTAAAAGAAAAACTGTTCTGTGTTATCAGATTTGAGGAGTGATGTTGAAAGAGGCTTGTAATAAATACTTACCTTTATTGCTATGAGTTTTCTGGCACAGGTCACAAGCCCAATAAAAAGCATTGGATGTTGGAATTGCTGAGTACAAAAATAATACAGTCAAATAATAACGTTAAATAGGACAATAATAAGGTCAGAATAGGTGTAGCCACAAACTCAGTGGCATTTTCACAATGAATTATTATGGATGTAAAGATAATAACTAACAAATTATGTACTATACATCCAGGCAGTAGGTCCTGCTTGCATGGATAATTTTTATGTTTAATTTTACACAAGGCAAAAAGCGAAAACATAAATATAAAATATCTTTGGGAACTTAAGGTATCTCCCCGATGTAGATGTGTGTTCTATTTGATAAGATGTACGTCAAGCCACAAGGAGATGCAGGTCTAGACAAAAGCCATCTAGTGTCTGCAGTTACTAGAGATTAATTTTCAGAGGTTATGTATTTGTAAGCATCAACAGACACTTTGCACATAATTTTTGCAAACTACTATCATCAGTCAGAGGTGCTAAGCATTTGTGTGTGAAGAACTTGCTGAAGGTCCCTGCTTGGTCATCAAACATGCATATTCATGACATATGCAGAATGAGGCATTATTTTACCATCCCTTCTTAAGCATCCTTGGCAAACGCATTGCCTATTGTAAATCGCTTCTGGTTGGTATCACAAAGTCAACATACAGAAACTCCAGAAGAGTTCAGAACTTCTTGGCTAGAGCCATAACAGACACATCCAAATATGAGCATATAACACCTGTGCTTAAATCTTTGCATTGGCTTCCTGTTCAGCAAAGGATTTATTTCAAATTGGGGCTTATAATTTATAAAACATTGAACTCTGACCAGCCGCAATACTTAAAATCAGTCCTTATACCCCAGACTTGTCATTATTCAACCAGGTCCATCTGATTGTCTTTCTCTGGTCATACCTAAGAGAAGAGTACGTTTTGAACAGGCTTTTTTGGTTACTGAACTTAAGTTTTAGAACGCCCTTCCTGTGTCTGTTCATTCTGTTCAGTTGCTTGTGTCATTTCATTCTCAGTTTAAAACTTACCTTTTTTCAAATTGCTTATCCACCATAGGCTGCCTCTCTGTCTTGTGGACTGACCTTCTGGATTTTGACCTGATTGTGGTTTGGCTTTGGTGTGCCATCGGTTGATGCCTTGTTCTTTAGACACCAGTGCATTAGAAGCTACTAATTACAATTACGGTAGCCATCTCAGCTGATTGTGGCTTGGCTTTGGTGTGCCATCGGTTGATGCCTTGTTCTTTAGACACCAGTGCATTAGAAGCTACTAATTACAATTACGGTAGCCATCTCAGGGAGGCTGGACCTCACACACTCTGCAAACATTACAAGGCATGTGCTCAACCAATTGACTGCCATGGCCACCGTTAAATAAATGTGCTAAATAACTGTGCTAATTGTTTTGTAATGTTGGATGTCTTTCTTTGTTTGTCTGTGCAGTGTCTCGTTCGTTCAGTGCCTCAACTTTCTACCTTAACAGTGAAAGTGATGAGGATGGAGAGGATAGAAAGGTTTCGTTACCAGACACTGGCCAGGCAACCACTCCTGACTCTACTCCATGGCAACAGAACTCCTGTGAAGGTTAGCTGCTTACTTATTCTTCTCTGTACTATATTGGTTGATAGATGGCTTGATTGGCTCTTTGGGTTGATTGGCTGCTGATTAGTTGGCTTGCTGATTGGTTTCTTGATTATTTAGTTCTCTTGCCTTATGCCTAGAATCTGGTTGGGTATATATTGATTGGGAGACTGATTTAATGACTGACTGTCTGATGAACTTATCTCAGATCATGTCTTGTGCCTTAGAGCTCTATTAAGTTAATAAGTAACATACTTGACTCTTTATCGGGTTTTCTGTCCGAGGGTGGTGCAGAGAAAACGTATAACCACTCTCACAGGCAATTCAGAAAGTAACCAAGTCTGGGAGTTCCCAGAGATAGTGGCCTAAGCCTTATCTGATAGGATTGCCAGTTTGTGTGCTAATTATTAGGAAAAACACAGTGCCTAGACTCCATATGTGCATATCCGACTTCCTTCTGTTTACAATGCAAATATTTTTTACTTGTGCTTTAGCCTTTTGGATCTACGCACATACATTAATATATGTGGAACAAATTTACGTAAATGATATAATAAGGCCTTAGGGCCATATTAGTCCGGTTTGGCTGTATAGTAAGTAACCTAAGGTAAATTTTATATCCCTTAGTGGGACATCTGCAAAAGAGCCGGCAGTGGATAAATCCCAAGGTGCTGGACACGACCAATTCATTCCTGGACTAATCATTAACTTGAGGCTGCTCGGAAGGCTTGAACCCATGTGTCTTATTACAGACAAGATGGGATAGCTCTCTGTGTCCAGAGTTAAGTAAGGTAAGGGAAAGTAAGGTAACGCGATGTTAGGCGATCGTGCCAGCTCTTACCGTTTATACCCGCGTATTAGTCCGTCCGCGTATAAGTCGAAGTCGGATTTTAGACCGAAAATTTAGTACAAAATTCAAGACCCGCGTATAAGTCGATGATAAAAATTTAACGGTTGGCATTTCCATGCTCCTCCGCATAACTGACAACCTTCAACTTAAAGCCAGCCTCATACGAATTTCGTTTTCTTTTCAGCGAACTCATTTTTTATTAACGGTATTGAATATAAATGCAATAAAAATTTTAGCAGGAAAACTATTATTCAATTTGTAAACTACGTAGCTCTATAGTCTTCGAAATACGGAATTATGATTCATGTTAAATCTGGATTGCTTTATATACCTTTACTTCTAAAGAAGCAAAAGCCTTTGATTTTTCGTTCTTTCTTTGATGTACCGTATTTTCCGGGTTATTATGCGCACTTGTGTATAACGCGCAATAGCATTATTTTGCCTGATTTTTACTTTGATCCACATATAATGCGCACCGCAGCATAGTGCGCAAGCACTATACCCAGGACATACATTTTGACTGCACCTAGCGCATTATCCTTCATCTTATAAAATATACGCGAAACCCGACGCTTTAATAGCAAAATCTATAGACCGTAGGTTGTGTTTATTTAGAGGTTCTTTGTGACCAACTTCTAAGGACTGGGTGCGAATTTCAGCCATGTTGACCGACTCATACCGGTACTTTGATGTGCATCGGGGTTCCGTAATCTGCCTGACTTACCAGCCTGTCATTTATGATGTTTACTAATCGCTTTTGGAAACGCTGGTTCCAACGACTTTGCTTTTTAGGGCACTGAAGACGATTATGGTTGTGTATTGGTTGCGAGACATTACACACTATTCACGTTGTTTATCAAGGAGTTCAAAATCGAGTTTGCTCTATACGCAATAGACTGCATTGCATTCATTTAAAAGTTCGTTATGAACAACTTCTAAGGACGGAGCGAATTTTAGCCACATAATACTTTGATTTGTACTGGAATTTCGCACTCTGATGTTACCCGGTAGGTTATTTGTTTCCGTACTCCGATTATGAGACTAAGCCAGTGCTGAAGTTGGTTTCATGGCTTTTGGCACTATAGAAATCGTGATGTAACGATTAGGAATAAGGTATGCATACCTTGATAATATTTCATTTCTTCGGGCGGAGGTCTCAGCAGGCGATAATAAAGGAATTCGCTTTTGACGCATGATATATACAATAACATTATTATAAGTGAAGTATATTTCGTTTTGACCAATATTTATTCAGAAAGCATATAAAATGTCATTTCTCTTGAAAAATGATGTAAAAAGCAGACAACTGAAACAAACGTAATTTTAGGTCCGCTTTTTGCATTGTTTAAATTTCAGTCCGAAAATCGGTCCGAAAATCATCTGTCTATTTAGCGTCGCGCGTATAAGTCGAAGAGCTTTTTCGTCAACCTGAAATAGTCTAAAATTTCTCGACTTATACGCGAGTATATACGGTAGGTTCATCCATATTGGCTTGATGGGTTGTTTTTCATTGCGTCTCCTTGTCCCCTTTAATTTGTTACCTTTGTTTTTGTGTTTCCTTCTTTTTCCTGCACTATCCTGTGTACCTTCAAAGTCCTCTTTGTCATCCTGCCCTGTTTCATTTGCCCTCATTGCATATTGTCCTTTTCATATGTCCTTATCTTGCTTTGGGGTCATTCCATCTCAATTCAACAAATGGCTCCAGCTTGACCATCTCGGATTTCAGTGAAAATATCACAGAATGTTTATTATGGTATTAGAGGAAGTTATGCAAAATTTTAGATCAATAAGATAAGTAGTTTTGAAGATACTGAGTCTCAAAGACATATGGGGTGACCTCGCTTTTGCCGTTTTGGAACTCACTTCAAAATTTGAATTGACTTTCAGAGGCTCATAACTTCATTAATATTGCAGATAATTTGATGATATTTTCAGGATATTTAGTCTTTGTTGTTTAGATGAAATGCTGAAAAAAAGAACGATGAGTGTTGAAAACTGTGATATTATAACCCATCTGAAAATGGTTAAAAAAACTTGTGCTTGTCTGACGATCATACTATGCAGCCCCGACATGGCCATACTGATGTACTATTAAAGAATGTTTTCACGACTCATAATGCTAATATACTTTCTCTACAAAAATATGCAGAAATGTTCTTTTTCTGATGCATGTCTGCTACCATATGGCTTTCCAAAAATGGAAAATTGTATTCTGAAGACCATTTTCAAAGTCAAAGATCATCATATGGGACAGGTCTCAAAGCAATGTAACTTGCATCATTGAAAAGAGCAGTTCAGAGACTGTAAGTTCACCAAAAATGGTGATGGGGTTCCTTCTTTGTCATGCTATACTTTAATTTCATTTTTGGCACTTATCATATTGATCTAAAATTTTGCATAACTTCCTCTAATATCATAATAAACATTCTGTCAAATTTTCATTGAAATCTGAGGTGGTCGAGCTGGAAACTTTCTGAAAAATTTGTTGAATTTAGATGGAATGACACTTTGGCCTTTTTTATCTTTTGTCTTCTTATGCCTGTTCTGTTTTTAGTATGCTTTCTGTTGTATGTACGTTGTATGTCCTCTTTGTCATCCTGCCCTGTCCTCTTTCATATGCCTTCTTATTCTTGGCCTCGTTCGTTTGGCCTTGCATTCCTGTCCTTTTTCTTGTAGCCTGTCTTCTTTCTGTTCTCCTCATTTAACTGTATCCTCAGTTATATGGCCTTTGTTTCATCTCCTGTACAGTTCTGTCCTCATTGACCGGTCCTGTTATTGCCATAAATTAACGTTTCACATAGCCTCTTTTTGGTGTCATCTGTTCATAGCGTCCTCTTTCATAGGTCCTATTCAGTCCTGTTTGGTATGGTCTCTCTTTTCCTGGGTCCTGTTTAATCGTGCATGTGCATCGTGTGGAGGCCTGTTACAGGATATTCTAATGCCTATTTCTGTTCTTGAGCCTAGGGGAAAATTATATGTAAAGGCTCAGTTAGATGTAATCCAGCTGAAAGTGAAAATAATAGTAACTGTATTTCAGAATGACTCATCCCAGTGGCTTGGCTACCACTAACGAACACTGTGCACTGCTCAGTATAAGTTAGATTTGTATGTACATATATATATATATATATATATATATATATATATATACACCATATATATATATATGTATATATATACACCATATATATGTATATATGTAGATTTTATGAATATATGTATGTAGGCCAATGTTAAATGTACTTATATTATGAAATATGAAACTTTATAGTTAAATTATTATTAAGTGTTTTAAGTAGTCATTCAGTAGACAGCTGAAGAAACATTTCCAGCCTATTTTAAGTCACATCTTGTTAGATCTGTTAGATAGCCATGTGTTTACCACCTTTGTGAGGGTCATAGAAGGGATTATGGTATAGGTTACAGGTTACAAATCTCTGCTCTGTGGTATAGGTTACAGGTTACCAATCTCTGCTCTGTGGTATAGGTTACAGGTTACCAATCTCTGCTCTGTGGTATAGGTTACAGGTTACCAATCTCTGCTCTGTGGTATAGGTTACAGGTTACCAATCTCTGCTCTGTGGTATAGGTTACAGGTTACCAATCTCTGCTCTGTGAAGAGTATACAGGTAACTGCTTTTATAAATGTAAATAGCCAGGTACTTACATACTGACATACATGCATGTATACATACATACTTACATACATACATGCCTGCCTGTATCAGGCTGTATGCATACATACATTCAAGCCCACTGCTGCCAAATGGCTGACTTCATGCTGCAACTGATGTTGACCATGATAATGTGTGTGAAATTGAGCTGGGATTTGAGAAACTTGTTTTCCCATTTCATTTTCAGCTTAACCTGACTGAGTGTCCAGTGATCTTTTGGCTGATATGTGAGATGTGTTTGCTTTCATGCTTTTCATATATATTCCGCTAGTCTTGAAAAGCAGCTTTAAAGGAAACTGGCCTTGTTCTGAACAGGATATGCATTGTAAACCCAGTATAGTGCACTCCTATATAAAATGAATTTGGTTATAACACAGTTTTAGTTGTGGCTTCTGGATTTTTCTATGTGAAATGTTAATTTCTACCACAGTGTTCACTTGTTTTCACCATAAATATCGCTGTTAATTTGATTTATTCTGAATAAGTATTTCCTTTTCTGTTTCCTTTTCTGTTGATTGCCAACATTGGTGAGACATATCACACTTATTTACACTTTCACTCTATTGTTATTTTCTAGATATGTGTATATACATATATAATATTAAAAACTTGATAATCTTAGCATAGGCCTAATAATAGAAATGGCTGAAAAACGAAGCCAAACTACATAATTTTGCAAAAGATGTTGATTCTAATGTCAGACTTGAGTGGCAACATGTGTACTTTTTCAATAAACCAGGAATAGACAAAGCCATGGGCACTTGGGTTGCTCAAGAGAGGCAAAAGGGAAGTGGCCAAGTTCTTCAAGTACAAGCAATGAAATTTAGAAATATAGCCGGGGACAGTCATTCCAAGCCAGCTAAGGGTTTACAAATCAGCTTAAAAGGCACCATGGCATATCCCAAGTACCGTAACAATTTCTGAAGAAAGTCCATCCGCTGATGAAACAGCTGCAAACGCATTTCTGCTGAGTTAAAAACTATTTTAGAAAATGAAAATTACCATAAAGAACAACTTTATGATTGTGACAAAACAAGTTTATTCACAACACTACTGCAAGATGAACTTTTAGCATTCAATTATGAAAGTCAGAGGACAGCTGGCTGTACAAAATTAAAAGATTGAGCAACTCTTCTTTGTGCAACAAGACAGGCAGCCATAAACTTCCACCTCTTCTTGTTGATCTATTTTACAATCCTTGCTGTTTTAATAACTTGAAGAGAACCAAACTGCCTGTGATTTTTGCACATGGCAAAAGCGTGTAGGTGACTAAAGACATTTTTGAGGACTGGATCCATAATGATTTCATCCCAGCCTTTTGTAAGCATCTTTGAAAAACAGAAACACAAAACCAAAGCTCTTTTGTTACTTGATAATTGTCCTGCCCATCCTCCTGCAGATTCACTACTGTCAAGGGATGGCAAAATTCAAGTCTTGTAGCTGCTGATGAACACCACCTCAGAAATTCAAGCATTATATCAAGGAATAATTCAATGTTATAAACAAAACTATTGGTGGGAACTGATTTTGGAAATGGTGTTTTGCATGTCTTCTGGAATATCTGAAACAAACTTCTAAGAAATCTTTTATTCAGTTAAACAAACATGGGATGTATTGAAACCACAAGCTATAGCTGATACTGTAAGAATATCACCCAAAACATCTTTTATTCAGTTGAACAAGCTTGGGATATAGGTGATACTGTAAAAATATCACCCACAAAAGCTCTCAGCTTTTCAGATGCAGCAATACGCATTTTAGAGAACAGGACGCAGAACACAGAAGTAATTCATTTCCGAAGCATCAAAAATTTCATAAAGAAAAAAGTTGCACACCAAAAACAGCAGAAAATGATGCCCTTCTCTTTATAATTGACAGAAAATTTGAGCCAAGACCTTGTTGCCCATGTGGACTCTTGAAATATTAATTACTATATAATCCACGCTGTACTCTGTATTACTGTGGACTCTTGCGATGCGTTGTATATTGTCTGTGGAAATGAACCATGTGAGCAGTCTTGTGAAACTAACTTGAAACTATTCTTTTGTCATGTGCTTTTAATGGTGACACAAGTATTTATCACTTAGATTTATACTTTTTAAAAGTTATGACTTTATTTAGCTTTTTATTAATAAAAAAATTTGAATTTATGTTTTTAAAACTGAAGTCAACAGATAGGAAGATTCCAAAAATATCTACATGTATGAAGACCTAAGTAGTATGTATGCCAATGCATAAATGCTACAACATGCAGAGTATTCCTGTTGCAGGCGACTCGATGACACAGTTCTGAAAGCTTGACTCCTGACATCCGCATGTTACCAGGCTTGTACTGTATCATCGATGCATGCATCATGAGACTGATTGTCCTATGATCACTGCATTCACTTGCATTTCCTTTCTTTTGCAGAGGTACCATCACTGTTTGTGTAAAACTTTATGGCTACGCTTTTACCATTTCCAATACCAAAGTTTTAACTTCTTAGCTGGTATATTGTCTACATCTTCAGACTTACCATTCTTCATTTCTTCTATTGCTTTCACCTACTGTCTTTGCAGTCCATATCCCACATTTTCCTCTTCTACAGGATTCATGGTGGGTTCATATATATTATTATATTATGTGCATACATACTGATACTGCATAGTTTGCAGTTTTATATATATATATATATATATACCAACATACTATATGGTTTGCAGTTTTAAGTACACACACACACATATATATGTAGTGTATGTGTACAGAAAGAGCAAACACAGTGCGTGGTGTGCAGTCTGAAAGATTCCAGATAAAACAGCCAATATTTAATTTTATAGCTGTATTGTAATTTGCTTTTACTTACATTACATGTGTGTTTAATCATAAAATGTAATATAAGTGGTTTGATGGTCTTGGGTCACTGAGTGCAGTAGGGGTTAATAATTATAATCGGCTGTCTGATCTGTTCATGCGAGTTTGTACTGGGTAGATATCAAAATATGGTAAGATTTGTAATTGCGGTTGCTATTACATTTAAATTACAATTACTATTTAAGGGAAAAGTTTGTATTGTCTGCATCTGGTGTAAAAATAATTATGTTGCAATACTGATGAAGTGCAGTAAAAAAATAAACTTAAAATAAATAATTATATGTCAAAGTATATATATATACATACAAATAAATATTTATATGTATAAATATATACCGGTATGCATACGTATACATGTATTTATATATGTACTATATATATGTGTGTGTGTGTGTGTGTCATCGATAAGGATGCTTAATAATGGAGCTTATAGGCAGTGTGAGACAATGAGCCTGCTTATTGTTGTTGATCCCACTCACAAGTACATGTCTAGCCACTTTAGTAGCCTGCTGTTATCAGACATTGCTCATACACCCCTGTGCTTAAATCTTTGCATTGGCTTCCTGTTCAGAAGAGGATTTGTTTTAAATTGGGCTTATTGCTTATAAAACATTGAACTTTGGCCAACGAAAATACATAAAATCAGTCCTCATTTCCCAGACTTATCATTATTCATCCAGGTCATCCGATTGTCTTTCTCTGGTCATACCTAGGACTAGAACTGTTCTTGTTCAATATGCTTTTTCAGTTGCAAGACCTAGATTTTGGAACTCTCTCCCGGTGTTTGTTCTTTCTGCTCAGTCACTTGTGTCATTTCGATCTCAACTTAAGACTTGCCTTTATCAGCTGGCTTTTTCACCATAGGCTGCCTCTCTGTCTTAGTGGGCTGGCCTGGATATTGACCTGATTGTGTTTTGGCTTTGGTGCACCGTAGGTTGATTCCATGTGCATTAGACACCAGAGCAATAGAAGTTACTAATTACAATTACAATTACATGTGACAAAGGTACAGAACTCACAAAACAGCATTTTTTAGAGACCATAAAAGGTGGTAAATAGATGTTCAATTACAGCAACTCACATGTTATATGATATGGAACCTTTGCATAAGATTTTTGTTTGGGCACAACCAGCAGGATGTTAGTGTAGCCATGTACATTCATGTAGTATTTCTTAGTGCTGAAAAGCAGTGTGGCTGAGATTCTCATAGGTACACATGGTGTCTGATCACTGTGGCCTGGTAGTCACTTCAGGTTACCAAAAGGCCACACTGAATTGTCTGTCCAGACTCTACAGGGGCTGATTTGCCATCATTCCGATCAACTCTAGATTAGCCAAAGGGATTGGGGGGACTTACCTTCATAAGCAGACAATTTATTTCTGGGCACACCAGTGTCTGCTTTTAGTAGACACTGGTGTTGAGTGTGTACTTGCACATATGGATCTGACTTAAGTTTAAAATGGAACTTGAGATTTATGTTCCCCCCCCCACGATTTTTTAGAATTTCTGAAGAATCGCACGTCTGTCTTACAGGTTTCAAAAGGTTTGTTATTTAATTTTCATACAAAGACATGGGTTAAACTTCTGTACTCTGTTGCTTTGCCCACCCTGGACCTCCTAGGAGGTGGCTTAAAGAAACAGGGCATATTATAATTGCTTAGATGGTGTTGTCTGAAGCCACAGCGTCTGGCACTACAGAAAAACCTGTGCAAATAAATATGGGGCAGAGTCTCACATGGTTGGTCATGATGAGGGCAACGTCAGATGTCTGGTATGCAGAGTTCTGTGGGTTCCTTTCTGTTTATGTGTGAGTGTGTGCTGGTGTGGCCATTGCCATCCACAGATTCTAGACAGCACATGGGTTGATCATGATGAGGACACCATCAGATGTTGGTTATAAAGAGGTTTATGGGTTCCTTTTTGTGTTTGTATGAGTGTTTGTTGGTGTGGCCATTTCGGTAGACAGATTCTAGACAGAATGTGGGTCATACAGTGCAGTGATAATGATAAAAAATCCACACTACAATAATTGTAATTGTAAATTTGGTAGCAACTCTTCTAGGGAAACTAGTCAGAGGTGCTTGTTATGATGTTAAAATCATTTAGAACAAAGAGTTCATCAGTAAGCAAACAATGCTCAGATAGCTATAAAAGTCATCACAGAGTGTGCTACCTAGTTTGATTGTGGAAGTTGAAGTTTTCGTGAGATGGTCAGTCTGTTGGGAATTGTACAGGGGTAAGCTCCTAATGTAAAAGTATGTAAGGCAATCAAATGATGTCATATTGTAATACAGTGGTAATATAAAATGTAAGAAAATAAATAACTATTATAAGGTTGCTATGTGAATTTTTCACGTTACGTCTTGGAATTAGCGTAAGGGACTCTTCTCTTCCAACTTATAATGAAAGTGGCTTCTGGCTTCCAAGTTTCCTTCAGTTCAGTTATGCATGTTCGTATGTTTGCCTTCTTATGATGAGGGCCAATTTTCAATGTAGTTCTTAGCAAGGTTTGAGTTATGCACAACGAGGCTTAACTGTAGCTTGATAAATAAACATTGAAGCTGAATGACGTAATGAATTTTGATTGCTGGTCTTTGACTGTCTGCCAAGGTTAAGGAGTGATTTGGTGCATATGAAGTTTCTGAAAGGTTTTAGCAGATTGGTTTAAAGTAATTTACATAGCTTTGCAGCTAGAGTTGTGTGCAGTATCACGAAACTTAATAATTTTTTTAAGTATTTGAATTAAAATCATTAGCCAATTGAAAATATTACATTTTTTACAATTTGTAATAATAAATTTGTTAGGCTTATATATTTAAAACTTCCTCACTTTTGCATTAGTGGTCCTTGAACAACGTAAAGTTACTGCTGGTCCCTTGCTTAAAAAGTTTAAGAACCACTGCTATAGGCTGCGTGGCTGCACATTAGTTTTATTGCTTCATGCATCACAAGAACTGGGCAAACATCATCAATTCATCCAAAGAACTTTCCATGCAACAGATGTAAACATGTATACACAGAATTGTTTACTTAGAGGTTATGCTGGTTATGTGCAGCGTAATGTGGCACCCTGTAATGTAATAGCCAGGTCTCCCATCCTGCTTTCACCATGTGGAAAGGACTTGGAGGTGCTGTATGGCAGCATGACAATTGAGTTAGAAGACTAGAGACTGGAAAGAATTGACTGAATGAGACAGGACTGAAAGGCTGGTGTACAGCCGGAGAGGCTAACAGGTGTGCAGCGCAGGTAGTGAGACTGGGAGAAATCAATGGGCATGATGGCAAAGAGACAGGTAGTTGAAAAGGATATAATGGTACAAGCTTCTAATTAAAGTTCAGCTGCTGTATGGACAGAAATGATAACAGTTGCCTACTGGCAGTCCCTCGCCAGCGGGCTCATCTCACTTAAATGTTCTCCTAGAAATGGTTGGGTATCGGTTATTGGATTCACAGCCTGGGTACCCGCCTGAAGGTAGCTGCTCGGAGGGGCAGGCCTGTCTGTCATTTACTAATTTCTTTTTGCGTAGTACTATCGCACAAAACTCAATCTGACAAGCACCCTATCCTTTGTTTTCAGCGTCTGGGCAGGCAGTTATAGCAGAGATGACGGCAACAGAAGAGGAGGAGATTCAGAAAGTGGCCTGCCAACCACCAGCATATGTCATATTCGGCCAGACAACGGTTGCCAAGACGATAGTCGTCAATGAGTTATTCGGTCGCGAGGTTCTCCCAGTTGCAGCTTCAAATGGCGCTCATTGGAAGACGATTTTCTTTAAGTATGGCTCTAAGAACCGGATTGAACCGGTCATACATTCTGATTATGTCGTCATTGGTCGTGAACATGAATCAAAGCGTCGCAGGACGTGGCGAGTGGTTCCTGCTGCTGATTTGCAAATGGAGAAGTCAGAGGACGAGAGTTCAGCTGTGGAAGTTCTGTTCAAACATGAACTGCTTGAGGCCGGAGCAAGAGTTACAGTCGCTTGCACATGGGAGGAGGGCAAATCGTTTGAGCAGCTGTACGATGCGGTTACACGGAATGTAATTCCTGTCTTCATCTACGCCATCTCAGAAAATGCACTCAGTGACAAGGTAGGTTGGCTTATAAGAAATGTCTCTGCTAGTAAAGTAAGGTAAGCTAAGTTAAGGCTAAAAGGGAAGCAAGGTAAGGTGTGTTATAAGTTACAGCATGTAATGTAACGTAATAAAACAAAGGTTATCTAAGGAAAGTGATGACAGTATGGCAAGAAATTTAGGCAAGAAAAGTAAGGTAATGAAGTAAAGATGAGGTAAATTGAGATATCTGAGTTAAGGTAAGGTACACTTAGTTACTGAAGGTAACTAAGATACAGAAAGTAAGGTGTAGAAGGTTAATATAAGTTTTCAGTGCATTCGAATGCATTTGATTTATTCTTGTAATAATTAATTTGCATTAATATAATTTTCTCTCTCTTATTTTAGGAGTTAGAAGAGTTACAATTCATCAAATCAAAACAACCAAACATCTCCATATTTTTTATCCGTGTTGCACAAGAAGGTCTGGTATCATCTGACCAGGCTGCCAACTCCTCTGCGGAAATCAAACCACAATCCAGATTCCAGAACATTCCAGAAGTTCAGCCAAACTCATCTCCCTCAGCGGATGTCACAGTCGAGCAGGGCAGTCAATTGTTGGAGCAGCTTGCAGGTCTTGGCTATCTTTGTGCTGTTCCAAACAACTTTGAAGACCAGACGACAGGCTCAGACCTCGACACAGATAGTGATTCGTATTGTGTGGATTGTGAGCTCCTAGAAAACTTTGACAATTTCTGGTCGTTTGCGGCGTTTGCACGCAGCATCTTGCAACGTCATCTGGTGTCTGCCATTTCGCTTATGAGCATTGTTCACGTCCGATGTGTTGACATGATGATTACGACTGCGTACAGCATGGCACGTGATGTGCTCTGCACTCCAACTAGGCTTAAATTTGCTCGTGAAAAAGAGGTGAGCTTTTCTTTTGTTATGGTTATTTATGTTAAAGCATCACAAGTGTGATATTCAGATATTGGTTAGGGAGATGTTTGATCATCAGTAGTTTTTCAGTTGTTGTAATGCAGTTGTTGAATTGAACTTCAGCCAAACGATCTGTTGATCTGAGAACCTAATCTGAGTGGAGCATTTATGACAGAAGTGCATTGTAAGTATTCCTTTACTTACATTTCAGTCCTGCCTGATCTCTGAGATGGAATATGCGTGCCTGAGATGTCAGAATTCACTTCCTAGCTCAGTCCAAAGTGTTGAACAAAACCTTATGTCATTGAGCTAACATATCTGGCTCTCAGCTAGAGGCGTATCTGAGGTTTGATTTCTCATGCAGTATGAAAGATTTGCAATCTAGGTATGCAGAATTTACAATCTGTGTGCAAAATTTCCAACCGTTAAGTATGCAAAATTTACTGTGTATTCTTCGAATGTGCAACCTGGAAGAATCAATAATTGAATTGCTATTTGTGTTTGAGACTTGTTAAACTGTTACCTTTTATTGTCTCTGAGTCCCTTCTCAGATGGGTGTCATATAACCACTGAAACTTGTGGGCGTCAGTGCTGTGGTTAATTTGAGATTGGAGATGGAATTCCAACAGTCATAAGGGATAATGAAATGGGTTGGCAATAGGGAGCACATCATCCTTGTTGCTGTAGGTCCTGAAAAAGGTCAGTGGATAATGTGAGCAGAAAAACTATGTATGCAGATGTGTTGTAAAAAGGTGTGTCTCTGGTTCAGTTGCTAGTTCCATGAAGCAAAACCAAATGTGAAGAAAGGACAAGCATAGTTCATTTTTGAGTCTTTGCCAATAGCTCATAGTGCTACCTGGAGTTGAGTAGAGACAACATAATTGCAGGACTCTCATTGGGCAACACCCCCACAGTTCTTTACCATACTAGTAGTTATCTCATGCCCTGAGCTTGCTTCTGTTTATAGAGATCTGGCACAGAACAGACCCCCATTGGCAACCTTTGTTCTTCCGCAGGTCAAATCCAGCTGGGGTCAAATAATGATGTTGGAATGCAGTCCTAGTAGAACTTTGACCCTAGGCTCACTGTAAATACAGTATGCATGAAGCATGTTGTCTTTTATATGTATACTCATACTTAACTGATGTGCATATATATAATGATTATAAATACTCTTGCAAATATATTTAGACAATGATAATGAGTGTCTGTATATAATACAATATATAGTGATAAGTAGGGTACTGTGGGTGTGTACATGTACCCCAAATATCTGTCCATGTAGTGACTTGAATAATATACTGATATGTGTGCATGTATAATTAGGCCTAGCCTTTTTCTTGGCCTTATTTACTGTTGTGTTTGCCGAGTCATCAGGTCTGTTGCCCAGTCAGTTGGCTATTGATTGCTAGGGCTTCTTTTGTTGCATGAGTATTAAGTCCAGCAGAGTCGGTCCTAATTTATTCAAGCGGACCACTGAAGGGACTGAACTTAGAACAGGAGGATCAAGGCCTGTTTATGCAATATGAAGAAGAAGAGCCGTCCCATAGATGGTCAGACATCTCTTAGAGATGTCGCATAGGTCAAACATCTCATAGGGACATTCCATAGGTCAAACATCTCTTAGGGACATCCCATAGGTCAAACATCTCTTAGGGACATCCCATAGGTCAAACATCTCTTAGGAACATCCCTTAGGTCAAACGTCTCTTAGGGGCATCCCATAGGTCAAACATCTCTTAGAGACATCCCATAGGTCAAACATCTCTTAGGGACATCCCATAGGTCAAACATCTCTTAGAGACATCCCATAGGTCAAACATCTCTTTCCATAGGTCAAACATCTCTTAGGGACATCCCATAGGTCAAACATCTCTTAGAGACATCCCTTAGGTCAAGCATCTCTTAGAGAAGTTGCATAGGTCAAACATCTCTTAGAGACGTCGCATAGGTCAAACATCTCTTAGAGACGTCGCATAGGTCAAACATCTCTTAGAGACATCCTATAGGTCAAACATTTCTTTGAGACGTTGCATAGGTCAAACATCTCTTAGAGACGTCGCATAGGTCAAACATCTCTTAGAGACATCCTATAGGTCAAACATTTCTTTGAGACGTTGCATAGGTCAAACATCTCTTAGAGACGTCGCATAGGTCAAACATCTCTTAGAGACATCCTATAGGTCAAACATCTCTTAGAGACGTTGCATAGGTCAAACATCTCTTAGAGACATCCTATAGGTCAAACATCTCTTAGAGACGTCGCATAGGTCAAACATCTTTTAGAGACATCCCATAGGTCAAACACCTCTTAGAGACGTCGCATAGGTCAAACATCTCTTAGCTGCAGCAGGTTATGAGGGTGGGGCAGGTTGTGTCTCTTGCCATCTGATCTCTCAGTGTAAATTTTAACCCTGGGCATCACGAGTGAACTTCAGCGTTTCAGCATGTGGTCGCCATACATATCTATGTATGTATCTGTGTACGTATACATGTATGTATCTAGCTGCTTACTATAGTGCCTTTTAAGTACCTCACAAATGCTGTTGCACAAGCCTAGATGATGTTAAAGTCATTAGGAACAGAAGTTAATCAATAAGCGAACTTTGCCCAGATAACTAGAAGAGTCACCACTGGTGGGCTTCCGCAGGCACAGCAGAGCCCAACTGACGGATTCCTATCAAGACGCCATGTTCAAAGTTGATGGACCGCACAGCATCAAGGAAGAGGAGCAAACTTTACTGACAGGAGATGAGGCTTGCAACAGACAAACCCAAACTCCAAGCAGTCCCTCACAGGTTTTAGAAGACGCTGCATTCGGACATTCCTCAGCCACCTGGTTTATGGAGGACAACATTTTTTAGCAGTTCAGCACCAACCCAAGGACTCCCTTGGCCTTTCCAGGATCTTGACACTGTCCAGCTAGTAACCTGAAATCCCTCAGGGTGGACAAGGCCACTGGCTTTTATAACAAACGTCCAAACGCCATCCAAACACTCAAAAATGATGGCAAAAGCGAGAAATAACTTCAACACAGACTAGGTCGCATTATAAGTCGGAATGAATAAAAATTATCAAGCAAAATCCACTGGTGACCAATTAATTGATCAAAAACGACTTGCTAGAGAAACAAGCAACCATCTCGGCCATGTGCACCATTGTATGTGTATTACTACTTATGTAGCACCCTTTAAGAACCTCGCATTCACACTGTGTACATCATGGAGATGGTATACTGTGGGCTGTTCTTTTACTTCCAAGTATGCTTGTTGTATATGATCTGCCTGGAAGAGGTGCTGTAAATCCACAGTTACTGTAAATTTTTAAAAATCCGCAGTTTTATGTCAAGCAGAAACTTAACATTGCCTAATGTAAAGCAGAAATTTTCACAGTGCATTTCTGAGCTTTTGTACTCAAAGAGGTTGATTAATTAACATTAGAAATAATTTTTAAGTTGATTTAACTGCTTCTGAAATTGTTAAAGGTTGAAACCCATGTTCTGGTTTATTTGTTTGAGTTTAGATCTGAACAGCACTTATTTCATTCATGGTTTCTATGTGGGTGGCAATACTGTGATTTATGTCTGTGTTTATAGCTTTATATTTATGTAATGTATCTATAGATGTTGTTATTTTGCATAAAGTATATATACCAGTACTGAAGTTGACAAACACAAGACCATATAATATTGCATATATGCAGAAACATGCATGTATTGATTTAGAGATTATGCTTGCGTGTGTGTGGAGGTGTCGTTATATACGAGTGCTTGTAAACAGTGTACTTGTGTGTGTCCATTTCTGAAAATAGGTTATGGTTTGGTGACCTTCACTGGTTGACTGACTAGGAGCTTGTCTCCTATTGTACTGCTCATAAGAGCATGCCTTGTTGACAGCTTGAAACTTGCTGTGAATGGTGAATGCACTGAATGGTTTACAGGGGGTGAAGTTTGACTACTCACTGAGCAACTGTGAACAGCATTTCTTCCTTAATAAATGTGGCCACTTCGTTTACAGTGCAGATATAAACCAAAGAAGCCATTTTGTACAATTTCCATTTCAAGTAATCAGCCCATTTTTATGCAAAGCTGTGTAAAAGCTGGTTTAAAAAACCAAATTTCAGTTAGTCTTGCTTGTCCGCCCTGTTAGTAAACCAAATTTAAGGCTTTTTGGCTAGATCTAGATCTGTTGACCCTTTGTGGTAATGTTCGGTTGGTAGTGACAGACTGGATGCTTGATGTGGTGGCCCAGAGTGGCCTTAGAGGGCAGATAGCCTTTTATTTGGGCTATATCAGTTATATGTCCCTCCAGCCATGTCTTTTCTGTCCAATGGTTTCCACTGAGAAGCTGGGGTGAGAGTCTGGCCCAAGGATAAGTAAGCAATGGCGTGGTGTTTGTTTTGGATTATTCTTGTAAGATATATGAAATGCATTATGTTGCTAGTGGTCGAAGCTGAACCTTTGCACTGTGAGCGCTTATGTGATTGGCCTTTTCAGCCACAGAATTTTGTTCTGTTTGGACTTTGACACAAACCCTTTGGACAGAATCTTTTTGACTGAGATTATTCTAAGCTGTGGACCAGACAGAGCTAGACTAATAAAAGTAATACTCTGTAGAAGTACAGCTACATTTACCACTACTAAACACCAGAAATTACTTCTGATGGGTGTCTTAATAAGACTGATTTTAATGCAAGGCCGTTAGGAATATGATCACCAGACTTAATTTTAGAATGTAACCTTATTATTAACCTTATTAACCTTATTATAACTTGATGTTCCTGTAACCTGCTTGTGATGTGGCTCATACAGATGGCATTACGTTTGAGGTTTCAGTGTCCTCTATAAATAATCAGTTCTATGATTTATTACTAACTGAGTTGTTTGGCTGAAATCTTCTCTGTATGGCAATATTACAAGAATTTTCCCATTACACTGCTTGTTATGCTACATTTCATAATGTTACTTTACATTTTCCCCATTTTGTGATCTCATGATTTTCCAGATTTTTTGCCTTACCTTTTTACTCATTCCATCTTGATTTCTCTGGATCTCATGCAGGTCCTAACTTTTTATTCTTTCTGATATCCCATTACTTTTCTTGATTCCATATGTTACCTTTTTCCCTATCTTGTAGTCCTGTCACCAGCAGTGTGGTTTGATGCTGGATGAGCTGTAAGGTAAACAAAGAAAACATCTGATGCAATCAGAATGCATCTAATGCAGTACATCAGAACTTAGATTTGGAATTGTCTACCACAAAAGGCCCAACTTGCAAATTCGCTATTGTCTTAAGCCTTAAGACACATTCGTTTGGTTCTCATTGATGATATGGCTGCTTCAATTGACATTGGTATTGTTCAGTCTAGATTTGACTATGCCAGTTCTACCCTTTTCTGTACCCCCTCTTATAACATCAGAAAATTACAGCAGGTACAGAACTTAGCAGCACACTTTGTCTGTCCTAATTGTAACCTTTCATCTGTTGGCTTTCTCTCACAACTTCACTGGCTCCTGGTTTCAAGACACATTGATTTTAAAATAGCAACAATCACCTACCAACTTCTCTATACCCAGCAACCTACCTGTCTCCAACCATTAATTGATTATCATGTTCCCATTCGTAATACACGATGACTGAATCCACTGAAGCTGCGACAACCTTTCGTGGGCGGAGTCATTGGGGAACATGCATTTAGTTTGGCCTCGCTCACAGTTTGGAACAACATTCCTTTATCAGGTCTACCCCATCAGTCTCATCCTTATAGCGGCACCTTAAAGCTTTTATTTTTTTAACTCACCTATAAGCTAGTTTTTCCTCCTTTGCTACTGGCTGTCTCCCTCTGAGTGACTGACCATGGCTCTGATTCAATTTTTTTTGAATGTTAATCTCTTAATATTCATTCATTCATTCATTTATTCTTTTAAATCACTTCTTAAGACTCACTACTCTACCCTGGCTTTTGCTTGATTTCATCTTAGCCCCTAGCAAACAAACATCTGCACCTCAGATTCAGGTGTACTGATGTTGTGCACGTTATAAGTGCTTTAATAAATAAATAGATGGGTTTCTTCCTTTGTAACTTTAGGAAAGGAAATGAGGGCCTTCTCTGTGTCCCATACTACATATAGTCAACTAATTTTTACTCCTGCTTTTACTTCCTTAATCTAAGCCATGTACATATTCTTTCTATGTATTTCATTATTAACTATTGTAGCAATTTCTGGGCCTTGGCTTTTGATGTTAATTACTCTAGGTTTTGCCCATGCTGTGCCTGGCTGTGCTGTGTGTTATTATGAGTTGTTATTATGAGTAGTCAGGCTGGAGTGTTTTGCCATCATATTGCAATTCTTTTTGTAACGTGACAGTTTAAAAGAGCGTTGTGTAGCACCGTTTTCTATGTAATTCATGTGGTGCCTATGTTCTGGAGGATGTGTTTAAATCTTTTAAAAGTTGCATCTGGAATTTGAATCCAACATATTTGCAACAGTAAAGAAAGTTTTATTTGTTTGATTGCAACTGCCTTGTTTCTGCTTGATTGCTAAGATCTTTCAGGCTCAGAACCACACTTGAGGCTGTGTGAATTACCATACCTTACCCTACTTTCCCTTTACCTCAGCAGTGATGACAGACTAGTAGTTAGTGTCCATCTAGAGTTCAGGGGTGGAAATGCCTGCTATGGCACAAGTGCCCCTCACAAGCTCAGCTATAAAATGAGTACAATTACCATACACTGTCGGTGGCAAGATTAGGTAGCAAGGGAGAGGACTAGCCACCATCTTCACCTGAGGGTATTATTAGGGTACTAAATTGTATTATGCACGCATGCATGATACAATGGTCCAGCAATATGCTGATGATGCTCAACTCTATGTCGCTGTCTCTGAAACAGATCCCTCAGTTAAAATTGAACTCGACACTCTTTGTCCTCTCTTCACATTTGGTTCTGCTTTAATTATCTTGCAATCAACCCTGACAAGTCAGAGGCAATCATTTTTACAACTCATCAGCGTATGCAGTCTTTCTCTTCACGTTCATCTGTTGACTTTGCAGGAACGAAAATCCCACCATCAGACAAAATTAAAAGTCTTAAAAGTCTTGGTGTCACCCTTGACAACTCGCTCACTATGACTTCACATGTATCTTCGATTTGCATGTCTTGTTTCTATCACGTCAAGGCATTTTGCTAACTCAGGCATTCTCTGACTGATGACGTGGCTAAAACAGTGGCATGTGCACTTGTTGGTTCTCAGTTAGACTATGCAAATGCAGTGCTATACAGTATATCCTCTTTTGATGTAAAAAAACCTCCAGAGGGTTCAAAGTTCTCTTTCTAGAGTTGTTAGGCCTACATTTTGGGATTAACTTAAGGGACTGCTTTTCTCTTCTCCTGCCCAGTTTCTCTGCCCTTATACATTATGGTACCCAACGTCTTGTGCATTTCAGTCAGAAATGTGAATATACCATGCTTGCTCAACTTGGTTTGGGTATTTGGGCATTTTACATGTCTAAGAGTTAATCAAGATACTGTTTACCAGGCTGTCAGGTCATATTACAGTGCACTTAGCAACCCAACTCCTGCCTCCTGTCCAAAATATTTCTTAAAATTCCTACTGTCTGCATAAATTTTTTGTCTGCCCTTGAGAAAGTGGGGCTAAGACCCAAACTGTTACACATAGGTTTAAGACATTATTCATATGTGGTGGTTACTCCTACATTTATGATTGGATAATATAAGGGGGTGTGATTCTGTTGTTAGGAAATGTTGGGGTTGAATATTCGGACTATTTTGCATCTATCTGATGGCTGCCTTAACTGCTTTATCAGTTCTGACCAAGCAGACAAATCTGTTTTACCCAAACTTGACATAAATTTAATCAAATGTGTTTTTTCAGGCGTATGTAATGAAATTATCTGCAATAGAGATTTGCTGTACTTTGCACATTCTTCTTGAAAATGGAAGTTGACCCAAAAAGCTTTGTACGAATCAGGCAAAGTATTCAATATTGCTCTTCACCAATGAAGAGGCACCTTCTTTATGCAATTAATAAAGTAATAAACAGCCTTCAGGTAGTTGAAAAATGGGTTTTCGTTGTGGCAAGTACCACTTTTGTGGCTTAAATGTATAGTCATTAACAGCTTAAAATTGTTATTCTGCAGTGTATGCATACTTAGATCTTCTTCTCCTGCTCAGTCTTCTTTGCTTTAGGTGACTGAATTTTACAAACCAAACTACATGTTCCTCAAGAGCACTGAAGTTTTCATACCTTGGTTCACTTTGCCATTCTTTTTGTTATTACAGAGTTACTATACTGATAGTTGAGTATGTAGATACATACATAGATAGTTAGGAAGATAGATAAGACTGATAGATAGATAAGACTGATAGATAGATAGGTAGATACAGACATGCATGCTTGCTTACATACATACATACTAGCTTACATACATACATGTAACTACAATTACAATTAGTACACATAAACTTACATGCATGTACATACATACATATATACTTATTATTTAATGTTAATATTTATTTTTCAAGAATAATAACATGTGAACACATATGTACATATATACATACATACAGTCCCCTTCAGATGTTAAAAGAGACTCAGGCCAGTTAAGGATATTGAGGCCTATACGTTCCAGTTTCCAAGGTTCCAGTGTGAGAAAACTGAAAATGTAGGCCCCTTACCATGTGAGGCCCAGGCCAAATGGCCCTGCTGGCATCCTCTGTTAGGGCCTCCACATACATCCATACCGCCGACCTGTTGGATATTCTAAACTGCTGCTGGCCAGTCTTCTATGGTTTACCGGATATTGTGCATCTAACTTCTTTTCCTCATGCCTAGGTTTTGAATCATCACACAGGGCAATCCCATCTATTAACCGTAATAATATTATAATTTATTAGTACTCTGGCACTGCTTTACAATAACCAGCCTGTGTTGGCCTTAGGTCACGGCTAATAGGTTGTGCTGTTAAGATCAGATTTCAGCGGTATGTTGTTTCCCTGTCTCAGTCAATTACCCTTCTGGGTTTCTTGGGGCTTCCCTTCATTTCCGCACGGATATTGATTTTAACTGGAAGTGACCATCAGTTGATGCTTTGTACTTTGTTGTTAACGGAGTTTTCAGAGCGAATTAGAACAGAAACTGGTAGCAACATATTGTGAGCAACAGGGCAATATTAAAAGTGGTATTTGTAATGGTAATAATTTTAATGAGCAGTATTACTTAAAACCATTGATTTCCGTGGATTTAGGATGAGTTGTACAAATCGTTGATGGAGATGACGGTGAAGAAACAAGATGAGATAAAGCGATTGATTGTGGAAACGATTACCAACTGCCATGACACTCTTGTGGAAAAGGCTGCAGAATATCAATTCAAAGGTTCCTCTATGAATATCTATCTTTTATGTAAATTAATATTAAATAGACCTCAATTAGCATGTAATATTATAACCTACTTCACTTGAACTTGCTTCAGAGCATGAAGTGATGGTTTACCAAGGTTACCATATTTAAGTAGGTCACGGCCTAATTTTACAATGGCTATTAAGAAAAACCTAGTTTTACTACATGGTTAAATACTAAGAGGACCTAGTTTTATTATAGTTACTAAGAAATGTCTAGTTTTACCATATTTACTAAAAAAATAAACTATGGCTATTGCAAAAGCCTAGGTTACACCATGGTTACTGAGAAAGCCTAATTTTATCATGGCTAAGTACTAACAGAAGCCTGTTTTTATTAGGGTTACAAAGAAATACCTGGCTTTACCATCTTTCGTAGTTTAATGGATGGATTAATTGGAAGTCTAATTGGATGGAAGTGCATTCACCGTGTCACCGAACAATTGCTCATTCTAGTCTGCAGGGTGGGCATTGTGTAACAACGTTGGGCAATTTTTTCATAAGACTTTGTTTGTCACAAAGCGTTACAATATGATGATCAGTTGGAAAGTATAAGGCAAGTTCTGCAGTGCATTGGCCCAGGTCCATGACTTTGAATTCACCCTTTGCAGACTGTGCTCTGTGAAAAGGAAACGAGCACCAGTCAAATCTTGTTTGTCTTGATCAGTCTAAGGGATTACAATTACTAACTGCAGTTTCGATTTGAAACAATAATCAGTTGATGCCTTGTGTATTATGATAATATTAGCACTATAAAAGTCTAGATTAGATCCAGCTAAGTAAGTAAGTAAGTAAGTATATTCTTTATTAACCAATAGCTAATCGCACATCGGTTTACAAGTATTTAAGAACACAAGAAAACTTAATATTCATACAACATTCTAACAATAAAACATTTACGCGTTAAATTGTCAGCAGGAGGAATAATACGATCATGGGTGTGGGGCTGTAGGGAATAGCTGAGGGTTTTAATTGGTGGGAGTAGCTGATGTAAGACATGATTTGGGTTGTTTAAGATTGCTTTAAAGAGACGAGCATCAGCTGTGCCACAGAGTTCATCGAACGTTGGGGAGTTCCCAGGAAGATAGCGGAGATGCACAAGTCTCCGCATCAAAGCCTGGAGCCGAGCTCTAGCCTGTGCCCCAGCATAGCCCCACCACACGGGAGAGGTTTACAGCATCCTGGCCAGTGTTGTGGCTCGGACAACGTCGTAGAGCCGAGGGCCAGTTAGGCCATGTGATACAAGAATTCGTATGGCATATAAAGACCGACGCTCCTGACTATGAATCCGATCAATATGAGAATCAAAATTTAACATCCTCGATGGGGAACACCCAATATTGTCATCTCTGGTACCATGGTTAAACCTGTCACCTGTCTTTTTATGATTAAGTTTTAAGTTACACTTATCCGCCCAAAGGGCAACATGGTCCAGTTCAGCCTGAACCATCAAGCTATTGCAGGATGGTACAAGAAGGTACCTGTCATCAGCGTATTTAAATAACCTATTGTTGGGTGCTAACGGCTTATACTTGGATATGGCAACTAGGAAGTTCACTGGTCCCGAACCCTGAACAATACTGGAATTTATGCCAACTAAGGTAGAGACACTATCACTGAAGTTGGTACAGTGCTGTCGGTTGGTTAGGAAGGAAATTATCCAATTGTAAACGTGATCAGAAATAGCGAGATCAGCAAGCGAGATAGACATGTCTTATTGTATCAAAGGCCTTTGAGAAGTCAAGGGATATGAGATGAACATATTGGTTAGAAGCGAGCAGTTCAGACAGATGGTGAGTAATAGAAATAAGGGCTGCTATGGACATGAACAATGCACCTTGTTAAGAGTAGATTCATACATACATATATACATGTGTAAATGGGAGACTGCTAAATGAGCAATTACATTTGGCTGATGAAGAAAGCAACCTGGTAAAAGCACAAGTACCTATTTAATAAAAGCTTCTATTAAATTTCTTTACCTTACAAGATTAAAGCATACACACAATAAAAGGGTGCAGCTAGGTGATGCTCGCTGTTCTTTTCCAGATGTTGCTGTTCCAGAATCAGGTGAAATCACGTCTATTAAAGATCTCAAGTTGTGTACGGCACAAATTCAAGACCTTGTCCTTCTAAACCTGAACAAGGCCATCGCAGGAAGGCTGGTCGGTTCTGTGGATGTACTTCGGGAAAGTTACACAGGTATGAGGCACATTGATGTAGGGGTTAATTAAGGTTGTGAACTGGCTGTGCAAAGGTACTAGGTTCAGTTTGTGGTAGGGGTAAAACTCGTCTAGTTTCTAAACTTTCTGCCTCATTGCCTTTCAAGACTTGAGAATTTCAGGTTACTTTACATTACCTTGGAAATTGGCATGTACTTAATCTAAGTGTTGTTGGTGAGTATGGGACATTTGTACTGGGTTATAATTTATTAGTCTTGCAGTACATATAGCAGCAGTGAAGTGGGCCATATTGGCTTTTCCAAAGTGACGATACGGTGCACTTATTACTGAAGATGCAAGAAGTGCATAAAGAAAGGCAATGTTACATGGTCGTATTGTACTTATTTATACATAGATGCTCTTACAGAAGACTGCTCGAGGGGGCTTGCTGTGGATATGGAGAGCTCTGTCAACAAGTGTTTACATGCAGAGCACTCAAAGGGATATGGCCCTAAATGTTTAACTGAAACTGCTTTATTTCTTTTATTCCAGTTGTAGGACTGAATTTACCCATTGCTCTGGTGGCCACCACCTTTTGTCGACCATCAAGTGTGGATGGGATTTGTGGGTCAGGGACTAAAAACTAGATCGTTGTTTTGTAGGTGTTCTGACGAGGTGCCTGGCATCACTAGAGCATATGGATGACGGCGCTGAACAGCCAACAAAAACGTCTTTAGCCTTAAGAGATGTCAGCTTTGTATTAATACATAATAATAATTATAATAATAATATTAATAATAATGATGATAACTGACGACGACGACGATGATGATGATACCTTTAATAATGATAATTTCTTTGTTGTGATACTAACGACTTAGTGTAACTGTTCCCTATGTCACTGTGCACTTGGTATCAATCAACTGTTGCTTGGCTCATTATATCTTACAGAGTAAACATCTGATTGGTTAAGTTGGTGTTCGTGATAAATATTATAGTAATGCTTCAAGATACAATATAGCATTTTTTAATACATCTTAAAAGCTCTGCACACATGACTAACTGACTAAACAAGTATGTTAGCACTACTAAATACAATGACACTAATTATACTTTGTAATAGTAAAACATGTAATAATGAAATTGTTATTGTTTATTGGTAGTGGAATTGATATATTGCTAGATGCATGCTTCGTGTTCTGTTCTTCGTTTTTTCTTAGCTTCTGACCAGATTTCCCCTCAAATTTGACATGCACTGATTTTGTGTAGCAGCGACCACTGACTGTTGCCTTGAGCATTATTACAGTTGCTGAGTAATTATATAGCACCATAGAAGTTCTCAGATTACTGTTATTGTTAGTAACATGTGGTGAAACTGCTGACAGTGATAATAGTTTAGTGACATTTTTTAGATCCTGAATGCAGCTTACCACGTAGAAATCCCACTGTGTGCAAGTGCATCTTTCATGAAGACTCTGATTGAAAAAATGAAACAGGTGTCCTAGACAGTTTTTATCCATTTTTACGTTTATTTTGTCTAACATGTTCAAAGATCCCATCATAAATGAACAAGATGTTTCCATTGGTTGGCTTTTTTTGGTTCAGTTACTGTACAAAAACCGTTACCATTATCACTTGCAATTTTAAAAGTTGATTTTAAACTGGTAATTTAAAAATTTTAAAAGGTGACTCTGGTCCCAATTTTGTTGAGCTACTGCTTCATTTGGTTCAGTGTCAGTTTCCGTTATTAGTACATTGTGAACCATGGACACTGAATATCTGTTGATCATCAACTGTGGATGGGATTTGTTGGTCAGAGTTCTGCAAGTCTGCAACAGGCTTCTTCAGTTGCCATATTTTAATGTATATAACCTACACATGTATTCAACCTGCAGAAATTATGAAAATGGGTAATTAGGAGAATGGGTAATTGGGAGAATGGGTAATTAGGAGAACGGGTAATTAGGAGAACGTGTATATCCCAGTCACTTGTTGCTCCACAGGCTCTCACATGTGATAGAGGAATATGCTGCAAGAGCTAACCCACATCTTAAAACGTCTGTAACTGCTATTTGCAATTTATTTTTACTAGATGGTCATGAACTCCTTCAAGGCTAAATAATGTTTTTATAAATCGGGCTATAGGCTGAATATTACCCCATCCGTCGACGTTTGACGACACGAGCCTTCAACCCCTAATGTTGACTTTTGTCGACAAAAGCCTCGAAAGTGTTAAATTGAATGGGAATGTACACATATACGAAGTAATCTGAAAATCTGGTATCTGTTTAGCTGATGCACGCTGTGCTCTGGCGGCCACCACCTTGTGTCAATGGAGAGTGGAAGAGAAAGATTGCCATGAACATGCTGGCCACTGTCAGTGACACCAGATGTCAGAGGTTAGTGCGGCATCTGTCAGTTGAATTTCCAGAAATTATCCATTTCGTTTCAGGTATGTGAGTTCCTCATTCATTCAGAGCATTTATTTATTCCGTGCTCCTTCCAGACAGGCTCCCAGCCTCAGCATAAGGGAAGACTTTTAGGTGTCAATTGAAGGCTTGTTCAAGAACTAACAGGTTCCTTGCTTGGCTTTGTTTACAGGGTACTTTATGGGATCTGTTGTCTCATGTTGTCTCAAGACTTGAGAAATGAAAATAAGTGCTCTCCATATGTCCCACTTAGGAAGAGGGAAGAATTTACTTATGCAAATCCCTTTCTGCATAGCAGTATGAGTCCTTTAAGCAGAGCTTCTGACTGAGGTATAGACAGGACACCAGTGGTTTACCGTTTGAACAGCTGTTCCCAATGATTGTTACAACCTCAAGTTTTGATATATACAGGACAAGTCCGGTAAGACACGGATATCAGGAGTCAAGCTTTCAAAATTGCGTGTTACTGAGTCGCATGCTACCAGAATACACTATATATTTTAGCATTATATATTAGCATATAGCCTACTTGTGTTTGTATATGTATAGGCCTACATCTTTTCAGCACTCTTATAATTAGCCTATCCGTTTACTAGGGCTTCATAAATAATTTGTAACTAATTAAAAGCTAAAATAAAAGTTTTGAAAACTTTTTAAAAGTATAATTTAAATTGTTAATTACTTAAGTGTTACCATTAAAGGCACATGAAAATAGTTTCAAGTAAGCGCTCACTTGGTTTATTTCCACAAACAATGTATAACATATCAGAAGAGTTCACTTGCAGCAATGCAGAGTGAATTATATATATATAAAGAGTCTGGATGGGTAACAAGAACTCTGAAACCCTTGGCTGGCTTGGAATGACTCGTCCCCAGCTAGATTTTCAAATATTGTTGCTTGGGCTTGAAGAATTGGGCCACTTACTTGTGTTCCCTTTTGCCTCTCTTGAGCAAACCAAGTGTGCATGGCTTTGTCTATTGCCAGTTTAACGTAATCGTAATCTTGAGATTTCTACAACATCTAACAAAAGCTAAGTCATGGGAACCAGCTCATTCACATGCACTCAGACAAAACAAAATCGATAGGCAGAAGGGTTCGGTTCCAGGTTTATTGGAATAGCAAATGCGTTTTCGCTCGAGGCCTAAACTAGATTTGACATATTTTCAAAAGTACATAGTTTGACTTCGTTCTTCAGCCAACCTCGAAGTGGAGATTTGTTAACCACAAGATCTTTCGAGGATTTGGCCTGAATTTCTCCACAACATACGCAACGTATAGCAGTTAGTTTTTCTTGCAGAGAGTAGGAACATTAACGCTTGCTATCTGCCATTTCTAATATTACGCCTATGCTAAGATTATCAAATTTCTAAATATTATATAAATCTAGGGATAAACTTATAGTATCGGGAACTATTCTCTCAATTAATAAAATCTATCTAATATAGGAACAGTATGCATATTAATGCAGGTTGCATATGTTACATATATATTTCATGCAATGGATGTCTATTTCATAACACACCAACAACAAATCACAACAGACCTAAACAACTATAAACCACGCCTTTTATTGAGCGAGGAAACGGTCCACCATGTCTGTTCCCATTGCTAAAAAATTTGCCAAACTAGGAAACAACGATAGTGCTACCAGTCATCTATATATATCAGTGTCATTCAGTAACCATTATCAAACAACAATAGCGCAAAAGTGCGAATATGCGTGATACATTTGCACCAGGGTTGACTTTGGGAATGCCATCTTTACCGGCCTATCGCTAGCCAACACTGCTAAGCTGCAATCTGTGCTTAACTCTGCTGCTCGTCTCATTGGGGGCATTCCAAAATGTGGCCACATCTTGTCTTATATTCGTAACACTCTTCACTGGGTCCCCATCCAGAAGTGTGTCCACTTTAAGATCCTCTCTCTCATGCACAGTTGTGTTTTTGGCCCTGCTCCACTTTACCTCATTCACTTCTGCGCTTTGGTCTCCTTGTTGCAGGGCCGTAGCACCCTTCACTCGGCCACTCTAGATCTCCTGTTTGTCCTTTGCATGCGCAACGCTACTGCCCAGTCCAGAAGCTTTGCCTTCGTTGGCCCCACTTGCTGGAATTGTCTGCCTCGAGAGTTGCAACTTGAGCTCCTTTCTCTCCCCTCTCAGTGTTCAGCAGGCGCCTGAAGACTATACTGTTCAGCAGTGATTTTACTTTTTCGGGTTGGAAGCACCTCTGTTGAGTTTATTCTCTGAGAGGCGCTTTATAAATCTCAAATTACAGTTACAATTAAAAAAAGTACATCTCGCAAAAGTCATTAATTGAAATAAAACAGAAAGGCAGGGTTGCCAGGTAGTTGCCAGAAATCCCGCTTTCATAAAACTGCTCAAAAGTAGATTATTATACAAAATGAAAATGAAATTGTATGAAAATGATCAAATTTATTATATGTATTTATCTGTATTTGAACTTTGGTAACTTTTATTTGATAGACAGTTTTAAACATTGTATCTCAATATGAGATGGCCAAACGCTCGAGACGTCAATAACAATGTACTAGCTAGTCCATGTACCATGGTTTAGCAAGATCCGCGTGTTAAGCTGGCAGCCTTGAAACGCATGACTCGACCGTATGTTAAGCAAATGTGCGTGTTACCGGGACGGGTGTTACCAGGATTGTCATGTACTGGGGTTCAGATCTGAGACCACTTTGATGGACTGGTCGTGCTTTACCTCTTGGCCATCACCTGTCTATGTAAGGTAGTTCTATTAGTTGAGATATTAGTGATTTACAGTTCGTTGAAGATGTATTGCCATGCCAGCTGAGTTGACAGTAATCAGTTGAAATGCCACATGTGAAAATTGTGCCATTTGAATGTTTGGTGCCACCTACACCTAATGCCAAGTATAGTGCGACAAGTGTCACCCATCAGTCAAAATGCTATATAATCTAGTCTGCATTTGATTGCATATGTGATAGATTACATATGTGTATTGAAATGCGGTGGTCTAGACCTATTCAACACAGTTTCTTATGGTTTAGTACTAACAGTATACTGAAACACTTGTGCCTATAGTAACCAGCTGGACATTTGTCAGAAAGGGCCAGTGTAAAGAGCTTAACTGCAGCTGTGTAGATCTGCTAGATAGCTGTGTTTCTGCACCTTGAGAGGTTCTTAAAGATGCTATATAATTGCTCAGATAGATATATACATACAGCATGTATGTGGAGCAGCCAATCTGAACAGCATGTTACAATTTCAATCAGGATCTTTATCTGGCAGTTGAATAGGTCTTGGAAATGGTTACAGGTTGGCCAAAAGCATCTGCACACAGATCAGGGACCGCCTGCGAGGTTCACACAACCGATTTGAGATGTTTCTGAAACAGCTGGAGATGAGGACAGATGCTCGGCTTCAGAAGACTGAGGTTCAGCGCCTTAAAGTACGCAGGGATTACGCACCACGTGTGGCACGGCTCAGCCTTGAAAGCCGATCTCTCAAGGACTTCATCCTCTATGGTTGGATGTCATCTATCGATCCCCTTTGTTCTCTTTAAATTCATCCTTTTAATTCTTCATTGTAACTCTTTCGTAACCTAGCTAATTGTTATTATCACTTCCACTCCTCTGCATCAGTATATACAGGTTTATGATTTGTTTTTACTGATTTCTTCATCCTCAATCCACCAATCTCTTTCTTATCATTTTTCTTATCATGCGTTCCTTTCTAATCTAGGGCTAGCACGGTCCGTACACAGGGACCTTAAATGGCATTGCACCAGTTTAAACAGGAAGTGGTGATGGAGGAGCTCACCCAAAAATTCACTGAAAAATGGTTGCTATAAAAAATGTGGACATTTACATTTACTGGCCGACAGGAGCATTAATAACCAAGGTTATTAGTTACTCTGCCATTATCATCATATTATCATTATTTATCACTTAACTTTATTTCATTTGCTCACTGTCATTTATCTCCCGTATTATAATTATCAATCCAGTTACAGTGAAAGGTCATTTTGTTGCTGTCTCCTCATGATTATCGCTTCACGATTAAAGAGACTATCTGTAATACTGTCATTTTCCTTTTTCGTTATTGGCATAATTTAATCCTCAGGCAAACCAAAGATGGGGCTGGAGATTGGTCGAGGTCAGTATGGTGTTGTGTTTTCCTGTGAGAGCTGGGGCAATTATGGTCCATGCGCGGTCAAATCGGTTGTTCCACCCGACGACAAACACTGGAATGACTTGGCCACTGAGTTTCACTACACCAAGTAAGTTGTCATTTATCATTTGTTAATCTGATTAAAATGAAATATGTAAAGTATGCTGAAAGTGTGTGTTGTGGTTGATTCAAGCAGAAAAGTAAGTGTGTGGAGAGGCTGTAAGTGAGAGTGAGAGTATGCACTAATGCACTTTTGTTACAAGATATAACTATTTTGAGAGTGGCTCTTAAGGATAATGATGCAAAGACTGTCCCGTGCCCACAGAAACAGTCAGTCGGTATGCGAAATAAATTGATTTCAACTGTGAATAACATTTGGATATCTGACTGGTGTCTCGCTGGCCGGAACTTCCACAGTGCAGCATAGAAACTTTACTATGATAAGCCCATCTTTTTGGAAGAAGTTGCCTAGCAGTCTGTGACATAGACTCCTTAGCTTTTCTTTGCCTCTTTTCCACAAGCGCTTGAAGACTGTTGTGTTTGACTGGTTTCATGGTGTCAGATGGGAGTGCCTGTGATGAGTTTTGTCTTGAAGTGGCACTACATAAATTTATGATTACAATTGCAACTGTTGCAGATTTGTTCCCAAACTAATTCACAAAACGACAAACAGTTTCTAATTTCTGTGGATTCTTTTACAGATTATATATACACTGCTATTTACTACAATCCTTCCTTGATCATAGTTGACAGTGACTGTCATACAATTTCAAGTCAAACAAGCAGGAGTCACCAAATCAAACTCTCACAAATATCGAAGCTGTAGGAAACCCCAGCATTCAGTGTTCTCAAAGCTGTTTTTAGTATACTGGGGAATGGAGACGTGGATGAAATCAAGCAGTTTTTCAACTTCATTTACTTCACATCCCAACCTTGCCTCCCCATGCCATCTGTCTCGGTTAACTCTATAAGACAGAGACTGGGTTAATGCTGTCGTTTAAGTTTGTCTGCTACTCATACAACATGTGTGGTAGTCCCTCCTTCATAGCAGCCAGCCAGGTATACGGCTCACCAGTTAAGGTTTCAAAATATAGCGCATTTTGTGACACATACAGATTTGTCACTAATTTGCTGCAGTACACAGTTTTGTGTTAATAATAATACAAGAACCAGTCAGCAAATGAGTCAGTCAAATAATTATTATTATTAATTAGAAACTTCTAGAGCGCCGGTGTCTAATGCGCAAGGCATCAACCGATGGCACATAAAATTTAAGCCACATTCAGGTCAATATCCAGAAGATCAGTCCACGAAGACATCCATGCTGTGGTCATTGTATCCAGAGAACAAGTTAAAAATCTTAATGCTGCAGAAGTAAAATCGATCAAACCAACCTTTGCTAGTCTGGTCAATGATCCGTTGCTTTGATTAGCAGAGCAGGAGAACATCAGGTCAGTCAGTAGACTGTTTGATCAATTGTTGCACTGTAGGCATGTACCAGAGCATGAGAGGATCGTCGCCCTGAGGGGATCAGTTATTGATTACACATACAGTGGCGGATCTGGGGCCGCAGTCCTGCTGATTATGGATCGACTCAAGTGGGACCTCTATGCAGCGATCGAACGCAAACTCCCTTGGCTCGGCAGGTAATTTGTACAGTCTGTAAATGATTGCTTGTGCTATTTTTAAGTGCCGTAGTCATTCTAAATAATAACTTGTGCTGTTTGTAAGTACTGGTGTCAAATAATAGCCTATGCTGTGTCAGCACCATTTTTTACTATTTTTAACTAACCACTTGTGCTATTTTAAATTGTAATTGTAATATCAGAAACTTGTAAAGTGCCGCTTCAAGGTAGCCCTATCATAGGCACTCCTGGCCCAACATCCCAGAACTGGGGAATAATACAGTCTTCAAGCACTTGCAGAAGAGGGAGGGGAAGAGGGAGAGAAGGCCCTCTGTCATAGATTGGCAGGTAAGTCATTCCGGGAAGCAGGGCCAGTAATAGCAAAGCTCTTGTGCTGAGCGGTGGCAGTTCAAGCTAGAGGGATGGTGAGATCACCCTGAATGAACAAACACAGTGATCTGCAGCCAGGTGTAGAAGAAAAGGGGATACAGGAGTCCCTTAGACAGAGCGGAGCACACCCAACGAGACAGTTCCGCCAGAGGAACAAGATTAAACTTCTGCAAAAACAGCGCAAAACCAGTTAGTAATCCACAAGACCAAATGGCCACCAACCACACGCCTAAGTGCATACGTAAACCTGCTTGTGCTGTTTGTAAAGTACAGTACTTGTTGTGCTGTTTTAAGTACATGTATCTGCTTTTGCTGTTTTAAATGATTGCTTGTCATATCGGTAAATGCCCAACTAAGGTTAATTAAAGTAATACATTTTCCCAAGGCTTTCAGAAACAGGTTAGAATGTAAGATGTGTTTCCAATTATCCATCCAGTCAGAAGGACTGTGTACGTGGAGGACTCCAGTTTGTATGTATACATGCTGATTTGAACAAGATGGACTTAGATTATTGAACATAGATGGTGGCCCAGGGTCAGGATTTAGACTTTGCTCAGTTTTGTGTTTTTGTAGTTATCATTAAAGGTGGTAAATAATAATATTGATTATACATTTTCTACTCTCCCGATTGATTTTACTTCACCTCTGTGTAATATAATGTAATGTAAAGTAATAAGCGTTTATGTAGGCTTTCAAGCATCTCTCAAAAGCGCTGGTCATTTGGCTATCTAAACCACTGCGTCTTAAGGTTAACAGAAAATGAATGTTGAATTAAACAAAGAGGTAAAGAGCGAGTGCTTAACTCCTCACGGCACTAAAAATTATAAAATATTATTCAATTTATAGAGTTTTCCTTGTTATGAATATTATTCAGTTGTGGCTTTTACATGGTTTGTTGTCAGTTGTGTTTCTGTTTTGTTTTTGTAGGCTGGTTGTAGCCATTGACGTAGTTGAAGGAATTCGATTTCTGCACAGCCAAGGACTTGTGCATAGAGATGTCAAGTTAAAAAATGTACTGGTAAGTAAGTGGTTTAGGCATGGCGAGATACACACGCAGTTAATTTATGGCTAAATATTCACGCAGTTTGAACATTATGGTACATCAAGTGATTATCAGACTTTTTAAAAAAATTCACACCGTCTTCTAAAATTTTGGTAGGAAATTTTAACATGTATACATCGCATGAATAATATGGTGGCCACGCAGCTGTTCACACACAGGCTTTCACCGCTGCATCCAAAATATGTTGGAGCACATCATTTGGAAATATGATGTCAAGCCATGTAGCCCATAGACAAAGGTTGTCTGGTTGTTTGGAATTACCATAAGCCGAAAGATCCTAACATCTGAAGACTGTGAGGTTTACAGTTGACAGAGGGATGTATAAAAAATCGCAAGGTGATCACGCATTTTAAAAGATGCCCACATCAGTAGTAACTCCTGGAGATATTGTCCTGACGTTAAAACTAATGACAAAGCATCAGTCAACAGTGCTCAGCAGTTGTATGTGAAGGACTTAATGTATATTGCAGTTGGATGATAAAAACCGAGGAAAGCTAACAGATCTTGGATTCTGCAAGCCAGAGGCGATGATGTCTGGGAGCATTGTAGGAACTCCGATCCACATGGCCCCTGAGCTGTTCTCTGGACACTATGACCACAGCGTGGATGTCTACGCATTTGGAATTCTGTTCTGGTATATCTGCGCTGGAAGTGTCCGTTTACCGTCTCACTTCAATCGCTGCGCCAGCAAAGAAATGCTCTGGATGAATGTCAGAGGAGGTAAGGTCACTCCTGCACGCACTAAAATGACGCATGAGCACAATCTACTCCAATCGAATAAATTCTGTAGTGCCACTGTGTGAATGCACTGGATTTCTGTAGATGGTTGCTGCCAAGTCATCCCAGCGGGTAATTGCAATCCAAGATTAGTTTAATCTGATCTAATCTAATCTGGAAGCTTCTATAGTGTCTTCATCATAATGCACAAGGCATCAATCGATGGTCGCTTCCGAGCAAAACCTCGTTCCAAGAAAATGAATAGTCATTTGGAACTTTGCCTCTGTTGGACAGAACCAGCTGAGATCCATGGAGTCCCTGAGACCAGAAGACAAGATAAGGAGGATAAATATCAGTCCAGTCGATATCCAAAAAAAAAAACAATCACTGGAACATATTCATCAACATGCATATGCTACAACAAAATACTACATTGCATTTCTCGTACTTTTGAACCGTATCACATGCAATATTATAACTTGGTTGTATCATAATGAAGTCATGAATTTAATTCAGGATCTGTATCTCTGGCTGCATTTTATTAGAATTTTTTACAAAGAAGCATGTTATAAGCCATGTCCCCTCTATGCTGCATGCATACAACTTGAGGACAGCATAAGCAACCATTCGCTGCCAGTTCACAAATTTCATTGGCATTCCTGTTATTTCAAAGTTAAATGTAGCTATTGTTGCAGCCACGTTTGTTGGCTCACAAAGTTCCCATATTGAGCCATCAGTTGCCCCAGTGGCACAATATGGGCAGACTATGGGCCCAATGCCTGGGTAAGGATGAATTAAACTTATGCAGTTTTGTAGCTTTTTTAGTTTAGGCCTCACAGATGTGCAGTCTTGGGTGGACCAGGTGCCAGGCCCCAGATGTTATTGGCCTTGTGGTGGGCAAATGTGCACACGGCAAATAACTAGCGAGCATTGCTTATAAGGAGGTACAGTGTATTTATATTATGTCCTGTATTACATATGTGTTACTTTCAAACCATGATGCACTGTGGGGCAGAGTAACAGACTTGCTTGTTGGTTGTTTTTTATTGAAGGTCTGCGTCCTGAAAAGCCGTACATGTGTGACCCTGAATGCTGGGAGCTGATGCAGCGATGCTGGGATCAGGATCCAACAAAGCGCCCTCTAACGGGTGAGGTTGAAACCGTGCTGCGCGGAATTCATCGGCGCTTTGAGACAACTGAAGGTGGCTCCGCGCAGAACAGGAACAAAAACTCAAGCAGCAACCTCACAACAATGACTACGACAAACATTGAAAACATGAGTGACGACTCTGATTTTGAAGGAGTCGACACGTAGCAAGAAAACTGAAGATCTAGAGCTGTTATGTTGAACATTTTTTCATGTAAAGCCACTAGTATGTCATGCAATCTCAGATAACTGGACAAATGGCTGTTACTGCAACATGGGTGCTTGTGCTCTTCGCTCTGCTGTGATGATGTTTCTAAATTCTCTCGTTTCTGATTGGTGTTGCCATGGAGATGCAAGATATTCAGTTTTTAAATAGTTGCTCAAGCAGTCTGTTGCTAAGCAGCAAAACCTTGGCTCATACCGGTTACTGCTTTGGTAAGATAAAATCTAGGGTTTATGAGTAGTTTGATCGTTTCTTTGCTCCCGATTTGCTGACTCAGCGGTTTTTAAAGTTGAGGTTTTATTGTGGGGCACTGCTTAGTTTCTGGTGAGCTTCTCTTGCACGTAGTCGATCAACATGCTGCATAGTTTTTTGTGGCAGTTGTTTTGTGTACTTTGCTTGGGTTTTAGAGTAAGTCATGTTCTTCTGTCATTCAATAAGTGGATAGAGGATGTGCTTGACTGCAAAAGGAGACAAAATGAATAGTCCATTTGGAACTTTGCATCAGACTAAAAGTGGCAGAGTGGTTTGCAGGATGAGCTGCTCGCTCATATAGGAAAAGACACTAATGAGGTCATCTGTCGATTTTCAGAACAGCAGATATATTCCATTATGTGGAGTAGGTTTCAGTTGGCTCAGGAAAGACAAGATGGGTTTCTTGGTTGCCCCTTACCACAGCATCTGGAATCAGGATCCCGGTGCATCCAGTGAAAGTGACGTTTTGCTGTTGTAAGGAAAGATTGTCTGGTGGCATTTTGTTGCCAAATCTGCACTTCAGTCAAAAGATCCTACTAGTGGAAAACTGTCTTACCTTAAACCATCGTCATTTCTTGAGCTTTAGTCTGGGTTGATAGCCATTAAATGTAGACTTGTTTCAGCTGGATTTGTTTGGTTGCAGAAATAGTGTGGTTTACAGGAAAATCTGTCATCTGCTGTTACGAATTCTGTTTAATTCTCTACAGCAGTTGTGTTTGCGTTTTAGAAAGCTATCAAACATTATTGCCTAGTGGGTGAAACAGGTTAGGCTTTGTTTAGGTATCTAACAGTAGGATCATTTAGTTGATCCATCAAACCATATTGATATTCGGAAAAAACACATACAGTCTGAGGAATTTTTATTGTGTTTTTAAATATGTATATACAGTGTAGAGTTGGAACAGTAATGAAAGTTGGCTTGTTAGCCCGACAATTTTCATTTTATCTTTTCTGACTTTGTGGACAACTTTAAAAATGAACAAACTGTACCTGTTAGTGCAGTGTTGGTTAATTGCTGATGAAAAATTAGTCTAGTAACAGTAGATTATGGCAACAGTTTGACACGCGGCTGATGCCTTTCCTGAGATCAGAGACCATATGTGGGGGGGACCTTGAGCAAATAAATCTATGTTCTTCATGTTGTTGCTTACTGGTAGTTGTCATGCTGCATCCATTTGCTGCTTTGTCCTGGATTCAGATCTCGCATCTTGCATAAAACTGACGTGCGTGGGACCTGACAGCACAATATGAAACACTCTTACCTCGTGGTCTAACTGACTACGTTTAAACCTGCATAGCAGATTCAGTTTACAACCTTGGCAAGTTGTTTGTGCATGATTGTTGCTGTCTACAAACAGAATTAGTTCTGGCTTCACTTGAGGGTCACAGGTCCTAGCGCAGGTCCAAGAGTTTAGGAAAAGTGGTTTTGTTGGGTGTGATTAATCACCAGATGGTCACAATTAATCTCAATGTCTGCAATCACTGGTAAGGGCAAAAGTTCGATCACAAATACATATTGCAAATGTGTGCTCGTAATTGTAAACTCAAGATTTCTACAGCACCAAAACAATGATAAATCATGGGAACCAGATTATTCTCAGCGCTCAGTCAAAGCAACATCGATAGATGTTTAGGGTCAGATTTGGTTCTGGGTCAAGATCCAAAGGTGAGGAGGCTACAGTTTATAGTGTATGGAATTGGGATGGCATGACAGACAAGGGAAAGAGGAGGAGTCAGGAAAGGATTTGTGAAAGAAAGAAGTATGTTTTTGGTTTTTTGAGTGAAGGGCCTGTGCAGATATTGCAAAAAGTGAAGCGTTGGCGAGTGATGGGTCAGATAGGATGGGTAAGATTTTAGGTCCCTGTTATATAAGGGAGAGGAGGAATCAGGAAAGGATTTGTGAAAGAAGAATGTTTTAGTTGTGTTTGAGTGAAGGACTTGTGCAGATATTGTAACGGGCGAAGTGTTAGTGAGTTAGTAGTATGGGTCAGATAATTCATCAGATGGGTAAGATTCTAGGTCTCTGTTAGGTACTCCAGCCTGATTCTAATAGTGCTTGCTCAGGAATTTTCTATCTCCTTCTTATGTCAGAGTTTGATTAAGGTGGTAAATAAATGTCTGATAACATTAGATAGTTTTATGTAACTGTCACATTAACATGGTCGATGAAAAAACTTAAAATCAGTGACACCAGAGTTAGTAAGCAAAACATTTTTAAAACATCTGTCGCTAATAACATAATGGGAATCTGTGTTCACGCCATAGCAAACCCATCTTTCAAAATAAACCAAGTGTGTTCAGATTACATGCAAAAGGTTTGATGAAGTTGTTGGCATGATGTGTGATGTCACTTGTGCTTCTGAGAAAGAGTTTGTTAATGTCATGTGCTCATTACCTAACACTACAGTCCAAAGTGTGAACCCAGCTGGAACAAATCTGAACATTAGGCAAGGAGACAGTCTACCGGATGTGTTGTCTTAAATTTATTTTGTCACATTTTACATAAATTTTGTTCTTTTTAAGCAGATAAGTTATCATTTATGATCTTAAGTTTTTATTTTCCAACAAGTGTATCCTTTTCTTTTTTACTTTCAGATAAGTTTTAATTATTTATTTCTTCTGTCTATTTTCATGTTGGCTGACCTGTGTTTTCCATGATTCTTAACCTGATTGGCGCAGCAGAATTCCAACCTCAATCTTTTTATTTTATGTTTAGGTCCAGAGTTTAGGCTGGTGCTCTTTTAATGTTTTGCATTCATGAGTTGCCCATGAACTGAAGACCTGTTCTTTTCTTACTTCAGTCTCGTCTTTCATCTTCTATGCTCGATTTCCTTGTGTTTTTGGTTTCTGTTTCCGATTATGGGTGCCTCATTAAGTTGCTTGATTTTGTACCATATTTTGTTCATGTTACTGCTAGTTGCCAAATCTGTAGCTGGATTTACACATGCATTACCAGTCTGGTCTATTTTTTAACTTGGCTCAAGCCCATTCATCTTACCTGGTTCCCAGTACTGCTTTTCGATTCGGTCATATGTTCTACTGCAATGTAATGCCACTAACATTATTTTCCGCCCTGTGTTGAATGTAAATTCATGTAGAACATCTTCGGCTGTATGTCACGGATTGTCTGTGTATGTGTTTCTGTTGCTTCTTTTGCCTGGTGATGTTGAAATAAATCCTGGACCAGTTAGACTTCCTTCAGAGTTTGGATGGTGGTCAGTTAAGCAACAATGCCAACTATTGTGCAAACGTGTTTCATCCGCCAAATCTGCAAATTTAAGTGCTGAAAGTTCTGCGTCACCAAAACCTGTGGATGGTTTTAAATAAGTGATTAAATTGAGTGAAGTTAAATTTGTCCTCTACTGTTTTATTGGCTACCCAAGGGCTAGCCAATAAATTCTTCTTTGCAGATAAAATTTCTGGTATAAGGTTGAAATTTGTTGGCTACTTGGTATGTGATAACTTTCTTCATCCTAGTTTCTCACCTCCTGTCTTACACAACTTTCAGCTAACACACTGTGCAGTTTCACAAGGTCATCTTTTCTTCATCTAACAGGACCTGCCTCCTGAACACTGTTCCTACATCTCTTCTGAAAGAGTGCTTTGATGTCTTGGGTCCAACCATTACATCAATAATCAGTTTCTCATTGCATGTAGGATCCTTCCCATCTGCTTTTGCTCATGCAATAGTTCATCATCTGTTAAAGAAACTTTCTCTCGACCCTGGCCACCTGTCTAATTACATACCCACCTCAACTTTGAATTTTTTATCTAAAATTATTGAACAGGTAGTTCTGAATCATATGCAAATTCACACATCTTCCAACTCACTAACCTCACCAGTTTGCATACCATAAGTTTCATTCAACAGAATCCTCCCTTCTTACCATTCATAATTATATCGTGTACTCTACGGATAAGGATAGGGTGAAAGCACTTGTTGTTTTTGACTTGTCTGCTGCTTTTGCTACTGTGGATTATTCTCTTCTACATTGTCTCCAGCACCGGTTTGGTGTTTCTGGCTCTACCGTGCAACGATTTACTACTTATCTTAGCCTACGCACTCAATCAGTTTATTTACATAATTATTTGTCTAGTATTTTGTTGACATGTGGTGTTTTTTCTTTTTTGTCTGTCTTTGTTGTGCGTTTGGTCGTCTTCTGTTTACATTATACAATACACAACTAGGTACACTGCAGAACAATCATTCACAGGTTTATCATATCTGTGCTGATGATACCCAAATCTACATTTCAATTGACAGTTTCTTGTCACTCGTCTGTGCAGCTGTTGTCTTATGCCTTTGAGGAGCTGCAGTCTTGGATGGCTGCTAATAAACTCCTCTTTAACAAATCAAACACAAAATTTCTACTACTGGGCACTCCACAGCAACTTGAGAAGTTTGAATGGCTTAAATGCTTGAAACTGGGTAACTCACTTGTTCAGTTAGCTGAAACTAATCTGTGCATTGTTTTTGGTTCTGCTGTCTCTCACCGACTGTGTAAATGGTATCTGTAAGTCATCATACATGTATATATTCATGACATACACAGAATTAGGTTTTATGTCCCCATGTCTTCAAAGATATCTTTGGCAAAAGCATTGGTCTCCAGTCGTCTTGAGTACTGTAACTTGATTCTTGTTGGTATCAAAGTCAAACATGCAGAAACTTCAAAGAGTTCAGAACTCCTTGGCTCAAGACATAACTAATATGTCAAAATATGAACACATAACCCTTATGCTTAAATCTTTGCACTGCCTTCGTGATATCCCAGAGAATGATTGTTCAGCTATGTACCTAGTGGTGTCAGCAAAGGATTGTTTCAAATTCTTCAGTTAAAGAACACTTTACACAAAGAAAACTTTACCCAAATAAAATACTTAAAATCAGTCCTCATTTCCCAGACTTATCATTATTCAACCAGGTCACCTGATTGCCTTCTCTGGTCATACCTAGGACGAGAACTGTTCTTGATGAATGTGCTTTTTCAGTTGCAGGACCTAGATTTTGGAACCCTCTCCCTGAGCGTTCATTCTGCTCAGTTGCTTGTCATTTTGTTTTCAGCTTAAAACTTTTGTTTTTCGACTTGTTTATCCACCATAGGCTGCCTCTCTATGTTAATGGACTGACCTTCTGAATATTGACTTGATTGTGGCTTGGCTTTGATGCACCATCGGTTGATGTCATGTGCATTAAACACCGGTGTGACAGAAGTTACTAAATACAATTACAACATGCCGATCCTGAGGTCTGACAAGTCATTAAAACAAAGAAAAATTTCTCATAAAAGTTCGGATAAAAACTAATAAATAAAAATGTTTTAGCTACAATCAGATAACAGTGCTGGTAAAAATATAACAAATAAAACATTTAAGCCACAATCAGAGAGCAGTGCTGTTAAAAGATGTATGTCCATATCTCACAGAGGATGAAACAGTTCATTTTAAAATGTTAAAATATTACTGTACCACAATCTTGCTTTCACAGAAACAATGTATCTTTCAGAATTAAAATGTTGCTTTACTCACGCCCTAGAATGTTGATGTTCTTTGTCTCACTTCCACACAAAAATGACAAAATATACTTTAACCTAATTCACAAGTGTAACAGGTTCAAATACTTGTGGCATTAAGATAACTTCAGACAACTACAGTCCTCAAAAGTTTGATCCTGGGCTTCAATACTGTTCAGCTAATGGTAAACAAACCAACAGCGAAGCAACTATCAAACTACTCACAAGTTGCATGGCCCAACAAAAGTTGTCAATTTCACCAGAGGTATTGAGAACTCAAACAGCAGGTGCTTCACGGTGGAACACCTAACAGTTTCCACTGCCACATGTGTACATTTTGTTCCAACGCTGTCATGGATTGCACCCCAGTGATGAAAGAACATCACAGCCTTATCTCAATTAATAGTTAATTAATAATTATCCTAAAAACCAGAAAGAGAATGGTGAGATCTTCATTTTTCCTAGCTAGGCCCAAAGCTGGCAAAGGACAGACAATTCCCAAATTCTTGCATGTGGGGCCACTGCATTGTATGACTTGTCATTGACTTTCCAGCTGATTCTGTTACCAAATTAACTGCTACATGCCAAGTGACGTTTGTGAGAAAACCTACTCCATATCAATAAACAGCATCAGCATCAAACAAGAATCCCAAGGTCATGGTCACCTGGGCAGCGTATATTCGGCAAGAAGGTCGGTTAGGTCGTCTGCCATTACTCTGCAGGATTAGCTGAAAATCTTCTGACAGCAGCTTTAACACACATAATTTAAGGAAAGACTTAAGCCACCGAGCATCATGGGCGTCAGAACCTATACCCGTAGGATGGCTTGAGCATCCCAGTTTGAAAATGAGACCGCAAGAATAGACTTGACATCCCACATTTCAGTCAAAATTGCTATAATGTAGACTTTTGAACAGTCATCTCTGCGTGCATCATGACAGTCAAGTTGCAATGTGTGTTGTAATTAAATGCAACATTAGTTTGGTCTGGTATCCTTGGGGCTCATTCTCAGTGCTTTTGATGACTCACATTCTCCTCAGATCACAAGTGAACCATCCCAGTTTAAAACCATTCCAACGCTCTTGCCGAGCATAGGCCACTGAGGCTCGAATCAAGAAATTTGTGACTATATATTCCTCATTTTACAGATTCATAAAATGTGTGACCGTGCCTGATAAAACCCAGCCAAAACCAGAAAAATCGGTAAGGTGAGAAATGCACTCAGAAGGCGATCAGGACATCCGAAACATTTCAAACCTCATTACACTTCCAGCTACGTAACTAGTTTGCACATAAAATTAATATATAATTAATTTACACCAGATATGATTGATTAAGTTGCAATTTTTCTAAACTTTTTGCAGACATGTACATAGTAAATATTTTGCAATTTGTGATAAAACCATGTGGTTTTTCACCAAAATATTCATCAGTTCCAGCCCAATCCAATGCAATACTAAACTAAGTTTTCCACTTCCAGCCCAATCCAATGCAATACCAAACTTAGTTTTGAAATTTTCCAACGTTGGCTGGGTTTATTAAAATTTCAGACATCAAAAATTAAATTAAAATAACCAAAACAAAAGGTTCTGAAGCCTGACTTCAAGTGGAAAATGAAACTTTAAAAGTTTAAAGTCATAAGTCAAAAACAAAAATAATCTTCTACAAGTCCAGTCCTCTAAGTTCATACATTCCAAAGCATTGAGCATTAACTAATGTAAACATATTCACACAGCTCCTGGCAAGAATCCATTAAATCAAAAACAGAACGATGGCCAATAAATGAAAAATATAAATTAAGTTATGAAGCTTCAACTGAAACGAGTGATAATTGTATGGTAATCAAGACAATACTAATCGCATCAATTGTAACTGCATCCATGATCGTAGTATCAATGATAATCATAACAACACTAACTATCAATGACAAATGCATCAATGCTACCGAAATTACATCATTAACAAGTAAACAAATATGATTGTACAATTATAATCACATCAGTCGACCTAACCATAGACAATTTCAACTTCCTACATGGGATGAGCTGGTAAGTTGGCAAACTCTTAAAGCTCAACACCTTTCATATTAAAGTTCTTTTTCTGGAATGGGTGCCCTGCTGTGCTTTCGCTTCCACTCATCTTTGAAGCGTGGATGAGCTCTGACGTAATCGACGGCCGACATGACCATTCGCATGAACTCAGTTACGTCGAATGCATAGTTGGTAAATTTCTTGTGAGGACCAAGCGTTGGATGATGGCCCTGCAAAACAATTGAATTCACCACAGATGATGATTGGGGTAAAGATACAGGGCGTTAGAACTGTGGCTGGGGTGAGAATGTGGCACCTGTGCTCAAGACGGTATTTTATGTTAGAAAGCAACACCTGGAGCTAAATTAGAATAAGCAGCATTAGCCTCAGATTGGGCATATTGAGTTAGAATATGGTGTCACAGTTGTATTAAACTATGATGTCTGGGTTAGAATATGCTCAAGCTATATATAGTGGAAATGTGATCAGAGTAAAATTAAAAACCAGTTACAGCACAAATGTTTCAATTTGACGCAATTAAAAGTTTTGACTAAAATAGGTAATACGATGGCATTGTGTCCTAGACTATGTTGATATAAAAATGATTGGTGGTTGTGTGGCTTGCCTCGTCTTCTTGGGTCAGTTTGTTCATATTCTGCCACGTCATGTAACGAAGGCCACGAAGTCGTGACAAGTCATAATAACAGTGCACATCATCACAGTTATACCTGTCAATTAACACAATAACCTTAACGTTAAAACAGTTTTTCATATCCTGCAAAGGGCCTTAGGAAGGAGTTCATTTCCTCCATCTAGGCCACCTGAGATGGCAATGTGCAAATCTTTGAGTCCACAACATGGGGCCATCACATTGCAGAATTTGCGATTTGCTTTCCACCAAACACAAGAAATATACTTTGTAAATGCACAGAAATAAGTCGCCCAAAGTCATTATACTATCTGATCAGCAGACTTGAAGTTGCAATTGTTATATTAAAGACCAAACACTTCACCAAACTGACCACCTATGCTGTATGCATATGCTATATCACCTCCTTATATACAACTCTGGGATTAGAACTGTTCACATAGAAGTTCAGGATAAAAAATTCAGTATTTGTTTATGGGCTGCGCCCCATAAAAAGGTCCTCACAATTCAAGCTTAAATAACAACACAGATTTGGAAACCACTAATCTAGAACTCTCGGAAGTATCTGGTATGCATAATATTTTTTTAAAAATTAAGACAAAAATTAATAGAAATACTTGGAATGGACATAAACAGACATTTCAAAATGAAAATTTTAGAAAAATAGAGACATTCACAGCTCAAATACAACTCCCCAATCCGGTTGGAAGAGCATGTGCGTCAAGCCAGCTCCATGCATTCCGAGAAATATGTCGCTGTTGTGAGTGACCTATTGAGAGAAAAAAAAACCCAAAGTGAAGCAAATCATGATCATGAGAACGATGGTAACAATGATATAATTAGTGATAAACAAGTGAATGATTATGACAAAAACAAAGTGACTAATGATGTCGCTGTTGTGAGTGACCTATTGACAGAAAAAACCCAAAGTGAAGCAAATCATGATCATGAGAACGATGGTAACAATGATATAATTAGTGATAAACAAGTGAATGATTATGACAAAAACAAAGTGACTAATGATTAGGGTGACGGCTGTCAGTAATTCAAATCCCCATCGGTGAGTGGAATGAAACAGAATTCCCACAAGTAAAGCAAAACTGAAAGTTTTTCTCAATACCCACATAAGGCAATCAGAAAGATATTCTGGTTGAAACGGATTATTATTATTGTTATCATTATTATTAGGTAATTAAATCTGAATTTGAGATGCAAAGTAACTGTAAGCGAAGGACTTGCTCAAGGTCCCTACACAGTACCTGTCTAAGGTAAGTACTATCTGCGTTACAAGCCGAGCACTCTATCCAATCTGATTCTTTGCCCCTCTTAATAACAACTGAGTGATGACTTTGTCTGTGTTAAATTAAGAGAATTATCTCACCTGAAGCTGCTCAAGAAAAGGAAACTTGCTTGAAAAACAAAAACAAAATAACTGCCCATCATCAAAGATACTACACCCAGGACAGTTACGTTTATTATGTTAGCATTAATCATTGTCTTTTGCAACATGACTATCATGATCATGATCAATATTATCATCAAGATCATCATCATCGTCATCATCACTGGGCGATGGATCAACATACTCTTCACATTCCCCATAAGTATCCAGCTCAGGAAAGGCACATAATAACCCAACCAGCAATCTGAATTCTACAACAAATCCTGGTGCTGTCACCACTAACAGTGGTGACAGCAGCAGACCACAACGTGCCATGACCAACCCTTCCAACACTTAATCAATCAATCGACAAACCACACAACCAACTAGTCAAAAGCAATCCATCAGACTATCAAACAATCAACATTTCAATTATCCCTTTCAGTCAAACAATCAACTAAATAAGGTATCATACAAACGACCTATTGAATATACAATGAGGTAATACATACAAAATGTAATGTAACAGGACATTATCACAGCACCACTCCAAAGTAGGCACAATACACAGTACAAAATTTAGCATAAGTCATCTTGTCTCAGTGCTGACCTAGGTAAATCGATTTGTTCCAATTGTCATTAACTGTCTTAGTATGGTGCTGATGCTCAGTCAATAAATGGCTTCAATTTACAGTAAAATTCAATTCAAGGCACTCAATCATAGCTGAGGAGTCATCTTCCTAATTGATCCAGGTGTTCAACTGAATAGAAGAGAGTCAATACAACTAACCAGTGGACAATCCATCGGGTGGGCTCCGCATGTGTACAGGAATCTGCCAACAGTGACTTTAATTATGCCAGCATTATTTGCTTACTAATGAACTTTTTCTTCTGAATAACTGTAACATCGTTTAGACTAGCATAGTCAGCACTTTTGTGAGGCATTTCAGAGAAGCTATGTCAGGTTTCTAGATAACTAACTGTGGGTAAAAAATTCTCTAAAAAGCAATAAATAAATTCTCACTGTGTATAGTCAACAACATTGACTTCCAATTCACCAACAGACTTCAAGGCTGCAACAATCTGGGCAAGAAATCATCAAACTGATATGCCAGATATTTCTGTAATTTCATTTACTTTTTTGTGTAATCTAAATTAATTTATTATTATCAAATATTTATGTAGCACTGTTATGATCAAACATACAAACATTACATGCCATATTTTGTAATTTGAAATCACACTCATTTTGCAACCTCAAGTGCTGTCTCATCCATTAAATATAAAGGCATGTTGTTAGTAATTCTTGTTCATTTAGTAGGCAACCATATCAGCAACATAAAGCAACAAGAGCAATCAAACAACTGGACAACAGGTTACATGGCCTAACAAGGAACTGTCAATTTCACATGACACCAGGGTTTTGAACCCCATCCCCAGAACTGAAACACATATGCAAATGCATTTCTAATCTGCCTCAAGGCTACCCAACATGTAAATGCACAAGAATGTGAGGAAACAGACTCATTAATAGATGTAAAATTTAATTAATTTGTGGACTTGACAATAACCTGTGTAGGCTGTGATATTATATATATAAGGAAAATACAGTATATTTTTGTAGAATTAACAGAATGATTTGTATGCATAGGAGAGTCAGCTGCCTGATTGTAGTGTGAAATGCAGCATTATATTTAAATGCATGTGTGTTCTGTCGTATGTGATTCATATTTACATAATCTAAAGATGTCCTCCCCTTTCAAGCGGGATAATTCCCCCATGGAGTCACAAATTGGACTTTCAGAGTACAGGGCTGACCTCGACAAACCTGAACCCCTACCCACTGGCCACGGGCCACCATATTTCCCTGGGATGCACAGGTCTTCGGCATTATCCCGGCATTTAGGCCCTGTTTTCCACTCCACCCAGGGAAGCTGGAAACTGGCAGCCCCAGCAAAAATAAAGGGAGTTCATCACATAAATTTAACTCCGACCATACACATAGCCCTTTTAGGAGCCTCTCAAATATGATTCGTAATAATTAAACCTATGTCATCACATTATCTAAGAAAGCACACCTCTTCTTGGTTCAGTATTCTGCGATACTTTGTACTTCGTGCGAGTAGGGTTACACGAACTTTTGACTCCTAATCAACAAAATAAATTGGCCAGATATTAACTGTTACAAAGATTTGCTTACAGAATTGGCAAAAATACATGCTAATCTAATCTAATTCAATCTAGAGACTATCAAAAAACGGTACTGGGTCTATTCAGTTAAGCGCTTGTGCATATCTCAGTCTGTGACTGTAACTTCTTTTCAGTGTGTCTCTGTCAATCTCCCTACTAGTGTGTATTTGTCAATCTGTCTGTATCTCAGTTCAACAGTGCATCAAATCACTATTGAGCAGAACTGCCTTACTTTAATCTTTCCAGAATTTCCCATGAAAGCCGTTTTAAATCGATGTATTCTAATCAGACTGAACTGTTGTTTTACTCAGTGGTGGCCATCAACCAAGTCTTTGCACGTAATTGCAGCGTCGCTATAGAAGTTGTTGGATTAGAGTGGTTTGGGTCAGATCATACAAGGTGAGATTAGGTTTGGTTAGATGACATCAGATATCACATAAGATTTGATCAGATCAGGTTAGATTAGACAAGTTCAGATAAGGTTAAACTTGATTACCAGTACGTTAGGTTAGTTCAGATGATGTTAACTTTGATTATATTACAACTACTTTAGCAACAAGAACATAGAGATGAATGGTAAAATTACCAAAGGTCCATGCTGTGTGATGTTCAACCTGTGAAGAATGTGCTGTGAGAATGCCCTGAACAGTCCACTGCCATAGCAACCAGGAATCTGATTTAAATAATCACAAAGATCAATCAAGGTCACTTATTCAGGCTGGAAAAAATGTGGAATAACAAACACATTAAAAAGGAAATTTTTCAGTGGTATATTAAGGCAGATGTTCTCTCCACTTGTATAGGAATCCTACGTTTGAACTCCAACAGAACAAAATGATAGTTCATTCAAATCGCTCAAAGTATACAGACATATGGACAATGATTCTTTAGCTGAAAATTGTTGCAAAAGGATGGCTCGGTATGTACAAGTTTTACAAGCAGTGCATACAAGTGTGGCACCATCCAGTGCATTGATTGTAAACCACACTGACTCAAAACAAGAACATAAAGCTAAGAAGAAAGATTGCCACCTGTCCAACTACACCAAACACAAAGTTTTTACGACTTCATACCTCTTAATATTCTGGTATTTGTATTTCACTTGTGAATAATTACCAGTGGCATGTTGTAATACAGTCCATATCTCATTCTTGCCAGGAGAGAAAACACGCCATCTTCTATGCAAACCTACAGCACCATAAAATCAATTACTAACTGATCAAGCAATGTGTCAGCCAATCAGTAAGTCAATCAGTGATCAACCAGTAAGTGAGCGAGCAAGCAAGCGAGCATCAGTCAGTCATGCTTAGACATTTTTGAGAGGAGGTTCATAAAAGGCCCTATATAAATATCGAAATACAAACATACATATGATGAGTTTTAGCAAATGCACCTTTTTGCCATCCCAGGAGTTAAGATAGATGATCGGATGGTCAGTGAAAGCCTTCCAGGTGTCGTGAAAAAAATCGCCATATGACATTGGACTCTGTGGAAGAACAACTTATGCAAGTATAATGGTCTTAAATCAAAGACGTTTCACAAACTTCACAGATTCATAATTAACCATAAATAAAACAACCATTTATATAACAGTCTGTAAGCACAAGTGAAATAAAACACAAGACATTTCTAAAAAATAGAGTATTTTAAAGAAAAATCTTGTAATTGTTATGTAGTCACTTCCAATGACTCCAAAACAAAATCATCTGACAAAACAGATGACATTTCAAGCTGACAGATGACCACACAAATAACATTTTCCTCAGACAGGCAGTTGCCTGATAATGTTCAAATCTTTGGTAGAAGCAGTAATGCACTAGTAAAATTGGTACACCGACTTGTGGATAAACATGTAAAGTAAAAAAATATAACACAAAAAAATTTACACAGCAATGTTCAAATGTTCAGTACCAGTGCCATGCATGCCAAAATGCATGCAGATCACACCTTGGTAAAAAAGGATATCATTTTTAGACAACACCAGCCTGTCCTGCACAAAGTATCTGCTCACTAGTTTGGCAAAATGACCCTTTTGGGTAAATTCCCTTGTTGCTCTCCATTAGCTACAACCTTTTTGTTCTCACATTATTCGGCGCCAGTTTTATATCATCTGTCCCAAAAGTAGAAAATGGACCACGAACCATGCACAAGGCTATCATTATATAGATGCACATGATAACCTAGTTGATTGATGACAACTACTGAACTACAGATGAAAATCTTTACTCAAAGAGATGACAAGGACTCACCGTATCCCACATTACAATAAAGATATCACGACTGAATGATCCATTCACGTGTTGCGATGTATAAAGATTGACATAGTCACAGAAATGATGATACATGTTAACTCCTAACAGGAAACATTAAGCCTTACAGCATAAACAAACTATAATTATGTTAACAGATCAAACAAAATGTTAAACTACTACAAGAGAACGTATCACATGCTAATGCTATGCATATGTTAACACATGTAAGATAGATAATATCAAGCCTTAAAAAATAAAAGTAATTTGCTGTGGTAAAGCTTGACATACTTCAACATTTAATCAAAAACACTAGAACCTTACGACACAAGAGTCCACAAACACATAGAGGCCAATAATTAACAAATTGGTACCATGCAGTCTGAGTCACACAGAACACAGCAGTAGGTTACCACAACTTCAGAGATTCAGAGATTCGGCTACTGCGGTTCTTGAAACATTTTTCAGAATAACCAAAGCATTACTAATATATACTCATCTGTTACACCTACAACAGAAACTGAAGGGGATGAAATTACCTGCCTCTACTTTGATGAGAATGCAATTTACCTGCATCCAGTTTGATGAGAATGGTTGGCTTGTTTAGGATTACATCACATTTACTATCTTCTATCGGTCGGAAGTCAAGCGACTGATATTCTTGCAACTCAGCAAACCTGATACACAAACAACTAGAATCTAACAACAATTTCACTGTTAAACCTTTCTTCTAAAATTCTTCAGTATCATCTTACACAGAACAGTAAGTAAATATTTAAAAATTACCTTCAGCCAGCTTAAACTATCAGTGGAATGAATTTAACTCAAAGCATTACTATTATATACTTATCAGTTACTATTATTAGCAATCAGGTTCATGTATGATTATTACCGGGTCGGTATATATAATAAATTGATCAAAATTTTTATTTGCTATACTAATCTACAACAGTTTAACATGTTTAGCAGCAGTAAATACAATTCAAATTCAATTCTAAACTCAGCTAATAAGCTCAAACACCTAATCTGCCATTCAATCAGTTATGTTTTTCCACTTAGTCGATTATTCAGCTAATCAACTGGACAATTAATCAATTATTAAAATCATCAGGTTATTAATCAATTACAATAAATTACAAATCACAAATTCATTTATTAATCTCAGAATTTGTTTGTGTTCCTCACCATCATTCTATATCAAAGCTTTGGAATATTCTAACTTGATGCTAATAAATATTTGATACCAAGGATTACAAACACTGCCGATGGAGTGTTGGGTTGATCATCATGTTGATTCACATACCATGATTGCAGAGGGCTTTTGTGTTCTCCCTCAGCTAGCAAACCAGCTCGATCCATTAAACAATGACCTCCAACATGACCTGGTTTGAATAAATCTTCACGATATCTGCAGTTTTTAAAACAAATCAGCAAAATTTCTGGATCATTTACAGATTACACAATTCAGATTAAAGCTATGTGTTTGCCTCAAGGTCAGCCTGGTATTTGCCTCAAGGCAGGTCTCAGTGACTAATCATTTGAATTTCATCTGGATCTCATCACCAAACTGCACAATTTGAAACATGTGTTTTCACATGAAGTGTTCACTGCTTGACAACTTGTGTGGTAAATTAAAGGCATCTTTTTAGTTAAGATTACATCAGACTAGGCTTTAGGTAATTTTCCAAAACTTGCATAACATCATAATTGGATGTAAAGGCATCGGTCAATGGCTATAACCATAAGGACATGAACCCAGTACAATATGCCTTATTACATCATATTACATTACAATGTGCGAGTCCCCAAGAAAACTTGAAACTGTGCACACTGTGTTACACGGACTTTGCTCAGACAATCGCCCAACTTGCCCCACTAACATTAGGCTAAGCAGTAGGCTAAGCTAAGATTAGACAAGACTTGACTAAATTAGACTCGATTTAGACTTGACTAGACTTAAAGCACTTCACTAGACTAGATTAGACTTGGAAATTCTGCCAGCTGTTTGTGTTCAGGTTCCCTTCCAGACTCACCTGTTGGTACCTGTCTTCAAGTTGGCTTTGGTAAAGTCTAGGTAGATTTTCTTGACACGACAGTATCTTGCGTACTTAGAACAGGCAAGATAGGAGTCTGTCTAAATATCACGACAGCCAAAAAGATGGGTAAGTTGCTTTAAAACTTTCAGCAAAATGCGCACAAGAATGTGTGTATTTATGTACGTATGTATACAGTCATGGACAAAAGTTTGCAACCATACACTTCTGGACACGTGTCGGGAGTGGTGTCGGGTGCTGCACAGGTTGGGCTGTGGATGATGCCAAATAATACCACAGTAAATGGAACATCCACTGCCACAATACCATCCACTTCCAACAGGATGGTGCACCATGTCACAGCACAAAGCCATAAAATCCTGGCCAATGCAGAAGAGCATGCCACTGCTGCAGCCATGGCCTGGAAACAGTCCAGAGTTGAACATCAGAATCATTGCAACGTGAAGCTACACCACAGTGAGAACATGTGGACAGCGATGATATAGAAGGTCTCTGTCCACAATCCAACTTCTGAGACAGATTTGATCACATGGATCAAAGTCATATGGATGTTCGAGATAGCACATGAAATCTCCTGAAAACTGGCCCTATCAATGTGGCACCTGATACACACTGTCATTAAGAACAAAGGATATCACTGCAAATATTGACAGCTGGTGACAGTAAACACTGCACAGACACTTAAAATGGTGTAAATAATATTTGTCTTTAAAGGCTGCTTGCTATTTCAATGAATTTGTTCATTAAAGTATGCTCGTTGCAAAGTGTTGGCCATGACTGTAAGTGTATTTTTATATCTTTGTATGTATTATTGTATGCATGTAGCTGAACATTTATATAGCACCTTTTAAGTAACTCTCAAAATCATTTGAACATGGCTATCTACCAGCAGAGTAACAGCTAAAAGGAGAGACTATGATTAATATACAAAAGCAGCAAAAAACAGCAAACTTTGATGCCTTCTGCCAACACCAACAAATGGCTACATAGTTGACAGGAAAAAATTGTCTGGTACAAAATCCCAGTTATCATGATTAGGGTTAGGATCTGATTAACTAGACAGCTTGTGCGGTCTTCTGTGGTTGTAAGTCAGAAATAAGTGTTTATTACAGCACTCATATCAACAAATCTTTGGGCCTTGCAACTTCTTCTGATTACAAACTTCACCTCAACAGACAATTTTAGTATTTGGAAAATTAATGTTATTTATTGAACATATGCTTCAAAAATGTTAAAAGATTGAGAAAAACTAAAACTCACTGGATTTTCCGGTTTACAGAAGACGGTCAACTCATCCAGCCTCTGCTTTACATAACCGTAGTCGGCACTTTTCCAAAATTGATCTGTTTGGTCACCCTTACTCTTTGCCCTAATAGCAACCACAGTAAATTATTATATAGCTTTAATCAAAACCACAATGAGAAATTTGGAAGAACATCGTTAATTTGAAAACTGAGAAGGAAGGGTTAAAGACAACACTAACTGTATCTTCACGTGTTATTTCTCGTATCATTATTGCTTTGTACTTAACATGTATAAAAATAAAGGAAATGATGTAAATTATAAAATTGTCTGTTTCTGTTGATGGGTTAATCTCCACAGCACCTAATATCCATGTAAAACATTAACACTGTAAAAATTTCACCTACCATACCTGCAATCCAAGAAGGAAAGAAAAAAGTTAAACCAAGCACTGAAGAAGGCACTTGACATTGCAGCAATTTCACCTACCAACCAAAAGTCATTTGACACAGCACCAGTTACATTTACACTACATCTAAGAAGGCATTGGACACTGCCAGTGATATAAAAAGGTGCGACACAACTTAGTATTCAAGATGGCCCTTAATATCACAGCTGTTATACCTACCAACCATATGCAGCATTTTCTGGACAGTGCGGTCGAGACATGTGATAAGCCTCTTCACAGCCTGTCTCATAACCCCAACACTTGATGAAATCCGTCAGATTCTACTTGGGAATTGAAACAGAGAACAGAAATTCACAGATAGCAAGATGAAAATGTGAAGCAAATTAAAATTAAAATAACATTAATGACTTTTAATATTAATTCCTGAAATTATCACTGCCCCTATCACCAAATAAGATCTTTTCAGACCCATAAAACAACTGACAATATTCTCTTTTTGATAAGGCACACCTGTTTAGATCTCTTAGACAGCCATGTTCACAGTGCTCTTGAGAGGTCCTTAAAAGGTGATATACAAAAACTCAGAAGCATATCTACCTAATACACAAGTACATACTTACATACAAACATACATACATAAATACATACACTCACATTTTAACTACTTTAATTCATATAAAATTTTTGCTTTACCTTGTAGGGACACAAAGGATCTTCCAAGCACATCCGTTTCATTTCATTGTGAGAGAAAAAATAATAAGGCACATGTTCTGCAGGAAGCGCCAAGTCATTCCAGATATCTTTGCCATGTGTGACAGTCTTGTACATTGAGATAAACAGGTACCACGTAACAGCCGAAGCCACCAGCTTTCCAGCCATCTGTCACGTTTCACAGATCCAGCCACCTGTGTTTCAAATGCCTTCCAAAAAGAAACCAGTAAAATCATTCACAGTAAAGCAACTGGCAAAAAGAAATATTTCAGACCACAGGAATAAACATAAGATGATACCACAGGATCCAGTTAGTATTGTATATTTTTGATTAGCAATCTTCACTAAGACTCTCATCTATTACTGCAAACGTACCCAGCTAGGTTTTATTATCCAGAAAAATGTCTATTCTAATATTTTGTTCTAAAAAAAACTTTTATAAATAAAAAAAGAATGATTATACTACATTTTGTATGTATGTACGCCTCAGTGACAGCCTCAGAATGAGGTGCTTGACATTATGGATCTTAACTGCAGCAGCATCATCTCTAAACACCTGAAATCCAATTACTTTTTCACAACTGCCTATTGTGATTGAACGAAACATGGCTCGACTCTGTTAATGCTGAAACTATATCTGTTATATTAGCAAAGATCAATAACAAAAGAATTAAATCATATTTATCAAAAGCAAAATTAGTTTTTTCCCAATTCTGTGAGGGGTTTTCTCAGGTACAGTCATGCATTACCTCATTGCTTTGCCTAAATTACAATACTCATGATCCTTTGAATAAAAGGTTCATTTTGAAACAGATCCAATAACACAGACTAAAAACCAGTCTTTGCGTCTTTAAACAGTCTTTGCGACACAGCCTCACGGCTATTCAATAGGTCCTCTGAATTACCTTACCCTGGCTCATCCACCAGTTCTGGGTCAGAACCTTTTCAGTCGCATCCAACTCTGTAACTCTCTCCCTACAACTCTTCATTCGATTCTGTCCTGGATGCCTTTCCGATCTCAGCTGAACACTTCCACCAGCCCATAACAGACTGATGCCTCTCTGTCTCCGCAGACTAAACTTCTTGAAACGAACCTAACTTTCAGCCTTGTGCAACTACGTCAGTGCCATAGATGCTACGATTTATTACCACTGTCATTAATGGCGTGATGAAATAAAGCGCGATTTAAAAATCCTATCAACCACAATTCTTCAGAATAATACTGTATCTGAAGTTTGAGAACAACCTGGCAACTATTTTTATTCCTTTTCGTCAATATTGCTAGACCGGTAAAATAACGCCTTTAATCATCCATAAACCATCTTTTATCGCTCAATGCACCCGGTTCCTTGACGAAACAACACGCTAAATTCTACCTGGTGAGATAAGAATCGACTTTTCCAGATACCGGTTAGAGAAATATTATGGCTCGGGGTACTATCTGTGTCAACCCGGGCATGCACCGAGTTAACTCCGAATACACTTGCAGTACTTTTCAATCAACAAGGTGTCAAGGACACGCGTGGAGCTGCGCTAGAAGCGGAGATATCGAACGCACCCCAATTAATAAAGCACTAAACCCTAGCCGTTGTCACAACACAAATCGTATACCTTGGGATGTCCACAGAGGATGTCCGCAAAAATTGACATACTTTTGACCCTCCGTTCCCCCATGTCCGCATTTGGCATTACCCTTCCCCTTCGCCCAACGGAGTACCAAGGTATATATAGAATGATATGTCTGCCGTATGACTGAAGATGTTTAAATTAAGATACATGCTATAGGGAAATAATAATTATAATAATATAACTAATAACTTATAATTATTACCAAATTTGGATCCGGAGTTCAGCATTGGGCACAACATCGTCCCTCCTTGTTGGTATTTCGAAGACCCCGCCCGTCATCCATCTTTGCTTGATGAACGACCCTTTATCTTACCGAGTAGCACTATTTATTTTCTATAGGATCAGTGAATGCGTAATTAACGACCTTCGTGGAGATATTTTAAAATTGTACTGTACATATCATATGCATTACATACACCAAAGGGACGTGCGATTGTCTAGTTGTTAGTGTGCTAAGTATCAACCCAAATCACCGCAGGGCAGAAAGATGTTTTGAGACTTCTGCTCTATTGGTGTTCCTATGGAACTCCACTATAAAATAAGTACACTGACCGCACACTGTGAGTGGGAAGAACAGACGACAAGGGAATCGTAATCGTAAGCTCGAAATTTCTAAAGCGCTACTTAAAAGCTGAGCGCAGGGCACCAGCTTATTCACGAGCGCTGCCTCAAGTCAATGACGTTGTCCAAATATGCCATGTCAAGAATGAAGTCCGGTTGCGGCGTGTCACCCCGCAGGATTTTTCTGTCTGTGCTGTCTCCCGTAGCCTTCCTCTTCTCCCAAGGTAACATGCGAGGCAGTGGGGGGTCAGGTTTATTGAATCTGCCCTGTACTCGCCATGTCACAGCTACGTCTGTGGGTGTCTGCAGCATTAAAATCTTTTAAACCTCATAGCTCGTCGCGCGGGTTACCAAGGACCTCGCATCCTGGTTTACGTCAACACTGTTAAGCGGGCTACGGTGGATGGACCAACCGGAGCATTTGCCCCTCGCAACTACTCCGGGTGGCGATGTGGAATGCGAGGTCTCTTACAGGACCCGGCGCTGCTCTCCTGTTGACTAGGGAGCTCTCAGATGCTGGCAACCAAATCATGGGACTCCAGGAAGTCCGATGGCTGAGTGCGGGAAAAATGGTGGTTGACGGCTATACCATCGTATGTTCGGGTCAACCAGAGGGCTCGGTAAGAAAGTCAGGCGTTGTTCTGGCCGTGGACCGCAAATCTTGGTTCCTACTAAGCGACAAAGTGCTAGACCTACTGGCCCACATCAGATACTCACTGGGCGAGCTAACCAATGTATCAGCTTTCGCGCCAACCAAACAGGCACCCGAGGCTGACAAGGATGCGTTTTACATGACTCTGGAGCAGGCAATGGCGAAGACCAATAAAGGGAGCGCGGTAGTGTGCCTGGGAGACTTCAGTGCAGTTCCAGGCACGGACAGGACAAGCTGCGGGCATGTGCTGGAGCACTCTGGAAACGGCACAGCGAACGACAACGTCGAGCGGCTGATTGATTTCTGCCTTGCAGCAGGTCTCAGGATAGGCGGATCGTGATTCCAGCGCGAAGACAGACACCGAATGTCCTGGTATTCAAACAACGGACATACCAGGAAAGAGCTGGATCACATCCTAGTCAACACCAGATGGAGGCTGCTGCAAAATTGCAGAGTACAGCGTGGCATAAAGTTCGACAGCGACCACAGAGTAGTTGTAGCCAAGGCTGGAGGTCAAACTCAGATGTCCGAGAAGTTTTCCACCAAAGCCTCAATTCAATATTAATAGGCTGAAGGACCCGGGAACTGAACGTGCACTCGCCGCCGACATATAAGAGAGGTTTGCTAACTGGGCGGTGGATGACAGCTTGGAAACCTTTCGTGATGACCTCACTGAGACAGCCGAGAGAAGCTGGGTACTGAGAGAGAGGCCAGAAAGACTGGATCACCTATGACACGTGGCAGTTGATACAGAGGAAGCGCCGGCCAGGCTACGTGCCAAGACGGAAGAATATATGCCCCTGGAGAAGGAGTGAAGATTGGCTGTTCAGATCATGTGATCCAACTTGTGATCAGGAGAAGAACAGCTGTGGTACCACTCTCTTCAAGCACATTGCCCGCTCTCCAGAAGACGAGGATCGCCGGAGGGTCCTGTGGGATTCGATGAACAAGCCCCGATTTACTGGAGAAGACCACGCGGTCAACATAGGACAACGTGGACCAGAGTCGTGGATAAGGATCTCGCAGACGTGAACCTTCATAAACCTTCATACAGCATGGGTTGAAGGCCCAGGACGCAGCACCGTGGCGTCGTATCTTGGCCACGGCTACGCTCAGGTGAGCTCGCCACGAGAGAGGCAGACAGACAGACAGACTTCTGTACACTGAGCAGTTCCGAGTCGAAGTTCATATTTAATAATTTAATATTAATGCCAGGCCGTTACTCGTCAGATTCTGCACGCTCATATATAAGGCCCTTAAATTTAACTCCGGAGTCGAACTTGGCTCAATTTTTGTAATTGGTTTGTATTGTTCGGTGCTCTGTGATCAATCTCTGCGCAGGTCTTCCACTCAAAACCGAAAACATTCCTCTTTCTGCTTCTACCCTGCAGATCCAATTCCAAACACCACCCACCGTAGTCGTCTAACTGTCTGTCTGCCTAACTGACTGACTCTTGGATCTTGACCTGTAACCGAACCCTGTTTACCTATCGATTTTGTTTTGAATGAGCGCCTGTGAATACGTTGGTCTTGTTGGGCGCTGTAAAAATCTAGAATTTGCGATTACGACGTCGTTCTGTTGGTTCCTCGACTATGTCCTTGGTTGCTAAGAAGAAGATTTCGATGCACAATTTGGGCTATAATATTTCGCATTACTGCGCCATGTCATGCAAGGCATTAACGACGCTTTCAGGGTTGACGTCTAGCGATAAACCTGCCAAAAATTGTGAAAAGGAATCGATTTTCTCGTAAAAACTAACTAATCTTATTATTTTCTAGTTTTTTTGGGACTAAGATCCGATTTCTCACCTCTCTCTCTAGAATGACTGGTGTCGGTGGCCTTCCTCGACGAATCATAAAGGCACGTAACTATGATTGTCGTTTTCTGAGTCAGCCATGGTCCGGTTTGGTCCGGAATTGCCCCATGTGCTAATATAATATAATCTACGCTGGTAACTTCTGTTGCGCCGTTATATAATCCATGAGATAACAGCAGAAGTCAGCAAACAGGTTGGGTTCTTGTTGTAATTGTGTATGTGATTTATGAACAACGCTTTGGGAAGTAACGGCCATGGCCCTGTCGTGTACTATCCAAATAATTTAATTTCCTGCTAAGCAGTGGACTTCTAGGTAATCCTTCATTTTGGTGACTTTGATTATTGGTTAGAGCAGTAACTTAGCAAATTAATGGTGCATTCCGCTGCTGCTCAGAACGTGTTTTGGACTTGAGCCTGAGTATGATGTTGACGTGGAGCAAGTGAGTAGAGGAAGCAGAGTTAAGTCGTGGTACACATGGTTTTCTTAAAGAGAAAATATGGCAGATAGGAATAGTTCAGTTTACATGAGCTATTTTGTATGAAATAGCATGGCATACAAGTTGACCTTGATACTGATTGAGAAAAAAATGGAGAATATGAAACATGTTGTAGTTGAAAATTAAAACTGATTTTCATATTGAACCATGTGCCAGCTAAACAGAGGAAACCAGGGCACACACAATTTGCTTACGTTGCTTGCTCTTGTTCCCCGACCCAGCAGATTTCAGCCAGGCTTTTCAGTGGATTACGATTTTCAACTGCAGTTTACCTTGGAGTGATGCCTTGTGCATTATGATAATAGTACTATAGAAGTCATTAGATTATATTAGATCTTGTTCCACATTGACACAAAGTGCACACCGAGTGAAGTAGGAATCATTTTCAGAGCAGTAGTGGAACATGCCTACTACTTGTCTTCAGTTTATATGTGTGTACCAAACAGTCACCTGGCACTTGCACTTTCTAATATGCTGCACGCTTGTATCTGCCCAGTCTGACATGCCAGCAGTCCAACAAGCAGGCTGTTGCGGTGGTCCATTCTGGTTGAAATCAAGTACTAGTTTTATGCCTGCTCCTTTGTCTTGTATTGCATAAAGGACTGCTTATTAAATCGAAGGACTGCAATTGATTCTTTCAATTCTCTCTTTCTTTCCCTCTCCCTCTTTACCTCTCCTGGTTTCTCTCCCTCCCTCCTTCCCTCCAGTTGATCTCCAGACCAAAGCCTTTGCTTCCCTTCCCATACCCTCCAGAAACAAGAGTAAAACCTCTACCGTGCCCCAGTAGACTGTGGGTTTCATGATTTTATCCGCCTGTCCTGCAAAGACGTCTGGAGCCATTGGATCGTCCTGTCGTATCCAACCTGCTTGCATGAGCCAGTAGTTGGACTGACATAACCAGGAAGGCATTCTTGGTATTAATCCTCATAATGGGACTCATCAAAGTGCCCATTTCAGCTGTAAGAATCCTTTTTTCATCTCAAGTGCTCTTTTAGTGTCCACAAAGAAAGACTGGTGATATCGTTATCTTAAACACTTCTGCCTTTGTTTTGTTGCTTATCTCCTTGCTTGCTGTAAATATTCCAAAATGCCTGTGATGTTTGTCCAGTTCTGCTTTGTTACATTATTTTACATATTTTAAAATCTTTGAATGCAGCAGTTATTATATTTATGATTATATTCTGTCCCAGACATGTTTGCCACATGAATGCATTGTCAGTTGTTGTTACCCAGTTCAGTTTGAACTTGAAGTTTGAAATGTGGGTGGTAAAAAATGCGGCTATCTTATCCATATGGATTTCCCTCAAGGTTTCATGTATTCATATGGTTTCAAAGTCTGTGCATCAGTGTTCGTTGAATTTGCAGTGAATTTTGTGATTTCCAGATGAAAGTTTCATCAATACAGTTTAGCATCTATTCCCATTTTGAAATTTAAAAGTCAGCCCACTTGTTTTAGACATGTTTTTTTATCTATGTATTCTTGCAAGGCCAAATTTGGTGTGACTAAAAACCCAGGGATTTGGTTGTGAAATGTTGCATCCAGGTCTTCAGGTTGACATCTGCCACAGGGAGTTGCCCTGGCAAGGCATCTGCAATGCTTAGCCAGGGTAGTTCATTGTAGACCAAAGATCCTGAAGAACCTGTCAACCTGAGAAAGGCCATTGAGTGTATTAGTGTGCGGAGAGCAATGAACCCTGTCATTTTATGAGCCATGTGCACATAAAAAGGTCTGATTTACAGAAACACGGCCATGGCAGTCCACCAACAGAACTACATTTCCTTCTAGATTGTGCACTTTTGAGAGGTTCTCAAAAGGTTCTAGATAAGTGTTTTCATGCATATATGTGCATACCTATCTACCTTTCTACATACATACATAAATACATACATTCATATATGCTTTGTTTAACTTTGATTTGTCAGTTTTATATGATGCATCAGGACTCAAACATTAGATGAAGCAGGAAAGGACAGCGTTGTCACAGTGATCATTCAGGTCTGGGTGATATGGTTTCTCTTTTATTCTTTTTGGTCATTCTATTTTTAGGAAACACAAAGACTGAAAGCTGAACCGGTTCCTGGAATTGAGGCAACTCCAGACGATAGCAATGCTCGCTACTTTCATGTCATAGTTGTTGGACCGAAAGATGTAAGTGTTCTAATCACTTCCTACAGACAAAATTTCTGACATAAGGTGGAAATTTGTTGATTCCTCTGCATGAGATGAACTTTCTCATCCAGATATGTTACCTCTTGTGTTAGACTACTTTCCGCCAAAAACTGTTTTGAAGGTTCGCAAACATGTTTCCTCACTTAACAAAAACTGTCTCTTTGACACCATTGCTAGATCTCTGAAGGAGTGCTTTGATGTGCTGGGTCCAACTATTACATCAGTTATCAATTTCTTTTTGCATGAGGGAACTCTCCCATATGTTTTTGCTCATGCCGTGGTTTATCCTGTGCTAAAGCAACCTTCACTTGACCCTCGTGGCTTGTAAAATTTCAGACCTATTGTAAGTTTGAATTTTTTATTGAAAATTCTTGAATGAGTGGTTACAAATCGCATGTAAACTTATCTCCCTTTTTCAGTCCCAATACCATAAGTTTCATTCAACAGAATCTGCCTTTCTTTCTGTTTGTAACGACACCATGTGTACTATGAATAAAGGCAGGGTTTCTGTGCTTGTTCGTCTTGACATACCTGCTGCTTTTGATACTGTGGACCATTCTCTTCTTTTATATCATCTGCAGCATTGGTTTGGAGTTTGGAGTTTCTGGTCTCACCCTACATTGCTTTGCTACTTATCTTAGTCCACACACTCGGTAATTATTCACATAGGGCTTTGTTGACACATGTGTCATCCCAAGGGTTCTGTGCTTGGTCCTCTTGTGTACATTGTACATCACACCATTAGCTACAGTATTTGATAATCATTCACTAGGGTATCCTTTCTATTCAGCAAATTTACATTTATTTTAGTAGTCTGTCTTGTCATTCATCTCTGCAGCTGTTCATTGGCTTTGAGGAGGTGCAGTCTTGGAAGGCAGCTAATAAACTCCTCCTTTACGCATTAAAAACTGAATTTCTACTGTTGGGCACTTCACAGCAACTTAAGAAGTTTGAATGGCTTAAATCTTTGGGTGACTCACTTGTTGAGTTGACTGATGCTGCTCATGACTTGAGTGTTGTTTTTGATTCTAATATGTCTAGTACCTACTATGTAAGTGGTGTTTGTTAGATATTATACATACATATATATATATATATACACATGACATACACAGTCTTAGGCATTATGTCTCCGTTATGTCCTCATTGATGTCTCTGGTGAACGCATTGGTCTTCAGTCGTCGTAATTGTTGTATGCAGTATCTGGTCACATATGTGTATTCTGTAGTGTTAGTGACTAATCCATTAGTATGATCATCTGCCTGATAATATGAATTGTCATCATGTATTGTGCTGATGTGATCTAAGCTTATGTTGTATGTGTGGTAGTCATACCTTGGCATTTTGGGATTAAAGTGTCTAGTATGTCTAATCTGCTAATAGAATCTATTCTTTTGGTCTACTGAATATGTGGTGATGATAAATAAATAAAAGTAATCACAAAGTTCTGGTGTGTGATGTACAAGGTATCGAATACAGGTAATGTAATCTTTGGCAACAGTTTTTAGATAGCCTGCTGAGTAAAGCACCATGCTGATGTCCAGAAACATATGCAGGACTTGTTGAGAGACTTGCACATTAGGGCATGCACACAATGTATGCTTTGTCATATATACAGTGTACATCTAGTATGTGAACAGCAAAAGACCAGTCAAAAGCCTTGCTTATTTTTGTTATGCCATCTTGCCTATACAACCTCCACACTGTGCATTTTTTCCATGTTTATTATGTGGCTGCCATTCGGCTGAGTTGACGACAATGAGGTCTTCTGTCTGCAAGTTACAAATATTTAATCCATATTGCATTCTAACAATACCACACTCTTAGACTTCTAAGTGTTGTGTAACAGCAAACATTACCTGTAATTTAGCTAGAATGCTGAACAAATATGTTGTCTAGTGATAAATTGGGATAACTTCAGAATGCCATTTGGTTTATGATGCATATAACTGAACAGATATCTGACTGTAGGGCACAGTTGTGGCTCTCTATTACTAATTAGTATGCTTCTGGCCACATTATTGTCTGCTCTCACCAGACAGTACTTTACACAGTACAGTGAGTTTGTATGGTGATTTTCTCTTAGTCTTGATTCAAGAGCTAACTGTGACATTATATTATGTATCAAAAATTTTAAAAAGAGCTGCAATATATTTAAAATAATATGCTGACCAAGCATCTAAAATTTGTGATAAAATATGCATCACTTGAAATTTATGTAGTGTCTCAGTTGAAATTCATGCAGTGAAATGAGGAGCATGGCTGAAATTTGTAATAAATATTTAAAACTCCTAAAATTGGGATAAACCTTGTAATGTGGTTGAAATTGTAATGTGGTTGAAATATGTGATGAAATGTTGGACATGGTAACTGTTGTTCTGACCCAGATTTTCAGCTAGCATAGTTTGTACTTAAAAAAGGGAAGTAAGAAGGCTTAATGATTAAGACTTGTGTGTACTGCTGCAGTAGGATCTCAACCCTGGTTAAATGGTGGCAGTTGTCTATGAAATGGATCTAAGAGATTGACAAATTTTCTTAGAATTTGATAATTTGATACTTCACTGGTTTACATCAGGCTCTTCCTCCTTTCTTTTATCTCATATTTCTTACTGGTATTTAAGTGTGGCTTGGTGGTCTGTTTAGTAGCATACTTTTATCTGTAATTCAGTGATTGTGGATGTGAGCCTGATGAGTGGACTGCATGCAATGACCCTGGACTAATTGTTCAAGTACACTGTCTCATTGGCTCTGCTTCTGATTCACTGGCCCGTATGTGTGCATATCAGTGCAGTTAACAAATAAATAAATTTTCATGGATGTTTTTTAGGAAATTGATAGACTGCATTATATTGAGGGATAGGGTAATGAATATATTGGCCTTTCAGTGGTGCTTCCATTGTATGAATCAAAATTAGTCGTATGAAATTGAAGTTTGTTATTAAGCTGTGGAGACATTGTGTCCACAACTTAATAACACTGCTTAATAACCTTTTTTTCATCAGCACCTCAACTGAAAGAATGTCCTCTCCAGGATGATACTTAGAAGAAATGACAACTATAGTTGACAACAGCCACAATAAATGTTGCATAATCTGATCTGATTTTCCCAGGCCTTAACTTAGTGGACCCTATCTTATTTTAAAACAGATAAATTTTACATGCCTATATTGTGAGGTCCCTAAAAGCATAACTGGCACTATATAAATACCTAGGTGCATGCACTTGTGCATAACTGTGAATTTTGCAGTTGGGCTTCAGTTTCACTTTTATTGCACATTATGCTTTCTCATGCAGTGGGCCGTCCTTCTGGAACAATCTTTCCCTGAAAATTTGAACTGATACAGCAGAAAAAACAGCTCAACTGTTTCTCCCATCATAATTAAATCACACCTGCTAGTTCTTTTAGGTCGTTATTTCAGTGCTTTTGGCAAGTCTCTAGAAAGCGCTATGTAAATATGCAGATATGCACGTAACATCGTTCATTTCTGTGATTTTGCAAGTTAGCCTAGTAAATGCAATACATAAATGTACATGATTTTCTATAGCAACCATATGGCCTCGACCCTGCTTGTTTTTCAAAGAATTTATCAGGCAAGAGCCTTCACCACCACTGCCTGTTTGAATGGGTGCCACACCATTTAAGGTCCCCGTGTATGGATCATACTAGCCTGAGAGTAAAATCTTTGAAATATAACCAACCAGCAGCCTTATGCATAGAGTTGTCTTGACGTATGCTTTAACCAGCGTAGCTAACCAGGCCACGTACTGTAAATGCGTATTTGCAGTTACTATCAGTTTTTTTCCAAAGACATCATTAGTGAGCCTCTCAGATATGCGCTGTACACCGCTGTCAGACAGATGAGGAAAAGATGTATCTTTACAGTCTGTCTGATTGTTATGCAAGACAAATTAACGTCATTTATTTCCATCTGACAGTGATAGATGGTGTCTCATAATAATTAAACTAGCTTAGTTTTAGCTTGACATATCCTTGGCAGAGGGTTTTTGTGCAGAGTCTGGGAATGATAACATGTAGCTGTGTACTATATAAAGGATTGGCGAACTGACTGACTTTTATTTAGAAATATATGTGTTCTGCTTTTTACAGTCGCCGTACGAGGGAGGTGTTTTCAAGTTAGAACTGTTTTTGCCTGAAGAATACCCGATGTCTGCCCCTAAAGTACGATTTATGACCAAAATATACCATCCAAATATTGACAAACTTGGAAGAATTTGTCTGGATATTCTGAAAGGTGAGTGGATAGAGTTTCTTTGTTCCTAAATCTTTTCAATTGCTACACTGCTTTATTTACAAAGTTTCTGCAGTTGTATTTCTAGGGCTGGAACTGGTACAAGAGTCAGTCAGATGGCTGTCGCACCAGAACCTTGTCTCCTTCTTTAGCATAGAATCATTAAATCTTATGTTCATAGCCAATTCACCCAGTCTATATACTCTAATAGCAGTCTTTCTTTTCATCATCATATATGGCATGCTCCTCGCTGGAGCATTGCCATTTCCATAACATGTAGCCAGTCGTCTCTGTTCTGTGCTCATCTCCTGGCCATATATAAACAATCATATGGAGTCAGGTGTAATGAATAGGAAGTTCAACATACTGTGACAGTAGCGTGTAGTGCTTCAGAACTGTTTTTTTCAAGATAGATACAAATCTGGCAAAACTTGGTGTTGAGCTTGCACCATGTATGTCATGACATTATCAGATTATTGGACTGTTAGAACAATATCAGCAGGTTGCATTGTGTCTGAGTGTCTGCTGATTAACTTCACTGAGCTTGCCAGCATCATATCAACAGCACCCATGTTGACTCATTCAGGATGGACAGGAGTCAGAGGCAGGAAGTGCAAATGCCAAGATTTCTGTATAATTTGTTATGAATAAGACTCTTCTGATATTGCAAATTGGGAAATTAAAAAAATTTCCAAGTGGGATAATTCAACTCAAATCTGCATTTTGTGAAGACTTGATATTTGGATTTTGAATAATGTAAAAGTTATTATAGTAAATTATTAACTAGTTTTAGAATGTGTGAGATTTGTGCTTCCGTCAGGACAGGCACTGCTCTTTCGGCACTATATGAGTTTTCCTTCCAAAGATAACGTGTATGGATAGGTAATTTGGGATCCACTGCCATGACCACGTATATCGAAGTGTGTTACGGTGAGGCTGCAGTGTACTTTAAGAAGTAGGCACATGACATGTCTAGTTGGACTTCTGATGCACACCTTATGCCCCCATGTTCTCCTACTTATAATTCCCTGGAGGAATTTTCTTCAAACTTTGCTCAGTTGTGATTATGATTACCACTGTCTGAGGCAAGCTATTTGCAGTTATTGTCAGTTTTTTCAAAATGCACTCTGAGTACTATGCAAACAGATGGATGCATTTTTAAACTATTATAGACTCATGGCATTTTTTATGTTTTCTAGATAAATGGAGTCCAGCTCTGCAGATTCGCACTGTCCTGTTGTCCATCCAGGCTCTGCTCAGTGCACCAAATCCGGATGATCCTCTGGCCAATGATGTGGCAGATCAGTGGAAAACAAATGAGGCACAGGCCATTGAAACAGGTTCGATCCACTGAAATCCTATTTATTGCTTTATTTGGGTGGCAGTTTTGCTACTGTTCACTCTGCAAATACTCTTGAAATACCTTGCTACTTTCAGAACGTTTGAGTTGTTATTATTAATAGACCATTATATTATTAAAGCCTTTAAATTTTTGACATTTTAATGCAATTAAAATTTTTAATGCTGTCAATTTCTCAAATGCATTGATGAAGTCCTAAGGGAATCGTAACTGACCATATATCGGACAAATGCCGAGTGACCTCGCGAGAAGATGCAAACTTTTGCCCAACTGGTTGAACTGCAAACTTTTAAACTTTTAGTACCTTCACATCTCTGAGACAATCTTAATTTTTAAACATTGTTTTAAAATGTATTATAAAATTGCAGTCAGTTTTGCCATATTTTTTTGCCAATAAGCAAATGAACTACTCTATCAGTCCAAATGGTTGCACCGCAAGTAGAACTTCAGAACTCTTGAGACAATTTAATAAAGTTACTGCAAAATATCAGTTATGCTGCACTATAGGTGTCATAGGTTTGGTAAAATACAGCCTGGAGACCCGAGTCCATTTTGAGCCTTCCCCGAATACCCCTCATGTGAGTCATTAAATGCACTTAGGCCTAATTCATGGTTAGTTAAGCAGTAACTTTACCCATGAAGCTGCTATGTCATTCAGCCCATCATTATGACAGGGCACTCTTTCTGATGACTGCTAGAGACTTAAGAAATTTGTTATTCTGTATGCTTCATTGATTGATAACCCTCCATTGCTGCCAGATTCCTGCCACCCCATGGCTTCACAGGCCACAAACAGCTGCGTGAGACTGTGACTAACACAGCAATTTGCTTCTTTGCACAGGTTTCGGGTTATATGATTAATGGCCCGAGGGCCACATTTCGGGTGGTACCTGGGCCTCTGGGTGCCTGCTGACATGCCTATAGAGTTGTTACAAATTCTGATCACATTTTTTCCTCCATATCTTATGTGATTAATTGATCGATTAAAAATTTTAATTGTATGATTAATTTTGATTATAATTTTTAATTGATTCTGCCTCTACATTATATTATCGACATGAACAAGCAGCAGTTTAGCAATATATTGGTCACTGAGTTCTTAGCTTGAATCCACATATGTGCATGCACTCAAACTGCTGCTCCATGTTATTAATGAAATTGATATGGTTTAACTTAATGTTTATTGTGGCATTCTGTCTCTGGATTTTTAAATTTATACTGGTTAGCATTTTCTCCAAATACATGTTTGCTTTGTCCTAAATTTCAGTTGTTTTTCTTGCATCTGGTAGTCATAGTCCAAGTGGGGATGTTTAAAAACATGTTGTCGTTGTTGAACACCCACACAATAATGAACCATGGATTATTCCCTGCATAAATGCATGTAACAAAACCAAAGCAGTAAACATTTTGATTTTTTATTTGTTTGCTCACCATTTGACTGTGCTTTTGTAGCACGACAGTGGACCCGCCGATATGCCATGTGATGTAGGACATCTTAGTAGCAAAGACGGCATCCTTGTGGAAGAAGGATTTGCTGTTGTCAAATGCCGTAGAGACGTTTGGACTTAAGATTTTTGCAGTTGTGACATCCTTGTTAAGTAACTTGACTGCATTACTGAGGTGGTTGTTCTGAACATCGGTGTAATTTGATTTTGAACAGATATGCTTCACACACACCACACATTCGTCACCTTTACAATGTCAACTACTTAGATGTTTCTTTTGCTTTAGGCAACTAATCTTAAGTAAATTTTTAGATTAAAGACGAGAACAACACTTTGGAAAGACACATGATGTCTAGGATTTGAATTTTTTGTGTTGCTGTTCAAGGTTTAGAAAGGCATGTAATCGATACTGTGTCAATAAAAGTTGAAGTTAAATTTTACTCTATTGTTGATTATTGAAAGCTGTAAACCTTCATTTGATAAAGTGTTGATTATTTAAAGCTGTATAGCTTTATTCTGTCCTTTAATAATGCAAATGAATTATTCTTTGTTTATTCCATATTTGTACTTCCCTTTTATTATTATTAATATTAATAAGATATTTATATTGCGCTAATTTATGACTTCATCTCAAAAGTGTGGGTGGCTAGAAAAATGATACGCCTTTAATTGTTTGTGAAATGATATTCGAGAAAGAGAAGGGTCCCTGAAAGCTGGTGGTAGAAGCTGAAAGTAGTTGGTAGCTGGTGGTGCTTTTACCAATCAAACAGGATGTACAAGTGTTTTTTCCAGTTAAGTTTATTGTGTTTAGCTGTGTATTATCTCTTTCCCAGTAAGCTGCAATGGAGTACTTTCATGTACTGTGCAAATCGTTCAACATGAAATGAAGGGGTCTAGCGTGAACAATTCATGTTAACCGAATTGCATGTTACACGTTTTTTCTTCATTACAGTTTAAAATTTTTTTAATATAAGCCTTTACTGTAAATGCAACGATCACTGAGTTTAGCACCCATCACAGAGTACATGCATTAAAGCAAACTATGCAAAAAGTGCACAGATTCATTTAATTCTACATGGTAAATAAGTTAGAAGGTAATAAAAGATAAATCTGTGAAATATTTAAAGATGCTAGGCTTGCTTTGAAAGCAACGTCAAAGTTAATAAAAGTTCAAATACCCTGCACACATTGTTGCCATTTTTTCGAATGTTTAGTCACAACAAAGTAAGATTATAGTAAGTAGCATATTAGCATGATTGTTCTAGTTTGCATTTATTTAGCATTTAATATTTATCTCTCAATAAGACTTCTATATGTATATATTTACTCTAACCTTATCATCTACTTCTGATGAAATAGTCTGTACTTTCTTTATACTGTACCAAAAACTATTGTTCTGCTCAACACATGATATACAAATATATTGGCATCATTACAGTTTGTGGCCACTGACCAGATTTTAAAAAAAAAATCTTTAGGGTTGGTGAATTTTGTATTGATTTGTGTGTAAACAGCCCTGACCGATAGTCGACTGTAGGCCGTTAGCCGAAGCTGTATCAATCCAGTACTATTAATAGACATCACTGGGCACGCCCAGTATAGGCCAAAAAAGTGAAACAATGGAACCTTCAGGTTGGATGAGCGGAGCCATATTTCGAAATCAAATCATCATTTTGTGTTATCCCAGGTTCTGTATAGCATTTTCTTCCCCAGGACCAACAACTTTTTAAAGCGACATTTTCATGTTACCAGTTTTATCAGAAAAGAACAAATTTACATTTTAAACCATTGATGCACAAAATGGTTTTCCATTTGCATGCACGCTGTCTGACATAGCCTAATGTTAAAACTGATGCTAAATGCAGTCGCCTTTGATGACAAGAATCGATAGCATAATTATGAATCTTCATGCTAAACCTCTGATTCAGGCTTTTGCCTCTGAAGTGCGTTTTTACACCTGGCACGTATTGCTTCTGGTGTGTGTTGCATTGAAACAGAGCATCAAGTTCATGCTTATTCAGACTACTTGGTATATGGTCAAGTTGTTATTCAGCCAAATGCATGTGCTTGGTAGCATTTCTCCCACTTTTATCCTAGGCCTAATAATACCTTCAGAATAGGGTCCACTTTAGATAGCAGCAAACTGATAATTACTGAGGCATAACATTAAGTTGATCTAAATTCTAGATGGGTTGTTCACATGCACTCCTTGCAGTCAGAGCGGTAGCGGATGAGATTACTTTGTTAGTCATTGATCTACAATAAACTTGTGTGCATTGGATATATCTAAAGCTTTTGACAAGGTGGATCATTATGCCTTTTTTGTTAAGCTAGTGGACAGACAAGTTCCTCCTGAATTCTTATAACTTGGTACATGTATAGTCTGAGTGCAGCTTTTGTGACATGGCATAAAAGGCTATCAGACATGATAACCCTGGCCTGTGGAGTCAGGCAGGATGGTGTCTTGTCTCCATTTTTATATGCTGTGTAGGTCAACAGCATAATTGAAATTTTAATTCAATCCAGCCATGGGTGTAGAATTTGGGAGGCATTCTTAGGGTACATCATATAAGTAGATGACCATCTTTTAATGTTGGCTTCACTTCAAGCTATATCTTAGCTGTTTTTGGGTTGAAGCCAAGTTTGCATGAACTGAGAGTGAAGTTTTATAAATCATTTAATGCTTTGCATAGTAAATGCTACAAGCTTCGTGAACCTGTTTTGCTGCGTATAGTTAGTGCCCACTGTAAACCTGTCCTTCATGGTGTGGAAGCTGTTAGCCCTATGAATAGTTAGCTGAACTCTCTAAAGTACACTTACAGCACTGCAGTATGTAAAGTCTGTCACAGCAATGTTTGAGTCTGTACTGAACTTCGCCCAGGAACCTAACATTAAATAAAGACTACTGGTTGGCTGGAAGACTGCGATATTTCCGAAAATGTTCTTCCAGTGATAACGCTGTTGTCAGTTTTGTTTGATATTTTCTCAGTCATCATAATTAATTGAATTTTTCTTGATGCTGTCAGACCAATATAACATCACAGGCAAGTATTGATGTCCTGATTAATGTGCCTGTTTTTTTTATTTCTCTGATGTTTTTCTGCCACCATTGTTTGGTGAAATAAGAAAGAAAGAGTAGGCCTACATTGCACTACAATAGCTAATTCAAACCGAAATAAATAGGGCGAGTACTAATGGGGGAGGCGTTTTCTCTAGCGATCATGTAATGTTTTCTTCATCCATCACCTCTGCTTGTTTGAGGAACCAAGTAGTGTCGTCCATTAAGGACGTCCGCACAGACGGTTGAGGGATAGGTCATTCAAATGCGGGCAAGGGGTTATATCCAACGCGGTCGCAGATAACTCAGATGGTAAAAGCTCGTACTTTTATGCGGATTTCTTCAGTTTTTCTTATTATTCGGACTGGAGTAATATTTCTTTAGGTCTAGGACTCGCTTTTTGGTGCGAGTCCCAAAATTTTCAGCAATGATGGATTTTGAATGATGGATAAAACTCGGTTTTAACTCGGACCATAACCTTGGCATTAACTTAAAAGTCTTAATCTTGCGCCGTCGTCGAAACGTGCTATTGTACAAAACGTGCTATTGTACAAAATTTGCCTCTCTTGACCAACGTTTAACGCAATTTATAACGATCCGCGCCCTTGTACCGGTAAGTAGGATATCCAAATTAACTGGCGTAACACCTAGAAGTTGATGTGAAGCTAATCAGTCGGCCATTGTACGATAGGCCTCTGTGTGTCCTATCGACCCTAAAAGTTTAGTCGGTCAACGCAATATTCGTAGCCTATTCTGCAATTTTGGGTCATCTCTCTCTCACTTTCTATATATATATATATATATATATATATATATATATATATATATATATATATATATATATATATATATATATATATATGGTCTGTCTAACTGTCTGCACACATTACAGACAACTAACTAAAATCTCACTATTACTACAGCGCAGTGATAATGATGAAGATGGCGCAACAAAGCCTAACCAGTATTAGGTTAATAGTTGACTGCCTTAATTCCCAAATAGGCCTACTCAGCTGAAGTCTCTGACGGATCCATATCCCACACCGCACTTACTTCTGGATCGAACGACCTCCCACCTGAATTTGGCATACTTCTCTACCCCTCTTGTTGATCTGTTGCTCATCCCAATCATGCAAGCAAGCAATATCGATCATCACCTCTATGCTGATGACACAGCCATTCATCTATTTCTCTCCGAACTGTTTCAACGATTTCTCATGGATCATCTTCGTACGGTTACACAGATTGCATCCTAGATGACATCTAATATCCTGTGCTTGAAGCCATCCAAAACCGAATTCATATTTACAGGCCTACGCGACCAGCTCAAGAAAATTTCAGGTTCCTCTATCTCTCTCAGCCTGGACTCTGCCTCCACACACGCCTTTAATACTAACTTTTCTGTCCGCAACTTAGGTGTGATTTTCGACCAAAACCTCAGTTTCCCTGATCACGTTACCCATCTCTTCCGCTCTTGCTCCATGCAAATCCGTGACCTTCGCAGAATCCGCCCTATGCTTGACTTAAAAACTAACAACCAGCTCTACATCCATAGTCCATGCTAAATTAGACCACTGCAATTCACTTTTCCTGAACTTAGGCTCCACCCAAATAAGCGGCCTTCAAGCCGTCCAGAATGCTGTTGATCGTGCTGTAACCAAATCCTCCAAACACCATCACATAACTACTGTTCTGAAATCACTACACTGGCTTAAAATACCTTAACGAATCGAGTACAAAGTCCTATCACTTAGCAACAACACACTTCAATCTTCCCAACCCTCCTTTGTCAGTTATTTACAATACAGCCGCTTCGCTCCACCCGCGCCTCTTCTGCCCTAACACTTCCGTCCGTCCGTCACATCATCCTTAAAATTTGGTAATCGTTCCATAGCCATAACTGCCCCACCACTGTGGAATAAACTCCCCAGAACTGCGACAGTTATCTGACCCATCGAACAAACTTGCAATTTCTGCTTCGGTCTTTCGCTCAAAACTGAAAACGTTTCTCTTTTACATATCCTTTCCTGTCTCTCCTTCTTCCTGTTATCTCTCTCTCCGGTACAATCCTAAGCATCACCCACCGTAGCTGCCAGGCTGTTTCTCTGTCTGACTTTTGGATCTTGATCTGGAACCGAACCCTTTTGTCCATCGATTTTGTTTTGACTGAGGGTCTGTGAATAAGTGGTTCCTGTGACGGCTTTCGTTGGGCGGTGTAGAAATCTCGGGATTACGATTACGATTACGATTACGATCTAGCATCAATTTTCTCAAGTGCCTTTATCACTCCCCGGGGCTTCCAATTAATACTACAATCGAACTTATTGTCAAAAAATCTCACCTTGAGATTATTAAAATTATAGGCTGTGAATAAGCTGGTTCTCTGTGAATAAGTTGGTTCCCGCGACTTAGCTTTCGTTGGGCGCAGTAGAAATCTCGAGATTACGACTATAGCGCCCAAATTAAGCTAAGTCGTGTGAATCACATAGCTTATGCACAGGCACGCAGTCAGCCGCCTTCTCTTGAAATACTGAACACAGCCCACCGTAACAGCTCTCTGTCTCCATGCGTATCTGGTCTGCCGCCAACCTTGATATTGGTCTCTACACGATTTTTCTAGACAACCACTTTGACTCGACGCAGAGCCCGAGAATAGGATGGTTCCCGGCTCTTAGCATTTAACAAATTTTCGAGTTCATGATTACGATTAAGAAAGGCGCTACATAGATTCTCCTTGCGTAAAATGACGTAAGCGGAAGTCGCCAATCGGGGCGAATCGAGTATTTCAGCAAAATGGCTTCGATGGTGATTCCAGCTAGCAAAGATACGCTCTTCATTCGTGGATTCTCATCCAGACATCACACCGAAGATATCAGGTCGGTTGCTGGAGCGATTTTTTGATGATTTCATCAGAATTTCGAAAAAAATTATTGTAACCGCGGAACTACCATGCAAGCTTAACGCTGCTTCCCAGGTGCGGCTAAAGCGAAACTTGGGACGCGTGACTTTATTTTTCAGTTTCTGTCGTTTTATCGGGTTTTCTTCATATATAATGCGAATTTTGCTGGAGTCCATGCTGGAAGAAGAGAAATTTGAAAGTGCGCTGCGCAACGCACGATGTTTAAGTAATCGTGCAGTTACAAGTCGTACATCCGGGTCTTAAATGTTGCTATCATACTTGCATTTGAGGAAGTGTGGAATTGGCGTGTTGCTCAGAAAATTTGATCTGCAACAATAAAACTTAAATAGAATGGTATCAGTCGTCTGAAAGTGAATATTATATTAATTTGTTTTTTATTGCCCTGCCGTTAGGCTGGTCCACGAATCTAATTACACCGTTATCGTTCACTGTTCTGTTTCTTGTTCTTCACTTCTGTGTAATGGATTCTGGCATATCATTCATGAGCCAAACCTGCAGTATAGTTTTTCTTTCTGTAATCTTTCAAACTTAATTCTTCCTTCCTGCATTTTCCTGTTTTTGCCTTTTTTCGGCAAGGAACTGCTGGAAATTTCTTAATCAGATATTTACCTGAAATCGTGAATAGTTAAGCTTTTTTATGTCAACCTTCAGATCTCAAATCAAATCTTTAATCCAATCTTGATATTTAGAATCCCAAATCAAATCTGAAATCCCATCAGTAAGGAATAGACAGCACCTTGGCATTGAGTTGGATCAGGAGCTCTCTTTTAAGGCTCAGGTACATCGTCTTTGTCATAGTTGCTACTACCAGCTACGGCAACTTCGTGTTGTCTCACGTTCTCTCTGTCACCTCATCTAAGACTCTGGTTCATGCATTTGTCACTAGTCGGTTGGATTACTGCTCTTCTTTATATGTTGGACTCCCTGATGTACGGCTTTTGTGCCTGGAACGTGTGTTGCGGGCGGCTGCACGGCTTATTAGTGGCATCTCTAGGTTTGGTCATGTCTCTGATTTCATGCGAGATGAGTTGCACTGGCTTCCTATGAGTCAGCGCATTCACTATAGGGTCATCGTCTCTGTTTGGAACTCCTTGTTGGGTATTGCCCCCTCTTACTTGAGGGAGCTTTGCCTACCTGTCCGGTCCAATTTGGGACGTGCTTCTCTTCGCTCTGCTGCTAGTTGTAATCTACTAGTACCTCGCACTCGCACCTCGACCATGCAGCGTCGTGCTTTCTCTGTTGCTGGCCCAACCCTCTGGAATGGACTTCCTGTTACTCTACGTCTTCTGCCCCGGGATTTTACTTCTATCTTCTATTCTTCTCTTAAGACTGTTCTCTTTTGCCGAGGTTGGTTTGGGAGCGCTTCTGAGTAGTTTTCTTGAAGGGGCGCTATATAAGTGTTCTGTATAAATAAATAAATAAATAAATATCCAGTCGAAGCGATCTGTGTCTGAAATAATGGAGAAATAAGCTAAATTTAAGCAATTTAGTAATAAATATTTCAGTATAACCTGACATCCTTTTAAATACTTGTCTTCAGTATTTTATGCTAATGGTCGCACAGTTTCATACATGTTAAGTGTCATTTCCATACATGTTTGTGTTGATTTAAGCAACTTTAGTCTTATTCTGTACATTGTGTGTTGTCTGCAAAAAGTTTGTTGCAAGAAGACTGAAGTAAGAATTAACACAGATTTTGAGAGATTCTTCACAGGCACTTTCAAAATGTTCAGATACATGGAGCTATAATTTCCTTAAGCTTAGTATTCAACCTTGTAGCTGAAAGTAAGTCAGACTGATGATGCAACATTTTTAAAACAAGGTAGCACTTGAAAACAGCAAAACTGCCTTTCCATCACAAATGAATTCCTGGCTGACTCTGGTGTTGGTTTGTGTATTATTTTTTGATAAGCATTACTTTAGTTTACTCTATAACAGTGTAAGAGCAGTCTCTTAACCCTTTGCACATCACAGGTGCAAAATTTGCAACATTGGAAAACTTTCTGCACATGCCACAGATTTAGGATTACAACATTATAGGCATGCTTTGCTAAAGCGGTTGGAAAATTTTCCCATGTTGTACAAATGTTATATCTGAAAATTTGCAAGATTCTCATGGTTACTAATTACAGACCCATATCAACTTTGAACTTTTTAATCTAAAATTCGTCAACAGGTAGCATTGAGTTGTATGCAAACTCACCTCTGTTCCATTCACGAATATCCCCATTTCAGTCTGCATACCGTAAGTTTCATTCAACAGAATCTGCCCTTCTTGCCTTTCATAATGACATCATGTGTTCAATGGATAAGGATAGGGTAACACCACATAATCTTCTTGATTTGTCTGCTGCCTTTGATACTGGGGACCATTCTTGTTTTGCATTGTCTCCAAGAAATGTTTTGGGTTTTTTGGTCATGATCCAAAATTGGTTTCTGACTTATTTTAGTCCACACAGTCACTATATTTAAATAATAATTATTCATCTCTTGCATTGTGGACATGTGGTGTCCCACAGGTTTCTGTGCTTGGTCCTCTTTTGTTTACATTATACACCACAGGTATGTTGCTTGACATTCATTAACAAGGATATCATTTCTGTGCTGACGATACTCATGTCATATTTACATATAATTTGACAGTTTGTCATCACTTGCCTGTGTAGCTAGTTTCCACTGTCTTTGAGAGGTGGAGTCTTGGATGGCAGCTAATAAAATCCTTAACCCATCAAAAACTGAATTTCTACTTGTGAGCACTCTACACCAACTTAAAAGTTTGAATGGCTTAAGTCTTTAAAACTGGGTGGATCATTTGTTGAATTGGCTGATACTGTTCGTAACTTTGGCATTGTTTTTAATTCTGCAATGTCTCTCACAAACTTGGCATAAATGGCATTTGTAAGTTGTCATACATGAACATTCATTACATATGCAGAATTAGAAGTATGTCTCTGTGACATCAAAGATATCTCTGGCAAATGCATTGTTCTTCAGTCACCTTGATTGAAGTTACCCTCTTGTTACTGGTATCATGAAATCAAGAATGCAGAAGCTCCACAAAGTTCAGAACTCTTTGGCTAGAGTTATAACTATCACATCAAAATATGAGCACATAACTCCTTCACTTACTTACCAAACCAGCCAGGTCATCTGATTGCCTTTTTCTGGTCATATCTAAGACTTGAAATGTTCTTGGTGAACGGGCTTTTTTGGTTGCTGGACCTAAATTCTGGAACTCTTTGTGAGCACTCTACACCAACTTAAAAGTTTGAATGGCTTAAGTCTTTAAAACTGGGTGGATCATTTGTTGAATTGGCTGATACTGTTCGTAACTTTGGCATTGTTTTTAATTCTGCAATGTCTCTCACAAACTTGGCATAAATGGCATTTGTAAGTTGTCATACATGAACATTCATTACATATGCAGAATTAGAAGTATGTCTCTGTGACATCAAAGATATCTCTGGCAAATGCATTGTTCTTCAGTCACCTTGATTGATGTTACCCTCTTGTTACTGGTATCATGAAATCAAGAATGCAGAAGCTCCACAAAGTTCAGAACTCTTTGGCTTGAGTTATAACTATCACATCAAAATATGAGCACATAACTCCTTCACTTACTTACCAAACCAGCCAGGTCATCTGATTGCCTTTTTCTGGTCATATCTAAGACTTGAAATGTTCTTGGTGAACGGGCTTTTTTGGTTGCTGGACCTAAATTTTGGAACTCTTTTCCTACGTCTGTTTGGCCTGCTCAGTTGCTTGTCATTTCATTTTCGGCTTAAGATCTACCTTTTCAGACTGCTTATCCACCACAGACTTCCTCTTTGTCTTAGGGGGACTGACCTTCTGGACATTGACCTGGTTGCGGGTTGGTTTTGGTATGCCATCATATGATGCTTTGTGCATTAAACACCGATATGATAGAAGTTACAAATTAACTTAAAATAATTAATTAAACTTTTTGCATTACGCCAAGCCAGTAAAGCAGTTTCACATCGTTACTTCTTGTTCTGAATATGGAAACATCTAAAAGGTGTTGTGTTTTTGGTCTTTTTTTATCAATTTACTGCTTTGACAATTTTTAGGGATTTTTTTGCAAGAGAAGCTGGACGAAACACAGTGGAGTTTTTTAAAGACGATGGCAAGGACCAACTTTATATAGCCTTGAGATTTGAATCAAAGGACATTGCTAAGGAAGTGCTAAATCGGTAACCGCAGCCATTTCTTTGTCGTACGAGTATTTCACTACGTGGCTATATTTGCTTGTTCCAAAACTGACATCCTAACTGATAATGATGTCACATTGAGTCTTTGTACTAGGAGTGTTAGGTACACCCAGTGTTCTGTGTTTTCTTCTAACTTGTTAAGTTTTATTTCATTTAATTAAATTGGAGCACTTTATGTAAAAAACAAATTCTAATTGTATGAAATTTGTATGAAATTTGTATGAAATCTAGGTTACAATAATTTTCTTTAGATTATATAGAAAAATATTAAATCAAATTCTTTGTTTTTAATTAACAGTTATATTCATAGAATTATTTTCTTTCTTCAAGATTTGTTTCACTTAAATATACTGTTGTTTTGTCCAAGGCTTAAATTACAGAAATTGAATAATTCACTTGCACTTAAGTACTTTTGTTTCTAAAGTTGTGTTAAAGTGTTTGTCTGTCTGCATATTAGTTTGATTTATATGGCAGAAGGCTACAGTTGAAATTATATAAAGTTTTAATAAGAATTGCTGTTTAAGCTGTTAAATCTGGGATATCATTCGTCTGTTCATTCATTCATTCATTCATTCATTCAGGCTGGGCTTTTATATAGCACAAATTCAACTTCAGCCTGTGGTGAGATTTGTGATCAACAGAATTTGGTATTTGATGCAAGCTTGAATAAGAACAGTAACATATCTGTAACAGCAACAGGAAGAAAAAAATAGTCATCAGTGATGCTAGTAATTTTTTTATTTGTAATTATGTTGACTGTATTCAGTGAAAACAGTGCTGAAATTTCCCAAGATGTAACTTCATATCATAGATGGCATGAAAACTTTACAGAAAATTAAAATGGTGTTGAAACTTTAGGATCAGAACTATTATTAAAAAATTGTTTTTACTTCAGTATTGAATTTATTAAAGGTAACATTGAAAAAGGCATACAGTGATGTAAATTGTCTTCAATGTCAACCAGGATTCTCCTCTTAAATAAATACAGCATGTCCATAAAGGTGCAATAATTCTGATCAATCAAACTCAAGGCACAAGTCTTTCATGATGCAACTACTTTACCACTGGCCTCCACAATGAGAGCAGCAAAGACATTGTTTCAAAGAATGCAGCTGACAGGGCAGCATTTTAACACCAGTGGTGTGGCAAATGCATCTGCTATGAACCCTTTCTGCCTGGTTGAAATGAAATAAGAGCATCTCCATCTGTTCATTTACCATTCTAGCCGGTCAGTTTCAGGTACTTTCTCCCAGAGTCCTATTCTTAGGTCATAAGCTGTCTCAAAGTCCTGGACTCCAGGCCAGTTCATTGCAGGACATTTTTGCATACCAGCTCGTGCAGTTAACCAAATTGAAACAATTGAATCACAAGCTATTTGGTCTTGCAATTCACAGCTAGGAGTTCAAATACTTCAGTTAAAAGCTCAAACAATACATCAAAGTGATGGTTGTCAGTTTTTCTGTGTGATACCCACAGCTGCCTATGCTCTGTTTTTTTTGGTTCTTGTAGAAAGTCTACTGAATTGTTTAATACTGTTCAGAGAGCTCCAGTAATTATGGCTTACTGCCATTCTTCCTTTAGGGCTGTAAAGCTAAATGTGGCGAAACGAGAGGACTATGGAAAAAATCTGGGCTGAATCATCTTTATGCTGAACACTGCATGGAGTAAGTTCCAGGACAGACAGCTGTGGCATAACATCATGGATATGGCTATGCTCACAACATTGGTTTATCCCTAGGAATAGAGATTAAAATTGATCATCCCTGTGATGCCATTCAGTTCTGATTAAGACAGTAGTTAAGACCATTTTGAGAGCAAAGTTTTGTAGTGCAGTTGGAGAAAAAAGGACCATTCTGATGCTGTGCATGGGCCAGAGAAATGTAAACAAGTGACAGTTTCAGTCTTATTCTTTGATGTTTGAGACATTTGTTAGCTTCATGTTGTTGGCTGAAGAATTGGCATTGTCTTGTATGCCTTTGCAGAAAGGTTATGGAAACTGCAGTGGTTTCCTCTCATCTGATGTGACTTGGCTGCAGTGGATTGTTAATCTCTGAAAGTTTAATTGGCTCAGTCCTTGAAGTCATTTTGTACTATGAGGTTGAACCTCTGCCAACAGCCTCGTCCACCGAAGACTTCTTAGGTCTCAGTGGACTGACAAGGAATGTGATTCGAGTTTCAGCTACTTGGTGGCCGTTGATACACTACTTACGCATCAGATACCAGTGCCAATGAAGGCAGCTGTTACACAAACTTCGTTTTGGAATTATGATTTCCATTTTTGGAGCAGGGTTGTGCCATTTATCCTCATTGCCTACTGTCAAGAGTGCCCTTGAACATTCTTTATTAATACACCATCCTTCTTATGACCTGCATCTTGATGTGAATTCTTATGACAATTCAGCTTTGACATGCATTCTTGTTATAACACGATCTCGTTATAAAGTGACTCCCAGATTGCTTTATGAGGGTCTGATGTACCCTTACTTTAGTCCTGTTGAAACAGCTATAACCAGCCCAGCCCTCTCAGGTTTATCAGGTCAGTTTCTCTGTGTAAAATTATACCTTAACATGGTCTATTCCAGGCACAAATACTTCGTATAATTTGCCACTTCATCTGTCCAACTTTTATATGAAATATATTCCATTCCATTATACACTGATATTTTAAACAAGAGCATATGATAACCAATCCTGAAAGCAGGTGATACCATACTGTAGAAATGTGGTTCAAGAATGATGACTTTCATCAGTCTTAATCAAACTCTTCATTTGTTACCATTTTGAGTAAGATGTGCCATATAAAAATTTTGTGTTCCTGGAACTTGTCTACAACTATAAGCTGGAATCACTTTCATTTAAAAGCTGCCTTTATGATTGTCACGGAAATTAGAAAGCTCATGGATGATTTACAACTGGAGTCCTTTATTTATGTCTATCTGTTGTTTTTTTTAATGTGGGAATTAATCTGCTGAGGATTTATTTTCAGCTCTTCATGTTTTTGTTCTACAGGTAATAAAATTTGATGTGCAAATATTTAGGACTGTTGTTCCGGTTATTATTGCAGGGTATTTGTGTAGCTCTTTGGTCATGTAATAAATTAATGGAATTCCTAAATATCACAAATGTGTTATTCTTTTAAAATAATGGCAATAGTAACTGCTGGATAATTACAATGTTTAAATTTTTTAGAATTTTAGGCTCTTATTCTTCTTCTTGGCTTGGATATATGATGATACATGGACCATAGATTTCATGACGATGTAAAATTAGCTGGATCAAGCTGTGCATCCAGCATATGTGTTTCAGTATGCTGTGGCCGCTTTGGTCGGCGTTTCATCGACATGCCCGTGATTTCTCTAGGTTAAAGGCGACAATGGTTGTTTTTCATCATCGTGCATTTAATGTGTCACACGGGAACCCATATTGCTTCTAACGTGTTGTCATCATATTCCATGCTATCTGTTAATTTATGAACGGTTTACATGAAAATTAATATGCATTTCACTGACAGGTGAGTGAAGAGCGATATCATTGTAATATTAGCTCTGATACCAAATTGAATTTGTCAAGTTTTGCAGAGGAGTAACTGTTAACCACAACTGTTTACACATCCAATATTGATGCTATAGTTGGATATTTTTGGTGTTGGTATTCTGTTTCCTCATGTTACAGTGTCCAAACAGCTTTGGGGAAACTAAAAATTTGCCTTTCGTTGTATGAGATGTCCATGGTTTTGTGAAACAAGTACTTACAGAAGCAGAGTTGTTGAGTTCCTCTCCATGACAATCATTTTCGGACGAGTTAACATCTTAAGAAGGTGAAGAAATCCACAAAGAGCCAAAAAAGATGCTTCACATTTTAAAAAAGGGATAAAGGTGAGGAATGAGATGAAGAACAAAGAAGACTGGCGGCTTCAGACCAAAGCTGGATACTTGCAGTTTGGAGATTCTCTTGGACTAAAGTACCACGAAAGGAATAACAACAGTTCAAGAGATGCTTATATTACGTGAAATCCAGGGCAGAGAGCTTTCTTCCTGCATTTATGTGTTCTGCTCAGTTGAATTTCTGTTCAGTCCATTGAGAAGATGTGGCATGTGCAATACATCTGCTTCAAGAGGGAAAGCTTGGAAGATCAGAGGGACTTAAAGTAGTCTGTTAATGAAAACAGCTTTGGCAGAGTTCCAAAACAGTGACTCTGGTGAAGATGCGTTTTTGTGGCTCAGTCACTGGAAATACTGTTGGTCCTGCTATTTAAGGTAAAATTTGAATAAATCCCAAGAGTTTGATCTTCAAGTGTTCCATAGCTGGACGTAGTGAAGGTCTCATTTCCATTTTGTAAGTCTTTTGCCAGCTAGGGAGGAGTCCCAAAGTCCTAGACACAGCCAGTGTATTGCTGGATTTGTTCAATAGTTCTGGCTCTTGCCAGTACCAAATTATAGACTTGCTGCTTCCCTTGTGATTTGACAAATGTGGGTTCAAGTCTTCTGGGCATATTGTTTCTAATGATGTTGAGAAATTTTTATGCACTTGAGTGCTTCCCACAGATTTGGTTTTTGGCAGCTTCTTGTTCTTCTGTTTCGTCAGCATGTGCGAATCAGTTCCTGTGCTGTGTTGTATGTGCTTGCTCAATACTTCACATGGTTCTCCAAATACTCTTTCATGCATCTCCAAACTTGCTGTAATTCTGTACCTAACCTGCTGGTGGAAAATAACTGAAAATTGACCCCATTTGTCCATTGATGAAATTTGTTTTTTTCTGCTTGACTGATAAAATTCCCATTAAAACTCAATATTTAATTTCAAACATTGATGTTTGCAACAAGTGATAAATGTTTGACTGCTTAGTCCAGTCTGCATTTACAAGGGAGTGTGGTGCCATCTTCTCGTGCCTGTTTTTCAAAATGGGGTTTGATTCCATTTCTGACTTATTCCTTGTTTAAAACATGCCAGAAGTAACTGGTTTAAAGGAATGGCTTTCTTTTTGAACAGTTATGTGTCTGGAGCTAAAGCTTAACTGTTGACAAAACTGAGTTTGGTCAGGAGTTAAACTTTATTGAACTTGGGAAATGTATCTCTGGTTTAAAAATTATTTCTACTGTAATAACTGAAAAATTTGTCATTAATACATTCAAGAATTTTTTGCACAGGTTGCGCGATCTAATAACATTAGTCAAGTAATTTGCTCCAGTTTTCTTTGGAAAGTAGCAACTCATATTTCCAATTTAGGACATATGTGTTGCTCATTCTGACTTGTGTACATGTTTGCTGATGTTATGTTTAGCTTCACAGAATGAAATTGTAACCACTAGTTGTGTGAAGATTTAATAAAATATTTCAAAGGAATCATTCACATTTATTTAATTACAGAGAACTAAAAATGAGTAACATTTTTGTCAGTTGTTAGTTACTTAGTCACATGCTGATGGAAGTTATTTTGATTTAACTTCGATGACTTGCTGTAGCAAGTATCTTTGAGTAGTTTTGTAGTTTTGTGCTACATATTATACTGTCACATTGCTTTACAATGCCTGAGAATGACGTTATCATTAAAATGACAGCATAAACTTTGATTATAAAATAAAAATCTGTTAAAGATTGATTATAAAACATAGATTATAAAACATATCTTTTAATTAAAATGTCTTTATTTACTAATGATAAATTTTTGTTATGAAACATAAATATTAAAGTATAACATGGCCTTGTGTATACCACCTCTCTTACCTATTCTTAATTTTTGAAGTAAAAAGTCAAAGAGATTTTGCTATAATGCTGCTTGCATATACCATACACTAAGAGAGGCCACACATTTCTACCACATGAGGCATTTTGTTGCGTCAGGCATTTTCTGAGTGATGACGTGGCTAAAACAGTTGCTTATCACTTGTTGGTTCTCAGTTAAACCATGCAAATGCAGTGTTGTATGGTATATCCTCTTTTAATCTGAAAAGCTTTGGGGGTTCAGAACTCTTTCTAGTGTTGTTACATGTTCTTCTACATCAAATGCACTAGACTGCATCCATGAGCTTCACTGGCTTCCTGTTGAATGGCATATTACGTTTAAATTTGCGTTCTTGACCTTTAAAGCCAAGAGCACCAGCTTTACATCATATCTTTATACATTGCTAGCACCATATCGCCCTTTTGGACTGTTTTATCCTTCTGATACTGGCTTGTTACTAGAACGTAGGTTCAGAACATTTATGGGATCATGTGCTTTCAGATGCTTTGTTCCTCATACTTGCAATCATCTACCACAAAAATCCTGAATTACCAACTCGCTATGATAATTTAAATCATTTGTCAGTACTCACTTTTTTGTCTGGCATTCACATGACTCCATCTTGGCTTCTAGGGCACATACATCTGCACCTCAGATTCAGATTTATTGACTTTGTGCACAAAAGTGCTTTCAATTAAATAAAATTTTGCAAATAAATTGCAGTGATTAGTTGCTATTGTTTATTTTTTTAAAAGCTTAAATTATTAATTTTTTGTCAGTTATTTGTCAGCATCAATTAAATTTGCATATTTTAACAAGAGGCTCAATTTTTATGATGTTATGATTTCATTTTTATAGAGATGCAAAAATGAACAATATCCTGTTTTTTCAAAATTCTTTGACATATCTGTCCTAATAGTGAAAATTTTGCATTGTTCGAATCGTGCATTGATTACTGTTGTTACTATTTAATTATGTTCACTGTATTACTAATCCTACCACAGGAAAGTGCGTTGTTTTCGGGCTATCTTTAAATAGGACGTGGTTGATAAAATTGGTCAGTTCTCACCTATATGTGTTCATCTTTATCAATATTTTGCAGAAATTGGGTACTGTTTTGTGCTTGTGCACTGTTTTGTGAATGTGTGATTATGTAAAATTGGCAGTCTAATCTTCTGATATGTGAAACTGGTGATATGCATGTGTACTGTTATGTGAAACTGGCATTGTGCTTGAGTGGAGTTACGTCAAATCATTAATGCAGTTACTCTTTTTGTACTTTCATGTGTAACTGTCAAATCTGTTCAGAAGTTGAATTTAGCAGTTGCAATGTGCTATTTGCATTTCAGTTTTGACAACACAGATGTTCTTGGTGATCGCATTAGCATGTCCTGGTACAAGGACTTACGACGTGCAAGAGCAGGTCTGTTCCTGATTGCTTATTCTCGTGATTCACTGCTGCTTTCATTTCTATTCTGTGTTCTGTACTTTGACTTTAGGTATCATTATCGTTGAAAGTGAACGTAATATCGCACATAATCTTCTTCACTCGGTGGCTTAGAATGTAAGCTCTGCATATAGTATCACTAATAAATTTGATGGCCAAAAGATAAACTATCCATGTGCAAAATCATGTGAGCAAATTTTGTACCTACTGTATATGTTTGCATATATGTTGAAAAATTTTGGACAGTTTGAAAATTCTTAAATCTGGGGTTGACTGTTTCACTTATGCTAAGGTCAGGCCTAGATCATAAGGTGCATCTACAGAAGATTGCACCAGATGCCTGCAGAATGTTGCACTAGGCATCTGTGGGAAATTAAAGATCACCAACTGCTTCGATGTTGCCTGTAAAAAATTATTTAATAAGGAACAAGTTGACAAAATCAAATAAATACTTGTTAATAAAGAGTAACACTATTTTGTCTGCAGATATAGCAACATTTTATGGCTCATGTTCATGGTGCTTCACAAACTGTGCAAATGCTGTATAAATCTTTCCAAACTAAAGTTGACTTGTTTATAAAATACCACTGTATAATTTCTTAATGCAAAAACTCGACTACTGCTTATCCCATGTTACCTGTACTGATAAACCTTCAATGAGTTTTGACATATTGGGAATTGGACTAAATATATTAAAGGGAAATCCTTCCTGATACAGAACAGCAGGTCATATTTCCCTGTCTGATGGGGTCTTCCAATGGAAGACTACTCTTAAAGGATTGGGGTTTCTGAAAGCTATCATTGTAAATGACCATCCCCTAAAGATTAGATTAGGGACAAGCACAACAGATTACAAAACAGGCTAATATACAAATTATTTGTAAGATGCTAGGACATGTTTACAATTTAATTAGATTTTTTAAAGGCTTTTAACCTTACTTTTAACAGAAATTAACTCAGTAATTATGTTCTTTGGCAATATAAATAGAAACTGTATTTGATTGGCAGCTTTGCTCTGTTTTAGACAGAGCACATATTTTGCTATTTGTGCCTAATTGGCTGCATTAATGACAGTGTTAATGAGCAGATGCATCCGTAAAAACACACATTGGCTTAGACTTTTCCTCTTTCCAGGGTAAAAATTTGGGGATCAGCTTATACGTGACATCGACGGGTATGCGAGAATTTACAGTAACTTGCTCTGTTGGTCCATGGTTTGCCTTATTTGATGAGTAATATGAATACCACAGATAACTACTTAAGCATCTGATACAAGTATCATTTGATCTTATTTACATTATCAGTAAGTTTTGTAACAGTGCCTGGTGAATATCGTTTTATAAGGTACTTAATGCAGATTCGTTTACAAGTACGTGCTTCCCATTTGCCCACGAATCTGCTTAACATGCAGGTGTGCCATGCATCCCAATGCTACATATTTAACATGCTAGAAGCCTTAGCACACAGAACGGGAACTTGCTGTGTGGTGCTACATGTTTGCTCACCAACTGACTAGAAGTCAGCAGCAGATAGCACTAGAAGTGTCTTAAGAAGGTCAAATAGTATGCTGGGATTCGTTTTTGTGACTATTTTGCACCATAATATCCGCTATATGCTTCCCAAAGTCTAAAATTAACCCCGTGGTGTATTAACACATGGTTACGGTGGATTTGACTCCAGGTATCCCTGCATTAACTTGTCTGTACTGTAACTAGTATAACAGATTGCTTAAAATTTAATGGCAGGTTCTTTATAACTCCGTTAACTATGAGTTCTGAAAGGTGTTGCACTGGGTTGGTTGGATCACAGAACAGACAAACAAGACAACTCCTCTTTATATGTTACATAGTTACATTTGAAGTCTGGATGCGAGAGTCAAAACCCAACAGCTTAATACTGTATGCCATACGATGATTTAATTATAGATAACTTCCGAAGGCCGGCCAACCGTCACTGGACGCCCGAGGACCAGTATGACTATCGTGACCGCGGAGGTTACAACAGGCGCATGTTTGGCGCCAAAAGTCGTTGGCCACAGGTGGCAAGTCGACCACGACATTACACAAGAAGCTCCTCACGCAGCAGGAGCCGTTCATTCTCACAGAGTCCTTCCGGTCGCAGCTACAGCCGCAGTCGCAGCTCTAGTGCCAGCTTTGACTCCAGAGAGCGAAAGAAGAAGCGAGTGAGCGATTGTCAGGTTATTCATTGTATAATGTAGAGAAAATGTTTAAAGATTTGTATATGCCACCATAGCATACATCATTGGTGTTACATTTGGTGATGATATTATTAAGTGATGGCAATTTACTGTTATTGTGTGTTGTGTCTCATTTTTCTTATAATCCTAAGTGAAATGTGCTTGTTTTTGTCAGCACTCTATCTCTGACTCTGGCAAAAAGCGCAGAACTTCAGACAAGCGCAAGGCTCCAAAGAACCACAGCCCATCACTGGATCGCGACACTAGTGCCAGTGAGACATCTGCTCCTCGTGGGAAGCGGACCACAAAAAAGGCAGACGATGAAGAAAATTCTGAACGTAAACCGAACAGGATGAAGGAAAAGACTGCAGTAGCAGAGGTGGAAGATGATGGTGGTGATGGCGCCGGTGATGCCAGGTCTGACAACAACGAATATTCTGTGGAGCCTTTGTCTCCACAGCCTGGCAACAAGGGTGCACGAAATGTTCGAAGTGCCGTGTTGTCTATTGACCGAGCAAAAGGCCGTGCACACTCAAAACAGACAGAATCAGAAGATGGTGCAGTAAGTGCCTCTACCTTTTGTTGATTTCCTGATTATTCAGTTTTTATTTGTAATGGTTCGTTTTTATTTATTCTGTATTTTTGCCTTTTATGTCTATTATTTGTTGGTTTGATATGATTTAATTTGAATTTATGTTATGTATTAGATTATTTCCTGTTTCCATGATATTGGTTTTCGATTCCCAGAAATTTAGAAAGATTGAGTTTTCCTGTGTTTTTAAAGGATTTTGTTTTGCTATCACCTGTTATTGAAAGGGTTAACACATTGGATCTGATTCTTGGAGTTGCATAGGGTTCTGTGAAGTTAAGGGCTGGATTTGAGAGAGAGCCATACATGATCTTGGTCAGCTTGAACAAAGTTGAGGATGGGGACCAGACTGACTCAGCCTGGAAAAGGGATGAATTTGACTTAGTTTGTAACTGTTGTTGGATGCTGTTGTCCTGCTTGCCCTACAACCTAAAGGTCCTTTGCTGACTACTGTTCACAGAGACATTTACCATATGTACTCGCTTACAGGCTTGACCTAACATATGTCAACCCATTAATTTTTTACCATAGAAAGGGGAAAGGTCTTTGACCCATATATAAGTTGGTGAGCTGTTTTGGACTCTGTCCTCCTGTCAGCATTTATTGGCATCTGGCATTACTTACTCTTGGTAACAGGGTACCAAGAGTTGATCTTGCAGGGCTAACTGTGTGGGGTGGGGTGCTTTCATACTGCCAGATCGAGCAAAGGAACCATAATTACCTATGTGTTATTTCAGAAGTTCTGCAGGAAAGGGTACTTTATACAGCTGAGTGTAGCAAAGGGACTCTAATTAGCAGTGTGTTGTCTACAAAGGCATCTCTGTCATCTGACTGAAATAGGTGTTTAAGGCACAGCTTTTACTGAAATAACTATAATTGTCCAAAAATCCTCATGGTGTTTTAATCATCATGTTATTTAATAGTTAGAGTGTAATAATGATATTTTACTAATCTGCAATAGATTCCTGACATAGCATCACCTGATGCCTCGGAATCTTGTCCCACAAAGAAACTGGAGTCGGCCACAGTGGCTGCATCAGTGACCAAGGAGGCTCTGAAAGTGAAGAAGATCAAGGAAGACCGTCGATTATATGAGGAACAGATCTCAGATGAAGAAGAAAGTGTCCTCGAAAAGACACCGGTGAAGAAGACCAAGGATGATCACTTGGAAGAGGAGTTCTTTGTGTTTGAGAAGCCAAGAGCAGCCAGGCCGCTTAAGTGAGTAGTGTTACTCCTCAACTTCATAGCCACAACTGTTGTGTTATCTAATGTAATCTGGCATTCGTGTACACATTGACACCATGGGTGGTTTAATGTATATAGTTTTAAAATACACACAGGGACCCTCTTAACCTAATTGTGGTAATTTAATTTTAACTGGTTTTGAGTACTGCAGTTAGACTGGTAATGCACAGATGTTTGGAGTCAAGCTGTGAAATCTGCAATTAACTTTTCATTTTCTACTGGAATATACTCAAATATCATAGTATTTATGTATTAACCCACTTGGGTTTGTATGCATGCATATTTTTGGCATCCTTGTCGTAAGCCTATGTGTTCACTTTGTTTCAAAAATGTAAATTAAAAGTCATTAAAAGTCAGCGGCCATTCCAGATGCTGTTTCTTTTTTCCAGTTAGCTTTTAAATCCAGAGGGACCATATATACTTCAGGGGGAATATCAAAACTTTAAAAAAGTCCAAATTAAATGAAGCATGCTTATATGTTACCATTAAAAACATAATAGTTTCACACAATGTGTGCACACTGAAAGTTTATTTCCACAGACTTTATATATATAACATCACAAGAGTTCCCAGTGATACAGAGTGCAGAGTGAATTAATTATGTATTGCTTAATACATAGAGTCCACCTGGTCAACAGGCTCTTGGATCAGTGTCTGTCAATTATAATGAAAAGTAGGATGTTATTTTCTGCTGTGTTTGATTGTTGAGTTTTCCTTTCATGTGAAATCTTTGATTCTTTTGAGATGAATTACTTCTATATGTTCTGTGCCTTGCTCCTCAAATTGTACAACTGTGTCAATACCACTGAGAGCTTCTGTGGGTGACATTTTTTAACAGTACAGCATTGTGCCGTCATCATATAAGGCTGTGTTTGAATTGTTACTGAGATATGCTGTGTCACATTTTAAACTGATCTGTGAACCTGTGGCTGGCTTGGAATGACTCATCTAGATTTCCTAATTTCATTGCTTGTGCTTAAAGAATTTAGCCACCTATTAGTGTTTCCTTGTGTCTGTATTGAGTAAACCATGTGCACATAGCTTTGTTTCTTTCTGGTTTGTTGAAATAGGGCACACATTTTTGCTCAAGCCCAATGGTAGAATCAGTATCTTTTACAAAATTAATAAATTTGGCTTAACTTTTCAGCCATCCTCAGAACATAGATTCGTTCACCCCAAGATCTTTAGAAACTGACTGGTTTCCCCTCAAAATATGTGATGTACAGCAATTAGTGTTTCTTCCGCAGAGTAGGATTGTTGATGCTGTCCGCCATTTCTACTATTAGGCCTATACTGAGATTATCATATTTTCAAATATTATATAAACATAGAAAATGATTGTGTGAAAGTATGATTTTGCATATGTCTCACTGTTGTTGGCACTTAAAAGAAGAGGAAATGGAGAAGGAAATGCCTGTTTATAAAATTCTTACGTGTACTCCCATTCATGTGTAAATAAGAGAGATTAACTTGCAAGATGTTAAGAAAGCTTACTTACTAGCTAGTACTGCACGTGAGTGATTTCCTCATGTTAAGTTGGTAGAATTAGGATGCGTTGCTCTGGCATGCATTAAGTGAATGCTTATTGAACCACTGAAACTGGCTAAACAGCAAAATCTTTCGGCTTCATCCAAATTTTATGGGATTTATTTTAGATCATCCTTATCTGCTTAAAGCTATCAATGCTTGTATTCCAAAGCCTGTGAGTTTGCTAAATAGCTTTATATAAAACAAAACTTCCTAGCAGTACTTTTGATGCATGGTTTTTGGGATTGAAGATTAAGAGCAAACTCTGAAGGGACAGATTGCTTTAGTTCTAATAATGTACACTGTTAAATCTAATAGTGCTGAAGAAGAAATGTTCAAGTAATGCTGTAAATGATCTTCCAGGAAGTACATTACATTGTGCTAGTTTATGTTTTGCTTTTTGCTGAAAGGCCCACCAGTGCTGCTGGAGCAGCCCAGACCGGTAGCCTGTCAGATGTCTATGAAGCCGAGGAAGCGCATCCCGGAAAGAAGCGCAAACCCCCAGTGGATGACATTCTGGATTATGATCGGCCATCTGAAGTGGATTATGAGGAGGAGCTGGAGCTCAACCGAAGAGAAGATCTGGAACCAAAGCGCAGAAGGGTTGCAAATGACCTAGTAGCCATTCAAGGTCAGTTAGCGTATGCTTGATATGAAGTGGTTAGAATACAGTGGTTGAAAGTAAAGTTGAAAGTATTTAGAGTACTTTCTATATAATGTGGGATGCACAGCTGTATAGCAGTTTGCATGCTAGACTGTTAACCCAGTGGTTGAGGTTTGGCTGTTGTCATTCCTCATTCTTAATGCAATATGGACCAGGAACTCTAAACATGGTATCAAGTGTCAGCCCTGGACCAGACATTGTTGGTTGAGTGTTATGTGTTTGTGGAAGAGCCTACAAATAGTGATATTTCCAGTTGTTTGAGCATCATTTGATTCTGTGTAATATTACCTAGAAGCAGATTACACATGAATTTGGTTTTGTGTAACAGAACAGCTAGAATGCTATGGGTGAAAATTTTCAGTAGAATGCAACTTGAAAGAGATGCAACTGGAGGTGTTAAGTGCTTGTGATTGCATAGAATGACACAGTATGAATGCTCAGGAGCAGCAAATTCTAGAGTAACTGATTGGTTGATACACCAGCAGATTTTGTTTGGTAGCAGAAAGCAACAGACAGGCTGCATCAGAAACAAATGTGCATACGTTTCGGACGTTTGCATTGGAGCTTACTGCGCCAGTGTTTCATAAATCTGATTTGTTCCTGATACGGCACCTTTTTGTTTTAGATGTACGCCAACCTAGAGGCGCATATGAGAGTTCAGTGCCAGCAACTGCAAAACGACGTCCCTTTTACAATGAAAGTGCTGCCAGCGTCAACCGTGGTGCACTTGGCTTGTCACAGGAGAAAATGGCACTTATCCGGGACAAGAAAGAAGAAATTGAAAAAGTTTAAATCTTTTTAGCATATGTAACTCTTTAACTTGTGGACAAGCCTATTTCTTATAATTTAAAAACTAAAGTAATTTCCATTTAAGATACACAAATGTTCTATAATAGTTTAAGTGATGTTTGTGTTAACCTTAGTTGTTTGCAAACGGCAAAGAACCAGATATTTCATCGTTTAAGCTCTGCTTTGTTAGTTGTTCATTGCATATAATTCATTTGTGTAGACATTGTTTGGAACATTTTATAGGTCTTGCTCCAAAGTTGTTTTATCATTTAATTTCATGGAACTCAATTTTGCAGGCATTTGTGCTTGCGATGCAAATTAAGTCCTTTTGTGTGCTCTAGACATCCAAACAAGAATATATCACTAAAACTTTGTCTTTGTGTTTTAGGCATACAGACAAGACTGTGAAACCTTTGCCACAGTGACTAAGCTGCTAATCAGGTAGGAGTCTGACAGGACTTAATAGGCTTAAAGGGTAACAACCTACTTTAGGTTTTGGCTGTTTGTAATGCACAGAAAGAAATAGAAGTCACTTAATGGCATGAAGGCATCTTAGTTTAACATCTGCCAAACTGGTGTGTAGCTCAACATGACAAGCTGTTCATTTGAAGTAGCATTCAATTTAATTATTTTCGTGGTGTTTGCTAAATTGTTTTTTGCTGCTCCTCTACATCCAGGTCTGCATTTGGGAACTATTCTTCGAGTCTGTCAGATTTTTGGTGATGTCATGATTGTGGATGCATCTGTGTGTTGCCTGTGAACTTTTCCCATTTGGAGAACAGACCATGAGGGCCTCAAATTTGGCATTATATGTAGATTGGATCTTGTTTGACTGCAAAAGCCTGACTGAAGATCCAGTATAAGATTACAAGTACTTTTGAACTAGTTAATTTGAAATTCATTTAGGTTTGCAAAGGTGAACTTTAACAGCGTTTGTTTGAGCCAAACACCAAGAAAAGATGACAGGAGTCGGAACATGAAAACTGTTTGAGGCTTAGGTTGCAGCTATTCTTGCTAAAGCCAGCTTTCATTATTTGATCCAAAATTGGTCAAAAGTATGAATATTGCATGTTGGTTTCAGTAATTCCTAGTCATGGGGAGTACCTTGGCTGCTTTAACAGGACTGTTCATATCAGTGTAGTAGGGAGTTATGTAGAAACATCCAGATGCAACTTGTATTTTATGTCTCTTGTTGGAATTTTCAGCAAAGATCCGGATCTGGAGGAGCGGATACAGAACAGCTTGAGGGAGAACCTGAAGGAGATAGGCCAGCGCTGTATCCAGGAACTTCGCGATTTTGTTGATCGTCTGAAGACCGAGGATGACCTCTAAATGTCTGCTAGCATTCAAATGGTATTGTTCTGACTTGCATCCATCTTAGAGTAGATAATGCATTTATTTAAGCACCTCACTAAAAATTCCTCAGAAATGTTAAACTGAGGCACAGACCACTGCTGCAGTCTCGCTGCAGAAATGTAACTTTTTGGCTAGAACTATAACTGATACATCGAAATATGAGCATATAGCCCATGTACTGAAATATTTGCACTGGCTTCATGTATAGCAAAGGATTGGGGCTTATAGTTTATAAAACATTAAACTCTGGCCAACCGCAATACTTAAATCAGTCCTCATTCCCTAGGCCTATCATTATTCAGCCAGGTCATCTGATTCTTTCTTTTGTTTTACCAATAACCAGAACTGTTCTTGGTGGACAAGCTTTTTCAGTTGCTGAGCCCAAATTTTGGAACTCGCTTCTTGCATCTGTTTGTTCTGCTCAACCTCATTTCATTTCGGTCTCCTTTGTCAGTTGGCTTATCTCCCACAGGCTGCCTTTTCTTTCATGGACTGACTTTCTGGATATTGGTGCACAATCGGTTGATGCATTGTGCATTAGACACTGGCGTAACAGAAGTTGCAGTTTGCAATTACAGTTACAGTCTCTCAACGGGACATCTTTTTTAAACTCGCAACCTTGCGTTGATATTTGTTTACCAACTCTGTAGGGATGGAGGGCTGAGTGGCCACCAGCTAATATGGTATTCCATAAATTGTCACCTAATAGGATTCCATTTGGTGATCAATTTGATTTTAAGAAAATTTATTCATATGTTTTGAACTGGCCCATCTGCTTTCTGATGGCCCATCTGCTTTCTGTACAACTTTTGACGGCAGAATATAATGTGCTCATTAGAACCTAGAAGAGCACAAATGTGCTATGAAATTGAATAAAAAATTTAAGTGGCAATTCACATCAATCACAAAAGTTCTCCGACTTTTAACAGAACAAAATCATCATAACATTTGTAATAATTAAGGTGCAGTATTTTCACATACCTATTAGTATTATTAAAAAAGCATTATTAACAATTCCTGATTTAAAGTTTTTAATTTGTCTCTCTTTCACACTTTGTCTGTCCCTTAAGCTGGAAATGAATAACACGAAGGATGATTAGTCTGTTCCTGCAATGATGGCTTATAATGTAAATTTATCGCAAAACATCGCTTAACAAGAAAATGTTTGTCAGAAGAAAATGCTATACAAACCTTGGGTTACACAAAATGTTGATTTATTTACGACACCTGGTTCTGCTGATCCAATGTGAACTGGTTGTATTTTGTTGCAAGTTGCACACTTGGGCCTGTGTGCTGGTGGCAGTCGAGAGATTAATTACAGTGCTGTGACATTTTGACCTACACCACCTATAACCTGTTGCTAGCTCACAGCATCAGCGATGACCTTTGAACCACGAAAGATGCAGCATTTGTAATTTACACTTACTAACCTGCAGCAGATATTTGCCACCTGTTGTTGCCCTCCCTCCCCCGAATCTAGGCTCCAAGATAATCTTACTCTTTTGAAGCATGGAGTTGGACTTTATTAACTTTGATTTTTAAAGTACAGTGGAAAACACAACACAAAAAAGTTAACGCAAAATATTGTGGTTAACACCAAAAGGATGTTTAGGCCATTCTGGAATCAATGGTATTTAATGTAAATTAGTTTCTTGAACTGACAACATGCAAATATTGCTTAACATGAAAAAATATGTTGGTCCCGTGAAAGAAAACGCAATAGAAAATGTAGTTATTTTCAAATCAGGCTTTGCTCTTCCAATGTGGAACAGTCATATTTTGTTTGGCTGTGCAGGTGTGGCAGATATTCATTACAGTGTTGTGACATTTTGGCCTATACCATTTATAACCATGCCAGTTCACAGCATTGTGGGAAGTGTATAACAGATCATTAGATGCAGAATTTATTATTTGTGTACAGTTTGCTGTAGGTAATGTTGACATTCACCAACTCAGTTAATTACGCACAGGGCAGAAATGAACTTGTGTAGTTTGTGCTATAGGCCTACCCAATGATTGCACTACAGTACCTGCTTTTATAACAAACTTTGCACTGTACACAGGATAAATTCAGTCATTTTATACCTCCCTTATGAATCAATAGTGTCACTACACCTGAATAGGGGGTGTGGATGTATGTTCGCTAGGGGCCAAGATGGAATCCTGCAAATGCCAGGGTGAAGTAGTGAGTCTTAACAAGTGAGTTAAAAGATGTTGGGGAGTTTGCAAGTTGAGCCTTTTGTGGTAGACGATTCCAAATGCAAGGAGCACAGCAGCTAAGGGCACGTGATCCTACAGTTGTCCTGAACCTAGGTTCTTGTAACAAACCAGTCTCAGAAAACACAAGAATCTAGGAGGGTGATATGGAGTCCACAGTAGGCAGTCTTTTCATCTGGATTTAACGCAGGTTTGTTTTGTGTTTTCAGATCCCGCTGACTGTAGAGGATTTTTTACTGTGTTTATGAAGCACATAAAACAAGAACTGTTACGATGAGGTCGCCATTTCAGACTGATTTAAATTTTACGAAAACCCTAATAATGGATGTTTATATTCTCGACGACTACATGTAACAGCAAGTGTTTTTGTTAACAACAAAATGACAATGTGTTCTCTAGTTTTAAATGAAGCTCTTGATTTTGATGCAGTCTTTTGAGTCGGTAGGGACAGTTGTATTCATGCACATGCCAAGCTGGTATCCACGGCCAGAAAATCCTAGATGTTTGCAAAATGACCTCTGTAGCCAGATCGTGACTTGTCAACTTGTTACATCAACAGACGAGTCTTGCACACCAGACCAGTGTTAGGCAGTTGCAATGGCTGGTCCTTGGCAGTGGAGTTCACTGCTCAGTTCTGCATTTTGTCCACTCTTTACAATCATCCAAGTCATGACTTCTGGTTTCCCTGACCTGATTAAGATTCGACCATGGTTTCACTTGAACCGACTGTAAATTCGTGTGTTGTGCATTGTAACAGCGGCACTACAGAAGTCTTAAGATTAGATACATTGTTATCTAGGTTCAATACTTTGAATATCTTCCATCCTATGAGCTCTTGCATTCAGCTGTTCGTTTCAACAGTTAAATAAATTCCAGCCGAGTCTGCCAGTTGCTGCTGTGCTGTGGAATCTTTGGAAAATGCGACACACAATGGCGTTTTATTTGAGGTACTACTATGATCCTGTCTGTGCAACGAACTGTCATGAAGTTCTGTTTTTCTCAGCATATGTGGCAGAGAAGAACTCGAGTTGTGATGTCCGAGTGATAAAGCGGAGGTTGAATCTCCAGATACAAATGAGGAGAACCGTCGTCTGTTTTCTCCAGCAAAGTCGGCCAAGTCTAAAAGAAAATGCAGTCTTAAGACTAGCACCTCACACTCAAAGCTTTTAAAATACAGTGGAGGAATGCCTGGGGTCTCCCAACATGGGAGGTGATAGGTTCCTTCTTTGGATCTGACTAGGGACAGCAATATTCCTCCTGCTCATGGGGCAAAGGCATCACAGTACTTGCCTTTAACACAATGAATGTGTTAACAAATTTCTCAACATCATTACACAATCTGCCAAGCAAGCTTAAATTTGCAGCTTTTGCATTGCTGAAGCGCACACTACCAAATAACAGAAGAGGACGCCCTAACAGAGAGTGGGTGGACGACATCATCTCTTGGTGCAGTAATAATTCCTTACAACAACTAAGCCACCTGGCACAGGATAGAGACAACTGGACGGAGATGGTGAAGCGCGCATCAAGCACCTGCGGGCGCTGAACCCATGGTGACTGATGATGATGACACTACCAAATAAAACTTTGCATTACCATCCTAAAAGTAATAGGTTACATTGTTTCGTGAATGAGTGGCTCTTGAAAATTTGCAATAAACTCACCCTGTGGAGAATTTTTCCCCATCTTTTGAAGTCTGTCGGCTCCAGGTGACAAGTGCTTGGCTGTGTGGTGACGTGGGGCCCTGTGTTGGTCAACATGAACAACTGCCAGGGTCTGCCCTGTGTCTGTCTTTTCTAAAGGCCTTGGCTGCAAGGCAGGACCACACATGAACGGCTGGAATGACTGCAGAGGCTCCGAGATGCCGTGCGAGTTGTTGGTACAGCTGCTAAGTGATGAGCTTGCTGTGTGAGTGCCACTGTCACTTCTGTGGCGACGCACTTGCTGCTCCTCTAAGCACAACAGCAGCAGCAGCAACTTAAGCAAAAAGACGGTGTAATAAATGAAAAATAATGATTCCACTGAAGGTGCAGGTGATATAATTCACAGGATATTTCACTATTGGAAAGATTTTAAGATCAATATCATATGGAACAGAAAAGTGCATACTGCAACTAAAATCTTGTTGGAGGTGACTAACAGCTAAATCAGGCAGAAGCCATCATGAAAATGTAATAGTCATACAAACAACAGAGTTTACATGAAACAATCTCTCAAAAGGTGAATTACTTTACTTATGATGTCTAGTTAATGAAAAAACATAAAATTTCATAGCTCCACACAAAAGCTGCCTCAAGGAAACCACTTAGGCCCCTATTCCCTGACATTTAATAAAATCACATTTTCACTCGCCAAGTTGTTGCGTTGGTTATTTCAGATGAATAAAATACGTAAGTTATGCTATGACGACAATTACTGCAGTGCAATACCTGGTAATCTTGCTTCATGGTGATGTGACAGACAATATGAGTATCTTTGTTCCACCTCTTCTCCCTCCTCATCCTCTGTGTCACTTGGAAATACGGTCGTTGTGTTGTGTCTGTACTGCGAGCATTTTACTCCACCATTCATATCTGCACCTGTGTGTGAAAGAAGCATTTTCAGCTTACTTTAAGTCACACCTCTTCAGATCTGTCAAACAGCCTTGTTTTGGTGCCTCAAAAAAGCAGTATGCAGATCCATTCAGTACTTTGGCAAATATGATCAAAACCATGGAAATGACTGAATTACTGATTTGCATTTTGCCACCCATCTGGAGCGTTTATCAAAGCAAAGCATATAATATATACAGTACATTATACTGTTAAGTAAGGATTTTTCAGTGGAAAACACTCAACTACATCAGTAGTTAACAATTATATAATGTTTCCTTAATAGTTTTGCATCTCAGCTGCAAATTTCACAAACTCTGACAAGTTAGGTGTTAAAAGCACTTAAGACCTTGGCACAGGTTACTCAACAGTCTGCTGTCTTTCTGGACAAATTTCACACAGTTGAAAGGGCTCAAGTTTGCTGGTCTGCTTGAAGTAAACATGAACCTCATACCACTACTTTTTGTTAACGTTTTACAGTCCTTGCACATCCCTGGGTTGATTCTTGAATTAACACTATATATCCTGTTACATCATATTACAACTACTTAAGGTTATTACTACAACATTACATGGTCTTACTGGTAGAAGCTAGTAAACTAGACTGAATTACAATGTAGAGCTTACTTCCAAAACCGGACGTCTGAATTGGACAGTATAATCCCTGTACGCTGACATTGGCAAGCGACCCATCGTGACATGCTCTTGTTCGGAAAGCGCTTGCAAGTTGTTTATCTCTGTCGCCATGGAAACCCTTCTGCCTCTGCCGTGTCTTGTAGATTACAATGACCCAAATCAGAGATGTTCCAACAACACAACAGACGACTGCAATTATTATGATCCCTGTTGTAGTTGACTCTTCGATTGAAGATCGAGTGTCGCCATCCGCAATCAAGACTGTCAGCCGCGATGTCTGGCGCTCACTGCCAAGCGTGTTCGTCATGATGCATGTGTACTCTCCAGCATCCGTTGACTGTGTCTGAACAATGACAAGCAGTTGATCGTCAGCCGTGAAGAAGTGACGGAGAGTTGGCTGGAGTGGAATGCCATCCTTGAGCCACTCCAGCCGAGGCTTAGGACTTCCAGAGGTCATGCATTCCAGGACAGTTGTGTCACCATCCAACGTCACTTTGTTTTCCATGTGCTTCACAAATGAAGGTGCCTCTGTCAAACAAAAATTACATTCCATAAAATAATTAAATTAAATTAATTAAACATATCAGCACTACCAGATTTACTATTTTATACAACATCCTTTTTTGAGCTCCTGAATGGAAAAATAATAATGGCCAATGAACAGAATCACTATACCACAGCATAAATAAAAAGGCAACGAAAGCTGTAACATGCTCTGTAATGTACTAAAAAAACAAATGGTTCTAAAAAACTATAGAATACATACCCAGCACCTGCAAAGAGGCATTTGCTGTTATGACTCCAACATCATTTTTGGCAATGCAAGTGTAAAGGCCTTGGTCTTCACTTTTTATGTCAACAATGAAGAACATCTCATCAGATGGAAATATGTGCATGCGGCGCTCTCTGGCTGCTGGAAAGTCGTCTCCACCATCTTTCTGAAGTGAAATCTCTGGCTGTGGAGAACCAGTGGCTGCACAGTCAAGCCGTGCAGTTGTACCTGACTTAACAACAACATTTGTTGGAGTCTTCAGGAATGTTGGGAACACTGAAAACACCAGATAAATCAAAAAAACACTGAAAACACCAGAAAAATCAAAAGAACAATGAATATGACAGAACATCTGCTGTTCAGCTTCTATCCGCTATTCTGTCTTTCCTCACTTATACATAATCAACAATAAAAATAATAACAATGATAAAGTTACAAGTCATAAAATGTGATGATAAGAGTTGGGTGTCCTCCAGCCCATAAAACCTTATCCTAGCACATATGCAAAAATTCCCAACTGCATTTCTCTACAGAGTGTACACAGACAGGCAAAAACATCTGTTTCAGATTGGGACACTTCCTGGTATTGTTATGCTGACAACAGTCACTTTTATGCAGAATTATTTTCAAAAAGAAATTGCAGGCAGGATTGGTAAGTATCATTAGCATTTCATGGTTAGAGAATTGGTATATTCCTTATTTTCTGATAAATTATTTTTGAGGTAAAAATACTTTGAATTTAATCTGTCACTCTTACAACCCATCAGTTTAAAAGGCCTTTGCCGGATTATTTTTAGATGAGTCATTTGATAATGGTCTAGTGTGTCGGCCAATGTCAGACAAGTTCAGTGGGTAATAACAGTGGGAGGCTGACAACTTCTCAACTACTGACTAGGGTCTAAGTTAGCTGCTGGCCTGCACATGTTCAATAGCCAACCCCTTGCAGCTTTTGACTCCTCTTGACTTTTGAAAGGGCATAATTTTTGGAAAATTCCATTGTTTTAGGACCATGTATTATTAGAATTCATAATAGAGCAGCCGTGAAAAAAGGCCTTATGATGCAAAAGCAGCAAAACCACAGAAAGCATAATCTGGCAATACAAAGCTACTGAGAAAAAGAAGAGTCTGATTACCGCTGACAGTGACCGTGGCTTTGGTCGAGTATGAAGTGCCAAGGACATTGGAAGCTATGCACTGGTAGCTGCCTGCATGTATATCGAGCACTGGCCAAATGTGAAGGACGCTCGACACCTGAATCATTTCATCTGTCGCTGGCTCTGTCATGGTCGTTGCTATATTAGCACCAGTCACAGCCTACACATTGCAACATAATGCATAATGTAACCAGACATAAAAACAATTAAAATATTTGCTCTAGATAGCTATGCTAGGTACTCATTTACAGGTATGTATATACAATATATGTACATGTATAAACTGGTACATGTATATAAATATGTGTATAATTTCAGTGTGCCACACACATATACTGGTACAACAGTCACACATTATATCCAACAAAGATTTGCATCTTTACATATACAATAATCATTACCTGCAGATGCTTGTTAACACTAAATAAAATGGAAACATATTTTTAAAAGGTAAAAACCATACTACACATGAAGATTATCTGGTAAAAATATCACTTAACAGTGAATGACCATTTTATGAACAGGCTCATGCCTGACAATGATATTAAATTTGCATGGAATTATTAGTTCACAGCAGAAAGATTTGCATTGTAGTGCTACACTCTCACTCAGCTGCAGCTACCATATCACTCAAGAAATCAAACAACTTCACTCTGGAGTGAGTAAATGCCACAGTAGTAATAGATTGGACTATTCAGGTCATGACTGATTGATATCGAGACCCCGAGGTGCACAGAAGTCTAAATAAAACAAAATAGCAAAACAGCATATTTGTGTTTCTCTATCATAACCTACCACATTGTCTTTCTTCCACTCAACAGTTAGTGGAGAGTTGGCCCCAGTTGCCGCTTGGCAGGTCAATGTCACGTTGCCGTACTTGATTGCCATTTGTGATTCTGGTTCATGAGTAATAATTGGCTTTGGAAAGTTCACTGCAACAAGAAATTGCTCAATAACTCTAGACATAAAGCATTTATCCACTCAGTCACTCATACAGCCGCTGACCAGTTCTTATTTCCCATGTCCATCCTTCCATACATCTGTGCTCCAACACAGATCCAAATCCATCTATCCAACCAACCCATCCATCCATCCATCTGACCCATGCAGGCGACAGGCCAAGCACAATTACCTAATCACAGCTTCAGAGAACATACCACATTTGAAATCCGTAGGCACTAAATCTAGCACATTCCGTTCTTTCAACAGTTCTGGATATTCGCACTGTGCCACCACGGTAGACTGGAATCCTGCATCATTCAGCCATCGTTTCAGCCACGATAGTTGACAGTCACAAAGAAACTGGGAGGAATTCAGTCGGCTGAAATTCAGAAATATGACATGCTTAGAATTGAAAACACCCAGATGAAGAAAGACTACAATTTCACAAACTTGACTCTCATCGAGACAGATCATAAAACTGCAAAAATTCTCTCTCTGATCACTATTTATTTTTATCTGGGTTGCACAGTTATTGAAGCATTACTCAGTAGTGTAAGCAAACGTATTCATACACGTGTGTATCTGGGCATTCATATCACTGTTCAAGTAACTCACAAAAGCGCTTCTCACTATCCTAACTGGCGTACTAAAAGGACATCATCTATATACGAATGAAGTCAATTAATAACGGACAACAACAAAGGAGTCTACACACTGTCCAACACAGGATTGAAACTGTATGCAGTGCATTACAGATGACTGCTCAGCAGATCAACAGCTGTGGCACACTAACTTGCCCAGGCATATACAAAACGGTAACATTTTGGTTAGGCTCTGTGTGTGTGATGGAGTGGTGACTTTTCTAGTTATCTGAGCATTGTTTGCTTACTGAAGAACTATTTCTTTGTAACAAACTTTAACACCACTTAGGCTAGAACGAATAGGCACCGCTTTTGCGAGGTACTCAAAAGGTGCTATATTAAGTGTTCAGATACTGGCACGTGCACACACGCGCACAAACTTATAGTCCTCACTGACTGCTGCAAATGTCTACTTACAATTCACGCAACTCCTTCAGTGGCTCAAAGGCACCGGCTTGAATGGAACTGATGTTGTTGTCATCAAGGTGGAGCTGCCGCAGTTTTCCAAGTCCCTGGAAGGTCTGTTTCGATATGGATTTGATTAGATTGTGCTGAAGTGACAGCCGGGTTAAAGAAGTGAGTTGGTGGAAGGGACCATTCTTGTCCTCCACACTCCATGATATTTCGTTGAAGCTCAGATCACTAACATTTACCAAACAGCCAAAAAGCACTGTCAAATTCCCCAACATTTACTTGCATGGTACTGCAAGGTAAGGTAACTGTACATTTATTATGTAACAGTATTCCTACTGATTTGTGAACCTAAAGTTGTGGCTATGAATGAGGACACGGCAGCAAAATTCTTGTCCATTGTTCCGAGGATTTTCCAGAAGGGTAAGCAATTAACCTTAAATCCTATGGTGCAATTAACCTTAAATCCTATGGTGTTCAAAAAACAAATCAGCAGATTCCACTATGAGGAACTATAAACAAACTGAACATTCTAAAAGCAAACCAAAACCATCTCAAGCATTTTGTAGCTCAAACGTAGGCACTTCACATCAGATCTGCGTAGATGATGACAATTTTACTCACAGAACATGAAGACTGGAAAGCGTGGAGAACGACTCGTCTGCGATTAGACTCAGGTGGTTGTGGCTGATAAAAAGCTGCTGCAGTGAATCCAGCTTCTCAAATGCCTTGCTGGATAGCGAACTCAGTTGATTGTGGCTTAGGTCACTATAAAACAGACATTCCCTCCTTAATTAACACTCATCTTGAATGCTTCCAGGAAGCAGCATACAACCTTTGTAGCTCTTGATCCACCCTTAAGCAATACATTGTTATGTTGCTATTTGCTTCATTTAAAAGGCACTACCTTATAACAAGGCAGCAGACCTTGGAGATGTTTCCAGCACGGTTCTAAAATTGTGTTTAAGGCCCTCTACACACTGACTGTCCCAGAGGAGAGCTGAACCTGCCAATTTGAGCTACAAGATGAGCATTTAACCATGTGGCCACTGAGCTAAATGTATGTTCGGTAAGTACACATATCTGGCTGATTGAGTAACTAACTTCTTTCCACTAACCTCTCAAAAGCGCTGGAAACATCTCAAAAGAGCTGACAATCAACAGCCCACAGGAAGCCTTTGAGCTTTACTTTGCCTTTGTTCCACTCAGCACATAAGAGACACAGAATGCAAGGCAGTGACAGCATTCTGTTTGACAAGTGTCAGGTCGAGAGTGCCACCAAAACAATTTTTCTGCAAGTGGTGCTATGCAAATCATGATATTAAACCACACACCACATTACACAGTAAGTACTGTAATGTAAAATATCAAGTCTGTCTGTCTGTCAGTCTTTGTAATTGATTACCATGACAGTCACCTCTGGTTTGAAAGCTTTGTTTCTGCCTCTCCTTGTGGCATTGGTTCAAATCCTGGTCCACCACATGAAACTGGCAAAAAAATAAAAAAATTCCTGGCTGGCTGTTGGACTGACCTAACCATCCATGTCTGTGGTCTTCACACTCAGGACTACAGAAGCATATTATAAAGTATCATTTACCTTATTCAATTAATCTGTGTGTGTGTATCTCTCTCTCTCTCCTCTCTCTCTCTCTCTTTCTCTCTCTGTTATTGCTTCCCTATCTGTATCTTTAAGACTTGCACCAATTCCAAAATACGATCACTTACAGTTGAATCAGACGCTGGCAGAATCTCCAACAGTCGTCTGAAACCTGGGTGATCTGATTGTGAGCCAAAGATCTAAGACAACCACAAAAACATACTAAGCATGCTTCATCTGTCCAGTAGCCAATCCAATATGATCCACTTTAATCTATTAAGATTCATAAAGCCAATATTACATATTTATAAATATTTAAATATTTGTAACTGGTGCGCATCAGCATAAGTTAAACTTAAAGAACGATTTATGATGTTTACCAGACAGACTTAACCTAATTGATGCATGTATAATCATTAAAGAAGCTGACTTTCAAAAGTCGGGGCATACATAATTTTTCATTAAAAATTCAGACAGACAAGATTCAACAAAATGTATTATAGAATGTAGCAAGTACAATGCAACAAAATGTTCTACAGTATGTAATACAACATATGCTGGAACCTTTTATGATACCTTTGCAGCCACGTCATCTACAGGATGCAGTTTAAAAATCATGTTCTACAGCTGAATTAAATTCAGAATCCACATCGCTGAATTTCAAAATCCATCTCATAATAGCAAATGTTACAACGATGGTCTGGTGTACCAAGTTTTTAGTATGCTTATCATTAGTAAAATCAGTATTATTAATATTATAAGCAATACATTTAGTACAACATTGTATTTTATTATACTTGAATTATTATTATAGGTTTAATTATTTGTTATGGTACTATTCTTCAAATTTTAGGCATTGTTAAACAAAGTTTAACCCCAAAGAACTATTTCACAGCACAGAACTATTTAATACTTAGGTCTGGCAATAATCTTTTAATATGAAGAGATTTTTAAAAAATATTAGTTTGTTTTTCAAACAGTTTTTCTACTCATCACAAACAATAGTAAACTTACAGCTCAAGCAGAGGTTCCAAGCCATACAACCACTTATTGCTGACTGACGAAATATTATTGTGACTCAGATCTCTGAAAATGATACAGAACATCTTAATTCATTCACAGTATTGAACAGGAGCAAATTATTAGCAACGTACACTGTAAGCACACTTTTATACAGCGTCTTATAAAAGATTCTTAAAAGCACTGTTTACACGTCATAACCTGCCATCCATGTTCAGTAAGAATTCCAGCTGCTATTTTGTCAAATGATGATTGTAGGGTGTGCAGGAAGAGTTAAAGATGTTCACTGAAACTGACCGAACATGCACCAGTGGTAGAAAATTGCTGCCTCAATCAAAGTCACCCACATTAGGCACATATGCATTATCTACATTAGGCACATATGCATTATCTACATTAGGCACATATGCATTATCTACATTAGGCACATATGCATTATCTACATTAGGCACATATGCATTATCTACATTGGGCACATATGCATTATCTACATTGGGCACATATGTGTTATTTACATTAGGCACATAAGCATTATTGTGCTAGAAAACTGTTCCCCTCTGCCAATGCTGGGCAGAAAACACTTTTAAATAGGTGCCTTAAAGAGGTATAAATTTACTGAATAAATGAAAATGGTTTTACTCATACTGTATAGTCAGTGATACAAACAGTACACCATATATGGCCACTGGAGTTCTCCAATAGATACTGGCAGAAGAATTTTTAAATTTTGCTACAGATACCTGTTATATTATACCATTGCATCATATGTGGCATGATAAAATAATGGCTAATGTATCATAGGGCTTCATCCTCACAGACACAATACCCTACAATACTATTCAACATCATTTGGAAGTCCCAGCATACCAGATTCTCCCATAATACTATATCTGAAAGTGAAATACTGCCTCGTAACAATGCTGCACTATGATGAGGTTACATTCTGTAGTTCTGTCAAACCTAGGGCCCAAATCCCACGTACTAGTGAGGGTCTGGTGTACTCACAGTATCTGGATTCGGCTCAGGCCCCAGAAAGCTCCATCCATGAGCTCAGTGATGACATTGCGCTTCAACTTCAGTGAAATCAGGTTGTCCAACCCATGGAAAACCAGCCCATCAATTACTCGTAGCCGGTTACGTTCCAATTCTCTGTAAAATAACAAATGCATCAATTCCTTTCGAAATCCAGCTGAAACTGAGCAATTCTGTCAGCATAATCGTAATCTTTTGCAGCCTTTGCTCTCACAACATTGTACAGGCCAATCTCATCCAAATCTAAACTGTGCAAATCACATAAAAAAGGCATTTTCGAGATTGCTGCATCAAACAACCTTACAGATTGTGAAAAGATAGGAAATCCTTACACGTTGTGTATAAATAGAAGTAATGTAAATGGACATTTATACAGCACCACTTTAAGGAAACTCTTCAGCAGTGTTTCCAACCTGACACAGTACCAATCGACTACCAAACAAGACAAGTTGCAGCCACTCACAGAATTAAGGCAGAGGACTATTCAACAGTTCTTGTCTTAAGTGACTTCTGTATCCAGTACAAAGTAACATTCTAATAACAATAATAATAATAATAACAATAATAATAATAACAAGATTAAGAGACTAACATGTCAAATGTAAACCTTGCCAAAGAGAACCTTTGTGGAACTCACAGGTATTTAAGACGGCTGAGACGAGAGAAAGTGTTCTTCTGTAGCGAGGGGATCCGGTTCTTGTTCAGCTTCAACCATTCCAAAGAGATGAGGTTATCAAACACACCACGGTCAATGGCCTGCATCAGGTTATTGTTCAGAAACCTAAGACAACAGCAAAACAATATGACAACACATTCTAAATTAAAGAAAACCTAAAACAGCTGAAGAAGAGGAACAACAGCAGTCCTTTAAGCTAAGCCTAAGAAGCATCCATTAGTATGAAGAGTTAGAAACTTCCTTTTATCATTTACATCTGAGGGTGCAATGGCCCGTGCTCCCCTTCAACATCTAATCTTCCCAATGCCAGTGTACAGTTAATGTACTCACATTATATCCCAATGTGCTACGGAATACCTGAAATTCTTTTTGCCCAGTATGTGATTTCCTTGATCTCTGGTTTGACAGTTTAGCAAGTTAATCACCAGACTATTGCTCACTTCCTGATTAAAATCAGTAAGACACTCCAAATACATACAAAACTAAAGAACTATAAGAAGAGTATAAAATATTCTAGTTTATTCAGCGCAGAATTCAACCAACATTTTTCCCATTAATTGCTTCTAAAGCTTTTCGGACATGCTTCTTATTCCTTATGATTGCACAGTGCAACAACAGTTGTCAGCAGTGCAACCAGTTGTTTACACTGATGACAACTGGTTCCAGTGATCAATCTCAAGAAAGATTGCAGGATCTTTACCGATCAGCATTACCGATCCATTCACTAACATTTTGGAATGTAGTGCACATAAGCATGCATAAATACTCGTTTACACAGCCAATACAGATGTATGTTTAAGTAATATAACAGATATTAGATACACGCTGACACACACTTCCTTCATCTAACATGTGTGTCATGCCCAGCCAGTTACAAGCATCATCACCAACGAGTTGAAGAGCCAATGATGCACCAATGAAAAGCATTTGCATACAGACATGGACAATGTGCACCATACTCTGCCCTGTACCACAGCTGCATGAAGGATCAGTGGCTTTTCTCTATATTTTACGAGGTTGTATGAACAGCAAACCCTGCCCTGTCTGAAATCGATTTAGTGCAGACCAGAGACTCAAGAAAGATGTAGCCGCAGCCAGCAGTGGTTCAATATTTCACATTTTCAAGCACTGTCTGAAGTTCAGCAAACCATGATTTCTTCAGGGCTGTTGTCTTCTGCTTGCTTGCTGCAAAATTTTGCCACTCACCTTGAACATATCATTGATGTTGCCTTTCAAGTGGTGCTTTAGCCACATGTATGAGATGATCTGCAGCTGCACTGGGTCCTACAAGAAGGCAATTTGGAACTGATGGTTTCTGAGTGGCCCCAGGCAGAGAATAAGATCCCAACATTTCTGGCTTGATTTCGCAAACCCAATGTTTTCTGTTGTTTCCATCTATTTTACCTGCCTTGTCGCATCCAGGGATTCAATCAAATGATCATCAATATCTAGATTACCAGGTTCTTCATACTTACTTAGTCCTTCCTATACAGGTCTGCATGTTGGGCAATGCAGCTTTGTTGTTGCCTGCTTTCCCGCATCTAGCTTTTTTGCTTGTGCTCTTCATAATAATAATAATAAGCTGATGATGATTTATACAGCGTCATAGCACGGCTGAAGCTGAAAAAAGGGTGCTGTGACATTCATGCACAGTATAAGGAATAGAGATATAATGGCTGCTTCGAAGATCGTTCCTTGAAAATGTCAGTAAGTGTCCTCGATTGGGATGATTCGTGTTCGAATTGTGACAACACTACTTTCCATAACATTTGTCACAAATTGATACACAAATACATACATATCATCATCATCATGATCCATGGGCCGAGAGTCCGTAGGTGTCCACTGCATGCATTGTCACTTTTCTCTACAGTTCCCGATCTTGTGCTGTTCTTATCAAGGCGTGCAAGTCTTGCTTACACCAATCCCTTATATCATCTGTCCACTCCCTGTTAGGTCTTCCTCGTCTCCCATTTCCGTCCATAATTCCTATCATCAAGCTTTTTATTTTCTACTGTCATCCATCCTGCATTTATGTCCAAACAAGCGTAATTTCCTTCTCATTATTACTTGTATTAGATCTTCTTTTATGCTCAGTCTTCTTCGGACCTCCGTATTTTTTACCTTCATTGTCCAATTCAGATGTAATATTCGTCTATAGCAGTACATTTCAAATGCTAATATCCTATCTTTATCCGTCTTTTTGATTGTCCATGCCTCACATGCATACAGAGCTGTGCATGTGAGGCATATATATGTGCAAATATTATCATTCCATTAATAATTTAACAACTAATAATTAACCTAAAAACCCTTTCCCTTCACAAGCACATAATGTAACTATTTTTGGTGTAAAAATACACGGTAGCATATACTGTGTCATTAGATATTATTCCAATAATAAATAACAACAAATCCCTTTCTTTTGGTTCTGCTCAAGCACATAGGTAAAACTATTGATGGTGAAGCAAATGTGTTTGTGTACATGCTTAAATGCCTGAAAGCGCGGGTAGTTTAGATGTTTAGATATTATCTGCCAACAATAAATTAACCTAAAACCTTTTCTCTTCAGTCTGCCCAAGCACATAACATAGCTTTTTAGGTGAATCATATATTATGTCGTTTAGATATTATCCGTGCTAATAATAACTTAGTACCTAACAACTAACCTAAAACATTTTCTTTCACTTTGCCCAACCACATGAATGTAACTATTTTATATACGTGTATATATGTAACTATTTTAGCTTTAAATACACACTAGAGATATACTACACATATACTACATATCTAGGTGTTTATACCATATGTACTATATATACATTATATAGGTATAAATAAATGTGGTTTATGAGGGCCATGGTGGCAAATGACTGTGCCCTGAAAGAAGAAATGCCCCAGGATCAGACCCCATGCTCCTTGGCTGCCCCAAATCCCAGGCTGTGTCTCTTCTTTTCTGTCCTCGGTTGCCTCCTTTATCTGTCATCTATTACCAGCCACAACAGGTAGGCGTTGAAGAGGAAGGGAACCTAACAGGACGGGTTATAGCCTGCCTCCCATATATTCTGTGATATCCTGCGGCTTCTATGCTCCATTTGGGCACTGTGTTCTCTGCTCTTGCTCCCTCTCTCTGACTTTCTCTATGTCTGTCTCAGTATAGCTGTCTCAACTCCTGTGTCCAGGTCATCTGTCTCCAATACCTGTCTCTTTGGTTGTCTGTCTGTTCACCAGTAGAAGTATTTTTAAACCTGCTACATGTATGCCCTTCTGTCAAGTTTATCTTTCAATCCCTGTCTGTCTCTCTGACTGTCTGTCTGTCTGTCCGTCCGTCCATACGTTCGTCTGTCTGTCTTTGGTGTGCCGGAATAACATATGGAAGCCATTATATACTCCAGACTTCAACAAAGCATTAACAAATTACTTTGCAGCCACCCTCTTCCCTCGCCCTCCCTTACTTCCTCCCTCAGTCTCATTCCAAACACACCAAACCGTCTACATTAATCACACCCCAACTCCATCAGAGGAAGTGTTGTTTGCAGGTTAAAAGTCACAAAGGTCGCTCCGGGGGTCACACGATCCTACACCGAGTACAACTAGCTGCACAATAATAGAAGTCCCTACCTCCAACCCTCCCCATCCACCCCTATAGCGTTACAAGCGGGATATGTTACCACGAGCAGAGTCCAGGCAAGGACTAAAATACACCCAGTGGGGTAAGACACAATGAGAAATACCACTCCTGCTGATTTATTCAATCACATCAGGGAGTGGAGGCTTGAAAGCTTGCAAGTTTTAAGTACAGACAGAATGGGTTACCACCACGAGCTTAATCAGAGTGGGACTGGGTGAATGCAAAAGCGACCCTAAAACTGTACCTCTGCCAAACCCTACCTTGCAATCTAATGAGTCACCTCTGTGAAATGGTGTTTCAAACTCAAAGTGGCCTTGCTGCTGAGCTTCAGAGGGCACTCCTCAAAGTACGACTATAGTCCCACTATAGCACCATGCTGTCTCCTCAGATTCTTCCATGACCTGGCACTGAAACGTACCACACAACCTGGCTCTTGCGGACTTGATTAATGTAGCGCCAGAGTATAAGATGGTCTTCTTGACGCGGCCTTTGTGTGGCACAGAAAAATTTCTGAGATATACATTTACATGAGATTTACCACAAAGCCATCTCTTATTATGGTATCAAACAAACAACCTCTAGCCATTGTGGCTCTCAGTGCACCCCCCCTCCATGCAAGCAGAACTGCAGTGTAAATGCTCAACCCAAGTCAATGTGTGGTAGCCAAGAGAAAAGATCACATGAATATTTGAACAATACATCGATTAAAAACGGATGGACATTTTAGCATTTACTCAGTTGCATGAACATACTGTTCACAGATACTTAGATTAATTATAATAGACATATTAATCTGCATAAGCATCAATAAATTATCAATATTCAATAAATGTCTTATTATAATATTATCTATTGTCTTATATTTATTATCTTAATATTATCTTATACTGTATGTTTAAATATTCTTTTCATTATAATTCTCCAACTCACTCCACTACAGTGCTCTTAGATCGTCTGATTATTATATTATTTTACTACACCATAGAATAGTATTCCCAGACTATAGTATTATGGTAAACTATTGAAAGCGACATCTACATGTGCTAGCGGTAGGCTGTAGTGTGGCTAGCTTGTGCAAGGGCATATCAACATCTAATGTCAAAGGCGGTCACTGTGGCCTACACCCAGATGCCAAATTAAAAGTTTGGGGGTTCATTATCAGACAATTGATGTGTCTGCTGTTACTTCTGAATGTGTCGAGGGCATGGTACTTGGTAGTTAAAAATATTTATAGCCATGGATGTAAAGTATTTTCAACTATCCTACCCTGATCAGTGCCTAGGCAAATCTTGATTATCTCAGAGAAAACTCATGTATATGCAAAATTTCCATGAGATTTTATCTATAAGTGGTATAAGTTTGTGGTGATCTTTACCTGTCTAACACCCACTGATGCCCTGAGTACAGAAATGGCCTACACCATTACATTTTGCTTTGTCTCTAAGAATCATCTCGAAATATAGAAATCTTGCTGCACCTGGTGTAACTGTCCATAGTCCTAGACCTGATGCTTGGAGTCAACCCAACAGATGGCAAACTTCAATATTTCAACCGGAATGGTGTCCATATTACTTTGGTCTGGCCGCCTTCCCACAACTCTCCCAATATAAATATTCTCCTGGTGAGGAATCAGTACCATAATAGCCAGAAGTAATTATTCCCCTTGCCACAATGAGAAAGCAAGATGAGAAGAGCAGTGAGTTGGCTATGGAAGATTGCAGGAATCTCAAGATAACAAAAAAAATTAGAAAGAGTTATTCAGCAAAGACTCCAATGGTTTGGTAATGTGGAAAGAATGCCACTTGGTCAAATCCCACAAAATGCACTACCTACAAAATTCAAAGGCCAGAAACAAAGGCAGACCACGACTATGCTGTACAGACACAAACCAAAGACATAACAAGACCTGGGAATAAACATAAGAAAAGAACTAGATTAGACAAGTTACCAAAGGCCGGTGGATGGGCAGATATCGCACTAAAGATCACATAGCTTACATAGCCCAATAACTAACTGTAACTGTTAACACGTCGGATATACAGCAAGGATGCCATATGAAGAAAGGCAATGTTCCGTGGAGCTAAAACTTTTGACAACAAGGGCATGTAATTTTGATTCGTAAATTGTTTTTACAGTGCATTTGCTGACACTTGTACCCGCATATGGCTGCAGTCGGCAAATAACTGTACATGTACAGCACCCTTTTCGGCCTCAGCCAAACTACGGCGCTCTCTATAAATCGTTTTATTATTATTCTTATTATTATAATTAAAAAGAACGGATATCATATATGGCTGGCATCAGGAATGATTATTATTATTTACATTATTATATTTGTAAGCACGGTTTTGATAGCCGGTGAGGCATGCCGGGATGGAGCATACACTTGATGTGTATATATGTGTGCACAGTGATTGGGGGCGTGTTAATGTGTATAAGAAGAATGTGTCTAGAAGAATAAAATGTCGGTAACTGGCCAGATTGGAGTTGTCGTGTTCGAGAAAATAAAATAACAGTTCACATTTGGTGGTTAGAGCGGCGGGACACGAAGTCCCAACCGAAGAGAGAACGAGTCGAGGAAACCGAAGAATATATAGAGGAACGTTGATAAAGACGAAGAGAAGAATTGCAACCGGAGAGAAAACTAGGACGTGAACGAGAAGAAGCACAGAAGGTGAAGCTACGCAGAAACAACTGAGGACAGGTATAAAACTTATTTGTTCGGCACGAAACAAAACCACTGTCCATAAAGGTGAACTCATTAGACGAATATCACCTGAAGCAAACAAGTAAGATGGAGCGGTTATCGACGGAAAAGCAGAGTGATATAAAGAAAATGTCGTCTGATAGGCTAAAGCAACTGTTGTTGAAAGCGGGGTGTAAGGAGAAACAGACGAAGGACATGACACGCGAGGCTTTGATGGAGACGTTAGCTGAAGTATGGCTAAAAGAAGAAACTGAAGAAGGAGCAATAGGTGGCATTGTAGAAAAAGCAGTCGAGAAAACACCTACACCGATGTCTACGGAAGTATTTCTGCAGTGGATGATAATGAGAGAAGAGAAACGAAGAAAGGAGGAATTGGAGATGCAAAGGGAGAAAGAAGAGAAAGTAGAAAAGGCTCGCAAGGCGGAATTGGAGTTGGAAAAGGAGAAAGAAGAGAAAGCAGAAAAGATTCTCAAAGAGGAATTGGAATTGAAAAGACAAAAGTTTGAGTTTCAAATGGAACAAGCACGAAAAGATCGAGAAGAGGCCGAACGAAGGAGAAGGGAACAACAATTATTATTATTATATTAATATTATTATTATCATCAATATTATCATTATTATCATTATCATATTATCATTATTATTATTATTATTATTACGAATTCAGCAGATTTATTTGAGGTCAGATGCAGTGGAAAAAGGAGAAATTGTGTGGCAGTGGGAAAATGGCCTGACAGCCCCACAGATGTCTAGAGCTAAATGAAAGCAGAACTTCCTTTCAAACTAGGAGAAAAGTTCTGTTAACCTGAAATGATGGTTACAGCTGCAGCATTTTAAAATGCTAATCAATATTAATTTTAGCCCAGGCAAACAGTGCTTCTTTCTAGTGGCAAAGCATCCTTTTACCGGGCTAACAAAGATCCAGTGGTTTGCACGTTTTACTTTCATCCACAGCTCACTTGGTTCAACTTGGTATCACAACAAAAAGATTAACTCTCCTGCAGTGAAGTTAGGTAGCAAAAAGATTCCACATGAAGAAAAATTCCCTGAATGGGTTTTTCAATGGCTTCATAAATTATGAGTGCAACTTTGATTGCTATTTGTGGCAAGCATTTACATCCAACCATTTAAAATTTTAAAAGCCATGTCCTTTTCTTGATTGTTGGCCACTTCTCTGTAATAAAATCTTATTTATTCATCAGCCATGTTCAAATAAATTATATCATTCAGTTGATGTTTTGAAGGTTCTCACGATAAATACTTTTGATCAAGCTGAGGTTTCAGAATCTGAAGATAAGTATGGCGACGAATGTAATGACGACTGAAGTCACCATTGTTGACGACTTTATAATAATAAAAAGCTCATTTCTGGACTACATTAGTAAATTTGTAACTCTTCACCTGAACACTGCTACAAGTTTGCCTTATAAGTGGCCATATTTACAGTTTTTATTATATTTTATTCTGTTTATGAAATTTTAGATGGATTTTCAAATTTACTTACTTATTTTTAAAAAAATATTTCATATTTTTAAATATCAAGCACATGCACTGATCAATGTTTTCCTGACGGAATATTGCTGAAACTAAAATACAAAAAATTATATATCACACATCTACACTTCTAAAGATTTTAGTGGTTGCTATCATATGAACTGATAATGGTCAAATTCACCACAAACAACGTAGCTGCCATAAAGTTAAAAGATGGAAATAATTCCTCACGAGACAGCATCGGCCATTCACACATGTGCATTTTGGCCCATAAAATGAAGCTGTTAATACTTCAGAATATGGGTAGCTCGAAGTGACTGCTCTAAAGTTGATAATCCAGAATAAAAACATCCAATCAAATTCACAAAAGTCAGTCCAAAATGTCCTACAGTAATACCAAAAATTCCACAGCACGGAAACTAACAATAACAATAGTAAAAACTACAAAAAATTCTGACTTACAAATGGTGCAACTTTGGCATGAATGGGAAAGCATTGTTAAGCCTCGTAACCACGTTGTAGCTCAGATCAAGGGACGTCAGTTCAGTGACAGATGCCAAAAACACACTCTCTACGACAGCTATGTCATTGTGATTGCTAAAACAAAAATATTATTTATACAAGTATACAAACTGTTGTACTGTCAGAAAAACACCTTCAATGGACTCTGATCTGAGGCTCAGACACAAAGTGTACATGCACAGCAGGACCTTGCTTCTCTGAGATGGTCACAATCATTAAGGCACAAATTCACCACAAACCAATGTTTGTCACTAAAAACTGGTACTTGTAAATAAATATATGTATAAGGGATAAGGGAAAGTAAAATATGAACTTTAGAGTGAGGGATTTTCTTTGTTCTTAATCTCAGGAGTTTTTTAATTCCGAGCTTTTATAATTTTTAATTCCCCCCCAGTTTTTATGTATCTTACATGCATTTGTAGTTATAAATTATAAAAACATCAATACTAATTCATTTAGAGCATTTGTATAGCACCCCTTAAATATATATACCCAAAGGTGCTCAATCATAATAATAATTCTGTAACAATTATCAATAACATTATTATTTATTATAATTATTATAAATTAGTAGCAGTGTTAATAAAAATTGTAACTGCTGGCAAATTATATTATCTATATTATTATTAATAATAAACAGCAAACATTGGACAAAGAATTGTCAATCAAAAGGAGTTCATGCATTCTGAAAATAAATCCACACTCATTTCATGGACCGGCACATATTATGGTTTGTGTTGACACACAGCTCTCACTCAATCCATCTCACTGCATCAGAAACCTTTCGACATCAAAGTCCCAAATGAAACGAGGTCGACGAGACACCGATAACAAAGACCCCTCTCCCGTCTTCCCACACTTCGAACCGATACACCAGCATATCTGAAAAAGCGGGTGTTACCCCGTCAATCGAGTGCTGCCCCCAAACCGAGTTTGGCGTGACACGCAATGGTCTTGACGGCAACAATGCTGAGGAAATAGGCAAGCGAACGAACAAACAAACCGAAATAAAATTGTCTTGATAATAGGGGAGGCAGCCTCTGTTTGCTCAGATGATTGAACCATCGCGAACGCTATTTGCTTTAATTAAAACTGACCATAGAATGCAGCACGCTTCGACCGCTTGTTTGTTCAGTCGGCGCATGCGTAAGAGTCAGCCAAAATGCAGGAGAAAAAAGTCAATGCCACTGGAAAGCTGTGGAAAAAAGCAGGAAAAGCAGGAAAAAGCTTTTGGAAGGTGGTGGCAAAGTGGTAGTGTTGTGGACAAAAGTAGCAAAGAAGCACTGGAAGAGACGCTTAAAATGGGTGGCCCTGCAGGCAAAAGGAGGGAAAGTTGGAACAAGGCTTGCAAGTGATGCAACGGTAACAGAACTGAGATAAGTTTACTGTGTTGATTTAACATTCATCATGTGTAACATGCATCTGTATACAAGTTGGCACTGTATAACATGATTGTCTGTGCAACACTGTTGCCAAATTATAACACGTGAGCATTACACAACATTTGGACTTGGCTGTTCAAAAGCGCACTTTAGTAAAGAAATTTTCACTCATGCATATCACAGTAACAAGAAGAAAACTTGTATTAACAATGAAAAACAAGCAGGCAACCGATACTAGGTATTTCAGTAATTATGTTCCTGACAAAACCTCTTTGTAGTTCCTGTGTGGGTGGTGTAACAGGTGAGCTGCCTTGCACAGAACCAGTCCAGTATGATTACACACCAGGGGTCAAAAATGCACCATGTTGTCTGCTGCCTATGAATTGCATCAGAAAACTATGGCAGGCTGATTCTGAAGGAAATAGAGCAAAGACAGACAGTTGGACAAACACACAAGATGCAGGACACAAGACATTGCAAAAGCAGAAAGAGACCAAAACACGTGTAGTTCAGACAGATAAACGCAGAGACATATGTCGCAGAGGCTGGGAGACAGAGACAGTGAGACACTCGCAGAGACAAAGACATACAGAAAGAAAGAACAAAAGAAAGAGAGGTATCTCGCCACACTATGGCTTTCAATAAACATCTTATTATTATTGTTACTATTATTATTATTATCATTTATTTATTATTAATATTATTGCTTATTAATTAATATTTTTATTTATAATTATTATTATCATTATCAGCAGTGCTAGAGGCAGACTGAAAGACAAAAAATGAGATAACGGTACAGTGGAAGCCACTTGTGTGCAATACTTACAGAGACAGATGAGAAATGTTCAGTGCCACATCACAAAAGGGAAACTTTGGCAGACGACAATGCGCCAGCTTTCTGAAACCACAAGCCAATCACCTGTTCAAAGATTCCACACGGAATAAGGAGGTTTTCAGGTGAAAGTGGGCTACAATTGCCTAGTCAACATTACTCTCCCACTTTCCAGAATCAACTAAAATCCAACACACCAAAATCTCTACCCCAAGACAACTCTATACATCAACAACTATTCAAAAAGAAGCACTCTTCCAAAAATCCAGTATGAACTTATTTTTTCTTTACTGTGAATGTTAATCAACGTCAACATGAAGATCGCGTGCCTCAGACTGTTTACATTCATCTGTGGTAACTCCTCAGAAGCGCATGGTCCCAAGGTCAAAGGATCTCTCAGCTTAGGCACAAATATGACCAAGCAAATTCAACAATAGGACAGGACACTTTAACCTCCCTAATTGCTCATTTACGACCCCAGAGGGATGGAGGGCTGAGTGGGCATCAGATGGCCTGGTATTTTATGGATGGTCACCCATCCAGTTACTAACTAGGCTCAACATTGCTTGATTTCACTGTGATTGCAACAGAAATATGTTTCAAAAGTGCAGAGACTAGTGTGGCCAAAACACATGCAGACAAACTGTCTTGTAACCGAGCACAATCCTTAAACACTCTTTCTCATTCTCACACTGAAAAACAATGAGCCAACAAAGTAAGAGGCAGTTCATCATATGCATTCCGTGAGTATTGCATTTTCATTCAACCAATTTCTCCAATAACCTATAATCACAGGTCCAAAAATCTCATCAAGAAAGACACAAAGACCCTCATCTGTCCATGGCATTCTATCTAACAGCTCTGGATGCAAAACTCGGTTCAACCTCATCCATGAGCCTCGGTATAACAGAAATCGGACACAATACACAACATAAAATGATGGTCTCTAGTTACAGTCTCTCGTTACACAACTCACTGCAACCTATGCGCATTATGTCCATGAACTTCTATTCTACAGATTAGTTTACCGAGTTCGACCTCATTTACAAACTTCTGAATACTAGTGAATGGATGCACAAATCAGCGTACAGATCCAGCCAATCACTGTTGCATGTTACACCTCCTATCCGTTTGCAATGTCACAGAGACAGCAGAATTTGTACTCGAATTTGCTGTCCAACACTACCGAACAGAAGTGTGCAGCTCCCCACAATTGTTGGAGCCCTTGCAGCAGACATGCACCACTGCCTTGGCATCATAAAATACAAGCCGGATGTGTGTCAGTGCACAGGGACAAAGCAGTTGTCCGTAAACGCACCTATCTCCATGTCCAATCTAACTTTCCTGACAACCTACAAAGCACGATAAGATCTCGTCTATTGAGTCCGTCAAAATTACAAGACAGGCCAACAAGGTGTGCTTACAAGTCGTTTGTTGTGCAAAACCGGGTGAGGAAAACACAAAAAAAGAAGCAGATGAATAAAAACAGTACATCAGTCTTCATCAGTCAAGCTTTAAATTGAAGGGCTTCCATAGATTTTCTTTAAATTATCATCTGCTTTAGTCAAATGCAAAAAAAATTCACACCATCATTCACACAAGGTACTGCCCAAGAACATTTGGACACTACTCTCTCAATGCAAGCAATAAACCTATGTTAAAACAATCAATAACACACAAAATGTAAGAAAATGACCCAGAGGAAATTGTTCTACTGCAAGAAATACAGGCTTCCATGATTTGTTTCAAAAACGGCTTCTAGGTTAGTATGACAGGGTTTTCAATTATAGTCGAACTACATGTATTTAGAAACACAGGTTCCGAGATTAGAATGGGGACTTATGATGCAAGAAAAACAATTTTTAGACTCACACAGACCAGAAATTACATAAATAAGTTTCCATTGTTAGAAAAGATCTGTACTAAGAATTGCAGGTTCTAGTGAAATAATATCTATATTACTGAAAGCAAAGAATGACAAGACGTGAATATTGTTTTTTACTTACAGTCCAACTAACTTTGGAAGCTGGAGAAAAACACTGCAGTTAACCTCATCCAGTGGATTATCGCTCAGATTTCTGCCAAAACAGACAACATTCTGATCAGAAACGCAATCAGAATTATAGATAAGAAAAACCACATCACTACACAAAGCTTTGTTAGCTATGCTGTTAAAACCAATCATTTACTTTCATCACAGATTTATAAACAGATACGTACATACATATATACATACATACATACATACATTCATACATACATACATACATGTACATACAAACAAAAGCAGTTTTAGCTAAAAGCAGACACTAGTATGGATAAAAGCTCATGTTTACTGATAACTGGCTCATAACTGAAACATTTATTGGAACCTATTGCCAGACAATTTTGTCTACTATTAAAGTTAGATTATAAACAGTTAGATACCTATTTGTATCACGGTACGTCTCCTACACTGAACCCCTTCAGCTATACAAATTACCATCAGACATTGAGCAAATTTCTGCCCTGGAGGGGATCTGAACCTCCGACCTCTCAACTGACAGTCCAGCATGCTAGCCACAAGACTATACCATATCCCTCAAATAAAATGTGGCACTAATTCCTCTTAGCCATTGCTGGCAACAATGGCATTTTGTGTCCATACGCATCATGTGGAATACTTGGCAAAATGAAAATCGTCATATTATAATTGCAACCGAGCATTTACACAGTGCCCGTCAAGAACCACTTGGAAGGGCAATGAGCAGGACACTTGAGAAAACAGGGCTGGCACAAGCAGGCAGGCACTGCTACAGAACAAAGCAGACATGGCACACAGAAGCAGGATAATGACAAAAAGAGATAACAGGAAACACAGGCAGACATACACCAATAGCCAGACATTTCCAACGATACATATTGGTAGACACAAGCAGAAAGAAAAAACCACTGACACAGGCAAATAGACAGAGAGATATCAGAAAGGGCTCCAGCTGTGAGGCCCTTCTTGTGGTGCAGTAGTTGAGCCAATAAATCCTAGAGAGCCCCGTTTTAGTCTGTTTCAAGGCATCAAGGCTCAGTAAATGTCTCTGCCTGGCAGGGTCACTGAACAGCTTTCTCAGGGTAGTGCTATATAAATTTGCAATTACAGCCTTACCACCTTGCCAACAACTGGGTGGCAACAAATGGGATTTTTCATACGGATTGGCAAACCATTGTCAACCAAGTAATATATAAGAAGTCTGTCCCATTTGGAAATAAGGATAGGCTAAGACTCCTCAGTCTCTGTTTGTCCTCTGAAGCGTTCTCTATGCATTCATATGGTCTCTCTCTCTCTTTCTCTGTCTGTCTGTCTGTCTATCTCTCTCAATCTATGTCATCGAGAGATCTCTGTCAAGTAGGAGACCAAGATCACGAACCTCAGTCACTGGCTCAACAGCACATTCACCAATGATGAAAGGGTTGGTGCCTAATTGGTCCACCTTACGTAAGGATGAGCACCAGAGAAATTCTGACTTACATGAATTGAGCTTTGAGCCAATTGGATTTCATCCACTGAGCAATGTCAATAATGCATTGTGACGGCCCTTAGGTGCTGGACATCAGTGTTGTCAGGGTGACAGTATCCATTTAGATTTGAGAGTCGTTCGTGTAGAGATGACCATGCAGACCGTGCTTGGATATTATGTCTAGGACGTCAGCAGTATAGAGGATGAAAAGAATGAGTCCCAGAACTGATGAGCCTTGGGGAACGCCACAGGTTAGAATGGTAGGTGTGGACAAGGAGAAGGCATGATGGACACTTTCCTGTCTGCCTATCAGGTAAGACGTCATCCACTCAAGCACAGTGGATGACATGCCAAAAGATAAGTGTAGTCGGTGGAGAAGAATACTGTGGTTGAATGGGGTCGAATGTAGCAGGCAGGTCCAGAAGACAAAGAAGAAAGAAGTTTCCAGAGTCAATTGTGGTGAGTATGTCAGACAGAATATGTGCAAGAGCCGTCTCTGAGGAATGGGAAACACAGTAGGCCGATTGTCTTTCTGGGAGTAGTTTGTTGAGGTAGCTGACAAGTTGCCTGGCTACAACCCCTTTTAGCATTTTAGATAGAACAGACAAGTTACCCCTGTCTAAACCAGGTTTCTTTAGCAGCCGAGTGATAGTTGCAACTTTAAAGGCCGCTGTGTTTGGTCAAATGTAAAGTACACGTTTAAATTATCGAGTAAATTCTATAGAAGGTGTCCATAGAACAGAAACCCACAGTTCCGGTTGAGAAGGTAACATTGTACCCCCAACCCCTGGGCTGGATATCACTGGTTATTTAGGTAGCACAGTACACTAACCTAGGTTATTGTGCTACCTAAATATCCAGGCATAAGAACATTATAAAAACTGCAAGTTCCACTAAACAGGGGAAGCTTGTTCCACTATGCAAGCAATGCATATTGGAGAGCAAAGGATCAAAGCCTGACCCTACATCCTGGGTTTATTTCAAGGGCAGATGTCCACATGTCTGCATAAATCATATTACACTAAGGCTAAGGGATAACAACGCCTCCCCCAATCCACCCCAGGCTGCACACACAACGAAGGCTGGCTATACAGTTATGCACCCACCCTACCACAGGTGGTGGACTTCATCCAGTGGGAGTGTGTGTGTGTATGTCTGTGTGTACGGGCGTGTGCATGTGTGTCTCCAAGCAAGCACTGGGTGGGGCAGTCCACAGCCGTAATTTATGGCGGCAGAGGTGTGAAGGCAAACCCACCCACCCAACCCTTCATTCCACTTCATCCCCTCATTCCTCTCCACCCATCAGTTGCACAGGCAGCCTGGCAACCACCCCTCCTTCTGCCGCCTTCTCCTTCGCTCACACACCCACAAAGCTCGGAGGAAGGAGATGATTTCAAAGGCAAGCCATTCAACAGCCGCCCAACTAATTATAAGCTGGCGGACGACTGATTGAGTGTCACACCTGCACTGCCGCCGCCGACAGACGAACAATTATCCGACGGAGGAGCCAACACTTGCAACGGCTCCCGGCCCCCCTGGCGGACGGAGACTGGTGTGGCCGCCCTCAATTCGCCAGAGAACGAGAAGGCCCACACTGGAACTTCACTCCAGCCAAGTACTACTTCACGTGCGACACTCAACGTTACAAGTTCCATCAAAATGCCCGTATACAGGTTGAGGTGGCCTGGTGGCCGAGCGGTCACGCGTCGGTTTTCGCCTCTGTACTCGGGTTGCAGGTTTCCAATCCCTTGGGTCAGAAGTAATGGGCGGAGCTAAACGCCATCACTGACATCACAGAAACATGTTAGGTGTTTTATTCGTTGGTTTGAACCAATGTTAATGATAAAAGTTTGCAGTAAACTTGGTTTGGTAACTTCAAAATAAATATTCGTTCTTGAGTTCTAACAGCAAAACCAGCTTTCTTGTTGTCAGTGTCGGAATTTAGCCCCGCCCAAGACCTCCTCACCCTAGGAATTGGAAATATGCACGAGGGTTCGAATCACAGGCCAGTTAAATATTTTCTGGACTCTATGTAAGTCTCAGTTATTTTACATGAACTCTTTGGGAAGCACTTCATTGAAAGAGACAACTTATGCATGGAAATTTTTTTAAAATTCGAATAAGTTATATTTAGCCAAGATTGATAGCACCAAGTGGGCCAGATAAATATGCTCAATGTATTCTATTTCGTTAAACTGGATTACATTTGCAACTGCTGATCATGTAGATGTACAGTAGGTTTAGTTAATACTGGCTTTGATAACTAATAAAAGATATACTAATATTTAAAACAAATATTTGTTACAGTATAACACTCAGCGCTTTTGAGAGGTACTTGAAGAGCACTATATAATAAGTGTTTGTTACATTACATTACATACAGGTAATCTTTAGCTCACAGCCATTAAATTATCAACATTTTTTAGTCTTTTATAAGTAGCTGTTTAGAGCTGTGCCACATGATTTATTTAGGGTCAAGCGCTACTAAGGAACAAGGACTGGACATGCAAGTTCAAACCTTCCCAGTAAGGAACATGAGCTAGTGCAGATATGGTCCCCATACAGGATAGGTTTTTTGATAATTTTATAGTGGTGCTAAATAAATACTGAAAAATAACAAATCAATATTCGACATTAAAAGTCAATGGACAAACATGCAACCACAAAATATAAACTTTCCTACTACTCCTGGCCTATCTCTGATATACTGGTGTTATTTCTCAAGCAATGCACCTCTTCCTCATGCATTTTTCAAAGCTTGAAACGCTGCGTTTACCTGAAGGCACAAAAGAAGAAATATTTTAATTGCAGACAAGTCAGGTTAAAAATATTAGTGACAAATGGACCAGCAGGCGTGGGGTGGAGAGCGTGAGGGTGACAGATGAACACCACCTTCTGTTGGTGCATAGTATTTTATCTTTCCCAGTCTGCCTGTCTCTGTCTCTCTCCTTCCTCCATACCTCCCTCCTTTATCTCCGGTGTCTCATTCTTTGTCTTTTATAACCTATAGTAAGGGGCCAAATTGTGATGGATTGAACAGCACTGCATTTTACCTGTTTTGCCTTGGGCCCATCCTCCGTTGCAATATTTCACATTAAGCTGGTCTACAGTATACTGCCCTTGGTTCTATCGCACAATACTGTGTGCTGTATTGTGAGTCTGCAACTTGATATTTTGCTTTACTAGACTGTCTTGCAATAAGGTGTATTGTAAGTTCATAACACATTTTATAACCATTTATATTCATAACTATATATTATACCTGTAACATTTTATAATTATTCATAGTTATAACTATATCATATATGTACCCTTTATAATAACTTAAATTTATAACTATTATTCTAATACAGAATGGAGACTTCTATAGCACCACTATTATACTAAAGGTTGGATAAAGGTTGGATAAGAAACAACAATCCGTAACTATAACCCTATAGAGATCCAGTCAAGATCTAAGGTTCACACAAACCAGACAACGTGCTGGGAGCTGCTAAGCATAAGATACCTGAAAAAGACGATCTGAGTGAAAATCTGAATGACATCAGAGCAGCGGTGGAGAGAGTGCAAAGAAGCAGGCAGTTAATTTCAGAACTTGAGACCAGCCACTCAGACAGCTCGTCGGCCAGTATATTGTCTGGGTAAAAGGCAAAGCACCAGTCAGATGAATAGAATACTGACACTGGTTAAGCCCCTGATGACGCAACAGATTTTGAATTGGATTCTTCATTCTGGACAGGAAGCCAGTATACACAGTACGGTGTTATATGCTAGAATTTGGGAGTTTTATAGTTTTATATAATAGCTTTCATAAAAAACATTCCTGGAATTTGTGAGGTTTACATTTTTATATAATGGCTTCCCTTTAACCTCCGTGGTATTAACCCCGAGCATCACTTGGGTCTGAAATTCTATGTAAAAGTGGTTAACCCAAAGCGTCACTCATGGTAAAAGCAGTCTGTCTTTTTTTACAATGTTAAGCCAAAGCACTACTTGGGCACATAGAAGAATCAGTAAAACAGCAGAAATTACTCTTCTATTATTAGGTATTCTATGTTTCTGTCTATATAAACAGGAAACACGCCTTAAACATAGCTTAAAATTTCTTACTTTTCAGGCGTTTTCTTATATTCCCTTCGATTTTTACGACTATGGTCTGCATACTAAAAATATTGTATCTCATTCATTATGAAACTATTTTCAAAATTTCTTTTGAATTTTGTCTGGTATTAATTTCTGCAAAGTTACTGCACTGACAGTATATAATATATATATATATATATATATATATATATATATATATATATATATATATATATATATATATATATATATATATATATATATATATATATATATTGTCACTGAACATATATTTCTATAGGGGCTTGAACATGAAAAAAGTATGGGGTAAAGGATGATGTGATGGAAAAGCAATATGGCTAGGCCTCGTGTAAACTGGTATAGTCATCTACTTTGAACACCACAACCTCTTGCCAGCCTCGGGGTTATTGTCAACACCTTTCAACCGTTTGTCTGAACGCTTCGGCCCCTGCAGGATCCAGTATTAGCCTACTTCTTGGACCCGTGCGCGTACACGCCTGTGTGTGTGTACATCAGAAATCTGGGAATCGATGTACAAAGGAGGCATGTGGAATCGGGCATTCGTCCAACGTAAACGACGCCTCTGCTGCATCTGTTGGGGCTGGGGGGGGGGGGGAGACGGACGATGGGCTATCTTGTTATGCCGTCTTAATGCAGACACGATCCCACCCCACCTTTCTTAATGCATTGCAGGGAGATGGAGGTACCCGATCAGCTTCTGAAGACACAGAATAGGTGGCTATTTATTGAGACCTCTGAAGTAGTAAAACTGCCACAGCTTAGAATACTGCCACAAGGCTAAGACAGTTTTGTTCATACCTTTATAACATTATCTTTTGAAATTCAATATGTATCTACTCACTTTGAAGCTCTACATTTTCTTTCCATGACTAATATTTAAATTTAACCATACGTAAATATTAGGACTGTTACTGAATAAAAATAATTAATCAATTAACCTCAAAAATTTAACTTCGATTAATCAATTAAATTCAATTAATCTGGTATCTGTAGGGAAAACATGAAAAACTGTGAAAAATGTAGTCAGTAGTTACTACTTTCTTTCTACAAAAAACTTCAATCATTCTACATTTTGTTCATCAGCAACAATGTGTTGATATGCCAATCAATACCTGTGCTGAAGGTGATGTGTTTGAACCACAATATGCAAACTGTTTATTGCAATGAAGACAGTTAATTTTGTCGCCATCTTCAACTTTTCCATCAGCATTACACTTAAATGCAAAATGATCGCTTAATTTTCCACTCAAACGTTTTACATTATCATTGTTTGCCATACTGTTTACTCTGGAAATGAGCTGCTCATCAGCATTAAATAACTAGAATATGTAAAAAAATTAATCGAACAAACCAAAATTAATCAATTAAAATTTTTAATGATTAATCAATTAATTAATCGTTAAAATCAGCAGCCCTAGTAAATATATTAAATTAATTAAATATTTGTAAAAATATGCAATGAAATTAACTTTGCCCCTAACTTCAAATCCTGTATCTGCTCTAATAAAACTCGGTCTGGAAGCATACCCTTGCTGAGAACACAAGGCCTATCTTGCCAGGCTACAGGAGGCTACACTGGCCAGAGGGGTTACTGCACCACAACAACGGCCGATTAGAAAGGGTGGTGTGGAGACTTAATAGTTAGGTTGAAGTCTTACACCATCCCATACAGGTTCAAATCCAGATACTGCACATCAAATCAGGACATGGCCAGCCCAAGCACTGAGTCTCTTACTGAACATCTATTATGCGCGGCCAACGGCCAATTCATGCAACACAGCATATAAAATATTTCAACGAGTGGAAAACTAAACTGTAGAATAAAACTTTAAAAGTCACCACAGGCAGGACTCAATTAAAATATTCAAAATGATTATGCTTTACACCCAGTTGCCAAAAATATGAGGAACAGCAAGAAACCACTGCTCTGTTTCATTATCTCATGCTGTCACATCATGACCCCAGGGAACAAAGCCTACAGGAATTCTGTCTCAGACAACAGCCACTCCATTGTTACTTGATTTTTGTGCTGTTAAACTTTGAATATTTATTCTTATTGTATTGTCAATCATTATCTAAATAATCAGTGGGCAAGTAAACAAAGGCTATTTTTATGCATAACAAAGCAGAGTAATTTGAAAGCTAATGGCAATAAGCCACAGGGACCATTCTCACGCGTCTGGGGCTTTCAACCCACACTATTCTCAAAATACCCATGAGACTCAAGCAAACCTTAAATTTAGCGAAAAATCAAGAAGTCGCTAAACGTTTATACCCACAGGTTACTTAGTTATATGCCTCAGGATTAACTTAAAGGATTGGTCTTTGTCTTCATCTTCTTCTTGACAATAAATCTTCGTCTAGTGCTTCTTCAAATAATATAGAGCAGAAAGAAGGAATTTGGGGTCCTTCGACCCTTTCGTGATCCAGTAACACTATTATATTTTGGATTATGGACTAAACATAGTGGCACTGAACTGTTAGTTCACATAACAGACCCGGATTAGAACAGCAGAAGCAGTGGTGAATAGCTGAAACATTACACTACTTGGCTATGTGTTGGGCTATAAAAGATCTTCAACCAGCAACTGTCATCAGCTACAAAACCGGTCTTTCAGTGCAAAACGTTTTCAGAAGGACTTCCAATTTCATCCACAAATCTCTCATCTTTGAAGGCCCAGGCCACTAGCAAAATGCACTGCAAAGCAGGGACGGAGAAGGAATGGACGGATGTGGCAGGGAGGATAAATGATAGCTGGAGATGGAAGGTGGAGGAAAAGAATTACCGTGAACATGAGCAAGTACGAGTGAGTGAGCGAACGAGGATTTTTAGTGCAAATGACTCTATTTACACCCTCCTATATTAAGAATGGAAACAATACTCTTGAAATGTGGAGAAACTGGTTGCATTTCCTGGCTGAGGTATTTTCATCTGATCCTTTGGCACCATCTCTCTCCATCTCTCAGGATCTGGAAGGGAAGGTATGGAGGGGTGGCGGTGATGGCAGGCATTGCTGAAAGGTCTCAGTTGGTTAAATAAGAAAACACACTTCCCGGCTCTTCTCCTGCCAACTCATCCACATACTTGCAACTAGACACCTCCTGGAGGCCTCTTCAACACCTTTCTCTTTCCTCCCCTCTTTCCATACCATCGGCACAGGCGCACGCACAAACACACACACATACCTAAGAAGCAATGGAAGCTCAAGCACAAAATCACACGGTACCGACAGACACAGCTCAAAAACATTTTCAGCTTATCCCGATTCACACCTCTTTAGATCTGCTAGATAGCTGTGCTTCAGTGCCTTTGAGAGGTTCTTAAAAGGCGCTTCATGAATATCCAAGTACTTACATGCAGTTGCCACATACAGCTTCAGAGTAAGACATCATAACTTTTCATTAATCAAGTGCCCTTAATAACAACAGCCTTCAGAGGCAAAGTCCTCTATTCTTAAGGGCCCAACATGAAATTGCGCATTTCATATCAGGATTACCAGCTTAAAGAGGCACTACATCAAGTGTTTTGACACATACAGGCAAACCGGACTGGAACCGCGGTCAGGTAGTTGCTCATTCATCACAGGTCTATATCAGCAGTAGTTCTCAGACCGATGGTTCAGTGGTGGGAAGGGGGTTGAAGGAGGATCTCGTCCAAGAAGCAGCATCAACAAGATACGGCTTCCTACGTTGTTAAAAGAGGCATCGATCCCTACTGGACAGGGAACATGTACCATACAATGTTTAGGTTGAGCAGGACACAAATATTTATGTATCCCCCCAATATATCTTTATGTATCAGTCAGTCAATGCCTCACTTACTTGACTAGCTTAATTACTTTGCCCTGTAAGATAATTTTAAAAATATTTTATTATTAGAATATAACGGCGTGGCATAAAATGTCACACCATAGTAGCTAATTTTATAAGGGAAGGCGACATGGGAAGAAAGGATGTTTCCTCCTTAGTGTTAGAGACAGACTGACCCCACTGCTGGTTACCTGGTTCAACAAAGAATTGAACCCTGGATTCAGTGGTAAACAGCAAATGCACCAACAGTTTGCCACCTAATGCAGATGCGTTAAAAATCAGCAACTATTCTACCATCATAAAGCATCAACAAAATCCCCAAACACACCAGGACTAACCATCAATCACGTCACAAGTACAAACATTCTCATTCTGTTTGATGTAAGTAATAGGGAACTGAATGACCTCAAGTTCTCACTCATTTTCTTGTTAGGTGTCCTATCCTAAATATTTCAATTCATGGTTCTATGTGACTAATTAATAATAATAATAATAATAACAACAACAACAATAATAAGAAAGAATTTGAACCCTAGATGCAGCCGTAAAAGGCCTAAAACATTAGGAATCTCTCATCAGGTAACCAAAAAGCATTAAAAAATTTAATAAACATAACATTAAGTCAAAATCTGCATAAAACTGAATAACATAACATTAGAAAAAATCCTTTCACAACAGCTCACTTCAGATTCTTCAATCAAGCACAACAAGACTGACATTAAAATCAATGGAGTGTCAGCCTATGAGAAATGATACAAGATTAATCAGGCAACCAAACCTTGGTCCACTAGGTCGTTTAGGGCTTGCATTGCATATTTATAAATATAAGAAATATTACTTTTGTACACACACACACACACACACACACACACACACACACACACACACACACACACACACACACACACACACACACACACACACACATATATATACATAATTATATCAAGTCACTTAATGTGGTGCCTTTTACATCCCTCTCAAAAGCCCTGGGACTACCTAATGAACTCAGCAGGTGCAGTTTAAGATTGGTAGAAAATGCCAAGCAGAGTTAAGTGAAACAGAAACAGCATGCACATCCAGTGGAATATTGAACTTCCAAGAAGAAGGTTCCGCACAGGAGAAGAAATGGTTATTAATGCAAAATTATTTCACACAGTAAAGTTTAGAACTTGAACAGCTATTAATCAAGACCCATTTATAAACAATAAGGCTACAGTAAACAATTAATTCTGTCCCGAGTTTTAAGTAAAGTAAAAAAGTAAAGTATTCCATATCCCACAAGTGAGATGTAGGGCAAGTGCTCATCTTTTCTTCACCCTTGAGTCAGCAATGGACAAATCCCAATGCCCTGAACACGGGGCCAGTGCATCGCAGAACTAGCCATTTACTTCCCAGGTGCAGCAGAACTAGCCATTTACTTCCCAGCTTATGCCAATACTACATTATACTGCTTGGTGACAGAGGTACAGTGTGTGCAAACAACTTGCCCAGGGTCATTACACCAAGTGGAACCCTCGACCACATGATGACTAAACACGTTACCGACACACCACTGTGCTCACACCAGGTTTTTAGTACATGTATGTATTTAACCATATGGAACAGAAAAGGGACCTGCAAGCCATTTGCGTCCCTCTCACAGAGACACCAAATTCCACGTCTCGCCAAGCACAGGCAATCCGGCATTAACAACATGCCAGTCATTCTAAAGCTCAGCAAGCTTGAATTTGGATCACAAGCATTTGTTATTAAACCACAACAACATACATTTTGAACAAGGCTGGTGGCAAACGAGCCCAGCCCACCTGTAACAAGAAGAATTAGAGAAGTCCTTTCAGCAAACCCTAAAAGGGAACCATGGATATGAAGTGTCTGCAAATTCATTTTGCTTAGTCTCAGCATATGAGGGAGTGTGGCCAGTCTTCTCCCTTGCCGCCTGATCTTCCCACAAACAACATACAGTCAGTGTACTCATTTTATAGCCAAGTTTGCCAGGAGGCACAAGTGGAACAGAAATCTCCAAACATCTCTTGTGTCCTGGCAGGAATTTGAACCCTCAACTTCTGAACTGACAGTCCAGCATGCTAAACATTAGACTATCCCCTAAGGTAAGGGTCATTTATCATGTGTTCCCATCAGCTGTTAGTTCTCAGTTTTTGCAGTTGTCAGATCTTTCAGCTGAAGCACATTTAAGACACCAGCAATCAAAAAATTGGCAAATTGACAGACCTAGGATATGAAAACAACTCCGCTGGATAAAGTCTTTGGATTAGCAAAAACATGTGTTGCAGGAATGCCATTTGACAGGATCCTACACAAGGCACTACATGTAAGACTTGAAGGAAAGATAGACAAAGAAAGGCCACAACTGCACTGGGTAGAAATTAGGAATGGATGACAGCCAGACTCGGACTAAATATGAGAAGATTAATGCACCTGACAAATAACCAAAAAGAATGGAGATCATTTATTTGAAGCCGGGCTGATGATGGGCTGACCACAAAGTGCAATATTATCTCAGACTCTAAGGGGAATGGCAGGCACCTACCACAGGCGACCTGCACAGCCCAGACCAGTGAGTCTCAGTCTCATATGCAGAGGAACTTCTGCACTGAGAACGACACAGTGTCAACCATCCAGGTTAACTCACACCATAATCGAGTTCTGCAGAGGGCGTTAAAGAACAGGGACCTAAAAGGGGTTTTCCACGGACGGAGGGGAAGGAGCAGCCCCTTCAAATGCCACGCCAACCCGCCACCCCATACCGCCCTTAAGAAAGCCTCTCCAGCTATGCTCCATTAGCCTGAACGGCGGGCGGGCGTTGGCAAAGCGCCTGACCCATAACAGCTGGAGAGAAATTGAAGGCGAACAGGGCGTCCGATTCTCCTTGCCTAGCTGACCAACACCAGGCACCGGGCGTAATATAATCCCCAGTGCGATTCTTCGTAAGAGACCCAGATAACTCATTCGCCTGAGTACATATCATCCAACAAAATGTCCAGAATGTAGAGGACTAGGGCAAGGAAGAGAAGGAGGAGAAAGAGGAGAAGCAGGAGGAACAGGAGGAAGAAGAAAAGTCATCGGATAAATGAAGCAGGGAAAGAATGCAGAGGAGAATGGAGAACAAATAGAGAATGAGACAAGAGGAAGAAAAGAAGTAGGCAAAGAAAAGCAGTAGGCAGAGAAAAAAGGTGACGAGGAATGTGGAAAGCAGGAGATGAATGAAGCAGAGGAAAAATAAACTGAGCAGAAACAGAACTAAAGGAGAAGGGAGAATGCAGGAAGCAGGAGGATACGACTGTGAAAGAAGAGCAAGGACAGGTAGGGGGAAAAGGAAAGACAGTGGTTGGAGAGGAAGAGGAGGCGAGGAGATTGACATGGTGGATGGGAGAAATTCGTTTCCAGATGGAATTAATTACACCTGGAAAAACAACCTTAATGGCATTCTCAGCTTTCCACTGGTTCAGCCAGTGATGTATCCCTCCCTCTGGCTGCAGGAAGGAAAGAAAGGCACCATCACAATAAACCATAAGCAACCAAAGCCAAACCCATTAGCTGTACCCTGTGGGTTAATGTAAAGATAATGGCAGAGTCTAGAGAACAGCATGCAAATCATGAGCTTAAGGGGTCAACACCTAGCCAGAACAGAAAATACTTCAATCAATGCCGCACCAGGTCTACTGCAGGTCAGCAAATTATAAGGTAAGGTGTTCATTACCCAGCTACAATCGAAAAATACCTAAATCATTGTGCACCTTGCAAGTCTACTCCTGGACAAAGCCAAAATAGAAAAACCCTTAGCCATCGTCTAACCAGGTCTACACTAATGCCCGTTGGTACAAATTGTGGCCCTGGGCCTTTAACTGCTGAACTCAACCTTTGACTTTTACCTGTAGCCTTTTATCGTTGCTCTCTACCACTGACTTTGCAATATTGGCCTCTCAGCACTGGCCTCTTCCAACTGTCCTTGAACTATCTGCCTATAACCACTGACTATTAAGTCAGGCACAATCAGTGTTCAAGCCTCAGGTGAAATGGCATCTGAATGAGAAGTTTGCAGGTACAGAAAAGTTTCAACATATTGACCGCATGCCTTTGTCAACTACTAAGCTTAAAAGAAAGGTTCCGAGATATAAAACATTTTAAGCAGAAGTATGAATGCTTCCACTGTCCGCTCTCATTGGGGTTGGCAGAGTAGACAATCTGAAAGCATGGTTGTATATTACATCAGGTCAGCAATCCAACATTTGAACGGTCTACCCTTGCAAGCTCCTTCGTGAAAAACAGAACTGTCACAAAACACAGAGGATTGAAACCCACCTGCAGTGCTGACACCTGGCCACCAGATTTGTGCAAGCACTGAACTGATGCCAAGAGTTAACGGTGCCCGATTGCTAAGGGTTAATGCAATAATAACAGAGCTGTCCAAGGCCAATGCATTGCTCAGTACTGGTACTAATAATTCACTACTGCCTCTATAAATGTCCCCCTTTGTTCATTTCCTCTGCTCCTCCATTCCAGTCCCACCTTCTCCCTCTCTCCCTTTCTGTTGCTCCTTCGCCACTGTCTCCTCCTCTCACTCCTTCCTCAGTCTTCAGTTTCCTGCTTTTCATTGTTTTTCTCCCCTTTCCAGCCACATCACATCACAAAATGCAATACAACTGTCATGAATACTAAGGTCATGCCATGTAAGCTAATGCTTTAAAAATCACTCCTTTGTTTCTCCTCTTCCTTTATTTCTCAATGCCTCTACCTATCCCTCTCCTCTGTGTCACTGCTTTAATATTTCAGTCCTTCTCTTCTTCCCTCTCACTGCATATGTCTGTCTGACAGTCGGTTTGTCTGTCTGACATTGTCACTCATCCATCCATCCATCTAGACAAACAGCCGGTTTATCAAATTTTTGGTACCTTTTAGTTTGAAATTTACTGAAAATCTGACTCTGTTACGACTTACATCTCGCTGAGCCTGTGGAGGCCGTCAAAGGCTTCCACATCAATTGACTTGAGCGAATTGCTGCAGAGATCCCTGAAACACAAGAACAAACAATGCTCTAAGCCAGTACAGATTAAAAGCAGCAGAAAATCATGGCTGAAAATTCAAACAAAGCAACTCCTCTTGCCTCCCAGTAATAGAACCAGAGCAAATCTATTCCAGATATTGTGGTACATGTCTAAAGCACACAATCATCACAGCCCACACTCAATCACAACGTCTCTGATGTCATTAAATCAAAAGCAAACAAAGCTTTCACCATGAACACTGGGGTCATTTATTGCCACTAACATTAGTTTTACTATTCCATCTCAATAACTTGCTCAGCCGTTAAATACAGGATTACTGGTTACTTAAAACGTGCTATGTTATGTATCCTGATACATACATACATGTATACATACATAATTACTTACTTCAAACACATTATACACAGATTATAACAATGCTGACAGGATACCCATTGGAAACCAATTCCCATGGATATGAGATTCTGCATTGATAACTGTTTCACTACAGATACCATTTCAACTAAAAATGCAACATACACTGTATCAAGAATCATCATGAAGAGGTGCTAAAGGGTGAACCCAAAGGGAAGAACAGTTAGCAGGGTGTCTAAATCCTGTGGTTATTTATAGACAGTAACATCAATGTTATAACTTCAAATCATCAAGCATCAAGTAAATCATCAAGCATATTTCAATACAGAAACCAGAAAAAGGTGCAAGTGCAAAAGCAAGACTATGTACATAGTGACTCAACCAACACCATTTGAAATGGATTTAAATTTAGACAAAGAAGGTGATGAGTCCATCGAAGAATGAGTTCTGAAGCTACGGACAATGAGAAAGAATGTAAAACTGTCTTATTTTTAGGCATAACATGTGCAGTATATCTTTATATATAGTGCAAGATCAAATGTAATGTTCATGCAATTCTGAGTTCTGATGAAAAAAGAAAAAAAAATTAAATTTCAAACTTACACATAAATAAGCTAATCTGCAATCCATAAACTCCAAAGATAATACTCCTAAACTGCAAAAATATGGTTGAGTACTAGCTCCAAAGGAAAGCATGGTAGGAATAGCTCATTCCAGTGTGCAATGCCTCATTCACGATTTACATCAATCTCACCATTCATCATTAGCACCAGTTTCTAAACTGATCATGTCAATTTCTCCGTATCTATCAATGTCACAAAGCACACGAATTCCACAAACTGCTTCACCAGACACTATTTCACGCATATCAAATTCAAGACAAATTTCATGTTTTTAAACCAATACATAGTTGTCCCCCATCTTTCGTGACCACAATTAACCAGACACGCTTTACACAAACAATTAACTGTCCCTCTGAGAGAATCTGTTTTGGGTGCTTCAAGAATAAATCTTGTGGACATCAGCTTAATGAAGATTATTGGTGAATTCAATTTAAGCTACTGATGAGCCATCCACCTTCTGCAGTTGGCTCCTAGGTCTGAAGGCAAGAGGGCAACAAAGCACAGAATGAATATCCATATGGGTTTGTTATTCGCTCAACATTCTGCCAGCAAAAGGGTGTTTTTGTGGTACCTGACTCCTGGGGAAATAAATCATGCCAAGGATATGCTCGCTCACCTGGTTGGAAACAGAAAACAAGCTCCAAGCAGGTCCATTGTTGCAAATTTGACCAAAATAGGTCGCCAAGGATGTTTTAGTTGGTCCATAAAAGTGAGACATCCTGGGAAAACAATTCACCCTCTGGCAGTACTGTATAAACAGCTGGTGGATGAGCTAAAGTACTAGTGTCCCGGGAAATTAATTCACCCTAAGGGGTAATTTTCACAAGAACCACACCAAAAGCAAAGCCTCCATTGGTAGGTCATGAAGAAATGCCAGATCACTGGACTGGTCATACCTGGGTGTCTTACCTCCAAATTACATGTCATCCTTAGATTATGTCCCTGGGTATCTCACTTCCAAATCAGGTGAATCAACCCATGGCAAGAACATTATTCCTATTTGCATAGCCGACAATAGGGGCACATGTGGGTTACCCTTATCAAGACAACATAAGCTGTGCCTGAACACGGGTGGCCAAATAACAAACCAAAATCCAATGAAATGCTCATTTCCCCCCCTAAAAAGACACAAAAGGCGAGGGCGAACAAACAGATTGGGTTCAGATAAAGAAATTAAATACTGTAAATACTCACCTATAAGTAGACATCACATATAAATCGAAGCCTAAATTTTCAACCTTGGAAAGGGGAAAAAGTCTATGACCTATATAAAAGTCGACGTGTGTTTTTACATAAATATCTGGACAGTTTTCAGTGCTTTTAAACACCAACCAAAGGCACCAAGCCAAACCATAAGATGGGAACATATGCTTTCCCAAAACTAAAGAGTTATCTAATAAATATATGCCAGTAATCAGTAATCATATTACCTTTAAAATTACAAGTCTGTGCAAATTCTAAAGTAAGTTAAGGTTACCAGTTTACAATAAAACAAAATTTTATGCCAATCACAATTTTTTAAATAAACTAAGCAAACTACCAGTACCATTTGCATTTGGAACACATCTTTTGATTTACAAAACAACAGATTTAATCAAAACCTTCAAAATCGGAATTATCATCATCAAAAAATATATTAAATTTCTTCAGCTAATTCCGGGTGATCCATGTAAATTTCAGGTTCGTTATCGTCATCGTCGATTTCGAGTCCTTTGCATTAGGTGAAATTTCATAGATAACATTATATTCGGAACCATCCATGGCATTACCACATCTTACCAAAATTATCGCTCTATCATTTCTCTGAGCAAATGCCCCAGGCAAGCTTTGCCAAGTCACAAGCCAAGGGCTAATCAGATTTCTTCATGTTCCCACCTTTGGTTAAAGTTGCTGTGCCTGATCCAACCAAAAATTTATGGACAGTATATTTAAAAAGCTGGTTCAGGCAAACATCCAAAGGCTGTAGCACAGAAGTTAACTCACCTAACTGGTAATAAGTGCTCTCAAAATCTCAGGTTACTCAACTCACTGATGATCAACTGAAGAAAGGAAAGTTGTACAGGAAGGCAAACACAAATATCCGTTCATGGCACCAAAGCACTTTGCACCATAAAATCAAAAGGTCTTGCCTTGCATAGAAAGCATCACACCCAGTCAAAAAAGAATAATAAATAAGAACTGCTGTTTGGTAGTTTTAATTTAACACATTCTCATTTTATTCTACCATATACTTTGTCAGGATTTTAAGAAGATATTTATTTACAATCCTGAAAACTTATTCTTCATACTTTAATCTGCTTTATACATGACCTTCATTCAGGATGTGTCTTGTGACATCCCATGGATGCATCATTTGATCTCTGATGGGTGTGTTGAGGTCCTCCAAAATTTGTCATGCAACTTCCAGACGATGAATCTTAGGATATTGGCTTGACCAACTGATAAAGCAACCTCCCAAGTTCGAACTTTCAAGATTGTCCAAAATTTTGTTTGCGAGTATTTATGGTTAAAAATTTGCTCAGCCCTCCATGGTTAATGGCAAACTCTTCCAAACAAATTTGCCATACACGTCATAGACATCAACCAGCTAGTTACACAGCACATTCACTGTAACTGTGTCAGGTGTGTGGACTGCTTTGTTACCATTTTATGACTATGCAAATTATGCTGGTTCCTGCTGTTAGCAGGTAATACTGTTTCAAAGCATGTTAGTAGCAGGCTTGATAGACCTATTCATTTCAGGGTTGCCTGGGTTTGAGTTAGCCAACCTGATTCCACAATAAACTCTCTTCTTCAGCCAAATGGTAAATCAGACACTTTGGAGTGCTGCATTTCCATCTGGGTCCATTTCTTATGCTTCCTAAATAAAACCTTTCCAGAAACTCAAGTCTCCTGTACCAACAATAAAGATTCAAGTGCACAGTTTCACAGCAAGTACAGTTAAGCCTTGTTATGTGCACAGCATCTAGTTACACACGTGTCTCGTATGAGTGCAAATGGACTGAAATAGTACAATGCATAATCTTCAAGCAAATGCATTGTTGAATAAATTTATAAGCTGTTTCTCTGTCTCATTGGCTTAAATACTTACCTCAAGACTGACCAGATTAATGGCTGATTTAGTGCATTCATCAACTGATATCTTGTGCATTACTCTAACAGCTATATCCAAGCAGGAGTATATATACACACATATATATCTATACCAGCATAAGAAATGGATCCAAATGGAAATGCAGCACTCCAAATTCTTTAATGTAATATATGTATATGTATATGTATATATATATATATATATACTGTATGCATGCAAACTGAAGACCTTCCATGGAGTTTTGGTACAGTCATGTAAACAGGTGTTACCTTTACCTTTAAGGTAATCGTTGATATGGCTACCATTCTGAGCGCTATAATGAGGTCTCACTGTATACACTGCACTCGTTTCTGGTAGGAGATAGGTCTGGAAAATTTAATCACAGTCCAGTACCAAAGTAACAACAAATACTCCAGTTACCCAACCAAACTAATTTTAGAGAGTCTAGATTATACAAAACTTCTTGATAAACACAGCATTACCTATGCTTACACAAACCTCTGTTGTTCTTTCGGTTATTGTTATGAATAGGCTAGATTTCACCTTCTTGGGCAAAGGGGGAGGATTTTCTTGAGGCAAATGAGTGTAGAAAGGCAAACAAACCACGCAAGTGTGAATGGTTTGGTGGGCGCACTGCTGTGCTTTTCACCTGATGTACCAGTGGGAGCCTAGGTTGCATGGAGGTGGCCATGTTGTAATGTCAGCATCAATTCCCCTGTCAACGTTTTGACAACCAGATCATGTTGACCAACGCAGCATGAAAGGATTGGTTGTTCAGTTGTCAGACTGTTGTTGTCTGATGCACACATGCACATACACAAGTACACACCCACACACAACCGCAATCATGCATGCACAGATTGTTTCTGAGATTGATAGATGGCTTTATCATGTGCATAGACACCATTTTGATACCAGATGCTCCTACAGATGATGACTATCTGAGTTTGCTGACTATTTTTTAAAATATGCACAACACTTCCATCCCATTAGGTTCATAATAATTTCAATCTCATCAATAACCATGACAAACAAACCACACCCACAGCTATTATTATTTCAATCACAGCACTCTGCTGACTCTGTACATTTCACAACAACCAACCAACCAGTACAGGTTTAGAAAAACTGTCAGTCACACACTGGATACATCGTGTGGTTGCTTTAAGCAGCGAGATGTCATATTATCATGTCAGAGCAATTGATATCAACAGCTCATTTATAAGTTGAGTAGATTAGCATCTGACTCCAAGCCATTTTATATATGACAGAAATCACAACGTATGGTAAGGTGAGGAAGAAGTCTCACCGATTACAATTACGTGCCTTGATCCACATCATTCATCCTCAGGAGTATGGCATGGGGTTGCATGGAACTTTTGGCAGACGTTCAAACTCAATAACAACAATCTCACAACCAGATTTTTATACCTCATCTGAGGGTTTCAAGGTTTGACAACTTAGAAATGTCATTTGCACAAGCATAGGTAACAAAAACGGAAAGACTTATCAAGTGTATTATGTGATGTCAAAATGCTCGTTCAACTCAAAGGAAAGGTGTACAAAACAATGATAAGACCAGCGATGATATATGGAGCAGAAGCCTGGACATTGAGGAAAGAGGAGCAGAAGCTGCTGGAGAGAACAGAAATGAGAATGCTGCAATGGATACTTGGAATCTCACTGAAAGACAAGAAAAGGAATGAGTATATCAGACAGAAACTGGGAGTGGCATGTATATCTGACAAGGTACGAGAAGCCAGGTTGAGATGGTATGGTCATGTGATGAGAAGAGAAGAGGAAAATTGCATTAAAAGAATTATAACCGCAGAGGTTTATGGACACCGCAGTCAGGGACGACAAAAGAAGATGGGGAGACACGATTCAGCAAGACCTAAAGCTTCTCAGACTGAAGAAAGAAGATACGGGAGACAGAAACAAATGGAAAAGAAGGATTCATGTGGCTGACCCCTCCCTAGGAGGAATTAATTCCAGCCAGAAGGAAGGAAGGAGGTATCTGAACACCAGACACAGTGGTGAAAGGCAGTCACATTAGCAATCTGCCATTGCTATAATGATGCGGGGAAGGTGAGATGTCAAAGAAATCTTTAACAAGAAGTACATGTTGAACTTTGAACCTAATGATTCCAGTCCTATTAGAATCCAGTGTTAATCTAATCTGATCTAATGTTATCTAACGACTGTTATTTTGATGGTATCTACTGATAATCTGATCAAATCTAATATGTTTTAATCTGATGCTCTTGCAGCCTAAAAGCTTTTACAGACATTCAGTTAAACATATGCTGGACAAACTGATAAAACAAGCTACTTACAGACTCTCCACCCAGTCAGGTAAATGTTTGGGTACCATGGTCAGAGCTCTCTTACTGCAGTCAACCACATTTCCTAGACATGAACATTCAGCAGGACACTGAAGATAGGTGGCTGCTCGTGCTGTTTTTGAATCCACGCTTGTCTTTCTGTCACTGAGAAGTAATACTAGGTAAAACAAAGTGAATGTCTTGACAAAAATCTTGCTCAGCCCTTGCAGTAAAATCATTGTAACTCCAATCTAGAAACAAAACACCAAAATATGACTTTTGCCACGACTCAGCGGTTCTTCTACGAAAAATTCTCTTTGATTCAGTCTCTGAAATCAAGCAATTTCAAGTTCTTTGAAATCAAACAATTCCGAACTTTTATCATGAGACTGGCTACTGCTGAGAACAAGAAAATGCAGTCTGTACAGGCTCAGCATGTACAGTGTGAACAGAATGCTTTTAACGCATGTCTTATATGCCAACATTCATATTCCGATGTGTCCTTTTCGTTTTGTCAAGCTTCTCCTTCTCTGCTTCTCCTGGTGAGACCAAGCAGACAGATCAAAAGTCTTAAACGAACGTTTGATACATGATCCAGTCGGTTTCAAGAAATCCCTGCAAACTTCTCCATGCAATAGGCAGCGTACACACAGAGAACCAACTAGCCAACAGCGTACACTCGGCCCCAAAATGCCTGAAAAGCGCAGTCGACTTCGTATTGTTTCGTGTTTTTCTCACACCTTCAAGTGTGCATTCGCAAGAGGCTTCTGACACATTCTAATCCTATCGCCGTTCAGAGATCAGCCTAACCGATTGCTGGGTGTCGCAGCGCTTCAAGCGCGCACTGCAATCTCAAAACACTTATCACCATCGTCAAGGCGATCTCGTCTTCGCATACGCAGACAGTTTAACGATTTTTTTAAACTATAAAACCGAAGATATATTATGACAATTATTATCTCTGTGACAAATGACTTGGAACCAGCTTGAGACTGACATTTCACACACTTAACGCCATCTTTGTGTGTTTATTAATATTAAACACGCGGCTGATTAATATTTCATCTGAGATTTTAATATTAAATAAGCGGTTTCTGAGTCTAGACGACGATTGGTCCATGTTATCTAATTAATATTTTAGAATTCATTCGTTACGCTGGTTCTCTGGTTTGAAAAGCTTCAACAAGAATAAAGCGCTGTTATCCGTTAAGAAAGTAAGTAAGCTACAAACGCAATCCATCGACTTATTAAATTCAAAACACCTAATTAAAATTACAATTGAAACTGCTAATAACCATTCTGCAACCACGTGAGTAATGATAATTTTCTCTCAGAATATTTACTGAGGAAAGCAGAAGATAGAAATAAGAAAATATTTGAGACAGAGTTCGTGGTGCGACTAACCTTCTGAGCGAAGACGACAAAAGACAAGACACGACAAACATTCTCTGTAACTCTGTTACGCATTTCATATAGTGAAGCACGGTGGTCTATCGGTAACGCGTGTGGCCAGTGGTCATGCGGTTGATGGTTCGACTCCGAGTAACTACCCTGGACAAGTTGTTTGCGCGCACGTGCCTCTGTCACCAAGAACTATAATTTGGAACCGACGTAAGCTGGGAAGTAAATGGCAGGTCCTACGATGCGCTGGCCGTCGTGTCCAGGACCTTGGGATTCGTCCACTGCCGGCTCAATGGCCTACACAAAATGAAATGAGCGCCTCCTCTGCGTCTCACTTGTGGGATATGGGATGCTTTGCTTTACTTATACATAACGACTTTGAAACTTTAGTGAGTGAAATTCATAACATTTTTCAAATAGCACGTAAAAGCATGAAATTTCATAAAACTGTCATCAGATCATGAACTAAATACTGAGATAGGCCTACGTCCTTACTTTTAAAAAATGGCGCCTAAAATTATACCTTTGAAGCGAATTTTGACAGCACTTTGAAGGTTAGGTTACTGATAGGAGCGAGCTGACGGTTTCAAATCTAATCTAAGAACTTTTATAGCCCCACCGTAATAATGCTCAAGGCATCCGTCGATGGCTGCTGCTAAGCAAATCGTTGTCCAAGTCAAATTCCATGGTAAGTCCGGTCGAAAAGCCAAGGGGGAATCCAGAAGCCACAAAGACAGCCTGCTGAGGAAATTAGCCCAGGAAGAGGCAAATTTTTAGTCCAGATCTGAAGGCCAAAACAGATTTTGCCAAGCGATCATTAGCCTGAAAAGAGTTCACGAGACAGAAAAGGCACTCCTGCTGGGATCTGTTCTTGTCCACGGAATAGTCAGATTTAGACAGCCAGGGGACCTGATCAAGTAGAGAAGTCTTGGGAGTCAGTACAAAGTGAAAATAGTGAGGTTGGCTAAAACGTAGAGTCTTGTATACAATTTTTCCAGTCTTGAACATTTTGCGCTTTTTATGGGCAACCAATGCAACGAATTTAGGATTGGTGATATATGTTCAGATCTAGGAGTTCAAGTGATAATTCGTGCCAATGTATTTTGGACTCTCTGAAGCTTCATCAAATTAGCTTTTTGAAATGCCAGTAAGAAGCGAGTTGCAATAGTCAAGACGGTTGGAGACCAGGGCATTAGCCAAACAAACCTGGAAAGAGAAGGGAACGTGACGCCTAATCCTGCGGATATCAAAGTTGCGGTAGTGGGCAGACCCACCTATAGAATTAATGTGCGAACTGAAAGACAGGTTGGCGTCAAACACAACACCCAGATTGCGGGATGAACAGCTGCATGACGGAGATGCCGAGATGTAGCGAATTCAAAGAGTTAAATGTGTTCAGTTGCTGTGAAGTTCCAAAAAGGAGAAACTCAGTTTTAGATGGGTTTTAAAGCAATCCAACTTCTGCCATTCAGTACTGAACCTGGTTAAAGAGTCAGGTAACAGAGTGAGAGAGCTGGAAGGAGAGGAATTATCAAAGGAAAAGTATAGTTGAATATCATCAGCGTAAAGATCCCTTTGACTCAATAAAACACTTAGTGGTGTGGTGTACAAGGAGAAAAGTAAGGGTCGAGAACAAAGACTTTTGGAGGACACTGCAGGTGAGTGGTCTCTGGTCCGACATTGGTTCAGTCATGTTGACAGATTGAGGACGATATGATCTGAACCAGTTTAGGGCCACATCTGATATACCAAACCAGTGCTCAAGGCGATGAAGGAAGACGTCATGGTCGACAGTGTCGAAGGCGGCAGACAGGTCAAGAAGAGCAAATGCAGTGACTTGCTATTGTCCTTGGAGCAGATAATGTCCTTTTGGACAGAGCTGTCTCAGTGGAATTTTCGATATGCTGAATGGAGAGGGAGAATTAAGGAAAGCTAGACTTTATTTTGTTGATTTTTATGTTATTTTTCAAATAAGTGTTTTTTGACATTTTCATTAAAAATAGTGTAGGCCTATTTATTTACTAATCTTAGGAATACAAGGTATATGATAACTTAGCAGAACTTTGTAAAAACACTGTTAGTTGCTTATTTATTTATCCAGCCATATGGGCTTAGCATCGCAACATCTTGTAAGCAAAGTCGACATGAAAAAATTGTAAAATTTGTAAATTGTTAAAAATTGTAAATTGTACACGTTTTTATATAGCGACCGTATGGCCTCGACCATAATGGGTGAGATCCTTCACTACCAGTACACGCCATTTAAGGTCCCCGTGCACGGACCGTGCTAGCCCGAGATTCAAATCTCTGAAATAAGCTACGACATGGACGCAAACCGGGGATCCTCATGCACAGAGGCTTTTTGGCGTATGCACTTACCGATGTAGCTAACTAGGTCAGTCTGCGGAAATGCTGTCTGCATCAAAGTCATGGATTGGCATAAATGCATATTTTCGTGTAGGCCCTATGCCGGACTAACTGTCCAGCGGATTCAAATGACAGAATATTGGGTACAAATGTAAATCGCTGGCAGAAGTAGCCCTTGCGGGACGCAAGTTATATACTGATGAGGCACGGTGCATGTTGGTATCGGAAATTTAGACACCAGCTGCAGCGCGATGCTAAACCATCCGCTTGCGTAAGCATGACGGTGTAATTTATGACGATTATAGGCCTGTAGATGAGAATTCTCATGATGCACATACTTGACCAAAGGTTCCCCATGTGAAAAGGACTGCTGTGGGGATTTCAATAAACCTAAAGAAGAAAGTCTTAGGTCTATGTATTTTTTCTTTGAAAAATCTGGAGGTGATCGGCACCAGAATTTGCCTGATATGACGAAATGCCTTGATGTGGTAGAAATAAGACCTGCAAATCGAAGATACAAGTGAAGTCATAGTGAATGAGTTGTTAATGGTAACAATGAGAGTTTTTAATTTGTCCGTTAATGGGATTTTAGTTCCTGCAAGGACAATTTAGATGAATGTGAAGAGCAGGATTGCATACCATGATGAGTTGTAAAAATAACTGACTCTGATTTATCTGGATTGATTGCAAGATCTTTAAAGCAGAACCAAATGTGAAAAGAGGACAAACAGTGTTCGAGTTCAGTTTAGTGGAGGGATCTGTTGCAGAAAGACCAACGTAGAATTGAGTATCATTAACATATTGCTGGACCACTGTATTGTCCATACGTGCAATTTGACAAATTAATAGGTGAAATAAAGATTGAAGACAGAAGAGGCCAAAAAGATAAAACTGAAGTACACCTGAAAGGTAGGCAACAGGGTCAGAGCGAGAAGAGTTTATTGCAACTTGCTGAGAACGTTCATTGAGATAAGAAAATATCCAGTGAAGAGCTGAACCAGTAATTCTAAAAGATGCAGAGTCGAGACAACGAAGTACCATGATCTATAGTATCAAATGCAGCACTAAAAACAAAGAGATACATGAAAAGATGCTTTGCCGGTATTCACTGAATGAAAGATATTATTAAGTGTGCCAGTAAGAACGTTCTCAGTTGAATGATGTTAACGATAAGCCGACTGGAAAGGACTAAAATTCGGAGAAGATGATATATGCCACTTAAGACGTACAATAGGCGTTCAAGCAGTTTAGAGATATTATTCAGATTGGAAATATGTCAGTAATTAGCCAGACAGTCCTGATCTAGATCAGGTTTTTTTTAGTAGAGGCGTCACAATAACAGTTTTAAAAGAAGAGGGAAAACAACCTTTGCGAAGGGAGGGATTAGCCAGGTGAGCGATGAGGATGGAAACACACACTAGATCAGGATTTAGTAAGGAAAGTTTGAATGAAGTTCAGTTGTTATGATAGATGGAACAACACTGATGAGTCTAGCAACGTCCTGTACTGTAACAAGAGGTAAGGTACTGAAGTCGTTGTCAGTATGTCGAACATCAGGAAACAGTTTCGCCCTGTCTAATCCAGATCTACGCTTTGATGTTGCGGTTTTTAAATTAGAAATTTTAGCACAAAAAATATGGAAAAACCTAGACAGCTTTTTGTTTTCAAGATCAATAGATTCATTGCAAGATCTGTTCAAAGAGTGAAGCAGTTTCTTTACAATGCTCTGTCGGTCTTCAGAAGTTTCGGCAATGTCCAACTGCCTACTGCAGAACTGCTGTCAAGAAGTTACGATTAGTTTGATAGACGTCCCGCTTGCTCTTCAGAAGGCATTTCGTTCGCTTTCCAGCTGAGTTTCTTCAGACGCCGTTCCTGACGACGGCAGTCTTGCTTGGCCTGCTTTGCTCCATCAGTAAGACATTTTGTGGTTGGTTTGGCAGGTCTTCTAAAGCAGGCACGAATAGGCGCAACTTTATCCAGCTCCTTCAGAACAACAATGCGGTGCTCTACAAAAGCTGGTTCTGAAGACAGTTCTGTGGTGAACAGTCTGTTCTAACTCGATTGAGTTGATCTGCTTGATTGTTCGACTCGAAAATGCAACTGGAAGGCTGGATGTACCCACTGCAGTAGCAGTGATGAAACTGTGGTCAAAACTACAGCCAGGCATATTATTAGACTAGCCTTAGACTAGGCTACCCTAATAATATACCTAAATAATCGCCTATAAACGTAGGGACAACGTTCTTTACGCATATGTGCTACACAAAACAACAAAAGTGCATGTTGCTAAGCTTATCCTCTTAAATTAATAGGCCTACATGATTATACGCCAGCCATAACTTCAGCATTTGCCGTCCACAGAGCACTGTCATTGATGTCTACAACTAGATAGGCCCTAAGCGTTGTGATTTCCAAAAGCTACACTGAAGTCTGTCTATAGCTGTAGGCTGTACATAGGCGATCATAGGTCTACAGCGATTGTCCACACCACATAAGATTTGCTTATATCTGACATTACTGTCAGTATAGGCCTACGTTTAAAAAATAAATCGGGATATCCTATATATAAGAGTGTGCGTGCGTGTAGGGTCATTCATTATTGGAGAAGGTCTTTTGAAGAAGCTAAGAAGGTCAGCAGTAGAATAATTCCGAGAGTGCTGAGGCTGCAGTGCCATCGAGGATTGGCTCCGTTGCAGTAGTCGGCGTAGCAACAGTCAGTGCGTTCTTCGAAATATCCAGCTGGTACCTCAGTGCAGTTAGACTCACAAGTCTTCTTCGTGAACTTGTGAATCAAGATATCGACCACAACCGTCTGAAATCAATATGCAACTCATCGATTCACATATAATTCAGGTACCTATCTGAAGTAATCGATTCTCAGAGTCCCAAATGATATTTGTTACAATTCGATTGATCATGTTATGAAAATCAGTAAAGTAATATGATGAATATCAACAGGCCTATCTATGAAATGCATTGCTGCTTGTCTTACTCAACTGTCTTGATTACATTTTGTCCGTTTTACTCTTTCTTTAAAAGATGACACAAGCCAATTAGCTAAGGCCTATAGGCCTACCTTTTACACGAATTTGAGTAAGAAATGTAACATCAAAATGAACTAGAAAACAAACCAAAGAAAAATAAACATTTGTGAATGTGTTCGTGTTTGAAAGTGTAGGCCTATGTCTGAGTGTCTGGCTTGCCTTGCATGCATCGCAGTCGCTTTCTGTGCCGCCCGAGGTTCCAGCTCCTCCCACGTAGCAGGTGAAACACAACGACGAACCTCAAGAAAAGCACATGTAGGCCTAAGTTAAGGACGTACACATCTGTGCTGCCTGTAAGAACCTCTCGAATACACTCCTCGCAAGCCTAAATATTATATATATATATATATATATATATATATATATATATATATATATATATATATATATATATATATATATATATATATATATATATATATATATATATATTACAAAAATATATGCATTACAAAAACATTGAGTCTTGGGACTCGCCCCCGAGATCGGGCGAGATCGAGACGAGACCCTGGACCTCCTGCCTTTCAGACCAAGATGAGACCGAGACGTTGGCCAAACTGTCTGAGACGAGACCGGGACGACACGTTAGGTACGTCTCGAGACCATCTCAAGACCGATACTGTATGGTCCTACATCTGTCTAGAGGTTGCAACCCTTTTGCGCTCTGCAGCTGTGAGTTATTCATTACTTGGAATGTGGACATTGGAAGAATTGGCCTATCATGATGTTTATGAAGGATTGCCGGAGTTAAAACCTCGGCCTATTTATATGGTGTCAATGTTGTAGGCGTTCACAACTGTTAACCTCATTAGGCTACTTTGGTCTACTTAGGACGTCGGATTATCTAGGGCTCAAATATGATGAGACTCGCGTAACGTGTTTGAACATTTTAAGTAAATGTGTACAAAACTGTTTTCTTCACAACTGCACTTGTTCATGCACCCTATTTAGGTCTAGCGCAATAGGCCCTATTAAAAGCGCAATAATGTTGATACTGTCCGTGAAATCTATTGCATTTAATCAGGCGAACCATTTTGGCAGCTGGCTCCACCTTCCTTTTCAGCTTTTGACGCCTAAAGATCATTCCACTTTAACGAACGAACTGTAAATTAATACTGCATAGTGTTCAAGAAAGGCTTACTCTTAATCTTAGTTACTTGTGACCATAGATATGCGCAGCTTACCGATTTGTACGAATACCAATAAGGCAACAGGCAGAAACGACTTCATTTTCTCAAACAAAACTCTGATTCCTTTTGGAGATTTAATATAAAAAACCGAACGCCAGACAATTTCCTCCAGACAGATCAGATCTGCGAATTAAGTTTAGAGGTAGGTCGATATACGTACTAGCATTACTCACACGTCTATATAGGCTGTAGGTCGTTGTCAACTCACCGAGACATCAACAAAAACAACTTGGTTATTCACCTTGTACACAGTAGGTCTGCTCATGACTCATTAAGGAGCACAGATTAATTCCAAGTCAATTAAGAAAATTCCAACTAAATAGATGTCTCCGGTCAGTGACTTCAGATGTACAGTCTACATGGCGTATAGCCAAACTGAAATGTAGACTCATGCCTAAGTTCTGCAAAGTTATGTCGCATTATAATACAAACCTCTGTTATATCATTCTTATCAACATCATACCATATCGTATTAGACTAATAAATCGCTGTGTTCGTTGTACAGAAGGCATCACATGTTGGACCAAATGATCTGTCAGTTGGTGCCGCCAAAGGAAGGAGAATCAAATTGGTTGAGTTAGCGCATAAACCTATTTTTGGTGGACACATCGGTGAAAAGAAAACCAGTTTATCTTTTATGCGTGGCCTAAGATGCGACGAGATATTGCGAAGTTCTGCAAGTCATGTGAAAAGTGTCAGTTGAAAGGAAGAAGTTTGGGAATGGATAGAGTTCCTATTACGCTAATACCGCGACAGGATATACCATTTCACAGAATGACGATGGAAGTCATCGAAATGACTGAACCTGTTTCAACAGCTGGACACAGAAATATTGTCTTTGTATTCTGGACCGATGTACTCGTTGACCTACATTAGTGTAATGTATTGATGGAACTGTTTGTAAACGTTAGAACATCGTCAGTAACCACAAGCGATCAAGGAACCAACTTTAATGCGAGTCTAACGACAGAATTCTTAAGATTCGTGGGTTGTAGTCCAAGATTTGACATCCATGACATTCAGAAGCAGCTGGATTAGTGGAACGATGGATCCAATCATTCAATAAAAATGATCTATCACGTCATTGCAGATTATCCGAGGCAACGCCATAAAGTAATTCCGTTTACAACATAGGAATTACGAAAAGTCCCAAATGCTACGACAGGAATTGTTCCATATATGTTGATTTACGGAAGAACATCACGAAGTCCACTGACTATTTTGAAACAGAGCTGATGAAAATAAATAGTTTACCTTATAGGATTGGAATGTAACCAAGTAAATATTTTAAAGAGTTAAGGGATAGAGCATGGAAAAGCGCTATCTTTTGCAGAAAGTCGCCCAGAAGAAAAACAATGACAATATGCCGATCAATTCAACAAGAGAGCGGAAGACAAGTCCTTCGAATCAGAAGTAAATGTCATCGTATTATATCCAACTTCAGTAATCAAGCTAACTTCGCGATGGCATGGACCACGTGTTGTACTGCAGCAACTATCAAAATATTCTTATTAGGTGGATATGGAGAAGGCGGGAAACGAATTGTGTGTAGTGCATGCCAACTATATGAAGAAGTATGTCGATCGATCGCTAAGTTGTGCACTAGACATAATTGTTGAAGAAGGTGAGATTTCGGAACAGTTATGGAATTGCCTATAGATTGTTGTAATTGTAATTTGAGATTTATAAAGCGCCTCTTAGAGGATAAACTCAACAGAGGTGCTCCGACCCAAAAAGTAAAATCACTGTTGAACAGTACAGTCTTCAGGCGCCTGAGGAATACTGAGAGGGGGAAAGAAAGGAGCTCAAGTCGCAATTCTCGAGGGAAACGATTCCGGCAAGTGGGACCAACGTAGGCAAAGCGTCTGGACTGGGCCGCAGCGGTTCGCATGCGTGGGACAAACAGGAGACCTTGAGTGGCCGAGCGAAGGGTGCTACGGCCCTGCAACGAGGAGACCAAAGTGCAGAAGTGAATGAGGTAAAGGGGAGCAGATGTTGATGTTACTTACAAGAAATAACAGCTTGTCTTGACTAAAAACGAAAAAACAGTTGACGCTCACATAAAAGAAGCAGCTGGCCCAACATTTAAATACCGAATATAATAGAATATATGAGCATCAACGTAGGCCTATGTCCGGTTTCGTGTCCTAGCTGGGCTCAGTTACTTAGGCAAAAACGTATTTACGTTGACATAAATGTGCCATTATAGATTGTAGGCCTACGTTGCACCGCTGCTTTACGTATATGTAGTAGGCCTATCCAACGTAGGGTGAACAACAAGGGTCAACGTTCTGTGGTTTGTGACTTTGGATATACATTATCCCAATGTTGTTGTGCTGGCTGGAAACTGAAAGAAGGGGTCTTGTTTTTATTCATTCGGTCTTTCGTTCAGAAAATTCAGTATGGCATATTGTACGATGTTCAAATGTCTTTCACATCTGAGACTTTTATATCAACCTGACGGCATCGTACGAGTCACTGGAATAGGCTACCATCTCATCAGCGGTTGCATTCGTTCCAAACGTGAATGTGACAGTTCCATTAAGCAGGAAGGTTATGGTCGTTCCTTTTCCATGCGGCAGATTCAAGTGGCTGTTCGAACAACGGTCTTACGGTCGCGGTTCAGTGCACAGAATCTCTCGTTCAGTTCAAGAGTTTTTCTACGACTTTCCTTTTTCGTAAATCACTAAAACAGCTGTCTGTCTTCATTCTCATAACTCTGTAAAGCGCTTTTGTATTGCTTTGCCACTGAGCTGCGCTGTATAGGTGACTGTCTTCATTACATTACAATATGCGCCGCCTTTATGACATTTGTAAAGTCGCTATATAAAAGTTCGGATACACAATAACATTACATGACATTATATAGACTTTATTAGTGACCTGTTTTGGACATCATCTTGCTAGCGACGGGAGACAAGTGCGACTTCACTTCTGTTCCAACGCCTTTAAATAGCCATCGGCATTTCAATGCGATTGTTTCACATGGCACCTTCAGAAGCCCAACATTTAGAGCCAATCGTCTCCTATTCTCCGTCTGACATATTAGGCCTATTATATATCACATTCTTTAAGCATGCTTTTTGCGGGTAAACCACAATAAAAATACAATCTAAGTAAAAAATAATACAAAGAAACAAATAAGTAAGTAAGTAATCTTTTATTAGCGCGAGACAAACGCCCACACTTTACAACAACAGAGCATTCACAAAAATATAATACAAGATCATGCAACAATGTGAAATACAGTCTGAAGGTCCAACTATTTATTTATTTATTTATCATAGAGTATGAGAATTCGAACGAGCGCAGGTGAGAGGGGGAAGGGTAAGTTCCAAATATTAATAAGAACAAAGCGACGACTTCCTTGAAGTTCGACCGTTTTTACTGCAGGAGATTCTTGGCGGAGACGAGGATAGTCAGAGCGAAACCGAGGGGTGCTGCGAGGTGCCAGCGATCGACGGCCCCGTTGCAGAGATTGGTATAACAGCACTTCGTCTTAAAAATACCACTGGTGCCTTCGTTACACGAAGATTCACAGCTCCTTGTCGCAGCCTTCACGAATATGATATTGATATAATATTTCTGCAATATAAAAGTCAATACCTAATGTACTTTGAGAGGTACCTAAAGGCGCTAAATTAAGTGCTGTGATGCATACATGCATGCAAAATACATACCTATATACGTAGACACCCACTTACATACATACATACATAATACACATAGCCTATGCAGCAATAAATACATAAAATGTGTACTTATTTGTTTAGTTTTAAAAAGAGCATTCAACGAGTGACTACTGAATACAATTACCTTTTGCGAAAGTCAGTTAAGTCTGTGTAGAATGCGCATTTCATTTACTTACAGTTACATAGTTTTCAGTTTGGTCGCATAAGAGTTTTGCGACATTTTGCATCTTTGTATTTAACTGTACATAGAGCAACATTAACTCGTGCACACGTGGTTTTAGGTGCGCGAGACAGACAGACAGACAGACACACAGACAGACAAGCAGACAGACAACGAAAGAATTAAAAGAGAAACAAAGGAGAGAGAGCTAGACATATTGAGAGATAATAGATAGGTAAGTAGACAAACAGACAGACAGACAAACAGACAGACAGACAGACAGACAGATAGACAGACAGACAGACAGACAGGTAGATAGATAGGTAGGTAGGTGGGTAGATAGGTAGATAGATAGATAGAAAGAAAGATAGATAGATAGATAGACAAACAGACAGACAGATAGACAAACAGACAGACAGACAGACAGACAGACAGACAGACAGATAGATAGATAGATAGATAGATAGATAGATAGATAGATAGATAGATAGATAGATAGGTAGGTAGGTAGATAGATAGATAGACAGATATGCAGATATACAGACTTTGATGTTACCTTGCATACAACGCAGTCAGTTGCGTTGGTAGTTGAGGAGTCGACGAATGATATTTGGGTTCCCACATAGCAGCTGATTGCAGACAAGGACAGACCTTCGTTACACAGACAGACAGACACAAAGACAGCATGGCTCCATTACAAGATGCACGACAAGTTCGGTTATTGTCATACATTTCTGGGGTTCTTTGTTTGTTTCTATCAGATCGAGGCAATAGGCTACGTCACATTAGGTCGGCTGTGACCAAGGACATGCCATGAAACCATAGCCTGCTCTCTTGTCTGGTCTCGGCTTGATTATGCCATCTCGACTTTTGTAGATATCTCAGATCTTGAGCTCATCAGGCTTCTACGCATCCAAAAATGTCCTGCTCACGTGGTGCTGTGTACACCTCCTCGTACAATCTCTTTAACCCTAGTCGCTCAGTTGCATTGGCTTCCTGCAGAATTCGGGGTAAGATTTAAACTGGCCTGCTTGACCTATAAAGTCCTTAGCACAAGCACTCCTACCTTCATTCAGCCGCTAGGCACTCACGAGATCCATCCCATTCTTCATCACCTCTTTCCCCTCCAATCCCAAACACCATCCACCGTAGCTGCCACTCTGTATCTCTGCCTGACTTTGGAATCTTGACCTGAACCGAACCCTTTTAGCCTATCGATTTTTTTGACTGACCGCCTGTGAATAAGCTGGAACCCGTGACGTAGCTTTAGTTGGGCGCTGTAGAAATCTTGGCATTGCGATTACGATTAGTGCATATATGAATTTATGCATCAGAGTAGAAGCAGCTTTGACAGAGAGTGAGTTGCGTATCCGACGCAGCTGATAATTATAAGCATGCTCGACGTACTATCCTAATATGCTCAAATTAACCTCAGTTGCTGAACTGGTGTCTCACTCAAGTCACACATAGAAGTAGCGAAGGAGGCATTTGGAAAGTGAAGCTACAAAGTCTATCTTTTTTAGCCTGTATACGGCGTCGTTTAGTCGACGACTCCACTGGGAAAAAGAAGCAGGTGAGGGGATGAATACAGAACTATGCGTTGTTATGAGAAAGTTGAATCAAGTAGGTGGAAAGAGGTCATTTATGTTCTCGTTGCGACTGTTCTTATCAGGTCGAAACTCAAGTTGATGTAGTGCAAGTTTTCTTAAGTAGCGACGATTAAAACAACATTGAAAAAGATCACCATTTGAAAGAGGATGATGACGACGACGACGACGAAGCCAGCTGAAAGCAGCATTACTACATAGCCAAACACGAATTAGCTATAGCCTAATCATTTAGATTTTTTGCTCCGGATGGGTAGATAAACCAAAGTAAATAAAACAAAGTGAACAAATCAAAGTAAATAAATCTAAGTAAGTAAACCTATATAAACTTATAACAAATCTATATTAGACACAGTTTACACATGGAGAGAAACATAATTTTACAAAAAATTATTAAATTTGATTTACTTTGCTTTAATGATATTAACGATGATTTAAATGAAATTAATTTAATTAATCTTGAATTGATGAATTTTGATTAATTGACTTTTTCAAGTTTAATTTCATTTTGACGCAATGGCGTCGGCACAGATGGACCAGAGGAACATGTCCCCACAAATAAATCTGGGGAAGAGGTGCTTTCGGATCGACACTTTTAAACCTAACGATTAGTGTGCTTAGGCCTACGCTCTACAAACGTCAGGAGTCAAATTTCTTAACAGAAGTTTTGAAGCATGCAGTGACTGAATAAACAGCACAGCATGAAGAGGTCATACGAAATTTGACAACTAAAACGCCCGATGTCTGAAAAGACCGTAAAAGTTTTTGGCGAAACAAAGTAGACCTACGACTTTATCATTTCAAAACTTTTGGATTCACTATAATGTATTTGCTCTCCTCTCTCAGAACCGTGCCGACGCTCTGAATTAGGCGTAGAGTTTAATTGTGCTTTAAGACTTCACGAAAGGATTACATTTGCATTGATTTCTTTAGAAGTTTGGCCTCATTGGAAGCAGTTAACGACTTGATTTGAATAAACGTTTGCCCTTATTGGAAGCTTGAAGTTTATTTTGACTTGATTTAATTAAATTTAATGCTTGCATATATCCTACCTATTTGTCCAACGAGCAAAACAGCGGCGAACAAAAACAACTTCATCTTTCAAAACAGCTTACAAAACTGCAGACTAACTCAAGAACCGATTTTCTTTCCTTTTGAAAACTTCTGTCGAACGACCTTCGATCAAGTGCTTCTGTCTCGGATATTTCAATGCCCTAGCATTAAGCGCTTACTAACTGGTCGTTTAGAAATTAAGGTTAGAGCGAGTGCATGGTCTGAGTCTATACAGGCCCTGGTTGAGCAACTGAGCGTTCGTTGCCAAGACTGCAGGTCCCCTGTAGAACAAACACATAACGACTCAAGGCGACGTACAAAAGGAGACCTATTGTCAAACAATTCTTGAAGTACGCTTGTACTGTGAAGACTCTGATGTAAGCAAAACCATCTGCGCGGAGCTTTCTGTGAAGATATATACTTCTTAACATCATCGTCATCATCATCATCATCATCATCATCATCATCATCATCATCATCATCATCATCATCATCATCATCATCATCATCATCATCATCATCATCATCATCATCATCATCATCATCATCATCATCATCATCATCATCATCATCATCATCATCATCATCATCATCATCATCATCATCATCATCATCATCATCATCATCATCATCATCATCATCATCATCATCATCATCATCATCGATTCCTGCCCCTAACCAAATGGCGGCGATGGTTGCGAATAAATACACACGCACACACACATACATAGGTAATGTAACAGTATACGATGAACACGACATAAGTCGATGGTCGCATATAAGCGATATCGATGTGGTTGGCGAAATCCATCGTGAGTTCGGTCGAAACTTCAGAGAGGCAAAATTTTCCCAGAGACAAGGAAGCAACATGCAAAGGAAGTACGATCTGCAAAAGAAAGAAATGGGGAGTTTACAAGCACTACAGATGCAAGATAGAGTCCTTTAAAATGTCTTTGAAATATGGGTTTCCTTTCTCCCTTATGCATGGCATATGGGGACGAAATGGGTTTGAAGCGCCTGCAGTTTCAGGCGAAGTAAGAGACTATGCTCCGAAATGGCAAAAAATAGAGGGAAATCCAGAAAATAGTTGCAGGGTGAAATTCTCAAAGTCAGCAAAACCAAAATGTCGTACAAGACAAAACTATGCAGGTCTAAAGGTGGCACAGTGGTCATTAATGTATTTTTCTTTTAAGAGACTTTTGAGATCCCATCCATTTATTATCTACTAATAGCTAAAACTATCTGTTTACCCTCTAACTCTATAATCAGCATTTGATTTTGATTTTGTACTTCGTTCATTTATCACTTATTGTTGGACTCTTGTGCGCACCGACATTGGATATTTTAAAGCAACCTTGAAGTAGCTTGCTACTGACGATGCTGTATAAATTGTCGTGATTACAATTACAACTACATTAATGTGTCAGGCTTTTCACCTCTGCGGCCCAGGCTCGAACTCAGGATCCTTCATCTGTAATCGACATATAGGCCTATCGCACTGTCGATCTTTGTTTAAACTCGGAGGTCATATCATCTTCGATTTGAATGCCTTCTTAAATCCAATGCACAGACACACCTAGGTCTTTCTTTAGTTTGACTCCATGGCCACTTCCGTTTTTGGCGTTGAGTGCAATCGTGCGACGCTGTTGGATTGAACCTGATTGAATCATCCGTTGGTGCAAACACAACAACGACCCAACAACCGCACGCACAGCGGCATGGGTTACTAAGTTCCTAGTAAATAGGCGTGGCATGACTGAACAGCGTTTTATCGAACAGGACTTAGTACAACGATTCGAAACCGTCAGCGTTTCCACCCAGCAGCATTGCACTAGCTGAACAAAAGAGCAAGCCCCTGAACTCATTCCAATAACTAATGGTCTACGTTTCTTGAAAAGCAAGTTGTTTTTATACTGTCTGTTCGCGAAATGCCTGTTCTCTCCTTTCGAGATGACGCTGAGGTAGGCTATATATCTTCTTAACTCAAAACAAGTGATTGGGAATTTTGCTCGATGTTTTCGCTATTCCTTGCGGTTCGTGGTCGAACTGTACTGGGCTGATGCTGTTATGAATCGGTTCTATCAATGTTTTTTTCGCTGAAGAGCATTTAGTTTGCCAAGCGTCCATGCATCCATTGCCAGAAAACTATAAACTTCGTACTACACTCGGTTCATACACGGAGCAGACATGCTTGGAACTCACCAGCATTAGTATCTAAAGATCAGTTTAACTTACTGGGTCAGCAGGAATGTCTGGTCTGGAAAGAAACAAGGTCAGTACGAGAAACTGAGTGAGGCTCAGGTCTGCTAATGCAGATGCCACAAAGTTGACACGGCGACAGAGACCTCTGGGGCAGAGTGACGTGGGATAAACTCTGGATCAGCTTTGAGAATATTCTGACGCAGATCCCATTGTAGGTCTAGGCCTACTTTGTCATTAAATGCCAAAATTAAACAGGCTAGGAAACTAGTAGGCCTATGTGAACGCAATCTGGAAAATACGGGGCGGGGGAAAAGAGAAAAGATCTATTCAGATCTACACGAATCTTAAGAGTGATGGTCTTCGGATAATTTTGCGTCACGTGTGACTGTATGCCGCAATGTCAATATCCATACTTAGCAACGTCACAATGACAAACACATAAGGACATTTAGGCCTAAACCAAGCACACACACATAACCAGCCAGCCAGCCAGTCAAACAGACAGACAAAAGCCCACGTATACGCAGACAGATGTGCCAGTAAATTGCTGACTGAAAAATCCTTGACTCTAAAGCGGAGAACTGATACCAAAGTCACCTGAAGTTTGTGACTATTTATTGCCAGGTAACTCTGGCCTAAGGTACCACGATCACAATTAGTCTTCGGCAGTTAGGCCTATAACAGTTTTAAAGCACAGTCTAATAGCATACGTAGAGCCCTATATATATATATATATATATATATATATATATATATATATATATATATATATATATATATATATATATATATATATATATATATATATATATATATATATATATATATATATATGCCTAATTTCGTCATAGACATGTCTTAGCTCTTATAAAAAAATTCGTTTGATCTTCGCATGCTCCGAAACCCGAAAAGAGTGGAGATTGTTTATTCGAACCCATCGCCGACTAACGGCTGGCGCCAGAAATTGATGATGATTTTTTATACGTGTATTGAACACCAAAAAAAGAGAAACAATTTATATGACGACGAAGTTGTTGTTGTCATTGTTGTTGTTTATGATGACGATGATCGTGACCACATGCACAGTAAATAGCGCAATCTCTGTGCTGTTTGGTAGCCATGGGAACTGCGTTTAAGCTTAGAACTCGTCCTGCGTTGACATGGTCCTGCGTCATCACGTGCACATCTAATGAATATGCATGATTCGTGGCTAAAACTGAGGCCCTCACGCCCTAAAGGCTGCCTGCTTAAGTAGGTGTCTACATAAAATACACAGCTAACCATGGGCGGATCCCGGGGCGCGGGAGGTCGTGGCCTCGACGGTCGCAGTGTTTCGAAATTACGCTGGCAGCGCAGCAATGAATTGAACTGTAAAAGTGATAACCGCTCTGGATTTGGACTTTGATTTCCTCCATCCATAGAAAGGTGGCCCTTAGTACATTGGCTGTTGCTAGCCAGCTTCATCATTAGTCACTTTGCTCGGATGTATGTACCTCCGACTTCACCAGTCCCACGCAGTCAGCTTGGGTGGGAGTCGTTAACTGGTAGGCCCAAGGTCTTCAGGCTAAGTATATGCTAAAGCTTGTCTCATCCATTACCTGTGAAGCGGTGACAGAAATATCTTGCGAGGTTGAGGAGTTGGTATTAAGTTGTTGAGAACTACAGCTGCTTCGTCTGCATGGACATCACAGCCACCAGGTTGAGCATCTCAACATCTGACTGTATCATCCTGTTTAACGCAAAGAGACTGCAGTACTGCCTGGCCCCTTCAAAGACCCATGTGTTCCGGGGTCTATGGCCTCGTACCCTCTCCGTTTGTCAGGCATGACAAGATCGTTGTTTCCGAGTTTCCGACTCAAAACTCCGCTACTGCCGTGCTCGGGTAGTCCTAGTCCAAAGCCTGGATAAAAGAGGAGGGCGACGTCAACAGCCTTTGACCCCATAAGATGTCGCTAAACATTGATACTACTATTTGCCCAGACTCGTTATGACGGAGTCGTTAAAAGTTATCAGATGAAAATGGAGTTCCCCATAGGCTATCAGATCATCGCAACCACTTGCCCGTCGTGATGGCGGTAGTACTTGCTGCACGGTACCTTTGCCTTTCATATGCATGTCTCTGTACGAGCCTCAGTTGTACGTACTGTATGTTGTTTAGCACGACTTTAAGGTTTAGATGCCTGTTCGTCCAGTTGAGTGGGTAACCTTTACACCAGTGTATCACCACATTTTAAATCCTTCTGATGGATGCAACATGTGTCACATGATGTTTTTAACCCTTTGTGTGGATATGTCACATGATAATTGGAGTTTTTTCAACAGAAACATGCATTTTTGTTGCATCTAAAAAACTATATTGGTGTACTTCTACGAATGTTGATGACACCACAAAATTCTAAATACATGGTATCACATACTGTATTGTGTTTGTACGAGATGATACCACGGTGGCAGACTGATAATGTATTTGACTTCTCTCCATCCAGGGTTCATACTACCATCAAACTGGTAATCTGTGCTATTACTTTAAAGCACGCTAACATAAACTGCTTAGTGAAAAAGTTCTACATCCAGACATAAACTTATTACTGCTGTAGGCCACAGCAATTATGCTTCATTGACAGACATTTCCAGTGCTCTAAATTAAGTGTCTGCTGTAGACAAGCATTACTATGATCTGCAGCTGGTACTCAATAAAACGTGTTTGCAGATTACACACCCTTTCTGAGTTTTTAACAGAAAGATCCTTCAATCCTTTCCCTTTTTCTTCAAGGGGTTGAAGGACGTTTCAAGAAAATGTGGCTGAAGTGTGATTACTTTACTAGTACAACATCTAATTTTAATTCAGGGCCAAACAAAATGAAACTGTAAATGTAAATTACTGATTTCTTTATATGATGACAAGAAGTTGCTCTGCATTTCTGACGTAGAAACTCCCTTAACTAAACAAACAAGAAACAGGAACAGCAGCAGCACAGATGTATATCTGCCACTGAAGCAAAACAAACAGCATAAATCAATTTAAAAAACACCCACAGCACTGCTGACATAAGTCCAAAGCTACAGGCATAAAAATAACACTTAAAAAGTGCAAGTCTGTTAAAACTACTACACAACTTAGCAGGAACTGAAAGAATTTAAAACCCAAATCATGAAATTATTGACATAACAACTCAACCTTGGATCCTAAACTTAAGAAACAGATCACAGAAACTGTATAAACTCAATACATCTTAATAGTAAGAAATGCTTTGGACATAAAAGGGACAAAAATTCCTCTTTTGAATGTTTAAGTACATTAAGTAAGGACTTTGAGTACAAGCAAGTATTGGTAATTATAGCTTATCAACAGAAAATTGACTATGGGTAAAGGTAACGAAAATATAATGCACTTGTTCATGTGCCTCTATAGATCCTTCTGACAAGCATAGTCTCTGGGTTTCAACGATCTTTTGGTCGAGGCCCAAACACAACCACAGCAATCTACCAACAAGAAACCCCTTAAACCTCCCAACTTCTGTTGGTACACATAGTATGTCCCTGAAAAACTGGAGGGCTGAGTTGGCACAGATGGTCTGATATTCCATGGATGGTCACCCACCCAGATACGTATCACGCTCAATGTCGCTTAACTTCACTCTACTTGCCATCATCTGTCATATTTACAGCACTTAACTGCCAACTAGCGATTAAGATTATGGAAACATTAACTAAATAAACAGATTCTAAATTTAAAATATACAAAAATTCATAAGATCTTAGCTGTATTTAATTACAAAAGCAAATAATTAACCTATATGAAATAAATGACTAATGGTTTACGGCCATGACATTTGGCTAAAGCATCATACACAAATTATGAAAGCAGTACCTCATCAACCTTTAATTAACAAGAAGTTAATTTTCCTTTCAAATGGTTTGCACAGTAAAGTCCCTATGGCCATGGCTTTTGGCTAAAGCATCAACCAAAAACTATGAAAGCAGTACCTCATCAACCGTTATTTAACAAGAAGTTAATTTTTCTTTCAAATGGTTTGCCCAATAGTCGCCCATGGACACAAGAAATTTCACAAACGATTTACTTGAACTTCTAAAAAGTTGCACATAGCACCCTTTGTTTACATTTGATCTCTCAACTCTCCATTGAGTATTTGGCTCCATAAATCCAAAACTTCACAGATCACAACTTTCATATTCTTATCAGAAAGGTGTAGCCTTCTATTTCATCCGCAACATTTAGCACTAAGAAAGGATTTTGCTGTTTTACGCTCTTTCTTTCTAGTACTGCAAAGTACCAGTAGTGCTTTTCAATGGCAGTTGCGACTGTACCTAGTGCTGAAGATAAGGTTTATGTTACTTCTTCATGGCCATGCTGCTAGTACTTCTTCAACATTACATTACCTCCTCCTGGTCAAGCTACTTCCTTATGGCAATACTACTTCGTTAAGGTCACACCAATTCCTTGCATTTACACCATTTCCTCATGGACTGTGGCACATACAAGTAGACCACTCTGATATTTCCATGTTATTACAAATCAAAACAGTTTGTAACATAACTAATGCTAAAAGTTGTTTCAAGTTGAGCAACCATATGCTGTGCCATAACTGTAAGTCGTTGCATTTTCAGCCACTGGTACTCAGTACCAAAAGTTATGGCTTTGGGGAAGTATAAGTATTCAACATCATAGCCCCAGACAATTATGAAAACGGTCCCTGGGGCAATACTGGTGGCTGGTCCAAAGCTTTGGAATTCATTGTCCAGTTTTGTGCATAATGTCAGCTATTTAATGTCATTCAAGTCTAAACCTATGGTTTCCATGACCTATCAGATTTCAATCCATCTTCTCCAACGAATTACAATTTTTAGTAAGGTTTCACCTGAAGCTGCCACAGGTTGATGTCATGCGGCCTTATGCATTATGATAACGGTGGTACAGTAGTCATCAGATTAGACTCAATTAGTTACTCTAAGTACTCTAATCCAGAGACTTCAGCAGTGTTGTTATCAAATGCTATGCAACCGAAAGACAATGGCTTCAGTGTAAAACCAAGTTTTGTAAAGTTTAGACTGACCACGCAAGACATGAGATATGATGAAGACCAAGTCATAAAGACGTTTGATTGAAGCACCAAACACGTGACAGGATGGATTGGCACTTGAAAATATCATTCTCCCAAAGCTGCGACATTAATCGCTGCAGCTTGCACTTGGGTAAATGGTCAGTTCTCCTGTCACAACCATAACCACAGCTAAGCTAACACATCTCTCATGAACAGTTAACCAATAGAAATAAATGATCCTTCTCTTTATCGCTTTAAACTTGTGAACAGTACAAATAACTGCATCAGCACATAACTAAGTCACCACAATTGCTGTGACATATTTCCCACTGTATCCATTTCTGCATCCTCATCCTCGTCGTCGTCATCTTCATACATCTCGGCCGGCTGCATCTTGGGCCTACCCTTGCCCTCCTTCTTCTGTCGCCCATGAACCTTAACCTGGTGAGTGAGCAGTGAACTATGGTTCTTGTAGACAGCCTGACAGAGGTTGCAGATGTAGTTGGTCACAGTCTGTTTACCATAGGAATAACCATCAAGCGTGCGTGTCCGCAAGCTTGTTGAACCGCGCGACATGCGTGCAGCACCGCCACGCATGACTGCACCTGAGCTGCCAGTGAATGGCACCACAGCACCAGTGGCACTTGCTGATGTGCTAGCACCACGCTGCATCTGGGTGGAACCCCGTGCTCTCCGGGTTCGAGGTAAACCTCTCATCATCGCTGGTGACATAACAGAAGGCGACGACATTGAAGAAGAGCCAGTCGGACTTTGAACCTTCAAAGCTGGACTCGTATGCTGAAGCAAAATTGTTTAAGATTTGAAAACATTGATGACATCAGAGGAAGAGTTACTGTTAGCTTAATTACTTAAGTGATAATCAGTCAACCAAGCATTAAAATATAAATGAATCAATGAATGAAGCAATCAATTCATCACTCAGCCAGCCAGCCACCCAGCAACCCAATCACCAATCCATCAACCAATCAAATGATGAATAAATATACAGACAACATATTGCTGATTATTGATTCAAGATAAGATAACCAGAATTTCTTATACTTCTCACCGCAGTGCTCATGGGGCTGAGCATTCCCGCACGGCCTGGAGTCATCGGCCTTAGCTGACGTAGAACACCAGGACTTCTTCTTGGAGGTGCCCCACGAGTTGGGAAGATGTTCTGGCCTGGAGAAGACTGCAAGGCAGGGAATTGGTTCATCCCCACAGAAAATGTCGCAAATCGTTCGGGAGAGAACTGACCCTGCTGGCTCTGAAATGGGACTCTTCCAGGGCTCTGAGGAGGCAAAGGTGACCTTAAAAATGGCTGGAGAGCCCAGGACCGTGATTGCGATGCACTGGTGTAGCTCAACTCAGCATCACTGTTGTATTGTTGCTGCCCTTCAGAGACCAGACAAGGTTTGAAATCATGCTGTGAATATGCAGCCTGTAGGTTCGTCTTGTCATCAAGGAGCATAGAAACTTTACTTTTAGAAACCACTTCAGGCATGTTGAATTCAAACTGGCCTGTTTTGCCCTCCTCAATGCCTTCATCCCCAGAGTCAAGCAGAATAACCCCTGCGCTATCCCCCATATGATTACCCTTTCCTGCTCTTTGACCTGAATGGATGCTTGGTGTCATGATCTGACCCATTTCCATAAGATATCCAGATTCACCAGACTCTTCAGGACCAAGAAGTGTTGACGCATTTTCTGTGGTCTGGCACTCAGAATATGGAAAAACATCAGTCATGCTATCGTGGAGATCTGTAAAAGTTGGCTGGTTTTCCATACGGTTTAATGTTGGTGAAAGTGGTTCTGGTTCTTTCTTCACAACCTCTGAACTTGCAGGGAGGGTTGCGCCGCAGCCCAGGCCAGCATCGGGCAAAACATCAACTGGGGAAAACTTTTCATTTCGAGTGGAAGTTGCAACAGAGTCTTGCTGTTGGATGACATCCTTTGTGTCGCTGACAGTGTCGTATTTTTCATTGAGATGAATTAGGAAAATGTCTTTGCTGTCGATAGTGACACCGAGAAGGCCTTGAACCTTGAGTTCTGTCTCAAACTCAAGGCCTTTCTTACAGAGCATTGTGATTGTCTGCGAGATCAACATACGAACACGATCTTGATCAGCTTTCATTTTAGTTCCTCTTAATCCGTGTAACCGTTAATTTCTACAGATAATCATGAAACAGTAAAGAGCACTGCACAACCTTTAAGAGATTGTCAGCAGTTCAAAGTGGAAAAACTGTACTTTCATCATGTGCTTCTTGTAGCACTTACGTTGGTGTGAGTCTATTTTTGCAACCTGCAAACTCCTAATAAGTCTTTAGATCCACGGTTCAGAGGTTGAAGGTTCATTTAGCCGTTATGCAGACATAACACCAGCAACCTAATAAACAGACACACCTGATTAAAGGTTAATGGCTTAACCAGTTGTCAACTTCGCTCGAAGCTAAAGGAGCCAAACATTGGACTCTAGATGGGTTACCACATAAATGCTCAGTTATCATGCCTTCAATCAACAGGCAGGCAACCAGAGAGAAAGAGCGAGAGAGACAGAGAGAGAGAGAGAGAGAGAGAGAGAGAGAGAGAGAGAGAGAGAGAGAGAGAGAGAGAGAGAGAGAGAGAGAGAAAGAGAGAGAAAGAGAGAGAAAGAGCGAGAGAGAGGGGGGGAGGTAGGTAGGAAGATTTTATTGATTACCAAAACAATTAACAATTACAATCACAGACTGTCACATACACTGGTGCCAATGGGCTGACCTAAAACACATAAAAAGTTCCGCTACAAAGGTCACCTGTTTACATCATGGATTACAAATAGGTGACAGCATTATACTGAGCAAATCTAGAATATAAGAGTAATTAATGTAATATAAGAGTAATTAACGCAATCAATGCCAGTGCGTAAACACAAGCAAACACTTAATGGAGTGCATCACGTAGATGAGATTTTAGACTTGTTTGGAACTGGTATAAAGTTGGTAAGCTCATAAGTACAGCCAGCAGAGAATTCCAGAATGATGGTCCACAAATTATAATACTAAACTGTCTACTAGTAGTGCGAACAGGAAGTTTATAATACATATGAGATGAGCGCGAATAACGACCATGCACATCCGAGTTCATACCAAAGCACTGGTATAAGTCCACAGGCAACAGATTATTTTTAAGTTGAAACAAAAATAAACCTATTTGTAACTTGTTAATACAATCAATCAATATTTCTAGACTAAGAAAGGATCATTGAGTGCTAGCTCTGAAGGGTAAATTACCTATACTTCTGATGATGCTATTTGTAACCCCTGATGTAAACAGGTGACCTTCGTAGCGGAACTTTTTGTTCTTTTTAGGTCACCCCATTGGCACCAGTCATATAATATATATGTATTATATTCCTACACGTCTGTCGATATGCACGTATCAATACACTTAATAGCACCTTTTACGTAACTCTCGAATTTGCTTTAATGGGTTGCTAAAGTCAATTAAAAACAAAATTTCTTGGCACACATATAATGCTCATCACTGGTGGGCTGTCTATATATATATATATATATATATATATATATATATATATATATATATATATATATATATATATATATATATATATATATATATATATATATATATATATATATATATATATATATATATATATATATATAATATATAAGGGTGTTTTTGTGTACTACATGATATTTTCACCTCAAAGATTTTTTATCGGCCAGGTCGAATTATTACGCCAATTTATGTATAAACTCCATATCCGAATTTTATCTTGATAGCTGAGCATTTAGGACTTGCGCAAGCCGACCAAAATTAGGAACCCAGTGATCTTCCTCGTTTTGACCAAAATTTGTGACATCACGATGTCTGTTCTTCGTGTTTTCGATTTTCTTCTTATAGCAATTAATTATTATGTTAAATTGACGTGTCATATAGCAGGTGAGATGGCAAATTTGTCTAGAAAAAAGATTCATATTTGGTTGATTGGCAGTATTGAAGATCACTTTGGTTATGCAAAGCTACTTACACGATGACAGGTTCTCAAAGTGTTGTTTAATTTCCATACGCAAAGGAATCAGAGTCTGGATGACAACATGAAAGAAACGGTCGCTGTGATGCTTCAAATTTGGGAAAGAGCAAGGATTCCATAAGCTAAGAATCATGCTTGAGATCAGCTACGATGTCTTCACAAGAAATGACAATAACTCAAAAAGTGTAGGCCTATTTCGAGGAAGTCTGACACCGAAGAGGGAAAGTGCAATGCTTTCAAGGATTCCTTGCAGGATCTCTTTGATATTGCACATCAAGATGTCATGACTATGATCAAGATAGAAGAGGATCGGCAGTTTTTGAAAGTACACCGTGAGAAAGGACGACGTGGTTCCATGGCAGGCCTTGATGATGTCAAACTTGCAAAGCAAGAAGAGAGAACGCTGACAATATCAGCAGCAGTTGCAGAGCATGAAGAACGATATCGTGCAAGCACAGCTGTAGCGACGTCATCTCAGGAAGAGGCGTCATCAGATAGTAACTGTTCAGAAAAAGAGCCAGAACCTTCAACGTCTGCTGGGCCACCAAAGTGGCGAAGGGGAACAATCTCTGCAGTTACTCGTGATGTTGCAGCAGCTCTAGACGGCACCAAAACCAGCAGCAGGCCTCTCACGATGATGCCTCTCACATTTTTCTGCTCTCGCTGCATTCAATCTATATGCAGCACCAGCAAGTGAGCTGGTCATCAGTCCATCTGCAATCCATCGAGCAAGGAATGATAACCATGCAGCCCTATCAGCTGAGATCCGTGAATCTTTCAACCCGAAGGTCCCCCTACTATCCACTGGGACGGCAAGATCATGCCAGATTTTGCAGGAACTGGAAGAGGCTATGTTGATCGCCTTTCGATAATAGTATCTGGTAAGGATGTGACCAAGCTATTGGCCATCCCCAAACTCCAATCCGGAACTGCTGCCATTATGGCAGATGCGTGTTTAGCCGAGACCAGAAGTTGGGGATTGGAAAACAGAATCGTGGCCATGTGTTTTGACACATGGCGAGTAACATGGGTTGCAAGGGCGGCTCATGCTATAAGCTGCAAACGGAATTAGGAAAGGACCTCTTGAACCTTGCCTGTCGACATCATGCTTCAGAAAGTGTTCTCGAAAAGGTGTTTTCACTTCATGATTATGCAAGGTCTCCAAACTTGGAACCCTTCAGTTATTTTCGAGACTTCTGGCCCCAAATCGATCAGGCCAAGTATCGCACAGCAATGGTGGATGAAGACGCAGAACAGCGTGTCAAAGAAATTTGAGAAAATGTCATCACTTTCGCATTGCAGCAACTGAGTACCGAACACCACAGAGATGACTACAAAGAGCTACTAGAACTGACAGTCATTTTCCTAGGAGGAATTCTACGGAAGGAGTAAAGTTCAGATACACAGGGGCATTTCACCCAGCGCGTTGGATGGCGCCTGCAATCTATGCGATCAAGATGGGGCTTTTCAGAGAGCAGTTTCCCATTCAACAAAGTCGGAGCAAAGAGAGGGCATCTCGACAAACCTACTTTCAACAGGTGTGGAATCATTTACTTCGAGTGTTACGTTTTGTGACCACAACCTACGTGAAGTACTGGTTACCTGTACATCACCCAATGAAGCCCCAAAGAATGATCTTCAGTTCTTGAAGGCAATCCATACTTACCCCGACAAGGAAGTCTCAAGGGTCGCCTTAACAGCATTTTCCCGACACCTTTAGTATTTGATTCAACTAGAAAAGCACTACCCGATTTCTTCACCACTTCTACCACCAAACATTTTCAGATCCTCGGATTGGATGGCGTTTTTCTTGATCGAGACCCGCAACAATGGGAGTCACAACAAACATACAGTGAGGCAAAGACATCATATCCGCCTTAAGAGTGACGAACAATTTGGAGACAGGAGTGACTCTCAGGCAGTCCTTCAATGAAGCCCTAGTCCACAAAGAGGAAAAGAAACAATTTGTTCTGCAAATGGTCAAGTACCATGGAAACAAATTCCCAAAAGCACTAAAGTGAATAAATAAATGACAAATAACTGACTGTTCTTCTTTCAATTTTGCCTTATTTTCTATATCTAAGTGTTGAAATTGTTTGGATCTTTGAAAATTACAATGTACAGTATCACACTGCTTACTAAGCGATAATTCTTTCGGGGCTTTGCGCAAGTTCTAAATCTATTTTGATTTTCATCTAATTTAGCAAATAACAAAGTTTCTCAAGGTGGAACACAACAACAACCTGGCCGATATTAATTTTGAAACTTCAAATTTAAGACACACCCTAATATGTATGTATATATATATATATATATATATATATATATATATATATATATATATATATATATATATATATATATATATATATATATATATATATATATATATATATATATATATATATGCAAAAAATAAAATAATTTAGTACCATCTGCTTTTGGTAACTATTTCCAGAGCTTCTCACAGCTACGTGATAACAATACCATGTCCTTCAAAAATATTATAGTTTGCCTGCAACAACATGCCGTCGTTATCTAATTACTGGGTCATATGTATGAAATAATCTGGCAGATACCATCAACAGTATATCTACTTTACACATGTTTAAAATGCACATAAAATATTATTTGAAATATAGTGTTATTTGATATATAGTGTTCCACATATTTATATAATGTTTGTGCTATTATGTTTTTATGCTCGTTATCTACTTGGCACAATTTGTCAAATTTATTTAAATGCTGTACTGAACACCACCATACATTTCACTTACAGAAATCTCTGATGGAATGTTGTTGACATTGGTTGTAACTAACTAATAAAAAATTAGGTGACCATGGTATGGAACTTTGGTTCCTTCCAGGTTTATCTTTTGCCATCAACATTATGCTGACAATTCCTTATATTTTGTGCTTATTATTAATTTTGGTTTTCAATAAAAGATCTGATTTATTGATATATACCATGACAGGACAAAATGTCCTAGATGAAATGTCCTACGGACAAAATGTCCCTGATAAAATGCTCCAAATAAAATATTGCAAGAACAAAGTGACCTAGAAAAACGTCCCAGACAAAATGTTTCAAGCTATAATTATGGGACAGGATAAACAGGTTCTGTAACTGTAAGAAACCAGTCAAACACAAAGGACAGGAGGCCACTTACTGTGCTTAACGAGATTGATACGAATATTTCAAAGATGGATCTGATAACTGTACATAAAGAAGTAACTCTCAAAAAAGTTGGAAAAGCTACCAAAAGAACAGCAACCAATAGAGTTCATTGTCAGAAACAATCTGCTGTATCAGCAAAAGAAGGATCACAGTGGACAGGATAACTTCTTTGTTCTGCCAAAGGCCCTCAAGGAAAGCGTTATATGCCTTGCTTATGAAGCTATCATTAGGGACCATCTAGGAATCAACAGAATTTATGGACAGATAATAATAACAACAATAATCTGAGAACTTCTATAACGCCACTGTAATAATGCTCAAGTATCAAGTCGATGGTCGCTACTAAGCAAAACTGTCAAGTCAAATTCCAGGGCGGGTCCAGTCAAAAAGCCAAGAAAGGCATCTGAGAAGAAACAGAAGAGCCTAGAGAGGAAATGAGTCCAAGACGAGATGATTTTTAGATGAGAGCTGAAGGCCAAAACATGCACTTTGCATAGCAAACGTTTCCCAGTTCTAAGGGAGTTACAGAGTCTGGGGCTAGCGACAGAAAAGGCAGTATCAGAGGCTCGAACCCACACAGACCACGTTACAGGGCAGCATTCAACCAATCAGCCAACGTGTCACATACTTCAAATTAATATGCCCCGATGACTTTGTATAATTACCGTTCAAGCGCTATGCAAGTTTTTTGGTTAGATACGAAAAATACGGCCCTTGCCTCTACGATTCATCGACTTCTTTGAAACGGCAGGCCTTTGTTGCTCAACCGGATAGAATGCTGACAACGAAAGTCTTCGTTATTCACCGCTAAAAGGTATGCTACTTCTCACATCGAACAGTTGATGCTACATATTATTTTCAAAAGCAAAGCCCAAACAACAATCAATTTCTTCTTTAGTAAAACCAACACTTAAGTACATAAGCATAATAGCAGCTGAAGCCTGCGTGCCTGCAGTCATTAATGTGTCACCCACGATTATATAGCGCCTTATTTTGACTAATAATAATAATAATAATAATAATAATAATAATAATAATAATAATAATAATAATAATAATAATAATAATAATAACAATAATAATAATAATAAGCAACTTCTAATGAGCCAGTGTCATAATACATAGTTTGCGAGAGACATGGTAGAATCAAAAACAACACCCAAGTCACGAGCAGTATCAGTCAACTCGGATAACGTAAGAACTAAGAAGAGCTTAGAACTAAGTTTATTATGCGTCTTAACTGCGTTTCACGTGTCACTTAGGCTAATCCTTGTATAGCACAATCTGGCCATGGCATCCATCTGATATTTGCTTTTGGTTTAAGCACGAGTAAGATCTGTATAAACGCCATGATCGCGGCACCAGTTGGCGAAAAATTGGAGGGAAGTCCTGCAGCTGTCAAATGGAGGCCAACTAAGGGCCAATGACGAATGTAGGGCCTGGTTGTCACGACCTTACCTCATCCATTTTCCATTGTCCCTGACTAGGAAAAAGCGGAGTAACCTAATTCTCGTCTCGACACTAAGTCCACAATCTCTTAAAGTCTTAAATGAAAGTCTTAGCAATCAAACTACAGTATTTAACTTGCTAAAGATATAAGCCTACAAGTCGCAGCAGGAATTTTGACTGTTAGCCGTCAGCGAGAACGTAGGCACAGTTACTGTAGGCCCCCCTCTCCGATTCACATTTATGTGTGAAAACTTTGTGTAATAATAATAAGCTAAGTAATTATATATAGGCCTACTTAAACAGTTATAAATATTCTCACCTGCAGGCTTGACTATATTGCAATCCGGCTGAGTTGGCCCTACTTAATACCTATAATGTGTTAATGGTATTCCCGACGAAGATGCTTCCTCTAACAAGATCCAGTCTCGTATGCTACGCCTCACACTTCTTAGATTTTCCTATAAACCGATTTTGAGTCAGACCTGCCCTTCGTTATGTGGGCCTATAGGCCTACCCGATAAATTCATTCAAAAACCAGAAGGGACGAGGCCGTACAGTCGCTATAGAAAACCGTGTACATTCATATTTTACATTTATTATATGGATTTTGTACGTAAGCAAAATCAGTTTACAAAACTGGTAGGTCTTAACTCCTGCGCACATCTTTCACAGTTTCGCCTAACGAGCAGTTCCAGTCAGAGTTATGAAGTGCAGCAGAGATGTGAACAAATAAAATAATCACAGTTTAGGATGTAAAATAGGGCCTATCAATATCAAATTAGAAATAAGAAATAGCCATATCAAAGTACCCCACCCCCTCAGCACAGTTAGCTCTGCAAGATCACTGTGGTAGCCTAATATAGGCTTTAGTACTCAGAACTGATTGAAGCACGGGGTCGGGATGAAGGTCTGCGTGCAAATAGCAAAGTTTTATAGAGACAGAATCTTCACTGCCAGCATTCCAAAGAGATATCCTATCTTCAGAAGCAAAATGTATAAACTCTGTTGGTCGAGAACTGCCAACACAGCGGCCCGGTTAAGTTGTGGTGCATGACAAATATGTGCGAGGAGGGATCGAAGGACCACACACGAAAATGGAGCGAGAGACATGCGTTGGCGAGATGCGCTGCCGAATATAGGCCTACATGCGCCTATTAACAGCAAGATGCAGACTTGTCATAGGACTTCCCTGTCACAGGAACCAAGGTGTATGGTAGGCCTTATTAATGGCGATAGTTCCGAATCTACGAGATGCACAGTGGTAGTGAAGAGAAAACCAGAAAGACGGCCCACGAAAAGAGAACGGCTGTTACCGGCAAACGAACGAGTCCTGTTTTGAGCGAAGGCCATCATCCTCGGGACGTTACCCATCCGGCGACCGCGGAAGAGGCCGAGTAGGCTCCCCAGACCGGGCTTTAGTGTCGCATCCGTTAAGGAAGCGGCCCATCCTGAACCTTCCTTGGAGAGGAGAAAACAGACACTCTGGTGAAAGATTATTTAGAACGGCTATTTTACGTTGAGAGCAGAAGGGCAGTGATGTGGGTGGCTCCAGGTGTAAACGGGATTGGAGTCAAACCCGCTCCACGAAATTATGTCCAGGCCGCGACCGCCACACAGTTTTTGGAGTATATCTTTTGAAAATTCGCCCAAAAGCCACTTGAGGATCACCTGTTAAGGCCGTCATCAGAGGGAGAGGAAGGGTCACTTTGGGTTAGGCTGTAAGGGAGTTATGCACAATGCGGACATCCATATTTCGTACATAGTAATTTCAGTAAGATTTGCAACCAACCTGACAGCCGACAGTTTGTACTGCATTGGATCTGATCAGTCCCTTTGATGTACGAATTAGTATCAAAGTTCCCCACCCCATAACATAGTTAGCCCTGGAAGATCAACAGTATAGTAGGTCATGCTTTGCAGACGTCCTTTATTGCCAACCCCTTGGCAGCCAGGGCTCTGCCTCAAACCCTATGGTTAAATTCAGCCATGTGCCCCTTAACACAACTTCATGTTGGGCAGCATCGGTTAATGTAGATATCACCTAAAAATCAAATTCTGAATAGAAGTTTAAGGAAAAACTAAATACTGTATTACTGGCAGTTGGGGCTGTGCCTCAGAGCTCACTTGTAAAGCTTACAGTACAATGCCCAACAAACCCCAACCGTAAACCCTTGGTGCAGTTTGGGTCCTTTTATCTACAGGAGTTTTGCGCCTTTGTGACTGACGATCTGAATTTTTACAGAATCCAACCCTAACAGTGACTCATTAAGTTGGAAGATATACCGATGCTCCAGCTATGAGCCGACAGTGGGGTCCAAGTCAGAGGTGTGAATGCCAGCAACTTTGAGGTATTTTAAAATCAAACTTACGCATGATTTGGATGAAGGCAATATCACGTTTGGGTAATTACTTTACAACGTTTATTCATTGGTACACGACATATGAAAATTGGTACATATTGGTACATGACATAAGACTATGAAAGAGTGGAGACTGTTTAGAGAAAGAGACAATCCAAGGCACAATTCCTAAATCCCAAGCTCGGGGAAGACCCAAGATACATCAAGTCATGGACTGAATTATCGTTCAACCAGTTATTACTAGAGACAAGGGACAAAAGCAGAAATCATCTGTGGTGCAACCAATCCTGGGTTTGAGGACAATTCAAGACAAGACATGACAATATTGCACACAGTTGGTTGCTAGTATGAGGAGGTGCTATTGTTAGACAAGGTGTGATTTGTAACTGGAAGCTGTGGGCAACACCCATTCAATGGCAGGAATGTAATGTAAGAGGAAAATAAGCACTGTACATAGGTCTTATGGTCTGAACCAAAGAGGAGAAGTTATCCCTACAAATTGCACCCCAAAAACACTTGAATAGTGCAGCACACCATGTTGTAATCACAAGCTCTGAATTTCTTTAGCACCAAAAAGCTAAGTCACAAAAAAGAGATTGCAATGCTTTGATCGTTTTAGTAACTATCTGGACTTTTTATGTTGAACTGTGAACATTTTTCCCACAGAGAACAATCGTATAACAACCAGGAAATAGTTTTTCCTTTATTCACAATCCTTTTCGTAAACAAGTGGCATAACTGGTCATTTGTGGCCGGTATTCTGGGGCAACTACCCTGTCCCAATGGATGTCCCTGTGGGTGCTGTCTGACCCACAGGCAACAAAAACAACAGTACAAACAGCCAAACAATGAAGAGCGGTCTGCTCAAACTCTTTAAAGCACATCTGTCTTTACAGGCAAATCTATTCAATGGCTGTGCATGAGAAACTGACTTCTTTGGAGTCCAGCCCTTCAGGCAGAAGGGCCTCTTGGTCTAGGGTCGCCTGGAGCTTGTGGGCGAAGACCTGTCTGGTGTGGACCATCCGGAGAACCCAGAGATCGGTGTGGTGAAAACCTTGGTGGCATCCTCATCCCAGAACGTGCCATGAACACAGGACCATCCACATGTGATGGCATCGTCTGGCGTGGTCCAAGGCCCATTCGCACTGGCATCTCTGTTAGACGTTGCCCAGGCATTGGCGGCATCGGAAGCAGCGTTTTCTTTTCTGAAATGCTGTCAGTACCCTCTAGCTGTCCTTCCATCTCTGCAGATGGAAACTGCCGGCCACGGTTTTCTGGAATCCGATCATGTGGAACTGGATTGCGCCAACGGGGTTGAGACTCAGGACCTCCAGAAAACTGGGGCACCTGTTGCTCTTGTGCCCTTCCAAACTCATGTGACATTCTCATCCGAGGCATCATGCCCATCTGAGAAAATCCACCTCTCTCGCCAAATGGAGCTTGTGGTGGTCGCTGGGGCTGGGTTGGAACTGAACCGTAACCAGGGCGCAATCCCTGCATATTTGAAGAAAAGCGCTGGTTTGGCAATCTAGGTTGTCCAGAAGTACCATCACCCATACCTGGAGCCCAGCCAGGTGGAGTCTGCTTGCCTTCAGTGTGATGATGGGGTTCTGGCATTAGAGCAGTCTGCTTGCCTTCAGCTGTGTGATATGGTTCAGGCATAAGTGGAGGCCGACTCAGGCGCCGTTCATCTGGCCCGCTGCTTCTTTCTCGGCCCAATTCCTTGCCTCTTGCCTGTGACTCAAAGTGTCCAGTCACCATTGGAGTCTCCTCTTTTAGTTCCTGCATTGTTCCGGGATAATCGCCGAGAAGGGATTTCTTAAGCATTGAAGGATGGTCATATCTGCCACCAGATTCACCTACTTCCATGCCCATCATTAAAGTACTGCCTGGTCCTCCAGGTCCTGCTCCGTACATATGCTTTTCTGGGTTTGGTTCAGGTGAGAACTGTGATGGGAATGGTCGCATTCTAGGGAAGTCGCCTGGCATTCGACCTCCATCTGGACCTGAACCTCCCCTGTTCCGGCCTTCCTCCCTATTAGGGAAACCAACTGCAAACCTTTCATCAGATCTGTATCCAACGTCAGGCATGTTTGTCACATTTTCCCCAGGCCCCACATCCCCTCTGTTTCCTGTTTCCTCTTGAAGCATGTTTGGCATGGGTCTCCCAAATGCTGGTCTTTCAGAATCTCTCTCAGGAGGCTTGTCAATAAGTGGTCTCTTGGGTGGACCAGTAGTTTCCAAGAATTGTCTTCCAAAGGCGTTCCCAGAATCCCCATAAGAACGTCTTTTAACCACATCCATTGCAGAAGCGCGCTGTTCTTCAGTCACATCTCTTCTCTCAAAACCAAATCTTTCTGGTCTTCTGAAATCACCATGTCCTCCAGGAGGATGTCTTCCCACATCTCTAGCTTCTGATGGCTTCATCTCGACATCCTTTTGCTTCCAAAAGTCTGAAGGACCATGGGAACTAGAAAATGACTGATTCCTTTCTGCAAACTCAGGTATTCTGGTAAAACTATTTCTGCCATGCTCTTCCCCTTCCTCTGAATCTGTGCCATGTTTGTAGTCACGACGATATTTCACATCAACAGTACCAGTAGTCGCCGAATATGTATTGCGACTGTTCTGTTTTGAGTCCGGACCTCCTCTCACTGACTGTGAAATGCTTTCACGAGAGACACCCATCATGTCCAGAAGTGAAGGTATGGCAGGCTTCGGAGGCTGGGACTCTGGTGGTTCCATCATATCAATTAGTGATGGAACGCTGGCTGGCTTTGGGACCAGGTTGCCTACGGATAAAATGCTTCCCTGGAGCAGCCTGTTAGATTGAGATGTACTCCTCTCACAGGAAGGTCGGTCAGAAATAGATGACCTGTTGTGACTGTCCTGATTTCTGTCCCTGACCTGCAATGCTGTGTCTTCCTCATGCTTCCTTGGATCAGCTGAAGGAGAAGTATGCCTCTGATCACGCAAGGGACATTTTGACTGATCATTTCCAGAACGCCTTTCTCTGGATCTTGGTCGGTAACTGCTGGAGGTCCTCTCCCTTGATCTTCTTCTGCCTCTCTGATTCATCTGTCCTGTGTTGGATCGCTCCCTAGATCTTGATCTTCGGCGCCTGTCACGTGACCTTGATTTACGGTGACCTCGATCAGAGCGACGTGAACGGAAATCAGAAAGCTGTCTTGGTTCTCTTCTTGATCTTGACCGGCTTCGATCAGCTGACCTGCGGGACCGATCCAGCGAAGATCTTCTTTCACTTCTACGATCATCAGTAGACTTTTCTTCCATGCCTACAGTACTGCATGAAATTATCTCGACTTCTGCTTCAATATCTTCTGTTTTGTCGACCTTAGAAGAACCGGGTGGCAGTGGTATCATCTCCACACTGTCTTTCTCCGCTTTTACTGAGTTGTCATCTATCACTATTACAGGTACACTATCAGAAGGACTGCCTATATCACCAGAAGTTTTCTCCCAGTCTGACTTGGCCGACCACCTTCGAACAGTTGGTGGTGCCCCATCTGGTTTTTTGTTAACCTGCAGCTTTTGTTTCTGTTCATCTGGAACTCTGTGTGTTTTGGGCTCATCTATCTTTTTTGGTTGAATGTCATGGGATTTTTCAGGAACTTTCCGAGTCGACTCAGTTGTTGGTGTCGGCAGCAAAACTTTTCTTTCTCTGTGGGTTGCATCATCAGAGGATGATGGCAGTTGCAAATTATTAGAATTATCTTTGCTCTCTTTTGCGGAGTGTGAAGTAAATCCAGGCAGCCGATTCCTAGAGCTGTCCAGCTGCTTAAGAAAGTCTCCAACTGAAAACGGTTTGCTTGCATCTCCTGCATTTGACTCTGTTTTTGGTGCTGGTGTGGTCCCCTGTTGCATCGATTTTGCTGCAAAATACCTGTCTGAGGGAGAGCTCAGATCCTCTTGAGTTTTAACAGAAGAGTCCATCTGCTTTGGGGCAGGCAGTAAACCAGGAGTGGAAAACCTGATGCTGCTTTCGAAATGGAGTGATCCTGTTGATGTTTCAATCATGTGTGTCTCTTTTCCCAAAGACACTGGCCCTTTAGATGGAATGCTCATCCTGGGCATCTCTGGCATAAAAGGTGGTCTAGGCATCTCTGGCACAAATGTAGGTCTTTGCATTCCAGGCGGAAATGGAGGCCTTGGCATCTGGGGTGGAAAAGGAGGTTGTGGAACATCTGGCAGAAGAGGTGGCCTTGGAATCTGAGGTGGAAAAGGAAGTCTCTGTAAATCGGCCTTCAACTGAGGCCCCTGACTATCTCCTGAAAATGGCGGCCTTTCCAAGTCTGAAAGAAAACGTGGCCGATGCATTTCCATAGGATAAGGTGGACGAGGCATGTCTGGAGGAAAAGGAGGGTGTTGCACGGGCCGTGTAAACGAAGCCCGGTTCACTTCAGGGAATTCTTGAGTTGGTTTTGGTTCTGATGCTGGAGGCATGTCAGGTGTTTTAAGAAGGGCTGGTTTTAGCTCTGATGAACCCTTGCTAACAGGATCATTAGGAGTTTCCAGCAATGCCTGCATGCTGGGTCTAAATATTCCAGACTCACCAGGCCTCAGCATCAAATGAGCAGGACCAGGACCCATCAACCCAGGACCTGCGCTACTAAATGCAGCTGGATTTGGGAATTGAGGTCTGGGAACATCCATATTTCCTCTGCTGTCAGGGTATTGTAGAGCACTAGAACCCGAATAGCCAGAAAATGGAATGACAAGCGACAGAGAAGGTCTTGGGATGTCAACAAAACCCTTCGACACCAGAGCAGTATCTGATGATGAATGCGACTGAATTCGATAGTCAACATCGCCATGCCTGTTAGATGCAAATATATTTTTGCCAGCTTTAGGGTCTTTGTCATGTTCTTTGCTAGCACACATTGACATATCACTAATTGTAGCATCTGAATGCTTCTGTTCCTCATCAGAAACTCTGACTAAACTGATGCAAGAGTCAGACTTCATCTGGACATTCAAGTCTGCTACTGGTTCACCAGTTTTATTTGGTTCCACGAACTGTCCACTTCCATCAGAAGTCTTTTTTCCAGTCACATTGGCCACAATGTTCTTGAGATTTTCAAATGATGGACCAGACAGCAGTTGCTGCACAGACAGTGGAAGTACTGAAAGGTTACAAGAAAATGCCGATTGTGTTAATGTGTCCTGCTTTCCGATTTGTGTGTCTGTGTTCTGCTTAAGATTTTCTGTAGCCAAGCCTGGTTTCTCAGAATCTATTTCAATGTCTGACTTAACAGCTGAAACTGGAGGCACAAGTTGCTGTTTGGGAAGTGACTCACCAGCCTTCTGTGCAAGTCTCTTTCTTGCCAGATTAAGAATGGCCGAAGAGTCAATGGGAGTCTGCGAAAGGACCGATGTCTGTGACGATTTCAGTAACAAAGACTCTTGACTTGAAGGTGGTAGACTGGTCATCTCTGTGTTAGATTTGCTTGAGGCAGAACCTGGTTCTCCATGTACCTTTCCAGACCCTGAAACATAGGTTGAAGTACCAGAATACAAAAGAGTACTGATACCACTGGATGAGCTAGATATAAGGCCATGCTGGCTCAGCATGCCTCCAGAACCAATTAATCCAAGCCCAGTAGATGCTATTCCAGAAGATGAAAGATTAGACGGCATGTGTCCAGCCTGTGATTCCTTCTTTTTCAGCTCTTCCTTCTGTTTATCAAGATAAACTTGTTGTTCATTGATTTTCTCTGTTAGCTCAGACAACAGCCGACGCTGCTCTTCAACGTTGGTCGCAGCTGAAATAGCTGCAAGTGTCGTTAGCATTGCTGCAGTTACATCGGTAGTATTTGAAAGACCGATTGGTTTCAGGAGTTGTGCTAAATCTATGCTGCTTCCAGGAGATGAAGTCTACAAGAAAACCATTTAAAGACATTATTAGCAGCAAGTTGGATAATAGTATACAATTTTCATTATCTAAGTTGTTGACAGCAGAAGAGTGCACAATAAAATCTGAAGCTTATGGTATAGCATCATTTAGAACGATATGAATATGAAGTAAATAATGCAAATTAAATGCTTGGCAAACAGACACAGAAAAACAAGACAGGTAGAGAAAGCGTAAATACAATATCATCAATTCAACAATGATTCTGTATTCTAATGTTTTCCATCATTTTCACTCATTTAACTTAGTTCAAGCTTTCATGACAATTCTCTTACTGAGCTTGATGGCAGCAAAGTGACAGCAGGTGCAGTGGCTGTGAAGGATGGACTGTATTTAACAACCATTCCTGATGTTGCTGCTGTTACTGAGGTTGCAACAAACTCTGGAGAGCAGGGATCATATGGTTTGTCGTTGTCTTCCTCAAAGGGATCATACGGTTTGTCCTCATCATCAAAATTATCAACTGCCAATGAAAAATAAACCAAATCATTTACTGACTACTAAATGTTACACAAAATCTTTGTGGAACACTGCAAAAAAGACTTTAAGCAGATGGATGGATGGATGGGTGTCTGAGGAATTATCTAGATGTACTGATAGGATGAATATTATGTCTAAGGTTAACTGCCTTGGATAAAATTAACGCTGCAGTCACTGCAGGCAATAATAATTAATTAGAAAACTTCTAATGCGTCGGTGTCTAATACACAAGGCATCAACCGATGGCACACCAAAGCCAAGCCGCAATCAGGACAACATCCAGAAGGTCAGTTCACAAGACAGAGAGGCAGCCTATGGCAGACAAGCGATTTGAAAAAGGTAAGTTTTAAGCTGAGAACAAAATGACAGAAGTGACTGAACAGAACGAACAGACACAGGGTAGGAGTTCCAAAATTTAGGTCCAGCAACCGAAAAAGCCCGTTTACCCAAAACAGTTCTAGTCCAAGGTATGACCAGAGAAAGGTAATCAGATGACCTTGCAGAATAATGGTAAGTCTGGGGAATAAGGACCGAGTTTAAGTACTGTGGTTGGCCGTGGTTCAAAGTTTTATTCCAGTTTGAAACAAATCCTTTGCTAAACAGGAAGCCAATGTAAAGATTTAAGCACAGGGGTTATATGCATATAATGCCTTAGATCTAGAAACCAAGGAATACAAGAGAACACAAAGCAAGACCTTTGCAACAAATGTAGAATGATCGTTTTACATGATATACTTTTTCTAAATTTGCATTTTAAATTTAAATTTGCTAGTTTATTTATTTAAATTTGTTTGCATCATTAAAACACTTTAAAATTAAAGTTTTATTTAATTTCTGTTGCAGCAATTACAAGAAAACATTAAACATTTGGAAAACTTAAACACATTACTGGAGATAGATAGGTCAAAACAATGCACTGCAAGCTAAGTCAACTGTTATACAGATTACTACAGTGTCATAGCGGTTTGTACCAAATGCAGGTAGATACACATCTGAAACATACAGTTTGGGAATTAGGCCTAAGCGGAAACTGCTAGAAGAGACCCCAGTGTTGTCTTTAAGGGTTGCCAGTCTGTTTATTCTAACATCATTCATGGCATTTGTTCTGCATTCACAACATATTAGCTTTAGGGTATTAGTATCCTAACATTAGATTGTCAGTTAACACCAATGACAGAAGCAAACAATATACCACAAAATAATTGGCCCTCCTAGGATGGTTTATTTTATTTTCATCCCCTACCAATCATTGTCCAATCGGTAGATTCCAGTGTGAAACTCCTTGCCTGATCAAATGAGACAGGATTTGCCCCGGGAAACTTGCGCCGGGAAACTTGCACCGGGAAACTACACCCAGTCAGCCTCCTAGACTGATTTATACGATTCAAAATCCTATCCAATCTTCAAAAAATCTGTAGCTTCACAGCCTGCACAGTAAAGGAGTGTTTCTGGTTGTAGCATAGGGTTCCTTTACCCGAATGGGCTTAAGACACCCACTCTAATACCCTGCTCCTAAGACTCGCCTACTGTACTAGTAAACATTGAGCTGCAATTAAAAACGGTTTCTACATACAGAACAAGACATTTACCTGGTTTCTTGGTCAAAGCTTTGCTGCTTTTATCAAATTTGGAATACTTGCTGATGATAGGATCCTTACGAGCGACTTCGGACCAATCCTCTGTATCATCTGGATCTGATGCTCCACTAGACTCTGCATTTCCAGATTCAGCCAACTTGGATGCTGAAGACAATTTTGAAGCATTTCCAGATTCAGCCACCTTGGATGTGGAAGACACTTTTGAAGGTGGTAGAGCTTTGCTTTCAAAAGTTGGCAGAAGTGGAGTATATTCCTCAACCTGGCAAGTGATACAGAGAATGATTGACAAAAAATATTGAAGCTCTTTGAAACTTGACAGAAAAATGGGACACTAGCTAATTCAGTCTAGTTCTACAGCTGAATTATGCAGTTCCTCATCAAATTATAGTCAGATTTGTACAATTTTGGTCAACAACTTAAAAACTTTAATTAAAAAAATCATTGCATATATTCTGATGACTCATATGGCATTACCATTATTATTAGTACCGCTATTATTAAAACAGTGATGTAATTATGCAACACTGAGGGCCGTTATTAATTATTACATTATTATGATTGGTATTACTAAAATAGTTAGTGGTGATGCAAGGTTCTTAAAAGGTGCTCAGATACATACATATATGTACTGATCAGAGGTATGGAATATGCATTACTGATAATACCTCTAATATATAAAGTATGAGTAACCCGTGAAGGAAAACTGATTACTGAACTACTACGTCATCTAACTGACAGTAATGCTGTCACAGCTAAGCTAACTTTCCGATAACTCACTGGCTCCGATTTCTGTACAGTTGTTTCAGGATGTTTTGTGCTGTGTCTTGTCCCAGACCGCTTTGTCTCTGGGTAGAGCTCCTCTTTCATCTCAGTTCTCTCTGAATACATCCAGGTCTTGGTTGATGATGTCACAGGCGGAGTGGGAGTGGAAGCAGAAGCAGGAAGAGGCTTAGCAGGGGAAGAGGCAACTGCTGGGCGCCTGGACGAATGCTTAACGATTATGCCAAGCAGAAGGTTTGGATGATTATCCATGAGACCTAATGGAAAGACAGTTCACCAGTTCTTAAGTATATTTATTTTATTTAAGTATTACCATTGTCTAATGGAAAGACAGTTCACCAGTTCCCAAGCACTGTTATATTATTTTGTTTCATGTATTCAGATATATTCCGCACTTCAACTCGAGCTTTCTCATATACTGGACCATCTTCCTGGACATTCTCCCATTGCATTTATGTACTGTTACAATTGACTCTGTTCAGCCAATATTTTCAAGACTGTCTTAAAATGCTCAGTTAGTCATGGGTGCAAAGCTATTATGAGGTGTCTAAAATGCACTATATTAAGTGTCCTCATACATATTTACACACATATAAGCACATTACCATTGTCTAATGACATGGTATCAGTTAATAGTGTTAAGAAATTATCTGTTAGGGACTTGCCCAAGAATGACTTGAACCTGCACTCTCATTCATCAAATCTGAAGACAAGTTCTAATGCATTAAGGTGTTTTTAGTCAATACTCATCACTTGGTTAATCAATCAAACAATCAATCAATACATCACTTGATTTAAATAGCGGGAATGACCAAACTAGGTGCTTTTGCCTGAAGCACATAAACAGAAAAACTTAAGCATTCCTACAGAGGCGCCAGAGAAGAAAATTTCAGACTAGCTAAGAGAAATCCAAGAAATGAAAACATTTTGTTGCATCAGGTAATTAGCCATGTCTCTAGACAACTAGGCGAAACAATCAAACGCAACACTATCCAGCCACTTTGAGTACAAACATCACGTCTCAGTTGAGCACAAACCACTGCTTCTTACCTGGCCCATCAGATGGCAGAAGAATGGATGGCAGGCCACCACGTGAAGTAACTGGAACAATGTACATGTCCTTGACTGTTGGACCAAAACTTCCACTGACAACTCCACATCTGTCTCGACTGTTCAGGTAGCTGAAGAGCTGACTGTACAAATCATCATCGTGAAGACCGGCTGATTCAAAACGGACAACGGCAACATCCTGTAAAAACAAAGTATTATTAGTTTATTACTTATCAAAATACTGAATTTAGCTGCTCTGAAGTCTCCCTCACAACCACCACTGTAACAAGAATCTAAAAACATTTTCTTGAAACAGTTGGGTCGACAGTCACTGCACTCTTCCTGTGGGTTCCTCTATTAGGTACTTTACTCCTGTATGATGATGTGAGCATGCTGCACCTCTCTGTGTACCATATTGATGTACTCCTGTATGATGATGTGAGCATGTTGCACCTCTCTGTGTACCATATTGATGTACTCCTGTATGATGATGTGAGCATGTTGCACCTCTCTGTGTACCATATTGATGTACTCCTGTATGATGATGTGAGCATGTTACACCTCTCTGTGTACCATATTGATGTACTCCTGTATGATGATGTGAGCATGTTGCACCTCTCTGTGTACCATATTGATGTACTCCTGTATGATGATGTGAGCATGTTACACCTCTCTGTGTACCATATTGATGTACTCCTGTATGATGATGTGAGCATGTTGCACCTCTCTGTGTACCATATTGATGTACTCCTGTATGATGATGTGAGCATGTTACACCTCTCTGTGTACCATACTGTGCAGTGGGCCATCCTTATGAAATGGTCTTTCACTGCAAATATGTACTGTTCCATGAAAAACAGCTCAATATATTTCCAGTCTTCCTTAAGTCACATCTTATTAGATCTGTTAGATAGCCATTTCATAGCACTTTTCAAAGGTTCTCAAAGAAATGCTCAGGTATATACAGTACACTAGTCCAGACAATTACAGTGTGACTTTTAGGAATCTCTTAAACATGCTGGAAACATACCTATCATTACCACATTCTTCCTGCAGGAACCCTTATATTCATAGTGACCATCATCATCAAAACAACGACCATTGCCATGATCACGGAGGTTTTGGTATCTCTTTGGCAACATATTGGTCATTCTAATATAACCTAATCTAATGATTTCTATACTACTATTATCATAATGCCCAAGGTATCAATTGATAGTTGCTTCAAGTAAAATTGCAATCAAAATCATGATCCATTGCAGAAGTCAGGACGAATTCCTACAGGTCATAGAGACCAGAAGTTAGGCTGCGCTAGGTAAGCAGAAACAGATGATGATTAAGTTTAGATATGAATGACATCACAGAACTGACAGAACACATATAACCTGGCAGCAAATTCCAAAGCAGTGAATCAGCAACCCAGAATGCTCTAGAATCCAACACTGTTCTTGTTAGAGGGACAACAAGAGTCCACTGATCGAGTGGAATATTTGTTGGCATGGAAAAGAGATAGACTGGCTGATTTAAATGCAGTACTTTATGAACTATAAGACAGATTTGAAACTGGATTCTGTGCTCGATGGGCAACCAGTGTAATGAATGCAATATTGGTGTAATATACTGATATTTATGTGGTTTTGTTATGGCTCTGTTTTTAACCGGTTTTAGTTCATGCAGATCTCTCGTTGATAGTTTCACGACAGTGACAACCAAGTTAGGCTCAATGTCAATGGACAGACTGCCCATAAGCAAATGTCCAGTGACTCAAGTGCTTTTGCTATGCCCATGTTCAGTCTGAAAATCTATTTTCACTTTGAAAAGCTCATTTAATTTTACTGGTATTATTATTAGAAGAGTTCTTAGTAATACTATTTCTGTCATTAATTCTTTTTCTGTATTGGTTTGGAGAAAAAGCCTCACTCTGTTGAAAGTTCCAGACTGTTTTATCTGAGACAGGTAATAGTAGACATTGTCTGGAGGCAAGCGGCCGCTGATGACAATCAGATCAGACAAATCCTGTAATATACAAGCAGTGAGCAGTTTCTCAAAAAGTTCAAATTGGAATACATTATAACCCAATGCAGTGGTTTTTTGAGGTATTTAAAAGGTGCTGTAGTATATATATATATATAAATAAATAAATAAATAAATAAATATATATATATATATATATATATACACACACGTTTATAAAAAGCACTACACAATTCTTGCCAAGCATTCGTCTTCCTCTAAGATTCATTTTAATCATCTTGCTCCTGCAACAGGTGGTTGAAATAAATATACTTTACATTGCAACTTGTGGTATAGTTGGCACAGATGTCATCTCTAGAATAGTTAACATAAACAAGACTAGAGGAAAAGTTCATTGATGGTAGACAAGTGAACTGACCTCTTTGAGAACTGGCAAGGAACCAGACACCAGATAAGCACAAACCATGACTTTGGCCACATCGTGGGCATAGATGGAACCTTTCCACAGAACCAGAGGCTCCATGGGACCCATCTGGTAACCACTAGAAACATCAGTGGGAAGTGTCTGGACAGAGACTGGAGACCTAACAATTCAACGAAAAGTTAATTTAAATTTTTTCCCCATTATTCTTTGATTGTAGCACATTATGAAAACATATATTTTTGCCACAGTGGCAGAAAACAACAAAATATGTAGCATAAACATATAAAAAACACAGTTAAACTAAAGGAAAACAGTAACGTGTCTCAGCAGTCCATAAAAACTTAGGTCACTGTACAGTAGTCATTAAAGTTTCTATACAGTTGGCTGATGGCCTCATGTTTGATTACCATTTAATGCAATCATCGTGATGATAATTATTGTTTAAATAGGTCCACGGTAGAATACATATAGCAACATTCAAATAAAAGTACAAGTGAAAATAAAAATTTAATTACCAGTATTGCAGCATAACTCTCATTTCTTTTTCCTAGGCCCTAAGCTGGCAAATGACAGATTAGTCTTGAACACATACCCTAGGAATCTTAAAAATTTTTCAAGACAGCACCAAAATTCTACAGCTATAGACTAATGAGTGAGAAAATTTACTGCTTGGTTCATGGTGGGGAAGGCACATGATGAACCCAGACCAATCACTGAACTAGGCTTCAAATATCAAACTACAGCATTTCCAGATTCAGCAAAATCAGATGCTGAAGACAATTTTGAAGCATTTCCAGATTCAGCCACCTTGGATGCTGAAGACAGTTTTGAAAGAAATAGAGTTTTGTTTTTAAAAGTCAGAAGAAGTGGAGTATATTCCTCAACCCAGCAGTAAAACAGAGAATGACTCACAAACAGAAAAATATCAAAGCTCTTTGAAATACCAGATTGCTGAACATTAGCCATATCACTAAACTATGCATACAGATTAAGATATCAGAATTTGATCAAAAGTATTCTGAAGAACAGATAATACTTACACGATACTTGGAGGTGATAAGATAGCAGGTTTCTCTTCCATCTTTGATGTAGTAATTGTCAAAGTACCAACTGTGCCAGAATTAGCAGTAACAGCAACCTTCGATCTTCGAGGATCACGTGAGAACTCGATTGTGGACACACGTTCATCATCTTTTGTTGGCTTACTAAGGACAACTAGTTCTGCATCAATGGCTACAGGTGGGATCATTTCCTCCTTTGGTGCCATTGGAGAAACATGCGATGCCTTGTTAGCATCATAGTAAAGTGGCTCTGGAATCTTTCCAGTGCAGATCTTGCAGTTGATGTCAAAGAAGTGGTTGCCATGCTGCGGAGTTGTGTCAACGATGATTGACGACAAGTAATCGTAAGATTGGTCGTAAAACGGTGACTTGGGCTGAACGACAATGACAGAAACTATGCTAGAAATTTGATGTGGATCACCAGTAGATTTTATGGAATTCATGTCGCTCAATCACAGTTAACGAATAAATGCGATTTGATTAGCAGTTGTTAAACAAATGAAGGTATTATTTATCATTTATTAAACATCTCTATCAGCATTCAGTGACTCATTATAGGGAATCATTATTAGACAAGTTTACATATCCTGTCAGCAATATCTGTAAAATACGAATGATAAAAGGTACAGTCACTTACTGTGGACTCGGCTTTCTTTGTGGGCTTTGCCTCAAACGAATTGTCTTGCATGACCTATTATAAGAAAATTGAGGTAAGAGTAGACATCGAGAAAAGGTGGGAAATTGGACAGCAATTTCAAAGGATTGTTATGCCACTATAGACATTGTGAGGAAACAGATTCATTAGTTCACTTCTTCTGAGCTGAAGTAGACGTAATATTTATCTCAGGACAGCAACCTCCATTATGCAGTGACATTATATATATATATAGATAGACATGGGGTTCACCTGGTAATGGTGAGGGTGTTAATTCTAGTTCTGCTGAGTGATGCTGGCACTAGAGATCTGAAATTGTGCACATCGGCATGCAAATAAGGGAGATTCACCAGCTAAGGGAGATTAATTAGGGCAGAATGGGTAGACAGAGGAGTCTTGCTGGAGCCACGTAGAACAGCCTGTGGGCCTCATGAGTGAGACAGGCTAGCCCTTGTGGGGATGCTTGTTGACCGGCCGGCTAAGTTCAGGCCTAACTTTGGCTCTCATTGTTGTGAAGGCCAAGGAGCCATTGGTTGGGGGGGACCAGCCGTGGGGAGCCAGAGTAACAGGGCTATATAACGAAATTGAAAGGTCCATCTTTCTCGCTTGTTCTTGAGGCTTTTGAATGAGTTGGTTCTTCTGATGAAGTCTTCTTGTGGTTTTTCCGGTATGCTGAGAAGGGTTTTGGGCTGGACGGACGTCATCTTCACAGACAGGAGCAGAGATGCCAGCCGAGCAACAAACAAGGGTGAGCAAGCTAACCAGTGCTAAGACCTAGTAGAAGCCCTCTCAATTTCTGTTAAGTAGCTAAGATTGTTAATAATTTGCTGTCTTGAAGAGAAAAAGGGCCAGTGTCTGGGAAAATATTTGTCCATTTTGTCTGAGCTCGAGGGACCAACAGTCTTTCAAGTGCTGTTTGAGTGGCAACAGAACCATTGATTCTGTTAAGTTAAACGGCCTCTTCCCTGAATAAGGTGCATTTTACAATCCTTAAGAGGCTGGCCTTAAGCCAAGTATAGTATATTTTTTGTAGAGTTAGCGAATTGATTTGTACATTTAGAAGAGTCAACTGTAGCGTGCAACTTAGTGCGAAATATAGCATCATATTTAAACGTGTGTGTGTGTGTAGTTGCATGTTAATTCATAATTACATAACCTAAAGATGTCCTATCCTCTAGGTGGGATAATCCCCTATGTGGTCACAGGAAAGATGTGCAAGGTAAAGGGCCAAACTCCTCAAAGCTAGACCCTGACACGCCACATTTCCTGGGATGCAGAGGCTTTTGGCATTACGATGGCCGCATGCTTGGCAAACTCTTACTACTAGCATTGACAACTGACACTGTAAAGCACCTTAGAAGTAGCTCGCTACTGACAGAGCTGTATAAATTGTTATCATTACGTTATATTTAACAAATGTTATTATTTCTAAATAATAATAGTACCAGTAATAATAGCAATAATAGTAAAACTGAGCTTGCCTTTGTATGGGGGTCTTTCCAGTAAGCCAGTTCTCTGGAGCCAAGACTATCGCTACTTAGTCGAACAAGGCGACTTGGCTTGATCTCACCAAACAGGACCTTGCGGAACAGACCCTAAGAACAACAGTTTAAACGGATGATAAAAAAACATAATATAACGTAAGAAAGTACAAGGTACTGGAATTAATTATAGTCCTTGAAGGTCTGATCATCTGTTTGAAAAATGTTTTGGGTAGGAACACAAACAATCCAACTACAGGACAGCCTTTATGTGTTCAAAGTCAACTGTTGGTTTCTTGTTCATTCTCCAGGCAAAATTTCTGCAGCACCTCTAAGCAAAAACCGAATGAAGATACAGCAGACATCCTTATAGCACTGTTTTTGAAGCCATATCAAGGGCTGCCTTATAATGAGGTTTTGTTATAATGAGGTCATTTTCTAAACCTGAATTAAGTTTCGGATCCATATATCTGTGTTACAACAGAATTTGCGTTATTGTAGTGATTCTTTGTGTGTTTACATTTGATCTGATTCAGATGTGTTAGCCTGCTTGATCATAGAGATTATGTGATGCTAGGCTTAGTGTAAACATGAAGTTTTAAGTACAGAATGGCCAGCCTCTAGATATATGTATATATTTACATAAATATGTGCCAGCATTGTAGGGCATAACACTGTTAATGTTAAGTTGCGGAGAAACAGGTACAGGTTCTGTAAACTGTGCAGCGTCTGCTGTATTTAGAACAAATGATTAACAGACCCGATCAACTGTTTCTACTATTACATTATACGATAATCTGGCACAGTAAAATGCAGTATTACATAAAATTACATAATATTATCAAGTAACAGAATACATAACGTGTTGAAGCTGAACAAAAGCCATGTCTAATCTATTCTGTCCCCTCAGAGAGCAAAATCACAGACAACTATCGTCACTATCATCGTTATTGTTAGGTCAATGATGACAGTCATCTGCACCAATCATTTACACTGACAATCAATATTCTTAGTTATGAGTGCTATTTTTCAGCTGACCTTGTTCGTTCGGTCCTTGAGATGCGTAATCAGTGTTCTGTACTTGTGCTTATATTTTGTGTTAACTTCTCCGTAGTAACCGAACAGTTCCTGCTCAATGTCAAGTGCCAAACGCTTGATCTCTGGACCAGACAGCATCACGTCATCCGTCTCATTCGCTCTAGATACACAACAACCACCCGATCAAATTATCCACAAGAAATTGTAAGAGATAATTTTTGGCAAGCTGGAAAGTTGAGATACATAATCAGGGAAATCAAAACCAGCTGAAAATGGTAAAAATTATAGCATTCATTTAAAACCAGCATGTTAATTCTGCTTACAATGCATGTGCGTATTATGTATCCATGTTAGAATGGCCCTTACGATAAAATAAAAAATTAAACTTACACAATGAACTGTCTCACTTCACCAAACTATGCCATACATAGCAAAAACTGCACAACAAAATTTTGAAATAAGAAAATATTTAGGGGTTACCCTAAGCTCTGAACTATCGATGTTCAGCACTTTAGCAGTCTGATTGGAACTTGGCATGTTTTTCGCAACTACTCAAAACGACTGTTGCCACCAGGAATTAAAATTCAGTTGCATCTTACTAGACTGCTAGAATTTCAAAATACATCCAACAGCATTTACTGTATGACAAATATTGGCACAGATATGCTTGAAGTGCTCTTTTTACTACTGCTATTATTGTTAATTAATAACGTCTATAGCTCCGGTGTCTAATGCCAAGGCCTCAATCGAAGGCACACCAAAACCAAACTGTTGGGGACCTGCCGCTGATTTCACTGACAACGTGCAGAAGAAACTGAAGCTGCTCCTCTTTTTTCACTAACCTCTAGCTGAAATCTTAAATGAGGGTCACACTTTTCTCAGCTCTGTCATTAACAACTGCTAGTGCCTTAACAACCTGCAGACTCTGTATGCGTCACCTTCTTCCCATTCAGGTGGATCCTTGGTTCAAGGTTCGAGCAAATGAAACATTATCTAAGTCAGAGGTGCAGAATTTCTCCAAGCTTCTGTTGACAAGAAATGTAGCTAAGTCAATCCAAGAGTGCTTTGGACGATGATCCTAGGATACACCCTCTATTTCAGTTAACACTGTCAACTTCATTTCTGGAGGAACTCCGCTATCAAAGAGGTCAACCAATGAACTCCTCATACAGGCACCAAAAGTGATGTGCAAGCTTCTTGCTTGCTGCCAGAGAAACATATACCAGCAGCTTGTGGGTATATAAGAAGTTGGTTGTCATATGAGCTTGAAGTCATTCAGTGGTTTTTCTAGGGACATCCAAATGAATAAGAATGGCAAAGATGGCTAGGTCATGAATTCCTTTTTCTTCTGTAGTTATCACTTGGAACTGAACACAACAGCTACATTTTAATGGTGCAGATGACCTTTGCCATACATCTTCCGCAATGCATGGCACCTGGCAATTGGAAAAAAATTTCTTGCACAGGAAAATCTCTGACGAAGATAAACAACAGTTCAAAAAATTCTCTGTAGTCATTACAGGGATGTTTGGCTTTCAGCTATGTCCGAGCACGGACTGTGATGTTAGCTCAAGAGCTGGGCACCTCCACCAAAGGATCCGTAGAAGGTTGCTGGAAGTCGCCACAATCCATAAACTGCCACTGCTCCTTCAATCTTTTGAATATGAGAACTTCTGATCCTGCAGATACCCTCAGTCTTAACAAAGACAGTCAACTCCTTAAAAAGGTGGCAACATTCCATTCAGAGCAGGTCCTGAGGTAACAACTGTACACTGAGTAACTGCTCCACTCCAGCACCTGAAATGAGGACTGAGAACTACTGACATGTCAACAGAGCCAGTCGTCCTGGATGCTCCTTCTACCTCTGAAAGAGATGAGAAGTCCTGTCTTCTGGGATGATTACAAGTGTTAGCGCATTACAGCATACTCTGGCATAATGCTAACTGCAGTAATTAGTACAAGTCAGTGGTGCTGCTTTTACATTATTTGGCTCCATCCCCAAGTATTGCTCAAATGAATAGATTTCTGCATAGTGTGTTTTTCCATAAATGGAACAATTGGAGAGGTGAGATGTTAGATTTTCAATTTTTATTTTAAGGGCCACCCTAATGTATGTATGCATGCATGTATGTATGCAAGTATGCATCTAGATAATTAATGTAGCACCTCATCAGTGCCTCACACAAGTGCTGCCTATAGAAGCCTGAATGGTGTTAAAGTTCCTCAAAAATAAAACGTTTATCAGTCAGTAAACAGACAAGCAGAAAAGTTACCACTGGCAGGTTCCCATACACTCATGCACACACATACAAAGACAACTAACATTTTAAGTAACCAGTACATTATATTACACAACAGAAATATTTTTGAATCTAAGAGACCATAGAATATGAAAATTTATAGAGTACCTAGCAAAAAGCGTTTCACGAAGGGTGTTGCGAATGCTAATTCTAGCTGGGTCAGGGCCGCCACGTGAGTAACCACCTCCAACAGCTGGGTCAGACGGTGCCTTTGGAAAGGCTCGGTGGACACTGACAGGCTTGCCATGCTCGGCACCAATTTCTTGCTGTTGCTGCTGCATCATAACAGTCTTCATTCTCTCCTCCTTTGTTCCACTTCCACTGTATGCCAGTGGCTCAGGGTCACGCTGCTGAGATGCAGCTGCTACCACCGGTGTCTTTGCTGGTTCTTTTGCTACTGGTGGTTTGGCTTCTTTGACTGGCACTTTTTTCTCTGGCTTTTTATCTTTCTCTGCAGAACAGATATTTGATGATTTCATTATTCATACTGTTCAGAATGCTAAAGTCAGCAATTATTCTTAGTTTACACAGAAAACTGATTCACAAGGTTTATATAAATATTTGATGACATTACATTTGTATACACTTATTTTATACTTATAATCCTAACTAACAGACTAATTGTCATCTAGTAACAATTTCATTAAGATTATCTTCTTACTTACTTCTAAAGCACTCTGTAGTATTACAACACAACACAATTCTTCTGATACTGGCTTGTTGCTATTACCGAGGTTCAGGCCAAATCTAGGATCATGTGCTTTCAGCTGCTGTGCTCCTGCATTTCGAATCACCTACCACAAAAGGCCCCACTTGCCAACTCGCTTTCACCATTTAAATCACTGGTCAAGACCCACTGTTTACTCTGGTTTTTACTGTGACTCCATCTTGGACCCCAGCGAACATGCACCTGCACCTCAGATTCAGATTTAGTTACCCTGCAATTGTTAACGTGCTTTAATAAATAAATAAGTAAATACAAGAGCTACTGATCAACAGTCACTCATGAGGCATAATTGCAATTGTACCTTCATAAGCCCGGGGTCCCTCCAACTGAAATCAATTCCAAGGTCAGTCCGGTATCTTTAACACCATAACACATCACCAATACCAACACAAGAAGACCTGATAATGAATACCACAACTATCACCACAATTTATGAGAATTTGTATGTATTTATTATCCTATTTCCAAGATGATTTGAAGGCCATCAACAACTGGTCAAGTTTCTAATTAAATTCTTTAAGACTCTCACTTACTGGCAGTGAAAGAGGCTGCAGGTGAATGAGAGCTTGGTTGAAGAACCTCAAAAGTTGGATGCTTTTTCAGCCAACCAAGTAACGTTGACTCTGTTGGTGCCACTGGACCTGTCAGCAGCTTTCCAGTTTTCCTCTCGAATACAACAATCCTCTCATCCGATTTTGACAGAACAGCAGTTGCACCAGATGACTAAAAGTGCAACATTGCAAAATTTAGCACAGCAAATACAAATATAAAAAATTCAAACACTGATGCATTTATAGTTGTACAAGCATTTTTAACCAACAGATAAACAAATCAGCTCAAATAACTGTCTTTCTCTAAAATAATTATGTCAGCATAGAAGTACAGTAAGGTTATTACTTGTTTATTAAATGCCTTAACGAACCACAATCCTCAAAAGTATGTTCCTGGGGCTTACGGATTACTCAGCTTAAGCACATAAATGATAATAGCAATCCAAAACAGGACAACCTATGCATTGTTATCAATTGCACAAGAAAAATCAAGACTCAATTTACAGAAGGATATGTTAAATAACAGCAAGCTATCAACTGTCAGTCATTACCTCAGCTTTCGTCCGCTGTGGCTGACTCTTCTGGCGTTCCTGCTCAATAAGTCTGATGGACTCAAGTGCATGGTTCTGAATGCAAATGTCACTGCAGTAGACTGACCCAGGCAATGACGCCTTTCCACAGTTTGGACCACGACATGGATTCTTAACCGCCGTCGCACTTGATGGCTTTGTCGATACATCTTTGCCCACCTGTGTACAAATGCATATATTGTATATATTAATATAAAGTATACTTATTTCACATTTCCTCTTTTGGAATGGGTTCTGTAAAACAACTGTTCGGTATCAAATGCACCTATAAGTATTTAATCCTCTGAGACCAAGTATATCGGGGCTTCTGATGCTATACTGTATATAGGTATGTGTAAATATGCATGTGCTTTCATTAACCTCTCAGATCTAAAACGGAGCATCTTAAGATAAACTGAAAATAACTATTTGCTTGTATCACAGCAAAACAGTTCTGATTCTATATACCTTAGTTGCCGTTGGCTTTGGCTTTTCTTCCTTTTCCATCTCGTTTTCTAACTTTTCCTGATTCTTTTTCTTCAGTGCTTCGTTCTTGGCTTCTGTTCTCTCTCTTTCTGCTCGATATGCCTTAAACTATCAAGAAACATTTTAATTAGTCCATTAGCCAACACACCTTTTAGGTTTATTATAAAATGGCATAATATCAATTAAATTACAAAACCTGTTTGCTAACAACAACAATATTTTCAACTACTAACAATAATAATAATAAATATAATGAAATAGAATAACATGTTGACAGCAAATAATATCACAAATAATAAAACAAATAAATGTTAGCAATATTTAATAAGCAGGCATATGAGAAACTGTGAAGCCCACCTTCTCTTGAGTAGCTTCTTCGAGCATTTTTAATCTTGCTGATCTTTTGGTGACCTCTGGTGTCTGTGATGTGCCTGGCTCACTTGTCATCTGCTGGTTCTCATCTATGGCTAATTCTCCTGACTTGTTTGAATCTTCTTCCTCTTCCCTCTCCTCATCTTCCTCTTCATTTACCTGCTCTTCCTCCAGCTCATCTCCTTCATTAGCCGCCACAGGTAAGCTCTGCTTCTTTGCACTGCCAATGCCAGCAGCAGCAGCAGGATATTTAACAGGTGATTCATCAATGACTAAAGCATCAGTGTCAGTTGTCTCTGAGATGTCCAGTACAGCTGCAGGTGCCTCTGCTGTGACATGAAATGTAAAGTAAGATTAGGTAAATCCACAGCATTATGAAAAACCCTTAGGGGTGCATCGTCCCATAATGTCTAAATACCTGCATGCAAATCCAAAGACCTTCGGTTTGGCTGAACATAATGCAAAATCAGCACTTCCATCACTAGATGATTTTCCTTATGGAAATCCCACCTTGCTCCAAAATTGAACCATTGGATGCAGAAGTAAAACAGCAAACAGTTACCATGCATCAGAAACAGCTATGCATGCAAATATAAAACTAGGTGGAAATTTATACAGAAACAATGCAGATCCTTTGTTAGGCACCTTCACTGAAAAATTCAGCCAATAACGTGGTTTGAAGCGGCACAGTAATCCTGAGGTTAGCATGCTGAATTGCTAATCCAGAGGTCATAGGTTTGATTGTCCGCCAGAACAAAAATATTTTAAACACTTTTGTTCCACCAGTTCAACAATGAAGGTGTGTTCTTGGGATGTCGGTTTAACATGATCTTTTACTATGCACACTGATGGCCAACTACAAACTTCATTCTAAGTATTAATAATAAAAACTAAAATGAAATAGGAAAAGATTAATTAAAGAAATACACAAATGTTCAGCTTTGGGTCTGCTTCTAAGAAATCAGACAAATTCACTATTTCATAAACAAAAGTTTTAAAAGCCTAAGACAGCAACAAAAGCATTGGCAATTCCAATTAACCACTGAACTGGGCAGAATGAGATAAAGAAGCACCAAATTAGGACATCTGCAAGACTGTTGATAAAACAAATGAGGAAATTTATAATTTATCAGCATGCCCACCTTTCGACGTCATTTCCTCTTTACACTTGGCTTTTGTTACTTTCTCTTTTTTTTGTGATGCAGCAACAGTTTTTCCGACTGTTAGGCTACTGGAGCTATCCATGATGTACAGCCTGTTCGGCTTCTTAATCCTAGATGAGGTTCTTACGCCAGGAGTGCCATCATCGGTGCTACAGACGCTGGCACTGTCATCGGTCATGAGAACTCCTGGACTCTTTGTGAATGCCGACAGTATTGGATCCCGATTTCCACCTTGGTTCTAAACAGATTTAATGCAACCTATAAAACATTTGCCTAGGATACTAATAAGAGCTGCTCAGCAGCACTTTCAAAAGCATGGTCAGGACCTTACTTTCTGGTCAGAACGTAGTATTCTTTTGTGATCAAATGCAGAGGTGAACTTTGAAGTTTCTGACTTTATCAGTATGAAATCATCTTAAAAGTATCTGCAACACATCTAATCCTATCATTTTGCTAGCAGCCAAATCTTGAACCTTTTTCTGTTCCTAGGATGATTAACAATATTCCTCACACTACACAGTTTTCCATACTTAGGGACTTTATCCTATTGCATCAAAAATGCTATAAATAAGCGATTGTTGATGTCTCTCTGTTTAAACAATGTGGTTCAACTGTATGTTCAAGCATTTAGTGACTGCTTATAATTGGGTAATCATAAAAACTTTGCTGCCAATTTTCCCTTGAACAAAAAATTAAACACTTGTTCTGGTGTTAAAAAATCCAGAAAAACTTCAAAATACATATAATCCAAAAGCTGGCACTAAAGAACAGGAAACTTAAAAACATTTCCACATATATTCGAACTTTTAACACCAAGACGTTTTTACATGCAAGCCCCTGCATAGCTTATTCATTGCTATGAGAATAAAAAGATTACTTTTTTTGATCTAGTTTCCATGTTGCCAACATCATAATTTCCATCACCCTCTTCTTCCTCGTCTTCCTCGCTACTTTCCTCTGTATCCTCTTTCTTCACCTTCTTTCGATTGGCTGCTTCTGTCTTCTTCTTGTTCAGTTTCTTGACCTCTTGCAGAGGTAAATCATCAGAAGATGTTTCATTGGAGTCAGATTCATCCGCAGCCTTTGTTGCTACCGTTTTCTTTGTTGTCTTTCGCTTTTTCACAATAGGCTGAGCTCCTTTCCCTTTTCGTTTTTGATTTCCCCTTCCACCTTTCACTGGCACCTCTTCCATCTCTTCATCCTCACTCTCAGACTCTTCTAATTCTTCTTCTGATTCTTCCGACGTCTCTGCTTCTGGCTTCTTTTTGAGCTTTCTTTTCTGTTTTCCCACTCCAGCCTTTCCTTTAGCATTCGTCTTCTTTACGTTCTTTGCAGCGACTGGCTCTTCTTCCTCTTCATCCTCTTCTGCATCATCACTGTCTGCTTTTGTGGATTTCTTTGCTGCTTGTTTTCCTTTGACTGGTTTCTTTCCTTTGACATTCTTTCCTTTTCGCTTTGCCTTTGATATTGCTCCTTTCTTTGGCGGAACTCGTCTGCGCTTGCTTTGAACTGTCACCTCCTCATCGCTGCCTGTGTCCTCATCCTCATTTTCTTCATCCTCACCGCTGCTTTCTTCACTGTTGGCGGCTTCAGTTGGCTCAACCTAGCAGCAAAATTCAAAATGGAAGGCACGGTAAGATAATTTCTCACTTAATATCTGCCTTTATCTGCAACAGTTTTGAGAAGCTCAGTCAACAAGTGTCGAAGGATATTACAGCTGAAGAAGAACCTGCTCTAGAGCAGATTGTGGTAGGGTATGTAAGTTTTGCTTTAAATTCTCACAGAACCTTGCAGTCCACTTATCCACTTAAGCAATTATAGACCTGTACTAAAATTATCACTACTTCTCCCCTAGGAGGGATTAATTCCAGCCCAAGGGGGAGAGACTAAAACTATTACTGATAGGGAAATGCAACTTTTTAATGCATCTGCAGCTATCTCAGTACTGGCTTCCAGTCCACCATTTCTCCTCCTTAGATGCATTATAACATTATATATATACATATATATATATCACCAATCAAAACCTCCAATTACATTACAAAACTACCTACTAGGATCTTTTCATTACAAGAGAATATTATAATGTATTTTGTGAGCTTGATCTCCAATTTGTCATGTGAAAATGAGAAACTGAAGAAATGCAAGTCTGTTGTTGTTTGCAGATGAAAGAACCAAAAAGCAGAGTATCACTTGCCTTTCTTTTTTTCAATGCTGGTTGAATCTTCTTATCTTCATTTGCATCATCCTGCTGTCCGCCTTTTCCATCGGCAGCCAGGCGTTTGCTTCTCATATTGTAAGTCTTAACAACGGGAACCTGGAAAAACAAGCAACTCAGTAGAAACAGTCAAGTGGTTTAAACATATTTGTAAAGCACCTATAGAATCTGCCAGACATAGTGCAAAATACACGTTTGCAGAATATCTTAGTGGGCGTTCAAGATGACCGGTTTCTCTGTGGTCACCCCATGCTCTGGAAGACTGGAAATGCAGCCTTGCACTGAAGACCACCTCTCTGTGGTTGGTATTCAACACTTGATTCAGTCCAGTGCACTGCTGTAGTGTTCGTCTTCTTCATCTTAATGCTTTTCATTGGCCTTTGAAGGATAGGCAACATTTACATGTTTCATTTCATTACAATACATTCTAATCAATACTTGAATGCTTTTATATCGGTATGTATGTGGGTATATATGCATGTACGTAAGTTTGTATGTATGTAAGTACGTATGTACACAAGCATGCATCAGGCACGTATGTATGTATTTTTAACATCTTTTAAGGAATCCTCAATGGCACTGCGTACGGTTATACAAAAGCCCCAATATAGACTGACTTACAATGAAAATGTTTTGAAGGCAGCATATAATGTGCATCAGCAGCTGTCTGTAAGTCTGAGAGGAGCAGGTTCACACCATGTGGGGTTTCAGTTTATTAAATTATCTCATGATCTGAGTATAATTTAAGAAAAACTTAGATTTACAAACCTTTTTCTTGTCTTCTGATGGCCCCTCATCTTGGGCTTTAGATTCCTCAAGCCTGAAATTAGATTATTAGAAATTATGCAGCAACATAACAACAGCAACAAGAAACCATCATTATTACATACAGATATAAAGGCATGCATACATATACAGTGGTATACATGATAAATATATAATACATATGTTTATATAAACTGGCCTAATTTAAAGACTTCTATAGCACCATTAGCATAATGCCCAATGCATCAGTCAATGGTCGCTTCAAGTCAAAATCACAATCCAAAATCATAATCCTTTGGAGAAGCCAGGTCAAATTCTGAATTGTCTCTCATAAGTTGAAATAAAGTGGTGCTATACAAATGTCTGACTGCATAATAATATTTGATCAGCTGATAAACCTGGACGAGCATCTACAGTAACTATAAAACGATGCAGTCATAGTGTACTTCATTAATTTCATATAATATATAGTTAGATTGATTTGTTTCAGTATAATGTACAATAGGCTAACAATTTGTTACCTGGTTCTTTTCTTAGAAGTTTGACTGTTTTCATCTGTGCCAACAGCACTGTCACCAATGTCTTGAAACAGACAGACGTCCTCCTGAATTTCCTCCTCATTTCCCACCTCAAGCATCCCACCAACGGATTTTTCTGGAGCTTCCAGTCCTGCAGTGCAGTAAGCATGGTCTGTGTACGACAAGCTGAAGTCAAGAAAATCCTCCTTCATCGTTACACCCTAGAGCAGAACAGCAAGGCAGGATTTGTTACAGTTATAGTGGCGTTGGAACAGAGGGTTATTTACAAATTTGGTTATACAGCAGATTAACAAACAGTATATTAGTTACACAGTAGATTTGATTATAACGTAGATTTAATTAAGTCGTTTGACAGTTTACCTTTATTCATCTCTTAGTGATCTTGGGGTCATCAATTAACTAAGAGTTAACTAACCTTTGCTGTGAAACTGGCCTTAGTTCCTGAACTTGCTCTAAACTACCAACTGTGCAAGCCTCTGGTTATTTAGTGCTCTGTTATGTTCCCTACTACAGTTACTCTCACTGCAAGGGATGAACTACCTGTGCATTGTGCGTACTTTCGTATTTTGCACCTTTTCATTTTGCACCTTTTCAGTTATGACAGCATATCTGCCTGGTATATACTGTTTCAAGTTTTATGCATTAAAATATACTAAATATATATAGCCTACACTTTCCTACACCACAGATGTTGGTTTAGATATAATGCAGGTTAATTTACAGCATGCTTCTCTAATATCATAGATTTGGCCATGGATTTAGCATCAAACAACACAGTTTGGAAATAAAACATTACATGCAATGAATTAATATAAACTTTAAAAAACAAAAATACACAAATTTTTTAAAGTATACGCAATATATAAATACAGTTTAGTTTAAAGTTAAATTTTTAAATAGATTTGTGTTTCACACCTGAAATAAGGCATCATCAACTTCAAAATCAGCACCCGGCTTAAACTCAACATCAGCAAGACCATCTCCTTCATACTTGGGATCCATAAGGTCATCAGAATGGAGTTCTGCCAGAGATGTTGTTTCAATTACTGCTATTGTTAATCACGCCAAGAGCTCTGCAAAACAGCAACACACCTCATGAGGATTAATTAATTAGTGTTCTTTTTGTTGTATTGGTATTTGAATGACAATAGAATTACTTTAACTGTTGCCAGCTGGACACATATCTATCAATAGCCTGGAAGTTCTTTGTGAAGACGCCTATGATATTTTGCCGCATTTACATTTAAACATTCTGATATGTTTTGTGTGTCAGTAAGATTGATATGCCAACCAATGACTGAAAATTAAACTCCATCAATCTCTTTGGAAAATTGTTGAATTTTACAGTTTTAAATAATTTGTTGTAATTGTAATCACAAAACTGTATAGCGTCTGTTCAAAAGAAACTACTAGAGGCACTATACAAATTTGCAATTACACAGCTTGGCATATTTGCAATAATTGCCTTCACTGCATTTTATGCGTTTTTCTTACCACTCTGCCAAAGTTCTAAAATATACATTGAACCACTGTAGCAGCAATTTCTCATCTGGTGATTCTGAATCGTAAAGACACTATCTGAACTTGAATTCTAGACTTACAACTCTGCACAATTTTGTCTTATAAATTGGAACTAGACATTTAAAATTGAAACCTCAGCTCATTTGGGAAGCATTAGCAGAAGTATGCGTGTATTGGATTTAAGGAGGCACTCATGACCAAGATGATAGCCTCGGAGGTTAGACACAGTTCCACAATGCCACCTACATCGATTTCACGTGAAGGGCCAAGAATTTGAGCAAGGATTGCAGAGGTGAAAAGCCTATGCGTTACCTGTTGGGCCACTAAGCCAGTTTAGCTAGCAGAAGTCAAGTGGCCACATACTTCAACTGTATGATAAAAAACTGAATTATTGCAGTCCAGAGCTACAAATTTGTATCTAGTTAGTACCAAATTCCCTGCAACATTTAGTTTTAGACCAAAACAATTCATGCCTCCAAGCACACTATCCTAGAAAACAGTTGTGCAAAACACATTGTCGTTCTATTTTGGATGTTCTTTTGTCAAGGATGTTTAAGAATTTGACTCTCGCCGTGTCCAAGAAGTAGGCCTTTGAAACTGTTTGGCAAAATACTGTATTGTTTTGCATTTTCATTTGTCAAATTTTTGAACAATCAAATATTGCCAAATGAGTTTTTTGTTAATGTTTTCTTTGTAAAACAGTGGCTATGGCAATTTCACATGTTCAACTTGTTTTGTGTAGAAGCAGGATTAGGACTATTCCCCAAGACAATTCTCCTGGTCATTTCCCCTCATAGGACAATTCCCCTAGTTGTTTCTTCCACCGGAAGCAGGTGCAATAAACTAAATTTTATAATCAGTAACAGTGACGGAAGCATAGTGTAGTAGTTTACATAATCATAAGTGTAGCAGCGTTACATAATCATGATTCTACACAATGGAAGTGAACAGAGCATAGGACCTGACCAGTCAAGAAGAAGCATTGGAATATCATAGTTACTGTAGAACAGAAATAGCTGCCGAGAACTAGCAACAGTGTTGAAGGTTGGAACAGAAAAATTCAGGTGGCAGTAGCTGGGCAGCATCCAAACTTCTGGAGCTTCCTTACAATTCTTAAACATTAACAAAGTCTTAAGAACACTGTTCTGAACCAGCATATTTGCGGTCATGCAGTACAACAAACAGAAAAAGTATAGAGATTGTAATACACAAATTATGAATATTGTTAGTGATTTTGGGCATTAATCGAATCTGGATTACTTACGCTTAATTTTCAACTATGACCTTCTGTGAATAGAAGTAGTTAGACTTATACCCTTGTACTGCTATTAAATACAAGTTTAACAAATTTCTTACATATTTTGTCTTACATATGTATAATTTATTACACAAAAGTTAGGGAGGAACATCCTGGGAGAAATGTCCAGGAGGGAATTGTCCTAATAATAATAAGACAATTTATATAGCGCCGTAGCACAGCCGAGGCCGAAGAAAAGGGCGCTGTACAAGGGTTCAAAAATCAACTGCAGTCATAAGATATCCTAAAAAGATGTCTTGAGTCGTGACTTGAATGTGTCCAGCGATGGGGCATTCGTCACATTCTCAGGAAGACTATTCCACGCAGTGGGTCTGGCGACAGTGAAGGAACGTTCGCCGAACTTCGTGGAAGAACGCGGGACATGCAGTTGATTCCTCGATGAGGACCGTAGGGGGGAGATGTCTAGATTCTGTTGAAGCATTAGACTGAACTTTGTCTTATAACTATTCAGGTTCAAGCTTAAGAATCACCAAAGCCTGACTTCTGGTTTTCCTGAACACCAAATTTTGACCAGACTTCTCCAGTAGATTCAGAGTTTTAGAATAGCTTTGCTAGAAACGACCGTCAATCAATTGTTGCCTTGCGCATTATGATAACAGCACTATAGAGGTCATTACACTAGATATGTAAATTAAAGGTTGATAATGGTGTTCTTTTGTAATGTAAGAGGAGTCATTTAGCTGATGTTTATTCAGACCTGCCCATTCTTCAGCATAAGACACTTACAGAGCACACTGTTTAACACAAAATGCAGGGGACTAGTGTGAACAACTTGTGTTAACCGAATTTTGCCTTTTTTCAATTCAGTATTAAAATTTTTAATATATGCTTTACTGTAATGTATACATAATGATCACTGTGTACAGAACTCATACTGGAGTAACTTATTCAAACAAACTAGACAAGACTACATAAATTCATTTAATCCTTCCCTACATGGTAATTAATTTAACATAATAAAAGATAAACTTGTAAAAATTTTAATATACTACTTTAAAATCAAAGTTAATAAAAGTTCAAATCCTATGCTGAAACCCTGTAATGGTTCGAAAGATGATTCAAGACAAAGAGTAAAATTATCTTGGACCCAGATTCAGCTGACATCAGTCACAACGCCTGGCAAATAACCACCGCAGTCACAAATCATAAATGCAACATCTTATATTCCGTTCTACACTACAAGCATTTTCCCATGATGCTGTGACCTGGAGAGGTTATAAGTTGTATTTCACAGTAGTAACGAATATCTCAACTGCCACAAGTGCAAAGACCCAACAGCATAACTTGAAACAAATATGACCGTTTTACATGGAATAAGCAGAGCCAGGTGTTGAAAATAAATCAATATTTTGTGCTATCCGGGTTTTCCTATTGCACTTTCTTCTGAGGAACCCACTTGTAAAGCAATATCTCTGTTTTATAAATTTCACAATACAGCTACTAATTTACATTAAAATCCATTGATGCTGGAACAGACCAAGCATCCCTTTCGTGTTAAGTGTTTTCCATTGTATAGCCTTTTGGTGCCCTGCCACTATGTCTTTTTCACCACTGACTCTGCAGTTCAATCTTGGTCTTTTGAGGTTTTCAAAGGCTTGCACAGAGAGGTTGGCTGGTTATATTTTTGTTGTCCAGGCGTTTCATCATTGCCTAGACCATTTAATGGAGGAGGTTCTCGCTTTGCAGCATTATTGTTGTTTGCAGTGTGGAACAAATGTGTGACACCTATTCTGCGTAATTAAACCATTAAATTGTCTACTCTCCTGCAATCAAGACAATCATGGGCATACCTCCACAAAAGCATTTAAATATAAGTTGATTCTTTCTTATCCTCACATTTTCAAAAACTGGGCACCCAAACTGTTGTTATATTCAAACCAAAGCAGTATTAGGTTCATGCGCTTTTCAAAAACTGCTGGTTCAAAGTTTTGCTTCCCACTTCTAACCACTCTGCCAAGTTTCTGCTCATAACGCTTTGGAGTTAAAACCTTACTCCAACCTGCCTGTACACCAAAGCCTGCCTTCTAGTTTCGCTAATCTCTTGGACTGTGACTTGACCTGTCCAACATTTCACCACAAGGTGAGTGACTGCTGATAAACTGTGTGCTTTGATTGTGCCACAGGTCTTTAGAATTGAAAGCTGGCAAGACTTAAGGGCATGATACACTGTGAACACAAACATTTTCTGGCTATTTTTATTTTTCCAAGCAGCACGGGTATCTTACTCTTATTTTCCAACTATTAGTTGGTCACTCTTAGTCTGTCTAATATAAGCTTGATTACACTGCGACAGACTTCCTCACTGATCATCACATCAGTACTCTAATGTCACTGCTTCATCATGACTTGTCCGCTGCCTTTGATGCTATTAATACTACCATTTTCTGTCAGACCATGGCCTAGCCTGGCACTGATTTACACTTATATCAGATAGCAGGGCCTGGACTCAACCTTGGGGCCAAATTTAGGGGCATCAGCCTGTGTCTTGTCTTGTCACATTTGGCTTTGGCCTCATTGCATCTGGCCTTTGCTTCATGATTTAAGGCCTCGGGCATCAACATTGGGTTGAACTGCTATACTGCCCTGATGAGCGGCGGCTGTGCATTAACAGCACCTTGAAAAGGGACTGCCTATCCAGTAGGAAGTGCCCATTAATTGCCCGCTTGGTACCCACACAAGCTGTTGAACTAATAGGTGGTGACCGTTAATCTTGCTGGCCACAACATATACTTGTACACTGTCGTCTCTGTCATAATGCACATACCTTCTGGTAGTGACCCAACTGCAGTTTTGGCTTTGGTGTGCCATCTGTTGAAGCCTTGTGCATTCGACACTGGCACAATAGAAGTTACTAATTACAAATTACTGTCTTAGCAGGTAGGTGACCAATAACCCTGCCAGCTAGACACATAGGCTGTCTTTGTGGCCTAATGGTTTTGCAACTAGTTACGTTGAGAGGACTGGGTTATTCCAATGTGATTTTGCTTAAAACAATCCATTGACTGATGCTTTGTGCAGCAAGATAGCAGTACTACAGAAGTTTACAGATTAGATTAACCAGTGGTATGATCACTATGTCTGGCAGTCTAACCAGCTGACGGTGACCACTGATTCTGCCAGTCAGATACATATGCTGCGTAACAGGATCTTGGACTGTGCCTCTGAGTACCAGACAAACATTACTAGAAACTCAATAACAGCTGAAGAAGTCTGAATGATTTCAAGTGCTGTTTGTCCGTCACTAATCATGTAATAACTCCATGTGTAATTCGTCATTTCCAACATCATACATTTTCAACCTACCATAAGGTGCTATATTAAGTATTTTGATATATGTAGATACCTATATACACGATGGCCCAGAATTTTCTGTGATGTCCAATCATCTTTCCACAATTCAACCATGACCTCTTCTTCCTGTGGTTCTATTAAAATTGACAATTGTACTTAAACAATGTTTTTTGCCTACTGGTTCAGATTTTACTTTGCAGAACCAAGATGCTGAACATTCTTTTCTATTAGTAGTTATTAATGACTTCTGGAACTCTTCCATACAACTGTTCTCATCACTCTTTCATATCAGTGCAAATTGTTTAACACAAAATGCAGGACACTAAAGTGAACAATTCAAAATAACTGAATTTTGTTTATTCCAATTCTAAACTTTTTAACTAAGCCTGCAGGTACTGTGGTGCATATGATCGTTGGGCATAGCACTTATAATGGAGTACACAAATTTAAACAAATTATACAAGATTAGGGCCTATATTCAGGTAAATCCACTATGACAGAGAGGCCGCCGACGGTGGATAAGCAATTTCAAAAAGGCAAGTCTTAAGCAGAGAGTGAAACAAATATAGGGAGAAAGTTCCAAAATTTAGGTCCAGTAACTGAATAAGCTCATTCAACAAGAACAGGAGAACAAAGCATTTGCCAAAGATATTCTTGAAGACATGGGGACATAACACCTACCTAGTCTTAGGTGTGACCAGAGAAAGACAATCAGATGAACTGATTAAATAATGATAAGTCTAAGGAATAAGGACTGATTTTAAGTATTGTGGTTGACCATAGTTCAATGTTTTATACACTATAAGTCCCAATTTAAAACAAATTCTTTGTTGAACAAGAAGTCAAACAAGAAGTCAGTGAAGAGATTTAAGCATATGGGTTATAAGCACATATTTTGTAATATTAGCTATAGCTTTAATTAAGCAGTTCTGAACTCTTTGGAATTTCTGCACGCTTGACTTTGAGATACCAACACAAGAATCGAGTTATGCCAGTCAAGGCGACTGGAGAACAATGCATTTGCCAAAGATATTCTTGAAGACATAGGGACATAACACATATTTCTGCATGTCACGAATATACATGTATGATGACTTACAGATACCATTTACTCAGTCAGTGAGATATAAGAGTAGAATCAAAAACAGTTCCCAGTTTCAAGCATATAAGCCATTTAAACTTCTTAAGTTGCTGCGTATCGCCCAGCAGTAGAAATTCAATTTTCGATAAGTCAACAAGAATCTTACTAGCTGCCATTTAAGACTGCATCTCATCAATAGCGCTGGCCAAAAGCTGCACAAACTAGTGACAAGACAAACTGTCAAAAGAAATGTAAATGATTATAATCAGCACAGAAACGACATCCTGAAGAATGATTACTGAGCAGTCTACCTAGTGCTGTTAATGTACACCAAGGGGTGTTGTGTATAATATGAGCGGGCCTTTTCTGTTGGCCCCAGAGTTTGGAACTCCCTTTGTCAAACAATCGCTCTGCATAGTCTGTGTTGGCCTTTAGAGCTCGACTAAAACCCATCTCGTCCTGAACCACTTTCACCATAGACTGTTTAAGTAAGTAAGTAATGCATTTGTTAACATGCCATAAGTCCACTGACTGAGCAAGGAATCGTAGGCGTGGGTGGGTCACAGCGGTCAGACAACAAAAGCAAGATGGTACAAATAGGTCTTTCGCCGCTTTACGAATGTCTAATTTTTCTTTGTCTTCTTGGATTTCCTTCTCGGCTTTTGACTGGACTTACCTTGGAATTTGGCAAGCACCCCAAATTTGCTTAGAAGAGACCAGCTGCTGATACCCCGTTGTGCATTACTGTATTTGTCATAGAAGTTCTAGAATTATTTGGATCATTATTTACAACCAAATACAATTAAAACATTAACAAAACTCATTAAGCAAGCGCTAATCAGCGCGATGAGTATGTGACGAGTAAATGCCTGTGAATAAGCTGACCCCCGTGACATGGCTTTCGTTGGGCACTGTAGAAATCTCGGGGTTACAACCTCGTACAGCCTTTCAAGGGCTCACAGCAGACTTTGCAGAACCAATATTTTGAACTTTCTCTTCTACACACAGTTCTCAATGACTTCTGATGCAAACATTGCAATGTAAAAACTGCTGGCCCATACAGTGAAAGGACAAACACATCAGTTCCACATAAAAAGTTTCAGTTTCAACTCTTTGTTAAACTCATTTGACTGCTTGCAAGTTTGCTGTTTTTTGTTTTGACCTTTTACTGTTTCATGTATGCCACAACTGAGCTGCGGTGAGCATGATTTAAAATGTTTGGTGTAAACTCTGTGGCAGAATGTATGATATAAATAGTAATCATTTAGATTTTAAACATACAACACCATATCAGTAGCACCAGTCTGAGGTGCTCTACACAAGGCTTTCAGTGTCACAGGAGAGTTTTTAGAGTATAGCACAATGTGGTGCAATTTGTGTAAATTAGAGCTGTCCAAATATTTTTCTCCCAGATGATCTAATGATGAAGATTCCAAGGCATGTATCAGAATGTATGGTAAGGAGAGTAACCATTTAGATTTGATATGCATGACCTATATGCACCATCTCCCAAAGATGCTCTACAAATGGCTTTCAGTGTGATGGAGACATCTACAGAGATTAGGAGGTTGCAATGCAATTCATCTCAAGCCGATCTGTCATACATTTTTCATCAAGAGGACCAAATGGGGAAGACTCCAAGTGCCAAGTACATGTCAATGAGCCAGAAAGGGGTTATTGGCAGGTTATCCCTTGCTTCAGAGCATAATGCATAATTACCAATGGACCAGAGCTGGGAATTAGCCTAATCAAAAAATGCACAGCCCACAGAAGTAGTTTAGAGTAATGCCAGCCATGGAAGCACTCATAAGTTTGATTGTGAAAAGTAACAGATAAACACTGTATAAAGTCCCAACACTAAATAAGAGATTTTAAAGTTTCAGGGCATATAATCCCATATGGTATGGCATGTGAAGCCCATATAACAATGTTCCCATATGGGATTTACATGTCCTACCATATGGGACGATATGTCATCCTACGTAGGCTCTACCGTTGTTGGGGCAGTGACTTTGCAGCCGTCTTCCACGTGTTGTTGATCAATTGTAGGTAGGTGTTTGCAGTCTGTCAACGCTATCATCCAAATCAGAGTGAATTTTAAAACTGCTGTTGCTCGAAATGTCAATCATAGCAGGATTTCATAAACTTGACTAAAACCCAACTTTTCCTGGACTCATTTTCTCCATAGGATGTTTCTTTGTCTTCTTGGATTTCCCTCTTGGCTTTTGACAGGACTTACCCTGGAATTTGGCAAGCACCCCAAATTTGCTTTGTAAAGACCATCTGTTGGTGTCCTTTGTGCATTATTACAGTAGTGCTATAGAAGTTCTAGGATTATCTGGATCATTATTTACAGCCAAATACAATTAAAACATTAACAAAATTCAGTAAGCAAGTGCTAGTCAGCAAGAAGAGTATCTCGTACAGTTGGAGGGCTCACAGCAGACTTGTTGTTTATGTGTTGGAACACCAATTTGGTGTGCTTTGATTAAAATGAACCAATTAAAAGACACAATTACACATTGCAATTTCTTATTAAACTGGTGCTACAGCAATGTTCCTTTGTATCAACACAGCAGAGGCGGCATGGCACAATAGAAATATTATCACTCTTAACAATCACAATTCAATCATCACATCCTGCAGCAGACTAAAGCCACAACTGCCTTATAACACAAAACTGTACCTATAAGCCACATAATATTGCAGCCAGAAATATCATGGACAACACCATGGTTTCTACATGACCTGACTAGTGCAACTGACCACAAAAATACTGCATAAACTATGAAGCTTACAGAACTCCTTGGCCACAGTAATAAAGAAAACTCCTAGATATCAGTGATATAGAACTTGGTACTTGTACTCAAAAACTATTTTCAAGTTATTGTCATTGCAACCCAAGTATTAGTTCTTGAGTAATCACACAGAAGTATCCAGTAATTATATTCTTATAGCAGCATATAATTAAAATATGAGCTCATATCTGTTTTAGCCTATCTACTGAAGGTCTAAAGAAAAAAGGGTGCCATAAATCTTTCATCACATGGCTTCTGATTTCTACTGACAGGCGAGTTAACCTCTGAGAAGAGTGGGTTAAACACCAAGGGATTAGACTAAAAGAGGACTTCAAAGTTCTCTGCACATGGCCCACACACAGATGACTCTGCAATGCCTGAAAGTGAGCCCAACACCCAGCACCCACCAGCTACATAATACATAATAAATTACATTCCTTCATATCCTTCTACAGTAGTTCTTCATAAAACTCTTACGTGGACGTCTTGTGTGTTCTCCTCAATTACACGTTCTACTACCCCATATTAATGATACAAGCTCATACAATGAGTGGGCAATACACTGCAGTCCCATTTACATGCAACCCATTTACATGCGAATCTGCTTAATGCATGCTTGCGGCATGCCTCTCAATTCTACCAATTTAACACACGAGATGTGTTAACATGCTATAAAAAGGGAATTTTTGTAGAATCAATATACGAGCTTCATTGGCTAATAATCAGTATCATCATCATTATTTTAGAGTCTTTATCAGCTGTAACAACATTCTGTAATACGCGTCAATGGTTGCCGGCAACAGCTGGTTTAAACCCTGCAGGGGGCAGTATCGTTCCAAAGCAGATAAACTTAATATAGTTGCACATGTCCCTCCTAACCCACAGTTTGTCCACTTCCCAAATGGATAAAGTGATTATACTTAGAAGCAGCTGTAGCTGAGATATTACACTTGTGCCCTCGCCTGCCATAACCAGTCCAGAAAACACGCCCAGAAGCTTAGCTGCTGCCTAAGCCAAGGTTACAACAGCTGTGTACAAATAGGCTTGACAGTCCAAGACAGGGACTTCAGGCTTTTAAATAATGTCTGGAACCAGTAGATGTTAATGTAGTCAAAAATTGTCTGGTATTAAATCACAACCACTATAACAGTTAAAGTTAATAGGCAAAATAAGCTATAATGGCTTTTAGTGCCTAAATCTCTCTGTCCAACTGTCAAGTTTTTCAGAAACTGCTCAACCTTGGTGTAGATATTACTTCTTTTAGTAGCCCATTCCACTGCTCTACAATACCCTGGCTGCAGACGAATTTTCTAATGTCCAATCGCACAAAAAGCAATGTTACTGATTAGGATGAGGTGACTTCTTAACTCAGTTTCAATCAAGTTTCTCAGTTGTCTTACCTTCCCCATTTCTCTACTCTCAATTTCAAGTTAGTTTATAAACAGATCAAATTTAGTGCTCATTCCACAAATGCGACTGTGCCTGAGAAGCCCTCACAAAGTCATAAAAAATCAAAACTGGGCTTGATACTGCACTAGATTGGGCTGGAATTGCAGAATAATTAGGTGAAAACTGCATTTTATATCACAAATAGTAAAAATATAAAATTTTAAAAAGGTATGTCTCCTCATGGTTACTTCTGAGAAATCGCAAGTTAAGGTTTATTATAACTACGACCTTATCCAAGTCACTGTGCCTAGGGTCCTGAATGTTGGACAATATTATGCATCTTTGACACTGTCATCAATCAAATCCCCAAAAACAAAGTATGCCAAATATTTGAGACTTGGTCATAGACATATCTGCATAATATATGATGCACATGGCTTCAAGTTAGGGCACTAAAGGGACATGTTAAACTAAGTTTTTGTTGCAGGGCATCGTAATAAAACTGAAAATAAAATACTGAGACAGCAAAACTTATATACAGTGGAAAACACTTAACATAAAAACGTTTAACATGAAATATTAGTTGTGGACGACAACAGAAGAGATGGGGAGACATGATTCAGCAAGACCTATAGCTCCTCAGATTGAAGAAAGAAGATACTGAAGACAAAAACAAATGGAAAAGAAGGATTCGTGTGGCTGACCCCTCTCCTAGGAAGGATTAATTCTACCCAGAAGGAAGAAGAAGAAATTAGTTAATATGAAAGGATGCTTAGTCTATTCCAGCATCAACGGTTTAAAATGTAAATTTGTTCCCTTATCACAAAACTGGTAACACGATATTAATGCAACTGATAACACGATATTAACGCTTACCGGTAACACAAAAATGTTTTGTCCAGTGGTGAAAGTTTCAACACAAAACCGTGAACACAAATGTTGACTTGATTTCACCATCTGGCTTCACTCATCCAACATGAACAGTCATATTTTGTTTCGCTTTCAGACCAACTTTAGTTTTTGTTACAGTACAAAGAAATATTAGGGATCATATCATTGGACATAGTATTACAAGGTCCTAGTAAATACATAATACTCAGAAGTTTTATCAAGACAATTATCAAACGCTAAATAAATGTGAACTAGAACAAGCATACTAGCTGCTGTTTATTATAATCATAATCTTTGTTATGACTCATGTTTTGAAGCATGGCAAAGACGTCTGCATGATATTTGAACTTTATATAACTTATTTATTAATTTACTTAACTTATTTATTAACTTTGACTTTAATTTTTAAAGTAGGCCTAGCATCTTTAATTATTTCACAAGTTTATCTTTTGTTAATCTTTAAATTAATTACCACTTAGAATTAAATGAATCTGTGTAGTTTTTGTGCAGTTTGTTTGAATGCATGCATTCTATTACGGGTGTTATACTCAATAATCATTGCAATTACAACTAAAGCTTAGATTAAAAAGCTAATAACTGGAATTAAGAAAAACGTTTAACACGAAACTCAGTTAACATGAACTGTTCAATCTAGTCCTCCACATTTGACATTAAATGATTTGCACTGTGGATGTAGAGACTTATCGTTTGATAGTTAACACAACAAGGAACACAAATAGCATAGAACTCGTTTCTATGCATTCATGTCTACTTTCCTTCAGATCATGTTTGTCGCAAATTTAAAGGAGTTTTCTTTGACATGGTCACATATATGATGCAATGTACGAGCAGTGTTTTGGCTTAATTTAGAAACAAATTGTTTCTGTGCTATTTGCTTCTCATATAGTACTAACCAAACTTAAATTAAAATTTTAAATTATCTATGCTTTAGAAGTTCAGGAGTATATGCAATAAAACAGATGCACACGCAAAATGGACACAAACATGACAGCTGTGGCATTCTTGGGCTGGGAACCACAAGCAATGCTCACTGTAAAGAATTTGCAGCATGACTCAGCATTCTTGACCTGAAAAGGTTGCCGACATATTTGGACTGGGCATGCTGCAACACTGGAACATATTCATTTAGGTCAAATAAAATAACTTTTATGGCAATGATACCCGAAGCACAAGATGCAGATATGTGATTCATTAAAACCTGATTAAATCAAATGTCTGGTCAATTTTTCATTCGATGCTACAGTCAGCCTCATTCTCTATTTCATTCTGAAGTCCTTAGACTACTGCAACACTATCTTTGCGGGCGTTCTACAGTTCCAGATATCTCAGCCAAACTGTGCCATGAAATTTGTGGCCAACTTGTCTGACTTCTCAAATACATTGGGGTATAAAAATTCCTTGGTTTCTGGTAGAGAACAGAGTATCATATTTTTTGGGTGGGCCTTCACAGTGCAATAGTATGTGTGACCTGCGATATGCCAAAAACATTGAAACATTTTCTTCTTATCTTACTAATATATTTACTAATATCAAACTTTTTAAGACCATTTGTATAGGCCATCCATGATTCAGAGCATCTCAGATGCATTTAACAGGCATCATCTAAATATCCAGATACTTACTAATGTCCAGTATAACATGCATGCAAATGTGGGCCATATCAACAAGAGAACATACTGTTAGGCATCATGTAATTTGATTCACATTCTTGTTCTAAATCGAATCCTGTATGAACATATCAAAACACTAAATATGGTGCCTGCTAAGTACCTCTCCAAAGCACTGCACACATGACTATCTTACCTAAAAATGAACAGTTGGAAAATGAATGCTGAACTATATAAATGCTGAACAGTCAAATGCAACAACCCATGCAACAGTCAAATGCAACAACCCATGCAAAGGTCTGTTGGAAGATGTTAGGTGTGATAGAGGGACTGCCAGAAGAGGGCTTTAAAACATTAACACTCGTTATGATAATTGAATATAAAGTGCAAAGTGTGACAGAACTAGAGCAAGAGAGCTCTTCAAGTGTTAGAGTCAGACATAGTTGCCACTAGTAAGAGTTAGCCTGTTAATGTAGGTGTTAGAGAATGGTAATGAAGAATTGGTTAAAAGAAGTGTGTTGACAAACTGTTTAAGGTCAATAAAACTCGTCAAGCCTTCAACTCATAACTTAAATGGGGACTCGTCTGGTTCAACCCCCCACCATTTCAGTTCAATTTACATAAATGGTGGCTCGTCCCAAAACTTGTCCGTTTAGCTCGTCCAAAGTTGTCTGAAGAGATGAAGTTCGAAAGATCATCCAAAAAGTTGTCCGAGGAGTCACCTGAATGTTAGTTTGGAGTTCATCCAACTCATTCATCTGATTCGGCGTTCTGTCCAGCTCAATTCAAATGGTCAATTGCTAAGTTCAGCTTGTCCTTTTGGTCTGGCATTCGGATCAATTCGTTTGACTGGTAATATTTTCTTCTTTCTTTCTCCAACATGCCTTGCGCTCCGTCCATCTCAAAGGACTGGTTCAATTACCTCTCCTTACCTGGTTTGTCTCATTTGACCACGCATTGACGACCTGTACGAGTATTTCTGCTCGACGGACTGGCTTAGCACGTTGGAATTTGGTGGCCGTCAACACCTTGGTATGAGAGGTCTCGCGTTTTGGTGGGCCCTAAGGCCTTACATTCGCCTTTTGGTTCCTAGAACTTTTGAAGCAGGATAGTGATGTTTCGTAGTTATTGGGTTGCAGTTACAATTCTGATATGAACAAAAGCAAGCGATGGTGATGCGAGGGTGTGAATTTCTGTTCTAGTAGTTTTGGATGATGAGCTCTTGTGGCTTATTTTTGGATCAAATTTCATAGCTGTTGGATAGTTAGTCTGCGGGGTGTTTTGCGCATTGCATTGGTTAACCACTCTTATGTATCAAGTTTGTGTTGAGTTACCACATCATGTTGTGTATATTGGTGTTCTGACAGAACATTCGAGTCTTTTTGACTTTGTGTCACCAGTATCTGGTTTTGTTCTGCCTTGCATGCTGTGATAGTCCATTTCACTATTTAATGCTTGTTGCATTTGGTTTTAGCCTTAGCTAGTGTTCCAGTTATGGCTATAGACAGTTGGTTTTCGGTAGGAATGGTTTGCAGTGTACTAGCTTGGTTCAGATTGCTGGTATGGTATGGAGCTTGTTGGCAGAATTGTTTACTGGATCTTATAAAGCCTTAAATTCGCCTTTTGGTTGCCAGAACTTTTGAAGCAGGATAGTGATGTTTCATAGTTATTGGGTTGCAGTTACAATTCTGATATGAACAAAAGCAAGCGATGGTGATGCGAGGGTGTGAATTTTGTTTATTGGATCTTGGACTGTATAGATGTGTGTGATGGCATGTATTGTTGCTGAAGGATGGTAATCTTGTCTGCGAGTTGTATTATTATTATCAATAAATTTCATATGTCTTGCTGTTGAAGTTAGTTAGATTTGTGGGTTTTGGGTTATGCTAAAATTCGTTTTGCTTGAGTGATGTTAAGTCAACTTTCTGAGTCACAGTTATTAGTTTATATATAAATCCTGCATTAGTAGGTTTGCTACGAACTTGGTATGATTACATATGTAGAGTAGTGGACTCTGCTTAAATTATGTTGCTTAGTTCTGATGTTGCATACGGTTGGATAGTAGGAAGTGTGTAGTTAATATGTTCAGTCACCGAGTAGGTTCCCTCATGTTTTGGTAACGGTCATCTTTTGTTATGTACAGGGACACGTGCTAAGGGAATGTTACTTGTGTCTGATAGTGGCATGTGCTGATGCACCTGTCTGTTGGAAGGTGTGTTGGTGTGCTAGAGAGTGCCAGAAGAGGGTTTTGAAATGTTACCACTCATTATGACTATAAAAGTTTAACAGAACCAGAGAGAGAGAGAGAGAGACAGACAGACAGACAGAGAGCGAGAGAGAGAGAGAGGCAGAGAGAGAGAGAGACAGAGAGAGAGAGAGACAGACAGAGAGAGAGAGAGAGAGAGAGAGAGAGAGAGAGAGAGAGAGCTTTTACAGTTTTAGAGTGTAGAGTCAGACAGAGCTGCCACTAGTCAGAATTAATCCATTACTGTAGGTTTTAGCAAAGGATAAATGAAGACTTGGTTATGAGAAACATGTTGAAAAGCCGTTTAAAGTCAAATAATACTTGTCAAGTACATATGCCTTCAAATCATAACAATATAAAGGATGGAAGGCTGTTCCAAACAGGCAATGTGTTCAAGATGACGTGCAGAAGCACTGCACCTGAATTTCTCCATAGGCAGCATAGATCCCCAATGCACTCCAGGGCAGATACATCCAATAAGGCCCACCATAGAAGAAAATTGCACTTTATTCCTCTCTTGATGGGAAGCCAGTTGACTGCATCTCTCCTAATTACAATCCAATATATGACAGAATGACAGAATCTCAGCAGACTGACCAGTAGTCAGGTGGCACAGTGGAGGATGGAGGTCAGCAGATTCTGAACTTCAGCAGGCCTGCAAGGATGGAACTGCAGTAATCACAAGGCCCAAGTACCTGCCAAAAGGATGGTACCCGGGTCATAAATACAATACTTGATACTCAGTCAAACAAGCATGTATTAAGCAGATTGCTACATCAGTCATGGACTCACAGCTTAATAGCACACAGATGTTAGTTGCCTATGAAGCAGGGGCTCACAGGATGGAAGGTGGTGTCACACAAGCCACAGTTACCAATCAGTGAAGCATGTAGAATAACAAATTCCTTTGCTCTCTAGGAGTCTAGGAGACAGTAGAAATAGTGTGCTGTTGCAAGAATTGGTGGGCTGAAAGATGTCATGGTCTTGTTTGTAGGTCAGCTGCTTAACTACCTTTGAATTAGGCCTAAGTTCATATAACGACTGACATGCAGACCGTTCACCGAGTGTTTTATCATGCAGTGATGGGTAGTCGAGTACCCAGACCGTATTTTACCAAAATTTTGACCTATAGTAAACGTAGTGCATCAAGACGATTGAATGGACAAAGGTCACTAAATGACAAATTGCACCTCCTCGGCTCAAGGACAGTTAAGACAAGACAAGATAAGACTTTTCTGTACAGAAGCACATCCACATTGCAGAAGATGAAATGCTGATTCCAGTCACAAATTATTTTTATCTTGTGACTGTTGATTGATTCATGATTTCAAAATGAATAAGAAAGCCGATTTGATTAGACAGAAAATCAGTCAATAGCAGATCCCTGACATACAGCAATAAAGTAACATATTTTGAGCTTAGTTAGTCCTTGGATGGACTGCTTTCCACAGAATACCAGGTCCTATGGTATAACTCAACCTGACATCCAACCAGGGTTGGCAAATGGACAGGACAGCTGTCCTGTAATGCATCAATCCCATGAATACTCCTCTGAAGAATGTTTACAGTCGAAGTTCGAAAGATCATCCAAAACATTGTCCGAGGAGTTGCCGAATATTAGTTTGGAGTTCGTTCAAATCATTCGTCTGATTGGGCATACTGTCCGGCTTAATCCAAAAGGTGTAAAACAGTGTGATACTTTAACATTTAGTTTCTTCAATGAATGAACTTTGTGGGCCTTGTCAGCTCCACTGTAAATCCAGAAGGGTTCAAACACTTGGCAGAATAAATGTTAAAAGATTTCAGTCCATTAGTACCCTCTTGTGAACGCAATTATAAAATTCCCTAGCAACTATACTGTATAATATGTCAACGGTGTATAAGGCAGTGACCATCGGCCCTCATATGCCGAGACTAAGGAATTGAAGGTGCACACATTTCATATTCATACCTGGCTTTCTGGGTCGTCTTAATTGGATTCATGTAAATTTACAGATTTGTATTAAATTTACTAATACTGCACTAAAGTTCAAGCAACTAACATTCAAAACTTGCAGTAATGCATGTACATTAGTGTGGTCCATGCTTCCCTGGTAAAAAATGTTTCAGTGCTTGAATACTGAAAGGTACCGAATACGTCCAACATATAAAATAATAGATCAGGTGCAATTAATGTAAATTTGAGAGTACTTAAAGGTTGTACATGCCCTTGGAAGTTTCACTTAGTATGTCATTTTTCCATCTTTCAGTCATCTAGTTGGTGAATGGAAAGTCTAGCATAGGTGTGGCTCTCTTGCTAGGATATGTAGAATTTCCATTGACTTAAATATGCTAGATCAATTTTTCAATAATTATAATAATGAAAAATGGAACTGCGAGCCAGTAAGACAGAGTCCGAGGAGCCAACTTGAGGGATCAAAACCGAGATTGAAATTCTACCCATCACTGTAGAATTGGAGTTAGGCAGTAACAACACATCACAGCTGATGAACACAGCAACCCAGAGTTTGAGAATAAGAAAGCAACATTTGTCTAGCAAAATTCCTTTGTCACTGAGTTGGTTGCTGCTGCATTGATCAAACTAGTCACTTTCAGCAAAGCACCACATGGCTTGGCAGGTACTGCTCAGGGTATAAAAGTCTAGGTCATGAAATTCAAGACTTGTCACCGAGTTAAAGTGTCATTCGCCATGCAAGGAGATTATACTCAGAAGATTTCGCAAGCACCCTGAAACTTCTATTTTCACCAGATTCTGCATTGGTAGTTCACTGAAACGGTAAACTGTTGCCTGATATCACTAGCTGCTGGAGGTGGACTGACTTCCTGTTGTTGTTTCTGGTGGTGAAGTAGAGCTACTACTTGGTGTCCAAATATTAACTATGGCACTAAGACGGGGATCTACTCTCTGTTGTTTCTGGTATTGGAGTAGAGCAACTATTTGGTGTCCAAATATTAATTACAGTACTGGAGAAGCTCAGGCCACTGCAGCTGATCTGGCCGAGATAATCAAGTTCAAGGAGCCTGCTATTACTTCTGCAGAGGCAAACCTTCAAGTCTGTTATTTTCTCTAATTTCAGAGATGACTACAAAGTACTTCTGGAATTACTAATCATCTTTTTTGGTAGAATTCCATCATGAAGCATTCACTTCATAACTCACGAAACCCTCGTCAATGGACTCGGTGAAGCACTCACTTCTGAGGCTTGACTTGACATCAGTTAATATGTTAACATCCCACATAGCTATTTTGTTATTGCCAGCACAGAATCATCTTTCAGATTCTGGAACTGAAGGATTCATTCCTGCAGTTCTCAACAGAAAGTTTAAATGAAAACAAGCACTATCTTGCTTCACTACAAATTGCGATGGTTGTCAGTGACACGGCCAAGGACCAGCGAAGTAAATTCAGGACTACAATAAACTCTGACAAACGATGGACAGCAAAATCAGTGTTTAAGTTGTTCAGCAGCACTGTTACAAATTTCCTGAATTCAAGAATACTGTAGGCTGGACTTGATTATCACTGGCCTAGTTCGCTACATCGGTAAATGTGTATGCCAAGGAGCCTCTATGCACAAAGATTCCCATTCGTGTCCCGATCGTGGCTTATTTCAGCGATTTAAATCTCGGGCTAGTACGGTCCATGCATGGGGACCTTAAATGGCGTGGCACCCGTTCAAACAGGCAGCGGTAGTGAAGTTTCTCACCCAAAAAATTCATTGCAAAATGAGCAGGTTCGAGGCCATATGGTCACTACATAAAACCTATACATTTACATTTATTTGAATCAAAAACAGAATAACAATCTGAGCAGTCATTGCACTGAACACTGGCAATAATATGGCTTAGCTCACAACCGGAAAATTTGTCACTGACCTTGCAGATTGTTGACTACTATTTTATTACCATAATCTAATATTTGATAATTTAAGTTATTAAATTATACTAAAATACATATATTGTTGTTTGTGCATTGATTCTTGCATGTTTCTCATATGACAATATAATATCCAATACCCAGAAACCTTTGATCAGCTCTGCAACCCCTAGATATAGTTAAATTTGGCTAAAATTTTCTAAATGTTAGTTTTTTAAAACAGATGTACTCAAATGGTGAGTTTCAACTTAGAACTTGGAAAAAAATTTTGACCACCCTAGTGTACATAAGTAACCATCCAAATTTGTCTCGACATCAATTTCACTATTGCCCATATTAGAGGTGCTCCTAATTAAAGCTCATCATGAAAAATCAACCTCCAGGAAATATACAGAATAAAAATGTTTGAGCTCTTATAAGGACACATCCATACAAGAACAATGATAATAAATAATCTCAGAACTTTTATAGTGCCACTGTAATAATTTTCAAGGCATAGAGGCAATGGTCGCTGTTAAGCAAAACTGAAGTAAAAGCCAAATTCCACAGTGAGTTCAGTCAAAAACCCAATGGGGAATCCAAGATTACCCAGCAAAAGCCTATGTTCGACCCACACTGCAGTATTAAAGTCAAATAGTATAAACTTCTGCTAATCGAGTATTTTAAAGGACTACATAACCAACAGTTAAGCAAAACTCCAAACCACAATCCCTAACTATGGTTTTAACCAGTTTTTACCTATGAAGCATTAGCACAAGCTGAAACTTTTAACCCCTCTAACAGATCTGATCCTACTTAATAAGGCCCATAGCAGGGCCCTCTTCTGGGAATTCACAGAGGCCCATTCGTAAGGCACGAAAATGCCTTGCACACTTATTTCGGGGCAGGTGCTGTGGAGTGGAGGAATACAACATCACCAAGGTCATTCATCACTTAAGAATTTACATAAAATTGTACGACACATCTAAAAAGCATATGACTGGGTGCTACATAATGATTTGAATGAATGAATGAATGTTCCAGAGTTAAAAGTTCAAACTGACTAAACTTAGCCTACAACTCCTTAAATTAGCTTTCTTCTTTTTATTCTTCTTTTCTTCCAGAACAGGAAGAGACCTCTTCTGACTTTCTGTCAGCACAGCAGTTTTATAACAGCGCATGGCTTAAATTTGTTCACACATGACAAAAATACATTCTTTTGGTTCAAACTGAATGTACAAAAATTGATATTTTGCAATGTCTGTTCGGAAATTTTTTGTGCCTGCACTTATGCAGTTAGTCTTCGAGTCTCCGCTGAATTTGTATGGTTTGGGCAACACTGGGTACTCTGTTATCATCACTCATTGGCGACTATGATGCAGATACATAGTCAAGTAAATGTACATCAGTGCCCAGGTGCTACGTGTCACCTGTAGCCAAACGCATCTGGAAAACGATTGTTTCGAAAAGGTTCTTTCTATGAATTTATTAGACAACGTGGGCACCTCTGGATGTGTTGATGTTCGATTGCAAACTTTTGGAATTAAAATCTAATTGTAAAAATTAGAATTTATACAGCATCATAAGTAACATGCTACTTCTATGGTTCTTCACAATGTCAGTGCTCAGCCTGCAGCAACACCTCATGTAGTGTTCATTTGGCTTGCCATATTTCATCATCTCCTACACAATCATGACCACAGACTAAACGTGCATATGCTGTCAACTGTGGATTGGAATTTGTCAGTTGGTCTCGGTGTCTGTGCAAGACTGCAACTGTACCTGACCTTTTCCAGCTACACAAACACCATTTGTAAACAGAAAAGTGTCGGTATGTCAGAAATTTAACACCAGTTAGGCTAGCGAGAACGGCATTTAAAGGGTGCTGTAGAAATGCCCTGATACATAACAGTATAAACATACTCATTTATGATAGCAGCAGGGCAAATGTATACTTATTGTCAAAGTATTGGCCCGTTATTGCTGTATTTGTGGTCCAACCTTCAATGTCCTGTGAATGTACCAATTCACTGTCAAGGTTTGACATTGTCAAACATGAGGTAATGTTGTCAAGATGTTGGATTACTGCTGTATTTACATTTCATCTTGGAATAACTTTAATATAGTGTTTTAGTAGACTACTTTATTTGGCAAATAGTTTTAATTAAGAGACGTGATAAATCTTCACACACTGACAGCACTAGTCCTGGCGAACCTATGGTAAAATCAGTGAATGTCAATTACCATTGTATCTGAATTTGTGAAAAAAACTGTATTATTTTGCCAAATGGTAAAAGTCATGCTGGTCGTTGCCTCACACAACTCAGTTTGGAGGTCAATCATGTGCACAGTTTATTCCATAAGTATTGTACATTCTAACAGCTTTTGTGTCCGAGTCTGCATTCCCGACTAATTTTTCAATTGTACTTTGGATTTTGTGTGGTTTTGAAAGGCATTGGCACACCTATCATTGAAGAACTGTCATTTTTAATGTAACCATTTGTCAATATGTTTACCCATTCCTGTTTGCACAATGTTCTGTTTGGACAACTAGGTCACTCTGCAGTGCTGGGTGACCTAGTTATCCCACCTACCCGAACTTTCACGTTGCAGCATAGAAGCTTTTCTGTGGAAAGTTTATTGTTCTAGAATAAGTTGCCTAGCAACCTACAACATGAGCTCCTTGGCCTCTCTTTGCCTCTTTTCCATAAGCATTTGAAACCGGTCTTTTTAACATAAGTTTGCGTTGTCAGGTCAAAAGTGCCTCTGAGGAGTTTCTTTTGAAGAGGCGCTATATTAATTTGCAATTAAAATTACAAAATTTGATACCTAGTCTGTGATTTCTAGGGATAAGGAGAACTTCTTCACCCCAAAGGATCAGACTATCTTCCACTGAAGATACATTTCCCCATACAATTCACTTGTACCTGTAGATATATCACTCCCTTTGCAACCAAACACAAACTACACCCTGTTCAGCCCACAAAACATGCCAGCTGTAACCAAGAAATCACAGATTTGGCAATGCAGTGGCAACCCAGCAGTTTCAAAGTGGCACAATTGTTGATTACAAAGAAGTCTTTGATGCTTGGTAACCAATGTGCCCAGTTACTGATGGATGCCAAACGCAGATATGGCTGCAGGGATCTCTGAGCTTTGCGCTACCATCAGCCTGTCAAGCACCATCCTCAACACTTCCAATGTCAACAGTTAAGCCAGGAAAAGTGTTGGTTGGGTGTACAAGACCCCACCACCTAAAGTTGTTGCTGTGTCTTGTCTGATGTCATTTTCTCATGAATCAACCTGTCATTCTTAACGAACTCCAACATAATTTACACCGGCAAGGGCACCTACAAAAGGTTCTTAAAAAGTTCTATATTAAGGTGCAACATAAATGAGCCATTGTTTACCTTATCTTGCCATCTTGTTTAGGCATTCACCTTAACGCCAAGTCATAGTTCCTAGACATGAAGATGACCCTCTGTCTCCTTCAAGGGCACGCACACTGTATATATGCATGTTTAATGTATCAAGACAAAATATAGTGATTTTTAGTATCTCTCATTACCTTGTGTACAGGAAGTGCAGTAGCTATATAAGTTTTGCAAGTTATGTTAGACAGTTGAAAAAGCACCCTTCAGCAACTCTGTTAAGACGTGGGTTCAATCATAACATTCACATTCATGGCAGTGGAATTACACCTTCATTTCGTTTTTAGGCTCATCAGTCCACAAGGACAAACTTTCAAGGCCCTGGTCAAGCAAGGCAAGATTAGCAATAAACTTCACACTTCAGGTGGATACCCAATGATATTGCTCCATGACAGCAGCACCTATGCAAAACTACTCTAGGGTCATTACAGACTGCACAACACTCAGCAGGCTCAAACCAAACTAGAAATTGTTGGCATACAACCATGCTACCAAAAAAGACTACGCTGTGGCATCTTGTGGAACTGGACAGACTTCAAAAGGTAAAAAAGCAGCCCCTTAAGCTATACCCAAGTAGCAGCCATGGATATTTAGGCATGTCAGTGACTCCATTTTTCGTAGCCTTGGTTATGAGGGTGGGTGGCAAGTTCTGTCCCTCACCACCTGATCTTCCAACTGATAGTGTATGGTTATGGTACTCGTTATAGCTGATTAACTATGGAGCGCAGGTGGAGCTGAAAAATTAAAGGTAGCCTAGATGCTAATTTTGAAAGGCTAAACTCTTGTGACTCCACTTCTGAGCAAGTAAACACTGAATATGGAAGCACAAGCAAAAAGAAAAACTACTACACTGATACTGTGGATTCAGGAACACATAACCAGTGCAAAATTTAAGCATTTAAAAAACTAAAGTAAAAATACAACCTGGATTCGATAGATTAACTATCAGTAAACTAACATATAATTAACTTCTCAACATAATAAATTAGCAGATTATTGTAACTTACCTATTTAATGAACAGGTCTAATCAGCGAAGTATATGCTATTCACAAGTTTTGGATGAAACGATTCCCGATCAGGTTCTGGTTGATTCTCCAGCTCCTCTTTTGCTTCCACCAGAAAATGTAGGACAATTTTTCTACAGACTGTCTATAACTAGTCAAGACAGACTAGTAGTAAAAGTCTAAATCCTGAACGAAGGACAAAAAATGAACACTTCTGAAATGACAGAACGGCTGGATTCAGTAGAAGCTTTTAGTTTTGTGGACATCTTTGACTGAAAGGCTGAAATATGAAGTAGTCCTTCCAGAAGGTCATCTGCATCTTCAGATGTTAACCTAGTGGTAAAACAGTAGTTTCCCAGAATGCACACTTAATTCTTTTTTCAAGGTCTGATCTGGCAATGGAAGGGTGCCAAGTCTCCAGTGTAAGACTTGTCAAGTACTTCCAGGCTGACATCAGCACCAAATTATACTGCACCGTGACACAGGTAACCACCCACCAACATTCTGTCCAAGATTATCACACAGCCCTCATCCAACAGACTCAAACCAATAACTTGATTTGCTAGATCAATTGGCAAGCACAAAAGCAAAAGGGGCATCACCACAAGGTAAAATAGTAGAACATATAAACGATTTCCCATACTAATAACTGCAGTTGAAGACTGAACCAAAGACTCTTTTGTACTTGGCGGCCACTGTTTAAACTTTTTTAAAATTTAATGGCCATTTAGTCTTCAGTTGAATTTAGATATTTAAAGCACTTATGTGTGAAGAAAGTAAATCTGAATCTGATGCATGAAAATCTAGTCAATGAAACAATTAATGAAGATGTTTTATTATCCAAGTTGCAAAACTAAAGCATTTTATAGGCATGTTCAGGATTCAAAACATGCATTCTACGAAATGACCATTTCACAGTTCAGCTATGCTTCCAGCAGACTGCCCCTGTGTGTGAATCTACATCTTTGCCAAATGTTTTAATATTCAGGGATAATGCCTTCAATACCATCTGCATAGTTATAATTTGGGCACAAATGAACCGGATAACATTAGTTCCAACTGGACATCTCAAAGCTTCACAAAGCACCTACTGAAGGTGGGCTTACAGAATCAACACATGTTGCAACATGTGATTAAATTTCTGCCAATTCAGAGATGGTCAGGAGGGTGGCACTGGTCGAGCTGAGCTGGACCGATTCCTTATATAATTAGGCCCAACATTTTCATCCTCAAAATGTTAGTAGTTATATACTGCACAACACTGGTACTTACATATATCATTCATCCTTATCAGTGTTACTACTTTCCTATCATAATTGTTGGTAAGAAACTCTGAACAAGTAAGTAAAAATAGCAGCAATACTTTGAAGCAATTGATGCATAGTTGAAAGAAACCTACAGACAGTATAGAAACAGGAAACATTATGCACGTATAGCTATGAAGCTACCATCTTTTGAATCTAGCAGTTAGAACAAAAATAACTGAGAGATCTGAGTTACTAGTATGTTTACTGTTCTAAAATATTATTTATTGTACTACTGAATTTCTTCATCTGTCAATCATTCTTTTTTGCTTACAGGTTTAATTTCTTAAACCCACAGGTGTTCTTCCTCAACCATAAAATGATGTTTTAACTTCTTTGACATATCTTAAAAACTTTTTATTTTGTGCTGATTTGCAAAACTTCATGCAGAATGCAGTAAGTCCTCTCATCAATTAACCTAAGAAAACAGTGAAATCAACTTAAACATCATGTTTTTGAGCAAATCTCGACTGAGACTAGGTATATCTGGATATTCATGGAATCAGATTGCATTTTGTTGGCCCCACAAACTGTCCTAGCATACACACCAGAAACTCATTATAACACTGTCTCAGGGAGCCATATCATGAGCCACCATCTAACAAGGTTGTATTGTGAGTTTATGTTCTATAGATGAATTAATTTTGGGATCAATGTCCCAGACCATGTTGTTAGAGTTGCACTATAATGAAACATGTTGTAACAAGTCTCTGGTGCATATTTGGCAGTAACCACTGAATGATGCACTACAGATCATTACATTTAGATCATCGTAATGGTGCCAACAGTTTGGTTACAGTGGCATCTATATATTAAATCTATGCTAAAAACCATTAGTCCATAGCATGACATTGTGCCATCAGCGCATACCAGACAGTGCTTTATACATCCTGTGCTTATCACAAGCGCATTTAGAAATTTGTTTGTCCAGCTTGTTTATTTTATTTGTAATTTCCAGACAGATTTCAGATACTGTTTATTAGTGATCTCTAAGATGTAACTGTGCCACAACATGTTCAACCACCACATTCAGACGTGCAAATACACAAAGTATCAGCAGAATCTTCTGGAGTAAAAGAATAGAGCCAGCATTCTAGGTGTTTTACAATATTCTATAATTCTGTGTTCTCTGGGGAAAATAGTGCAAGGATTGGTTACTTCTGTTTGACTAAAACGCAAGCTTGTTGACAATAACCCAGAAATTATATTAGATTCAGCCAGCTTTGACAATTGCAGAATTTGTTTTGCAGTGATGGGCCAGAGACATGGGGTGATGACTAGTATCAATGATGAAGAGTTTCCTGTTGTTGGATTCCAAGCACCTACAAGAAATATCACCTGGCCATGACCATTTCAGACCTACTGAAGTAGAGCATGCATCTGGAATTGTTCTAAAGGATAGGGTAGTATTCCTGCCATAAACTGCATGATTCAGCTGTTGTCTGCAAGGATGTTCTTCTTCAGAGCTGTCAAACTTCTGTGGTCAGATTTCTAGCTGAAGCAATCTGATATTCTGAAGCCTGTGCGCTCGATATTCCAGATGAGGTTCAAGTACCATGCAAAACTTTCATGAGGTGGATTCAACATGTTTGTGTCTTAATATAAATTTGTAACACACAAAGTCACAAAGAAATGTGAATATGAGGCAAATCTTCACTGCCACAAATATTTTGCCTCTTCAACGGCACCACTTAACCACAAATGAAATGGACAGTCTATTAATCTAGACTTCTATAGTGCCATTATCATAATGCCCAAGGCATCAGTTGATGGTCGATTCGCTTACCAGACACGACTTGTAGGCTCTAGTTTACAATGATTCCAAGAATTTTTTTTCATGTCCAGATAAAAATATAGCTACAAAGGCATCTGAAAAACAATTGACCGATTACTTAAGCTAGCAGGAACGTACAATTTTAAAAAGTAGTTTCTTTTGATATACATATTTTATTCTTGTGGCAATGATGAAAAAACCGAGTCAAATGATCATCTCTTTCTATTTTTTTTTAAATCTTGAACATGCATTACAGCAAGAAAGGGATCCTATACTTATTCTGTAATACATTAAAAAGACAGGGCATTTATACTTCCCAAACAAGATTATTATCAGGCTTGACTTATAAGTGTTAACCATGATATCCATCTTTTCTGGATAATAAAAGCAATATTTTGTCTTGTAGGTGGTAACAAATGCTGTTTTATTTATAAACTTGATTTGTTATTTAATACTCATTTTCTGTTAGCTTCTTAGGTCAAAAACAAACAAAAAATTACCAACATGCACAGCATGTTGCCACAGTTTAAAAAGTTTACTTCTCATGATGTGACTTATCTCCTCTGTTTTGACTTCACCCATGCTGTCAACCACATCAAATACACAGCAACATCCAGTCATCACAATATTTAACCACAAATTCATACACACAGCGGCACACATTGTTACATTCTTGTGTACGTGTTTACTCCATTGCCAAATGCTCGAGTTTGTGAACTAGCACAACCAAGTGAAGTGACCAGTTCATTTTTAAATCTATATACTCAAAATCTGAGTCCAAAAAGTTGTACAGTTACAGAACCTATACTTCATTTCTTTGTGGACTTCAGAAAAGCTCTGCTTAAGTGAGTAAATATAGAAACAGTTAATAAAAAGTACAGAGATAGTGCAAACTACCATGTCATGTACATTTGTATCTGAACATCTAATATATACAGTACCTCTTAAGAACCTCTCAAAGGCACTTTTACTTAAGATAAGTTTATAACATTTTACTTGTTTCTCATGGAACAGTTAGGACTCCATATGAAGCATACCTGTTATCAGAAAATCAGGATTCAAGTCAACTAACATAGACTTCAAGAAAATCACGAATTTTAGAGTTAAAAGCTCAAAATAGAGATCATAACACAACAGCACCAGATGCTTATAATGCCAAATTGACACTAATAACATCAATAATTGGCCCATTTCAGATTGTAAAGTATGTTTATCTGGAGTTTGATAATGTTTAGTGATCTTCTGCTGCATTATGTCATTGTCACAGTTGACATTTTGTGGATTTTGATTAATAATCTTGGCAATCTTTCATTCCACATTACCAACTGGTTTCCATGGAACTAGTAACAAGAAAAGCCCAGACTATTATAGAAATAGTGTTCTGCACAATTAACAATATTATTATAAGAAGTAATCATACACTGATTATTAACTAACACAAGCTAATCCAACAAATACAAAGTATGATGAATGTTATCGATTTAATCTGTGCATTTTTTAACCAATGTTTCATCAATCCAGATAAGCATGTTTGTGAACCAGGTTCCAACAACGAAATGTACTGACTACAGATTTTTAACCCTGATTTCCAAGTAATGTTCTCCCTTATTTCTGTGTAGTTTAGTTTTACCAGGCATTTCCATCTTAAAGAAATTTCCCACATGGTAGATGGCACTGTATTTAATTATTAACTGGAGAGATTTATCATTATTATTAAGAAAATTTGTAATGCACCATGTCACACAGAAATGTGAATCTGAGGCAGTCAGTCAGTCACCAGTTAGTCAGTCACGCAATTATTTAGATGTTTGTATGTCAGTGAAAAACAGCGAGTTTTCAGACACTTCTTGGAGGAAGAAAGAGTTCGAGCATTGAGGAAACATGGGTAGTTGGTTCCATTCCTTAGGGGCAGCAGGGTGAAATGCTCGAGAGCCCATGACAGTTCTGCACTGTGGCTCATCCAAGAGACCTGTACCTGAAGATCGCAGGCTGCAGGGAGGGATGTAAGGAGAGATTAGTGACTGAAAGCAGTTTGGAGTGCTTGTGGTAAGAATTGTATTGGTCAGACAGGCAAATTTAAATCTTATCTGGAACTCAACAGGAAGCCAATGCAGATGGCTTGGAGGGTTAAGGGGTCTGTACGAGAAGATTCAAGCAGCACCATACCATCCGTAGAATTTAGGATGTGTTGAAGCCTGCTGAGTTCATGATCTTAGATACCTGCAAAACCCAGTTGGCATGATCAAGGCAGGCTATGGTTTTGTGACATATCTTTGGTAAATAAGAGCTGACCTGTTGTGATGTATTGCCCTGATATGATACAAACATATGGTATCAGTATTGCACGGAGATTAGTGCTGGGGAGTTCTTGTTATAAGTTCCATGAAAATCATCCAAGAGCCCATCTGGTAATATAAACTAAAGACTGCCACAACTTTTTACATCTTACCATAACAAAGCATCAGAATTTTATGAAATCTGACTCTGTAAACATGATACAGAGATAGGGAACAGTGAACGAAAAATGGGAACAAATGAAGAATGTTATTACAACTGAGGCAAAGCAGATAGTGGGATACAAGAGTAGACCACAACCAAAGAAACCATGGGTTACGGATGAAATGATACAGAAAATGGAGGAGAGAAGGAAAGTAAAACATCAAAGCACAGAACTGGCAAAAATGGAATACAGATGACTAAACAACGATCTGAGGAGAACCACTGAGAAAGCTAAAGAATGTTGGTGGGAAGAACAATGTGCAGCATTGGAGGATCTTCAGAAGCAGGGGAGATATGATAAGGTTTACAACAGGATACAGGAAATGACGAAGAAAGAAAGTTGGAAAGGTACAACGATAAAGGATGCAAAGGGGAATATCCCAACAGATGAAAAAGAGATAAAAGACCGATGGAAAGAATACATTGAGGAACTATATGACAAAGACAACAGACCAACAGAGAAAGAGATGGATGAAATCACCAAGGAACCTGAAGATGATGAAAAGCTGGGACCTGGATTGCTGAGGCAGGAAGTTGAAAAAGCAATAGAAGAATTGAAGTATGGAAAGTCTGAAGGCATAGATGAAATACCAACTGAGATGTTGAAAAACCTGGGAGAAAAAGCAACAGCAGAATTGGTAACAATATGCCAACAGATATATATGACTGGAAAGTGGCCAAAAGATTTCAGACAAACAGTGATGGTACCTTTACCAAAAAAGGCAAATGCAAGTGAGTACAGTGATCACAGGACAATAAGCCTCATACTGCATGCGTCGAAGATCATGCTGAAAATATTAACTCGAAGAGTGGAAAGTAAAGCAGAAGCTATACAAGTTATAGGAGAAGATCAGTTTGGATTCAGAAGAGGTTGGGAACAAGAGACGCAATTGGAGTCCTAAGAACATTGGGGGAGAGACATTTACAACATGGGAAAGATCTGTATATCTGCTTTGTGGATTATGAAAAAGGCTTTTGACAGAGTGAACTGGTGCAAACTCATGGCAATACTCAAAAAGATTGGAGTAGATTGGAAGGACAGATGGCTAATAAGAAACTTATACAGTGGTAGTGAGAGTAAAGGGAATAAACTCACAACCTGGAGGAATAGGAAGAGGAGTCAGACAAGGCTGCCCACTATCACCTTTACTGTTCAACATCTACATACAGATGCTGGTCACAGAAGGGCTGGAGAATACAGATGACAGAGTCAAGGTTGGAGGGAATCTGGTAAATGCCATAAGATTTGCAGATGATCAGTCAATTATAGCAGACACAAATGCTGGGCTACAAACATGGATGCACTGAACAAAAAAAACGGAAGAATAAGGTATGAAGATCAATAAAAAGAAAACAAAGGTGATGAGATTGAGTAAATGTGGAGGAAAATGAATAACTATTGTAGTCGATGATACGGAAATTGAACAAGTCCACCAGTTCTGTTATCTTGGAAGTATAATATCAGATGACTGCAGATGCAGTACTGAGATTAAGAGACGAATAGCAATGGGAAAAGAAGCATTCTGGAAGAGAGAAGAACTTCTGAGAGGAAAGCTGAATATGGATCTAAAGAAAAGAATGGTAATTATGTCTCATATGGAGTGTAACACTATATGGTTCTGAGAAATGGACTATTGGAAAGGCAGAAAAGGAGAAACTAGAGGCATTTGAAATGTGGATATGGAGAAGACTGGTCAAAATCAGCTGGAAGGATTATAAAACCAATGAGGAGGAGTTACACTTGGTACAAGAAGAAAGGACGCTAGTCAATACAATAAGGAGGAGACAAATGAACTGGATTGGTCACATACTGTGTGGAAATTCTCTCCTGAGGACAGTGACTGAAGGAAGAATAAAAGTAAAGAAGGCTCCAGAAGACCAATATGCTGTTGGACTGGATGATGGATAAAGAAGGAAGACGGGGCTACACAGAAGTTAAAGAAAAGGCACAGAACAGAGAAGAGTGGTGTCGTTGGACTCTTGGACCTGCCTGACGGCAGAACAGTGAAGAAGAAGAAACACGATTAGTGATTTCAAGGCCTCCTTTAGTCAGAATGAATTTGTGCTGCATCAGCTGCTAGACTTGTTGGTGGCATTTTGATGTTTGACTATGTCTTGCATTAAATGCACAATGTGCTTCATTGGCTGATTGTTTCACAGTACATCAAACTTAAGATTTCCATGTCGGTCTGATGATGCTTACTGGGAATGCGCTTACCTACTTGCGGGAGCTTTGCTGCCCAGTTCCAGATTTTGGTGGCCGCAGGAATCTTCGCTCCATGGCCGAAGTAATCACATTGTTCCCTTGGCATGCCCTTCGACAAGCCTTTTCAGTTACTGGATTATCTGCCAGGAATAGCCTGCTTCTGTATCTGCATGTCCTTTTAGGCCATGGACACTACAAATACCTTTCAGCAACATGTGAAAACTGTTCTCTTTTGCCTGGGCTGGTTCAGAACAGCCGAGTAGTACATCTGAAGGGGCACTACATCAATGCTCTTACTGGATGAATAATTGGCTAGCAAAAAAAAACGTCAAATCCTGATTTCTTCGCAAGATTTGTAAATAATTTGCAAGAATCCCATGTGACTTTGTAGTTCTTATCGTACTCGTAATTAACGCGTGACTAATGCACGAGAGTGAAATCAGCTCAATTTTCGACGTGCCATATATTTGTATTACCAGATCGATGCCTGAAACTAACATTTCCCGAATAAAACTATGCACAACATCTAACTACGTAAGAGGAAGTCAAGAGAAAAAGAAAAAATTAAGGGCAAGCCTAAAACGACTATTCAGGTCAACAGCCGCCATCTTTTATGAAAGTCGAAGATATATGAAACGCATCACAAATCAGCGCCAACCTAGAAATTCACTATAAAAATACCTATGTCAGAAGCAGTCTTCCTCAGACCAGCCTTACGCCGATCCTAAATAATGCAACAGCTAAAAATTAGTTTTTCATCGGTTTCTTAAGAACTCAAACCTATCATGCGTCCATCTTGTTCTTTCTCTAGATGGAAGTTCCACAAAACCCACGCATATATTCTTTAAAATTCTTACCAGTCTTGATTTTCAAAGCACTTTTTCAACTATTATTTACTAAACAAATATATATAAAATTATTATTTTTTATAAAAAGTGTAAGATTTTAAAACACTTTTACAACTCTAGTTTGTGCGGTAAAACTTTGAACGTCGAGAGTAAACATAAGTTAAACTTAAACTTCCGGATATGATGCATCAAGGTAATCGTAATCGTAATTCCGAGATTTATACAGCGTTCAACGAAACCAAGTCACTGGGACCAGCTTATTCACAGGCGCTCAGACAAAACAAATTTGATAGGCAAAAGGGTTCGGTTTCAAGTCAGGATCCAAAACTCCGGCAGAGAGACAGCGTGGCAGCTACGGTGGGTGGTGTTTGGGATTGGAGCAGAAAGAGAGATAAGAGGAAGGAGAGGCAGGACAGGATCTGTGAAAGAGGAACGTTTTCAGTTTTGAGTGAAAGGCCGAAACTGCAAGCGCTGGAGCATATGAGTTTGTATGATGTGTCAGATAACTGTCGCAGTTCTGGGTGGAGTTTATTCCAGAGAGATGGGGCAGCAATGGCTATGGAGCGAATACCAAATTGTAAGGATGAGGTTAGGGGGGAAAGAAGTGTTAGGGGGGAAGAGGAACGGGTTGAGCGAAGTGCTTGTATTGTAAATAATCGTAATTGTAATCTCGAGATTTCTATAGCGCCCAACGAAAGCTAAGTCGCAGCAATCAGCTTATACACAGGCGCTCAGTCGAAACAAAATCGATGGGCAAGGTGGGTTCGCTTCCAGGCAGGCAAGCAGACAGCTACGGTGGGTGGTGTATCTGCGAAACAGGAGTGTCAAGGGGTGAATTGATGGTGAGTTCGTAAGATGGATCACGTAAGTGTCGTAATTCTGGCGGGAGTTTATTTCAGAGTGGTGGGGCAGCTATGGAGCTTTTCCCAAATTTTAACGATGAGCTGACGGTAGGGCGAAGTGTTAGAGCAGAAGAGGAGCGGGTTGAACGGAGTGGTTGGAACGTGAATAACTGGCGAAGATAGGAGGGTTGGGAGGATTGAAGCGTGTTGTAGGTAAGTGACAGGACTGACTTTGTACTCTATTTGTTCAGGTACATAATATAGCGCCTTTCATGTACCTAAAATGTAAATGGAAATGTACATGTGTTTCTATAGCGACCGTATGGCCTCGTGTTAAAACGTTCACAATTTAGTTTTCTAGCAAAAAACCGCTGTGGGATAATTTTCGTTTGGACATTTTGTTGAGTCGCAAACGGTGGAACTAGCGGTGTAAATATTTTCTTAACCATTTTTATGGAGATCTCATTGATGGCAGTCTCAGAGACGTATGAATACGCTCAGATTTACTATTCTTATAAAATATTCAGGACCCATAATAGACACAGCGACTTAGGTTCACTATGACCTAGGTCTAGCCATTGTTATGGTGAAATTTAACTCCCGATTTCTCAATAGCAGCAGCGACGACAGCTTCTTTTAAAAAAATTTAAAACTTGTTTACTATTCGTGATAGAAACACGCGGTTTCCACCTAATTATTCAGCTAGTCCTTCCTAATCCAGTGCTGTATTAAACTCAGTTTTGATTTTTGCCGACTTTGTGAGGGTTTTCTCATGCATGGACACATATGCTCGTAATCCAACGCTGATGTCGGTTTCAGCAATGCTGCCGTGGTAAACGATGGGATATATAGAAGCTGAATTTTTTAAAGCAACACCTGACAAAAATTTATGTTGATTCCATTACAGAACGTCGGAATATAGATAAAGAGGCATTTTCTGCAATCTTTCCATCAGTTCTTTTAAGTCGTTTGGGTCTAAACCTAAGACTTACCTCTTTCAACTTGCTTACCAACCATAGCCAAACTTCTGGTTTCTCAGACATATAAGAATTCGACCTGGCTTCTCCATTGCATTATGATTTTTATTTCACTTGAAGAGACCATTGATTATGTCTTAGGTATTATGATTATGGTGGTATAGCAGTTATTAGACGATTAGATTTTTAATATGCTGTAGGAACAACTATGCAGCCTTTTGTAGCCTAATTCCAAACACCACCCACAGCAGCTGTCTGACTGCCTGACTCTTGGATCTTGACCTGGAACCTTTCTTGCAGATCAATTTTGTTTTGACTGAGCACCTGTGATTCAGTTGGTTCCTGCAATTTAGCTTTCTTTGGATGCAGTGGAAATCTTGAGTTTATGATCACGAATAGATGTTCGCTGGAAGAAATCGACCTGGATCATATGTACACTCATTGGCAATTGCACAATTGGGTTGTCCATTAAGGAATTCGAAAATGGCGGAGGGAAGGTCACCCAGTCGAACAAGTGCAGGGGATCGTGCCCAAAGCAGACGTCCAGTTCTAAATTTGGTACGTACTGAAAAGTCTAATCTATAAGCCGTTGTGCTCCTTTGGAGCGCAGACTCCTCAAAGGGGATGGGAAGGGTAATACCAAGGACGCACAAATGCAAACAAGAGGGAGGGGGTCCCAAGTAATTCTTTGCGGATGTCCATGGATCCCAAATGTCCTTTGCGAGCTATCAACAATCCCAAAGACAAACTAGTTAATTTAAGTTTAACTTGTCCTTATAGCCTTTTTCTTTTTCTACAGCACGATTTTATTGCCATTTAGCTCAATAGATAAGCATTCTTACATGAGCCGAGAGCAGGTCTCAGATGTTATTGCCGATGCTGTAGGCCGGTGAGCACACAGCAAAAAAATTAGACGTCACTATGTTTTAGACGGTTATTCAACAAGTTGTTTATACAAAATGTAATCAAATTTAAAACACATTCTCTTTAAATAGTCTTCTGACTCAATTTCAGAAGAGCTGACATTTTCTATAAGTGGAAGATCCAAATAAAATGGTCAGCAGACACCCCAATTTCAGAAAGTCCACCTCAGAAAAAGGTAGGGCCAAAAAGCAGCTTAAGAAAATCACCAGACATGGTATATAATGCATTATGTGGTATAATCGTCAACTCTGCACTTCTTCAGGGGCCAAAGGCTAGGCGTGGGAACCAGCTCATCCATCCTGTGCAGTTTTGTTTCCTGGATTTTGGTAGGAATGCAACCATCAATTAGTACTGTATGCATTAAAATACAATGGTGGTATCTAAGTTTTAAGAAATCATTGGGTTAGCCTTTACATTTGTCCTTTGATGGGTAGTACTGGGTTTAGTGGGCTTTTCCAGAGCTTCTGGAAAAGACCCTTGCCTGTAGTGGACTCGCCATCTAGGGTGCACTGCAAAGGGTGTAAGCCCTCATACACTTGGACTAAGACCCATGCATCACCCATGCCAGATAAACCACTCTGGGGGATTCAGGCAAACTATACATGGGGGGCCGATGTTGTACTGCACATAAGAATATGGGAAGCTGCAAACACATGAGAAGCTGCAATAATCAATGTGCAGCAAGTTGCATGGTTGACTTTTTCATAATGCAAATTCTTATTTAAAATGAAAACTACTGACTCGTTCCTGTGCACAAATCGCTGGTATAACAAATTCATGACAGTTTTTTGTCACTGTAGAAAAAATCCGACACCATTCAGAGGTGGCCTTGTCAGCAACACATGCAATATCATATTCTGCATAATGATTAATCTGGCTCTGTTTATCCTTAGTTACCCTACAACCCAGGTGTTTTGATACATCCATACTAGATATGTCAGTAGGTGTTTATGTTTTTTACATTTACCAACACTTCATTCCAAGCATTGCATCCAATACTTAGCCACCTTTCTTCAGCCATCCAGCAAAATTAAAATAACTAAGGCTTGGCAATATTGAAATATATTTTCTATTTTAATAAATATTTGGCAGTCAAAGCACTACATTACTCTATTCATGCACATAACAGTTAATCCAAAATGCAAAGCTAAATAGTTAATGTGCTTTATAAAAATGTCTCACTATTATTGATTACATATTAATTTACATTTACGAGGCATTTTACATTGCCAGCCTCAAAAACATGGGTTGTGCAAAGATGTTCTCCCTAAGCTCATGCACGCATGACGAAACCACAGTACACTAGAACAGTCTACACAAAAATAATGTTAAGAAATTTTAGTGAAACTAATTACAGAACTGTTACTGTATATAAACTTTTAACTGCAGCTTCATAGTAAGCGTAAAACAGCACAAATCAATCCAAAATTTAGAGATTACCTGTATTGTACTTGGGCATACAGCACACAGATCTGTACAGTGTAATAAAACGTTGAACACCATGAACTTTTATGTACACACAGCCTATAAAAGAGAACACTGCTGCGAACAATGAGTGGACAAAGTTGGACAGCACTTGCTACATGCCTCAACATTTTCAGACTGCTTGCTTAGAAGGCCTTTGCACTTGTACATGACAGTAGGGTAAGGTGTTATCAACAATAGTTCACAAAAGTGCAGGAGTGGGGCTTTCAACTTGAGCATAAATATGACAACAACCTTTCTTTATGGATTACATACACTGTAGTCTGACAATGAATGATGCACATACCGGGAATCAAGCCCTGGATGCAGCAGTGAAAGACTGAAGCGTTAAAAGTTAGTACCCATTTTAACCGTAGCATTTAACAGTGCACAAACTTAACTTGTACAGTAACGCTGAACAGTCGCAACAATATTTTCTGCTGGACTAGGTATTGATCGAATAAGCCGAGAACTGTGTGAGACTACACACAAATGAACGACAACAAGGAATTTCAGAATGCATATTTGTTATATCAATTTGGTGATGCCTGATGCCTGTCCAGTAAAATAAAGATTCAACTTTACTGAATTGTAGTCCTTTAAATTTCATGCACTTTTATTGCATAAAATTATGGTTATATTATATAAATCAATATATGAGATTTACAAAAGGATTCTGTGGTTCTGATTTTCAAGTCTCCCTGGCTGATATGTTGCTGTCAATGGTGCTAAAAGTCATAATCCAACGAAAGTACAACAAAATAACACCTGAATATCTAATACAGACTGTCTGAATACCACAATACCTGACATCTGACAAACTACAACACCGAACAATCCAACAACCACAGCACAGTCAATATGACAACAATAACATGCAACAATGTAACATTTACAGGACCCAACAATCTGACAACAAACAACTGCCATTCAACACAAAAACAAATGTGCCAACAGAGCAATGTAATGTACAGATGCAGGAAATCACACACACAGACACAAACAGTAAAACACAGTTACATCATGATAGGAGAGGTCAGAACTGCTTGCACATTTAGCACAATATAACATGGAACTTGTATAAATTCTGTTGCAAGCTAAATATATATGGCAAAGCACCTTCACATGAATCATACGCACACTACTTTCTTCACTAAGCCCTCTGAATGCACACTAACATTAATTACACTTGTATATGCTGTGGACAGAGCATGTAAACAAGTAATTCTAACAAATTATCATTTGTTCAACTCTGATGAGTGATTTACACAAACAACTGAAGTATTGCTGCATCATTGACAGGGCAGAGCTCAGCAGAGTTCACCACCAGAGCAAGAAAGAGTCTGCAAACAAACCAAAGTTGCCCATAGACAGAAACCAGGGCAGCTGCCAGAGGAGTTGGTGTGGGGCATAACGAACGTATATGCCTAAAAACTTGGAGGACTGATATGTTTCCTAATTGCTTTTCTCATTATGTCCCCGACTTTTGGGGCCCATTCACCTGGGCACCAGCATCCACTTTTCCCCAAACTCAAATCCTTAGCCAAGGATACTATTCAGGCCATTTCCATTATCCGTATTATCATGAAATTACAAAAAATTTTAATGCATATAAAGTCACAAAGAAATGTGAATCTAAGGCAAAGGACAATACAGGGCAGTCTTTTTCGTAATATACCCTCAAAACATCTAAGAGATTTCATAGCCGTGTGTCTCTGCATCTGCCTTCCCTTGAACCAAGGATCGTCTGTACCATTGTTATCATAAGCTCGAGATTTCTACAGTACCCAACGAAAGCCAAGGAACCAGCTTATTCACAGGCGCTCAGGCAAAACAAAATTGATAGGCAGGAAGGGTTCGGTTCCATGCCATAGATAATTTTGTTCCATCTGCTTCAGTCCGTAGTTTCTTTAGTAACTGGTCAAATGATAAGTCATTCTACGACTTGATGTTGACTATAAATATAATATAAACAAAATGCATAAGCAGATGATAAACTCAGTAGTAGCCTTGCATTTTCAAATTAAGTCTTGCAGTCTCCAATATTTAAGGATGGAAATTCCAGTAAATACGATAAATGCAGTTATGTAGCCATATATGCAAAACTTTGTTGTGTGAGCTCATAAGAAATTAGTCTAGTTCAGATGGAAGCATATGACTAAGTGATACAGCACCATCGACAAGAATGACATGAGTCAGTTTTTATATGAGGATCACAGACAGAGATCACCATCCTCCAGTAGAATGCAATCTTTAAGGCTGTTTGGAAGATACGATAGTCGGTCAACGGCGCAGTAGACGTTAACCTTCAGGCTGAACCGGATGACATGGCGGCAGAGATGACGCAATGACTTTGGCTGAGCCTGGTAGGCAAGGTAACGCTTGAAATCAACGTTGAACTTGAGTTGGAGGTGAACAATCTCATCAGGTGCAAACTGGTAGCCAGCAAGTGCAAGGGTGTTGATAAGGTCCGTGTCCTTGAGCTTTGGACCACTGCAGCTGCATGGTAGGAAGTGCAGAACGTCTCTCATCACCTGCTCTAGCACGGGATACCGATGCGCTGAGCGTGCAAATATCACGGCACTTTCTGGCGTCAGATGCAGCCCTGCTCGATACTGTGCACTCGGGTTTCCACCATCATCCCATTCTGCTCGCCAGTCCTGAACAAAAGACAACTTTAGTGTCTGAATGGCATAGCTGTCTAGAGGAAGTGGCAGATCATATTCGCGTGATTTCCCGGATGCACGTGGCCAGCGTGCCCCACGGTAAGTGCGGTTTGGTACGAGTGTGGGGATGAAAGTGGACCTCCAGAAGTTGAGGGCGTTCACCCCGTGGACAAGAAGACACTGCAGACACTGGTGGAGGTCGAACCACACGGTTACCTGGAGGAGAAGGCCGCTGAGACGGTAAGACTGTGGGCTGTCCAGATCAGCTATAAGCTGGCAGAGTTCGTGAATGATGGCACTGTCCTTCATTGTGTGCAGGATGAGACGTTGGATTCCTTGACCTTTGGCACCTGCTTTGAGTAAGATTCGAAGAACTTCAGGAATCTGGAAGACCTGGCGTTCAGCTTGTGGGTAGAGGCAGCAGTGATGGTGAAGAATGTCCTCGTCTTCAGGCAGGATTGCTGACAGCAATAAGTCGATGGGCGTTTCTTTGTCACGGTTTGCAGCATTCACTTGAGCACCGGCATCCAGCAGCAAGGGAACAAGTTCATAGCAGGCAAGTCGAACAGCGAGTGCAAGTGGCGTGTCATGCCTACGGTTGAGTGGTTCATTGATATGGGCACGGATGATTGGATCTTGCAGAATAGATTTCAACATGCCAACATCGTTTCTCACAATCGCCGACTTCAAAACTGAAGTCGATGAGTTACCCATTGTCAGCTTCTAAATTGACCACTTGCAAACCTAATAATAAACAACAAAATATATCTTAATTACAACTATCATCGACCACACATAAACTACTGTCATCATCATCACAACTTTTAAATTTAATTTTTAATTACTGATCTTGTTTTCTCACTATATTATCCTTAATTGGAGCTCTACTGTTTGTGTTTCTGTCATGCTAATCAAATCCACATGCTTAAACAGGAAAGCAGGATTTTGGAACCAATCAACTGCTTTTTTCACAATAAATTATCGCAGTGTGTACTATATAATGAAACGTAGAGCTAGACAACCAAACTGAAGGTTATTCTTAACCAGGAACCTGTGCACTAGCCCAATTTTATGCCACTACTGCATAGGACTATCAAATCAGTGCACATACTTTACCACACTGTTAAGAAAATTACGGTGAACTATCAAATGGGAAAAACTTCAGATCTTGCAAAGGGTTTAAAACTAATTGGCAAAGTACTTTCTTAATAATACACTATTATAGTTTGTACATAATACATTGTTATGCTTACAATAACATGGTAGCCAATTTGTGTAACAGGGTAGTGTTTGCCTTGTAATGTGAAGTGTGCAGGTTCGTGCCCCCCCCCAAGACAGTTAGCATGTACGAGACCATTGACTGATGCCTTTTTGCTAGGTGGTTGTGCTTAATAAATACAGAAATAATAATAACAATAAGGATAAAAATAATAAAAACGACGTTTTGTATATTCAGAGAAGGAATGTGGTGGATGTGTATCGTGGCTGGCCATTGATAACAGACTAGGTATCATTTTGATATTATAATGGCAACTAGATATTCATAGCCAGGTGTGAAGCACAGTAGACAGAGCACTCAGCTTGTAACGTGAAGAGTATGTGTACAAGCCTCCCTGCAACTGGTTCCCCCCTAGGGACCTCTACCAAGTCCTTCACTTGCAAATGCTCAGCACTGCTATCTTAGTCATTAGATAATGGCACTTAATAAGCATTTTGGATGCACTTCCCATCACCATAAATGCTTTCAAGGATGCTCAAGCTATTTAAAATCACTGATTTTAAAGCATTACACGAAACTTTAATGCTATGAAATACTAGCTCATGACTCTGGAATTTAACTACTAGTTCTCTTCCCTCTGCTAGTTCTGTGACGTCATCTGTGACGTCATCTAGGTCAGAGCTTATCCTCTGTAGTCTGTCTGTTTTTGGTCTCCTGGACCTTATGGATCGCAGTTGGTTCTGTCTGTGTTTTGGGAATGCCGTTTTGCTTACAAGAGACCAATGATTGATGCTCTGCTCACCGTGATAACATTGCTACAGAAGTTCCCAGATCAGTTTAGAACTAAAGCTGAAGATTTCATATGTTCCTCCAGTTAGCTTCCACAATTCATTGTAAAATTAAAAGTATATTACTTTAACCAAGCAATATAATAATTAAATTGCTTTATTCATCCATATAATCAATACCAACCAGCATTAAACCAAGTACACTTTCTAGTAAATTACAAATAGTGTTACTGATTTTATCAATATGAATAATTTCCTTATCATTGGCATCTGTCATCATCAATGTTGCTGCTATCCATCTCCATCTTCACTATATCATCGTTAATAGTATGAAAATTACTGTGCCAGTATTTCATTCATAATTGTTCTACTTACTATCGAGGCTTTCAGCATGAAGTGCATTGATGAAGTCACCATACTAGCATTTTGGAAGAATTTCAATCAACTGACTTCATAAGCAGCACTCACCATTTAACAATGTAATAGAATAACTGCAGAATGCAATGGAAGACAAAGCAAGAGGCTTTTGACTAATCTGGGACTTGACTGTCTTCAGCTAAATCTGGAAAACGCACTTTGCCATCTTAAAGGGTGACTTCTTACCTATGTGATAAGTTTACAACAAAAGTTGGTTCAACAGCAAACAATGCCCCCCACCACCCCCAGATTTATACATTGGCTTACACCATTCAAAATGGAATATATACCAGTATCAAAAACATTGATAACAGCCATCATCCTCATAATAATCTACATATTTTTTTTATAAAATATTGGTCAAAATGCATTAGACTGCCCTGAAATCCATGTACTTGCCCTTTCATGAATGCTAATAATTGGTACATCAAAGGATGCTGCCACAACCGCCCCTGGCAATCCCAGCTCATTGTTGTGTATTGGCTTACACTTCCAGTCGCTTCCTCTCTCAAATTTTGTAACCCCTCTCAAGTCTTTAAAACAACCTGTCTGGGCACCACGCACCAGTCTCTTGACTCTCTCATCCTCTTGTCCATTGTCCTGAAGTGTTTCATTCTTAATTAGACTTTTAAATTCGTATCCTCATTCCTGTGATCATACTGTGAATACCCAGGAAATCACAAACAGTTTACGCCTTAGCTGATGCTAAGGCTTAGCATCATGCTGGCCCTTTAGGTCTGGATTTCAACAAGGCACTGAAACTGGCCCATCAGCCTGCTCCTGCAGATTTGATCTGCACAAGTTACGAATGTGCAGCACTTGTGAATCAGCTGCTCTCCATGATACAGCTCTTGTGTGGCATTGAGGTAAATGTATGCATGGACGTATATGAACAGTTAGTTATTGCTTCTCTAAAACTTTAAAAGGTTTGACCTTTGTGTCCAGCAGTTTTTCTTAACCAAGTGATACTCAGTGATGACTAGGATTATTATCACGATGAATGTTCCCCTGGATTTTTATGATCACAATGAGTATGCTAACAACGATGATGATAAAAACACAAAACAATGTGTTCATAACCTGCTTGTACGTGGATATGAAGTGTCACTAGGTGGTACTAGAATTATTTCTGTTTAATGGTTCCCTGAGCTAGGGTTCTGAATAAAATCTTAATTTTTTTCCATCACCCCAGAGTTTGTTCACACTGAAGCAATTTCCAAAGTAACAAACACAACCTGAGTTTTAGGAAATGAACAATTCTACTTAATTTTGAGAGAAAGTGAACTGCACTTACGTGTACTTTCTCATGTAAACATTAGCAACCAAAAACATTCCACGGGTCCTCATAGTAGCATAATAACCGGCAGACCTGTAGGCTTACTGCAATAGCCAGTGACCTAGTTAGACAGACCTAGTTGGCAAAGCCGAGTAAATTTAGCTAGGCCAGTTACACGGATAAGAACGGCACAACCAGCCTCACTCACACAAACACATAGTGACAAACGGGTAGACAAAGAAAGACGGACAGAACCAACACACAAGGCCGCAGTTCAAAGCCAACTGCTCCACTGGCTCAGCACTGAGCAGGCCAGGCAAATAATCTCAACCAGAACCATGCATTATATTATATGTATGCTAAATGTATACACATACATGTATAACTAGGCTTACACATATAAATATATATAAACTAAAAGCTGGAAACTTTTAATTCAGACCTAAAACCTAATTAGTACAGTTAAGCTAACTGTAGACATATAACATGATACATATATACTGATATGTATGTTACCTGACAGTGAACCATATTTCTGAATAGCATAATGACTGTTCAAGTGCTTGCATCCAGAGCAGGAGCACATCCAATGTCAACACAGACAAACTACAGGCCTGTGCATGCTATTAGAATACATTTTAGTGAAATGACCTTTTGAAATCTATTCAAGTAAACTTTTAAAATACTGGGTCCAGATATGTTGGTTTCAGTTGAAATAAGTAAAATTTTACTTGAAATTTGTCAATTATTATTAGCCCACTTTTGCTTGTGAATGCTTCCTGGTCCAAGGTCACACCTGGATCATGCACAGAAGTGGAGAAAAAGACGTCCATGAAGCAATGCTGCAGATTAGGCAAGTCGATTTTCGAAATCTGGCCACAGCTTCCAAGCCAGATGAACGGGTTTTCTTAGGATTCAGACAGAGGCGGTTGAACGCCATCCAAGTACCAAGCACTTTCGATGTCTGGATCACCTTCTCCACTAAAAAGATAGCCTCTACCACTAGGCAATGAATATATTTCCGAGTGTCATCGACATAATATGAGTCGCAAGCCCCAAAGAAGGAAGGATGAGGTTTAAATCCGTGGTGTCGAGAGTATAGAGCAGGGGCCCTAGGATGGAACATGGGATAGTTGTCAGCTCCCTGCCTGATCATAGGCACATGCCAGATCAACAAACATGTAATCAATCAGCAAGACTAGTTAGCCTGTAATCAGCCAACCATTTAATAAAAATTTTCAACCAGCCTTTATTGGAGGCTGACTTAAACCCTACTCAAGGTGACGTCACACTGCCTACCATTGCTGTTGGTATCATTATTGTTTGAAAAGTTCTATACGATAATTAGTATGAATGATACTTAAGTTACTGTTGGCCAAGCTACTGATACATGTTAAATATGTCAAAACTAACTCTTATCCAACTCAAAATTACCAAAAATCATATGCCAAATTTCGTCTTTGTTTGCTATCATGGTCATAAAGCGAAATCGCAAAATGAAACAGATCTCTGACTTTCAGGTCTAATATCCCTGCAACTGTTCCATGTGTGTATAAATAACCAATGGAAAAATGTAGACCATTTATAGCTCTAATTACAGTAAACTTACTTATGTAGGATGAACGCTTGTTCTCAAACTTCCAACCACGTTAGTACTATTGTAATTTTGTGCCTGTGGTACACATAGAAGTTTTCTGATGGAAATTTTGCTCTTGTGGCACGCAAAAGGTTAAAGTTCTCTAGTTAGTGATGTGTTATCAGAAAGGCACAAAGGGTGCGCAAATGCAATGAAACTAGAGTAGTTATACTTCACAAGTCTAGGAGCCATATTTATAAACGAGTACCAGTAACTGACATGCTAAACATTAATAAAAACATATTTACTCCAAAATGCAGTGACTGCACAAAATTAACAGGTAATGAATGATTCGTGTGCACTCTGAACTGCTTGAGGGATCCAACAATATAGCTAGAAGGGCATTCCGTAATTGCTGATCTCACCACTCTATTTAGGAAACCTTTAAATTAATGCAACCCCACTCACTTAATAGTTTAGCAACAATTTTGCGTTGTAGCAGTGGACTGCCTGGTTCAAATTGCAAAAGCAGAACTTGTCCAATACTAAATGCAGAAGTCAACTGGAAATTTTGTAATGCCTTCCAGTTGTAATTCACCAATAATTCTTTATAATATGTTTCATTGTAATATGAGTTTTGTTGTTATGTCGTCAGATGTGTGGATCCTAGTTTATAACGTCACCTCTGTACAACGTAACCTCAATGTGGTGATGTTTAATAAAGTTCTTGATAAGGCTCCAAAAAGGCAGCATTATAAAGAACTTCAAGTGTATGTTAAAACGCCTTAATGCTGCTGAAGTACTGCGCCGTTTAGCCAGTACTAAGTTGGCTAATGTATGCATATGTAGGTTATACAAAACAGCTGTTACAATCTCCAAACAGTTATCAGTAACTTTCATCCAAGTGGATGTACAAGCCTTGTCCTGATCTTCTGGAATGTTTCTTTCCAGAAGATATGGCAATTGGTTATGAGAATTCAGAGACACTGATAGGTATAGGATGAGAAAACTGATGCAAGAAAGACTTTGCGATGTATCAGAAGAAGTATCCCTGCAATTAAAATTTTTGACAAGATTATGCTGGGATGCACATTAGTACCCAACATACAATTTTACAGTAACACAGTTACTTGTAAAGCCACTCCCAGGAAGGTAGCTGCTGGTAAATTAAGGTAACCTAAGGCAAGAAACATTCTATCATCCTATCAAGCATATGTGGTTCATGCTTAGCCCATTGTAAGCATCATCATCAGCAAGGTGAAAAGCCATTTAGTCTGCCAACGAAATAAGATACAGTAAAAAGCCATCTAATTTCCATTGCACTGGCTCTAAAGCACAAACCAGCATCTGACGGTGCAACATCAAGCTGAAAGTTGGGTCAATTTCCAGATAAGTCTACTAAGACGCAGAGGCAGTGGTGCAGAGGTCAGCTGAGAAAGGTAAATATTTAGTCGATTCAAAATGAGATCAAGGACCTGGCTTAATAAACAGTTACAGGAAAGTTCCAGTGAGTTCAACCAGAAACTGAAAAGCTAGTTGACCCAGAACAGTTAATCCATTCTCTTATTTCACTCAATTATTCCATTTCTGTCAAAAACAGCAGAGAGAAAAATGCACTACTGACGTCAAGAGTCTTTTGAAGCACAAACAGCTAAAGAATAACAGGAAAACTTTTCATATGGATAACATAGCTCTGTAGTAATTGTTCATCATGATCCATGGGCCGAGAGCCCATAGGTGTCCACTGCATGCATTGTGATTAGTAACTGTTATTTCACATGATATACTGGGAACTGAAATGCAGGCAAAAAGTGAAAATCCAACATGAGGACTGTTAGCCATCATTGTGAGGTTCTTAAAAGGCATTATACAAATTTCTAATATTACACATGAATTCCATCAGCATAAAGTAATTTACCACACAACCCCCTCAACAGCAATCTAAACAATAGGAAAACCTTTTGTAATGAATTCCATGGCTTTGAGACAACTTACCAGTTCAAAAAGACTCAGTTCTGAACCCCAAACACAGCCACAAATTCCAACACATTACCAATGTGCCATCAACATGCAAGCAGTCAAAGCACAATGCATTTGAGTACAGTGGCTTGTGAAAAAACGCCTACATCTTTCAGCCTACAGAAATGCTGTCCCCAAGTCTGAGTTTGGCTTTTAACTGTTCTCACGACACAAAGGTGACGCATACCTGTGCCGAGTGAAGCGAAACGTTTGAAGACAACTCTCCAGCAACTTATGTGAAGTCAAAAACAGAACAGGACACACTGTCTAATAACATCTACTCAGGTAAGCACTGAAAACAATATCGTCTAATAACTACAGACCTCCGGATAGATGAAATAACTCTTTTGTCCAAGGTAAGAAGCACTGGTAAAAAATATAATGAATGCAGAGCAAAGGATGGCCATAACAGTACCTTTTTTCAAGGTAAGAAGCATTACCTACAATACAACAAAAGACCTACATGCGGATATTATCGATGCACTTATAACAGTACATGTCCGTAATAAGTGCCGTAAATTTTTCAGTTACTCAATGGGACATTCTCAAGGGCCGCTAAACTGGGATAGGTTAATGAATTTATATGACTACAGGCAACTATTTATTCTAAAAATATGTTTATCACCTCTTATCCTCTGTCAAACTTAAGACACATTGACAACAGTGTAATAAAACACAAGGCTGCACAAAGCCTTTTATGGTCATATAAAAAATACACTTATCTGCAACTCAGTAAGATCCGTTAAAGTGTGTCCTGGAGGTTGTGGGATTCCTAAAGTGCAAACTAAAAATATTTTCTCCTGTTTTGTGCTACAGCACTGAAGGGAGTTGCAAAGTTACCATGAAATATGTTCAGAATGTATGTAAAAGGACCATGAAATGACAAAGGTACCTTATGGAGAAGCGACATGAAAGGCAGCCAAAAGAGACATAAATGAGACAAATCAATTTTAAACATCTTAGCACTACTGGGCCATAAAAGGCAGGTAAAGGTTTAAACTATAAAACACAAACAACCCTTTGTCAAATTTTCAAGTAACACTGGATAGCAACCAGATCAGCTTTAGAAAACAGCATAATAAAAAGTTTTTAAACCATTCTGAAAAAACTTACCAAATTCTCAGATAAGAATAACCAAATATCACATCTGACTCAGAAGGAAAAGCAAGATAAAGTAAGGTAATGTCACTGATCATCTTTTACAGTAACGAACAGTGTAGGAAACAACCAAATTTAGGCACAGAGATGTATGTTCCAAGAAAAAGTTATCTTGCGCTGTAAGAGACTCTCTTATGATATACTGGTGGTGATTGCATGGCACAATAAGACAGGAACACAGGTGGCAACATGAACCGTAAGAGATGGCATTTTCTACATACAGGATAGCAGCACCCGTAGACAACGCTGATTCATGCTTGCTAGAGTTGATCAATAGCAAGCCTCTGGGACTGCACAACAGGATAATGGTGTCACAGACTACATAAATAACTAGAAGGAGGGCCGGTGAACAGACTGTTGGTCTTTTGCACAACCAGCAGTTATGCTGACTATCCCAGATGTTGCAAGATGTTTACGGGTATCATACCGGTACAGGGCATTCACTAAAAGCAACCAGGTGTGACTGACCAAGTGTAAAAAATATGCTATCATGGAAAATGTTGATACATTCAGATGTGGTATGACAAGAAAACAGTCGGCTGAAAAGCAGGATTTTAAATAAAAATTCAAAATCACAGTAGTGCAGTGATCTCTGCATTCAACACCATGAAACTGCTCAATTCCCAGATGTGATGCAGCAAAAGTTGTTCTGATAAGGTAAGTCAATTTACTGTAGATGTTGAAAAGTTATGAAGGTCAGTTGAGAAGTAAATCAATTCAGGTACGTCAATTCCAGAGTAAAAATCATGGATCAGCTGTCAGTTATCATGACATCAGACAGTAAATGCACTAACAAGATCTACCCAGTATATTGGTACCAACATTGGCAACAAGATTTGTAATGATACAGATCTTGGCAGCACTGGTAAACTGGAAATGTGTCTGCCTTTCACCGTTCAGAGTTATTGGTGAACAAAAAATGCCGTCAAGCAGAAAGGTAACCTAGTTCAGTTACTGGTTGGCAGCCTATTGAATTTATGCAGCCTCACTTATTATTGAGTAACTTACCACTTAGTTGTATACTACCTCATTTAGATTATTTAAAAACCCATGTGCCCATATTTAAGTCTTGTAAATTGTATCTTGCTTACCATGCTTCCTTCACTTTCATTTCTTTTTACAGTTAAAAAATCCAATAAGCTGTTAGCCGATGTAAGATTGGTTAATATCTATTGTTACTCAGTGCTGCATGAGACAAACAGAACATCTTATCCTTTCCGCATCTCAGACGCACACATCTTCTATACTATTTATGACAGTTATTTTGAGAAAGATAAATTTAAAAACATAGCAAGTGAAGTGCCAAAAGTGAGAGGCTGACTTGAAGAAGAAGAAGTTCACAAGACTGTCTGTACTTTCCAGGATTAACTGAGAAGAATTTACCTGGGTCTAAACTATCAGTCCCTTCCACATCACTTTTCATTCTTTCCTGCATGTTATTTTGTTTAATTTCCTTTCTATCACATGAAGCCACATACTTCTGCCATACTTCAGCAAATTTCAACACTGCTCTACGCTCTGGACATTTATCACGAAGAAATTAGACACAATAATGGAACCAAAATATCATAACTCAAAAGTAGTAGTATTTGAACAAAGACTTCTAAAAATCTAGGGTTCCTCGGGTTTTTGCTTTATCAACTCTAAAACATTGATCTAATCAACTTTAGTACTTGCTAGTGAAATGCAGGAATTCAAAGATTTATCCAATACAGTGCTACATAAATGCCTAGATATATATAACATACACAAATACAAACATAAATACATACTTAAATATATACATACATAGGCCTACATACACAGAATGCTACTGCTAATGACAGTCTTGCAGATCTTAAAGGACATGAGTCATCATGAGCTACATAGTTTAACTACATCTTCAAAGTGTTGAAACTTGCTAGACAATTGCTATATAAACACTTCTGTTTCACAGATTTCTCTGCACCTGACGTCTAGCCAGTAGACACAGAAGCTACATCAGTCATGCCAAGGCAACTCTTGCTCGCTGTCTTAGCAGTTCTAAACTTGGATATCGTGGTTGGCATCTGCTCATTTCCAGTCTATGCCACCAGACATCCTCGGTGGGAAACGAGGATGTCGCTTGAGCGTTATCTGATTGGGGCATACTGGACTTTCAACAAAACAACTGCCGAATTTACTGACTTGCTGACACAGAAACAGGCGCCATACAAGTACAGCTGCTACTCAGCAGTCAGTTCTGATGTGTTCCTCATGACACTGCAGCTTCAACATGACCCAAATGAGTCATCCCAACAAAATAACCCATCAACTGGAGACAATAATCTGAAAATTTACATGTGTGTAAAGTTTTTTGAGCATAGCATGAGTGTTGTGCAGCTTAAACTGTCGGAACTGTCATTGCTTGCACCAACAGAAATACTTTGTGGAGGTGATCGTTCATCTTGGGATGATCAGATTTTGGTGTGGCCACGAATGGAAAGATATGAAACATGCCCAATCACTGGAGGTTTCCAATTTTCTATGACAGATCACTCTGTTGGGATCAAACTCTGTGCCAACTCATACTTGCCTCCAGCTTTTGAAAGTGAATGCATTGAGGAGGAAGGAATGAACATAGACTTTCGGAATTTTCAGTGTCGAGGGGGACTCGGCATGCAGGCAAACCAGAGACTGTTTTGTCTTGGGAGTTGGGTGGAGGGAAACTTCACATTTTCTGTGACTACCAACCAGGATGAAACTTGGCCAAAAGTATGGATGCTAAGATTTCCATTAAAGATGCAAGACCACTTTGATGTTGAAATCCTGACTGAGATAAAGGTGGTAACTATGGAAAGAGTTGAATTGTCTACCGACCACTACACCTTACATATGACCAGAACACAATTTACAACTATGTGTGAAGACGAAGCAGTACATTGTACCAACTGTAGCAACGACAACACTATTAAGTACTGCCAGAAATCCTGTGATGCTTGTCCCAGCAGTCCACCAAGCAACTTTTCAAACACCACAATTGGAAGCTGGCTTCAGGTTTCGAGCAGTGGAACACAAAACGTAAACATATCGACATCAGTCATGACTGTTGGAAAGACCTCATTTTCTCACCTTAACCTTGATATAAAAAACTGGTATAGTACAAAAGACAGAAAGGCACTGGCAATCACATTCAATAATGGATGTAGACCAAGATATTTATGCGCAGACTTTGTTCAAAAGAGTGAATCTGTACTTCAATACCGTCTTAGCCAGTATGTATCATGGCCTCACTCACTCCCAATGACTGCAGATGACATATGCAATGAAAACCTCTTTTCTGAGAGCAAAACTCAACTGCCAACTACCAGTAAGAAAGGAACCCATAAATACAAGGCCATTATCAAAAATGAGGATCTTCCACATTCCACGACTCGGTGTGGGTTTGGTCGTGGGCATTTCCACCTTACAGCTCATTTGCCATCTGGCAGAAACTGCACAACACTCATAGACTCATGCAGAAGTGAGTCAGAGACATTGTTTCAACTGGTTACATCTTCAGATTGTGATGACAGATTTAACGTTGGAATAGAGCACCACTGTTTGGCATCTTTTACAGATGACACAAATGGAGACCTGGTCGTTATTACAGAAACTGATGGTAAGAACGCAGTCTACTGTTGGGTTCTGCACAAAGAAGAGTGGGAGTCAAGGCCACGGCTTTTTCTTACATATGCTGCCGACTGTAATTCAGATGTTATCAAGTACATTCTGTATGCTAACTACACAGAGTATTTGGCATACTTTGATATCGCGGCAGGGCCTGGTCTCCTTGGCAGTTACAGTTGCATGGAAGACATCAGCTCACGATTTAACTTGTCCAAGACCACAACTCCACAGACCAGAACAATACAGGATAAACCATCAATGAGTTCTACTCTTCAGCCAACTACACCAACTCAGCAGGAACCAATTCAAGAAAATGTACAAGCCCCACATTACAACTCTCAGATAAACGTAGGGCAACCATGCATGCAAACCAATATTTTTGTTTTCTTGACAGTTATGTTCTGTGCTGTTTCAGTCATTATGTAGAAGAAAGTTTAGTGGAAACTTGAAAATCATCACTAATTCTTATCATATTTGTGCAAATGGTTTCAAGTAATACACAAGGATGCACACATTAGTATTGAACTATAGTTTTGAATATCTGCTAAAAGTAGAGATTTTTGTATAGTACTCTAATTCGTCTGTAATGAGTTTTGATACCTAGTTTTGCATGACTGCACACAGGTGTTTTATTTCTTAAATTTGAACAAGAGAAACTAGATGTAATTACAATGAAAGACTTTCATATGAATAACAGACACAGTAACTCCTTTACTGCATGACTCACTGGTCAAGTTTTTACGCGTATTTAGAAAAAACTTTTTATATGGCTTCTGAAGGAATGCCACTCAGTAATGCACTGCAGATTGTACAGATATTTGATAATATAAATCAACAGGAGTTTCAAAGATGTTTTAAATTTAGATTCTAATGAGATCAAAACGTAAATAAAAAAAATTAGGGCTTGATCTGAAGATCACTCAAAAGGATATCAATTAGCACACCGTTCCTTGTTGGATATGAGGTTACATTTTTAAACTCTTCCAGACTTGGAAGAGTTTTTTCTTCTAAATAGACATAGTAAAGGAACTTTTGACAAAACTAGTGTATAATTTTAAACAGAAGATTTGGGGCATGATGCTGACAACAACATTAATCTGTCTCATTAACTGTTATAAAACTGTCTTGACAAATATCTCTGTTAATAATTTCTGATTTCTACATATTTACAACCACATTTCTTGTGGTAATTAAAATTCTTATTTACGTAAATGTACATGAAATGCAAGCAAAATGCACCCCTTATAAAACTGTTCTCTTTCTTTAATTCTTTTGGAAGCGGAAAAGCCAAAAATAGATACCACTTCTGAATTAGGAGTGGCCCGTAAACGTAACTTGAGTTCCTAATTCCACGCCTCTGATTATCTTCCACAGAAATTTTTAAAATGTTCTAAAATCCACTGACGAAAGTTATCCCATTCATCGAAACTATATTCTGTGCTTTTTTAAGAACATGCCCATTTAAACTACCGCTATAAAACTTTGACGCGTTTTGTTCTCACAACGATCAGAAGCCTCTTATCTCGAGCCGCGACCTAAAAGGAATTAAGTATTCAAAAAACAGCACAATACCAGAAAACGTTTACGCCTCTAACTCAACACTACAGACTCGGTATTCTAAACTCAATTTTTTTCTTAAAAATACCTTTCTGTCAAATCTTCTTTATCGTCAACAGCGATCTCCCATAAAGGAACTTAGAGCGGAAGTGACCTCAATCTGACCTGACCTATTTTGACGCGAGAATGTTTACATTTTTGTGGTTTCAAGGTTTGTGGACCAAAATGTTCAGTCAGCTACAAATTAAAAGACGCTAGCAGCTTTAAAAGTTCAAGTACACCGATTGGTAGTGCGTTGGTGCTAGTGGGTGGATGGATGGATGCGTTGTAGACTAACAATGAAGGTAAAATTTTTCGTATCTACTGAAATCTTCCTATCATCGTCTTTCTATTCGTGATGTGAGAGCCTGTAGGCCGCATATGTCCACGACATTTAATCGTTTCACGGCCGTGGTGTGGTGACCCAGGCGTTGCCCAAGCAGGTTGAACCTTTTTAACGTCCCGAATTAATTGCGCGATTACCCATATTGTTTGAGCGTTCCAGATTCATTGCATCCGTGAAGGGCACAGGGTCGGTGGGACTGAGCGAATGGTTCTGGAGTGTTTTCTGGTAGAAGTTTCCGATCGATGGGCAGCTACACCCGAAAAGCTTATTCTTCAGCACATTCTGATGGGAACGCATATAGTCTCCGATGGATGGATGACGCACGCGATTATGGGTAGAATAATTTGGGGCGCTTGAGCGAAAGTAGGGGCCATATGACGGATTCGATCGGTTAAATCCACCAAAGTATAACATTATGGCCACCCCACACAGCGACAGAAAGCAGGTGGCTGTGCTTTAGCCCAGTTATCGATTAAAAAATAAGTAAGTAAGTAAAAAGTTACCTGTTGTAGTGATAGATGGATGGAAGGATAGAGAGCCTAGAACTTAGGACTTGGAATTTTCATGCATTCTGTTGTTGTGTTCAAACACAACTTCGTAGAGCTGACTCATGATGAAGTACACACAAAACATGAAGAAAGTGTGGATGCGCATCAAACACAAAATGAAGAGACAATAATTATTTGGCACAAGTCACAATTTATTTCCAACACATTTCAAGGAGTTTTTCAGGTGCAGCGAATTTTGTAGCGAAACACATTCGTAAACATTATTTTATGTATGTCACAAACTTACACTGCCTAATAATTAGAAATATAAATAGAAATATTTTGGAACAGCTCTGGTATTACTCTCTTACTTCTTTATTGTATAATTATTGGCACTTGTAACAGTTTCTCACATTGTAATCATAATCGTAATTCTGAGATTTCTACAGCGCCCAATGAAAGCCGCGCCGCGGTGACCAGCTTATTCACAGGCGCTCAATCAAAACAAAATCGATAGGCAAAAGGGTTTGGTTCCAGGTCAAGATTGTGTAGGGTGGCCACAATTATTGGTTTTTTTAAGGCTGATTTAACCAGCCGAATCCACCATTTTATCCGTTGATATTTCTTGTTCACGGCAAATAAATAATCTTATCTCAAGGTGCTTTTTCATTAAAATCAAAATGATAGAATCTGAGTTGGATTTGTTACATTTGGCCTGTTGCTTGGCCCACTTCGTAATTTCCGAGTATTTTAACTTTGCCCACATGGCAGATTACCAGTTTCTAACTTTGCTAGATCCACTTCCCACACCACCTTGCCTCTGGAAAGATCGCCCACCCAAATTCCACAAATTTGATGTTCTTCCTCCTTTTGTAGTTCATTCACTGTCATCTTCCTCATGCTTCTCTAGCCGTCATTCCTCACGCTTACCATTCAAAACTGAAAGTCTCACCTCATCTATCTGATCTAATCTGTCCAATCTGCTAAATTCCCATTTCTCTCAGCCTAAGAGCACAACGCGCTGTGACAGATCCTCTGTCTCCTTCCCTCTCTAGAATCTTGCAACCCAAACTTATTCTTCAAATGGTATCTGAGAACAGACCCTCGGACATTATTCAGTGCTCTTCAATAAGCTGGTGGCTTGTGCTTGGTTTTTAGGTAGTGCTTTAGAAATTTTCAGGATTTCAATAGAAAATTTTCAGGCAAGAAATCGATAACTCAATGCCCTAACCATTTGAACTATCTAGGCCATGTTCCATATTCGCACTGAGTTTGCCGCTAGTACACCCCAATCGAATGCCTTGTGAGGTCCAGTACCTAGTTGTTATGGAGTATGTTTGGAGTAATCCAGTGTCTAGTTTTGTGATATCCAGTGCAGACTCAGTTACACATGGTCATAGGGTGACAAAGTCACCACAATTGATTGTTAATGAACTGCAGGTTAAGAGGACCATGGTGAACTACAGTAGTTTATGATTTATTTAAGTCTTAATGTGCCTAGAAAGCTAAAATACATACACAGACTGCCTGGTGTGGAGACACTTGCCCTGTAGCCTGCTACCAGATGATTTAATCCAATTACTTTGAAAGGCCACATTGCTGTCTTATTGTGAGCAAAAGTGATTTTGATGTAGTACCAGACAGTTTATGTTTCTGGTCACATTCACATCTACTGTTTCCAGACATTATTTTAAAGCCTGAAGCCCCTTCATTGGACGGCCAAGCCTGTCAGTATACAGCTGTTGTAAAGCTCAGATTAGCATGTTAGTGCATGGAAAAGATTTGGCGTCTAGGGCCTTGCCCCAGACCCTGCATGCAGACTTGACACGCCCCAGACCCTCTCTGCCCTTGGAGTTTTGAGCAACTGCTTTGTGGCAGAAAGGGAAGGAAATGAGGAGAAGTCCCCAAATTACCTTGCTCCTAGGGGCCCCAATAACCCTTAATTTGGGCCTAGTCACTACCAAGAAAACTCATTATACATGTTAAAATCCAAGTTAAGTCCGGTTGAAAAAACAGGTAAAAAATCAAGAAAACACAGACACAGCCTGCTGAAGAAATGAGTCCAGGAAAAGATGAGGTTTTAACTGAATCTGAAGGCCGAGACAGACTCTGCAGAGTGAATGTTTGCCACAGTGGCGTTCAGAGTGTGGGGGCCAGCAACAGAAAAGGCATTCCAAACAAGAGCTGTCCTTGTCCCCAGTACAGTTAGAGTGAAATGGTCAGATAGGTCGAATATTAAAAAGTCTTGAAAGCCAGCACAGGACAAAGATAGTGAGGTTAGCTGAAATTTAGAACACACAGACAAGTAGCTCGATCTTGCAAATTATTCTCTTTTCTGTGGGTAGCCAATGCAACGATTTTAAGACTGAAGGTAGATGTTCCTACTTTGGAATTTTATTGATGGTTGTGGGGGTTTTGGACCCTTTTAAGCTTCATTAAAGCTTCAAGTTACCTTTTGAAATACCCATAAGAAGCAAATTACAATATTCAAGATGGTTGGAGACTAGGGCATTTTCCAGACAAACCAAGGCAGAAAAAGGGATGTGGTACCTAACCCTTTGGATGTCACAAAATTTATTTGATAGTGAGTGGGCTGATATTCATATTGAGTTAATATGTTCATGCTAAATAACTTTGTTGTATAATATATATATATATTAGAGACCGACCGAAATTCGGTTTCGGCGCCGAAAGTGTCCATATGGCAACTTTCGGCATAGTTTCAGTTTCAGCCGAAAGAGAAAAGCTAACTTTCGGTTTACTTTCGGTTTCGGCCGAAAGTGATCTTGGCTTTCGGTCGCCAACCGAAAGTCTATTGTTACGCTCACAGGTGGTCTGTCTGCTGATGTAGCTAATATATGTAACTAGCGGTAGTAGCGGCCTGTGTATGTTCTGTGCATTCGCTTCAGTGATCAATCTATACACAACGTTTCCACGTGTTGATGCGGAGAATCGGATAATATTTATATTGACATGTAGTAAATGAAACAAAGTATGGGCCGTTCACATGTTATATAATGCTCTGGGTTCCGGTTTTGTTATATGCGTTATATAGGGGTGGGTGGAGGATTTGTTATATGTGACCCGCCATCCCAAACCTAGGCGCTTGTCTGCAACGTTAATTTACGAGCAGTAAGCAGAAAAAGGCAAATTTTGACTATATCATGCAAAATCCGTTTTCATCAAATTTAGGCTATATTATATCTTTACAACAAAATAGATACCAAAATGAAACTTAAAATTATTTGTTTATCGATAAAATTGAGAGTTTTGATTATGACTCAGTGAAAAAGATGCGGAAATCCAAACCACTTTGACCGATTTTCACACACAAACTATGTAAGTTTATATCCGGCTGAAAGTTTTGTTAAACTTTCGGTTTTGGTTTTGGCCGAAAGTAATTTTTAACTTTTGGTCTGGTTTCGGTTTCGGCCGAAACCAGAAATTCACTTTCGGTCGGCCTCTAATATATATACATATATATATATATATATATATATATATATATATATATATATATATATATATATATATATAATAGATAATATGTTGCCTAGGTGGGTTCATTTAGGATAGAGAAGGTTGAGGAAGTGAGATCAGAAATGAGTGCCAATGCATCAGTCGGTTGAAGCTAAGTCTCATTAAGAACAAGTATAAGGAATACTCAAAGAAAATGATGTAGGGGTTGCAGCTTTATTTTAAAGGAGCAAATGTTTAATTGACCAATAATATCCAGATGAAGTCTAACTGTTCCAAGATTTATTTTGTTATCGCCAGCCAAAAGAAGTAACAGAAGGAGATACTAAGATAGCCCATGTTGTATAAAGTCAAAGACTTTATACTGCATATGCAGCTGTCTGAAAAATCTGATAATATGGCACTTATGCTAAGCTGAAAATGTTTTCTGAGCTATGCCAAAGAACAGCTTGAATTTTAAGTGGAAGGTCATTTGAGAATGGTGTTATGTACTTGATGCTGTGACTGCACTGAAACGGGGTACTGCACATCCTTTGCTCACAAACTTTGTGGTAAATCTGTCATGGTCAAGCAAATGGGTGTGTGGTAGGAACATAGAGCTTACGGAATTATGCAGGGTAATTATATAAGTAATGTTGTGATAACATTGATGATGGTTGAATATAATGTGTATTGATGATTTTTATTTATCATGATTGCTGGTTTATCTGATGTAGCATGTGGTGAAATATGATGCCAGCATCCATCAAAAGGATGAAGCCATGGAGACAAGCAAGTCGTCATGCTGTGTGTGCTGTGTTACACGAGATCAGGTCCAATTCCCCGTCTTTGTGACAGTGATGCTGTTTGCAATGTCAACGTGGACTGCAATTGTTGGAGTTTGGGTTGAAATGCCACTTTTGGTTGATGCACTTCCAGAAGGGTGGAATCTTCCATCTTACCTGACAATTATCATTCAGTGTGCCAATCTTGGCCCTGCACTTTATGCAATCGCACAAAAGGTGAAGTCAGGCACAAAGAAGAAAGACTCCATGCCATTCTCATCACCTCATTTGTTTGATCCTGAAGTATTTACAATATTCGTCATTTTAGTGATGGCCACTTTGACTATGCTGATTAAAACTTTCATGTGGATGGTAACGATCAAAGTAGCTGGATCAAACCACAGTGTACCACTGTTTTGCTTGGTTGGTTTATCAGCATTACTGAGCTGCACTTCATCAGTTGTGTTTCTGCCCTACATGGCCCGATTTAAACCAGGCTACATATCAGCTTACTACATAGGTCAAGGGTTGTGTGGTCTTTTACCAGGATTACTTGGGCTTGCTCAGGGTTTAGGCCAGGAACCAGAGTGCATTTTTTGTAATGAGACTAATTTTAATGATACAGTATTGTCAAACTGCACTGCTGGTGTGGTGGGGGTGATATATAAACCACCGCTGTTTTCAGTCAGCGTTTTTTTAGGAGTCATTACCTTACTGCTCGTAACCTCTACTATTGCCTTCTATGTGCTCAACTTCACCATGTTCTGCCATGCAGAAATGGTGAGGTTTGAAAAAACTCATATGGCATCTGAATTCACTGCAGATTTCAAAGAAAAGAATTCAGTGTCGACATCAACTGGTGCAAATGCATCACCTCTTTTGGTATCAGAGAATACAGATACTCCAGAAGGAAAGAATGCGAACGATATACATTTGTCTTCAGAACCTGAACTGATTTCCACAGAAGCCCAAGAGACTAGTACAGACTATTTCATAAAAAGACACAGTCGGCCTATTGTGCTGCTGACAATAGTTGGAATTCTGAATGCCTTAACAAATGGTCTCTTACCCGCAACTCAGTCATATACTTGTCTTCCGTATGGGAGAATCACGTACACATTATCAATTCGCCTGTCATCGGTTGCAAGTCCACTGGCATCACTCAGCACCTTATTTCTTCCAAGTGCCTCTCTAGTTTTCATGATATTGCTAATGACGGTTGCAAGTGTGATAGCCACTTTCCACCTGATTCTGGCTGGATATAGTCCAGGCCGCCTGATAGCAGATCTCCTCACTGGGCAGATAGTGCTGGTAAGTTTGTTCTTTGAGCAAATCTTTACGGTACAATATAAATCATTTAACACAAAATGCAGCCAACTAGTGTGAACAAAATTTCGTCTTAACCACTTTTCAGCTCTAGTTTTTAAAATTTTTAATATAAGCAGGTAATATAGTGTATACACAAAGATTGCTGAGTATAGCATTCATAATGGAGTACACACATTCAAACAAATACACAAGACTGCACAAATTTATTTTTATTCTGCTTATGTGGTAATTATTTTAAAAGATAATAAAAGATAAGCAAGTTTGTAAAAAAATTAAAGATATTACATTAAATTCAAAGTTAATAGAAGTTCAAATCCTACATTGATAACATTGCTATGCTTCGAAAGATTAGTCATAACAAAGAGTAAGATTATCTTAAAGCTTGCATTCGGTTGACGTCAGCCACAGTGAGTAGCAAATATATCTATGGAGTAATATAATTTACAAATGCTGCATCTTATATTCAGTTCTACACTAAAAGTGTTTCCCAAAGCAAAGGTTATCACTGATGTTATGAGCTGCCAAGATTATAAAAGGCATAGGCCAAATGTCACAGCATGTCTCAACTGCCAAAAATAAACAGGCTCAAAATTGCAACTTTAAACAAAATACACCCATTTCATATTGGATGAGAGGCGTTTGTATCATCAGTTTGTATTATCCAAAGTTTTGTATTGTTTAACAATATTTTCATGTTATCAATTTGTGATAAAGGAATTAACTTTCATTACAAACCATTTTTGCTAGAACGGACTGAACTTCCTTTTCATATTCATCATATTTCATGTTAAACGTTTTTGTGTTAAGTGTTTCCACTGTAAAAGCTTGTATTTTGCCCTTTTTCTGATATGTCCAATATTGGAATCCTGATGCATCATGTGAAATTGAATTTCACTTCTTGCACCAGGAATTGAATTTTGGACCTGGCAACAAGGCCAAGGTGTGGCCCAAAGCCGTCGCCAGTTTAGGTCTGTTTTATGTTGTTTTCTGTGTTTGAATTCTAAATCTTAGAAATAAACTAATAGTCTAGTTACACCTATTACATTATTTTACATGGTATTAGCATGTCACATGCTATTCATTGTAATTGTAATTGTAATTGTAAACGAACATTTATAAAGCGCCACTTAGGAAACAGTGGCGCTCCCGACTTGAAAAAACAAAAAGGATTTCAGGCGTTTGCGAGACTGGGTAGGAGAGAGACTAAGTAACTGAATTGCATCCAGTATACCGTTTCATATGGTATTTCCCTTCTGAAAGTCAGAAAAGCAGTATAACTGGGGATTTTATGTTAAAAAAATATTTGCTTCTGGCATTTGTTAACACATGTACCTGTTATATGCTTTACCTTTTGTTTTTTCCAGATTTTGACCTCGATTGTTATGATGTCTGTGTTTGCTTACATCCGCGTGTCTGTTGCTTCAGTCCTACGCAAAGACGGAGGTCGGAGGAGCCTGCTGTGGTGTGGTGGAATTACACAGTTTGGTTCATTCTGTGGTGCCCTAATTGCTTTCATTCTGGTGAATGTGCTGCACATGTTCCATAGTCGAAAACCTTGTACCTTTTAGCAGAGTTCCAAAACGATTTGTCTCATTTGAAATTGCACTGCAGTCTTTAACAGGATTAAAGCACAGTTGAAGGTGTAATCCTTTTTTAAGATTGTAGACTATTTGATGAAATATGGACTTGGCAACGCTTTAAATGCAAATGTAATGTTTGCAGAAATGCCAGTTTATCATATTTAGAAATTTTTGGGCTTGAAACAACATTTCCAGTGAAAGTTACTAGGTTTAGGATAATATAGTAATCAAGCCACAGGATGTTCAAATGCTTTAAAAACACCCAATTTCCTGAGCCCTAGCTATGAGATTGCTTAGAATCTAATCTGATGAAATCTGTACCACCAGTCAAATTCCGATTTATTAGAGAAACAAGAATTTGCGCTATAGTGGGTAAGCAAGTTGAAAAAGATGAGACTTAAGTTTAGACCTGAATGATATCATCAAACAACTGATGGTATGAATAGAAATCAGTTGTGAATTCCAAAGCCGTGGACCAGCAACTGAGAACAATCAAGAACCCAACACTGTCCTGGCACGAGGCACAACGATAATGAGTGTCCACTGATGGAATTAATGAATTAGTTAATTGGTAACTTCTGTCGCATTGGTATCTAATGCACAAGACATCAACCAATTGGCACAGCTGCAATCAGGTCGATATCCGGAAGGTCAGTCCACTACGACAGAAAGGCAGCCTACAGTGGACAAGCAATTTGAAAAGGTAAGCTTTAGGTTGAGCATGAAATGGCACAAGCAAATGAGAAGAATGAACAGGTAGAAAGTTCCAAAATCTAGGTCCAGCAAATGAAAAAGCGTGTTACCAATAATAGTGCTAGTCTTAGGTATAACCAGAGAAAGACAATCATATGACCTGGTTGAATAATGATAAGTCTGGGAAATGAGGACAACCAGTGTAACAAATGCAATATTGTTGGAATGTGCTGATACACAAGTGTCTTTGTTTTGAACTACAGTATTTCTAAGTTTGTGCAGTTAGTAATGCCAATAAGAAGGAGTTACAGTAGTCAAATCTACCGGAAACCAATGCGTTAGCTAGTGGAACTAAGACAGCATGAGGCAAAAGAGATCTGATTCTATGAATATTCCACATATTACATATTAGCAGAGCTCAAACTTACAGATATGTATTGGCAATACCAATGCACCAACTTGTTTGTATCACGACGCTTAATATATCAATCATAATCCCAAGATTTCTACAGCACTCAACGAAAGCCATGTCACAGGGACCAACTTATTCACAGGCGCTCAGTCAAAACAAAATCGATAGGCAAAAGGGTTCCATTCAAGGGCAAGATCCAAAAGTCATTTATAAATATAGTACCTTTTATGTACCTCTCAAAAGCACTGCTGGACTTTTAACTTCTCCCATCTGATAATAATTGCCATATACTGGTATTGAATTTAAGAAAACATAAATATTGAGACAAACATTCAACTTTATTTACAAGTGCAAGACTTGAGTACCAGTATGTTTTCTCAACTTTCCAGGCATTTTACAAAATTGTTTCTTCTCACCTTTGAACCACTGAAAAATGCCCTAAGAAATTACCATCACTTTTATGTTTATATGCCAGGTTATGTTGCAATATATTCTTGGATTTTTAGTTTGTTGAGCAAGGTATGCTGTATAGGTAGAGCTGTGAATTTATTTTGCTGTTTTGTGTCACACATCCTTTGTGCAATGAGATGACAGTATTATCTAGTATGCTTGGGTTCGAGGCTGCTTTGAAATAATATTAGCATGGGAATATTAGCTGTTAATGTGCTAATATTATCATGCTGTGCCACAATATTCAAACTGTATAAATTTCTTTAAAAGTATCAGTTGGTTGTGGCAGGCATTGCTTGGCAGTCTGTGAATTGTAGCGACATAAAGGCAAGCTTATAAAGATATTAGTTAAATCTAATATATGATTAGATCATTTCATCCTTATAATACACAAAGCATCAGTCAATCCTCACTTGGAAGTGAAACTGCAGTCCATAATCAATCCTTAATACAGATCCAGTGGATATCTGGGCAGCTAGAGACAGAGGCTTATTAAATGAGATATTAATGGATTGGTTCTGTCATTTTCGGTAATTTTTCTGGTTTTGTGAATTTGTTCGCTTAACGCATAATTTTCTTTGTACCTGAGTCATGTTATGTGTTTCAAATTTAATGTTATAAATGTGTGTTATTAATGCATGCTGTGTTGCTTGTTATTTCTTTGGCGGTGTAAAACTAAAGTGAGTAAGTAGTTTGTTGAGGTCATTGTTAATTGGAAGGAAAGACAGAAGACTACCGGAAGACCGAGAAGCATGCTGTTGAACTGGGTGATGGACAAAGAAATGGGGTTGAGCAACTGAGAAGTAATCGACAAGGCATAAATTTAAGCCCCTTTTCATCAGTTTGCGGACGTCATGCTTTGGCAATTACATTTCGTCAGTCACAGGCAGTCCGTCAATTACCAACCGTTGGTCAGTGGGTCGGTCAGTCAAGGCACAGTCCTTCAACGATGCCCTTTTAGGTTCTATGCCTTGTGCATTAACAATGGAAATGAAGAATTATTGAAAATACGAAAAAATGATCACCAGTTAAATCACAAGAAACTACTTACTTCTAACCTTAACAAATACGAAAACCATTAGTGAATTACAGTGTGCCTTAAATGGCGTAATCGTAAACTCGAAATTTCTGAAACTGTCAACGAAAACCTTTGTGAATTACAGTGTACCTTAAATGGCGTATTCGTATGCTCGAGATTTCTACAACGCCCAGCGAAGGCCAAGGCGCAGGTACCAGCTTATTCACAGGCGCTCAACCAAAACAAAATCGATAGGCAGCAAGGGTTCGGTTCCAGATGAAGATCAGTCAAGCAAGCAGGCAGTCAGACGTGCTACGGGCAGCGGTGGTGAAGGATTCTCACCCAATCAATTCATTGCAAAATGAGCAGAGTCGAGGCCATACGGTCGATATATATAAAACCGTGTACAGCGTACGTTTACATTTACTACCAGAAAATTATAAAATAGCGCTATATAAATGTCGCTGCCAGTTAAGGAAAGGATTCTGCAAATGGTTTCGTTCAATTCCTCTGCGTTGAAATTAGATTTATAAGGTAGGATTGATTATTAGCAGTTGCTGGATTAAGCAGTTTTAAACGATACATAATACCCAAATACGCTTGAAGCGTTCTATGTTCTATAATAGAAGAATGCTATTAGCAGTGAATTATTTGTACTAATAGTGAGCGATAATAAAGGTTATCAGATGAGGGGCGTATGTATTTGTGCAGTATCGCAAATGTTAACAAATTAAGACGATAGAACAGTAGCTTATGATTTCATTGCTTTGTCTGTATATTTTACTGATTTTTGCTGTTGAATCCAATGCCTGCAACTATTCAACAAGCTGTTTGTGGTGTCTACTTAATATGCTGTTATGTTTCAGTCCATTGTAAAACTGTTAAAATGTAAACGTACACGTTTCTCTGTGGCGACCGTATAGCCCCGGCCCTGCTCATTTTTCAGTGAATTCATCGGGTGAAAGACTTCACCACCGCTGCCCGTTTGAATGGGTTTTTGCGCTCTTTTAAGTTTTGCGGCTTAATTGCAATATTGCAGTAATGTTTTAAGTATGATGATCGCAAGGAACCGTTTCTCAGGGATTACCGATTTATGTAGCTCCTCTTTCAGAACCCGAGAACACAAATTGGATGAAATGGTTTTTAATTGTGTATGGAATAGAAGCAAAGAAGGACTGATGAGCTCATATCATCGGCTCATAGGCAAGCTAGTCCATATATTTGTGTTTATATATATATATATATATATATATATATATTGTAATTTTAAATTTGTATAGCGCCTGTTCAAGCAAAGACTAATCAGTGGTGCTCACTGCGCTAGACTTGATGTTAAAAGTCACTAATGATGTTAAGTGTCATTAAGAACAGAATAGTATCCTGTAAGTGAACATAGCTCAGATAACTAAAAGACAACTAGAAGAGTATATATATATATTATATATATATTATATATATATATAATTTATCGTTTATATATATATATATATATATTATGTACTGGTGTGGAATGGCTCATGCTGATCATTTGTGGTTCAAACAACCAGCTCAAGCAGACAGTTTGCAGTAAAAGTCGTTCTGTTTTAGTTCACATGAACTTCATTAAAACCTTCATCACAGACCGAACTGACGAGAGCAATCTTTAAAAGTCATCAACACAGATAGAAATCAAATTCCAAACCTGACTCAGACTCCTTTTTTATTGTTAAGCAGTGATTACTGGTACGAGTCAGTGGCTACTGTCAAGCTCCAATTCAGATGATATTATACCTGATGATAGTTCTTGACATGAGTATTCGAATGCGTCTATTCCCATCTTCGGCAAACAATCCGGCAATTTTCTACGATTTTTTGAAAGTATACAATTTCATGCATACACATAGACATCCGCCATTTGTAATTCCGGAGTTTTTATCACTAGCCAGAGGTCACATGCAGCGATGCATAGCATTTGTAGCCCAGAGTATTGATACACCAGCGGCAACATAAGGGCCAGCGCCAGAGTATTTGTGCCCTAGGTGAACCTCTCGCAATTACCGGCGGGAAGTGCGATAACTAATTAATCTTAACCTTATGTAATTAATATTAAAGTTAGCCATAATTAAAGTAATAATCTGGAAACTGCATTAGCTATGCAGCCTATGCTGTATGGTCTAACACGGTTAATGGGAATTTAAAAAGGAAATAATAAAAATTATGAGACCGTGCACATTTCTTTTGAACACTTTGTAATTCCTTGTGTACGTAATATATGGATGGGCCCCTATGGGATGTGTTACTCTGGGCTTTCTCAGTCCACTCTTGCTAGCATGTCTAGTAATAGATCTCGATGAATTCCTATATCTGTTGAGCCCTCCTGCCATACTTAAGCAACACTTGCTTCTGTTACACACTGAGTTTCATAATTTCTTCCTGTTTTTCTGTCAAATATAGATATAACTATTCCATATTACTTAATCGACCTTTGGCAGCTAGTGAATTATTTTGGTAAATATTTTTAAAATTTTAAGCAAAAAGTCAATTCTTTACGCCAGATGTAAGAGAACAATTCAGTGTAAATGTTAATTAAATTATCAACATATTTGTAGAATACAGTACATGTATTTTCACTTGTCTTCTGTATGGATTTTCTCTTTGACTGCTCCAAATTGACATTGACTTCCTCTGCGAACATCCTGCTTGTTTTCAACGATGTGATCTTCCAATGACTCCAGCTGAAATGATCATCACCAATCAAACTTGAATTCTGGAAAAGTTGGCCCTGATGTGCCGCCATAGTTTGTTGAATTTGTATCCTCAGTCTTTCGATCACATTACATTGTTGGCTGAAATTGTGCCTTAGCATCAGATTTTGTCATGGATTCTTCACTAGTCTCTTTGTGACCCAGGGATATACAAATCCCACCACACTGGTCACCAGATAATGTCGACAATCTTTTATAGTTGTCGATCGGGCTTTGAACCACCGATTTATAGACAAGTAAAAACATACAGTCTTTGATTTTTGTTAATGTAATTAAACAAACAGTTCAATCACAACGGTACTTGAATCATAACAGTTTATAAACACGTGAGTCTATCAGTGACATTTTTAACTCAAACTTTCAAGTTAGCACACAACAAGCCAACTGCTATAAGTCTTTGTGCTTTCTTCCAACAATGCAACCGTTATCACCTTTTAGTGGACCATTACAGTCTGGTTTAGACCAGCCTCCTGGTGTTGCACAATCGTGGTTTTTCCAAAAACCTACTGACAGCACAGCATGAGCCATATGGCGTCCACGTGATAAAATGCGTGTCGGTAAGAATTACAGCTGATGTCAGCTCACCTGCATGCAGGGCGTCTCTAGCCAGTCACACCACTCACCACATGTCGAATGTACAGCAACCGTAAGCATGAAGTCAGCACATGCACAAACAAATCAATAACCTGATGACTCATGGAAATTTCCTATGCAACTGTGCGCTCAAAACTTGCTGTTTATGCAGTTCAATACTACATTTGCAATAAATATTTGCAGATCTTTTTGGAAACTTTTGAATAATCGCATCAAATGTCTTCTTTTGGATTGTGGAAGTTTTGATTGTCAGTTTAATTGGGTTTTTATATGTTAGTTCATAACTTTCTCTTGCTTTTGTTTTTATCATAAAATATTTGCAGTTGCTGTTGTATTTTGCCAAATGGGACTTCTATTTCATTACATTACATTGTAGTACCGTAACTATTGTGATGATTATATATAACTGAGTGCAATCATACATGCTTTTGGCTGCAGCTTCATTAACTGACTCACTGGGTGAACTGTTGGATGTATTTTCATTTACAAAGTTTTCACACGCTTTGCTTGCCTGCTTAGTATAATTCACATCATGCGTAACTGGCTTAGTAGCCTTTTTGGTTGACCTACAGGTGTTAGCTGGTTGCTCATGTTATTCTTGCAAAGTTTTTGACCATCAGGTTATGTGTCATAATAAGGTGGTTAAATATGTTACTTGGTGTAGAAAGGTAGTTAATTATAATTCTAGATAATGAAATTGTTAGCTTTAGCACAGACATGGATGCTGCAATCTAAAAACAGCACCACAATTCTTTTTGGTTTCCATGGCTCAGTAATAAATTTTAAAATAATACACTAAGATTTGAATCCTGAATGCAGACCCAAGATAGAGGCAAGTAGGCTATGTATTAAAAACTGCCTACTAACAATTGGCCGTGATTGCCCTCATAATGAAATGAAATGTATTGGCGTGTTCTGTTCGTAGTTTAGTTGTCAAATGCTAGATTTTCCCTTATGGTGAGGTCTTGGAATTGTACTGGGTTGTGCCCCTTTGAGGCAGTTTTGCAACTAGTCTACTCATTCCCAAGTCGTAGGTCTATCACCTGCATGATTCAGGGCAATTTAATTGTTCCCCAGTTTTGAGCTTTGGGCGTTTTTCTGGGGTTGGCCCATGACTGTGGTATTGATTACCTGTAGTAACTTTAGACACGAACTTCTGTATCTTCCCCTGCAATTTGCATTCTGTTAAAATCTGAAAACTGACTTGTCTTCCCATCTGTTGACATTTTTGGACTTGGAGTGCTATGGAGTAGTTTCCATGAAGTGGTACTATATAATTGTTCAATCACATTACATGTACATTACATTATTTGGAGATATTTTTGCTAAAGCAGGAGCACAGCAGTTTGAACACATAGACAACATTAACTTGCAAGAGACAAAACACAACAGAGAACCTCATATGTCAAGTGACATACTGGAGTCAAACCCTGCGCACAGTGTGCGGACTCCATACAAAAATACCACACATTTGTGCAAAACATTTCCAATTTTCAAAGCAGTTCAGACATTTCCATTTTCATTTTTCCTTTCACCACGTCTTCGCTAATCGTTTGAGTGAACCTTGACTGTTAGAATGGCTGGCATCAGGTTGTCATCACGATGAGTTTTGAGAGCCCTGATGTGGAGGGTCGACCCGAGCCGTTCCCACGCCTCTATCACGTCATCCATACTCTGACGGCAGGAAACGATGAAGTCGGGTTGCAGGGCTGTGAGTAGTACTCTGTTCGTCATCGTTGTCTTATGAGGATAGTAGTTTTCCGTCTGCATGGATGGGTTGAGTGGATGCTTTTTCATTTCAAAGTGTTAGATATAGCTGACTGACCTTGCCTCCCAATTCTGGTATTTTTAACCCTGTAACATATGCAAACCAGTTCGTAAGACATAGTTGATACGTGATATATTAATTTATCTGCTACTGACTTGTGTTGTTGTATAACATTATTATTGGAATGTGCCCATATTATATTTGACTTAGTCTGTGTTACATAATTACAGTATGTATGATATGTAGCTCACATATTTATTTGGTGTTTATAAACTTCTGAAAGGCTCTCAAAACTCTTCAGAGGCACTGGTATTCGATATACCCAGAATATTACCCATCCATCAGCATATATTTGCCTCTGTTTAGATACATATATATGTATGGGTGTTTGTCATCATGAAGGGGTATGTATGAAGCACAAGGTAAAGTAGCACACATTTTAAAGGCCTGTTTCAACAGTCATCCACTCTCAGGGCCTGGTCCTTGGTTGAGACATGTTTTGGCTGAAATGAAACATAAAATGCAAACTGGACACTCTTTCGTTACTGCTGATGTTTCATGTGAGGTACTGTGATAACATGGGATAAACGGATAAAAGGCAACCTTATACCTATCTACCATGTAAGACCCTGTCTCTGATGGAAATGTAATACAGCCTGTTTGGAGTATATCCCATGACATATGGGTACACAATCTCATTGGTTTCATTTTGTGTTTCTGCAAAAGCCTGGTAATGGAGACTTGTCCTACTGTTTGAACTTCATTCAACTATGGATTAACTTTTTTTGTACAGAACTTCAATAAGACTAGCAAAGAATTTCTTCAAGATGTTCTTAGAAAGTGCTACATAATGTCCAATTACATACATGTATACATGTAATAGTTTAAAAATTCCGCATACTTGAACATACTTACAAGCACAGACTTGACCTGGCAGATTCCAAGTATGATTCTCATGAGTTATGGACTGCTGCTAGTCTGCTTTGTGTGATATTTCAGTCTAATACCATGCAACTGGGAGCATGTCTTAAACGTCCAGCCTAGTTGTTCGCATGCATTCCTTAGCTTTGCTTACTGCTTGGCATGTTTGCATGTGTCTTACATACAGATTTGCCTGTATTCTGTTGTGCTCTGCATATAGTTTGTTCTGTTCTTGGTTGTATGATTTTCTTATTGGCTTATTTGTTATCCATTTTTATCATGCATATTTTGCTATCATACTAGTTCTATTTCTGACGCAGTGCTGACCTTTCCTTTACAAGTGCTATGAAAATGTTAAACTTGAATTACATTGTACTGTGTACCATAAATCTTCAAGTGTAAAGTTCCACTGTGTATGCCATACCATGCATTTGTCATTTTGATTTATCTGAAAGAAATTTAATTAAACAGAGGTAAACATTAAGCTTTTGAAATTTGCATAAGTACTTTTATGTAAGAAAACTGTTGCATATGTGCATCCTAATTTCTAGACTAAATTTAATGTAGAAGTATATAATACATGAAGATTTATGGTAAATTTAATCATTATCCTATAGTATTTATGTTCAGTACATTTAACTGTTATGTTGCAGTATGCTATATAAATTTAGCCATGTTACTATTTGCTATGTGGGTTTAACCGTTTTGGTGCACTCTGTTAATTAAGGGTAACCATTGTGTTGCGATGTGCTGTTTAACTGATAGGCTGTTAAGAAACCAAGTTTAGTTTTGTCTAATCCAGTCTACATGTGTCCTATGTAATACAGTTTTAGCTGAGTTATTAACTGAATATGGGATTAGTTTGTCTAATTTTTAGCCTAAATAGTTTAATTACTTTTTATCATGTTTTGTGAATTTTTAATTGTATATATATCAAATAAAAGGTTAACTAAATTGTAGCTTGTAAAATTGGTGAATTAGATGCAGTTCAATTTATAATTTAAAGTTTTGATTGGATATGTGATTCCAAATCTCTAGTTGCAGATCACAGTAGATGGAATGGATCATATAATCCATGAGATCCTGTGTTCAGTCCATGGATTCATGTAATTCAGACGCCAGATATTACATGTTTTCTATCATGAAATAATTTTGACATGAAGGAAGTAGACTGGTTAAAATACCCAGTAAGTAAGTATGTAATGCATATGTTAACATATCATACACCCATTGACTGATGGATGTATGGCATGTTAACATATGCATTGTCTACAAGCGAAAGTAGTAATTAGCTGAATTATTACCAGATGTTAAGATTTTTTGTTTTAAGTTTTAACTGATTTGACTTGATTAACTGTTGGATCAATGAAAGTTTTGTTGTATAAAGGAATTTTTTGTTGCTTAAGTACCGTAACTTACTTAGTGTTAATGTTATTCATTTTAATTTGGACATTTGTTTTTTATTTAGCTTGTTTTATGCTATTTACGGGGTGGTCTGTAGTTTAGTGGTTAGCATACTGAGCTGTCAGTTGAGATGTTGGGGGTTCAAATCCCCATCATGGTAGAATTTTGTTTTGAGATTTGGCTCCACTTGTGTCCCATAACCCGCTCAGCTGTAATAAGTATGCTGACCATATGCTGTCAGTGGGAAGATCAAGCAGCAAGGGAGAGCCTTTGCCACTCACCCTTATATGTTGAGGCTAAGGAAAATGGAATTGCTAACACTTCTTGCCATGGCTGCTTTAGGGCTAGCTTAAGGAGCTGCTTTTCTTCTTCTTCTTCTTCTGTGAAACTTTACATTTTCTCTGTGCTGAACGGAAAGAATCATAATTATCAATAGAAAAACAGTTTTCAAAGCGTCTTGAGCATTTGGTTCTGTAGTCTTGTAGTTAATATAATTTAGGATTCCAACTGATTTTTATGTAGGAGTTTGAGTTGGGCAATTTATCAAAAGATAGAAAAAATATACTGATACAAAGTGTTTATGGAAAAAATATTAGATATATATATATATAATTTATAATATAGAAATATACAGGTATTGTCATTATTTTGTTACCTGTACCAGATGATACAGATAATTGGGTTATCATAAAACTAAGTACATGTGAATTGATTGAGCTAAACAAATTATTTGCTTGCCATTCCTTGTACTTCTGAGCTGGTGTTGTTGGGCTGTAATAAACTTACATTCCATTTACATTGTATGTTATCAACAAATTATCTCTTTGAGCATTCTATCCACATTATACCTGGTGGTCGCAGGCATTACTTTAAAGAGTAGTACTTTCAGTTTGTGAAGCTAAGTGCATTGTATGGTTGAGGCAAAAAACTGAGTCCAAAGGGAATTAAAGGGGAGTTGTGAATTGATGAGGTAACAGCTTGCTTGGCATTTTCCTTTCCCAGCACAAGAGGACAACCAGGTCCGAAGACGGGACGTCACCCGTCGGAAAGAAGGAGCCAGACGAGATCGCAAGGATAAGGGATACGTCATGTTTGAACAGGAAGATTCCGACGATGAACTTGTAAAGGGCAGTGAAAACAAGTAAATGAAACTTGATCCTACTTGCTCAGTGTTCATGGGACCTTGTAGATAACAGAGATAAAGTTAGGCATGGTATGATAGAGTATGGTACGGTGTGGTATGGGGTTATTCATTTCCTCCAGGTGCTGACTTTGTGATAGCAGCCCAGAACTGGACATCTATGCACCAATCTACAATAACGACTCATGAAATTCATTTGACACACATGGATTTGGATCCAGGGCACAGATGTTAAGGATTCTGATCTAATCTAATGACTTATTTAGCACTGTTATCATTATGCACAAGACATCAATCGATGACTGATTCAAAAGAAACCATAGTTTCACGTGAAGTGCTGCTGAATGAAGCCCTGCTATGTTTGAAAACTGTGACCACATACAGCTGTCACGAGACAGATGATTCAGCTTTGGCTGAAGCTGTGTCAGACTGTTTTGGAGATTTTGAAATATGGCACTTGAGCCCAATTTATTCATTGGTGTTTTAGTTTTATTATGTATTCCAATGTATTTATTTGTTTAATCTTATGTATTTAATTGTATTTCATTGATTCATATTTTATTATTCATTGTTTTTTTTTTGATTTGGAAGAAGCCCAAGGAAAGTGAAGAAGCACACAAAGCCAACCTTCAAGTTTACCAAGAAAGAGAAGCCTAATAAAGCCAAAGAAAAAGAAAAAGAAAAAGCAAGATTTGAATATTTCTTATTCTGTGATTGAATTTCTGCAAGCTGTGACAAGATACTGCAAGTTATTTACTTAAAACCTTACAATTTTTCAATAAATGATCATCATACAATTAATATAAATAAATTATTATTCCAAGTACAGCAGGTATTACCCTGCACTTTATAAGATGAAGAGTATAAAGGATTGTAGTGGATGATTTGGGAAACCATCTAAAAGACGCCTTTCACGTTAGTTGTTGTCTTTGTTGTGCTGTACTATTTCCTGATGTCTTTTGATCGAATGGCCTTTGTGTTGTTTGTGTATCAGCCGAAAAATCTTTCTAGTTTTGAGGACTTGCGTAGTGCAGAATAAATGCAACTTGAGTTTACCTTGCTCTACTTTGTCTTGCTTTAGTTTACCTTAAATTTAATGCGGTTGATTTCATTAAACTGTACAGGAAAAAGACAAAGACGAGAAGAAGGAGAAAAAGGAGAAGGACAAAGCTGAGAAGGAAAAGGAGAAGCAGGAGAAGGACAAAGAAAAGAAGGAGAAGGTGGAAAAGGAGCAGAAGAAGACTGAGGAGGAGATTAAACCTAAATGGAGAAAGAAAATCTTAGCTCCTGCAAAGCAGAATGAACAGGGTCTGACTGTTTGTAAGTCAGCTATGATTTTATTTGTACAATATTTATTGTTTGCATTTGCACCCTGCTAGTCAATGTGCAAGAAATGGATTGGCCACATAATGAGAGGGGACTCACTTGTAAGAACTATTATCGAGGGAAGAATGGAGGGACGAAAAACAAGAGAAGACCTAGACAGATGGTGCTGGATTGGATGATCACGGATGGATACAGCGGACTGAAAAGAGATGCTCAGCACCGTGAAGAATGGCGCCATTGGACATATGAACTTGCCTAAAGGGCAGAGAACCACAAGAAGAAGTCAATGTGCAACATCAAAACTTCCAGGTATACGAGGGCATGTGCTTGGTGTAGACTATTCTCTGAAAATAAGGTTTTCTATGGCATAATAAACCACTTGTAAGAACGATATGGGTTTTGCACAACACAGTCTTTTAAGCAGGTGAGTCATATACGTCTGTTGATTAATGTGCTGAGCTGCTATTCCAGAAGTCATGATTCTATTCTTCAGTGTAAAATTATTTCGTGCTTTCTATTCCGTTAGCTAGTTAAGTCTGCTAAAAAAATTAGCACTTCAGGTATACTTCTAATAGGCAATAAGACAATGAGGACAAAGCATATGCAGAGGCAGAGGACATGATAGCTTGGTTCATAGATGGACCTGTATCAGTGCATTTATAGAGCATCTTTTGAGAGCCTGTCGTTGCATAAATGAGTGATCTAAACAGGTGTGACTTAAGGTAAACCGAGAATGCATGTTGAGTCAGATCACCTGAAATAGCATGCATATTCAGTGGAAGGTTGTTCCAGTAGGAAGGTCTGATGCATGAGAAAGCCTGATGCACTCGAATTGACAGACATAAATGAGGCCCCTACAAATCCCCTGAGTAACAGAGCATAGTTATCACTGACCCAGTTGACTCAGTACTGGAACACTTGTTGCTCTGATTTATGCCGGGGCAGTGGTGACCATTAGTACTAGTACTAGTACTACTTATTTTGATTGTGAACCATCATCATCTGTTCTTGCCTGGATATACTAATTTGAGAGTAAATTGTGAATTTTTGTCATTTAATATTTAAAAATGTTTTTCGGCATTTGTCTAGTCTGTTTGTGGAATCGCCATACATACACATTATCTAATATTTTCTTTAAAATTTCCATTTTAAAATATTACATTTTAATGTAATGTGACAAAAGTAACATAATGAAACCAAGCATTGGATTGCACAACTTGACTGATTTCTGCCAAAGAGCATATAATTGTGCTTATGTTAATTAATGTTAATGGCTCGAGGTGCCCAACTTGGTTGGACGTGCCTTCTGGGGGCATGATAGCTATTTTGACATGGAGGGACAGATGGGTAGCAGTAGATGCAAATGACCACTTCCTCATTGCTGTGCCATCTGTCTGTCCTCCAGGCTTCAACTTGCCTCAACGACTCTGGTAAACACAAACTTGCCTCAGCGACTCTGGTAAACACAACCGATTTCAGATGGGCCAGGGCTGGTGTACATAGAATCTCATCAAACGGGGTCAGGCTACTGATCCTTCATGCAGCTGTGGTGCAGTGCATATGATGGCGCACATTGTTAGTGTATGTCCCCAAACACACTTCTTTGGAGGACTGTTGGCTCTTCATCTCACTGATGCTGACTCTTGGAACTGGCTGGGCACAAACTCCATACCCTAGAAGAAGATAATGGCTTGAATGGACTAAATACAATTACCACAGGCATTTCAAGTGAACTAAAGATCTGTTTATCATACACCTGAGTATCCTAAGAATATAGGATGCATTACATTTCATCATAAAGCTATGGTTCGTGTTGTCTTTTAGCTGTTACTGAAGACAGCGATGTTAAGCCTATCTTTGGTGTCAGTCTGGCTGTAGCTGTTGAACGTAGCCCATGTCATGATGGCATACAGCTCCCAGTTGTTGTCAGACAGTGCATCGACTACATTGAAGAATTTGGTAATTCATTTATATGTTTTCTTATGATTCTGTGGTGATAGTGTTCAGGGCATCTGTTGATGGTACAAACCTCTACTGTGAGTTGAGGATTTAACTCCTCAAGGTTGATATATGTCTGGGGCTGAAATCTGCGCCTACGTCAGTGTGCTCTGCTGTGTTTCAGTATGTTTGTGTGTGCTCATGCATGTGTGTGCATGTGAGCATGTGGACACTGGTGTGCGTTTATGTGTATGTGTGTGTGTGTGTGTGTGTGTGTGTGTGTGTGTGTTGGAAGAACTGAAACCGTTAACTTAAGTGGTAAACCTTTAAACTTGAACAAATAAGCAATTTCTGACAGGATTGCAGCTGCCAGATAAATTGTGCAGAAAACAATATAAATTTGGCTGGCAAGGTTTCATTTGATCTACTAAATAGTTGTGTGGTTACTGTTAGGAGTTGTGCATGCTACGGTTTGTTGACTTCATCCTTGGATGTTGCAAGCTCCTTGTGGGTTTGTGTTCTTAAAAACGGAATTTAGACTGCTGAAAGGAAGTCTTGAAGATAGGTTAGATTGACATCATGAAGCAAGGAGCAGGTCTTGGTCAGTCTATAGTGAATCTGGTTTTTCGGACTTATCGGAATTTGACGTGGCTTCTTCAGTGGATGATGATTTTTATTATGATTCCACTTGAAGCAAGCACAGATTGGTTATGGTAACACTGCTATAGAACCATACGATTACATCAGATTAGATTATGAAAAATTAAGAAATGAACTAACAGCCTTAATTTTGTTGTTGGTGAACTTGAATGCAGGACTTTCTTGTGAGGGCATTTATCGCATGTCTGGGGTGAAGTCAAAGGTACAGTCACTCAAGGATGCATACAACAGAGGACTCGACATCTATCTTCAGGAGCATGAACCAAATGTTGTTGCCAGTCTACTCAAACAGTTCCTTCGTCAACTTCCAGAGCCGCTCCTAACTGCCAAACTTATGCCAAAGTTTGAACAGGCTTCTGGTACGTTTCTGTACTGGTCACTTTATATTTTGATGTTCTTCTGATCCTGAACTTTGGTTTGCAATGGCCTTCGGTTAAAGAAGTTTTTAGATTAGGTTATGCTAAGCTAATATTTCCATTAACAAAAGTAAGGGAGAAATTGAAGTTAAAATTAGTGAGTAAGTAATTGCTAATCTTTGCAGATATTGAGCTTCTCAAGTGTGTTCTTAGTACAAAAACTATTTAATATTATTATTATGCAGCTTTATTTACTAACTTTTCCCTGTGCAGAGCAACTGCGTAATGGTTCGGCAGTGTCCCTTCTGGTCAGTAAATTCTGTTAATCCCTGTTAGCTACGGGCCATGAAAGCAACTGCCGAAAATGTCCCAGATAGCGTGTCATGCCATTTTCAGTCACCTACAGGAAGTCCAAGTTCACCACATGCCTCTTCTAAACTACCTTTTTTGTTCTCACATTATTCGCAAGATAGCACCTTCATCATCATCACGTATGTATAGCCGGACCAGGCATGCGTCTAAGGCTGTTTTTATATAGATTAGAGTTCTTTACCTGAGGTAGAAGTGATCCCTTAATGCTCAAAGAATTGTAGAAATGTCTGGAAAATTAGGCATCTACCTCAAGACTGTCTCGAGAAGTTCCTTTGAATGTGATAATGTTGCAGCACTGGATGCCCTACAAGGCGTTAGAAAAGAATTTGCATGCTTGGCTCTCTAATGCTGATTCCTTTGCTAGTGGCGGGCTGGTCTGAAACCTGCTCCAAAAGACTTATTTGCACCAAGGATTTTCAGAGGAAATGGGAGTGAAAAGATTTAATAATAATTATATTTAATTGTTACTGTTATTCTTATTCTTATTACTATAGTGTGGACCTGTTAACACAGTTATTGGGGGACATGCCATCGAAACAGCATGTTAACCAGGCCATGTGTAAATGGGCTAATGGTAAAATAACCTAAAATATTCCCTATTACCCTAAAATATTGTCTAGCTAAACCCATACACAGTACAGTAGGCCTGTCTACCATCACTTTCTTTCATTTAACAAAATTATAAGTGTATTACTTGTCCTTTGTGATCTAATTTAAAAACACATAATGCTTACACTTGATAACCCTATTAGATAAAATCTAACAATTCATTTAATTTAACTGTAAAAATGATATACACAGCAGAATGTTATGAAAATCAATTTATGCAGACAGTGCATGATCTAGACCATGATTCAGCGTAATTTCCACAGAGTTTATATTTAGAGTCACACACTAATTAAGATTAGACTAGTTCAGATGGTAGTTTTACAAAGTATGGTATTTTCTTCTGTTTCTGGCACTTAGTTCTTTTTTCCTTACAAAATTGGTTATTCGGCATAAGTTTTAACTTTTGATACATTCCATAAGCCTAGTATTGGCTGGGTCATTGTGCTAGCACTTGACAACAGCATTTAACTCCCTCGTGGGCAGTGTGTTCTCCACAAAATATTGCACTTGTTTTCTCTCTAGTCCAATTTTCAAAACTACATTCTTTGCAAAATTAACACAGCTTTGTTTCATTTTACCCTTTTTACTCTTAGAATTGACTGTACTGTGCCAAGATCTGCATAAATTTTGGCTTCAATTTTACCACTGTGGAACTATAGCAGCTAGTTTTTCCTCAGCAATTTGAATGCTTGAAACTTGACTCTAAACAGTAATGAAAGGAAAAAGAAGTGAGCCTTACAAAGCATGTTCATGTGATTTAATTAAAACCTACTTCCTCTGTTTAGATTTGGCGCTACACTGCAGTTCTTCATATCGTGTGTTAACAAATGTGGGGTGTTAAGTTAATAACTTTGATGGACTTGACGCCACATAGCACTATGTGGAATCACGGGTAAACCAGTAACACATGAACACACCGACTCTGTGTTAGTAGTAGTGGTAGTAACAGTAGCTGCAATATTTATTTTTTGAATGGTGCATAGCAAATCAAGGGTTTAACGTGCTATAACTACACTGTGTCCGGAAAAATTCCAAGGCTTTACGGTAAATATGAAAATAATTAGTAAACATTAATCGATTTTTAAAATTCCAAAAACAGTTTAATCCTGAAATATATAATTACCAACAAAATTCTTTGTAATTTATTAACGGCCCCGTTTAAAATTACGTCACAGTGACGTATTTGAATTTTATATTTTGTAAAGAAAGTTGCTAGAAAAATGGCGTTCAGCGAGGAAGACAAAATTGTTATAAAATTTTTACGCCAAAACAACAATTATAGTGCAAATAATATTTCAGGATTAAACTGTTTTTGGAATTTTAAAAATCGATTAATGTTTACTAATTATTTTCATATTTACCGTAAAGCCTTGGAATTTTTCCGGACACAGTGTATAACATGCAAACACGTTCTGTTTGCAGTTTGCTTTTGTTTTTTTTCTTGTAGTTTAAAAAGATTTCAGTTTATTTGCTTTCCCAGAGGTAATTAGTAAAATATTGTAATTTTAATGAAAATCTGGGAATGTTTATTGTAGCCAATAAGAACATTAAGCAGAAGGTGGAACAGTTCCAGCTGTTGCTTGAGGAGTTACCTCCCTGCAACAGGCTTCTTCTTTCTTGGGTCATAGTCCACATGACTCATGTCATTGCTAAGGTATGTCAACAAAACTTGTGCCTTGTGACTTATGCCATTATGTACTCATACAAGTCAATGTCGCATATGAATCTATCCCTAAACTTTCGACCTTGGAGAAGGTAAAAGTCTAAGACTCACATATGAGTTGATGTGCATTTACATATAAATCTGGACATTTTATGGTGCTTTTAAATACCAACCAAAAGTATCAGACCCTAAGATGGGAATAAATGCTGAGTAAACACGTTCTTTGCCCAAATAGAATTATCCAATAAATTATCTACCAATAGTCAAACAGTGTCTAATCATATTACCCTTAAAAGTACCAGTTTGTGTAATTTCTAAGGTTAACAGCTTACAGTAAAACAATTTTTGCCACATACCGATGTCTTGCAAGTATTTGCTGACTTTGTGTTTCCACTTTGAAAATATTAGTTAGAGTATCAAGACAAGGAATCCAGACTCTGTTGGAAGGCAAATTATTATAACACTAATAGCATTTCTAAAAGAAACTAAACTATCAGAACTGTTGGAAGATTGGAACATGTCCTTTTATTTACACACTAGCAGATGTATTCAAGTCCTTCAAAATCTGTTATCGTTATCATCATCGAAAAGTAGATGTATCTTCAGGTGATTCTGAGTCATAATATGATGATCATAATGATGATAATAGCGAATCATAAAACCTTTCAAATCATATGACACTTTCATATCACATAAGCTATTTCACTGCCGTAACTAACTGCTACCTTCAAATCATTCGTTGGACAGGCTGAAACATTACATGTCGCAAACATCAGTGGCAAGTCTGCTAAGGGTTTGAACCCTCTCCACTTTTTCCTCTTGAACCCTTGAGATCTAAAAACTACTTCCTGCTTAATGATCCTCTGGCCTCTTGATCTCGGTTGCATTGATTTGACTACATGATCTGTCATGTACCTTCAAAACAACAATTTACTTATGCCTTATGTGTGGTGACTGCAGGCATTAGATCAGAGTACCAGCACGGCTGTGCAATTTTGATTGGAATTTGTAAATGTGAGAATAGATACATGCGTTTTTGTGATTCAGGTGCATGAGAAAATGTATTAACCTATGCAATTTTTCACCTTATCTCACCTTTGACTATACTGTCACAGCTGCCAAGATGTAATATTTATGCACTGCTTAGTATGTTGATTTAACCTGAAGATGGGTTTTTTCTTGACAGGAAAAAGAGAATAAGATGAGTCTACAGAATGTGTCGATTGTTCTCAGTCCAACGCTTCAGATCAGCCACCGTGTGCTTAACGTTCTGTTCACATACAGCAAGCTGCTCTTCAAAGACATTATCATTAAAAGGTAGAATTTCTGCTTGTTAGCTGCATGGAATCATTTCTGCTCTCTTTGACTGTTGGGAGATTTTAAGCCGTGCAACAACTTATAGTGAAAGGCTATCCGATTGTGAGATTGCTGTTGGTGTGTTCACACTTCAGCCAGAAAATCTTAAGAGCTTTGCCTTTCAGGTCTGTATAATAAATATTCCTGTGCCTTATCTTGTAGTATAATGTGGTGTGATCACAATAAATGGGATCAACTGTAAACTGTGGTTGTGCTCTCTTTGATAAGTGTGCAAGGAATGCTGCCAGTGGTTTTGAGAGCATTGTTCAGGTAAACTTGCAATTCTGCTAGAACTTTAACATCATTTAGGCTAGGGCAAGATGACTCAGAGGTTTTAAAAGGTGCTATACAACCGTGAATGGGACCGCATTGGATGGGTTGTATGTGCGTGCAAGAGCTCACCAGTTATTTGAGTATTATTTGCTTCCTGATGAACTGATTGTTGCTAATGCTCCTTAACGTCACTTATTCTGACAAGAAGCACCTTCAAGCGGTATTTAGCATGTCCATATACAAAGGTTTAGTTACATACTGTACATTACCGTACATACAAGAAAATTAGGAAACTTGTAACCCAGTTATGTAATGTAATTTAATCTCAGATATGACAAAACTCTGTCTTGTCCTGTAATGTAATGATGTTTGATCAAGAAAACTCTTAATTGTAGCCATCCTCAGAACTAATCCAGATTGTTTGAAGAACTACATCTTACCTGACTTACTGTTACAGAGGTGCTGACCATGTTACAGGTATGTTCCTCCACTTAAGCCAGTTACATCTAGGTGGACTTTGGAACTTCCTGAGAGCCCTCTGGCAATTGAGGAGGAGCTGAAGAAGCAGGAGTCACTCCTGAGCCATCTCCATGAAGAGCTGATAAATGTCAAAGACATGGAAAAAGAGGAACAGCTTTGGGAAGTCCAACGAGTTGTGACTCAGTTGAAACGAAGGGTATGCACTGGAGAACCTCAGTACATTTAGAAACATTTGGATCAATTAATTATTTGTAGACATTACATTTATGTTGTGATTCTTAATGGCCTGTTGCATGCTTAACTGAAGCATAGTACTGGTACTGTACCAATTTTGTTCAACTCTTTCATTGTGGATTTGGCCTTGGTCGGGTAAGGTATTATAATTGTGCATTTATCACATACTTACTGAAACGGAAGTCTTCAAGAGCTTGTTCCTCAGTTGGAGGTCTTTTTGGTTGAATTGCAGACATAACAAAGCAGTGTGACAGTAGGACAGGTTTTCTTTACAGCTTACTTGGCTCAACTGTGAGTTCTCAGTTCTACCTGATGCACCAGGATTTGAACCTTTTATATTAAAGAAGGAAAATATTTGAATTATGGACATGGAAGTAAAAAGGCCGATGTGTTTGCAGTCACAGTGTCATCTTCTTAATAAAGGCTTATTTTATGTATTTTTTTATGTCAAGAGTTTTCTCATCTGGCTGTGCCTGAAGAATATTGGAATGTGGTTTTGCGTAGAAGCAAGCAGTCATCATTTGATGCCTTGTTCATTATGATAGCAGCGCTAAAGAAGTTTCTAATCTTGGGGTTATATGATCTTTTGGCAGAAGCTCAAACATGATTACTGCAATCGTAACAGCTGACAAAACTTGCTTATTGATGTTGAGGCTCAGGAAAGAATTGCCAGTATCATACAACACTAGCAATTATATCCTTGATCCATTAAGACAGATATAATGGGTTGATCTGATGGGTAACCACTCAGCACCATTGAAGATTTTTAGATTTCGAAGTAAACTGCTTCTTTGTGTTGTGTTCTCTCAGCTGAAGCATGCCAGACAGATGCAGGAGGCAACAATGATATCGGAGAGGAAGCAAGAAGAAATCGCAAAAGATAAACTTGAAAAACTCACTAACTTTATTCCTGGTAGAAAAATTGATGAAGAGGAAAGTCAGGATGTTGAAGAAGTCTGCATTGAGGAAGATTCACATGGAGTGGGCACATCGGAAGAAAAAGTCGAACTCCGTGCAACAGTTCCGCAAAGTGATGTTTCCAAAGATCAGAAACCACTGGATGAAAACCAGCAAGATAAGAACTTAGATAAGGAATCTAAGTTAGAAGTCGAAGTTGAGGTGAACAATGCTACATTAAAAGTCGAAGAAATCAAGGTGACTGATGAGGATTTAGGTACACAAGAGGAGACCAAGAAACAGGTAGCAAAGGATGAGGTGGAGACCACAGCTGAGGAATTGAAAAGTGGTGATAATGATCAAAACATGGACGCAGCTGTAGTTTCTGTGATTGGGGAAAATGTGGAAAATGACAACAAAGATAAACTGACAGAGAGAACAGTAGTAGAAGAAATGGAGGAAAATGCAGCTGGAGATGTGGGCTTCCCAGATGCACACAGAATCGAAGAAGGCAAAAGTATGACAGTGCACAAGCGGGAGCACATGGGTGAAGAAGAAATCAGGGAACCAGCTTCTGATGAACTGCTGGAGTCAGTGAACCATGACAGAAGGCTTTCAACCGAAACAGATGACAGTTCAGATGCCTACACAGATGTTCTGGTGGAAGAGGATGAAGAGGTGGAGGAAGAGGAGGAGGAGGAGGAGGAGGAGGAGGAGGAATGTCTTTCAGAGATGACAGCAGATGCTGGAAAAGGTGAATCACTTAATGTTGACTATGTACACCTGAATGAGGAGTCGCCAATGGAATTGGGTGGAAAGACTAGACGGCACATTCCCCACGAATCAGAAGAGGATTTTGATCATAAAAGGCAGGACATTCTGAATACTGAAGACAGCACACAGATGGGTATGCCTGTTTCTCTTCATGAGGTCTTTCATTTTTATTCATCTATTAATTCTTTGTGGTTTTTTATTTATTTTTTATGTATTTGTTTTGTGTTGATACATTTGTTTATGTAGTGTATTTATTTATTAGCAAAGAGAGGGTTTACCTTTTTGATTATGGTATTAAAGTATTTTGAGTCATTAAACAGTGTCTTCTCATTTGAAGTTGAAGAGGACCAGGATGCATTTTCGGACACGACCACAAGTTCTGAGCCGTCTGAATTTGAGGACAACGAGGAATACCAGCAACTGGAGCAAGAGCACACTTATCTGATGTTGGAAGAGGAGGAATTGCTTGCTATTGGTAAGATTCTGCCTAAATCTGTGCTTCTAAAAATACCCTGTTTTCTGGACTATTAGGTGCTTCCTACTATAAGTTGCAGTGATGCAAAAACAGCAAAATTTTTGTGTAGGTCACACCACACAGATTTTCCAGTCAGAGTGCACACAAGCACATTTGCTAATAATAGATGTAAATATTTGGTCATTGTGAGCGAATACTAGCTCAAAAATAAAATTTTATTGAAATAAAATTTGTTGCACTTTTGAAATTAAAGATTTCCAACATTTGTTGGTTGTTGTGATTTGGTATTAGTAATTTAATTACTTGGTTCTATACATAAATCCACCCAGATGAAGGCATCCAAAGATACTATATTGAATGATAGAAAGTCACTGTTAACTATTGAACAAGTAAGTATGTTAATAAGTTCAGAGTTTGTTTATTTGTAATAAATAAATTGATTAAATTTTCCTAAATTTTCATTAGTCATGTCATCAGTTGAAAGCCATCAAATCCTCTTCTTCTATGTCACTTTGAAACAGTTAGTGGTAAATTTTATGCAGGGTCTTCACCTTCTTTGTCTGTGTTATCAGTGTCTTCTTCCTGTCATCTTTAATTATACCTGCCTTTGTAAAAACTGCAGCAATTAAATGTTATTTTGAAGTAGTAGTTTGACTATCTCTTCTTATTAATCAAAACTAGTACTAACGAAACCTACTGTGCATCTATATGATAGCATTTGCAAGTTCAATCCAAGTTAACAAAATAGATGATAACATACGTAGATATCTGACGCGTGTGAAGCTATGGTAAGCCAAATACTGCTTTTACTATGTAGATTTCACTTTTAATAAATATGGTTGAATTTATTTCGTCTGTTATCAATCTTTGCTAAATGTGACTACTTACAATTTTTTTTAAATTTTCATACGTAAGTCACACCTTTCTGTTGGTTGCAGCCCTTAAAGCACATGTAAAAACTGCAACTTATGGTCTTGATAAAAAGAAAACTTTGAAGTTTTGCTTGAAATAAGAATAGCCTAACAAATTGGTTTGCATTTTTAATTCTACTAGTTAATGTTTGGATTGAAATTTTGAAGGCAATGAATTGCGCCAGAAGATTGCAGCCGAGCGAAACGAGATTGATCGCCTGCAGCAAGACATTGCAGAACTGAAGCAGATGAGGCAGGATGTGTTTGAAACGTCAGCATCTTCCTCGTCTTTGTCATCATCTTTGTCATTCTCGGACAGTGATGAGGAACTGGATGATGATGACTTGCGAGAACTGCTGAAGCAGCTGATCAAGGATAATGAAGAACTGGAGGTCATCTGTAATCATAACTTGGCCGTAACTTAGCTTAGCACATAACCTCATTGTTTGAAATCCACTGCAAGACAAAACTTTCTGCTAAACCAAGCTGTAGAAGTAAATGACATGAATAATTAATAAATTGTACTAGAAGAGTCTGTGCCATTAATTTTCTGTGTGTGACTTGAGAGAGGGAGAGTTTTCTGTTTCATTTTGTAACAGACAGGCAGTGAGGGTGACATAGGCTGAAATGCAACCTTTATGTATCCACTGCAAAGAGAAACTTGCTGTAAAACTGACTCAAAGAAGTACATAGAATATTAATTAATAAATTTGCAATAATGCAGTTTGGTTTATCCGTGGAAATAGCCTAGTCTAAGGCTCAAAGTGACTGTACTTTAATTGATCCAGCTAGGTTACCATATGTGTAGCAGGTTGTCTCTTAGTCCTTATCAGTATGATAGATTCATGAATGCACTGGTTGTGCATTAGGTTCTGGACCCACAGAAGTCCAAAGATAAGATTAGATTGTGTGTAGTTTTTGTATTTAGGTAAATTGTATGTTTTTACATCAGGGTAAAAACGATTGCATTTGATTAAATTTTATTTCATTTTATTACATTATATTTTGTCACGTAGGGTTTGGAATTCATAAGCTCTATTTGCTTGCATTGCTGATAAAATTACTGTAAAATGTACCAGTGAAATGTGTTTTGGTTTGCAGTTAGAGAATGCTGGTCTGTGTGACAAGATTCACCAGGAAAGACAGATCTGTATTGCAGTCAAGGTTCAGAACCGAATGATTCAGCAGCGTCACCTTGAATCATCCGGATATGGATTCGATCTACTGGCCGACCAGGAATCACTGCTCTGAAGCACAGTTGCTGGAGGTTTGGGTCTCAAGAAACAGATCTTATCTTAAGAGGAGCCACTCCATTGTATTCAAATGCTGGGTTTCAATCAGGATTCCGTGTTTCAAACGATAGAATGCTTTCATTTATGCCAAATTCGGATTTAAGAATACTAGTTGGCATTGTCAGTCAAGATCCCTTGTTTCAATCAGTGAAACATTATGGTTAGGTTTCAGTTTTGGAATCTGAACTGTTGCTCAGATTTTCAGAATCAAACTGAAACTTTTGCTAGATGTTAAGTCCAGTATTGAATATGGGATTCCTTGTTATCATTCAACATCAATATGATTTGGTAATTCATAATTGTTTCTTAACACAGTGGTGCTTTAGCAGTCATTATGTTGCATTCTTGCATATGACTGAAAAATAATTTAACCACATTTAAGATAAATTAAGTTGTGCTTAATATATCTCCATGCTGTGACAAGAAAAGTGTTGTCTGCAAAATTTATCGTCAAAGTGGATCTGTCGGCTGTATAAATAAAAGCCCTAGTCAGGAAACGTTTTTGTTTAAATTACTGGAACTTATTTTATTGGCACATAGAATTGCGTCTTTAGTGCCGTAGTCACATTGTTAATCTGGTTTGCCAAGCTCTGCAATGAAAAACATCTCTCACATGTAATTGACTGTTACAGTGTTGGCTATAGACGTGAGAGGCATGATCTAGGAGTTAATGAATTTTTTGGCTGATGCACAGATGAGACTTCAGTAACTCTAAAGCTGGGCAACATCCCTGTCTTTAAGGGGTAGATGCTGCTGAGAAATTGTGTGATGGTTTCACTGGCAGGGTCAGCTATGGCAAAGCAGAAACGGGATTTTAAAGCATCAGTTTTGCCAAATATCCTAATGAAATCTCAAGGCCAGATCAATGCTCACAAACTGGAGGAACGAGATTCATACATATTGTAAGGAATTTGTATTTTATGCTGGATTTTTGTTTTGGTGTTTTTGTAGCCAAGTAAAATTACTGTCTTCGTTCATATATTGGTGATTCATTTACTTTTATATTCATCTACCAGTGATACTTTTGTAATAATAAAGGCTAGAGAGTTAGGGATAACACCAGTTTACACCTTGATAGAAGCCCCCAAAGTATAGCCCCTAATTTGAAGGATCATTCAGTTGGTGGGAACAACACCACAACAATCCAACAACTGAACACCTTTTTAAACCTCCCAACTTGCATTGGTACTGTTTACCAACAACAAGGGATGGAGGGCTGAGTGGGCTCCAGGTGGCGTAGTACTGCGTCCGTGGAATACCACGCCATAAAGACAAGACGTCTTATGAGAAAGGAGAATCGGTCGCTGACTGATCTGCTGGCAGCCTTGGTAATGAAGCAGTTTACAGAATGGCTTTGCTGACTTCTTGGCTTAACATCTGACTTAATTTGCGATTGCCTAGGTCACCTTATTCACCATGATAAATCACTGTTTATTTATTGCAAAATATGACAAAACGGTAGAGCGATTTAGTCATAATACTGGTGAAAGTTTAACGATCGAAAGAAATGATCTAAAGCTTAAAATCCAGATGGACAGTCTTGCAATCCGATGATGGTAATAATGGTCATGAGGACCTAAAAGAACTGTTCCAGATGATGAAGTCAACAGTTGCTCATCGTCACCGACGATCCGCTCTGCAGAAATTCCTGTTGTCAAAACAACAAAAATGCCATTGTATGAATGGTGGTTGATAGATTGAGTGCTCTATTTGTAACGTGTCGTCCAATAAGGACGTCCGCAAAAATGGTTTATCATTCCCGTCATTCCTTGCGGTCGTCCACACTCCAGAGGGCTGACTGTGCTAAGGCAGGGGTTTTTAATACTGCATTGTCGAGCAAAGGGACTGCTGTCATCATAGATGTATTAAACGGTCCCTGTATGCTGGTGTACACTATCCAGTCCTAGTATTAGTCCTATGACTGCAGATGGGAAAGGCGAAGACGTTCTCGTCATCAATAAGCTCATTCTCATTTGTCATATAGCCTACATGACGAGAGAGAGACAAAGACAGACAGACAGAGAGAGAGAGTTACTTGGTAGCTAGAAACACCTATACAAGGAATGGTACAGCTACCAGATCTAGGCTGATCTAGATCCCAGCGAAGTCCCCTAAGATGATACAACGGAACATAGACTGCTGTCTGAGTGAAGTTGGTCTTTAAGGCACAGCTTGCATTGAAATAACTACTATGTACCGAAGTTGGATGCGGACGTCCGCATTGGGCATAACCCCTCCCCTTGTCCGCATTTGGATTATCTCTCCCTGCCCCTTCTGTGGACGTACTTATAGGCGACCTTTAACGTCGAGAATGTTTTTTGAGCCAGGAGACCGTCAATTAGTAGAGCTTTACCCTAAGTCAAAAGTCAAGCTCCCCATACTTGCTCGAATGGTTCAGCCCGAGGCGATAGTTTAACCATCTGGTGCACCATCAGTCTTATACGCATAATTTATTCTTTAAGTTACAGTTTCTCTAGACATTTTTAAAAATATAATAAATAATTATAATTCAATTCGACCCCACTGGAGTGCCTGTATTTTGACTAGGCCAAAAGTTAACCACCCCAGCCTTCTTAAAAATTAAAGCTCGAGGAGTTGATTTTAACCTCCCGGCAACCCCCAATCATTTACGCACAAATTAGGCCTACCATTTGAAAGCCAAAATTTCAATATTAATTTATCAAAATAAGTTTTAAAATCGTATTTTACGCGTCGGAACCTGTGTTTTCTGTACTTCGGGGTCTGTATGGGATCATCAGTTGATGTCTTTACATTATGATAATGGCGCTATAGAAGTCATTAGATTAGATTAGCCATCGGTTGATGCCCTATGCAGTATACACCAGCGCTATAAAAGTTGCAAACCGCAATTTACAAATTGGGCCTCTGACCTCTCTGCCTTACAACCCTATAGATTTAGGTACGAAACGTTGGAATCTTTTTTGATAGTGATTAGACGAAGTTGACTATGAGAGTGATGATGATGATGATTATTATTATACTGATGATGATGATGACGATGATGATGATGATGGTGATGATGATGACTAAAATAGTGATGATGACGATGATTATAATTGTAATCATTAGGCCTACATTGACTATTATTATGATTCATATGATTTTGATTTCCATAACAATAATAATAATAATAATCATCATCATCATAATCATTATTATTATGAGATAAACTTTAGACTGTTTCTTAATCTGATAAAGCAAGCACTATCAAAGGTCAGCAGATTTATTGTCGCGGAGTGACAGACGGGCCATCGGGCCATCTATATAGGCCTAATCTTCTTTATGCTTCGCATAAAATCCTTTTCCATTCATTAATCTAGGACATTCTGTTTCCCTGAGTTTTGAGATAAATACATACCCATGCACAGACAGACACACATAGGCAGTGCTGTTGCAAGTAAGAAATGACAGGAAAAATAAACGAAAGGCTATAAATACGACAGATACAGGCATGAAACTCTACAGATGTGCTTTTACAGTAAGAAGTATGTAGTCGATGTTGTATTTTATTACAATACTCGCGATAAAGGACAGACGGATGGATGGAAAGAAGAATGGTCGATCGGAATGGTTAAGACGGTCACGACTTCAACCGACTGCATATTAGGTTATAGGCCTACGCTTATTACGTGCATTTCAGCATTAAATTACAGCAGGAGTTGCCGCAATAGCTTTTAAGAGATCGGGGACAGAATGAGAAGCAAGGTGACAAGGTAAGTAGAACAGTAGAGAGAGAGAGAGAGAGAGAGAGAGAGAGAGAGAGAGAGAGAGAGAGAGAGAGAGAGAGAGAGAGAGAGAGAGAGAGAGAGAGAGAGAGAGAGAGAGAGAGAGAGAGATGGTAGAAGCTGGACAGAAAGACGCACAGACAGGCTGTTATACTTGCATAGATTGCACATGGTTGCCAGACATATAGGCCTAAACATATTAACAATATTAACAACATGAAGTAGGCCTAAATTAGTTTTCGCTGCATCCTGTATCTGGGGTTTTGAACCCCAAATGATCAGGCTTATCATAGGAATTGTTTCCATGAAGGAATTGTGTATCCCCTTCTCAATTCTTTCAGTAAAAAGTTCAAAAATAATTAATTCTTCGTGCGAACATAATTGATCTAAACACAAGACGGACGAGCATGCACTAAATTATAGGCCTACTAATGACAAAACCAGTGCTTTTTTCTAGAAAAAGTCTCCGGAACTGAACAATTATGGAATTTTGCGCTAAATTTCATTTTTATCAATCAATAAGCACTAAAAACAGCGTAAAGTTGTATACTCTGAAATTGAATTAAAATAAGTTGCATTAATTTTTATTGGCTGAAAAGAGATGCCGGCACGTCGTTCCGGAGCGTTCCGTCTGAAAAAAGCACTGGACAAAACTAATAAGCAATTATTTTTGCATTACCGTTAGTACCAACGCGGGGATTCATCAAGAAGTCTTTAACAAAACAACAGTCGGTAAATAAAATAAGCCCAGCAAATCACTTACACAATCAATGTAGAAAACCGCACAGTTTAATCAAGAAAGGGCGCTAAAGGAAAACAACATGAACTACACATGCAAAGTAGCAAATATTTAACATAAATACTTTTCAACTCCATGCTGGCTTTAGCTCCTACAGTAACTTTAAAAAATTAAATTGGCATTTAATATTTGCTCTTTTATATACATGTCATGTGTATTGTTTTGCCGTTAGCGCTCATTTTTAAACTGTACAGTGTTTACATTGATATTTGCTCTTTTGCTACCACTTAGGCCTACAGTATCGACGTGTAGCCTACATTCCTCTAGTTTACCTTAAGAGAGTACTAGTCACTCCAGGCCGTTGCCCGGCTCTTTTAGAATTTCTTCACTTTGACATTCAGCTAGCTGTGGGCAAAACCTCCTCCCTCTCGGGAGTGGCCCGGAGGCGGACTCGTGTACAGGGCACTCGTCCATCAAGTGTATCGATACAGTTTCTGTCACCGGTTCAGAGTCTGCTGTAGTGCCCTCGCCCGTCGCCCCTGGGTCGGGGGTTCCGGGTTTTCACCCTGCACGCAACAAAGCGACACACTCCGAGCCCACCACTTGCTTTACAGGCGGCCGCTATGTCATTCTCCAGTTCGACCAGGCCGCCAGGCACCAATCCCCAGACAGGCACCACTGCGCGGCCCACCGACCATGGTGTGTGACAATCCTCCGCCCCGAATTACATACTCTGTCCCGACGATGACCAGTGAGAAAGGTGCGATTACTACTGCACCCATCGGTTAGCACTCGACCCGACTCTTTTAAGCATGTATGATGCGGTAGCAACAATTCCCCGTGGGGCTTTTTTATATAATGTCACTATGCCTAAAACTACGAACACTGATAATAATTATCGTCGTAGATGTACCACTAATAGCCCGATTGGCCAATTCGCTAACATCTTTTAAATCACTTATCAAGACCTACTACGTGTGAAGTAGGTGCCCCCAGTTTACTCTGACCGAGGCACGACTCCGTCTTGGCCTCTAGCAAACATTCATCCACTCCTTAATATTTTCAGAATTACCGACTGCGTAATAATTGTTTTAAATAAATAAATACATTTAGACGAGATGCAGCATTAATATTGCCATTTGTAGGCCTAATTCCTTCATCAAATATGGCACAATAAGGCATCAGCGTCTCCTTAAAAACGAAAATGTTATAAACTTTATAACCTCCATAACCTTTGATGAAAAAAATTAAACACTAAATCCAAACAAAATGGTAAAAACAACGTTCTTCGCTATAAATTATGATCAAATTACTTTTCTAATCTTTACAAAAATCTAATCTTATCTCATCCGTAAAGGTGGATAATTAATTTGACCAGTTAAATACTTCAGTAGTATCCCCGCCGTTGGGCTTACCGCTGATTATGTGGACCGCCATGCTGGCCGTCTGGTCTTTCGAGGCGCGACAGACATAGACGCCCTGATGACGAAGATCGCTGCGTTGTATGAGGACCATACTGAACAGGACCCTCGAATCGACCTTCGTGGAAATGAAGATCCCGGATGTGACGTCCGAATACAGCTGCCGTCCTTCGAAGTACCAATCGATGTTTGACGGTGGGTCGGACTTGCCGGAAGCGTTGCACAGCAGTCGAATGGGACTTCCCTTCTCAACATATTCTGTTCCGGAAAGTTGTATGGCTGAACGAAGGTATAGAAATACTTACTGTTACAATAAACCAGTGGCGTATAACAGAAACATTGCTCCACTAGACAGATAGCAGAACTAAAAGATTAATAGTTCACAACAAATTAAAGGATCGTTGGCATAACGAACCACGCACTGAATCTTAATCTTAGTAGACAGATCTGGATATCAACCTGATTGCGGCTTGGTTTTAGTGCGCCATCGGTTGATGCCTTGTTTACGATTACGATAACGATAATCGCTTTGAGCTATCAAACTGGACTGATATTCATGCTAGCCTAAGGCGTTCCGTTCCGTTCAGTGACCAAGTATGCCTACGCTTGTAACTATCGTGGGTCCTTACTTCTTACGATGAGTCGTACGTCGTAGGAGTTTTCAAGCGGGGCAGCCTTCACCGTGACCTGGCAGTGGTAGACACCCTCGTCGTCTGTCCGGACTTCGGGTATGATGAGACTCCACTCGTTCGTTCGCTGGTTGTAGTCTACGCTCAGACGCGGGTCAGGGGCGAAGGTAAACACCCCTATTGTCAATGGATGAGTCTCACCTTGGCGCCGCCATGTCACCTTCAACAGCATCATTCAATTTATATTAAATCAGTATAATGGTAATCGTAAAAGTTAAGAATTTCTAAAGCGCTCCTTTAAAGCTGAGCACAGGGCATCAGTTGATTAACGAGCGCTGCGTCAAATCAGAGGAGTTGTCCAGAGACACCATACTAAGAATAAAAATCCGGTTGCCAGAACACCAGCCAGAGAGAGAGAAACATCTAAACAAAAGACAATGAGTGATGTTGTCCATCGGAGAGGATTTAGGGAATATGTGATTAAGATGAGACAGGATTTAAAAGTATGTCACAGGGGGTATGTGGTATGACGTTAAAGACAAGAAGTCAGAGAAGTCAGGGTCAAGCAGCAGGTCAATCCATCTTAAAGCAACAGAACACTGAGCAATTTTACATTTCAATTTTACATTTCAATTTTACATTTCAGTTATCCGTTTGACATAATACTAAATTGGCATTTTATACTTCTGTCTTAGATATTTACAAATGCCTTGGATTTCATATTCGAGCTTCTTTGTCGCTAATCATGAATGCGAAATGGATCATCAACAAATTGAACTGTCACTATCACAGTGGTCTATAAACCTGATATCTGAATTATTTGTGTACAAAAATAAGAAGTTAATGTATCTACGACACCTTCTTTGTGGCAAAAGTACAGTGTCGTAGATACATTAATTTCTATGTAAATACTGAAGGAGTACTATAACAATTTACGCATTTTTTACCACGTCCGCTTTTGGTGTACAGCCTACACTTATTAATTCTCCGTCTTGTCCTTCTTTATGCTTTATGAGTAATTTCAGCAGTACCTCCTTTGATCTGTTATCACATTTTAAATAAGCTTTATATGTATGTATATAGAGATGGATGAAATTTTGAAGATTATTGGCCATAAGGTTTTCAAGTGGGAAATTATTTTTCTCGGAGGTTATTCCCATAGGGGGCTGATGACCGGGGGTTTGATCCTAGGAGGCCAGTGGCTGTGAGTGTTAATTGTCCAGGGGGTTATTGGCCTGATACCGACAAACATACAGTCAAGAAACAGTTTTCCTATATCTCTTTGAGCATGCAACAGATATAGAGAGGATGCCTTCATTGCTTTATCTTGGGCATATGAGCAGACAACGGATGAACGCCAGTCAAACTGGGGTCAATGCATCGCAGGACTTACTACGCACTTCCAAGCTGATGCTATTGGAGTTGAAAATTTTAATGTCTGGTTGCAGAGAAAGATGACCGCTCAGCAGGTTCGAAATCTCAGCTGTTGGATCACAAGTACTAACAAAAAGTAGACTGCTATGTTTCGGCAACATGCAATAGTAAAATTGTTTTAACTATATATTCTTGTTTAAGAATAGCGACATAAACATGAATTGCTTTATACAACATATATGAAGCTCAAATAATATCTATAGCTTGTAACCTAATATGAAGTGTAGTCTGCGTAGTTCATAGTGTTTCAGATTATATTTAAAGTATTACAAGTACTTCTTTAAGTTAACATACATTTCTACTAAATGACCCATTGAAACTTAACGCACTGTTCTTGTTCCAAGGTTTTCGACTCGGCATTTCAGTACGGCTCTTTCTCCAATTCCGACCGTCACATTCTGAGGGGTTGGTTTAAACGACGGTCGCAAGGTGTCGTCAGTCTGTCTCGCTGTAATACACACTAAAACAAATGTCGTTTAATTGCATTTTCGACAAACTTTGCACTCTGTTCCTGCATTTTGTTAAATTATCTGTCAATCATTTAATAAGAAAACAAATGGTTTTACGAGGTAATCATTCCTGCATCTTAGAGGTAGCCTACGTTAGGAAGATGGTCATTTTCTTTTCACTCTCAGCGACGCGAGAACCGCGGAGCACTCTCAGCGAGGTGCGAAAGAGGGATCCTGTCTCGGCTGAAGCAAGCTGCAACGACAGACAAACTGACGAAACGGGTGCGGGAGAAAGAAGTTAGCAGCTGAGAGTGAAAGTACAGTATGTCTAAGAACATCGTGACTCTGTAAATAGGTTGTAAATAGACTTGTTGTTAGAATAAAAGCATCAATTGAACATTCTTCGTCAACGAAACAACACGCCAAGAAACCCCGAAGAGACGCCAGTATCACCGCTACCACCAATTAATGTTTTAAGACTGACCACTGACTAGTGTTTTAGACCGACTGCCAAACGTCTTTCTGTACATTACGTCTCGTGGCAACAGTCTTTTGAAACATTACATGGGGGTAGTCTCATTCATCGCTGCATTTGTAAACCTCTGTCTTATGCGACATATGGGATATTGCAAGATATTGGTTCCTTACAACATTGAATATGGGCTTGCGATGTAAGACTGGCGATGTCAACTGGATTGGACACCTGCTTGATTAAAGGAATTGTTTCGCTCAGTCTCCAGCATGGTCGGTCGTGGATCACTACTTTCTAAGCTAGGGCTGAACTGATATGGTACAATATGGGTTATCTCAGTTGTAGCACCATTCTGTCTGAAGTGGTATACCTTTAAATCTCCACATTTGATTACAATAGGAGATAATAATACCTTTTATGTCTAGCTGAATATTGTTTTGTTTTGCGTGAGCTGAACTGAGATGGCTTCTGAGTTTTCTTCTTGAAGAGGATTATATATATATTATGCATCACATCAGATTGCACCAGAGCTCTGACAAGGCAACAACCGAAACAATGTCACAAACCTACAATCGAACAAGATGCTTTTCGGTATAGGACAGAATGAAGGCAAGGCATTAAAGCTCAGGCGTTCTAACATGCGTTTCTAAGTTCTCTCCCTCTCTATATGTATATCTCTCTATCCACCTCTCTCCTCTCTCTTTCTCTTACTGCTTCTCTTGCATTCTCTTTTACTCTTTTTCCGTCGTTACTGCAAGCTTTGGGCCCCTTTAGCAAAACGGGCCTTTTGGGTCCTACCCCATAACGAATTAGGTTCTGAGCGGGTTCCACAGTTTGCAGATTTGAAAGTGGGAATTAAAGAGTCTATTGTTGTGCCACTGAGTTTGCTAATTATAGAGCAATTAATTTGATCGTGCTTTGGACGGAGGGTAGGCCTGTCACTATGTACCACAACTTCCACTTTCTCTAACCCGCGCCATTGGCAACACTTTCAAGAATGTTTGCAGATGTGAGGAAAAGCTAAAGCTGCGATCGTACTTCTTTTGTCCTATTTCGAAATTAACGAGGCAGCATAGGTCGATTACAATATATGCAGCCCATAACAGATGTTTACGTATTTGCCAACACCGCCTGCATGGTAGAAAACAGAACGAGAGTAGAGTTTGAAAATACAACGATCGATCTTGAATTTCGATTATCTAAATATTGTTGGAAACATATGAATGACAGAAAGACATGAACAAGAATAAAGAAATGTGATCGATGTCTTCGTAAGGAAAAGCCTTACATTTTGTGCATTCCTATATTTATGATTTCGATTCTTGCATTGCAGATTTCATAGGGGAGGTAATTTTTCACCGTTATCTAGTAATATTAAGGGACATTTCCATACAACCATCATCGATCTCTTAGTTCCATTAGCATATTGCTTATATTCACACAAATTGTCAAATTGCGTTAGTTAGGTAACACGAGACAGCCAGATTGACAGAGAGACAAAGACAGACAGAGTCAGAAACGGCTGTAAAGAGGACCAGAAGTAGACATCAGAGGAAGAAGCCATACATTTAGACAAATGTATGATAGACGGAGTAGATGAGAGAAATAAGCGAACATACGCAGACAGTGACTGATGGACGTAGAACAGACTGAAGACAAAGACAGAGAGACACAGAAGGCAGAAGCCACAAGCAACGATATAGGAAATGAGACAACATGTACTGTAATTCCAAAAAATGAGAAAAGGACAGTTCGGATGAATCAAGCGTAGAGAGCGCTGGACATGCGCATGTAGATGAAGAGTTTGGAAGCAAAGCCATGTGTTTCTGCAAAATGCAAATACAGCCGTGGGTAAATACAGGGCGAGATGCTATTACTGCAGCTACCTCAGCAGCAGCAGCAGCAGCCGCAGCAGCAGCAGCAGCAGCAGCAGCAGCAGCAGCAGCAGCAGAGACTGCGACGGCGGCTACAGCAGCATTAGCTCCTACAACCGTCGTCCAGTGCAGACCATTTATGGCCACCAGATGCCGCTGCTAACATTGACATATTGAGGCCAGGGTGGTGATCGAATTTTCAGGCAGTTATTCTCCAGCAGAAGCCACATATTCTATCTCGACCATTTGATTATATATCACATGGGGAAATGAGACCATAGTTCCTTATTTTACGATGCAGATTTACGTAATGTAGTACTCATCTAACAAGAGGTCATTGGAGAATAGAGAAGTAACAGTGGCTAACATGTCGGCCTTCCCCATGTGGTTGGAATCATATTACTTACTTACTTAATAGGAGTAGTAGTAGTAGTAGTAACAATAATAATAATAATAATAATAATAATAATAATAATAATAATAATAATAATAATAATAATAATAATTATTATTATTATTATTATTATTATTATTATTATTATTATTATTATAGCCATGATATTGGCAATAATAATATTGGCTATTATTATTATATTATTATTATTATAATAAATTATTAATTTATTATTATTATTATTATTATTATTATTATTATTATTATTATTATTATTATTATTATTATTAATGCCAATATCATGGCTGACACTTTTTCATGAAGTCTTTTAAACACTTATGCTTCGATAATCTACAGCTAAGCTTTAGAATTGTGTTTTGTCTTGTGAAAACCGTACATCTTATGACACGATTTATCTGTGAAATAGGCCTGCCATTACAGTCAAGCACCAAACCGTGTTTTCGCATTCTCAATAAATTCCTCTAGAAACCATTTACAAACTTCAAATTTGTTTATTTATAAAATCAGTGTAAACATAATTTACTGCCTGTTATATTTGGTGGTTATTTCCACGTTACCTCGGAACTGCATAATAGTATAACCAGATCTTCAAAAGTATGGTACATGTTTAGCTCTCACCAGAACAACACCAGAACCATTGTGATTACTGGACCCACTGTTCGGAATTCTATGCCTGATGATCTAACAAAATTCCCTATGCATCAGCTTAAAAATCACGTAAGTAAAAAAATCATGCAAAATCATGTTAGGCCTACTTGTTGGCAACACTGGACTAACGTTTCTTTTGTGAAAGAGAACATTTAACAGAACACTGTATTCGCTCAGTTAATGGAGACTGATATGAGATGTAATTGTTAAAATTGCCGTTTTGAAATCTGCTATAAACAATTAGATGGCCTTGTTAGCGGAGCTTTTTGTCCTGTTGAACACACCTTTGAATGCTTGTTAATATTTTGCTTTAATGAGCTGTAATATTGATTAATATTTGGTATTCAATAGAAAGGCTTTAATTCAAATTCATTGCACATTTAATTAATTGGAAAGGCCAGTGAAATAATATTGATCAGTACGACTATTCTGCTAAACAATGTCATGAGAATCATTTAGCGCTCGGACATTTGGGCATTTCCTCTGTGCGTGAGGATGCAGGTTCGCATACCGATATGGCTATATTTCAGAGATTTTATTCTAGGACTACCACGGTCTGTACACGGGGACCTTAAATGACATGGCGCCCATTCAAACGGGCTGCGGTGGTGAAGAATCTCGCCCAATAAATTCATTGAAAACTGATCAGGGTCCAGTGGTCATACGGTTCGCTATAGAAAAACCTGTACATTTACATTTTCTATAAGACTATGGTACTTGAAGAAGCAGCTCAGTTACCCCTCCCTGGCCATCAGCTGAAAGCCGAGCGACTGCAGCAGATACATGAAATTAAACGGATGGAACTGAAAGATAGCTAGAGATATAACCGTGCAAATGCAGAAACCGTCGGTTGAAATCAAGCGGTGTTTCGTAATTCCGCTCCATATCAACCCAAGCCTTCGCTGTTCTGCGAATATTCATCTCGAATTCTCTTCGGCGTCTATTACTCCCGGTCAGACATTACAGACACTAGAGTTTTCTTGCCCCAATCAACTTGCGTTATCTGCCGGGATTTACCAGTGACATGACTCCTCTCCCAGCTAGCCGAACATTCTCACTCTATCTCGTCCTGGCGATCCAGTATAACCTTAATGATTTATTAAGCGTGCTTTGGACGCCAGACAGCGGGACAAAGGTCTTTTGTGGCGCTAGTGCGTTGCCACTAGCAACCATTTTGTTGTCACTGTTACTAAATGTCGACCGAGCAGACTTTATGTTTTCTTGTTTATTTATGTTCCGCCATTAATTTATCACGGAACAGCGAATTCTTTGATAGAGTCTTTAGTTTAAATTGCGTCTGTGTTGGGTTTTTAACAGCAGGAAGGACCTTTTAAGATCGAATGTTTCCTTGAAAGAGGTTTGGCTTAAGCTGATGCTACATACAAGGAAATAAGCTGGACGTCTCTTCCTCCACAATCCTCATTTTCTGCATTTCGACCCACTTCCGAGACTGAAGTATCAAACCTGCTGATGAAAGCTCTTCCAAATTACGAGTTATAGCACTGCCCCATACCAACTTTCTTACTAGAAGACTGCTTCTGTAATTCTTCTAATAAACTTAATTAGCTTCTCCGTGTCTACTGATCATCTCCCTTCTTTCAAACCGCTCTAGTTACCCCTTTTGTCAAGAAACAAGCGCTTGACAAGAAATCCTTTCTAAATACCGACCTATTGATTGCTTCTTCTTAATATCTAAACTTCAGGGATTGCACAGAGCTATATTGCATTTGATGCATTTGATGCAAATGCATCATTAATGCAATAATACAATTGATGGTTGTAGGTCGACGATGCTAAGGTCTCTATCTTCTAGCCGGGTCGACATCCGGCTGAATCGCGGCAGTGACAAAAGTTGCCTAATGTCTTCTGTGACCGCACCTAATATCGAAGCCCCCACCAGGTGAAGCAGGCCTATGTCAAATGTAGTTCTGTCCTCAAGTGCCAGTCAGAAGAACAATATCTGTCGCGTGTAGTTTGAAACAGTTACGCGACAATTTTGGTGGTTGGTCTTGAAGCAATATTAGGTTACTTCCAGAATATTGCACTGGTCTTACATCACCTTTGACTAACAGTACTGTTATTGCTTATAAAAACATAACACTTGTAGGGCCTAGATGCCGGGGCCAGTGTTTGGAATATAGGCAATTCGAGAATGTGGTGCTGTGTTGAAGTGGATGTGGAAATCGCATGATGTTGGTTGGACGAGACATCCGATTCGATGCTGGTGCTGCTACAGAGTCTGAAGGGTCGTCATACGCCGTCTGTATCTATGGTCGTCTCTGTGTCGCCTGGCATCTGTAATTCCATAATCGGCATCCAGTGCAGCCGACCGTATGGCAAGGGCAAGCGAGAGAAAAGGCGAGGCAATTCATATTGCCCACGAGGAATCGTTGCGTTTGCCGTCGATTAACATCGCCTCTGACGTCTATGGCTTCAAGTGTCCGTGAGAGTTCGTCTGCTGCCTCTTCTTCCAATGCATTTGCGCCGCCGTTGTCTGTGGTTTTCTTTCTCTCTTTAACAGACGTTGTCTCGCTGTGTCTGTGTCTCTATGTCTCTGTCTTCTTCTTTTCTCTCTGGATTTGTGTGCTTAGACTGTGCTGCTTCGAATGTCTTGCGTCGATAAGATGCTCCGGTTTGCATTAACCACGCAGGACGGTTATATGACCACGAGATTGCCTTAGATGATCATCACTTATCAGGAAATCTATCGATCTATGACTGGACCATTTACAGAGCTCATCGGTCTCTAACATTCTACCAAACCCAGCGCTTCTGATTAGTTGTCAAGAATCCTCTATTCGGCTACATAACACGTTGCTTCATGAAAGCGTAAAATGCTTTC